>CM049426.1:260104391-261354391 GCA_026929855.1 Poa annua | reverse complement strand
ACTAGATAGATAGATCCTGGCTAGTTAGAGTTTCATACGCTAGAAAAATTATTGTTTTCTGCACCGGAACCCCTTCAGTGGTATCAGAGCCGATCTATGCGTAGTATTGCTGGTACGGTTAGAACTCATGTTGAATGAGGACGTCTTTCTTATATTTGCTACCCTCTAGCGTGCACTTGCGATGCCTTCGGTATTGAGTTGATGAAGCGGCCCATACTGACTTTACGCGTACGCTTACGCGAGACTGGTTCCACTACTCACATACGGCTTGCACCGTATCTGTGGCTGGCGGGTGTCTGTTTCTCTCTCTCTAGTCGGCAAATCATTTTCAATGGAGGGCCCGAAAGGGATGCTTAAACATGCAATTATACGATCGACATTGTGGTACAAAGTTCGTAGGTAGGGAAGCGATTCTCTTACGAATAAGCCTATATGCCACGTAAAACTTGCAAAACTAAATAAAGCTAGAGGCGTCTAACTTTGTTTTGCAGAGGCGTTATTTTATGTGACATGGTTACGGTAAGTTTGATAATACTCGTACTGTCGGAGGCAATGGAGGGCTCCGTAGACTCGGAGCCATGCCGGGGCGCCGGGGGCCAAGCACATGGCTCCATGAAGGTCCAGGCGCATCGACTATGTCACATCGCACTTCATTGCATCATTATTGTGTGCTGTTGTGTGCATCCTATTGATTGCTTATATGCTAGATATACAACGGTAGCATCTCGAATAGGATGATCCCTAACAAATACCAAAATTGTGTTCTCCCTCGTTGCGCACCACCAAGAAAGTTCTACGTTATGAGTCGGGCCGTGATGATCGGGTGTCACACATCTCGTCTTTCGCATACAGTGGGTGTAAGCCATGTTGCACGCGCAGGGTCTTCGAGGATTGATTGGCGAGCTTAGCATATTCAGAAATATGACCTCGGAACACGGGAAGATCGAAAGATCGAGCACGAGTCACAGAGTTGTTGTGATCGACATTTTATGTCCACCTTTTAAGCTGTGCTGCCGGCCGTGATGATCGGGGGTGGTGTGGTGGATGAGGGTCGTGTGATCACCATTATTATTTTTAGGGATAATAATCTTGGTGTGGTGTGTTTTGATAATGTGATTATAAAACTAAAACTCACCTATATATTATAAACTTTACCTTACCTCTTTAGCGATCACATCTGTAGACTACGCAACTATACTTCGGTTACTTCCTCAAGAGCCCGGATTCTACCTTAGAAGCCGACGGGTCCAACTTCATCAGCTGGTACATTGGTTTTAGAAACATTCTCCAAACACAACAAACATCCTATATGTCCTAGAACATTAGTTAGGAGTTAGACCAGATGATTCTGCTAGCAAGGAGGAAGATGATGAGTTCCGTAAGCATCATGATATTTTCATGGAAGTGAAGGTCGTCATGAGCGTATGCCTAGCACCAGAGTTGAAAGTTGTTTCAACACATGGAGCCATATGTCGTGATTGATGCGATCAAAGGTCACTTCAAAGACGAATTGAGTCTTGAGCAGTTCAGACAGCTTAGAAAGTTCTGGACCATTCACATGGGGAGCATACCTGTCTGGAGACTCAATTGAAGAAGTTGTATGACATCTACTTCAGGCTTACGAATATCTACGATTTCTAGATAGCGAACTCCATTGCAATAGAGATTGCGCTTTGCCTCCTAGCTGTGAATAGCATGTGCGTGAATATGCTATAGAGACACGATGAGCTTCTTCACGTTCGTGAACAAGTTCTAATCTCTAAAAGTTGACACCATCTCAGAAGAGTTCTTCGTCGCTACGGGTATATTTTATATACGAAGGTATAAATATATTCTTCTCATACTTGATGAAAAGTATTTGATACTTGTTCTGTTTATGAAACAATCCCTGATTATCACAAGTATGCGGCGAAGGGTGACGTGACAGTGCACAAGTGATGGCAAGTTCATGGCCAGTAGTGCTCACGCCCTCGAGATATCATATTAGTTATCATCAATAGTTTTTGATAAGACATTTTTGTAATAGTGAGAGTGTGATTTAGTTTGGTGTCTTGAATGTTACAAGACATAATTATTCATATAGAACAAATCAGTTGTTTTATGTTGTGAAACAAAGCAGTTGTTTCATATTATGAGTAATTTGCATCACATCTCAATTACATTATGCGTATGATATACATTTATAATAGCGTGAATGATAAAATTATGTGTCCAAAGAACAAACACCATCGAATTTAGTCATAAAGGCAATGAGAGAAGTAATGGATAATTTTGGTCCATTTAAGTATTTCGAGTGCCGAATTGATTAAGTTTGAAATGAAGTATTGAAGTAGCAATACAAGAGGAAATTAATTGAGAGTCATTATTTAATGATTAATTAATGGTGTTTTTGCTTGATCCGAATTCTTCTATGATTGCTGGTGAATAGGAGTATTTTCCTGATAAATCATAAGTCTGAAATTAATTTGATAAGAGATCAAATGGGGTTTTTCAGAAGAAAGATTAGTGAATATTGTATTCAAAAGATTCGATCAAAGGACAATATTTTTGAATTATGGTTTCAACACAAAAGACTTGTGGAAATGTGTTTCACAATATTATAATGTCATGTATGCTGATATATGGGGTATTATAATCATACTCTATTTTTAATAAAGGGTGGTATGTCAGAATCAGTCTTAGAAACTCCTAATATGTTCGAAACATTATAGTCGATGTCCACTTTAGAAAATAGATATTTTTCTCAATGAGAATTCGTGGGATCGACAGTAGTGTCGACATATATATGATTATACGATAATTCGGAATATACATGAATAGTTCTTTGTAGATTGCTCGCATTGAATGGGAGTGTATTCCAAAACCAAATAGAAACAAAGTTTGTTGTCTATGTAATTCCGAGGAAAAGATGATTTTTCGAATTATGGTTTATGGATTGGAATTAGAAGCTTGAAATAAGGTGTCAGACCTATGTTGGTAGGTGTTCCAAAGAGTATATGTCTACAAATGAAAATTTGGTGATTAAGAGTGAGGGAGACTAGAAAATTGTTTTCTTCTTGCAATCCTCTTTATAAAGATCATAATATTTTCATGAAAGAAGCTTCTAAATAGAGTGTTGTTATATTTAATATTGCTGTCAGGTCACAGCACAATATTAAATGTTTCAGATCTTGTTGACAGATCAATGTGCACTTTATGAATACAAAGAAAGTTGAGAAAATATCGGAATACGAACAAAGGCTGTTTCGGCCTGGAAATCCAAGTTACATTTGAAAGGATTAAAATAGTAATTGTTGCTACAATTCTTATTCGAGGAATAAGATTGTTTAATCATCATATAAAGTGTTAGATGAGAAATGTGACTATAAGAAAGACGTGGAAGCATGTCTTGTCAAGAAAAGTGTCTTGGACAAGATCAAATTTGTTGACTACATTTATGTAGACATGCTTGAAGTCTGAAGGATTTGTATTAATGTAATACTGTAGTTTGTATTAAATTCAAATTTATAATAGATCAATGATTTTGGCTTGACCAAAATGTCGATTTAAGTGGGAGTCATAGTTAGTTCACTCAGGTGGAATATGTGAAGAAGATATTTTTTAGTGGGAGCTTAGGAACTCAAATATGTGGATGACACATTTTTGAGTGGGAGCTCGTGTTCTCAAATATGTGGAAACATGTTTTGAGTGGGAGCCGAATTCATCTTGTGTAAATGACACATTGTGAAATTGTACCAGTAGAATAGATGATAAGGATGAAGTTGTGAAACTATTTGAATGTTAGTGTCTATTTGGAATTGAACGGGAATTTTAAATAGTTAGTCGAGTTGTTTTGGATTATATCTGAGGAGTCAGAATAGAATCAAAAGGATGGTCCTTTGAAATCCAGTTGATCATTAAGAGTAATGATACAAGGTAGTAACGGTTGTATGACATGTTGGTCTATTATGTAATATTAGACATCATACAGAAACCATATTATCTGCTCGATAAAATATAACCGATGTTCTTAAGAAAAGAACAGTTGTAAAAGTAAATTAAGAATTTACTGGAAGTAGAAGTGCGTTAGTTGATGGATTGACATGAGAATGTCAAGTTTTCTACATTGGTGTGAAAGCATGTAGATATCGCGAGTTTGTAATTGTTACAAGGGGCTCATTGTGACTGAGTGTGTTTTTCTAGGCAGTTATCTGGTTGGTATAATCAGAGTAAGCGCTGGGAAACAAAAGTCTCACTTAGTTACGGTATTTGCATGTATGTTATTGGATAACATGGTGATATCAAGCAAGTTGATATCATTGAATCGCGAAAGTATGTACAATCATGGATTGTGCAGATTGACAGAGTAACACTCTTCCACGAGCAAGCATTATCAAATGATTCTTATTTGATAAGGGATTTTGATAAAGTAAAATGCAGCTAGTTTATTTGTACTCTAGTGCAAGTGGGAGACTGAAAGAGATATGCCCTAGAGGCAAATAAATAAGTAGTATTTATTACATTATCTCGTAAGTTTATAATAGGTTTGTGTATTATGCTATACCTGTATTAATCGGAATTATTAATACACGTGTGATACATAGACAACCAGGTCCCTAGTGAGCCTCTATATGAACTAGTCCATTGGGCAACAGTTGATCGAGATTCCCGATCACGGACAATGACGTCGGTTGATTGTGGGGTCATCTTGTTAGTTGAATGAGATGATGAACATACGCAAAGTATTGCAATAAGATCGTATTACGATGTTTGTCATTTGCAATAGATAAGAATATGATAGTTATTCCTTAGACCGTGAGACCGTACTTATTGATGCTTCGTAGGGGTGCTTTGAGAGCATCAAACGTTGTGTCTTATATAGCATGACAATAACGGTGTCCATCTTGGGTATTCCGAAAGAGCATCGAGACGTAAGGATCAAGAGCGAGATTTGTTCATTCTTTTAATGGAAAGATACTCTGGGCCCACTCGGTGAGATCACATCTATATAGCTGCGCAGCTTATGACTAGGTCATGGAGATGTAATAGCACAGACGAGTTAATAACCTTTGTCGGTAACGAGATTCAACAAAGATATCGGTGTGTCTACGATCATATCTCGGACAAGGTAGTATCGCAGAAACAAAGGGAATGAATATCATATTTATGGTTCAACGACGATATTAGTAGAATGCACAAGGGTCGTCATATACATCCAGGTATCCCTGACGGTCATTGGTGAGCGGAGTGTCTCAACCATGTCTGGAGTGTTCTCGAACCGTAGCGTAACAAACTTAAGGTTATAACGACACCAGGAGATAGGTTCTGGAATAATATAGGCTTTTGTTGGAGAGAGAGAAATGATCCGGAAAGAGTTCCGGTGGTCCGGAAGGAGTTCCGGGAAGGTCTAGAATGGTTCCAGAGATATCGGAAAGTTGTTCGGGTGGTTCGGAAAATGTTTCGGAGTCACGGGAGATTAAATTATATAAAAATATATTAATTATGAATTAATAGTATTTTATATTAATTTAATATTAATTAAAAATAAAGGAAAAAGGGGCAGCCCACCTAATGGGCCATATGGGGCCCATTAGGGGGAGCCGCAGCAAGGAGCGGGGCCAGCCCATGGAGGGTACGTCCGAACCCCTCTCCCTCTCCTTTGTTTAGTCCTACATGGGGGAGCTAGGGAATTTGCACACCCCCTCCCCCCTTTATATAGCAAGGCATATTAATTGGATTAATTATAGAAAAATACAATTAACTGTATAGCAGGCCGGCCGAGTTGCTTCTCCGCCCGTTTTGCCCCCTCTCTCCACCTAAGCTATACCGCCGTGCGCCGTTGCCCTGCGGGATTCCAGATAAGATCTACCCCTGCGATTTCAGCTGGATCTGAATGACCGGGGGTTGTCGTTAAGCTCCGTATGTTTGCGAGTGCTCGGAGGTAACTCTTTTTGAGGAGCCTGGGTGACGTCGTCTCGCCCCTGGGTGACGTCGACGCAGGTTATCGTCGACACCCCGGCGTCATCGTCTTCGTCATCGCGGCAAGTTCTCCGCACCTCGAGGTCGGCTACGCATGACTTCATCATCAACGCTTGTGCGGGAGCGTAATCCCCGCTATCGGTCTACATGGAGGTAATGTAACCCGTTCCGCCACCGTTATCACATGTACTAGATAGATATATCCTCGCTAGTTAGGGTTTCATACGCTAGAAAAATTATTGTTTTCTGCACCGGAACCCCTTCATTTATATTATTTTAATATTAATTAAGAAGGGAGATAAAGGGGCAGCCCACCTAAATGGGCCAAGAAGGCCCAAGAGGGGGGAGCCGCACCAATGAGGCTTTCGAGCCCATGGTGGGTGCGGTTCCAACCCCCCACCTCTCCTTTGTTTAGTCCCACATGGGGGAGCTAGGGAGTTTGCACACCCCTCCCCCTTTATATAGCAAGGCATATTAATTGGATTAATTCACATAAAAATGCAATTAATTGTATAGCAGGCCGGCCGAGCTGTTTCTCCGCCCGTTTTGCCTCCTCTCTCCACCAAAGCTATACCGCCGGGCGCCGTTGCCCAACGGGATTCCAGAAAAGTTATATCCCTGCGATTTCAGCTGGATCTGAATGACCAGGGGTTGTTGTTAAGCTCTGTATGTTTGCGAGTGCTCGGAGGCGCCATATTTGAGGAGTCTGGGCGACGTTGCCTCGCCCACCTGCAGCCCAGCCGCTGCCCCCCTGCTGCTGCCCTGCCGTCGGCGCCACCCCCCAGTAGCCGGCGCCTCGCCATATTCCGCCCGACGCCCGTCGCCCCAGGTCTTCGTCGACACCCCGGCGTCATCGTCTACATCATCGCGACAAGTTCTCCGTGACCTCGAGGTCGGCTACGTACGACTTCATCGTCAACGCTTGTGCGGGAGCGTAATCCCCACTATCGGTCTACGTGGAGGTAATGTAACCCGTTCCGCCACCGTTATCACATGTACTAGATAGATAGATCCTGACTAGTTAGGGTGTTCATACGCTAGAAAAATTATAGTTTTCTGCACCGGAACCCCTTCAGTGGTATCAGAGCCGATCTATGCGTAGTACTGCTGGTACAGTTAGAACTCATGTTGAATGAGGACGTCTTTCTTATATTTGCTACCCTCTATCGTGCACTTGTAATGCCTTCGCTATTGAGTTGATGAAGCGGCCCGGACCGACTTTACGTGTACGCTTACGCGAGACTGGTTCCACTACTGACATACGGCTTGCACCGTATCTATGGCTGGCGGGTGTCTGTTTCTCTCTCTTTAGTCGGCAAAGCATTTTCAATGGAGGGCCAAAAGGGATGCTTAAAAATGCAATTATATGATCGATGTTGTGGAACAAAGTTCGTAGGTAGGGAAACGGTTCTCTTACGAATAATCCTATATGCCACGTAAAACTTGCAAAACTAAATAAAGGTAGAGGTGTCTAGCTTTGTTTTGTAGAGGTGTTATTTTATGTGACAGGGTTACGGTAAGTTTGATATTACTCGTACTATCGGAGGCAATGGAGGGCACCGTAGACTCGGAGCCATGCCGAGGCGCCCGGGGCCAGGCACATGGCGCCATGGAGGTCCAGGCGCGTCGACCGTGTCACATCGCACTTCATTACTTTATGTTGATATTGTGTTGATTGTGTGTGCATCCCGTTGATTGCTTATATGCTAGATATACAACGGTAGCATCTCAAATAGGATGATCCCTAAAAAATACCCAAATTGTGTTCTCCCTCGTTGCGCACCACCAAGAAAGTTCGACGTTATGAGGCAGGCCGTGACGATCGGGTGTCAGAAATGTCATCGTTTTCATATAGTGGGTGTAAGCCATGTTGCACTCGCAGGGTCTTCGACGTTTGATTGGCGAGCCTAGCATATGCAGATATGGCCTCGGAACACGGGAAGATTGAAAGATCGAGCATGAGTCACAGAGTTGTTCTGATCGACATTTTAGGTCTACCTTTGAAGCTGTGCTGCCGACCGTGACGATCGGGGGTAGTATGGTGGATGAGGGTCATTTAATCGCTATTAATATTTTAGGGATAATAATTTTAGTGGAGTGTGTTTGATAATATGATTATGAACTAAAACTCACATATGTTATAAACTTTACCTTACCTCTTTTGCGATCATATCTGTAGACGACGGAACTATGCTTCTGTTACTTCCTTAGGAGTTCGGTTTCCAACTTAGAAGCCGACGGGTCCAACTTCATCAGTTGGTAAAATGGTTTTAGAAACATTCTCCAACACAACAAACATCCTATATGTCCTATAACATAAGTTAGGAGATAGACCAGATGATTTTGCTAGCAAGGAGGAAGATGATGAGTTCCGTAAGCATCATGATATTTTCATAGAAGTGGAGGTCGTCATATCTCAGACAAGGTAGTATCATAGAAACAAAGGGAATGAATATCATGTTTATGGTTCAACGACGATATTCGTAGAATGCACAAGGGTCGTCATATGCGTGCAGGTATCCCTGGCGGTCATTGGTGAGCGGAGTGTCTCGACCGTGTCTAGAGTGTTTTCGAACCGTAGCGTAACAAACTTAAGGTCTTAACGACACCTGGAGAAAGGTTCTGGAATAATATAGGATTTTATTGGAGAGAGAGAAATGATCCGGAAAGAGTTCCGGTGATCCGGAAGGAGTTCCGGGAAGGTCTGAAATGGTTCCAGAAAATTTCTACCCCTGCGATTTCAGCTGGATCTGAATGACCGGGGGTTGTTGTTAAGCTCCGTATGTTTGCGAGTGTTCGGAGGCGCCACATTTGAGGAGCCTGGGCGACGTCGTCTCGCCCACCTGCAGCCCAGCCGCTGACCTCCTGTCGCTGCCCTGCCGCCGGCGCCACCCCCCCAGTCGCCAGCGCCTCGCCATCTTCCACCTGACGCCCATCGACGCAGGTCTTCGTCAACACCCCGGTGTCATCGTCTACATCGTCGCGGCAAGTTCTCTGCGACCTCGAGGTCGGCTACGTACTACTTCATTGTCAACGCTTGTGCGGGAGCGTAATCCCCGCTATCGGTCTACATGGAGGTAATGTAACCCGTTCCGCCACCGTTATCACATGTACTAGATAGATAGATCCTGCCTAGTTAGGGTGTTCATACGCTAGAAAAATTATTGTTTTCTGCACCGGAACCCCTTCACTGCACACCCCAGTCCTCACTGGGCCGATCTTCGTCTCGTCTTCGGTTCTCCAGGTCGCAAATATTCCAAAAATAATTCCTGGTTAGCTCGTTTCCAATTTGGCGAATATTTCCTTAAGAGCTTTTCTGAAATAAAAAAACAGCAGAAAACAGGGAACTAGCACTGTGGCATCTTGTTAATAGGTTAGTCCTAGAAAATGCATAAAACAATATAAAATGCATATAAAACATGTAATAACATGATATAGCATAGCATTGAACACAAGAAATTATGGATACGTTGGAGACGTATCACGCAGGTATGGGGCTAGAACCGGGCGGAACAAGCCTAGGTGTGTCAACCGCCGTGTGCGGGGTGTGGCTTGGGGTAGCATATATTTTGGCGCTTCCCTCGTCCTCATCGCCCTCTTACTTTCATGTCCTCATCTCACAAGTGTGTGCTGATTTGAGCCAGGCGGGATTGGATTTGATGTTTTTTTCTCCCGACCATGCCAACTGGTTCATTGTTGTGATGTTTGTGTTCTATTGGTCAAAGGTGTTGGGAGCCGAGGAAACTTGCCTAGAAGGTTGATTGTGCGGTCGACCTTCTAGCGAGTGGTGTTGTGTTGGTTGCGGGTTCTCTCCTTGGCTATGAGGATGGCGAGGAGCAGGCGGTGTGGGATCTTGGATTCCTGGTATTAGTGCTACTTCATCACTAGTGGCTCTCAGATCGTGCCCTAGAGGTATGTGTTCATGACTATGGACAACCATGGTTCCTTAGTTTGGCATGAAGGTGATTTTGGGAGAAAGCACAAAGCTATAGCGCCAACGACAATGAGGCTTCTGGGGGTTGTGAACCTCTTGGGGGGCCGTGGTGGCCATCCTCCCCGCGAGAGACTTTGGGTGAAAACTTAGATTGTTCACTAGTTCAGATGAGAGAGGCACATTGCGCCACTGATACGTCTCAAACGAATCTATAATTTCTTATGTTCCATGCTTATATTATACCAATTGCCACAAGTTTTATATTCACTTTATATTATTTTATATTTCACCTCTGGGTGTTGTAATCATCCATATTACTTGTATTTGACTATCTCTTCGCCGAACTAGTGCACCTATACATCTGACAAGTGCATTGCTTGTGTTGGGGACACAAGAGACTTCTTGTATCTTAATTGCAGGTTTGTTTGAGAGGGATATCTTTGACCTCTACCTCCCTGAGTTCGATAAACCTTGGGTGATTCACTTAAGGAAAACTTGCTGCTGTTATACAAACCTCTGCTCTTATAGGGCCAACACTGTTTACGAGAATAGAAACGTGCGTAGATAACAAGTTATTTTCTAGAGTCGTTGTCTGGGAGGTAAGAGTTGGAAGGTTTCTCCTTTAGTCTCTGCAATTTTATCTTTTTGTCTCTTGTTTTTATTTCACTAGTTAAGCTAAACGGAAAACAACAAAAAATAGGGATCTTTATGAAATTTATATTGAATTAGGACGTGATGCTTTTGAAGAGAAAATTTAAAAACCTATGGAACTTTGTTTGCATAATTGTGGTAGTAATGTTATTAGTATAAATTCTTTGGACACCATTATTGTTAATGCTATGGAAAAGCCTAAGCTTGTGGAAGCTAGTTTATATAAAAATAATCATTTTTGCTCCTCAGCTTTAGAGAATTATTTTGTCTTGATAATGCTTTTCCTCCAATATGTGATAATTCTATTAATGTTTGTGATATTCTAAATCCACCTACTGAAAGTATTGCTTTTGAAATACCTACGGAAATTGTTGAAATAGTTATAGATGAACCTTATGTGGGAGATGGGACAGTCCATCCAAGTGACCACTTGTTGAAACTTAAATGATTTTGTGAGTTGTTTAAGATTGCATGTTTATCAAGAGAAAATGCCATGACGAAATTATTTCCACTGACACTTAAGGACAAATCAAGGGAGTGGTATAAGCTACTAGATGATCCTCATCATTTGGAATGGAAGGAGATTGAATCTCTCTTTTACTCTACATTTTATCCTTATTATGAATTGTATTTAGATAGGATTTACATTTTTTATTTTTGGCTTCGTGATGGAAAGCATTGCTCAAGCTTGGAGAAGGCTGAAAGTATTAATACTCAAATGTCCTAACCATGAGCTTCCTGAGAAAATAATTGTTAATAATTTTTATGCAAGGCTTTCAGGTCAGTGCAAGGATTATCTAGATGCCTGTTCAGAGGGTTCTTTCACAATTAAGAAGGTTGAAGCTAGATGGGATCTTCTTGAAAGAATTCAAAACAGTGCTGAAGATTGGGAGCAAGACAAAGGTAAAGAATCAAGTATAAACTATGAATATGATTGCATTAAGTCTTTCGGTGAAACTGCTAGTTTTAAAGAGCTTAGTGCGACATATGGTTTTGATTCTCAAATTATTGTTTATTGTTTTAGAACCTTTGCTTCTCATATTAATGTTCCTAAAGAATATTTGGACGTGTATCACGAACCTTTCAAAGACACATGCATGGAAAATGAAATTGTTGTTAATGATTGCAATAAACATGCTCAAACTACTGAAAATACTATTTCTTATAAGCATGTTAATTTTTGTGGAGTACATAGACCTTGTGAAAATAATCAAATCGAAGATGAATATTGTATCCATCATAGGAATGAAAAAAACTAGAACGTGGTACAAGGCTCTAAGGGATCTTGGTGAAAAACTTTGTGCCCTCTGATGTATTCTGTGTCAAGTCGGTGAATCCCCAAGAGGAGGGTGTGAAGTAGCAGAGCAGCAGGATTTCCCTCAGTTATGAAACCAAGGTTATCGAACCAGTAGAAGATGAACGTTCCCCTCGAGGTGTCAACATCGCAAGAGTTGGCGTGGCGTAGGAGACGTGGAATCTGCACACAACACAATCAAAGTATTTTCCCCCAACTTAACGGTGAGGGTGTCAATCCCACCGGCTTGTTGTAACAAAAGATTAAACGTATGTGTGGAAGAAAGATGTTTGTTTGCAGAAAGTAACAGGTTTGCAGTTGTTGTTTTATCATATTAATGAGAAGGAACGGGGTCCACAGTTCACTAGTGGTGTGTCTCCATAAATAATAATAACATTCATCCATGCGTGGTAAACAAATTACAGGTAGGCAATTGACAGAATAATGATAAGCAACCCAATGCATACACTAATGATATGGTGTCTAGTGTGAGATTTATTCGGGCATTACAACAAGATACATAGACCGTTCCAACCGCATCTATGACTAATAATCCACCTTCCGGTTAGCGTTCGCACACCTTTCAGTATTAAGTTGCATGCAACAGATTATCGCCTTTAGCACTGTGTGTAAAGTAAGTAAGTAACATCATCCTTAGACAAAGTACTACTGTTTTATCCCTAGTAGCAACAGTACATCTACAACCTTAGAGCTTTATATCACTGCCCCAGATTAAATAGAGACATGAACCTACTTCGAGCATAAATACCCCCTCTTGGAGTTACGAGCATCTACTTGGCCAGAGCATACACAAGTAAAGGAGAGCATGCAAGATCATTAAATAGCACACACATGATATATTATGAAGCAATAACTTTAGTAATCAATATTCATCGGATCCCAGAAACACAACATGGAGAATTACACAAAGATGATCTTGATCATGATAGGCAGCTCACAAGATCTAAAAATGATAGCACAAGAGGAGAAGAAAACCATCTAGCTACTGCTATGGACCCGTAGTCCAAGGTAGACTACTAACGCATCAGTCCGGTGGCCGTCATGGTGACGTAGAGGCCTCCGGGGACGATTCCCCCTCCCGGAAGGGTGCCGGGGAGCAGTTCTGATCTCTCCCGAAGTTGTGGCGGCGACGATGGCGGCTCGGGACCCGTGGAGGAAAAACTGATTAACCGTCTGGAGTTTTTAGGTCACGGGGGCTTTTATGGGCGAAAGACCTAGGTCGGTGGGCGCCCGAGGGTGCCACACCACCTTCCGCCGCGGACAACATGGGGCCCACGCCACGAGGCGGTGTGGGCCCCTTGGGATCTGCCTTCGTCTCATCTTTGATTCTTCTGGTCGCAAATATTCCAAAAATAAATACTAGTTGGCTCGTTTAAAATTTGGCGGATATTTCCTTAAGAGCTTTTCTGAAACCAAAAACAACAGAAAACAGGGAACTGGCACTGTGGCATCTTGTTAATAGGTTAGTCCCAGAAAATGCATAAAACTATATAAAATACATATAAAACATGTAATAACATGATATAACATAGCATGAAACACAAGAAATTATGGATACGTTGGAGACTTATCAACCTCCCCAAGCTTAGTTCTACTCGTCCCGAGTAGGCAAGAACATTAAAAGAAGAATAATTTCTGAAGTGACATGCTTAACACAATCTTGATCATGTAATTCATTGTAAGGCATGTAAACTGAAATCAAATGAATAAGGGTTGTAGTTTATATTGATATCAAATGAGTAATAAATAAACAAGTAGGTGAAGCAAGCAAAATTTTCAATGATATAGTACTAGATAGCAATCAACTGTGCAAAGTAGATATTAAAGATGATTTAAGCTTCAAGCACAACAATATAATCATCTAATGCTTCCAACAAACATGACACCTTTATGAAAGGATCAAGTTAAGTAATAGCAATATGCACGTAGAAGATCAATATATTATTTGTTCAAAAGAAACAAGCAAGCGTTCAACGTTGGTTCCTGGCACCAGGATGTTATGGCTAAGAGAATGTTAACGGAGGTTTGGAAGGCCAACGGAAGAAAGGCTCACAAAGATGTAGATGATCAATAGACAAGAGAAAGTCATACAATCGAAGCTATGCAAGGAGTAGTGATTGTCATACAACGGATGCACAATGAGCTATAAGAATATGAAAACTCTCCAATGGAACTAGTGGAGGTGCACCCAACTTGCTTTCCCACGAAGAGCTAGAGCACTTTTGAGCAGGCTCATGATTGGAATATGCAAGCCAAGTTCTATAGTGTAAAGTTCCCCACATAGTTATGCAACTAAGACATGAAAACTCTCTCATATGGAGTAAAGGTGCTAAACATGAGCACAAATGATGATCACAAATGATATGGTGCTGTAACATGAGAACAAGTGATGACTATAAATGATATGATGTTGTAACATAAGCACAAGTGTGTGATAAAGAATAGTAATGCTGCCCCCTTTTTCTTCTTTCTTTCTTTTTCTCTTTTGTATTTTTTTCTTTTTCTGTTTCTCTTTTCGATGGCCTCCATGGCTCTTTTCAATTTTAGGGGCAAGCATCCTAATATGATACATGATGTATGACAACACACTAATGATGATAAAACAACATAATGATGATATGAGTAACTAATATGAATGTGCCATACGAATACATATGACAGCGGTGCCTCTGCCAGTGTAGCAGATTATGCAGTGCTCTAGCGTAATATGGGTAAAACCACACATTAGCTTTATAGAAACACGCAACGCAATAAATAAGTAATGAATGACAACAAGTCATGTAATGTAAGATGGATGTTGCATGGCAATATATCTCGGAACGGCTATGGAAATGCTGTACTAGGTAGGTATGATGGATGTTTTGAGGAAGATGTTTGGCTTATGTGTATGAGAACAAGATGAAGATTTCCCACGACTTTGGATGTACCCGCGAAAAATGCACCAACTCTCAATGTGAGAAACGGCAAAGCAGAGTACCGAAGAGGCTAGCAATATGGTGGTGGAAGTGCCATGAAAACCGCAATTTTAGAACTCACAAGTAAAAATATTCCAATTAAAAAATATGATCATGCAAGGCATAATGAAAATTACTCCTAGGGGTGCTGTTGCAAATGAACAAGTTCACTGTTGGGGACCCGACCGTAGCGCATAACAGAAAGCCATTACGGTTGCCTTAGGCAAAAAGAAGTCATATACCATTATACAATCAACTGGAAATTTAAGTGTGGCACAGTTTTCAAGTTTCTCTAGACCAACCATTTAATCATTCCACTTTACTATACCATCATGTTCACCATTAAGCAAATTAATATCTCAAAACAACATCAATGATTCAAGTGACACAATTTAATGACCTACAAGATTAATGTATCATTTAATTATACCATCTACCACATTTAGCATTTTCTGTTCTCAACCAAACACCAATCAACTTATTTAAAAGATAAACTCTCCAAGTAATTAAATTATGAGATATGAGAGTTTAATATAAAAAATCTAACAGCTCTACAAGAGATGCATGAAAAACAAGAGCTAGAGAGCAAAGGATAATAAATGACGAATACTCAACGAATATAAGTGAAAAATACGAGTATTCATATGAAAAAGCGGAGCGTGTCTCTATCCCACAGAAAAGAATGCTAGGATCCATATTTATTCATAGAATGAAAATAACAAAAACAAAAACAAAGAAACGCTTCAAGATAAGCACATAAGATGTGACGAAATTAAAATATAGTTTCACTAGAGAGGACCTGATAGTTTGTCGATTAAGAAGGGGATGCCTTGGGCATCTGTTGCGCTCGAAACGCGTCACACGAACACATCCTCGTGTACCCGCGGTGCCGGGGGAGATACTCCACAACTCGCCCCGCGGGAGGCTAGCTTACAGCGCGATACGCAAGACAGTAAGCCGACACTTTTGAGACCAGACGTCCCAGCCCCTCGGGAAGCCTCGTCTGAGGAAAGCCGGTAACGATTGGCTGAGCTAAGCCAGACTTGGCCGCTCTCAGCTCGGTTTTCGATATCCGGCAAGATCTACGTGAAGTCGCCGAACAACGGAAGCAGTAACAAGGGTTGAAGGAGACAAAAGTAGGGTTGTATTGATAGGTTGTCGATTGTTTCCTTAATTTCAATCGGCCATCACCTCTCATATATATATGAGGCGGCTGGACTTCCCGTACAAGTTCTGGAATCCTACGCGAATTACAATTCATGGTTTAAGTCAGATTCTATCCTAACTTGGCGGATCCTTGATCGGCTTCGTGCTAGACCCGGACTCGATCTGTCTGGTTTCTTTGGAAAGTTGCCTCCTTATTCCAGCCTGATCTCAAAGTTGCCTTCTCCTTGCCACCTTTAGCCTTCCGCCTTGATACGGGCAAGAAAGTTGCCTTTTGTCTTCCGCCTTGATCAGCAAAAGTTGCCTTTTGCCTTCCAGTTTGATCGGGGAAAGTTGCCTATCTCCTTCCGCCTTGATCGGAGAAAGTTGCCTTCTTTAGCCTTTCACCTTGATCGGGGAAAGTTGCCTTTTGTCTTCCGCCTTGATCAGTGAAAGTTGCCTTCTTTAGACTTTCACCTTGATCGGGGAAAGTTGTCTTCTTTTGCCGGCTTGTTTTGACAATGTTGGCTTATCTTCTGTCGGCTCATCTTGACAACATTGGCTTCCTTTCTGCTGCCTTGCCTTGACAAAGTTGTCTTTCTGCCGCCTTGTTTTGACAACGTTGGCTTCTCCTCTACCGCGTTGTTTTGACAAAGCTGGCTTCTTTTCGTGCACCTTGTTTTGACAAAGTTGACTTCGTCCACCTTGTTTAGACAAAGTTGGCTTCTTTTCTACCACCTTGTTTTGACAAAGCTGGCTTCTTTTCGTCCACCTTGTTTTGACAAAGTTGACTTCGTCCACCTTGTTTTGACAAAGTTGGCTTCTTTTCTACCACCTTCTTCTGACCTTGCTTTTCCTTAGGCTATAATTGACTTGCCTCCATGGGCCTTCAAGCAAATTTGCATACCCAAATCTGCCTTCCGCCTTGTTCCAATTTTGTGATACTAAAACCGGTCAGCTGCCAAAAACGGGTGCTAACAGCATCCCCAAGGTTTGATGCTTGAGTCTTCTTGAATTATATTGGGGTGAACCACCGGGGCATCCCCAAGATTTGGCTTTACTATCCTCTTGATCACATTGTATCACTCTCTTCTCCTGATCCTTGAAAACTTCCTACACACCAAACTTAGAGTAACTTCATTAGAGGGTTAGTGCACAAAAAATTATGATATTATATGGGAACACAAATGCTACCATTGCTACTGGACATTAGCTACACCCACTGATACTTAATAGGATAAAAAGATCCAATCAAAATAGCAAAAGATGCATTGCAAAAGAAAATGGCAGAATCTATCAAAAACAGAGCAGTCCGTAAAGACAAAAAATTTCGAGGCACTTAACTTGCTTAGATCAGAAAACTCAAAACTAATTAAAATTGTGTATACATCTGAGGATTACGCATAAAAAGTGTCAGATTTTTATGACGTTCCATGGGTTTTATATAATTTTTACGGTGGACAGCAGAAATCTGTTTCAGCACAGGAATTGAATTTTAACATCAACTTTCGAATAGAGGCTTAACTTGACACAACATTGCAATAAAAATAAGATACAAAGGAATTTCTATAGAGGTAGGCATGTTCCTTGACACAAGCAAAACAAATTAAAATAACAGGAAATAAAAGTGGGTTGTCTCCCATAAGCGCTTTTGTTTAACGCCATTGAGCTAGGCACAAAGTGAAACTCAAGTATTATCAAATCATGAGTAGAAACATCAACCTTATGAGCACGAGCTGCTCTTCGTTTCTTCTTACCAACTTTCTTACCTTTGTTTGCAGGGAATGTTTGCCAATTTCCAGGGTAAGTAGTGAATCTCATAGTACCTTGTCCTACATCAATTACTGCTCCCAAAAGTTTCAGCAGGGATCTTCCAATATTAATTTGTCCTTTTCCTACACATTCAATGACAAGGTAATCCGTGGATACAGTTCTTCCCAAGAGTGTTGTAAATACTCCTTCAGCTACCCCTGTGGGTTGTATAGTAGAATTATCCGTAAGGGTTATTACTTCCCCTTCCTTAGTAAGTTCCCAAAGGTTTAAAGATGCATGGATGTATTTGGGCATCAGGCAAAATTCAGACATAATATCACAACGGGCAAGAAAATTTTCATCACCAATAGTGTTTATCAAAGTAGGGACCCACAATGATGGTTCAAAATTTATTGGAACAAAGTCAAGTTTTTCACGAATCTTATCGTATCCATCTTTTAAGAAAGAAATGCTTGTTTCAAGAGTACTTAATCTAGCATGAATATTACCAATGCTTGAATCACAGTTATTAGCTGAGGAAGAGGACATGATTAATTTCTTTATAGCATTAAAAGCTTGATCTCCATCACATCGAAGGAAATCTCCTCCCACTACAGCGTCTAAAGCATACCTATAGCAAAGAACAAGACCGAAATAAAAGCTACTAATAAGCAAACTCAAGGTCATTTTAGGTTCGGTTTCACCATATGTTTAAAAATTTCTAGACCAAGCTTCTCCAAAAGTTTCCTCATTCCCTTGTTTAAAAGTAAAGATTAATTCCTCGGGTGACACAGTGACAGGGAAAATACCAGGCATGATAATAAACTATTTTTTTATTTTTGATGATTAAGATATTGCGAAATAAAAGACAAACCGAAATAACAAAGTAACAAAAACTGAAAATAGAATAGCAAAACCGAAATAAGAAAAGTAATGCAAGTCAAAACAGTAATAAAAATAATCTAAGCAAGACAGTAACAAAATAAAAAGATTGGAAGTGCAAAAACTCCCCTCGTGAAGGACACTCAAATCCCCGGCAACGGCGCCAGAAATTCTTTGATGTATTCTACGTCTGAATCCCCAAGAGGAGGGTGTGAAGTAGCAGAGCAGCAAGATTTCCCTCAGTTATGTAACCAAGGTTATCGAACCAGTAGGAGATGAACTTTCCACTCGAGGTTTCAACGGCGCCAGAGTGGTGTGGCGTACGAGACGTGCAATCTGCACACAACACAATCAAAGTATTTTGCCCCAACTTAACGGTGCGGGTGTCAATCCCACCGGCTTGCTGTAACAAAAGATTAAACGTATTGTAACATCCCAATACTTGGGAATGTTTAAAAATCAATAAATTTCAATTTTTTTGTTTTTTATTAAACTAAAACTTTAAATGCGTAAGAAAACCAACTATAAAATATTTCAAGCAATTTCAAAAAGTTGTTTCAAATTAAACATTTTATTATCCATTGTATTTCTTATTACCTAAATATGTAAATTGAAAAATGATTTACCAACTTTCAAACCATTTTCATGTAAAAAAATAAGTTTCCTTATATGTATTTGATTTCAACCACTTTTTTTTTAGGCACGATTTCAACCACTTAGCTATATCTATTCATAAATTCTAAAATAATATTTACAAATATTATTCAAAACTATTTAAAACATGGTATATTTGCCAAATGGTTTTCATTCTTTTACCTGAGTTCAAAACCTAGTTTTGGAAATTATAATTCTATAGTTTAAATCTTTAAAACCTCATGGATTTATAATTAATGATTTAGCCAAATAGGCATTTCAATAACTGAAATTATTTCCATCATTTTGCAAAACATAAAATGATTTTCAAGAATAATTTCAACATAAGAAATGAAATAAAGATATATTGTTTCCTATTGTACTATATAGAGTTTTCAAATGTGTCATTATAAAATAAAACTTAATGGTGCACAAAATATTTTGAATTAAAAATACATTCATTATATTCCCCTTTTCATTTCAAATAGTGGTGTTATGTTATTTAATGTTGTACTAAAGCGAAAAATGATTTAATTTTGGAAAATGAGTTTAAATAACTTAATTTTAAACTTATATAAGTGTTGTATTTTTATTAATTTTATTTAGCCAAAAATGAAATTATTTAAGCCATGTTTTCAAATTTGACATTAAGTGTCAAATTTGTATTTAATCAATAATTTAAAATTTGATTTTTGAAAAGTGTTCAAAACATGCCTACAACTGGTTTAACACAAAGATATTGTTTTTACAAATTTTTAGAAATTTATTTGACTTGATTTGGAGTCTTAAATCAAAAGTTATGAAAAAATTAAGAAAAATCAGAAAAAGAAAAAGAAAAAAATGCTGACGTCATGATGACGTCAAGATCGTCTTCATCCTCAGGAAACCAGAAACGCACGGGCCAATCAACTCGAAAACGGCCGAAATGGCTCTCTTGATTTTGGGCGTTTTACTACATCGTTTAATGCGTCGTTTGTTGCTAATTGAAGCCCTTGACGTGCTCTTTCTTTCCCCCCCAAAAGACCTCTCCAAAAAAGCCCCATTATGGAGAATTAATTCGACGAATCCACGGAACTCGAAAATGACTGCAATTTATTTCTTTGATTGCGGGCGATTTACTCCACCAAACTGCAAACCGTTTCTCCCTATAGATAGCCCTCGGCCTCCTCCATCATCCCCCCCCCCCCCCCCCCCCGAAAGCCCTCTACGAAACGCCACCAGGCTCGCGAATTTGCTCGCCGGAGTTCGTCCATTGCCGCCGTCGTTTTCTTGTTTTCCGGCAAGGTGAGTCAAGGACCGAGACCGAGACCCTCCCCTTGCTCTTCCCCGTATCCGTGCGTATCTCCCCGAACCCTTAATCGCTTCTTTCCTGCAGCCGAATGAGGAGTTCGTGCATGAACCGAAGGTCGCCGGAGCAAGCCGCGCCTCCGGCCACGCAGCCACGCCGCTCTGAGATGCGATACTCACCGTCGCCGCCACCATCACCATCGACTCCGCCGTGACGAGAAGGTCCTCGCCGTCGCCTTCTCGAGCGCGGGGAGGCATCGGAACACCGGCCCCGTCCATCACCTGAGTCGCCGCTGTCGTCTTTCGGTGAGCACCACTGTGTCTTGGCTGAATTCGTTTTCGACCGTTTGATCGTCAATCCATGGTTCAGATTATATGCCCTGTTGGCTAATAGGATAGCGCCACATAGCAATTGACAAGTCAGCTGCTTGGTCGGCACCTGGATAACCAGTTCAGCAAATAGAATATCGCCATGTGTCAAACATTTTCATTTTCGGATTTGACTTTAAACAGATTTTAGGCAAACTTTAGAAATTAATATCAATTCAACTGTAACTCCGTTTTCAATGTTTTTGTAGTCTATGGAATCGTATGAACGTGTAGAATACAGTGGTATAATAAAAACTTGTATTTTAGTCGTGCACTAACTTGTTATTTACAGAAACGTGTAAAACATTGGTTTAGTTATTGTTTTAATTCTGTAAGTTCAAAATTTGTAAATAAAATATCCTTGGAATGCCCCTGACGTGTAGAATACCTGGGTTATGTTGATTTACATCTTTGAGTAGGTTAAATTTATTTAATTTGCAAATGGGCAATATGAGTAAAATTGGACATAACTTTTGAAAGAAACATTATTTTTGAGTAAATCCAATTATTATAAATTTATTTAAATCCCCTCTGTCCATTAGGACTGTTTATAAATTTTTGATATAAAATTTTAATCACAGAAAACTTTAATATTGTAATTAACACTTTTATTATATCTTGCTATAATAGAAAATAATTAAAATGCATTTATAACTTCATGCATATCACAAAAGTTGTTATGATGCTTTCTTGTGATTAAAAAATTTGCATTCCATACATAGGATATTTTATTGTATTTTTATACTCCTCATAGGAAAACTTCTTCCTTATTTTCTCTAAGTAAGGATTATTTCCAACTTAGTATTTTGGTAAAGTGCTATGCACGTAGACACTTAGGAATTTCAACATGAAGCTAGAAGACCAAAGAAGACTTGCAAGAAAACAGACTCCAGAAGCTTCCCCAAGATGTCAAGCACTTAGAAGAAAAGTGAGAAGATGTTCAAGAAGGCCAACCCTATTTTTTATTCTCTAAGTCTTTCTCTCTGTCTTTTCTTCTTCTCTGAGAACTCATGATGACTAAGTTAAATCCAAGACCAGCCTCGGGGATACAAGAATCATCAAGTCTACCCAAAATTCAATCGAGACATCACCAAAGGAGAAAGTTACAAGTCTGGAGATGAAGCCTGGAAGACTAACTACATCCTTCTTTCTATATTTTCCCTCTTTCCTAATATTGTCTTTCACTTTACACATAAACAATTTTCGATCATGTTATTATCATCTTTGAAGTATGTTGGATCCTAGCGGCATAGTGAGATGAAGCGGCCTGTAGACTAACCTTACATGTCCACGTACATGAGACATGTTCCACAATTTAAGTGGCTGACCGGGTGTCTGTCTTTCTCACTATAGTGAATATCCAATTACAAAAAGTTGTTAGTAATTGTTGATCATCCTGAAGAATAGACTTAGTATTTTCTCTAAGTATTTTTGCACATCATGACTAAGCCATTAGAGTGCTTATTCAAAATGATATATAACAAAGTATTTTATCCAACTTATGACCTTAGCCCTTAGTCATTTTGACCAACCTAATTGCCTTTCATTAACTTAAAAGATTTTCATGGCATAACATACATCTCTATTCCTTAGAAATATTTTGCACATCATGCATAAACATACTTTTCCTTAGAAGTTTTACAACACTTGTTTGTTCCTTATGTATGTGTTGTATGCGTTGTGTTGTTGTGTTATGTTGATTGTTGTATTGTGTTTGTCTATATTGCTTAGATTAAACAGAGAGCTCCAAATAACGTTGAAAAGAGTTTGTGAGCAAAGACATCATCCAAAGGCAAGTGGCACATTCATAAACCTCCTACTATTTTCTATATGTATTACTTAGTGTATTTTTATATAAGCATGTGTAGGATAGTATTGCTATGCTAGACATGTGTAGAAATTCCTTACTCCTGTGTCCAGGTTCCCATATAATACTTAGTAGAAATATTGATGCTATGCAATTGATGAAAAGTTTTACAAAATGTTAAGTGACTACTCATGGTTGTGCTCATGGTTGTCGTCGCCTAGGATGAATTTCTATTCTACTCAGGGCCGTGAGCATGGTGGTTTTCACCTGAGAGTACACATCCACTAAGTTAATGAATCACCTGGGTGGAATGGTTGAATGGTTTATGTTGAGTGACTATTTGGGACTATGCTTGTGGTTGTCGTCGCCTAGGATGAATTTCTATTCTACTTAGGGCTATGAGCATGGTGGTTTTCACCCAAAAGTGCACTTGTGGATGGCCACCCAGGGAACATAGGAATCTGAAGAACTCCGAGTGACGATTGCTTCCAGTGCAGCCATTGCCAATGGGCTCTGGCTTGATCAACTATGTTGCGTGGACTCTCCCCGGCTTGACAAGCAGATGTAGAGGGTGTTAGGTGGAACTGGTCAAGCCAGAGTGGGAAGAAAAATGCTTCTGAAAGATCTCGTCTCATTCTTCTTCTTTTCCTTATCACTATAAGTGTGTAAAGGATAGTTTGGGTTGAATGGGTACAATGGTGAACGTGCACAACCTCTGCAGAGTGTAAAACTAAGTACTTGGCCGTGTCCCCGGTACAGACAATTTGAGCAGCTGATCACATACGTCAATGGAGGATTCCCACCATTCCAACTTCAAAATAAAACTTGATGGATGAACAAGGGTAGAATGAGACCGTGGTTTTCATGCCATGAATGTCTCGAATAGAATAAAATTGTTTTCAAAAGAGTTAGGAAAAATTGGCTTTATGCAAAATAGCCTTGAACTCCACCAGCCAAATAAGTATATAGGTTATTAGAGTTATTCCACTAAGTGTCCACCATAGTGTCACTTGCCAGACTCCATTTTTAATGGAATCTGACCCACGTTGTTGCAATATTTTTCTTATTGCAGATTGTTCAGATGACGAGTGAGGTTTCGTTTAGAGGTTTCGAGTCTACAACCAACATGTTTTCGCCTGTGGCAACATGAAGATGATGGAGGCTCACTGCTATTGTATAGCCGCTGTTTACTCTTTCAAATCTAGCTTTATGCTATGCAACTTATATTGAATATTTTGTAAGTCTGGATCATCGATGTATTAAAATTGATACTTTGTTGTGATATTACATCGTAAACTGTGTGTCCAAACGAATCGATTCAGGGATTTGCACTACACAGGTATCTGCCTTATATAAAGTGCAGGTACACTACACGTATGTGTGGAAGAAAGATGTTTGTTTGCAGAAAGTAACAAGTTTGAAAATGTCATTTTATCAGATTAATGAGAAGGACCGGGGTCCACAGTTCACTAGTGGTGTCTCTCCATAAATAATAATAACATTCATCCATGCGTGGTAAACAAATTACAGCTAGACAATTGACAAAATAATGATAAGCAACCCAATGCATATACTAATGATATGGTGTCTAGTGTGAGATTCATTCGGGCATTACAACAAGATACATAGACCGTTCCAACCGCATCTATGACTAATAATCCACCTTCCGGAAAGCGTCCGCACCCCTTTCAATATTAAGTTGCATGCAACAGATTATCGCCTTAAGCACTGTGTGTAAAGTAAGTAAGTAACATCATCCTTAGACAAAGTAATATTGTTTTATCCCTAGTAGCAACAGTACATCTACAACCTTAGAGCTTTATATCACTGCCCCAGATTAAATAGAGACATGAACCTACTATCGAGCATAAATACCCCCTCTTGGAGTTATCTACTTGGCCAGAGCATACAATAGTAACGGAGAGCATGAAAGATCATTAAATAGCACACACATGATATATTATGAAGCAATAACTTTAGTACTCAATATTCATCGGATCCCAGCAAACACAACATGGAGAATTACATAAAGATGATCCTGATCATGATAGGCAGCTCACAAGATCTAAACATGATAGCACAAGAGGAGAAGACAACCCTCTAGCTACTGCTATGGACCCATAGTCCAAGGTAGACTACTCACGCGTCAGTCCAGAGGCGGTCATGGCGACGTAGAGGCCTCCGGGGATGATTCCCCCTCCCGGCAGGGTGCCGGGGAGCAGTTCTGATCTCTCCCGAAGTGGTGGCGGCGACGAAGGCGGCTTGGGACCCGTGGAGGAAAAAGTGATTAACCGTCTGGAGTTTTTAGGTCACGGGGGCTTTTATGGGCGAAAGACCTAGGTGGGTGGGCGCCCGAGGGCGCCAGACCACCTCCCGGCGCGGCCAGCATGGGGGAACTGGCACTGTGGCATCTTGTTAATAGCTTAGTCCCAGAAAATTCATAAAACTATATAAATGCATATAGAACATGTAATAACATGATATAACATAGCATCGAACACAAGAAATTATGGATACGTTGGAGAGGTATCACCCTCCATCCTTTTATTTGTGAACTTTGTTATAAAGAGGGTCATTTCAAATTTCAATGCTCAGGTTCTAATTAGGATATTGTAGGAGACTTTTGTGATAATATGATCACTCCTAATCAACATGATGAACTTACATTATTTTTGGGGTGTGAAGAGTTATCAAAAAAAACTTCTTCGTTAGATATGAGTACTTTTGATATGAATAGAGTGTTGCATGGATGTCATCTCTATTGTGTTAATAATTGCCATGCTAACACCTACATACAAAATATTATAAAGGATGCGACTTTACCAAAGTATGACATGGCTAATATGTGTTTTGTTCTTATCAATGAAAGAGAGGAATTCCCGAAGTTTCTTCAATTGTCTCTAATGCTAAACCAGGTTATGTGGAGGAGCTTCCTTTCAAGCATCTCCCTCCTAAAGAGGAAAAGAAGAAGAAAAGGGAAAGAGAAAGAAGAAGATGAGTAAAAGGAGAGAGGAAACGATATCTTCTCCCAAACATGTTGCTCCTATTAGAATTGATACTTATAATTCTCTATTCCATGATTTTGAACTCGATGATGAACCTATGCCTGTTATTTATATTAGTAACCGTGATTGGGAAAAGCACACTACTTTTGATATTGAAAATCTATGGGATACTAATTCTGCAAACAATGATGTTAATAATTGCTATGCTATTAGTACTATCCATGTTTCCTCCCATGATGATATAGAAAGCTTTGAGCTTGAGGATTTAGGTGTTTGAAAATCCTTTTTCTACTAATGATTATATATTTGAGGCCTCTCCTTCTAATAAAAATGATGATATGTTTACAAGTGAACACACTTTGGAAGATAACTATTCTATTTCTTATGATGATACTATGCCTCCTGTCTTTGATAATTATAGAGAATAATATGACGTAGGTGATGCACACTGTGGTGTGTTGTTGGGAAACCCTAATAGGAAGGTATGATGAGTGCAGCAGCAAGTTTCCCTCAGTTATGAAACCAAGGTTATCAAACCAGTAGGAGACGAGAATTCCTTCGAGGTGGCAACGGCATCAGAAAGAGCTTGGTGCTTAGTTGACGTGGAACCTGCACACAACTTAATCAAGATACTTTGCCCCAACTTAACATTGAGGTTGTCAATCTCACTGGCTTGATGTAACAAAGGAGTAAACGTATATGTGGAAAAAGGATGTTGGTTTGCAGAGAATGAACGTAACAGGATTGCAGTAGGTTGTATTATCAGATTAAAGAAAAGGACCGGGTCCACGGTTCACTAGTGGTGTCTCTACATAAATAATAATAACATACATCTGGGTAAACAAATTAGAGCCGGGCAATTGATCGAACAACTTTTCTGAAACCAAAAACAGCAGAAAACAGGGAACTGACACTTTGGCATCTTGTTATTAAGTTATTCCCACAAAATGCATAAAACCATATAAAATATGTAATAATTGGTATAATATAAGCATGGAACATAAGACTTTATATATACGTTGGAGACGTATCGATGGGTTATAATTATCCTCTTGAAACTTGTCATTGTTATAGAGGAAGTTCTCAAACTAATCGTTTTAATATACAATTTGTCTATCACGTTTGAGTTCTTTATGATGATCATGCTCCCATTGTTATTAATGAGAATAACTTTTCTTATGAGGGAAATAATGATATTGTTATGCATTGGGATCCCTTATGCATATGGATCATGATAAGAATGTTTCATGTGATGGTTATATTGTGGATTTTATCAATGATGCTGCTGAAAGTTATTATGAGAGAGGAAAATATGGTTGTAAAAGTTTTCAAGTTACTAGAACACCTCTCTTTATGTTGAAAGTTTTAAAGTTGCATTTGTTTCATCTTGCTATGCTAGTTGCTTTATGTTTCAATAATTTATTCTATTACAAGATTCCTTTGCATAGGAAGTGGGTTAGTGATACGTCTCTAACGTATCTATAATTTCTTATGTTTCATGTTATGTTATACCAAGTTATTACATGTTTTATATAGTTTTATGCATTTTATGGAACTAACCTATTAACAAGATGACACAGTGCCAGTTCCCTTTTTTTTTGCTGTTTTTGGTTTCAAAAAAGTACTTAAGGAAATATTCTCGGAATTGGACGATTTCTTTTCTGAAGTCCGTTTTTAATCGGGAACGTTCCAGAAGACCGAACACGAGACGAAGTGGGCGACCGAGGCGGCAACAGCAGGTCCTCGCGCGGCAGCCCATCTGGCCGCGCGAGCATGTGGTGTGGGCCCCTCAGGGCGCCACCGACTTTGCCCTTTCGCCTACAAGTACCCCTGAACCAAAAACCCTTGCACGGTGTTCATATTTTCCTCCACGGGTCCCGAGACGCCGCCGTCATCAGCACCAATTTGGGAGAGATCAGAACTTCTCCCCGGCACCCTGATGCACATGGTGGGTGTGTTGTTGGGATACCCCAAGAGGAAGGTGTGAAGTAGTGCAGCAACAAGTTTCCCTCAGTTATGAAACCAAGGTTATCGAACCAGTAGGAGATGAACGTTTCCACCGAGGTTGTTGGCAGCGACGTTGGCACGGCGCAACACCAGCGTCAGCAACGGAAGTTGAGCCTGCACACAAACAATAAGGATACTTTTCCCCAACTTAACAACGTGGTTGTGAATCTCACCGGCTTGCTGTAACAAAGGATTAAACATATGTGTGAAAGAAAGATATTTGTTTGCAGAAACTAACAGGTTTGTAGGTGTGGTTTTATCAGATTAATAAGAAGGACCGGGGTCCACAGTTCACTAGTGGTGTCTCTCCATAAATAATAACATTCATCCATGAGTGGTAAACAAATTACAGCTGGGCAATTGACAGAATAATGATGAGCAAACCAATGCATATACTAACGTTATGATGTCTAGTGTGAGATTCATTCGGGCATTACAACAATATACATATACCATTCCAACCGCATCTATAACAAATAATCCACCTTTCGGTTAGCGTCCGCACCCCTTTCAGTATTAAGTTGCATGCAACAGATTATCGCCTTAAGCACTGTGTGTAAAGTAAGTAAGTAACATCATCCTTAGACAAAGTACTACCGTTTTATCCCTAGTAGCAATAGTACATCTACAACCTTAGAGCTTTCTGTCACTGCCGCAGATTAAATAGAGACATGAACCTAAAATTGAGCATAAATACCCACTCTTGGGGTTACGAGCATCTACTTGACCAGAGCATACAAAAGTAACAGAGAGCATGAAAGATCATTAAATAGTACACACATGATATATTATGAAGCAATAACTTTAGTACTCAATATTCATCGGATCCCAGCAAACACAACATGGAGAATTACATAAAGATGATCTTGATCATGATAGGCAGCTCACAAGATCTAAACATGATAGCACAAGAGGAGAAGACAACCATCTAGCTACTGCTATGGACCCGTAGTCCAAGGTAGACTACTCACGCATCAATCCGGAGGCGGTCATGGCGACGTAGAGGCCTCCGGGGACGATTCCCGCTCCTGGCAGGGTGCAGGGAGCAGTTCTGATCTCTCCCGAAGTGGTGGCGGCGACGACGGCGGCTCGTGACCCATGGAGGAAAAAGTGATTAATCGTTTGGAGTTTTTAGGTCATGGGGGCTTTTATGGGGGAAAGACCTAGGTCGGTGGGGCGCCACACCACTTTCTGGCGCGGCCAGCATGGGGCCCGCGCCAGGAGGGGGTGTGGGCCCCTCGGGCGCCACCGACATCGTCTTTCGCTCATAAATACCTCCTGACCTAAAAACGATCGCACGGTGTTCACTTTTTCCTCCACGGGTCCCGAGCCACCGCCATCGTCAACACCACTTCGGGGGTCTAGTTAAGTTGAATGATTAAATGGTTGGTCTAGAGAAACATGAAAACTGTGCCACACTTAAATTTCCAGTTGATTGCATTAATGGTAAATGACATCTATTTGCCTAAAGAAATCGTAATGATTTTATGTTATGCGCTACGGTCGGGGAAGCCAACGGTGACTTTGTCATTCGCCACGATCCCTCTAGAAGTAATTTTCATTATGCCTTGTATGATCATATTTTTATTTCGAATCTTTTTACTTGTGAGTTCTAAAATTGCGGTTTTCATGGCACTTCCACCACCATATTGCTAGCCTCTTCAGTATTTTGCTTTGCCCTTTCTCACATTGAGAGTTGGTGCATTTTTCGTGGGTACATCCAAACTCGTGGGAGATCTTCATCTTGTTCTCCTACACATAAGCCAAATATCTTCCTCAAAACATCCACCATACCTACCTACTACAGCATTTCCATTGCTGTTCCAAGATATATTGCCATGCAACATCCATCTTACATTACATGACTTGTTGTCATTCATTACTTAGTTATTGCTTTGCGTATTTCTATAAAGCTGATGTGTGGTTTTACCCATGTTACGCTAGATCACTGCATAACCTGCTACACTGGCAGAGGCACCGTTGTCATATGCATTCTTATGACACATTCAAATTAGTTATTTATATCACCAGTATGTTGTTTTATCATCATTAGTGTGTTGTCATATATCATATATCATATTATAATGCTTGCCCCTAAAAGTGAAAAGAGCCATGGAGGCCATCGAAAAGAGAAACAGAAAAAATAGAAAAAAAGAAATAAATAAAAAAGGGGGCAATATTACTATTCTTTATCACACACTTGTGCTCATGTTATAGCACCATATCATTTATAGTCATCAACTGTGCTCATGTTATAGCACCATATCATTTATGATATCATTTGTGCTCATGTTTAGCACCTTTACTCCATGTGAGAGAGTTTTCATGTCTTAGTTGCATAACTATGTGGGGGAACTTTACACTATAGAACTTGGCTTGTATATTCCGATGATGAGCCTCCTCAAAAGTGCCCGAGGTCTTCGTGAGCAAGCAAGTTGGATGCACCCCCACTAGTTTCATTGGAGAGCTTTCATATACTTATATCTCCATGTGCATCTGTTGTACGGCAATCACTACTCCTTGCATACCTTTGATTGTTAGACTTTCTCTTGTCTAATGATCATCTACAGCTTTGTGAGCCTTTCTTCCTTTGGCCTTCCAAACCTCCATTAACATTCTCTTAGCCATAACATCCCGGTGCCAGTAACCAACGTTGAACGATTGCTTATTTCTTTTGAACAAATAATATATTCATCTTTTACGTGCATATTGATATTGCTTGACTTGATCCTTTCATTAAGTTGTCATGTTTGTTGGAAGCATTAGATGATTATATTATTGTGCTTGAAGCTTAAATCATCTTTAATATCTACTTTGCACAGTTGATTGCTATCTAGTACTATATCATTGAAAGCTTTGCTTGCTTCACCTAGTTGTTTATTCATTACTCGTTTGATATCAATATAAATACAGCCCTTATTCGTTGGATCTCAGTTTACATGCCTTACATTATTACATGATCAAGATTGTGTTTAAGCATGTCACTTCAGAAATTATTCTTCTTTTATCGTTCATGCCTACTCGGGACAAGTAGAACTAAGATTGGGGATGTTGATACTTCTCCAACGTATCTATAATTTCTTATGTTCCATGCTATGTTATATCATGTTATTACATGTTTTATATGCATTTTATATAGTTTTATGCATTTTCTGGGACTAACCTATTAACAAGATGCCACAGTGCCATTTCCCTGTTTTCTGTTGTTTTTGGTTTCAGAAAAGTACTTAAAGAAATATCCGCCAAATTGGAAATAAATCAACCAGGAAATATTTTTAGAACATTTGCGTCGCGAAAAACTTAAGACGAGACGAAGAAGGGCCGCGAGGGGCCCTCACCACCTACTGGTGTGGGCCCCAGCCTGGCCGCGCCAAGAGGTGAGGAGACCGCCTCGCGCGGCCACCGACCTAGGTCTTTCGCCCATAAATATCCCTCTGACATAAAAACGCTTGACGGTTAGACACTTTTTCCTCCACGGGCCCCGAACGCCGCCGCCATCGCCGACAAGATTCGGGGGACAGAACTCTCTGTTCCGGCACCCTGCCGAGACGGGGAATTGCCCCCGGAGCCATCTCCATCGACTCCACCACCATCTCCATCGCCGTTGCTGACTCCTACGATGAGGAGTGAGTAGTTCTCCCTCGGGGCTGCGGGATCTACGAAAGCCATGTGGTCTATCTCTCTCTCCCATGATGTGATCTTTTATGTGATCATGAGCTTTGTATTCTAGTTGAATATGTGATGCTACTCTTTATCTATTTTGCACTCTAGAGGTTACTTTAATATGAACTCCGGGGTTATTCACGTGTGTAATGGTGACAGTGTGTGCACCGTGTGTGATTCCCTTTATGACGTTGTTGGTGTTGGTTTACTCCGACTTTGAGGGTGCTCTCGTAGCCCTACACAATGAATGGTGTTTGTTATCCAACATGAGAGTGTTTGAGAGTAGTGTTTATTTATTTAATTTTGATATCATTGTTGAGAATGTCCACCGGTGAATGTAGATGTACTGTTGCTACTAGGGATAAAACAGTATTACTTTGTCTAAGGATGATGTTACTTACTTACTTTACACACAGTGCTTAAGGCGATAATCTGTTGCATGCAACTTAATACTGAAAGGGGTGCAGACGCTAACCGGAAGGTCGATTATTAGTCATAGATGCGATTGGAACGGTGTATGTATATTGTTGTAATGCCCGAATGAATCTCACACTAGATATCATAACTTTAGTATATGTATTGGGTTGCTCATCATTATTCTGTCAATTGCATAGCTGTAATTTTTTTACCACGCATGGATGAATGTTATTATTTATGGAGAGACACCACTAGTGAACTGTGGACCCCGGTCCTTCTCATTAATCTGATAAAACCACAACTGCAACCCTGTTACTTTCTACAAACAAGCATCTTTCTTCCACACATACGTTTAATCCTTTGTTACAGCAAGCCGGTGAGATTGAAAACCTCACTGTTGAGTTGGTGCAAATTATCTTGATTGTTTGTGTGCAGGCTCCGTGTCAACTTTGCACCAGTAATCTTCTGGCGCCGTTGATACCTCGGGGGAATTCTTCATATCCTACTAGTTCGATAACCTTGGTTTCATACTGAGGGAAACTTGCTGCTGCACTACTTCACACCTGTAACATCCCAATATTTTGGATTGTTTAAAAATCACAAAACTTTAAAACTTTTGTTTTGATTAAAATAAAATATTAAAATGCATAAGAGAACCAATTATAAAAGAATTCAAACCTCTTGAAGAGATTTAATATTTCATTTATCTTGGAAAGATCATTACTTCCAAAAGTTGATCCAAGTTAAACAATTTATTATCCATTGTAGTTATTAAACCTCAATAGGTAATTTGACAATTGCTTTACAAAAATTTCAAACCATTTCATTGTAATAAAAAGGTTCTTTATAATTATTTGATTTCAACCACTTAGCCATAGCTATTCATAAATTAAAATAATATTTACAAGTGTTATTTTAAAACAAAATTAAGACATGAATCCATTTGCCCAATGGTTTTGCATTATTTCAACTAAGATAAAAAAACATAGTGTTGAAATTACAACCTATAGTTTATAACTTTATTAACTTCATATATTTTTATAAAATGGATTATCCAAATAAATATTTCATTAGCTTAAATGATTTTCATTTATTTTCAAAACATAAAATGATTTTTTTTCATGAATATATATTCTATATAAGAAATGAATTAAATCTAAAAATCTATTCTTAAGTTATGTTATAAAGTTTTCAGATGAATTATTCTTTTATGAAACTAAATGGTGCACAAAATAATTTGAATTAAAAATGATTACATTACATCTTCTCCTTTCATCACAAATAGTTGTAATATGTTATTTAATAATCTATTAAAGCTAAAATTTATTTAATGTTGGAATATGAGTTTAGATAACTTAATTCCAAACATATTTGAATATGGGTATTTTACAAATTTTATTTAGCCAAAAGAAAATTTAAATTAAGTTATAATTTAAAAATTGATATTAATTGGTATTTAAATTAAGTATCAAATTGGTATTTAATGAATTTTTCAAAAATGTTTAAAACATGCCCACAACTGGTTTAACACAAAGATACTAATTTTACGAATTTTTAGAAATTTGTTTGACTGCATTTGGACACTTAAATCAAAAGTTATGGAATAATAAAATAAAAATCAGAAAAGAAAAAGGAAGGATGACGTCAGCGTGACGTCATCGTCGTCTTCCTCCGTCCGAGAATTCTGGCCGGAAATCTCGCACCGTATCTTCGCCCTCGCGCGACCCCCGCTGCCCTAGACCCTCACCTTTTAAAGCCCTCGAGCCCCGCTCTCTTTTCCCTCTCCCTTCACTCAAAATAGCGCCGCCAGGCCGTCGCAGTCGCTCGCCGGAATCGCCCGACCGCCGCCGCGTTTTTCTGAGTTTCCCGGCGAGGTGAGCTCCCCCTCCTGTCCGAGGTCGTCCCCCACCAGTCCCACGCGTCGTCGCTCACCTCATGTGGCCCTCCCCTCTCTTTTTCCGCTGCAATCCGTCGAGAACGAACCCGACCGGAGATTCGCCGGCGCAAGGAACACTCCGTTCGTGCGACGCCGTCGTTCGGAGTGGAAATCAACGCCGCCACCGCGCCCATCTCCTTCGTCATCGCACACTGCATCTCTCCGTCGCCTCCGCGCGTCCGAAGCACCACCGCAGTGTGGGATTCATCTACACCCGAGCCGCCGCGCCGTCGTCGTCTTGAACTCCGGTCACCGGCGCCGCCAGGTATTTGTCGACGCTCCCAGATCCGTCTGATGTAAAACGTGCGGCCCCGATTAGATCACTTCGGACGAATCGGTACGGATGAGTCAGATCCGTCAGATCTGGATCTGACGATCCAGATCGACTGGAGCAGAGCCGAGCCGCGGCTCAGACTAAGCCGAGCCTAGCCGAGCCGAGCCCAGCCAATCACAGCCCGCCACGTTGCCTGCCTATTTTTCTGATTTATTCCGAATAGATTTAATTGACAGATTTACAGAAAAGTCCCTACAACTTAAAATCTTCATAACTTTTTAACCACTTATCCAAATTTGACAAATTTTATATCAAATTAAAGCCCTTGACAAGTAGAATTTAAATTTGACTTAGTTTTAAATATTCAAATTTCAAATGGTGAATTTGAGTAATTTTATCATAAACTTTAAATCTATAAATCCTAAAATTGCAAATAAAAAAATTGTTTTAGAAACTTTATAAAATGTGTGATATGATGCATCTGTTATAAAATAATTTTGAGAATTATTTTGATGATTTAATAGTTGTATGTTTAATTTGAATAGTTTGATTTTTTTTACATAGCTTTTAATACAAACATTATTTTTGATTTAAATCCAATAGCTATAAGTTTAATTAAAAGCCCTCTGTCTATTAACCCCATTTTAAAAAAATTGTTATAAATAATGTTTGAACAATTTAAAATGAATTTAAAGGTCAGAGACTTAATTTGATTTATTTTAGCACATTATAAGGTTTATTAATTTAAAATTTAGTACTTTGCACCAAAGGCATAAATAATTGTCCTTGTCCGGAGAAAGCTCAAATTCCTGTTTATTAATATATTTCATAACCTAAATAAGTAAGTTTTGTTTAAAACCTTTTAAATGATTTTAGTTCATTTACAAGTGTTTATAAATGTTACTGGTTAATTAGGTGTTAATAAAAATGTGATTTAAAACATTATGACATTTTAAATAACTAAGTTATTCTTGATACTATAAACTTTGAAGTTGGGAATTAAAAATGTATATATATGAGGAAATTAAGAAATTCTTGAATTTGAATTTGGTAAAATTTAATTTTAAAACATAATCTTGGGTAAATGAAATTAAATGTTTACGGTTGTACTAAAGTGTTAAAACCTTGCTTTTAAATTGTGATTAAGCCTTCTTGATATCCCTTTGTGTAAACTTTTGAAAACCATTTCATTAGAAACTTGGAAACACCCGTACAACCTATTCAAGTTGAAAATGTACAATTGACCCAATACCATCCCTTGGCGGAACCCTAAACCCAAGCACATTAATTCTTTTTGTATATTGAATTATGTGACACCTTTGACCAAACCCTCCCGAGAAGACTCGTTACGCTTGTATTTTCAATATGTTTTGTGTTTGTTGAATTGCTTGTTTATTGGATGCCCTTTTTCTATATAGTTTGAAACGGCGAGCAACTTATGACTTGGACAAGAGTGTGTGAGAAACGACAACTTTCTTCAGTCAAGTGACTTCATAAAACGCCTACTATTTTATTCTATTGCATACCTAGTGTTTTAAGCAGTATTTGCAAAAGTAGTATGCATGATAGGTTTCTGGGAGATTTGTAGTATGCTATGCAAACCTGTTAGGTTTCCCCTTAGAAATTCCAGTTAGACCCCTATTATAATTTAGTGGAAGTACCTGCTACAAAAATGATTGTTTTACGGTTGATGTGATAAATGAAAATTTACACTAAATTAATTTAACGTCTGGGTGGATTGGGTCGATCGAGGAGGTTTCAAGTTGAGTGGCTTCTCAGGGCCAAGTTTCATGGTTGTCTTCGCCCAAGATAGCTTCCACTTACTTGGGGCCATGATATGCGGTGTTAACCTGAGTTGCTCACTTGTGGTAGGCCACCCAGGGCTATGAGATTTAAGTTTACACTGAGTTTAGTTGCTTACCGTGCAACCATTGGTCAATTTGGCCTCTGTCTTGATGGAGTAAGTTGATGTGGACCTGGGTCAAGAGATTGATGGTGGTAGAGTTGATAGGATGGTGGTAATCTCTTAGTATGATCATGGGAAAGCAACTTCTGAAAAGTCTCGTCTTGATCTTGTCCTTTTCCTTCTCACTAAAGGAGTGTAGAGGATAGTTTGGGTTGATTGAGTCTAATGGTGAAAGTGCACACACTCTCGAGAGTTAAAACCTAAGATCTTAGCCGTGTCCCCGGCATCGGACAATTTGAGTAACTACACAAGGCTGTGTTCTGAAAATCTCTTCATCCAAATTTCTTAATAAAACTTTGATGGGTGAACATGGGTAGGGGACATGGACTTGTCCCGAGATGTCTCTTAACGAGAAGATATTGATTCAAAAAGTTGTTTATCAAAAGTAGGAGAAAACTTGCTTTGCGCAATAGCCTTGAGCTCCACCATCCAAATAAGCATATAGATATAGCTTAGTAGAACATTAGAAATTAAAGTCATTTGCCACCACAATTCAATTGTGCTGACCCTTTATAGCTGGGCTGCAACTAAAACTTGCAGAATGTCCGAATGAGGAGTAAGGGGGGTCGTCTTCGAGCTACAACCAACATGATCTGCCAGTGGCTTCATGGAGATGTTGTAGCTCCATGCTATCTTTTGTTTTGCGTTTGAACTCTGAAATAAAGTGTGAACTATTTATTCAGCTAGCGTTTTCAGCTATGCAAAATGTAACATCCCAACATTTTGGAATGTTCAAAATCACAAAAATTTAAAACTTTTCTTTTATTAAAATAAAATATTAAATGTATAAGGAAACCAACTATGAAAGACTTCAAACTTGAGTTTAATATTTCAAATGTCACAGTTTAAACATTTTATTATCCACTGTTTTTCAAAAACTTAAAAGTGTAGTTGACAAATATTTTACAAACTACAATCCATTTTTTTTAAGTAAATAGTTACATATAAGAAATTGATTCCAATCACATAGCCATAGCTATTCATAAATTAAAATAATATTTATAAGTGATCTTTTTAAACTATTTAAAACATGGATTATCCAAATAAACATTTCATTAACTTAAAATGAATTCCATTTATTTTCAACACCTAAAATGATTTTCATGAGTATGTATTCTATATAAGAAAAGAATTAAATCAAAATTCCTTTCCAAGGTTGTTTATGAAGTTCAAAAGATTATCTTAAAATAAAACATAATATTACTTTTGAAAGAGGATTCAAGCATTGCACTCATGCATTCATGCATAAACACCATTTCATCTTGTGGCTTAAATTAAATAAGAGTTTGAAATTTAATATTTAATGATATGTTGTTTTGGAAATTATTCCATAAAACATGTTAAATTGTATCCTTCAAAATATTCCAATTTATTAATTTTTATTTTGGGCAAGAATACTACCAAAAAGTTCTAAATTTAATTAGCATTCCAAAACATATTTTTATAAATTTTTCTGAAAAGGTTTGGATAAGTTTAAAAATCAATTTTGAATTAAAAGTTTAAAAACAGAAAATGATTTGTCAAAAAAAAAAGAAGAAGAAGAGAAACGGCCGAGCCAACTGGGCCGAAGCCCATTTTTTCTCTCCCGCGCGCGCAGCTCGCCTTGGCCCAGCAGCGGCCCAGCTCCGTCCGCGCCGCGCGCTCTCTCTCTGACGCGCGGGACCCACGCGTCATCTCCCTCCTTCCAAATCTCAACGAACAGAGCACGAACCGGAGTTCGATCCGATTACGGTGGAAATCGGGCGCCGATTCTTGCGCGAGAAGTCTCCCCGTGTGCCCCATATATACCCCAGATTCCGCCGCCTGTTTCCCCTCTCATACCCTAAACAAACTCGCCCCCAGGCTGTCCACAAACACCGCCGCCGTCCGCCCATTGCCGCCGGCAAGAAGCTCGCCCCACGGTCAGCTCTGTCGACCCCGAGCCCTCCTAACCCCCCTGCTCTCCTTCCTTTCTTCTTGCGCTTCGTTTTGACACGCTCTGGTTTGCTATCGTGCGCCAGATCGAGCGATCCGTGCTCCACCGAAGCAAACCGCCGCCGTGCGCAACTCCGACGAGGTGTTGCCGACGAACGAGGAAGCGTCGAGGACCACGAGCACGCCATCGACCTCGCCGGGATCTCCTCTTCATCACGGTACGCTCCACTAGTCCTCTAGGATTGTAGATCATCGGGAACGCTCTTTCCGATCGTGGCGCCGCCGCGCGCTCCGTCTCCGGCGACCTAGCGCCGCTCCCCTGTTGCCGTTAGATCTCGCCCGTCCGATCAAGATCCCGCGATCAGGATTAGATGGATTAAAACAAAACGGTACGGTTGATAACCGACCGTTAGATCTAGATCGTACGGATAAGATCTGATCACTTAAGCCACGTAGACAGCACAGTCAGCGCCTCGTCAGCGTCCACGTCAGCGCCAGCGTGTAAATCAATTTCCTATTTTAATTTTAATTGGAAAAATTGTAGATTAATCCCTGTAATTAAAACATCTATAACTTTTTAACCACAACTCCAAATTTAATAATTTTTATATATTTGGAAAGCTCTTGACATGTAGAATATTTTGGATCTGACAAGATTCAAATTTGACTTACTATAAAATATTCAAATTTCAAATGGTGAATTTGAGTATATTTGTAATAACTTTAAATCTATAAATCCAAAAATTGCAAATAAATATGTTTTAGAAACTTTAGAATATTTGTAAATTACTGCCACTGCTATAGAATAATTTTGAGTAATTTTTGAATGATTTCATAGATGTGAGTTTAATTTGAATAGTTTGATTAATTTTGAAATAACTTTTAATAGAAATATTATTTTTGATTAAATCAAATTGCATTAAATATAATTAAACCACCTCTGGCTATTAACACCATCGATAAAGAAAATTGTGTTATAAAATATAAAACACATAAAACTTTAATCTATATGTTTCCTGTTATTATGTTTTGCAAATTAGAAACTAATTAAGTTGCAAACTATAATTTCATGCATATGCTATAAAATTTACAAAAAATAGTGTTATGTTGCTTGTGATTTAAAAATTGCATTTCATGCATAGCATATTTTATAGTCATATTTTCCATAAGGAAAACTCCTTCCTTATTTTCCCTAAGTTAGGATTATTTTCAACTTAGTATTTTGGGAAAAGTGCTATACACTTAGACACATAGTAATCTTCAACATGGAGCTGGAAGACCAATGCAGGACTTAGCCAAAAACAAGACTTCAGAAACATCTCCAAGAAGAAGAAACACTTAGAAGAAAATCAAGAAGAAGTTCATGAAGGACTTAGAAGAAAACAGACTTTGGAAGCATCCCAAAGATGTCAAGCACTTAGAAGAAAAGTGAGAAGAAGTTCAAGAAGGCCAACCCCCTTTTATTCTCTAAGTCTCTCTCTCTGTCTTTTCTTCTCCTCTGAGACTTCCTGAAGACTAAGTAAATCCAAGACCAGCCTCGAGGATAAAGAATCATCAAGTCTAAAGATTCATCAAGACTACCAAGAGTTCAATCAAGACATCATCCAGAAGAAAGTTCAAGTCTGGAGATGAAGCCTGGAAGACAACTACATTTTTCTTTCTATCTTTTCCCTCTTTCCTAATCTTGTCTTTTAGGCTTAAACAATTTTTGATCATGATGTTATCATCTTGAAGTTGTTGGATCCTAGCAGCATAGTGGGATGAAGCGGCCTGGAAACAAACCTTACATGTCCACGTACATGAGACCTGTTCCACAATTTAAGTGGCTGGCCGGGTGTCTATCTCTCTCACTATAGTGAATGTCCAATTTACAAAGAGTTGATAATAATTGTTGATCAACTTGAACAAATGACTTAGTATTTTTCTCTAAGTATTTTGCACATCATGGCTAAGCCAGTAGAGTGCTGGTTTAAAGATGATATAAAACAAAGTATTTTTATCCAACTTGAGACCTTAGCCCTTAGTCCTTTTTGGACCAACCTATTGCCTTGCATTAACTTAAAGGATTTTCCATGGCATGGCTTGCATCTCTAGTCCTTAGAAATAACTTGCTTATCATACATGTCATGTTTTCCTTAGAAGTTAAGAAACTTGTTTGTAGGTGTTGTGATGTTTTATGATTGTTGTATTGTTGTTTGTTTGTATTGTTTAGACTGAACGGAGAGTTCCGAGTATCGTTGAAAAGAGTTGTGAACAACGACAACATTCAAAGGCAAGTGGCACACCTCATAAACTTCCTATTTTTATATGCATTACTTAGTGTATTTTTATATGCATGTGTTGCTATGCTAAACCTGTGTAGAATCCCTTATTCCTGTGTGTAGGTTCCTATATCATACTTAGCAGAAATATTGATGCTATGCAATTGATGAAAGATTTTATAAAAGGTTAAGTGACTACTCAGGGCTGTGCTCATGGTTGTCTTCGCCTAGGAAGAATTTCTATTCTACTTAGGGCCGTGAGCATGGTGATTTTTACCTGAGAGTACACATTTACTAAGTAAATGAAACACCTGGGTGGTAATTGGTTGCATGGGTTATGTTGAGTGGCTACTCAGGTCCATGTCTATGGTTCCTGGAGTATGTACACTTGTGAATGGCCACCCAGGAACAGAGGAATCTGAAGAACTCCGAGTGACGATTGCTTCCAGTGCAGCCATTTCCATATGGGCTCTGGTTTGATCAATTATGTTGCGTGGACTCTCTCCGGCTTGACAAGCAGATGTAGGGGGATGTTAGGTGGAACGGGTCAAGCCAGGTGGGAGGGAAAATGCTTCTGAAAGATCTCGTCTCATTCTCTCCTTTCCTTATCACAAATGGTGTGTAAAGGATACCTTGGGTTGAATGGGTACAATGGTGAAAGTGTACAACCTCTGCAGAGTGTAAAACTAAGTACTTAGCCGTGTCCCCGGTTACGGACAATTTTGAGCAGCTGATCAAGGACGTCAATGGAGGATTCCACCATTCCAACTTCAAAAGTAAAACTTGATGGGTGAACAAGGGAAGATGAGATTTATGGTTTTCATGCCATACTCGTCGAGATTTCAAGAAAAGTGTTTTCAAAAGAGTAGGAAAAATTGGCTTTATGCAAATTTAGCCTTGAGCTCCACCAGCCAAATATGCATATAGGCTTTAGAGTTATTCCATAAGTGTCCACCATAGTGTCACTTGCCAGACTCCATTTTTAATGGAATCTGACCCACGTTGTTGCAATATTTTTCTTATTGCAGATTTGATCAGAAGACGTGTGAGGTTTCGTTAAAGGTTTCGAGTCTACAACCAACATGTTTTTCGCCTGTGGCAGCATGAAAGTTATAGAGACTCACTGCTATTGTATTTCCGCTGTGTACTTTTTCAATGCTAGCTTTATGCTATGCAATTTGTATCCAATCTTTTGTAATTCTGGAACATCGATGAATATAATTGATGCTGTGTTGTGGTATTACATCGTAAACTGTGTGTGCAAATGAATCGATCCAGGGATTTGCACTATACACAAGTATCTGCCTTATTTAAAGTGTAGGTACACTACAGATGGTATCAGAGCACTGTGTTGCCTGTAGGTTCGAAAACCCCTAGGATTGGACTGAGACCCCAAAGGTTAAATAGTTAACTAAACTAGGTTTCCAAAACATGAGTGAATATTGAACTTTCCTTTAATATGTTTTTACATTAATTATCTTGTCTTGCATCTTTCCCTTTTCTTTTAAATTCTAATACTCTTACCTGTTCAAAATTTTAGATGGGAGAGTACACTGAGACTGCGTATGCTGGAGTTTTGTCTGGTTTCATCTTTGGAAGGCAGCTGTCTAGGTTGACGAGTGTATTGAAGCTACCACCACCATATTTCCGAGGAAGGAAGGAGGAGACCGACATACCCCATGGGATACGTTGGGAAATACGCACCATCATGACCCCGGATCCTACGATGCCAGACTTCGAGCCCGTGGACTATGTCACCTACTACCCAGACTGGATTGAGGGAGTGAACATAGCTATGGTGGACTTAATGGCTCGTTTGTGTTACAAGTATCGATTCAAGCTAGCACCAGGATCGCCCTTCCGTGCCTTTGGGAAGAGGAATGCACATGGTCTCTCGATGGCTCACACGGGAAATCGCCTGGACCTGCCCCTCGTTAACAAGACGTTTGAAGACTTGGATTATCTCATCAACTGTCTGACCAGGAGAGTCCGACAGACTTATGACGTCGCAAATCATGCACAAGCCGTCATACACGCAAAAACCCAAGAACTCCAGGCTTCTGAAAATCTTATTGGTCAGTTGGAGGAACTCATCCATGACCTACATTTGGAGAACCTTGGCAAGGATGAGCAGATTGCCATGCTTGAGGCACAACTCACTCCACCTCCACCACCGCCAGTAGCTGAAGAAGGAGGTGACCAAGGCACTGGAGATGTGACTGTAGCTGCAACTACGAAGGAGGAAGGACCAGTGGAAGAAGACCCCGAAGAGGTGCTGTTTGAAGAGTCAACTGAGGAAGAAGTCACGCCTGTGGCAAAGAACCACACAATAAAACGCAAGCGTAATAATTAGGAGGGATAAGTGTAGCAATCAAAACCATGTTAGAGAGACCACCATTATCTTATTTAGCTTATCGTATCAATTTAGAGTATTGACCTATCAAATTGTGGTATGGCAGTACTGTTGCTTTTGTACTTCCCCAACCTTTCGTTCGATAAACGATTAGTTCGATTTCTCAAAAGAAGTTTGAAGTTTTACGTATGTGTTGCTTGTGTTTGAACTTTGTTGCTTGATGTTGTTAGATGATGTTTGTAATGGATTTTCTTGATTTTTGGTTGTGCATTAGAATGTTTAATTATCACCCAAACTTTTCTTTTAAGGGTGGTAGCCACCTAGATAATTCAAACCCAGAGATCTCAAAATTTCCTTCTTTCCATCCTCCTAATCAGAAAACCCATTCACTACTAGTTTCCAAGTTTCCATGTCCGAAATTTCATTTCTCAAAACATCTCGAGTTATCAGAATCATTCAAGCCCTTGCTTCTTTAAAGCTTCTCCGAATCTCGGGGACGAGATTCCTTTTAAGGGTGGTAGTCTGTAACATCCCAACATTTTGGAATGTTCAAAAATCACAAAAATTTAAAACTTTTCTTTTATTAAAATAAAATATTAAATGTATAAGGAAACCAACTATGAAAGACTTCAAACTTGAGTTTAATATTTCAAATGTCACAGTTTAAACATTTTATTATCCACTGTTTTTCAAAAACCTAAAAGTGTAGTTGACAAATATTTTACAAACTACAATCCATTTTTTTTAAGTAAATAGTTACATATAAGAAATTGATTCCAATCACATAGCCATAGCTATTCATAAATTAAAATAATATTTATAAGTGATGTTTTTAAACTATTTAAAACATGGATTATCCAAATAAACATTTCATTAACTTAAAATGAATTCCATTTATTTTCAACACCTAAAATGATTTTCATGAATATGTATTCTATATAAGAAAAGAATTAAATCAAAATTCCTTTCCAAGGTTGTTTATGAAGTTCAAAAGATTATCTTAAAATAAAACATAATATTACTTTTGAAAGAGGATTCAAGCATTGCACTCATGCATTCATGCATAAACACCATTTCATCTTGTGGCTTAAATTAAATAAGAGTTTGAAATTTAATATTTAATGATATGTTGTTTTGGAAATTATTCCATAAAACATGTTAAATTGTATCCTTCAAAATATTCCAATTTATTAATTTTTATTTTGGGCACGAATACTACCAAAAAGTTCTAAATTTAATTAGCATTCCAAAACATATTTTTATAAATTTTTCTGAAAAGGTTTGGTTAAGTTTAAAAATCAATTTTGAATTAAAAGTTTAAAAACAGAAAATGATTTGTCCAAAAAAAAGAAGAAGAGAAACGGCCGAGCCAACTGGGCCGAAGCCCATTTTTTTCTCTCCCGCGCGTGCAGCTCGCCTTGGCCCAGCAGAGGCCCAGCTCCGTCCGCGCCGCGCGCTCTCTCTCTGACGCGCGGGACCCACGCGTCATCTCCCTCCTTCCAAATCTCAACGAACAGAGCACGAACCGGAGTTCGATCCGATTACGGTGGAAATCGGGCGCCGATTCTTGCGCGAGAAGTCTCCCCGTGTGCCCCATATATACCCCAGATTCCGCCGCCTATTTCCCCTCTCATACCCTAAACAAACTCGCCCCCAGGCTGTCCACAAACACCGCCGCCGGCAAGAAGCTCGCCCCACGGTCAGCTCCGTCGACCCCGAGCCCTCCTAACCCCCCTGCTCTCCTTCCTTTCTTCTTGCGCTTCGTTTTGACACGCTCTGGTTTGCTATCGTGCGCCAGATCGAGCGATCCGTGCTCCACCGAAGCAAACCGCCGCCGTGCGCAACTCTGACGAGGTGATGCCGAAGAACGAGGAAGCGTCGAGGACCACGAGCACGCCATCGACCTCGCCGGGATCTCCTCTTCATCACGGTACGCTCCACTAGTCCTCTAGGATTGTAGATCATCGGGAACGCTCTTTCCGATCGTGGCGCCGCCGCGCGCTCTGTCTCCGGCGACCTAGCGGCGCTCCCCTGTTGCCGTTAGATCTCGCCCGTCCGATCAAGATCCCGCGATCAGGATTAGATGGATTAAAACGAAACGGTACGGTTGATTACCGACCGTTAGATCTAGATCGTACGGATCAGATGATCACTTAAGCCACGTAGACAGCACAGTCAGCGCCTCGTCAGCGTCCACGTCAGCGCCAGCGTGTAAATCAATTTCCTATTTTAATTTTAATTGGAAAAATTGCAGATTAATCCCTGTAATTAAAACATCTATAACTTTTTAACCACAACTCCAAATTTAATAATTTTTTATATATTTGGAAAGCTCTTGACATGTAGAATAATTTGGATCTGACAAGATTCAAATTTGACTTACTATAAAATATTCAAATTTCAAATGGTGAATTTGAGTATATTTGTAATAACTTTAAATCTATAAATCCAAAAATTGCAAATAAATATGTTTTAGAAACTTTAGAATATTTGTAAATTACTGCCACTGCTATAGAATAATTTTGAGTAATTTTTGAATGATTTCATAGATGTGAGTTTAATTTGAATAGTTTGATTAATTTTGAAATAACTTTTAATAGAAATATTATTTTTGATTAAATCAAATTGCATTAAATATAATTAAACCACCTCTGGCTATTAACACCATCGATAAAGAAAATTGTGTTATAAAATATAAAACACATAAAACTTTAATCTATATGTTTCCTGTTATTATGTTTTGCAAATTAGAAACTAATTAAGTTGCAAACTATAATTTCATGCATATGCTATAAAATTTACAAAAAATAGTGTTATGTTGCTTGTGATTTAAAAATTGCATTTCATGCATAGCATATTTTATAGTCATATTTTCCATAAGGAAAACTCCTTCCTTATTTTCCCTAAGTTAGGATTATTTTCAACTTAGTATTTTGGGAAAAGTGCTATACACTTAGACACATAGTAATCTTCAACATGGAGCTGGAAGACCAATGCAGGACTTAGCCAAAAACAAGACTTCAGAAACATCTCCAAGAAGAAGAAACACTTAGAAGAAAATCAAGAAGAAGTTCATGAAGGACTTAGAAGAAAACAGACTTTGGAAGCATCCCAAAGATGTCAAGCACTTAGAAGAAAAGTGAGAAGAAGTTCAAGAAGGCCAACCCCCTTTTATTCTCTAAGTCTCTCTCTCTGTCTTTTCTTCTCCTCTGAGACTTCCTGAAGACTAAGTAAATCCAAGACCAGCCTCGAGGATAAAGAATCATCAAGTCTAAAGATTCATCAAGACTACCAAGAGTTCAATCAAGACATCATCCAGAAGAAAGTTCAAGTCTGGAGATGAAGCCTGGAGGACAACTACATTTTTCTTTCTATCTTTTCCCTCTTTCCTAATCTTGTCTTTTAGGCTTAAACAATTTTTGATCATGATGTTATCATCTTGAAGTTGTTGGATCCTAGCAGCATAGTGGGATGAAGCGGCCTGGAAACAAACCTTACATGTCCACGTACATGAGACCTGTTCCACAATTTAAGTGGCTGGCCGGGTGTCTATCTCTCTCACTATAGTGAATGTCCAATTTACAAAGAGTTGATAATAATTGTTGATCAACTTGAACAAATGACTTAGTATTTTTCTCTAAGTATTTTGCACATCATGGCTAAGCCAGTAGAGTGCTGGTTTAAAGATGATATAAAACAAAGTATTTTTATCCAACTTGAGACCTTAGCCCTTAGTCCTTTTTGGACCAACCTATTGCCTTGCATTAACTTAAAGGATTTTCCATGGCATGGCTTGCATCTCTAGTCCTTAGAAATAACTTGCTTATCATACATGTCATGTTTTCCTTAGAAGTTAAGAAACTTGTTTGTAGGTGTTGTGATGTTTTATGATTGTTGTATTGTTGTTTGTTTGTATTGTTTAGACTGAACGGAGAGTTCCGAGTATCGTTGAAAAGAGTTGTGAACAACGACAACATTCAAAGGCAAGTGGCACACCTCATAAACTTCCTATTTTTATATGCATTACTTAGTGTATTTTTATATGCATGTGTTGCTATGCTAAACCTGTGTAGAATCCCTTATTCCTGTGTGTAGGTTCCTATATCATACTTAGCAGAAATATTGATGCTATGCAATTGATGAAAGATTTTATAAAAGGTTAAGTGACTACTCAGGGCTGTGCTCATGGTTGTCTTCGCCTAGGAAGAATTTCTATTCTACTTAGGGCCGTGAGCATGGTGATTTTTACCTGAGAGTACACATTTACTAAGTAAATGAAACACCTGGGTGGTAATTGGTTGCATGGGTTATGTTGAGTGGCTACTCAGGTCCATGTCTATGGTTCCTGGAGTATGTACACTTGTGAATGGCCACCCAGGAACAGAGGAATCTGAAGAACTCCGAGTGACGATTGCTTCCAGTGCAGCCATTGCCATATGGGCTCTGGTTTGATCAATTATGTTGCGTGGACTCTCTCCGGCTTGACAAGCAGATGTAGGGGGATGTTAGGTGGAACGGGTCAAGCCAGGTGGGAGGGAAAATGCTTCTGAAAGATCTCGTCTCATTCTCTCCTTTCCTTATCACAAATTGTGTGTAAAGGATACCTTGGGTTGAATGGGTACAATGGTGAAAGTGCACAACCTCTGCAGAGTGTAAAACTAAGTACTTAGCCGTGTCCCCGGTTATGGACAATTTTGAGCAGCTGATCAAGGACGTCAACGGAGGATTCCACCATTCCAACTTCAAAAGTAAAACTTGATGGGTGAACAAGGGAAGATGAGATTTATGGTTTTCATGCCATACTCGTCGAGATTTCAAGAAAAGTGTTTTCAAAAGAGTAGGAAAAATTGGCTTTATGCAAATTTAGCCTTGAGCTCCACCAGCCAAATATGCATATAGGCTTTAGAGTTATTCCATAAGTGTCCACCATAGTGTCACTTGCCAGACTCCATTTTCAATGGAATCTGACCTACGTTGTTGCAATATTTTTCTTATTGCAGATTTGATCACAAGACGTGTGAGGTTTCGTTAAAGGTTTCGAGTCTACAACCAACATGTTTTTCGCCTGTGGCAGCATGAAAGTTATAGAGACTCACTGCTATTGTATTTCCGCTGTGTACTTTTTCAATGCTAGCTTTATGCTATGCAATTTGTATCCAATCTTTTGTAATTCTGGAACATCGATGAATATAATTGATGCTGTGTTGTGATATTACATCGTAAACTGTGTGTGCAAATGAATCGATCCAGGGATTTGCACTATACACAGGTATCTGCCTTATTTAAAGGGTAGGTACGCTACACAAAATTGTAAGGATTATTTGTTTTCTGATCATGCGTCTCGTATTGTAATAGATTTGACATCGTACTGTGATATTACATCTTATTGGAAATTGCGAGACTTATGTGATCCAAGTCTTCCGCACTATTCATAAGTGCCATTGCTATCTTAAGCAAGGGCTCTACAACACCTTCCTCTTGGGGTCTCCCAACAACACACACACCGTGTGCATCAAGCAATTTATGGCGCCGTTGCCGGGGAGATAAGCATTCCTTCACGAGGGGTTTTCGCACTTCCAATCTTTTTATTTTGTTATTGTCTTGCTTAGTTTATTTTTATTACCGTCTTGTTTGCTTAATATAAAAAATACAAGAAAAATAGTTACTTGAATTACTTTTCTTATTTCCGTTTTGTCATTTTATTTTCAGTTTTGTTACTATTTCGGTTTTAGCATTACTTCCTTTATTTTTTATTTCGGTTTGTCTATTAAATTGCTAAAATGAGTTCCGCTGAAAACACTAAGTTGTGTGACTTTATAAGCACCAAAAATAATGATTTTATATGCACATGTAGCGTACCTGCACTTTAAATAAGGCAAATACCTGTGTATAGTGCAAATCCCTGGATCGATTCGTTTGCACACACAGTTTACGATGTAATATCACAACAAAGTATCAATTTTATTACATCGATGATCTAGACTTACAAAATATTCGATACAAGTGGCATAGCATAAAGCTAGCATTGAAAAAGTACACAACGGAAATATAATAGCAGTGGGTCTCCAACAACTTCATGTTGCCACAGGCGAAAACATGTTGGTTGTAGACTCGAAACCTCTAAACGAAACCTCACTCGTCATATGAACAATCTGCAATAAGAAAAATATTGCAACAACGTGGGTCAGATTCCATTAAGAATGGAGTCTGGCAAGTGACACTATGGTGGACACTTAGTGGAATAACTCTAATAACCTATATGCTTATTAGGCTGGTGGAGCTCAAGGCTATTTTGCAGAAAGCAAGTTTTTCCCTAACTTTTTGAAACAACTTTACCTCGTTGAGACAAATATGGTATGAAAGCCATAGTCTCATTCTACCCTGGTTCTCCCTTCAAGTTTTAATTTAAAAGTTGGAATGGTGGAATCTTTCGTTGACGTCCTCGTTCAGCTGCTCAATTGTCCGTTTCCGGGACACGGCTAAGTACTTAGATTTTAACTCTGCAGAGGTTGTGCACGTTCACCATTGTACCCATTGAACCCAAATTACCCTTTACACACCATTTGTGATAAGGAAAGGAGAAGAATGAGACGAGATCTTTCAGAAGCATTTTCCCTCCCACTCTGGCCTGACGCGCTCCACCTACAAACCACTACCTCCACCTGTCAGGCCGGGGCGAGTCCACGCAGCTTAGTTGATCAAGCCAAAGCCCATATTGGCAATGGTTGAACGAGAAGCAATCTTCACTCGGAGTTCTTCAGATCCCTTTGTTCCTGGGTGGCCATCCACAAGTGAATATCCCACAGGTACATCCCCTGGGGACAACACTCAACTCATACATCCAAGCAACCAATTCCACCCAGGTGTTTGATTATAACTTAGTAGAATTTAACATTTCATCAGAAATAGTTTTGCATAGCATCACAATTCTACTAAGTATTTTTCATAGGAACCTAGACACAGGAATAAGGAAGTCTAAACATGGCTTGCATAGCAATACTATCCTACACATGCTCATAGAAAAATAATCTACTAATGCATAGAAAAATAATAGTACTTTTATGGGGGTGTGCCACTTGCCTTTGAATGTTGTCGTTGTTCACAAACTCTTTTCAACAACGAACGTTTGCTATCCGTTTAATCTAAACAATATAAGCAAACAATAATACAACAATCAACAAACAACAATCATCAAACATACATGCTTATATCTAGTGAACAAACAAGTTTTGTAAAACTTCTAAGGAGAATATGTCATGCAGGAAAATCTTTTAAGTTAATGCAAGGAAATGTGTTGGTCAAAAATGACTAAGGACTAAGGTCAAAAGTTGAATAAAATATTTTGTTTTATATCATCTTGAATAAGCCCTCTAATGGCTTAGTCTTGATGTGTAGAAATATTTAGAGAAAATACTAAGTCATTTCTTCAAGATGATCAACAATTATTATCAACTCTTTGTAAATTGGACATTCACTATAGTGAGAGAGACAGACACCCGGCCAGCCACTTAAATTGTGGAACAGGTCTCATGTACGTGGACATGTAAGGTTTGTTTCCAGGCCGCTTCATCTCACTATGCCGCTAGGATCCAACAAACTTCAAAGATGATAACATCATGATCAAAAATTTGTTTAAGTCTAAAAGACAAGATTAGGAAAGAGGGAAAAGAAAGAAAGATGTACTTAGTCTTCCAGGCTTCACCTCCAGACTTGTAGCTTTCGCCTTGGTGATGTCTTGAATGAATTTTTGTAGACTTGAATAATCTTCGGACTTGATGATTTTTGTATCACCTAGGCTGGTTTTGGATTTACTTAGTCTTCATGAAGTCTCAGAGAAGGAGGGAGAAAAGAAGGGAAGAGGAAGCAAGACTTAGAAAATATTTGCCGGTTAGTCTTCATGAACTTCTTCTTGAATTTCTTCTAAGTGCTTCTACTCCTTGAAGATTCTTCTGAATTCTTGTTTGGCTAAGTTCTTCCTTGGCCTTCTAGCTCCATGTTAAAAATACTAAGTGTCTAGTGCATAACACTTTTACCAAAATACTAAGTTTGGAAATATTCCTAATTTAGAGAAAAATAATGAAGAGATTTCCTATGGGAAATATATCTATATGAGAAAATAAGTTATGCATGCAATGCACTTTTAAATCCTAATAAATATCATACAAAATTTATGATATTTATAAAGTATGCATTAGGCTATAAATGCAATTTAATTAATTTCTATTTTTGGAAAATATAATAAAAGGAATAATTATAAGATTAAAGTTTTCTTTAACTAAATTTATAACTAAATTTTATAATTAGTGTTAATAGAGAGGGAGCTTTTAATTAAATTTATAGCAATTTGATTTAATCAAAAATAATATTTCTATTAATAGTTATGTTGAAAATACTCAAACTATTTAAATTAAATATATAACTATGATTTCATTCAAATATTACTCAAAATTATTTTATAGCAGTGGCATTAATTTACAAATATTTTAAAGTTTCTAAAACAATTTTATTTTCAATTTTTGGAATTATAGGCCCTCCATGACCCCAGAGATGAAAATAGCATTTGAACATTTTGCAATCAATAGCGGCTCCCATGGAGGGCCTATAACCGGCTCCCATGGCGACTCCCATGGCGATCTCGGTGCCCACCTCATCTAGGTCCCTCCATGGCGGTTGGAAGAGAGAGGATGGATCCATTCAATGATCCCTCCTCCATTGCTCATCTCCTGGACTTCTCCATTGGTCACCAATTCAGATCTAAGGTTCGCCATCTCTTTGCCTCCTCGGTTAGCCCTGTCTCCTCCTATCGACGTTTTTATCTTGTGGTTTCCTTTGGTCGTGCTGCCTTCCGTTTGGATGAATCGAATGTTAGTCTGGCCCTCTCGGCGGTGTTGGGGGTGGCCTATGATGAGATTGGTACGTCTCTTCTTGCGGGGAGAGTGTTCACATTTGCAGTCAGCTCTAAAGATGTGGGTTTCTTGATATGTAATTTGAGATCTATTGATTGCAAAATGTTCAAATTCTATTTTCATCTCTGGGGTCATGGAGGGCCTAACTGGATGAGGGAAGAACAAATCTGGATAAATCAAAGGAATGCAGAATGGTCGTTGGTGAAAGCACGTCGATCACGTCCCCATGCAAACCTAGACAGCCATCTGTCCCGCATATTTTCCATCGTCTCCGCCTTCACCTAGGAACCAATTTGCCTAGCCCATCTGTTCTTACGGGTGCCAATGCAATCCCAGTCGGTATCCGAGATGCTCCTGATTCAGATCCCTCTGTTATTTTGGAGAATCATAGTGTTCATCATGATCCGGTTTCACCGGCGCTAGAGCGGGATCTCAGTAAAATTGAATCTTGTCAAAATCTAAGATTACAATGGAGGCCCATTATTCGTCCTGTGCAAGTTTCCTCTGCGGCCCATTTAGAAGCCCAACAACCTCAGACTCCTTCTGCTGCTAATCTGACTCAATCCACTAAGGAGGTTTCCTGCTGTTCCAGATGTCTCAGTCTGTTTCATGTTAAGATTGATTGTTCTAATCAGATTCGTTGCAGAGTTTGCTCAAAATATGGTCACATTGCCCGTAATTGCTTTGGTCGTTTTAACCATAAGAGAATCTTCTGGAGAGTTGTTACTAAGGAAGTCCATATATCGAATAAAGAAATACCAAACGATAGAGCTCTCGCTGCACCTTCCCCTGTTTCCCCTGTTTTCCCCTACAACCCTTGCACAGGTGCCACCGCCAGCCCACCGCCGTCGACCTCGCCTGGAATTGGAGCTATGGCGAACTACCCTGTCGACCCTGTTCCTCACCTGCCTCCTGGAGCGGGTTATGAACCTTTTAGTCCTCTCCGACCGTAGAGAGGCTATGTGGTCATCGGCGGTTCTACTTCTGAGATATGCGATGACTGGGCGATCATCCTCCTCGAACCAGAGCCCTCATAGGAACAGTTTGAAGGTACTTCTGCTCTGATCACTGCTCAGATGGTGCAACGAGGTTATGATATTCGCCAAGTCAGTCGTTGTGCTATGGGTGCTGCGATGATTAGATTTGATGGGGTTATTGACCGAGACAGTGCTATTAGAAACATTCCCTATTTTATTGGTGATACTGTGATGCGTGTCATTGAGCAAGATAGAGGACGTAATTACAGAGCTGCCACTTTTACTCATGATGTGTGGCTTATGTTGCTGAATTTTCCTCCTGAATGTTGGAGCCTTAGCACCATAGTTTCCACCTTTGCTCCATATGGGCGTTTCTTGATTTGGAATAGAGATGATACAAACAAGGCTCGGATCCTTGTGAAAATCAGGACTTTTGACATTGATAAGATTCCTAGAAGCATTGTTGTTATCCAGAACTTTAGTGAGGAAGGCAATGGGGGCTCTTGGTTTTGTCCTTGTATCATTCTAAACAGACGCATGCTTGGGGCGGGTGCTGGTGATGAAGATCCTCTCCCACCTGAGGACGAGAACCCACACCCAGTTCCTATTGTGATTGATGGGTTTGCAATGTGGTAAGAAGAAGAAGCTCCAGCTGCGCCACTTATCAATCCAGTTAATGAGGAGGACCCTGTCTTAGTTACTCCCCCTCAAAGTCCTGCCCCTGATGTACACATTATTCTCCCAGCTCTGGAAGAACCTGTGCTTGTAGTACCTGACCAGGCACCTGTGATAGAACCACCTGTTGATGTTGTGGAGGATCTAGCTGATGAGCCAGTTGTTGACCCAGTTATTGCCCCAGATGCTCCACCTCCTGTTCAGCCTTTATTTGTGGAGGTGTTCCCCCCAGGCCGTACTCAACCTGCTCCCTCTCTAGGCAACACAAGCAACATCTCTTCTGAGAATTCTGCTGCGGTTGGGAATGTTGCAGCTCAACTTCCAGCTACACATAATGTTGCAGTTCAGAGCTATCTACTTGCTGATAAACAACTGCTTCCATCTGTGGCATCTTCTGCTCACCTTTATGCTTCCAGGAAGAGAAAAGGGAAAACTATTATGTCGGTTGAGCAGGTCAGGAGAAGCACTAGAATTGCCAAGCTCAAGGATGGTTTTAAGGATATTCATGTTAATTCTGTCAATAAGGAACATGAGGATGATGAGGATGAGGAGCATGAAGAGGATAGGGGAGCTCTATTTGCTCATGTCAGGGATTTATCTGCACCTGCTCCACCTTTTCTGCCTATAGAGACCATCTAGGCTATGGCCACTGGACGTTGTCAGATGCATCCTGAGGATGTATCAGATGGCAACTTGAACTATGACAGTACCAATGATAGTGTTGAATAAGCTAGGCAAAGAGGGGAGCAACACGATCTTTTGCATCTATCACTATCATATCCATTATGTACTCTTGGTTTGTAATAAGTTGGTACTCTGTTTTTCATTTCTCTCCTATCAGTGTGGACTGTATTTGGCTGTGTGTGAACCTGACTCCATGCTCTTTTGCTGTCAGTATGTGATATTGGTGCTAGCTGATGTTGTCAGCTTTTTTCAGAAGTTTGCGTCTATTAATTATGTGCGATGCTATCAGTTTGTGTTAATTCTAACTATACCTTGTGTTTCCATCATACAATTTGGGTTGTTTGTGGCAGTTGACAGTGGGATTTTCTTATGTGATTTGATGATTGTTAACCTGCAACTGCCTCTGTTTGTCTCTGGGCTCTTTAATATTGCTCAGCAAAATATCTTTGATTTGGTTATCAATGAGTAGACAATGGAATATTTTGGACTGGAATCTGAGAGGAATTAACTCACAGACCAGATGGGATGACATTAGACAAAACATTGATGAATCAAATTGCAATATTATCTGTTACCAGGAAACTAAAAAAGAACACTTTGACATCCAGTATGTCAGGAACTTTTGCCCTAGACATTTCAATAAATTTGTGTTTTCCCCTTCTGTGGGGAGTTCAGGAGGTATAATCACTATTTGGAATGGCAATCTCTTTGATGGTACTGAGATCTCCTCATCTAAATTCCATGTGACACTACAACTGATCTGCAAGGTTTCTGGTCAGGTTTGGTATCTTACTAATGTTTATGGGCCAACCTATCCTGTTGAGAGAGCTCTTTTTCTTAATTGGTTGATGAGCAATGACGCGAATCCTATGCATCTGTGGATGATACTTGGGGATTTTAATCTGATAAGGGGTCCAGAGAACAGAAACAGGCCGGGAGGTGATGTCAATAATATGCTTGCTTTCAACAGATTTATTAGTCATCATGATCTAGTGGATATCCCACTTAAGGGTAGATCTTTCACCTGGAGTAACATGCAAGCTGATCCTTTGCTTGAAAAGTTAGATTGGATTTTTACCTCTGCCAACTGGACTTCTTTATTCCCTAATACCCTTGCTAGTCCTCTAGCTAAGCTTTCATCAGATCATGTCCCTCTTAAGGTGCAGGTTAGCATCCATGTCCCAAAAGCACAGGTATTCAGATTTGAAGAATTTTGGCTTGGGATGCAAGGATTTGCACAAATCATATCTAATAATTGGCAGCATCTGGGAATTATAAAAATGCGGCACAAGATATTACAGCGAGACTGAAGTCGTTAAGATATGGATTGACACAGTGGAGCAAAAGCTTATCCCAGTTAAGTAAGATTATCCACTCATGCAATTTTGTACTTGCTCTATTGGATGGTCTAGAGGATCAAAGGCTTATATCTGTTATAGAATCCAATTTTAGAAGGCTACTTAAAGTTCACTTGACCAAACTGCTGGAGGCCAAGAGGTTATATTGGCGTAGTAGGGCTAAAATCAGATGGGCTAAACTAGGAGGAGAAAACACTAGTTTTTTCCATACCTTTGCCACCAAAAGCTTCAGATGTAATTACATTGCCATATTAAACACAGAGGATGATCGTTTGGTTTGTGATCATGTGGATAAAGCTGCAGTAATTTGGCAATCTTTTAAAAAGAGAATTGGTTGTTCTGATAGCCCAGTTATGTTATTTGATCTCAGTAACCTTATTGTGCCCAATACCAATATTGATTTTGCTAGCCTTGAGGTCCCATTCACCAAGGAAGAAATTGATGACATTGTGAAGTGTATGCCAACAGATAAATCACCTGGTCCTGATGGTTTTAATGGGGCTTTCTTGAAGAACTGCTGGGACCAAGTTAAGGAGAAATTCTATCAGTTGTGCTTCAGTTTCTTTGCAGGGGATTTGGATATATCAAGTATTAATACAACATACATTACTCTCATCCCTAAGAAAAGTGATCCAGAATATGTTAATGACTACAGACCTATTTCTCTGGTCAGTATCACTTTGAAATTATTGAAAAAGCTGCTGGCAAACAGAATGCAAAATATGATTATCCAAGTCTTGCACAAGAATCAGTATGGCTTCATCAAAAGTAGAACCATTCAGGACTGTCTTGCATGGCCTTTTGAGTACATTCATCTTTGTCATAAGTCTAAGAGGGAGATCATAATCTTGAAATTGGATTTTGAAAAAGCTTTTGACAAGGTTGAATATTCTGCAATTCTTATAATGCTAAAGCACTTAGGTTTTGGAGACCTTTGGCTGAATTGGATATCCAAGATCCTTCATACTGCTTCTACCTCAGTACTCTTGAATGGAATACCTGGTAAGAAAATTTGGTGCAAGAGAGGAGTAACACAAGGTGATCCTTTGTCCCCTTTGTTGTTTGTCTCTACTGCTGAACTTCTACAACTTGTCATTAATGTTGCTTGGCGAACTGGAGAGATTGATTTACCCCTTGATTGTTCCTATGGATTAGATTACCCAATAATACAATATGCTGATGACACATTGCTTATAGTACCAGCATGTTCTGATCAACTGAGAAGGCTCAAATTAATCCTGGATAAATTTTCTTTATCTACTGGATTAATGATCAATTTCAGCAAATCCTCCTTGGCACCTATCAATGTTGATCAGGTTAAAAGTACTGAGTTGGATCTGATACTAGGGTGTAAAGTTGAGGTTCTACCTTTTACTTACCTTGGATCGCCTTTGGGGACTACTAAACCAAAAATGGAAGATCTGATTGGGATTATACACAGAGTTGATAGAAGATTGGTTGGTATTGTTGATACACTATCTTATGATGGTAGACTGATTGTGATTAAATCCATCATTTCTTCTATACCCAATTTTGCCATGTGTACTGTAACATCCCAATGTTTTGGAATGTTTAAAAATCACAAAATTTAAAACTTTTTTTTGATTAAGATAAAATATTAAAATGCGTAATAGAACCAACTATAAAAGACTTCAAGCATCTTGAAAAGATTTAATATTTCAAATATCTCAGTTCATCATTAGTTTCCAAAAGTTGTTTTCAAATTAAACATTTTATTACCCATTGTTTTTCTTAAAACCTCTAGATGTAATTTGACAAATGTTTCACAAAATTTCAAACCATTTCATTATAATAAAAAGTTTCCTTATAAGTATTTGATTTCAACCACTTAGCCATAGCTATTCATAAATTAAAATAATATTTACAAGTGTTATTATAAACAAATTAAAACATGATCTATTTGCCAAATGGTTTTTCATTATTTCAACTAAGTTCAAAAACATATTGTTGAAATTTCAACCCATGGTTTATAACTTTAAACATTTCATATATTTTATAATAAATGGATTATCCAAATAAACATTTCATTAGCTTAAAATGATTTTCACTTATTTTCAAAACATAAAATGATTTTCATGAATACATATTCTCTATATAAGAAAAGAATTAAATCTAAAATCTATTCTAAAGATATGTTATAAAGTTTTCAAATGAATTATCATATTATGAAACTTAATGGTGCACAAAATAATTTGAATTAAAAATGATTACATTACATTTTCTCCTTTCATTTCAAATAGTTGTAATATGTTATTTAATAATCTATTAAAGCTAAAATCTATTTAATATTGGAATATGAGTTTAAATAACTTAAATTCAAACATATTTTGAATATGGGTATCTTACAAATTTTATTCATCCAAAAGAAAATTTAATTAAATATAATTTCAAATTTGACTTTAAGTGTCAAATTTGTATTTAATGAATATTACAAAATATTAATTTTCAAACTTATTCAAAACATGCCCACTAATGTTTTAAAACATAGATATGAATTTTACAAATTTTTAGAAATTTATTTGACTTCTTTTGGAAATTTAAATCAAAAGATATAAATAAAATAAATAAAAAAATCAGAAAAAGAAAAACCGATGACGTCAGCGATGACGTCACCGTTTCTTCCTCCTCCGGCCGAGAAATCCGCTTCCGTTTTCGTTCCCAAATCCGGCGTGATTGTCGCGTTTTTGTTTTTCCCCGTTCGGCCTATAAAACCTCCGCACCCTCCTCTTCGTTTTGCCCCAAAAACCCTAACCTAATACGCCTCGAGGCTGCCGCGAGAGCTCGCCGGAGTTGCACGGCCACCGTCGCGTTTTTCTTCGATTCCGGCGGTGTAACCGAACACCCGAGCCCGTACTCACCTCTTTTCTCTACCCCATGCCGAGACGCACCTTCCTGACCTTTTCCCTGCCTCTCTCCGCAGCCAGAGCGTGCGGGCCGTGCTCGATGAGGTCGCCGGAGCAGCCATGGCTCCGCCCGAGCAATACCTGCCGCTCTCTGACGCGTGCGTGGTCGACTGCGCGGCCATCTTCTTCGCCGCGACTCTACGCAGCTCTTCGTCGTCTCCTCGAAGCCGGGGACGCACCGCAGCACCGTCGCCGTCCGTGCCGAGCTGCCGCGCCGCCACCACCATCAACTCCGGCCACCGGCGCCGCCAGATATTTGTCGATGCTCCCAGATCCGTCCGATCTAAAACGTGCGGCCCCGATTAGATCACTTCGGACGAATCGGTACGGGTGAGTTAGATCCGTCCGATCTGGATCTGACGATCCAGATCGACTGGAGCCGAGCCGCGGCTCAGTCTAAGCCGAGACTAGCCGAGCCGAGCCCAGCCAATCACAGCCCGCCACGTGGTCAGCCCCTTTTTGTTTTATTTCCGAATATAATTAAATTGGCAGTTTTGCAGAAAAGCCCCTGCCACTTAGTTTTGTTATAACTTTTTAACCACTTATCCAAATTAGACAAATTTTATATTTTTGGAAAGCCCTTGACATGTAGAATATTTTGGATCTGCCAAAATTCAATTTTGACTTAGTTTAAAATATTCAAATTTCAAATGGGGAATTTGAGTATTTTTGTCATAACTTTAAATCTATAACTCCCAAAATTGCAAATAAAATTGTTTTAGAAACTATATAAAATATGTGATATGATGCCTCTCTTATAAAATAGTTTTGAGAATGATTTTGATGACTTAATAGTTGTATGTTTAATTTAATAGTTTGACTATTTTTTACATAACTTTTAATACAAACATTATCTTTGAGTTAAATCCAATTGCTATACATGAAAACTGTGGGGAGTTCCTAAGGAGTACATTAAAAAAGAAGGACTGAGCTATATTGCTAGAGCTAGTGGTTTGGGGAAGCCTTTCTAGTAATTAAAAGCCCTCTGTCTATTAACCCCATTTATAAAATTTTGTTATAAATAATGCTTGAATAATTTAAAATGAATTTAAAGATCATGAGAGTTGATTTGATTTATTCTAGCACATTATAAAGTTTATTAATTTAAAAATTTATTACTTTGCACCAAAGACATAAATAGTTGTCCTAGTCTAGAGAAAGCTCAAATTCGTTTATTAATATAATACATAACTTTAATAAGTAAGTTTTATTTAAACCTTTTTAAATGATTTTAATTCGTTTACAAGTGTATATAAATGATATTGGTTAATTAGGTGTTACTAAAAATGTGAATTAAAATATTTTGCCATTTCAAATAACTAGGTTGTATTTTTAATACTATGAACTTTTCAGTTGGGATTTAAAAATGTTAGATATGATAAAGTAAGAAATTCTTGAATATGAATTTGCTTAAATTTAAAATTCTGAAAACATAACCTTAAGTAAAAGAAATTAAATATGGATAGTTGTGGTAAAATGTTGAACCTTGCTTTTAAATTATGATTAAACCATCTTAGGATCTCTTCGTTTAAAGACCATTTCAATTGGATCCTGTGATCTTTCAATCTTTTCAAATTGAAAATGTCCAATTTGACTTTTGACTATACCCTAAACGCAATCTCATAAATTCTTTTTGCATATTGAATTATGTGACACCCTTGACCAAATCCACTTCTAAGCCTTATTACGCTTGTATGTTTCAATTTGTTTTGTGTTTGTTGAATTGCTTGTTTATTGGATGCCTTTTTACTACATAGTTTGAAACGGGGAGCAACTTTTGACTTGGACAAGAGTGTGTGAGAAACGACAACTTTCTTCAGGCAAGTGACTTCATAAAACACCTACTATTTTATTCTATTGCATATCCAGTGTTTTCAAACAGAATTTGCAAAAGTAGTATGCATGATAGGTTTTGGGAGATTGTAGTATGCTATGCAAACCTTTTAGGTTTCCCCTTAGAAATTCCAGATTAGACCCCTATTATAATTTAGTGGAAGCACCTGCTGCAAAAATGATTATTTTATGGTTGTTGTGATAAATCAAAATTTCCACTAAATTAATTTAACGCCTGGGTGGATTGGGTCGATCGAGGAGGTTTCAAGTTGAGTGGCTTCTCAGGGCCAAGTTTCATGGTTGTCTTCGCCCAGGATAGTTTTTACTTACTTGGGGCCATGATATGCGGTGTTAACCTGAGTTTCTCACTTGTGGTAGGCCACCCAGGGCTATGAGATTTAACTTTACACTGAGTCTAGTTGCTTATCGTGCAACCATTGGTCAATATGGGCTCTGTCTTGATGGAGTAAGTTGTTGTGGACCTGGGTCAAGAGATTGATGGTGGTAGAGTTGATTGGATGGTGGTAATCTCTTAGTATGATCATGGGAAAGCAACTTCTGAAAAGTCTCGTCTTGATCTTCTCCTTTTCCTTCTCACTAAAGGAGTGTAGAGGATAGTTTGGGTTGATTGAGTCTAATGGTGAAAGTGCACACCCTCTCGAGAGTTAAAACCTAAGATCTTAGCCGTGTCCCCGGCATCGGACAATTCGAGTAACTGCACAAGGCTGTCTTCTGAAAATCTCTTCATCCCAATTTCTTAATAAAACTTTGTTGGGTGAACATGGGTAGGAGACATGGACTTGTCTCGAGATTGTCTCTGAAGGAGAAGATATTGATTTAAGAAAATTGTTTATCAAAAGTAGGAGAAAATTTGCTTTGCGCAATAGCCTTGAGCTCCACCTGCCAAAATAAGAATATAGTTATAGCTTAATAGAACATTAGGAATTAAAGTCACTTGCCACCACAATTCAATTGTGCTGACCTTTTATAGCTGGGCTGCAACTAAACCTTGCAGAATGTCCGAATGAGGAGTAAGGGGGTCGTCTTCGAGTTACAACCAACATGATTTGCCAGTGGCTTCATGGAGAAGATGTAGCTCCATGCTACCTTTAGTATTGCGTTTGAACTCTGAAATAAAGTGTGAACTATTTATTCAGCTAGCATTTACGCTATGCTAAGTTGTAAGGATATTTGTTTTTGGATCATTCGTCTCGTTCTGTAATAAATTATGACATTGTACTGTGATATTACATCTTATTGGAGAATGTGAGACTTATGTGATCCAAGTCTTTGCATTATTCATATGTGCCATTGCTTTCGTAAGCATGGGCACTACAGATGGTATCAGAGCATGAATGTTGCCTGTAGGCTCGAAACCCCTAGGATTGGATAGAAATAGATTTGGACCCTAGGATTGAAAATCTATTCTATTTACTTTCTATAAACAAATCCTTACATTTTATCTTCCTCGTACTCTCATCTACAATCAACCTTCTGAAAATACCTTATCTTACTCTAGATGACCATGTTCTTATAGTCTAAGTCTGATTCTACTGCTTCATATGGAAAAGCTTAAATCCAACATGAAGTTCTACATGCATGGAAGACCAGTGAAGAACCATGATTGGGCCAATACTTCTAAGATATCCATGAAAGTTGAACAAGAACTTGAAGCACTCAAGAGAAAGATAGATTAGACCACCTACCCATTTGAATAACGAGATCCGATGATGTATTGACCTATCAAATTGTGGTATGGCAGTACTAACAATTTTGTCTTTCCATGACAATGGTGTGTTCCGATTCGATGAACGATTAGTTCGATCTCTCAAAAGAAGTTTGAAATTTTCACGTATGTGTTTGCTTGTGTTTGACCCTTGTTGCTTGATGCTTGTTAGATGTTGTTTGTAATGATTTGTATTGATCTTCTTATATAAGTTAGAATATTTTGAGTATCAACAAAACTTTTCTTTTAAGGGTGGTAGCTACCCAGATAATTCAAACCAGTTGTCTAATCCCGGCGATCCACGTCTATTTTCCTTTCCAGCCTTCCCAATCAGAAAAATCATCCCCTACAAGTTTTCAAGTTTCCATGTCAGAAATTACCTTTCTCAAGACCTCTCGAGTATCAGAATCAATTCAAGCTTTTGCTTTTCTTTATAGCCTCTTCGAATCTCGGGGACGAGATACCTTTTAAGGGTGGTAGTCTGTAACATCCCAATGTTTTGGAATGTTTAAAAATCACAAAAAATTAAAACTTTTTTTGATTAAGATAAAATATTAAAATGCGTAAGAGAACCAACTATAAAAGACTTCAAGCATCTTGAAAAGATTTAATATTTCAAATATCTCAGTTCATCATTAGTTTCCAAAAGTTGTTTTCAAATTAAACATTTTATTACTCATTGTTTTTCTTAAAACCTCTAGATGTAATTTGACAAATGTTTTACAAAATTTCAAACCATTTCATTATAATAAAAAGTTTCCTTATAAGTATTTGATTTCAACCACTTAGCCATAGCTATTCATAAATTAAAATAATATTTACAAGTGTTATTATAAACAAATTAAAACATGATCTATTTGCCAAATGGTTTTTCATTATTTCAACTAAGTTCAAAAACATATTGTTGAAATTTCAACCCATGGTTTATAACTTTAACGACTTCATATATTTTATAATAACTGGATTATCTAAATAAACATTTCATTAGCTTAAAATGATTTTCACTTATTTTCAAAACATAAAATGATTTTCATGAATACATATTCTCTATATAAGAAAAGAATTAAATATAAAATCTATTTCTAAAGATATGTTATAAAGTTTTCAAATGAATTATCATATTATGAAACTTAATGGTGCACAAAATAATTTGAATTAAAAATGATTACATTACATTTTCTCCTTTCATTTCAAATAGTTGTAATATGTTATTTAATAATCTATTAAAGCTAAAATCTATTTAATATTGGAATATGAGTTTAAATAACTTAAATTCAAAAATATTTTGAATATGGGTATCTTACAAATTTTATTCATCCAAAAGAAAATTTAATTAAATATAATTTCAAATTTGACTTCAAGTGTCAAATTTGTATTTAATGAATATTACAAAATATTAATTTTCAAACTTATTCAAAACATGCCCACTAATGTTTTAAAACATAGATATGAATTTTACAAATTTTTAGAAATTTATTTGACTTCTTTTGGACATTTAAATCAAAAGATATAAATAAAATAAATAAAAAAATCAGAAAAAGAAAAACCGATGACGTCAGCGACGACGTCACCGTTTCTTCCTCCTCCGGCCGAGAAATCCGCTTCCGTTTTCGTTCCCAAATCCGGCGTGATTGTCGCGTTTTTGTTTTTCCCCGTTCGGCCTATAAAACCTCCGCACCCTCCTCTTCGTTTTGCCCGAAAAACCCTAACCTAATACGTCTCCAGGCTGCCGCGAGAGCTCGCCGGAGTTGCACGGCCGCCGTCGCGTTTTTCTTCGATTCCGGCGGTGTAACCGAACACCCGAGCCCGTACTCACCTCTTTTCTCTACCCCATGCCGAGACGCACCTTCCTGACCTTTTCCATGCCTCTCTCCGCAGCCAGAGTGTGCGGGCCGAGGTCGCCGAAGCAGCCACGGCTGTGCCCGAGCAATACCTGCCGCTCCCGGACGCGTGTGTGGTCGACTGCGCGGCCATCTTCTTCGCCGCGACTCTACGCAGCTCTTCGTCGTCTCCTCGAAGCCGGGGACGCACCGCAGCGCTGTCGCCGTCCGTGCCGAGCTGTCGCGCCGCCACCACCATCAAATCCGGCCACCGGCGCCGCCAGATATTTGTCGACGCTCCCAGATCCGTCCGATCTAAAACGTGCGGCCCCGATTAGATCACTTCGGACGAATCGGTACGGATGAGTTAGATCCGTCCGATCTGGATCTGACGATCCAGATCGACTGGAGCCGAGCCGCGGCTCAGTCTAAGCCGAGACTAGCCGAGCCGAGCCCAGCCAATCACAGCCCGCCACGTGGTCAGCCCCTTTTTGTTTTATTTCCGAATATAATTAAATTGGCAGTTTTGCAGAAAAGCCCCTGCCACTTAGTTTTGTTATAACTTTTTAACCACTTATCCAAATTAGACAAATTTTATATTTTTGGAAAGCCCTTGACATGTAGAATATTTTGGATCTGCCAAAATTCAATTTTGACTTAGTTTAAAATATTCAAATTTCAAATGGGGAATTTGAGTATTTTTGTCATAACTTTAAATCTATAACTCCCAAAATTGCAAATAAAATTGTTTTAGAAACTATATAAAATATGTGATATGATGCCTCTCTTATAAAATAGTTTTGAGAATGATTTTGATGACTTAATAGTTGTATGTTTAATTTAATAGTTTGACTATTTTTTACATAACTTTTAATACAAACATTATCTTTGATTTAAATCCAATTGCTATACATGAAAACTGTGGGGAGTTCCTAAGGAGTACATTAAAAAAGAAGGACTGAGCTATATTGCTAGAGCTAGTGGTTTGGGGAAGCCTTTCTAGTAATTAAAAGCCCTCTGTCTATTAACCCCATTTATAAAATTTTGTTATAAATAATGCTTGAATAATTTAAAATGAATTTAAAGATCATGAGAGTTGATTTGATTTATTCTAGCACATTATAAAGTTTATTAATTTAAAAATTTATTACTTTGCACCAAAGACATAAATAGTTGTCCTAGTCTAGAGAAAGCTCAAATTCGTTTATTAATATAATACATAACTTTAATAAGTAAGTTTTATTTAAACCTTTTTAAATGATTTTAATTCGTTTACAAGTGTATATAAATGATATTGGTTAATTAGGTGTTACTAAAAATGTGAATTAAAATATTTTGCCATTTCAAATAACTAGGTTGTATTTTTAATACTATGAACTTTTCAGTTGGGATTTAAAAATGTTAGATATGATAAAGTAAGAAATTCTTGAATATGAATTTGCTTAAATTTAAAATTCTGAAAACATAACCTTAAGTAAAAGAAATTAAATATGGATAGTTGTGGTAAAATGTTGAACCTTGCTTTTAAATTATGATTAAACCATCTTAGGATCTCTTCGTTTAAAGACCATTTCAATTGGATCCTGTGATCTTTCAATCTTTTCAAATTGAAAATGTCCAATTTGACTTTTGACTATACCCTAAACGCAATCTCATAAATTCTTTTTGCATATTGAATTATGTGACACCCTTGACCAAATCTACTTCTAAGCCTTATTACGCTTGTATGTTTCAATTTGTTTTGTGTTTGTTGAATTGCTTGTTTATTGGATGCCTTTTTACTACATAGTTTGAAACGGGGAGCAACTTTTGACTTGGACAAGAGTGTGTGAGAAACGACAACTTTCTTCAGGCAAGTGACTTCATAAAACACCTACTATTTTATTCTATTGCATATCCAGTGTTTTCAAACAGAATTTGCAAAAGTAGTATGCATGATAGGTTTTGGGAGATTGTAGTATGCTATGCAAACCTTTTAGGTTTCCCCTTAGAAATTCCAGATTAGACCCCTATTATAATTTAGTGGAAGCACCTGCTGCAAAAATGATTATTTTATGGTTGTTGTGATAAATCAAAATTTCCACTAAATTAATTTAACGCCTGGGTGGATTGGGTCGATCGAGGAGGTTTCAAGTTGAGTGGCTTCTCAGGGCCAAGTTTCATGGTTGTCTTCGCCCAGGATAGTTTTTACTTACTTGGGGCCATGATATGCGGTGTTAACCTGAGTTTCTCACTTGTGGTAGGCCACCCAGGGCTATGAGATTTAACTTTACACTGAGTCTAGTTGCTTATCGTGCAACCATTGGTCAATATGGGCTCTGTCTTGATGGAGTAAGTTGTTGTGGACCTGGGTCAAGAGATTGATGGTGGTAGAGTTGATTGGATGGTGGTAATCTCTTAGTATGATCATGGGAAAGCAACTTCTGAAAAGTCTCGTCTTGATCTTCTCCTTTTCCTTCTCACTAAAGGAGTGTAGAGGATAGTTTGGGTTGATTGAGTCTAATGGTGAAAGTGCACACCCTCTCGAGAGTTAAAACCTAAGATCTTAGCCGTGTCCCCGGCATCGGACAATTCGAGTAACTGCACAAGGCTGTCTTCTGAAAATCTCTTCATCCCAATTTCTTAATAAAACTTTGTTGGGTGAACATGGGTAGGAGACATGGACTTGTCTCGAGATTGTCTCTGAAGGAGAAGATATTGATTTAAGAAAATTGTTTATCAAAAGTAGGAGAAAATTTGCTTTGCGCAATAGCCTTGAGCTCCACCTGCCAAAATAAGAATATAGTTATAGCTTAATAGAACATTAGGAATTAAAGTCACTTGCCACCACAATTCAATTGTGCTGACCTTTTATAGCTGGGCTGCAACTAAACCTTGCAGAATGTCCGAATGAGGAGTAAGGGGGTCGTCTTCGAGTTACAACCAACATGATTTGCCAGTGGCTTCATGGAGAAGATGTAGCTCCATGCTACCTTTAGTATTGCGTTTGAACTCTGAAATAAAGTGTGAACTATTTATTCAGCTAGCATTTACGCTATGCTAAGTTGTAAGGATATTTGTTTTTGGATCATTCGTCTCGTTCTGTAATAAATTATGACATTGTACTGTGATATTACATCTTATTGGAGAATGTGAGACTTATGTGATCCAAGTCTTTGCATTATTCATATGTGCCATTGCTTTCGTAAGCATGGGCACTACAGATGGTATCAGAGCATGAATGTTGCCTGTAGGCTCGAAACCCCTAGGATTGGATAGAAATAGATTTGGACCCTAGGATTGAAAATCTATTCTATTTACTTTCTATAAACAAATCCTTACATTTTATCTTCCTCGTACTCTCATCTACAATCAACCTTCTGAAAATACCTTATCTTACTCTAGATGACCATGTTCTTATAGTCTAAGTCTGATTCTACTGCTTCATATGGAAAAGCTTAAATCCAACATGAAGTTCTACATGCATGGAAGACCAGTGAAGAACCATGATTGGGCCAATACTTCTAAGATATCCATGAAAGTTGAACAAGAACTTGAAGCACTCAAGAGAAAGATAGATTAGACCACCTACCCATTTGAATAACGAGATCCGATGATGTATTGACCTATCAAATTGTGGTATGGCAGTACTAACAATTTTGTCTTTCCATGACAATGGTGTGTTCCGATTCGATGAACGATTAGTTCGATCTCTCAAAAGAAGTTTGAAATTTTCACGTATGTGTTTGCTTGTGTTTGACCCTTGTTGCTTGATGCTTGTTAGATGTTGTTTGTAATGATTTGTATTGATCTTCTTATATAAGTTAGAATATTTTGAGTATCAACAAAACTTTTCTTTTAAGGGTGGTAGCTACCCAGATAATTCAAACCAGTTGTCTAATCCCGGCGATCCACGTCTATTTTCCTTTCCAGCCTTCCCAATCAGAAAAATCATCCCCTACAAGTTTTCAAGTTTCCATGTCAGAAATTACCTTTCTCAAGACCTCTCGAGTATCAGAATCAATTCAAGCTTTTGCTTTTCTTTATAGCCTCTTCGAATCTCGGGGACGAGATACCTTTTAAGGGTGGTAGTCTGTAACATCCCAATGTTTTGGAATGTTTAAAAATCACAAAAAATTAAAACTTTTTTTGATTAAGATAAAATATTAAAATGCGTAAGAGAACCAACTATAAAAGACTTCAAGCATCTTGAAAAGATTTAATATTTCAAATATCTCAGTTCATCATTAGTTTCCAAAAGTTGTTTTCAAATTAAACATTTTATTACTCATTGTTTTTCTTAAAACCTCTAGATGTAATTTGACAAATGTTTTACAAAATTTCAAACCATTTCATTATAATAAAAAGTTTCCTTATAAGTATTTGATTTCAACCACTTAGCCATAGCTATTCATAAATTAAAATAATATTTACAAGTGTTATTATAAACAAATTAAAACATGATCTATTTGCCAAATGGTTTTTCATTATTTCAACTAAGTTCAAAAACATATTGTTGAAATTTCAACCCATGGTTTATAAGTTTAACGACTTCATATATTTTATAATAACTGGATTATCTAAATAAACATTTCATTAGCTTAAAATGATTTTCACTTATTTTCAAAACATAAAATGATTTTCATGAATACATATTCTCTATATAAGAAAAGAATTAAATATAAAATCTATTTCTAAAGATATGTTATAAAGTTTTCAAATGAATTATCATATTATGAAACTTAATGGTGCACAAAATAATTTGAATTAAAAATGATTACATTACATTTTCTCCTTTCATTTCAAATAGTTGTAATATGTTATTTAATAATCTATTAAAGCTAAAATCTATTTAATATTGGAATATGAGTTTAAATAACTTAAATTCAAAAATATTTTGAATATGGGTATCTTACAAATTTTATTCATCCAAAAGAAAATTTAATTAAATATAATTTCAAATTTGACTTCAAGTGTCAAATTTGTATTTAATGAATATTACAAAATATTAATTTTCAAACTTATTCAAAACATGCCCACTAATGTTTTAAAACATAGATATGAATTTTACAAATTTTTAGAAATTTATTTGACTTCTTTTGGACATTTAAATCAAAAGATATAAATAAAATAAATAAAAAAATCAGAAAAAGAAAAACCGATGACGTCAGCGACGACGTCACCGTTTCTTCCTCCTCCGGCCGAGAAATCCGCTTCCGTTTTCGTTCCCAAATCCGGCGTGATTGTCGCGTTTTTGTTTTTCCCCGTTCGGCCTATAAAACCTCCGCACCCTCCTCTTCGTTTTGCCCGAAAAACCCTAACCTAATACGTCTCCAGGCTGCCGCGAGAGCTCGCCGGAGTTGCACGGCCGCCGTCGCGTTTTTCTTCGATTCCGGCGGTGTAACCGAACACCCGAGCCCGTACTCACCTCTTTTCTCTACCCCATGCCGAGACGCACCTTCCTGACCTTTTCCATGCCTCTCTCCGCAGCCAGAGTGTGCGGGCCGAGGTCGCCGAAGCAGCCACGGCTGTGCCCGAGCAATACCTGCCGCTCCCGGACGCGTGTGTGGTCGACTGCGCGGCCATCTTCTTCGCCGCGACTCTACGCAGCTCTTCGTCGTCTCCTCGAAGCCGGGGACGCACCGCAGCGCTGTCGCCGTCCGTGCCGAGCTGTCGCGCCGCCACCACCATCCAATCCGGCCACCGGCGCCGCCAGATATTTGTCGATGCTCCCAGATCCGTCCGATCTAAAACGTGCGGCCCCGATTAGATCACTTCGGACGAATCGGTACGGATGAGTTAGATCCGTCCGAACTGGATCTGACGATCCAGATCGACTGGAGCCGAGCCGCGGCTCAGTCTAAGCCGAGACTAGCCGAGCCGAGCCCAGCCAATCACAGCCCGCCACGTGGTCAGCCCCTTTTTGTTTTATTTCCGAATATAATTAAATTGGCAGTTTTGCAGAAAAGCCCCTGCCACTTAGTTTTGTTATAACTTTTTAACCACTTATCCATATTAGACAAATTTTATATTTTTGGAAAGCCCTTGACATGTAGAATATTTTGGATCTGCCAAAATTCAATTTTGACTTAGTTTAAAATATTCAAATTTCAAATGGGGAATTTGAGTATTTTTCTCATAACTTTAAATCTATAACTCCAAAAATTGCAACTAAATTTTTTTTAGAAACTATATAAAATATGTGATATGATGCCTCTCTTATAAAATAGTTTTGAGAATTATTTTGATGATTTAATAGTTGTATGTTTAATTTTAATAGTTTGACTATTTTTGACATAACTTTTAATACAAACATTATCTTTGATTTAAATCCAATTGCTATACCTTTAATTAAAAGCCCTCTGTCTATTAACCCCATTTATAAAATTTTGTTATAAATAATGCTTGAATAATTTAAAATGAATTTAAAGATCATGAGAGTTGATTTGATTTATTCTAGCACATTATAAAGTTTATTAATTTAAAATTTTATTACTTTGCACCAAAGACATAAATAGTTGTCCTAGTCTAGAGAAAGCTCAAATTCGTTTATTAATATAATACATAAATTTAATAAGTAAGTTTTATTTAAACCTTTTTAAATGATTTTAATTCGTTTACAAGTGTATATAAATGATATTGGTTAATTAGGTGTTACTTAAAATGTGAATTAAAATATTTTGCCATTTCAAATAACTAGGTTGTATTTTTAATACTATGAACTTTTCAGTTGGGATTTAAAAATGTTAGATATGATAAAGTAAGAAATTCTTGAATATGAATTTGCTTAAATTTAAAATTCTGAAAACATAACCTTAAGTAAAAGAAATTAAATATGGATAGTTGTGGTAAAATGTTGAACCTTGCTTTTAAATTATGATTAAACCATCTTAGGATCTCTTCGTTTAAAGACCATTTCAATTGGATCCTGTGATCTTTCAATCTTTTCAAATTGAAAATGTCCAATTTGACTTTTGACTATACCCTAAACGCAATCTCATAAATTCTTTTTGCATATTGAATTATGTGACACCCTTGACCAAATCCACTTCTAAGCCTTATTACGCTTGTATGTTTCAATTTGTTTTGTGTTTGTTGAATTGCTTGTTTATTGGATGCCTTTTTACTATATAGTTTGAATCGGGGAGCAACTTTTGACTTGGACAAGAGTGTGTGAGAAACGACAATTTCTTCAGGCAAGTGACTTCATAAAACACCTACTATTTTATTCTATTGCATATCTAGTGTTTTCAAACAGAATTTGCAAAAGTAGTATGCATGATAGGTTTTGGGAGATTGTAGTATGCTATGCAAACCTTTTAGGTTTCCCCTTAGAAATTCCAGATTAGACCCCTATTATATTTTAGTGGAAGCACCTGCTGCAAAAATGATTGTTTTATGGTTGTTGTGATAAATGAAAATTTCCACTAAATTAATTTAACGCCTGGGTGGATTGGGTCGATCGAGGAGGTTTCAAGTTGAGTGGCTTCTCAGGGCCAAGTTTCATGGTTGTCTTCGCCCAGGATAGTTTTTACTTACTTGGGGCCATGATATGCGGTGTTAACCTGAGTTTCTCACTTGTGGTAGGCCACCCAGGGCTATGAGATTTAACTTTACACTGAGTCTAGTTGCTTATCGTGCAACCATTGGTCAATATGGGCTCTGTCTTGATGGAGTAAGTTGTTGTGGACCTGGGTCAAGAGATTGATGGTGGTAGAGTTGATTGGATGGTGGTAATCTCTTAGTATGATCATGGGAAAGCAACTTCTGAAAAGTCTCGTCTTGATCTTCTCCTTTTCCTTCTCACTAAAGGAGTGTAGAGGATAGTTTGGGTTGATTGAGTCTAATGGTGAAAGTGCACACCCTCTCGAGAGTTAAAACCTAAGATCTTAGCCGTGTCCCCGGCATCGGACAATTCGAGTAACTGCACAAGGCTGTCTTCTAAAAATCTCTTCATCACAATTTCTTAATAAAACTTTGTTGGGTGAACATGGGTAGGAGACATGGACTTGTCTCGAGATTGTCTCTGAAGGAGAAGATATTGATTTAAGAAAATTGTTTATCAAAAGTAGGAGAAAATTTGCTTTGCGCAATAGCCTTGAGCTCCACCTGCCAAAATAAGCATATAGTTATAGCTTAATAGAATATTAGGAATTAAAGTCACTTGCCACCACAATTCAATTGTGCTGACCCTTTATAGCTGGGCTGCAACTAAACCTTGCAGAATGTCCGAATGAGGAGTAAGGGGGTCGTCTTCGAGTTACAACCAACATGATTTGCCAGTGGCTTCATGGAGAAGATGTAGCTCCATGCTACCTTTAGTATTGCGTTTGAACTCTAAAATAAAGTGTGAACTATTTATTCAGCTAGCATTTACGCTATGCTAAGTTGTAAGGATATTTGTTTTTGGATCATTCGTCTCGTTCTGTAATAAATTATGACATTGTACTGTGATATTACATCTTATTGGAGAATGTGAGACTTATGTGATCCAAGTCTTTGCATTATTCATATGTGCCATTGCTTTCGTAAGCATGGGCACTACATGTACACTGAAATTGCCACTGGGCTTCCCTGATTACATTGAGGGATCAACCAGGGGTTTCTTTTGGAGAGGGAAGGATATTCATAAAAAAGGAAAATGCTTAGTCAAATGGGACAATGTCTTTAAACCAAAGAGAGTTGGTGGATTGGGTATACTGAGTATTAGAAACCAAAATATTGCCCTACTCATGAAGTACTTATTCAAGTTCATGAATAAGGCTGATTTGCCATGGGTTCAACTTGTATGGCAAGCATACTATGGCAATGACAAAATAACACAAAATTCTGGGCCTGTGGGTTCTTTTTGGTGGAAAGACTGTCTAAAGTTGATGGATAACTTCCTGGAGCTGGCGGCTTGTACTCCAGGTGATGGTGGAACAGTAAGGCTATGGATGGACAAGTGGTTGTATGAGCTTCTTAGGCATAAATTGCCTCACTTATGATCTTTTGCGAAGTCACAATCCATTTCCCTTAAACAGGCCCTTGCTGTCTTCTTTGATGAAGAATCATTAGACCTGTTTCATACTCCTCTTTCAGTCCCTGCTGTGCATCAATTTGCTCAGTTCAATAGTTTGTTGACAGGACAGACGGATGTTACTGTGGCTGATAAGTGGGTATTGGCAAGTAACAACAAAAATTACTCGAGTAAGAGGGTTTATGAGAACCTGATGCCAAAAACCACTTCACCACCCCCTTTTCAATGGATCTGGAAATCTTGTGTCCTTCCAAAACACAAGATCTTTTTCTGGCTTTTATTGCAAGACAGATTGAACACGAGAGATCTTCTAGCCAGAAAACATTTCCAGATTGAAGACTATAATTGTGTCCAATGTTCTCAAGGGATGACTGAGGAGCTTGTCCATTTATTCTTTGAATGCGACTTCAGCAGGAATTTCTGCTGGAAATTAAATCTTGAATGGGATACTGATATGGACCTCCTTACCATGCTGATGGAAGCTAAGAAAACTTACAGATTGATTTGCTATAAGGAAATTCTCATTGTTGGTTGCTGGAGTATCTAGAACCATAGAAATAGATGTATTTTTGATTCTCAGCCTATTTGTCTTGAGGCATGTTTCCAGGACTTTATTTGTTCTTTTAGGTTGATTATGCACAGAGCCAAACCTTCCCTAAAGGAGGGGATGACCCAATGGGTGGACACTTTATGAACTTTTCCTTGTATCTGTACAGTTGTTAATGAGAAAATTGAACATTAAGCAGTAGGGATTTTTCCCTACTGTTTTGCGCCTCAAAAAAAGTTATGAAAAATATACTCAAATCTTCCATTTGAAATTTGAATATTTTAAACTAAGTCAAATTTGAATTTTGGCAGATCCAAAATATTCTACATGTCGAGGGCTTTCCAAATATATAAAAATATTTGAATTTGGATAAACAGAGAAAAAGATATGATAATTTGAATAGACAGGGGCTTTTCTGCAAAACTGTCAATTAATTAAATCGTGAAAATGATTTTACACGTCAGCGCTGACTGGATCCGACGTGGCGCTGACTGGGTATGCTGACTCAGCGCTGACCTGGATAAGTCATTTGATCTGGGCCGTCAGATCAGGATCTGACGCGTACCGATTCGGTTAATAAAATCTAATCCTAATCGTAGAATTTAAATCGGACGGCTCCGGATCGAGGACCTCACCGTGGCGGCGCGCTCCTCGCCGGAGATGGAGGGGACGGCGGCGGCGGCTCGGTCGTGGACGGCCCCGACGATGTGACGTCTCCCCGGACACGCGGAGAGCAGCTCCGGACGCGGTGAGTCGCGGGAAAGACGATGGAGGCGACAGCGTCTTCCCGTTGGTCCCGGGGTGGCGTGGAGGCGCGGGAGGGGAAGCTACGACGCCAGCGACCTCAGTCGATTTCTCCTCGACGAGCTGCTGCGAAAATGAAGCAAGGGAGGGGTTGAGAAGGTGCGCATCGACACGGGGAAGAGGGTGGATGGGGTCTCAGGCTCGGGGATGGTTTACCTCGCCGGGAAAGGAAGGAAAACGGCGGCGGACTCGAGCTTCTCCGGCGAGAGATTGTAGTAGCCCGGCAGCGTCAAATGAAGAGGGAGTAGAGGGGAAAGGTGGAGGAGGGCGTGGTCTTCAAATAGGGCCGGAGAGGGGGAGGCTTAATGGCCTTAATCGCCCGAATCACGCGAGTAATCGCCGGCGGTTTTCGGTCAAGGCGTGGTTTACGGGAGGAAGACGATGCTGACGTCATCATGACGTCAGCGATTTTTCTTTTTCTTTTTCTGATTTTCCATTTTATTTATATCTTTTTATTTATAACTCCAAATGATGTCAAATAAATTTATAAAATTTGTAACATTCATATCTATGTTTTAAAACATTAGTGGGCATGTTTTGAATAATTTTTTAAATTATTAATTTTGAATAATTTATAAATTCATTTACAATAACCATTCATTTCCATTTTTGGTATAATAGTAAAATTACTAAATATAATTATTTTTAAGGAGATAGGAAATATGATAAATTAAATTTTAAATTCAAAATGTTTTGTGAGCCATTATATTTTATATTAAGATTATTCATTTGAAATCTTCATAAAAAACTTTGGAAAAGATTTTAGATTTAATTCTTTCCTTATACAGAATATATATTCATGAAAATCATTTCATGTTTTGAAAATAAATAAAAAATCATTTAAGCTAATGAAATCTTTATTTGGATAATTCATTAATTATAAAACCTATGAAGTTTTAAAGTTATGAATCATAAACTTATAATTTCCAAAACTATAATTTCAATTTAGTTAAATGAATGAAAACGATTTGGCAATTATACCATTTTAATAGTCTTGAATTTATTAATAGATATGGCTAAGTGATAGAAATTACTTTCTTATAAGGAAACTATTTTATTAAAATGAAATGGTTTGAAGTTTATAAAAAAATTGTCAAATTTACATATTAAGGTTTTTAAAATACAATAAGAAATTAAATGTTTAACTAGAAACCACTTTTGAAAATAATGTTAAACTGAGATATTTGAAATATTAAACCCTTTCAATATGTTTGAAGTCATTTATAATTGGTTTTCTTATGCATTTTAATATTTTATTTTAATCAAAACAAAAGTTTTAAATTTTTGTGATTTTTGAACATTATAAAATGTTGGGATGTTACAGACTACCACCCTTAAAAGGAATCTCGTCCCCGAGATTCGGAGAGGCTAGAAGAAAAGCAAATGCTTGAAGTGATTACTCACGAGGTTTTGAGAAATGAAATTCCTGACATGAAATGTTAAAAACTGGTAGGGGATAAATTTTCTGATTTGGGGGGGGGGGGGGGGGCTAGAAAGAAAGATAGTTTGGGATCTCTGGGTTTAATCAGCTGGGTTTGAGATATCTGGGTAACTACCACCCTTAAAAGAAAAGTTTTGTTGATACTCAAAATGTTCTAACTTATATAAGAAGATTAATACAAATCATTACAAACAACATCTAACAAGCATCAAGCAACAAGGTTCAAACACGAGCAAGCACATATGTGAAAAGTTTTCAAACTTATTTTGAGAAATCGAACTAATCGTTTATCGAACGAAACACACCAATGTCATGGAAAGACAAAATTGATAGTACTGCCATACCACAATTTGATAGGTCAATACATCATCGGATCTCGTTATTCTAATGGGTAGGTGGTCTAATCTATCTTTTTCTTGAGTGCCTCGAGTTCTTCCTCAACTTCCTTGAGTTCTTCAAGATGCTTCTGGGTGTTGTGAATCCTAAAATAAAGTCTTTCTACAAGATACTCGATAGCTCTCCATGCTGCATTTCTTGCTGAATCAAAGAATGATGTGTGAAGTATTGGGTTCGTGAACATGCAGTCACCCTCAGTCTTGTGGTCAGCTTCTTTGCTCATGTATAGATGGATTTGCACCCACCAATACTCTTGACCTTCATCTATGAAAGGGAAACCTTTGTATACTACTTCTCCTTCAAAACCCAAACTCTTCATGTTATCCTTAAGTGCTCTTGGAAACTCTGTCTTACATTCCAAGGTCATGGTCATCACTGGTCCTTTCTTGAGTGATTCAATGAAGGCGGTCATCTAAAGGAAACAAGAGAAGAAACTTAGGAATGAAATAGATAAGATAGTTACAAGAATAATGTTTGAAAAGTTCTTATTTTCAGCAAAATGAATGAAATAGATTTTCAATCCTATGGCCAAATCCTATTTCTATCCAAACCTAGGGTTTCTAACCTACAGGCAACACAGTGCTCTGATACCATCTATAGCGTACCTGCACTTTAAATAAGGCAGATACCTATGTATAATGCAAATCTCTGGATCGATTCGTTTGCACACACAGTTTACGATGTAATATCACAACAAAGTATCAATTTTATTACATCGATGATCCAGACTTACAAAATATTCGATACAAGTTGCATAGCATAAAGCTAGCATTGAAAAAGTACACAACGTAAATATAATAGCAGTGGGTGTCCAACAACTTCATGTTGCCACAGGCGAAAACATGTTGGTTGTAGACTCGAAACCTCTAAACGAAACCTCACTCGTCATCTGAACAATCTGCAATAAGAAAAATATTGCAACAACGTGGGTCAGATTCCATTAAGAATGGAGTCTAGCAAGTGACACTATGGTGGACACTTAGTGGAATAACTCTAATAACCTATATGCTTATTTGGCTGGTGGAGCTCAAGGCTATTTTGCAGAAAGCAAGTTTTTCCCTAACTTTTTGAAACAACTTTACCTCGTTGAGACAAATATGGTATGAAAGCCATAGTCTCATTCTACCCTGGTTCTCCCTTCAAGTTTTAATTTAAAAGTTGGAATGGTGGAATCTTTCGTTGACGTCCTCGTTCAGCTGCTCAATTGTCCGTTTCCGGGGACACGGCTAAGTACTTAGATTTTAACTCTGCAGAGGTTGTGCACGTTCACCGTTGTACGCATTCAACCCAAATTACCCTTTACACACCATTTGTGATAAGGAAAGGAGAAGAATGAGACGAGATCTTTCAGAAGCATTTTCCCTCCCACTCTGGCCTGACGCGCTCCACCTACAAACCACTACCTCCACCTGTCAGGCCGGGGCGAGTCCACGCAGCTTAGTTGATCAATCCAGAGCCCATATTGGCAATGGTTGCATGAGAAGCAATCTTCACTCGGAGTTCTTCAGATCCCTTTGTTCCTGGGTGGCCATCCACAAGTGAATATCCCACAGGTACATCCCCTGGGGACAACATTCAACTCATACAGCCAAGCAACAAATTCCACCCAGGTGTTTGATTATAACTTAGTAGAATTTAACATTTCATCAAAAATAGTTTTGCATAGCATCACAATTCTACTAAGTATTTTCATAGGAACCTAGACATAGGAATAAGGAAGTCTAAACATGGCTTGCATAGCAATACTATCCTACACATGCTTATAGAAAAATAATCTACTCATGCATAGAAAAATAATAGGACTTTTATGGGGGTGTGCCACTTGCCTTTGAATGTTGTCGTTGTTCACAAACTCTTTTCAACAACGAACGTTTGCTCTCCGTTTAGTCTAAACAATATAAGAAAACAATAATACAACAATCAACAAACAGCAATCATCAAACATACATGCTCATATCTAGTGAAAAAACAAGTTTTGTAAAACTTCTAAGGAGAATATGTCATGCAGGAAAATCTTTTAAGTTAATGCAAGGAAATGTGTTGGTCAAAAATGACTAAGGACTAAGGTCATAAGTTGAATAAAATATTTTGTTTGATATCATCTTGAATAAGCCCTCTAAAGGCTTAGTCTTGATGTGTAGAAATATTTAGAGAAAATACTACGTCATTTCTTCAAGATGATCAACAATTATTATCAACTCTTTGTAAATTGGACATTCACTATAGTGAGAGACACAGACACCCAGCCAGCCACTTAAATTGTGGAACAGGTCTCATGTACGTGGACATGTAAGGTTTGTTTCCAGGCCGCTTCATCTCACTATGCCGCTAGGATCCAACAAACTTCAAAGATGATAACATCATGATCAAAAATTTGGTTAAGTCTAAAATACAAGATTAGGAAAGAGGAAAAAGAAAGAAAGAAAGATGTAGTTAGTCTTCCAGGCTTCACCTCCAGACTTGTGGCTTTCCCCTTGGTGATGTCTTGAATGAATTTTTGTAGACTTGAATAATCTTCGGACTTGATGATTTTTGTATCACCTAGGCTGGTTTTGGATTTACCTAGTCTTCATAAAGTCTCAGAGAAGGAGGGAGAAAAGAAGGGAAGAGAAAGCAAGACTTAGAAAATATTTGCCGGTTAGTCTTCATGAACTTCTTCTTGAATTTCTTCTAAGTGCTTCTACTCCTTGAAGATTCTTCTGAATTCTTGTTTGGCTAAGTTCTTCCTTGGCCTTCTAGCTCCATGTTAAAAATACTAAGTGTCTAGTGCATAGCACTTTTACCAAAATACTAAGTTTGGAAATATTCCTAATTTAGAGAAAAATAATGAAGAGATTTCCTATGGGAAATATATCTATATGAGAAAATAAGTTATGCATGCAATGCACTTTTAAATCCTAATAAATATCATACAAAATTTGTGATATTTATAAAGTATGCATTAGGCTATAAATGCAATTTAATTAATTTCTATTTTTGGAAAAATAATAAAAGGAATACTTATAAGATTAAAGTTTTCTTTAACTAAATTTTATAACTAAATTTTATAATTAGTGTTAATAGACAGGGAGCTTTTAATTAAATTTATAGCAATTTGATTTAATCAAAAATAATATTTCTATTAATAGTTATGTTGAAAATACTCAAACTATTTAAATTAAATATATAACTATGATTTCATTCAAATATTACTCAAAATTATTTTATAGCAGTGGCATTAATTTACAAATATTCTAAAGTTTCTAAAACAATTTTATTTTCAATTTTTGGAATTATAGATTTAAAGTTATGACAAATATACTCAAATCTTCCATTTGAAATTTGAATATTTTAAACTAAGTCAAATTTTAATTTTGGCAGATCCAAAATATTCTACATGTCAAGGGCTTTCCAAATATATAAAAATATTTGAATTTGGATAAACAGAGAAAAAGATATGATAATTTGAATAGACAGGGGCTTTTCTGCAAAACTGCCAATTAATTAAATCGTGAAAATGATTTTACACGTCAGCGCTGACTGGATCCGACGTGGCGCTGACTGGGTATGCTTACTCAACGCTGACCTGGAGAAGTCATTTGATCTGGGCCGTCAGATCTGGATCTGACGGTCCAGATCGGATCGTACCGATTCGGTTAATAAAATCTAATCCTAACCGTAGAATTTAAATCGGACGGCTCCGGATCGAGGACCTCACCGTGGCGGCGCGCTCCTCGCCGGAGATGGAGGGGACGGCGGCGGCTAGGTCGTGGACGGCCCCGACGATGTGACGTCTCCCCGGACGCGCGGAGAGGAGCTCCGGACGCGGTGAGTCGCGGGAAAGACGATGGAGGCGACGGCGTCTTCCCGTTGGTCCCGGGGTGGCGTGGAGGCGCGGGAGGGGAAGCTACTGCGCCGGCGACCTCGGTCGATTTCTCTTCGACGAGCTGCTGCGAAAATGAAGCAAGGGAGGGGTTGAGAAGGTGCGCATCGACACGGGGAAGAGGGTCGATGGGGTCTCGGGCTCGGGGATGGTTTACCTCGCCGGGAAATGAAGGAAAACGGCGGCGGACTCGAGCTTCTCCGGCGAGCGATTGTACTAGCCCGGTGGCGTCAAATGAAGAGGGAGTAGAGGGGAAAGGTGGAGGAGGGCGTGGTCTTCAAATTGGGCCGGAGAGGGGGAGGCGCCTTAATCGCCCGAATCACGCGAGTAATCGCCGGCGGTTTTCGGTCAAGGCGTGGTTTGCGGGAGGAAGACGATGCTGACGTCATCATGATGTCAGTGATTTTTCTTTTTCTTTTTCTGATTTTCCATTTTATTTATATCTTTTGATTTATAACTCCAAATGATGTCAAATAAATTTCTAAAAATTTGTAATATTTATATCTATGTTTTAAAACATTAGTGGGCATGTTTTGAATAATTTTTAAAATTATTAATTTTAATTATTGGTTTTAATACCAATTTGACATTTAAAGTCAAATTTGAAATGATTTCTTAATTAAGTTTTCTTTTGGCTAAATAAAATTTGTAAAATACGCATATTCAAATATGTTTGGATTTAATTTATTTAAATTCATTTTGAATAACCATTCATTTCCATTTTTGGTATAATAGTAAAATAACTAAATATAATTATTTTTAAGGAGATAGGAAATATGATAAATTAAATTTTAAATTCAAAATGTTTTGTGAGCCATTATATTTTATATTAAGATAATTCATTTGAAATCTTCATAACAACTTTGGAAAAGATTTTAGATTTAATTCTTTCCTTATACAGAATCTATATTCATGAAAATCATTTCATGTTTTGAAAATAAATGAAAAATCATTTAAGCTAATGAAACCTTTATTTGGATAATTCATTAATTATAAAACCTATGATGTTTTAAAGTTATGAATCATAAACTTATAATTTCCAAAATTATAATTTTAATTTAGTTAAATGAATTTAAACCATTTGGCAATTATACCATTTTAATAGTCTTGAATTTATTAATAGATATGGCTAAGTAATAGAATTACTTTCTTATAAGGAAACTATTTTATTAAAATGAAATGGTTTGAAGTTTATAAAACAATTGTCAAATTTACATATTAAGGTTTTGAAATACAATAAGAAATGAAATGTTTAACTAGAAACCACTTTTGAAAATAATGTTAAACTGAGATATTTGAAATATTAAACCCTTTTAATATGTTTGAAGTCATTTATAATTGGTTTTCTTATGCATTTTAATATTTTATTTTAATCAAAACAAAAGTTTTAAATTTTTGTTATTTTTGAACATTATAAAATGTTGGGATGTTACAGACTTCCACCCTTAAAAGGAATCTCGTCCCCGAGATTCGGAGAGGCTAGAAGAAAAGCAAATGCTTGAAGTGATTACTCACGAGGTTTTGAGAAATGAAATTCCTGACATAAAATCTTGAAAACTGGTAGGGGATAAATTTTCTGATTGGGGGGGGGGGGGGCTAGAAAGAAAGATAGTTTGGGATTTCTGGGTTTAATCAGCTGGGTTTGAGATAGCTGGGTAACTACCACCCTTAAAAGAAAAGTTTTGTTGATACTCAAAATGTTCTAACTTATATAAGAAGATCAATACAAATCATTACAAACAACATCTAACAAGCATCAAGCAACAAGGTTCAAACACGAGCAAACACATATGTGAAAAGTTTTCAAACTTATTTTGAGAAATCAAACTAATCGTTTATCGAACGAAACACACCAATGTCATGGAAAGACAAAATTGATAGTACTGCCATACCACAATTTGATAGGTCAATACATCATCGGATCTCGTTATTCTAATGGGTAGGTGGTCCAATCTGTCTTTTTCTTGAGTGCCTCGAGTTCTTCCTCAACTTCCTTGAGTTCTTCAAGATGCTTCTGGGTGTTGTGAAGTCTAAAATAAAGTCTTTCTACAAGGTACTCGATAGCTCTCCATGCTGCATTTCTTGCTGAATCAAAGAATGATGTGTGAAGTATTGGGTTCGTGAACATGCAGTCACCCTCAGTCTTGTGGTCAGCTTCTTTTCTCATGTATAGATGGACTTGCACCCACCAATACTCTTGACCTTCATCCATGAAAGGGAAACCTTTGTATACTACTTCTCCTTCAAAACCCAAACTCTTCATGTTATCCTTAAGTGCTCTTGGAAACTCTGTCTTACATTCCAAGGTCATGGTCATCACTAGTCCTTTCTTGAGTGATTCAATGAGGGCGGTCATCTAAAGGAAACAAGAGAAGAAACTTAGGAATGAAATAGATAAGATAGTTACAAGAATAATGTTTGAAAAGTTCTTATTTTCAGCAAAATGAATGAAATAGATTTTCAATCCTATGGCCAAATCCTATTTCTATCCAAACCTAGGGTTTCGAACCTACAGGCAACACAGTGCTCTGAGACCATCTGTAGCGTACCTGCACTTTAAATAAGGCAGATACCTGTGTATAGTGCAAATCCCTAGATCGATTCGTTTGCACACACAGTTTACGATGTAATATCACAACAAAGTATCAATTTTATTACATCGATGATCCAGACTTACAAAATATTCGATACAAGTTGCATAGCATAAAGCTAGCATTGAAAAAGTACACATCGGAAATATAATAGCAGTGGGTCTCCAACAACTTCATGTTGCCACAAGCGAAAACATGTTGGTTGTAGACTCGAAACCTCTAAACGAAACCTCACTCGTCATCTGAACAATCTGCAATAAGAAAAATATTGCAACAACGTGAGTCAGATTCCATTAAGAATGGAGTCTGGCAAGTGACACTATGGTGGACACTTAGTGGAATAACTCTAATAACCTATATGCTTATTTGGCTGGTGGAGCTCAAGGCTATTTTGCAGAAAGCAAGTTTTTCCCTAACTTTTTGAAACAACTTACCTCGTTGAGACAAATATGGTATGAAAGCCATAGTCTCATTCTACCCTTGTTCTCCCTTCAAGTTTTAATTTAAAAGTTGGAATGGTGGAATCTTTCGTTGACGTCCTCGTTCAGCTGCTCAATTGTCCGTTTCCGGGGACACGGCTAAGTACTTAGATTTTAACTCTGCAGAGGTTGTGCACGTTCACCATTGTACCCATTCAACCCAAATTATCCTTTACACACCATTTGTGATAAGGAAAGGAGAAGAATGAGACAAGATCTTTCAGAAGCATTTTCCCTCCCACTCTGGCCTGACGCGCTCCACCTACAAACCACTACCTCCACCTGTCAGGCCGGGGCGAGTCCACGCAGCTTAGTTGATCAAGCAAGAGCCCATATTGGCAATGGTTGCACGAGAAGCAATCTTCACTCGGAGTTCTTCAGATCCCTTTGTTCCTAGGTGGCCATCCACAAGTGAATATCCCACAGGAACATCCCCTGGGGACAACACTCAACTCATACAGCCAAGCAACCAATTCCACCCATGTGTTTGATTATAACTTAGTAGAATTTAACATTTCATCAAAAATAGTTTTGCATAGCATCACAATTCTACTAAGTATTTTCATAGGAACCTAGACACAGGAATAAGGAAGTCTAAACATGGCTTGCATAGCAATACTATCCTACACATGCTTATAGAAAAATAATCTGCTCATGCATAGAAAAATAATAGGACTTTTATGGGGGTGTGCCACTTGCCTTTGAATGTTGTCGTTGTTCACAAACTCTTTTCAACAACGAACGTTTGCTCTCCGTTTAATCTAAACAATATAAGAAAACAATAATACAACAATCAACAAACAGCAATCATCAAACATACATGCTCATATCTAGTGAAAAAACAAGTTTTGTAAAACTTCTAAGGAGAATATGTCATCCAGGAAAATCTTTTAAGTTAATGCAAGGAAATGTGTTGGTCAAAAATGACTAAGGACTAAGGTCATAAGTTGAATAAAATATTTTGTTTGATATCATCTTGAATAAGCCCTCTAATGGCTTAGTCTTGATGTGTAGAAATATTTAGAGAAAATACTACGTCATTTCTTCAAGATGATCAACAATTATTATCAACTCTTTGTAAATTGGACATTCACTAGAGTGAGAGAGACAGACACCCGGCCAGCCACTTAAATTGTGGAACAGGTCTCATGTACGTGGACATGTAAGGTTTGTTTCTAGGCTGCTTCATCTCACTATGCCGATAGGATCCAACAAACTTCAAAGATGATAACATCATGATAAAAAATTTGTTTAAGTCTAAAAGACAAGATTAGGAAAGAGGGAAAATAAAGAAAGAAAGATGTAGTTAGTCTTCCAGGCTTCACCTCCAGACTTGTAGCTTTCCCCTTGGTGATGTCTTGAATGAATTTTTGTAGACTTGAATAATCTTCGGACTTGACGATGTTTGTATCACCTAGTCTGTTTTTGGATTTACTTAGTCTTCATGAAGTCTCAGAGAAGGAGGGAGAAAAGAAGGGAAGAGGAAGCAAGACTTAGAAAATATTTGCCGGTTAGTCTTCATGAACTTCTTCTAAGTGCTTCTACTCCTTGAAGATTCCTCTGAATTCTTGTTTGGCTACCTTGGCCTTCTAGCTCCATGTTAAAAATACTAAGTGTCTAGTGCATAGCACTTTTACCAAAATACTAAGTTTGGAAATATTCCTAACTTAGAGAAAAATAATTAAGATATTTCCTATGGGAAATATATCTATATGAGAAAATGAGTTATGCATGCAATGCACTTTTTAAATCCTAGGAAATATTTTCCAAAATTTGTGATATTGATAAAGTATGCATTTGGCTATAAATGCAAGTTAATTAATTTCTATTTTTGGAAGATATAATAAAAGGAATAATTATAATATTAAAGTTTTCTATAATTAAATTTTTAGAGCAAAAATTCGTAATTAGTGTTAATAGACAGGGGGCATTTTAATTAAATTTATAGCAATTTGATTTAATCAAAATAATATTTCTATTAATAGTTATGTTGAAAATACTCAAACTATTCAAATTAAATATATAACTATGAATTCATTCAAATATTACTCAAAAATATTTTATAACAGTGGCATCAATTTACAAATATTCCAAAGTCTCTAAAACAATTTTATTTGCAATTTTTGAATTTACAGATTTAAAGTTATGACAAAAATACTCAAATTCACCATTTGAAATTTGAATATTTTAAACTAAGTAAAATTTTAATTTTCGCAGATCCAAAATAATCTACATGTCAAGGGCTTTCCAAATATATAAAAATATTTAAATTTGGATAAACAGAGAAAAAAATATGATAGTTTGAATAGACATGGGCTTTTCTACAAAACTGCCATTTTTAATTTAATTAGAAAAAGAAATTCCACGCTGGCGCTGACTGGGACCGCCACGTGGACGCTGACATGGTTAAGTTATTGGATCTGGGCCGTCAGATCCAGATCCGATGGATCTAACGCAACCATACCGATTCGATTAATTAATCTAATCACGATCGTCTAAATCGGATCTAACGGCCAGGAGTGAAACCGAGAGAGGAGCTCACCGGTGGCGGTGCTAGGTCACCGGAGCGCGGCGGCGACGACTTCGGCATTCGCGTTCTACGCGCTCTAGGGGGTCTCGGGACGAGCAAACTATACCGGAGCGAGTAGGGTGGCGAGGCGGTGTCGATGGTGAGCTCGGAGACCTCGTCGCGTCTGCGTTCTTCGGCAATCCTTCGCCAGAGTTGGAGATGGCGACGGACGGCGTTGGTTGTGGATGCGCAGCTCGTCCTAGCGTGAAATAAAATATTGCACCATGTTAGAAAGACGCACGAGGAAGAATAACGAAGGATGGAGTAGGTGGGAGAGATCGGCGTGGTCGACATCCACCGGAAATGGAGCTCCTCGCCGGCGGCAGTGGCGGATGGTCGGCGAGGATTTCTGACAGCCCGACGGCACGAAACAGAGAGCAACGAGAGGGGAAATGGTGCGGAGGAGGAGGGGGTTAAAAGGAGTCGAAGGGGGCGTTGAATCCGGTCCTAATTCCCGCGAATTGAAGCGAGGTAACGCTGGCGTTTTCTTCTCTGTCGGGGGCGTGATGGACGCGCGGGGAAGACGACCACGTCGCGCTGACGTGTGGGTCCCGCTGTCAGGATTTTCTCCTTTTCTTTTCTGTTTTATTTATTTCCTTTATAACTTTTGATTTATAACTACAAATGAAGTCAAACAAATTTCTAAAAATTTGTAAAATTATTATCTTTGTGTTAAACCAGTTGTGGGCATGTTTTGAAAAAATTTCAAAAATAATAATTTTGAAATATTGATAAATGCAAATTTTGACACTTTATGATATGTTTGAAAATAGGCATTTAATTAATTCACTTGGGTTAAATAAAATTTAGGAAATTACCCACATTCAATTATGTTTGAATTCAAGTTATTTAAACTCATTTTCAAATACTAAATTCATTTTAGGCTTTAGTATAATACTAAATAAAAATACACATTTATTTGAAATGAAAAGGGAAATATAATGTATTCATTTTTAATTCAAAATATTTTGTGCACCATTATATTTTATATTATGATAATTCATTTGAAACTTCATAACAACTTTGAAAAAGATTTTAGTTTTAATTCATTTCTTTATATAGAAAATATATTCATGAAAGTCATTTCAGGTTTTTGAAAATAAATGAAAATCATTTAAGCTAATGAAATGTTTATTTGGGTTGTTAAGTAATTATAAAATCTATGCGGTTTTAAGTTATAAACTATAGACTTGTAATATCCAAATTATGTTTTGAACTCAAGTAAATGAATAATAATCTTCTAGCAAATAGACAATGTTTTCAATAGTTTAAAATAACACTTGTAATTATTATTTTAATTTATTTATAGCTAAGGCTAAGTGGTTGAAATCAATTACTTATAAGTGAACTATTTACTTAAAATAAAATGGTTTGTACTTTATAAAACATTTTTCAAATTACATATTAGGGTTTTTGAAATACAATGGATAATGTAATGTTTAATTGGAAATAACTTTTGAAAATTAAAGACACATTGGGAATTTTGAAATAATAGACTTTTTCAAATTGGTTGAAGTCTTTTATAGTTAGTTTTCTTATGCATTTTAATATTTATTTTAATCAAAACAAAAGTTTTAAATTTTAGTGACTTTTGAACATTCCAAAATGTTGGGATGTTACAGGGGGTTTTTACCTGAGAGTGAACTCAAGGATGGGCCATCTTTTGGTTCACTGGAACTTGCCAGTGTTGCCAATTATGATGTTGAAACTGTTTTATAAAGTGATACGATAAAACTGGCTTTATGCAAAATAGGCTTGAACTCCACCGGCCAAATATGCATATAGGTTATTAGAGTTATTCCAATAAGTGTCCACCATAGTGTCACTTGACAGACTCCATTTTTTATGGAATCTGACCCACTCTGTTGCAAATTATTATTTGTTGCAGAAATATCTGACGAAGAGTGAGGACTACGTTTGGGTTGGAGGCTCATTGACAATTTATTTCCGCTGCTATAATGTTTTGAGCTAGCTTTGAGCTATGCAAAGATGTATCGGACTATTTATTTTACCAAGTCTGGATTATTCGTGTAATATTGATACAATGTTGTGGTATTCATTGTAAACTGTGTGTGCAAATGAATCGATCCAGGGGTTTGCACTATACACAGGTACCTGCCATATTTTAAGTGCAGGTACACTACAGCTCGCGAGCTCAACGCCGCCCTTCCCAGCATCGAGACCTCTAGGCCCCTCAAATGGTCGCTGTACACCATCGCCTTCGACGCTCAGGACCACCCCAAGTCCACCAAGACTGTTGGAACCCTCCCGCTGGTCTGCAGCCCCACCATCGACAACGTCGCCGTCTCCAAGACGGTCATCGATAGCTGTGCAGGCCTGAATGTCATCTCAATCGAGACGTCCGAAGCGCTTCAAGTGCCCTACGAGCGGCTCATGCCCTCTAGGCCCTTCACGGAAGTCACCAGCGGCTCAATCGAGCCTCTGGGGTAGGTCAGGGTTGCCGTCACCTTCGGCAATTAGGAAACCTACCGCACTGAGCACATCGACTTCGACGTTGCGCACATCAGTCTGCCGTACAACGCCATCCTCGGCTACCCCGCCCTCGCAAAGTTCATGCCCGTCACGCATCATGCCTTCAACATGGTCAAGATTCCCGGCAGCGCTGGCACCATCACCATCTGTGGACATGTCCTGGATGCTACGTGCGCTGTCGAGACAACCTACAAGGCAGCCGTCATGGAATTTCCTGTTGATGAGGACATGGAGCCTCCCGAGAGACCCAAGAAGAAGAAGCAGTTGTTCTCCCAGGAGCCAGCCGCTACAAAGAAGGCCTCTCTAAGCTCCAACAGCTCGGGGGCTAAAGGCTCGGGGGCTAGAGTCACCATTGGCGCTGCTCTGCCTCCGAAATAGCAAAGCGCGCTCGTCGTCTTCCTCCGGGCAAACTCTGGCATGTTTGCATGGACTCCGTCAGATATGTCCGGTGTACCGAGGGAGGTGATTGAGCACCACTTAGCCATGTGTCCAAACGCACGCTCGCCAAGCAAAAAGCAAGAAAGCAAGCCCCCGAGAAGCAAGCATTCATCGTCAAAGAGGTCGAGAAGCTAAAAGCGGCAAACGTCATCCGCGAAGTCGCGCACCCCACTTGGCTCTCCAACGGCGTGGTCGTACGAAAACCCGCCGGAGGAGGCCGCCTCTGCATCGATTACACTGATGTCAACAAGGCCTGCCCCAAGGATCCTTATCACATGCCAAAAATCGACCAGATCGTGTTTTTTGACGCCACGGCAGGCTGCGACCTCCTCTGCTATCTCGATGCCTTCTCTGGTTATCACCAGATCAAAATGGCTAAGGAAGACGAGGAGAAGACGACATTCCTCACCCCTTGTGGTGTATATTGCTATGTCTACATGCCCTTCGTCTTGAAAAATGATGGCGCCACCTTCCAGAGACTCATGAGGATAGCACTTGGCGAGCAAATGGGCAGAAATGCAGAGGCTTACGTCGAAGACATCGTCGTCAAGTCTCAAGAGGGAGATACTCTCCTCGGGGACCTTGAAGAGACCTTCGCCAGCTTGCGCAAGGTGAACATCAAGCTCAACCCCGCCAAGTGTGTCTTCGGAGTGCCTTCAGGCAAATTGCTTGGTTTCCTCGTGTCCCACCGGGGCATAGAGGCAAATCCTGACAAGATCAAGGCCATAGAGGAAATGCAACCTCCTCACCGACTAAAGGAAATGCAACGCCTAGCAAGCTGCATGGCCAGCTTGGGCCGCTTCATCTCCAAGTTCGGCGAGAGAGCCCTGCCCTTATTTAAGATCATGAAGAGGTCTGGCACTTTCAAGTGGACGCCTGAAGCGGAAAAAGCCTTTGAGGACTTGAAGAGGTACTTGGCCAGCCCACCAGTCATGGTTGCCCCAAGGACAGACGAGCACCTGAATCTGTATCTATCGGCCACTCCACAGACCGCCAGCGCCGTCCTGGTGGTAGAAAGAGAAGAGCCAGTCCTCCACAATAAGAGTGCAACCGCTCCAAAGCAAAAACCGCCTGACGAAGAGCTCGATAAAGGGGCAAGCCCCACAAACCCAGCGCTAGGCCCAGAGCCACAAGAGGAGCCTGCCTCAAGTCAACCTCCACAGGCTGATCTCGCCAAGGAGCCGGAAGAACCTCCACAGGCCAACCCCCTTGAAGGCCCTAAAAAGTCTCTACCGGCCAACCCACTCGAGGGCCTTGTAGAGCCTCTCCAGGCAGACAACGCAGCGCCTAAACTGACAACACTTGTCGAGCATCTTGTCTACTTCGTCAGTACAGTACTACGGAATGCTCGGGAACGGTACACAATGCAACAAAACCTCCTCATTGCGCTCCTCATTGCCTCAAGAAAGTTGCGACACTACTTCCAAGGACACCCCATCATGGTGGTCACCTCATTCCCTCTGGAGCAAATCCTGCGCAACCCTTACGCCACAGATCGTGTCGCGGGATGGAACATAGAGCTACAGCCATTCAACTTGCGCGTCGATACCACAAGGGTAATCAAAGGGAGAGCGCTGGCAGACTTTGTCACCGAATGGACTGATCCAACCCCTGAAGCGCCTCTAGGAGAAGAACCAGAGCCCTCTGGAGACAAAATGCACAGCCACTAGACCATGAAGTTCCACGGAGCTTTCGCTTGCCGCCATGGCGGGGCTGGCGTTGTCCTGATCTCACCCAAGGGTGACAAGCTCTATTACGCGGTCCAGCTGTGCTTCGTAATCGACAAGCTCTCCAACAACATTACTGAGTACGAGGACCTACTCTCCGGCCTACGTGCCGCCATCGTTCTAGGCATCAAGCACCTACTCATCAAGTGTGACTCCCAGCTGCTCGTAAACTTCTCCAACAAGAGCTACAAGGCCAATGACAACCACATGGCTGCATACCTTGAAGAGGTCCGTAGGATTGAGAAGCACTTCAGGGGCATGGAGCTCATGCACATCCCAAGGAAGGAAAATCAGGAGGCTAACGACATCGCCAAGCGCGCATCAAGGAGGCAAGCTCAGCTGCCAGGCGTCTTTGAAGAGAGGCTCGTCAAGGCATCCATAAAACAGCCTCAAGAGGCCATACTCACAAGCATAGACGAAGTGCTCTCGCCACCACCTACAACTGGGGCTCCCGATTGTGGCCCCCAGACAGGGGAGTGTCTGTTGCTCACAGCGGTGCATCAAGAGACAGGCTGGATCGACGAGCTCAAGAACTACCTCACCAAGGGAATTCTCCCCGAGGAAGATGTCGAAGCAGAGCGAATCGCTCGCCAGGCAAAATCAAACCACATCCTCGAGGGAGATCTCTACCGCAAGCGCCCAAATGGCATCGCGCTCAAATGCGTCCCTCCTGAAGAAGGCAGAATGTTGATCAAGGACATCCACTGCGGGGAATGTGGCCACCATTCGTGCGCCCGCACCCTCGCAGGCAAAGTCTTCAGGAGTGGGTTCTACTGGCCTCAAGTACTTCAGGATGTAGTTGACATCGTCCAAGCATGTGAAGCCTGCCAATTCCACGCCAAGAAAATTCATCAGCCCGCGCTGGGACTACAGACCATCCCGCTCTCCTGGCCGTTTGCGGTCTGGGGGCTAGACATCTTGGGACCATTCCCAACAGCACAAGGGGGCTATCGCTATCTCTTCGTGTCCATCGACAAGTTCACCAAATGGCCCGAAGTGGAGGCAACACGTACAATTCCAGCAGGCGCGGCGGTAAAATTAATCAGAGGCCTGGTCTGCCGCTTCGGAGTGCCTAATCGCATCAGCACCGACAATGGCTCACTATTCACCAGTGGCATCTTCAGGGCTTACTGTGAGAAAATGGGCATCAAGCTCTGCTTCGCCTCAGTCGCTCATCCACAGAGCAATGGCCAAGCCGAGCGAGCAAATGCAGAAGTCCTCAAGGGCCTAAAGACCAGGACCTTCGACGTCCTCAAGGGCTACGGCAAGGGCTGGATCAACGATCTCCCTTCAGTGCTCTGGTCCATCCGCACAATGCCACCCAAGACTAAAAGAGAAACACCGTTCGCCCTCGTCTATGGAGCCGAAGCAGTCCTCCCCCCAGAGATAAAGCATGGATCCCCACGGGTCCTTGCCTTTAACGAGGACGAGCGAGAAAATCTCCACAACGACGACCTGCTACTTCTCGAGGGACTACGCTGTCGTGCCGCCCTTCGGGCGGCAAAATACCAGCAGGACCTGCGACGCTACCACAACCGCAACGTGCGCTCGCGCACGCTAGAGACAGGTGATCTCGTCCTCAGGCAAATCCTCTCCAGGGAAGACCTCCACAAGCTGTCACCCATGTGGGAAGGCCCCTATAGGGTCACCCACATCGCCAGGCCAGGCGATGCTCGCCTCAAAACTCAAGACGGCATCCCCGTCAAGAATCTGTGGAACATCATGCACCTGCGCAAGTTCTACCCGTGATCATAGTCACGTCAAGACATCCAGCGAAAAAGAGGCAGCTTACGACTCAACCTCCAAGCATTTTTTGTCTCCAGAAGGATAAAAGCAAACATGATCATTGTCACGCCCGTGATCATTGTCACGTCAAGACATCTGGCGGAAGAGGCAGCTTACGGCTCAACCTCCAAGCATTTTTTGTCTCTAGAGGTTAAAAGCTCACAGCTTAAACCTCCAAGCTCCAAAGGCTTCTCTCGAGGGTCAACCCTCCGAGCTCTCCGTGTAACGAGCCACCTCAGGCCGTAGAGAGTCTCTGCCACTAATGGGTGGTCCCCATGCCTCGACATGGTCAACACATTAACTTGGCAACTCCAAGCATAATGAGACAATTTCGCTCCTAAGTGAACTTTGCGCTAAGGCGCCGCTATGTAATATTTGGTGGTGAGTTTTATTTCCGCATTACTTTCTTAGAAATGTGCGCTTATATCTCTCCGCATACGCACCTCGGGAGCGGGGGCTGAGTACGGTGCAAGTACCTCAAATGACACACCAGCAGCACAACAAAATCCAAGGATCCGAGCTCTGGCTGGAGGGAAAGCTCCCACAAACATGCCATCTCTACAAAGGACCTTGGTACTTACTCTCCTCGCGAGGAACGCCTGAGGGGACCTATAAGCGCGCACGAGTCCCCAGCACCGTGTACAAGCGTTTGGGTTCGCCCCTCTAACATTTACAGGGAAGAAGCGTCCCTGCAAGCCTGAGGAGGCAACAGGGGAAAAACCCCTAAAGAGGACCTCCTCGCCAGGCAAAAACCTCTACAGGGCAAAAGCCTCAAGAAGCTAAGTCTCGCACCCATGCCTCGAGAGCCTTTTTTCCTCCGAAAGCGCACGTTTTTCCCTCGAGCGACTTTGCTTTCCCTTATACTTCATGGACTACTCGTACGTCTAAGGGGGGCACCTGAGCATCGCGACTCAGGGCTCTTACCTCTCCTAGGCTTAAACTCCCCCCGGCCTTGCTGAGTCATTGCTCTAGCATACCGAAGTGGCGGAGTCATGGCACGAAGAGACGGGTCCTAACGACGCAGAGAACCCATAGACATGAAGATAAGACAAAAAGAGACCTCTCGAGGGGCAAGCAAGCTAAACACAAATTGCAAACGAGAATATATTACATGCCCAAAAGTTGCATAGTGTCTGAATATGAAATTGTTCCAGATACAAACGCACACAGGCACAAAAGTCAAGCCTCAGGCAGAATCCGCGCCGCCGCACTCCTCCTCTGCGGCACCCTCCTCCGTCTCGGCAGGCGCGGCCTCCTCCTCACTCTCCTCCGCAATGACCTCCCCGCACTTGAAGTGGTTGCAGAAGGCGTCGACTTGCTCGCGAAGCGAGTTGGAGACCCGCCACACATCCTCGCCCTGACGGGCCTCAGTCACGGTGGAGAGATCGAAGCCTAGCGTGAGGAGCCGGAGGTTGGTGAAGAGGCGACCCACGACCACGCCCAGGAGCTGGCGGCTCTCAACCTCGATCACCTCGCGGTGGTCAGCGACAGGGCCCTCGAGCCCCGTGAAGAGATGGTCGAAGTAGACCAGGTACATGGCGACATCACCACGGCCTCGGACCTCGGAGGTCGACGCGTCCGCTCCAAGATGGGCCGCAAGATCGTTGCCGCGGGTCACCAGCGCTTGGAACATACGCTCCCGCTGCTTCATGAGCACGCGGGCCGCATGGGCGGTGTCCGCAGCCTCTGCCACCTGCTCAGCCGCAGGGCCCACCTGCTCCTCCACGTCCTTGACAAGGGCGTCCAGGTCCTGGACGGCGGCCCTGCGACCATCCTCGGCTTGGTAGTAGGCCTCCTTGGCGCGTTTAAGGCGGGTCTTGAGCTTGGAGTTGGCCTTCTCGAGCTCCGCGATCCGCCGGGCATCCGCGGCATGCTTGGCCAAGAAACAGGAGGTCGCGGTACGCCTTGAGGGTGGTCTTCCTAAACTCCTTCTCGCGCTCCGGGAGGGCGTCATCCGTCTCCTTCTTCTTCTCGGCGTACCTCCGCTCAAAGCGCTCTAGGGCTTGCTTCTGGGTGACGATGTTCTCGTCGTACTTCTGCAGTGCCTGAGCCAGGTTCCCCTCGCGCGCCTCGAGCTCCTCGCACAGGGTGGCGAGGTCACCTTCCGCATGGAGCCGCTGCTCGTCGCGCAGCATCACGTCCTTCTCTCTGGAGGCCAGCTGCTGCTCGCGCTCTGCCAAGCTCTTGCAGTCTCCCTCCAGGGTCTCCTGTGCAGCCTGGTGGGCCGAGAGGAGTTGGGTCTCCAGCTGAGACAGCTCGCGGCGCTTCCGCACCAGCGAGCCGTCCATGGCCTCACGCTCGGCCTTCACCTCCGCCAAGAGCGCAGCAGCCGCGTCGCGCTCGTCCTGGAGGGGCCCGAGGAGCTCGTCGGCGTCGTGGATGGCCCCCTCGCGGACCTCCTTGGCGAAGCGGACGACCTCCTCGCGCGCGGCCTGTAGCGCCAGATCCTCCAGGCGGCGGGCCTCTACTGCGGCATGGAAGGACGCCCATGCAGCCGCAAGCTCGTCGCGCTGCCAAGCGAGCTGCGCATCCTCCAGAGCCAGGTGCGTCTCCAAGCCCTCCAGAGACCCACTCACAAGGCCGAAGGCAACCTCGCGGTGCCCCACGCTCCAGTTCCAGCCGCCGAGGGCCAGGTCGTGGCACAAGGAGGGTCCGGCCGCGGCGTCAAGCCTGGAGAACCCAGCCTCGGGGCGCTCTGAGGGGTTGGGTTGTGATCTGTCTCCCGCAGCGCTCGAGCCAGCCTCGCCGCCCTCGCCATCGTGGCGCGTCCCCGCCTGCGGCTCGCTTCCTACAGCAGCGCGTGGCGGAGACGAAGGAGCTCCCCCAACAGACTCGCCAGCGCCTGGCGGCCCCTAGCCCTCCTCGGTCCCGGGTTGCGCGGGAGGCGTAGGCGCGTGAGGCGGAGTAGCCGCGCGGGCTGGCGTTGCCTCGTGGGACAGCGCGGCCGCGTGAGGCGGAGTAGGGGCTCGCGGGGGGGGGGGGGGGGGGGGGTTGGCAACCCTCTCCTCATGTGGCTCTACCACCGTCTGCTCGGGAGGTGTGGCGGTTGCCTCCTCACCTGAGGCGCTGCAGCTCCCTCCGGAGGCACAGCTGCCTCCGGTTGAAGCGCAACCTCCTCCGCCTGAGGCATCTCCTCGGTTGGCCCTGTGGAGGCCGTCTCCACAGGCCTCGTGGCCACTTTAGCCACGGCCTCAGCCGTGGCTCTCTTCACCTCTGCTGCCTTGTGGAGCTTGCGGCGCTTTGCAGGCACAAGGTCACTGGCAAGCACCAGAGAGAGATCTTCAGAAAAGGATCATGAAGAAAAAGCAAGGGTAAAAAACAACAAAGTGCTAGAAGCACTTACCCAGGCGACTTGGCGCCGGTGCCGACCCACGCCAAGCATGGCGAGCGCCAGGTGGGCTTGGTCTTGGAACCTGACCCCTCCGGAGGCGCCTCGGCCTTCCTTTTGGAAGGGACGTCGGGCGGCCTCGCCCCAGACCGATCCACGGCTGCTTTGGTGCGGGTCTCGCGCCGCCCCGGTGTGGCCTACTTGTCAGAGGCCTCCTCCTCCTCGTCCTCCTCCTCCACAGGGTGCGAGGGCGCCACCACGAAGGCGTCATCGTCACCTGACAAGATGTCGCAAATCTCGTCAGTGAGGGGCCCGGCCTCGAAGAGGACACCTCCCCGGCCGCGGCCTCCTCCTCGCCTCGCCCAATTCCAGAGGCGGAGGGCGAATCTGCTCCCTCCGCTTCCTGCACCACCGGCACATGCACCTCCTTCCCCGCCAGGCCTGCCGGGGTAAACGTGGGCATCAACACCAAGATGGCCAGACGCTTGGTCATGTTGTACTGGTGGAGCGGCCGGAGCGTGATGGGGAGCTGGTCCATGGCAGGCACCACCGGGTTGATGAAGAGTGCTGAACGGATAGACGTCGCCTAGAGGGGGGGGGGGTGAATTGGCGATTTAAAACTTTTTCCGAGGAGCCGGAATATCCGGTCCAAGAATGACCCGGAAATTCCGGTATGCTTGATAAAGGCGGAATAAAATTAGAGGTTTACTTTAACAAGCGTACAACCTAGATAAATACTAGGCTCACCTATGTGCACCATAAGCATACCGGTAAGCAATACAAGTAACAAGGTGATAGCAAGGTGATAGCAAGATATATGACTTCAAGCACGAAGACTATCACAATGTAAAGTGCATAAGTAAAGAGCTCGGGTATAGAAATAACCAAGGCACGCGGAGACGAGGATGTATTCCCGAGTTCCACCCAAAGGGTGTACGTCTCGTTTGGAGAGGTGTGCGCAACCACAACAGGTTAGCCGCAACGCCACAAAGGCTCACCTTCTTCTCCTGATGAATTCAACCACAAAAGGTTGCGAGTTCACCTTCCACTATTGATCTCCTTTGGGGCGGAGATCGAATCCCGTACAACTCTTGAGGCACACACCCACAACTTAATTGGGGGCTCCCAAGTCTTGAGGCACACACCCACAACTTAATTGGGGGCTCTCAAGTGACCACAAAAGGTCTTTACCACAAAAGGTCTTGGCCACAAAAGGCCGGCCACAAAAGGCGTGTAGGGTCCAAATACCCAAGAGTAACAAGCTCACAAGTATCACAACCACGAATCCTCGTGGAGGGCTCAAACCGATGCAAATGCAATGGCAAGAGAACACGAAGTGCTCAAGTCCTTCACTCTCAAATTCCAACACAACAACAAATGTTTATGGGGGAATAAGAGAGGAAGAACAAAGGAAACCACAAAGGAGTCAAATCCTTCACTACCAAATCCCACCAAAAGCAACTAATGCTTATGGGGGGAGAAGAGAGGAAGAACAAAGAAGAAGAACCACAAAGGAACTCCAAGAACTAGATCCACTAAGTTCCCCTCACTTAGAGGAGAGAATGTTTGGTAGAATTGGTAGGATATTTCACTTTTTCGGAATTTCCGAGTCCTCGAAAACTGATAGAAACAAGGAAACGAAAACTGCATAGAAACAAGGACTCCGTTTTCGATGATTTTTGGCTCGTTGTAATCGTTACAACGAGCTCTATGAGAATATGCATAGAAACATCATAGTCCATCATGTGAGGATAAAACCAAATGGGGAAAGGTTTAACTTTCCTAAAACATTTAAAGCGGTAAAACCTCCAATATAAAAAACGTAACAAGATATTCATATGAAATCCGTTTTTGATGAACTAGAGCTTAGTATGGAGATAAACCAAGCTATAAATCCTCACATTGATGAAAGTCAACAAGTTTTGCAAAGTAAGACCGTTTTTGATGAACCAGAGCTTGACATGGAGATGAACCAAGCTCTAGTTCCTCACCACCATAAAAGCCAAATAAGAACCAAGAAATATGATATGCCAAGTATGCAAAGGTTTGAGCTCTCCACAACGATGCGATCAAGTTACTAACTTGAGAGCCCCTCTTGATAGTACGCCTATCTATTCTCTAGCCCTATCAAGATCATACCATTGGCTTGAGCATTCCACTTGAGTTGGATGAAGACTATCTTGATCTCTTCAAGTGGTTCATCTTTTCTTGATTGCGCGTCCAAGCACATGCTTTATGAAGACTTCTCCAAATACTCCCCCATGCTCACAATGGGAGAGTCTCGCTTAGCTCCGTCTTTATGTATCCATTGCAAGCACCAAGCATAGGATCTCTTCAAGAAGTTTCTCTTGGTCTTGCACATCTCACCTTGATGACGATCACCACATGACGTCATCCTCCATGAGCTATATGAAATCTTCATTTGATGCAAGCCCATGGGAAGATACCTAACCTCATATAATGATACCACACACATATATAATGGGTTAGTTCACAAAGCTATGCGGACAAGTGTTTACCATCCCAAGAGATACATGATCGCTCTTGGTACATCTTGTAGCTTTGTGTGTTGATCAATATCTTGATCAACCTTGTATCTTTCAACATTTTTTCACTAATATGATGTCTTGAATCCTTCAAGACATACTTGCAAGAAGCTTCACTCAACACATAAGCTTCAAGAGTCCAACACATGAACTCCACAATTTCATGGACAAGATCTATAAGGATATCTCAATGCAAACATTAGTCCATATAGATTGTCATATAATTACTAAAACCACACATGAGGGAAAATGCTCTTTCAATCTCCCCCATTTTGGTAATTGATGACAATCTCTTTTGAGAGGGTTCATAATATGTAATTTAACGAACAAGAATGGTTGCACTAACATCAAATACTACAAAGGTATGTGAGGTTAGTCCATCCACATATATAGAGCAAACTCCCCCATAATTTATGCACGTGTGTATGAACATGAATTCATTGCATATATTGTCAACCATTACCGATGGTGGAGTTTCCACTATATATAAAACCAAGATACGAATGCAAAGGCAAGGAAGGCAAATACTTAAGAAGATACCAAAGTACAAAGCCAATTCCGTAACCCTCCAAAACTTCTCCCCCATTGGCAACGATTGCCGAAATGGGCGAAAGGCTTTGGAAAGGTAACATAATAAGATCTCCTTCATGATTTATGCATTTCTCATGATATGAGTGAAATCAAATGCACTTATCCAATGACGAATAGATGGAGGGGATCAAACTATATTGAGGATACAAAAATTGCACAAGAAATATATCAATTGAAATCCACTGGAAGGATACCAATTGCAAAGAGGGAAAGCATTCACAAAGAAGAAATCAATCAAGGGATCCAAAACCAATTGAGCACAATAGGATATTATGAAAAGATCAACCAAGAGTTCTAAAAATCAAGAGGGAACTCCCCAAGGTACGTGCACAATGAAGGATTTACATTTCAATATAGTGTGCACAACATGTAATCCTCATTCCCTCCTAGATTCTTTCGAACACAAAAAAGGTGCAAGATTGTATAGGTAAGAAAATAAGTATACCTTGAAACAAACAAATGTTGAGCAACAAGAGAAAGAAGTGACAAATGAAGACTTGCTCAAACGAGAAAGGATGGGTGTGTCATGAAAATACATTTTAGGATACTAAACAAGGATGTGCCTAAGCATCACCATAGTCTTTCAAATTATGAGGCACATAGTGCATATCATGTATTTCGCAAACAAGCACACCAAAGAGGATACATCAAATAGGATCACAAGCTTATCAAGAGGCAATGTGATACCAATAGAAAAAACAAAACTTGTGCCTTTTAGAGATCACCAAAGAATCAAGAAAGTAATAAAAGGTGATCACTAAAGATTTTGGATACCAATTAAATATGTAACTACCCTCATGTGTATAAGTTTCTACGTGGACACTAAGTCCTCAAAGAAACATGCACACACAATGTAGGTACAAGGTAAAGCACATGATATCCAAGAGGAAGTCATAAATACACCGAAAAGATTTTTGCTTAAACGCAAAGCACAAAGCTCAAATTATTCTTAGAGGGTATAGATGAACTTCCAACACCAAGTTCCCAAAGCATCACAAGTACCCACATAGGATAAGTGATAGTTGGGATACTTCGAGACACAAAACAAATATCACATAAGGCAAATGATTTATGAGAATTCATCAATATTGCACATGAGAGACTTTGAAATGAATTTGCTAGATTAACATATTGGGGATCGGTGAATCATGAAGATGATTATATATAAATATATATTCCCCTTGATGTTTAATCATCCCGGCTAACTCACATTTGCAATGAAGATGTTTTGAAAGAAACTTTGTAAAAACCATATCAAATGCAACTTAGAGAAATTCATGCCAAAGAACAACCTACACAAGTTTGAGAGCTAGAACTATATGCATGAGTTAGATACTTGTTACCGAGATAGCATTGACGGTGTAGAAGATGAGAGTTCACAATCATCCAAGCTTGGCTCCAAGAAGCACATGGTGAAGACATCTTCTTTAAAAGGAGGCAAGCTTCCAATTCATCTCCCATGTACCTAAAACAAATCAAGTACACAATGGCACCCAAATCAAATTGGGTCCAAAGTAGTTAGACCAACTACAACACATAGGACAAACTCCACATAAATATGTGCATATTGATGTGAAATAGAATTTCATGCACATCTTAGCCATTTAGGATTTGATGGAGTTTATCCTATATATTGGATCAACGAAAGTAAACATGCCATAAGATATACATATAGTAAATATGCATGCACAAAACTTTCAAGAACCAAACGAGATACAATTTAGACAAAACACCAATTAAATCAAGAAGCTACACAAAAGTGTGGCAAGAGAAGGATTTGTCCTCATTGTATCAAAGACTCAAACCAACACATGATTCGAGAAACCAATATGAAAATATATCAAATGAAAACAAGGTCAAGGCTAAAACAATGAGCATAAGAAATAAATCAAACAAGCATGCTCGAAGGTTTATCTCATCCAAAAGGTAGTTTAGGAACCATGGGATGAGATAGCCAACTCCACAAAGAAGAGTAAGGTTTCAACAAATAAACCAATCCCTTTACACTTTTCATGATGGCACAAAGTACCAAAGACGTAAAATGTTTGTCTTTCAAGGAGACATGTCATCGGGATCAAATACCAATTGAAGAGAACTAATGTTCAATAGCATATAGGATTGTTCCCCCAAGATTAGTGCATTACTTATGATCTTGTATTTGAATACAAAATGCACACAAATGAGATCATTACTCTCCATATACATTGTTAAAACATTAGTCATGTTCAAGAAGAGCAATAAGATACCAAACCAATTTAAATAATAGTGTTCTAAAGAGTATAGAGTAGCTTCCCCATGATTAGTGCATTATTTGAGATCTTGTATGTAAATACAAAATGCACACAAGTGGGATCATTACCCTCCATATATCCTTTTGAGCACAAAGTTCAAGAAAAACAATGAGTCCCGATAACAATTAAAAGGATGATGTTCTACTCAATGTAGGATAGCTCCCCCAAGAATATTGCATTACTTAGAATTAAGTCTTTGAATGTAAATGCACAACAATGGGATCCTTGCTTTTCCTAACTCAAGAGAGTTCAACACAAATTATGAGTAGAGCAACAAAAGGATCCAAATGACGCAAAGAAGACAAAAGGATGGTTAAATCAAAACAAACTTGGCGATAGAAAACTACAACTTAAGAACAATAGCCAATGTGAATATGATCAATAAATTTACCACAAATATAATTATCACTTGTCAAAGACAATGATTGTAGGGAGATAGCTCTCGGTGATAGATGGAAAATATTTTCAAGATCGGATTCACAAAACATAAGCATGTGGCAAAAGATAAGAATTGAAAAACATGCTTATATAGAGATTCTTGATGACTTCACATATTCAATGATCATACTAAGCATCAAGAAACTCTCTCACAAACAAGATAGCAAAAGATGGGTGACCAAAATGCATTTAAGCAAATATAGAACTTGTTTGAGTACCATGTCACCTAGGAACAAGATAATCAACAATATCAACTCTAGGTGACACTACCTCACATGTTCACATTTTCTAGGCTTGTAATATGCACATAGCTTATTACTCCCCCATAATGTGATAATCCATTCTTTTTAACAAGAGGCAAAAGAAATCCAACAAGAGATAATTAATGGACATTAGAATTTGAATTTCTCATGAGTAATACATACCACAAAGAAAGTAGATAATATTTAAATATCACTACTAAGTGGTATTCCTCATGAATACACATTTTAGGGTGGTGAATTACCAAAAAGCACATCACTCCCCCAAAATGGGATAGTCCATTAAAAATCCTAATAAGAGCCAATTAAGATGAAAGCAAATAGGCAAGAGGCTCAAAACATACATGGTGTGCAAACCAACATACACAAGCTTGATTACTCAACATAAGTAAGTAGAGTGCACAACACATATAAACACTTGTAAGGTACAAAACCAAACACATGCAAGGGTGCAAGTAACTTTCAATGCATACATATGATTTAAATACAAGTTACCGCAAGGAGGAGCATTGGATATATGCTAAGACAATATAATCCAATTGACATGTCTTGAGAGAATATGATTGATGAAGATCCCTTAATTCTTCATGATGTAGTCAAGTCTCCAATGTCCTCCGTTTACACTATTGATCAAGTTTTAGCTTGTCGGTCCCCAACCAAGTTGGGTCCTAAGAGGTTAGTCACAATAGGCTTGGCAACCCAAATGGTTCTTTTCTTGACACCACTTTGAGTACCAATAACTTTGGCAAACACATTGCCAACCTTATCCTTCCGAAGAGAATGAACATTATCAATAGTAGAAGGGTTGGATAAGGTAACATGAGTGCATGAAGAAGCAAAGTGATCCTTCCCACGACATTTGTAGCAAAGGCGGCTTTTACCTTTCTTCTTGGGAAGGGAAGGTTCTTCAACTTGGGAAACTTGAGTTTGGACTTGAGGTTGCTTACCTTGTTGCTTCTTACTAGGAGGCTTCTTCTTCAAAGGGCAAGATCTCACATGGTGCCGTTCAACCTTGCACTTGAAGCACACAATCTTGGCCGAATCAATAACTTGTTCTTGGCCCTTCTTCTTAACGAACTTGTGCTTCATCTTGTTCTTGGACTTGTTCTTGTTGTTGGAGTTGAATCCAAGTCCACTCTTGTCATGAGGAAGTTGTTGCACTCTCAACATGTTGTCGAGGGTGGACTTCCCTTCATGACACTTCTTCAAGTCTTTCTTCAAGGAAGTGACTTGTGCCTTGAGCTCTTTGAGTTCCTCTACATGGTTAGTTTCAACACATATACTAGAGGAAGTAGTAGCTACATTGTTAGAGCAACAAGGCAAGGAAAGTAATTCATCACAAGATGTAGCAATTTTATGAGTGGATGAATTACAAAAACTAGCACATGGGAATAATGCGTTAGAAGTAAAGTTTGTGCTAGTGTTCACAAGAGGCTCACAAGATTTTACCTTCGTAGTGACCGCCTCATGAGCTAACTTTAGCTTAGCATGGGATGCTAGGAGATCCTCATTGGAGCTAACAAGCTTTTAATGAGTTTCTTCCAACTTCCCATACTTACTAGTTAGCAAATCAAGTTGAGCTCTTAGCTCAACATTCTCCTTCAAAATAGATGCTTCACACAAAGTGGAGTTAGTAGCACAAACATCATTATCATTAGAAGTGGAAGGAGACAACATGACATGCTCATTGTTTAACTTAGAAATTTCTTTACTAAGCACATTACATTTAGCAATAGCATGGTCATGGTCTTTAGTGAGTTTAGCAATTACTTCATTGTTTAACTCCTCACTAGATTCCAATCTCTCCTCGAGAGCAACCCGAGTTTCTTGCTCTTCCTCAAGAGCATTCTCAAGATTGTGGACCTCACCCGCGAAATCACGAGCAAGACCCCACCCTTCATGACAACGGGTCTCCATAGCCTCAAAGGTCTCCTTAAGCTCAAAAAGTGTAGTCATGATTTCTAAGAAGTTCTCATGAGCATTTTTATTATTTAAGAGAGCATGAGAGACAATATCAAACTTCTCCTTAATTAGATCATCATCATCATCATTATCATCATCATGAGATATATTGGAGTGCATGGTAGGAGATACCTTATACTCCTTAGCCATTAGGCAAATGTGAGTAGTGGATGAAGACGATGAAGAGACACTTGAAGCACCTTGGAGGTCCAAGTCTTGTTCCAACAATTGTTGGGATTCCTGTACATTGTTAGCCAAACAAGTACTAGAGGAAATAGACAAATTTTGATTATGGCAACAAGACAAGGAAAGCATATCATCATGAGATTTAGTTAAGCAACTACTACATGATATGCAAGTACTATCAACACTAGCATGTATGACATTTGGAGTGCTAGAGGTGTTTAAGTCCAAAGATAGACCATTGCAATAAGATGTGTGTGAAGTATAGTCAATAGATTCACCATCAAAAATGCAATTTCTATCACTAGTCACCATATCATTACCTTGTGGCAAACTACATGTCGGTGAAGTGGAAGAAGACGTGAGCTCATAACGACCGGAAGTGGAAGGAGGACAATCATCCTTGGAAATGTTGGACACCTCATATATATCTTGAAGTTTTGTCCATAATTCATGAGCGCTCCGAAAAGGCATAATTGACGCAAGGACTAGATCACTCAAAGCACATATAAGACCATTAGATGCTAGAGTATCGAGATAAGAGTTTTTCTCATCCTATAAAGATAATTCTTGTGAATCCTTTGGAGGAGAAAAACCCATATCTACAATAATCTCTAAATTTGAACCCATGTCTCTAAAAAGCTTAAGCATGCGAATTTTCCAAACATCATAATTTGTGCCATCGAATCTATAAGTGGGATTGTGCACTAGATCTCTAAACGACATCTTTATCTCTAGGCGGTTAGTCCTAATAATGAGATAACCAGGCTCTGATACCAATTGAACGGATAGACGTCGCCTACAGGGGGTGAATTGGCGATTTAAAACTTTTTCCGAGGAGCCGGAATATCCGGTCCAAGAATGACCCGGAAATTCCGGTATGCTTGATAAATGCGGAATAAAATTAGAGGTTTACTTTAACAAGCATACAACCTAGATAAATACTAGGCTCACGTATGTGCACCAACAACTTATGGTAAGCAATACAAGTAACAAGGTGATAGCAAGATATATGACTTCAAGCACGAAGACTATCACAATGTAAAGTGCATAAGTAAAGAGCTCGGGTATAGAAATAACCAAGGCACACAGAGACGAGGATGTATTCCCGAGTTCCACCCAAAGGGTGTACGTCTCGTTTGGAGAGGTGAGCGCAACTACAACAGGTTACCCGCAACGCCACAAAGGCTAACCTTCTTCTCCTGATGAACTCAACCACAAAAGGTTGCGAGTTCACCTTCCACTATTGATATCATTTGGGGCGGAGATCGAATCCCGTACAACACTCTTGAGGCACACACCCACAACTTAATTGGGGGCTCCCAAGTCTTGAGGCACACACCCACAACTTAATTGGGGGCTCTCAAGTGACCACAAAAGGTCTTGACCACAAAAGGTATTGGCCACAAAAGGCCGGCCACAAAAGGTGTCGAGGGTCCAAAGACCCAAGAGTAACAAGCTCACAAGTATCACAACCACGAATCCTCGTGGAGGGCTCAAACCGATGCAAATGCAATGACAAGAGCACACAAAGTGCTCAAGTCCTTCACTCTCAAATTCCAACACAACAAAAAATGTTTATGGGGGAATAAGAGAGGAAGAACAAAGGAAAGCACAAAGGAGTCAAATCCTTCACTCCCAAATTCCACCAAAAGCAACTAATGCTTATGGGGGGAGAAGAGAGGAAGAACAAAGAAGAAGAACCACAAAGGAACGCTAAGAACTAGATCCACTAAGTTCCCCTCACTATGGAAGAATCAATGGAGGGATTGAGAGGAATCAAGCTTTCCAAGGTCAACAATGGAGTATGGGAGAGAGAAAAAACGTGCTGCCTTGGATGGGCCAATGAGGAAGAAGAGGGGGAGTTTTTATACCCCCCCCAGAAATTCTTACCGTTGGACCCAGAGAAAACCGAAAATTCCGGTCGGAAATTTAGACCAGAAATTTGCTCCAGTCGGAAATTTCGGTACTGACTTGAACCGGAAATTGTGATCGGATATTTCACTTTTTCGGAATTTCCGAGTCCTCGAAAACTGATAGAAACAAGGAAACGAAAACTGCAGTAACCTTTTCATACGGACTCCGTTTTCGATGATTTTTGGCTCGTTGTAATCGTTACAACGAGCTCTATGAGAATATGCATAGAAACATCATAGTCCATCATGTGAGGATAAAACCAAATGGGGAAAGGTTTAACTTTCCTAAAACATTTAAAGCGGTAAAACCTCCAATATAAAAAAACGTAACAAGATATTCAAATGAAATCCGTTTTTGATGAACTAGAGCTTAGTATGGAGATAAACCAAGATCTAAATCCTCACATGGATGAAAATCAACAAGTTTTCCAAAGTAAGACCGTTTTTGATGAACAAGAGCTTGACATGAAGATGAACCAAGCTCTAGTTCCTCATCACCATAAAAGCCAAATAAGAACCAAGAAATATGATATGCCAAGTATGCAAAGGTTTGAGATCTCCACAACGATGCGATCAAGTTACTAACTTGAGAGCCCCTCTTGATAGTACGCCTATCTATTCTATAGCCCTATCAAGATCATACCTTTGCCTTGAGCATTCCACTTGAGTTGGATGAAGACTATCTTGATCTCTTCAAGTGGTTCATCTTTTCTTGATTGCGCGTCCAAGCACATGCTTGATGAAGACTTCTCCAAATACTCCCCCATGCTCACAATGGGAGAGTCTCGCTTAGCTCCGTCTTCATGTATCCATTGTAAGCACCAAGCATAGGATCTCTTCAAGAAGTTTCTCTTGGTCTTGCACATCTCACCTTGATGACGATCACCACATGACGTCATCCTCCATGAGCTATATGAAATCTTCATTTGATGCAAGCCCATGGGAAGATACCTAACCTCATATACTGATACCACACACATATATAATGGGTTAGTTCACAAAGCTATGCGGACAAGTGTTTACCATCCCAGAAGATACATGATCTCTCTTGGTACATCTTGTAGCTTTGTGTGTTGATCAATATCTTGATCAACCTTGTATCTTTCAACATTTTTTCACTAATATGATGTCTTGAATCCTTCAAGACATACTTGCAAGAAGCTTCACTCAACACATAAGCTTCAAGAGTCCAACACATGAACTCCACAATTTCATGGACAAGATCTATAAGGATATCTCAATGCAAACATTAGTCCATATAGATTGTCATATAATTACCAAAACAACACATGAGGGAAAATGCTGTTTCAAGTGCGGACAGGACGTTGTCGACGGCGTCCTTGTCGTTGTCCTCGCGGTGGAGCCGCATCTTGTCTGGGGCCGTAGTACATCCACATGGGCGTCGAATGCGCCTGAAGGGGAGCAATGCAGCGTGTCACGAAGTCCGCAACGATGATTGTCCCCGTGAGGCCCTCCTCACGAAGGAAACTCAAGCGGCCCATCAGGATAGCGTTCTGCACGTTGTTGAAGGGAGCCTTGCCCCAGTTCATGTTCTTCACGGGCGGCGCATCCGGAACCTCGAGGAAGGCGCAGGGTTGCTCCACCCCGAAGAAGAACCACCGCTAGCGGAAGTCGTCCACCTTCTTCTTCACCGAAGTTACGGCCTTGCCCTCGCTCCACGACATGGGAATGTAGACGCTCCCCATGCCGTCAACGATGCGGGACGAAACGCTTCCCGAGCGCTCGTTCTTCGTCGTGTTCCGGAGCGCGTAGAAGCACCGGAAGAGGCCCATCGTAGGCTCCAGGCCCAAGTACGCCTCGCAGAGATAGGCGAACACGGCGAGGATGAGGACGGAGTTTGGGTGGAGGTGCAACAATTGAATCTAGTAGAAGGCCAGCACCGCCTCCAAGAATGGAGAGAACGGAGGCACCAACCCGGCGGAGACGCAATGCTGGAAGACGGGGAAGAACCCTCGCAGACGTTTCCCGTGCGTCGCGGCCTTGAGCACGGTAGCGCCATGCTCGTTGGTCCGGTCCGCCACCAGGAAGCGGACCTTGGCGAGCGCCTTGTCGTTGACGCGCACCCCGAGCAGCGATGCGCCGTGCGCGACCTCGGCTGGCGCCGCCTGAGAAGAGGACCCCACGGCCGCCTTGCCCGTGTTCTTGGCCGGACTCATCGCTGGTGATGGGAAGGTCGCGGCGGCGGAAGACATTGGGGGAGAAAAGAGACGAGAGCGCCGGAGAGCAGGAGCGAAGGGCTCGAGACGGAGAAGGCTTCTGCGAGAAGAAATGGAAACAATAACGGCTCCCTAACCCGGCACTCAGACTTTATGTCTCGTCAAGGAGCAGTTACTGGGGCGTGGTGGAACCCCCCACTACGCGCGCCCCAGATCGTGCGCGGCCGTTACTCGTCTGAGTGACGCGTGGCTCGGGCTGGCCGGACACTTTGGGCCCACGACACTCCAACTGCCCCATGGGCTCAGTCGCGTCCATCGAGGGCCCGGGGGCTACTGTCGGCCTAGTAAGGACTGGGGTGTGCAGAGCCCACTCTCCCAAGACCTCGCACGCTGACAGATCAGAAGAAACGACTAAGGACCAAGCCACCGCTTGGAGAGACCCTCGAGAGGCAACTCCCCTCGTGGGCCTGAAGAGGACCGCGCGCTTCAAGAGACTCCCCAGGGCTCACTTCGCCTGGAGAGAAGTCAATAGAAACCTCTTCGCAGGCCTCCACGGCCCTGTGGAGACACTTCGTGGCCAAGCAAGCGCTGCAGGGCGCACATGGCCTCTGCAGCAGCCGCAGAGTAACGTGAGCACTCCAGTTGCCATTCTGGTGATAAAGGAGTCAACAAACTTGCGCCGCCCGCACCAGGACAACTGGGACTTTCCTCTCTGGTGATAAAGTGGCTGGACGGCGCAACGCTCCAAGAAGATCGTCATCGTGGGCTCCACCACGATCACTGCAACCCCCGCGAGCCGTTCTGCGCAGTCTGCAGCCTGTCGGCCACCGCGCCCAACTTTATCGCGGATGGACCGTGTCCATGGAGGTTTCGGCAGCGATGGACTCCATCTCCCCGCGCCACTGCCGTGTGGGAGCCCACCTTGGACGCCCTGCGCAAGGAAGACGCCCGTGGCACCTATAAAAGGAGCAAGAGCTCCACCATAGCAAAGGATCGACCAATTTCTTGCTAAACACTTGTAACCCTAGCCCAGCAAGTAGGATAGCCATCTGCTAGAGGAGGAAGACAACCACTGTGTCCCTCCCCAAGCACAAACTGCCTCAAGAGAGCCCTTGGCAAGCTCAGTTGTACTGTAACCTTAGCAGTGCAATATAGACAAGAAGGAGTAGCGGTGTTACCTCCTCCTGAGGGCCGTGAATCTGGGTATGGGCGGGTGTCCATTTCTGTCGTGGGTGTTCCTCTCCAGGCCCGGCGAGCACCGTCGTCGTGCCTCTCGAGGGTTGCTTGACCTCCGTGTTCAATCCCCCTTTCGAACTACTCTTCAGGGTGTGACTACCCCTGTTCCGTGGGAGTCACTCTCCGACAAGGACTACCACCTCTGAACTTGAAACCATGTTAAAAGATTTTATCACTACACAAACTTTGTTAAATAAAACTGTTGAGGAAAAGCTTAGGAAAATTGATATTCTTGCGTCTAAAGTTGATAATCTTTTCCTTGATGTTAATCTTTTAAAATCTAAAGTTATGCCTACTGAAACTAAAGAGGGTAATCCCTTTGCTAAAATCAATGCCATCCAAGTTCAAATTGATGAAAATGTGAGGATGATGGCTCAATTTTGTGCTAGATGGGAAAGAGAGAGAGAATTAGAGAGAGAGGCTAATATTCTTGAAGTTTTTACTATTACTACCTCTGAAAATAATGGTGTTTCAGATATTAGTAAGCCTCCTACTATCAATGGTAACATAATTGGTGTTGGAAATGTCTCCTCTACTTCATCCAAAAATTTAAAATTGCCTAAAACTTCTGAAACTAGTGTTGACAAAAGTGCTGAAATTTTTAAGAACGTGAGAGAATGTGGTTCGGTTTGCTTTGATGATAATAATTTTGATTTTGATTATTGTAATATCTCTGAAGTTATTAAGTTCTTGCAAAAAATGGCCACAAATCCTAGTGCTAGCTCTTTTGATTTGGCTTTTACTACTCATATTACAAATGCTCTCATTAAAGCTAGGGAAGATAAATTAAAACTTGAAGCTTCTATCCCAAAGAAGTTAGAAGATGGTTGGCAGCCCATCATTAAAATGAAAGTATATAAATTTGATTGCAATGCTTTGTGTGACCTTGGTGCAAGTATTTCTGTTATGCCTAAAAAGCTCTATGATATGTTTGATTTGCCACCATTGGAACATTGCTATTTGGATGTTTTTCTTACTGATAATGCTTTGAAAAAACCTTTGGGGAGGATAAATGATATTCCTATTATGGTTAATAGTAACCTGGTCCCCGTTGATTTTATTGTCTTGGATATTCAATGCAATCCATCTTGTCCAATTGTGTTGGGAAGACCCTTTCTTAGAACTGTGGGTGCTATTATTGATACTAGTGGAGATGGCGCAGCTATGCTGCACCCGTGTTTTTGAAAAAAATAAATTTGGTGCTGTGCAAATTTTGAACTTTTTTGTTGTTTCTGTTTGAATATATTAAGTTTAAATAGTTGACCTTTTGATTTTTTTGTATAAATTGAATTAATTGTGGAACTTGTCAAATGAGTAGCATTATGACACAAATAGTTAGGATTTTTTAGGCCATTTTTTGTATTTTTCATATTATTTCTGCTACTAATTTGCGAGAGCTAGTTTTTTTTGTCTTTTTGTCCAAATTAAGCCAAATTTGTAACTTTTCAAATTTGTTGCATTGTGTCCCAAGTAGGTAGGAATTTTTATTGCGGTCATTTCGATATTTTTTCCATATTTTTCTGATTATTAGTTTTGAAGATATTGAATTACCAAATTTCAGCTTTTTCTGCTTTTTTCCTAAAGAGAAAATAGGGAGAAGGGCTGACAAACCGGGCCCACCCGACAGCCACGTAGGGACGACGTCAACGGACGTCAGAGGCGGCCGGATCTGCCTCCCGTGGCCGTGGCTGAGATGGCCTCGCCGGCGGCGCATCCTTGCAAACGGGAGAGCGCGGTCGGGCGCGTTCGAGCCGCCTTGGTGTGGGGTGGCCGAAGGTGGCGGCGCCGCCTCCCTTAGGTCGCCGGAGCGGCGACGGCAGCGGTCAGACGTGCCGGAGAGCAATGAGAACGGCGGCGGCGATTCCGGCGAAGGCGCGACGTTCCGGAACCTTATCCGCGGCGAGGAGAGAGAGGAAGAGACGGGTGAGCTCTCCATGCTCGTCGATTTAGCCGATAAGGAGCGTAGAGGCGGCGGCGGCGTGCGGCAACGCGCGACGGCGGCGGGAGCGCGAGAGGAAGAAGAGGGGAGTGGGGTTTCTGCGGGGTGTTGTTTGCAAAAAAGCATACAAAATTTAGTATATTCGCAAGTTGGTCCTTCATAGTGCATTTTTGTGGACTGAGGGTTCGTTACCTCTTTATGCCGATGGTTTTTGTGGAAAAACACCCGATCACCGGTGGAACCGGAGGCTACCGGCGTGCGACCGGTACGCGTGTCGTCAGATGATTGGTAGTTAATCGGGAATGAACAGTAGCCGACGCTGGAGGCTGGCCTGGTCGTATCCTATCCGTCCATTCCCGTGATCCGACGGCTGGAGGAACTCGAGCGATGTGGCCAGCTGATAGAGGGTGAATGTTGGCACCTATTATATATTAGGTATGAAAGAAGGTACCATCAAGTACCAATTCCCACTCAAGAAAGGTATGAAACACTTACCTAGGAAAAGAATGAAGCTACCTTTTAATTCTATTGTTCGTTCAAATTATGGTGTTGGTGCTTCATCTCTCGATAATATTTGAGTTTTCACTTTTTGTGCCTAGCTCAAAGGCGTTAAACAAAAGCGCTTATGAGAGACAACGCACTTTTATTTCCTGTCATATTAATTTATTTTGCCTGTGTCAAGTACTTATCCTATCTCTATAGCAATTCCTTTGTATCTTTATTTTATTGCAATGTTGTGTCAAGTTAAGCCTCTAGTTGAAAGTTGATGCATAAATTCAATTCCTGTACTGAAGCAGATTTATGTTGTGCACCATTAAATTCATATCAATTCACTGGAACGTCAGACAAATCTGCCCTTTTGTGCGCATAATTCTCAGATATATATGCAACTTTCATTAGTTTTAAGTTTTCTGATCTGATCAAGTTAAGTGTCTCTGAAAAATTCGTCTTTACGGACTGTTCTGTTTTTCACAAATTCTGTCCTTTATTTTGCAATGCCTCTTTTGCTATTTTGATTGGATCTTTTTATCCTATTAAGTATCAGACACTAATGTCTAGTAGTATTGGTAGCAATTGTGTTCCCACGGAATATCATAATTTTTTTATGCACTAACCCTCTAATGAAGTTAATCTAAGTTTGGTGTGGAGGAAGTTTTCAAGCATAAAGAGAGAAGGATGATAGAATGTGATCAAGAGGATAGTAATGTCAAAGCTTGGGGATGCTCCAGTGGTTCAACCCAATATAATTCAAGAAGACTCAAGCGTCGAATCTTGGGGATGCCCAAGGCATCCCCTTCTTCATCAACAAACTATCAGGTCCTTTCTAGTGAAACTATATTTTAATTCTGTCACATCGTATGTGCTTATCTTGAAGCGTCTATTTGTTTGTTTTTTTGTTTTTGTTATTTTAATTCTCTGAATAAATTGGATCCTAGCATTCTTTTGTGTGGGAGAGAGACACACTCCGCTTTTTCTTATGAATACTCGTATTTTTCACTTATATTCGTTGAGTATTCTTCTTTTGTTATTGTTTGCTCTCCAACTCTTGTTTTTCATTTACCTCTTGTTAGAGCTGTTAGCTTTGTTTTTCATGCGGCTCAAACCATAGTAGGAACTGTCGCTTCGCGCGCACCACCCCTATATGACCCCCCATATCACATATCCTCTCATCAATCATCATCATCATGCACATGCATATGAGCAAATGGAAAAACCAAACTACTTGCGGCACATGGACAAGCTAAAGATCCGTTCAAAGTTGAGTGGGGCTCCATTGGACCCCCAACAAGTGGTTAGTGCGCTCAAAATTGGATCCGAGGACAAAATCTCAGTTCCTAGGTCGACACTTAGCAGAACAAAGCACCTCGCAAGGCCTTCCGCCGGTGCCTTATCATTTAATTATAATACCCAACACAAGATAGCATTTTATTAAAGTAAAACAATCTATCATACTAATCAGATGAAACATAAGACCAACAGACGACTCGCACAATCAACTCTAAGCCTGCGCTACGACCCGCAAGGCCAACAGATAAACATGCAACAGGTAATAGGTTCTGGGGATAAAGCTGTATAGGCTGCACGATAAACATGTGATGGGATCGCGACACAAGAATCGAATACTAGGATACCAGAGATCAACGACATGAATGAAAGACAATGTATAGGTAAACAAGCAAACTTTGCATATCTGGAATCCGGCATGGAAGCAGATCTTATCGTTGCTCACACATCTCAATGTCGTATCCGCAAGAAGCAACAAACACTGGAAAGCGTAAAATATGCATTTTACAACTACGGCAAAAGATCCAGCATGGTCATACGAGAATGATGCATGACATGGCAAGATGCAAAACTAATGCAATTAATCCAAATTAAGTGGGAGGGCAATCTCGACAATTAATATAGGTGCAAGTTATTTATCTACCCATCAATATTAAATATTGGTTAACATGGTAACACATGGCATGGGTGAGCTAATGAAATTAAATGGAATATGGCAATAATTAAATAAAGCCCAACACATTCCATATTTAATTATTTAGGTGCAACAAATAAATTACACTAAGCAATTAAAATAAAAAAAATGTAAAATGGCATAAGAATGGCATATTAATGTTTATTGCATTTTTCTAATAAATAAACATATAAAGATTATTTAATTTGGAGTTATAGAATTAAAGTTATTAACATTTTAGTTTTAGGGGTGTTTCTGTAAAGTTCAGGGACCTATCCGTGCTGGAAAACTTGCTGGTGAGGTTTCTGTGTGAAAACAGAGAGCTCAGGGGCTTAGGTACAAAGATTACAGCCTCTCTCTCGCTGCGAGTCCATGACAGGACGGACCCACCTGTCAGCGGGATAGGGAAAAAAAGGTGGTCTTTTCCTGGTCAACGCGCCAGCGGGGGATTGAACCGGAGACGCACGCTGCGGGGAGCGTTGGCTGTGCTAACCACTGGACCAGATGCGTGTTCGTGTCAGATAATAGGTTTTGTGCTACATGAACAGATCAGAAGGTGTTAACTGAATTTTGAAACAGAAGTTCAGAACTTCAGTACGGGATTCGTTGGGGACGAACGAGGCCGACAGCTACGAAGGGCGGGCGACGCTGGGCGTGCGTGCGTGTGTTGTTGCTTGTGTGTGTGTAGTGCGGTGCATCGAGCGGGGCAGAGACAGGAGGTTCAGCTAGCGCAAAAAAAACAAGCCAAGCTTTCACGGTCATGGCGGACAGGAGATCGTCGCCGAGCGGGGTGTCACATAATGAACGCGATTGAGAAAGATGGGAGGGGGATCGAGAGAAGACCTCATGTAGGGAGTGCTGTGGTAGTTGTCTGAGCTCGGGGAGGACACGGTGGCCGGAATTGCGCGGTGGAGGCCGTCGGCCGCAGGGAAGACGAGGACGGAGTCGACGCTCCGGAGGCTCCCGGGACGGTTCCTTAGCCGTGGAGGCCGACGGCGGCAAGGCGCAGCTCAGGGGAAGCTCCACGGGTCTTTGACGGCGGTGTAGTAGTGGCGCGACGGTGAGGTGCCCTCGGTGGAAACGAAATATAGAGGAGATCGGAGGGGAAAGAGGAGGGAGGTGGCGGCGGCGCAGAGGGGAGGGAGAGACGGGAGGCTAGGGTTTGGGCAGCAGGAGGAGGAGGCGGCTTAAGAGGAGGGGGAGCAGGTGAGGTGAGGAGCACATGGTGGGGGAGGAGCGCTCGCTTTTTCTCCTCTGACGGTACGGAGGTAGAAGACCAGAAGATATGGGCTGGGCTGGCTTTTAGGCCTGGAGGGGAGGGGAGATGGGCCAAATGTTGGGTTTGGCCCAGACAGAGTTTTTTCTTCTCCTGGGATTTAAAACCAGAAAAGAAAAGGAAATAGACTTTTGCAATTATTTTTATAGACAAAAATATATTTGCAAATATTTCGAAATTACAAATTAGAGCTTTTGTTTAAAATAGAAAGAGAGAGATATATTATTTGTGAGACAAAAATAGATTTGCATAAAATATTAATTTGAGTTGTAATGAAATATGCAATTCATTAAATGCATGATGATGCAAAAAATAAAACAAACAATTTAATTGGAGAAAAAACGGAGCGTTACATGTGGGGCCCTCGGGCGCCCACCGACCTTACCCTTTCGCCTATAAAATCCCCCTTAACCTAAAAATAAACATAGGATATTCACTTTTTCCTAAACGGGTCCCGAGCCACCGCCATCGTCAACACCACTTCAGAGGATATCAGAACTGCTCCCCGGCACCCTGCCGGGAGGGGGAATCGTCCCCGGAGGCCTCTACGTCGCCATGACTGCCTCCGGACTGATGCGTGAGTAGTCTACCCTTGGACTACGGGTCCATAGAAGTAGCTAGATAGTTGTCTTCTCCTCTTGTGTTAACATGTTTAGATCTTGTGAGCTGCCTATCATGATCAAGATCATCTTTATGTAATTCTTCATGTTGTCTTTTGCTGGCATCCGATGAATATTGAGTACTAAAGTTATTGCTTCATAATATATCATGTGCGTGATATTTAATGATCTTGCATGCTTTTCGTTACTTCTGTGTGCTCTGGCCAAGTAGATGCTCGTAACTACAAGAGGGGGTATTTATGCTCGATAGTGGGTTCATGTCTCTATTAAATCTGGGGTAGTGACAGAAAGCTCTAAGCCTGTAGATGTACTGTTGTTACTAGGGATAAAACAGTAGTACTTTGTTTAAGGATGATGTTACTTACTTACTTTACACACAGTGCTTAAGGCGATAATCTGTTGCATGCAACTTAATACTGAAAGGGGTGCGGACGCTAACCGGAAGGTGGGTTATTAGTCATAAATGCGGTTGGAACGGTCTATGTATATTGTCGTAATGCCCGAATGAATCTCACACTAGACATCATAACGTTAGTATATGCATTGGATTACTCATCATTATTCTGGCAATTGCTAGCTGTAATTTGTTTACCACGCATGGATGAATGTTATTATTTATGGAGAGACACCACTAGTGAACTGTGGACCCTGGTCCTTCTCATTAATCTGATAAAACCACAACTGCAAGCCTGTTACTTTCTGCAAACAAACATCTTTCTTCCACACATACGTTTAATTCTTTGTTACAGCAAGCCGGTGAGATTGACAACCTCACTTTTAAGTTGGGGCAAAGTATCTTGATTGTTTGTGTGCAGGCTCCACGTCAACTTAGCACCAGCAATCTTCTGGCGCCGTTGATACCTCGGGGGAATTCTTCATCTCCTACTGGTTCGATAACCTTGGTTTCTGATAGGACTCCAACGTATCCAAAATTTCTTATGTTCCATGCTATGTTATATCATTATTACATGTTTTATATGCATTTGTAGTGTACCTGCACTTAAAATATGGCAGGTACCTGTGTATAGTGCAAACCCTTGGATCGATTCATTTGCACACACATTTTACGATGAATATCACAACATTGTATCAATATTACACGAATAATCCAGACTTGGTAAAATAAATAGTTCGATACATCTTTGCATAGCTTAAAGCTAGCTCAAAACAATAAAGCAGCGGAAATAAATCTTCATTGAGCCTCCAACTTCATGATACGCCACAGGCGAGAACATGTTGGTGTAACATCCCAAAACTTTGGAATGTTTAAAAATCACTAAAATTTAAAACTTTTGTTTCATATTAAAATTTGAACCATCAATACCTAGAAGATCAATTAAAAATGAATTTTATTACTTATTCAAAAGTATTATGATATTAAATCAATCAAGTAAACTTTATTTTCAAACTTAAGTGTTGAGCTATAAATAAATACTCTAAATATTTATTAAAACCTAAAACCATGTTTGCAAAGTATTTCAAGTTATTTAAATTATTCATATTTCTGAAAGGGTTGGGATTAAGTTATTTATTTCAAAAAATTATATTAAGGTTTTTAATAAACCCTAGGTCAATATTTTTAGCCACAAAACTAATTGGAACATCCCTGCTTTAAAAATATGGTGTTGAATCAAGTGGTTGATTTTGAAAATGTGTTTGGAAAGATTTATTTTAAACATTAGCATTTGTGGATTTGTTCTAGATTTTATCAAGACACAAATCTCATAACTGAGACTCTATTTTAAATTCTACCAAAAAAATGACAAATCATGTCATTTAGAAACTTTATATTTTAGATGTATTCAAAACATGTATATGATAGTTGTAAATGAAAGATAGGATTTTTACAAAACTATAGAAATTGAGTTTAACTCATTTGGATAAATAAATTAAAGATATAAAGGAAATGAGGAAACAGGAAAAAGAAAAAAAACACAAAAAAGCTATTGGGCCGAGCCCACACCTACCAGCTGTACGTGCGTTGCGCACCAGCCCAACAGCAGCCAGCCCCGCAGAGCTCCTCCCAGCCGCTGACAGGTGGGCCCCACCTGTCAGGGTCGTCCCCTTCCTCCAACCGCTGCCACGACCAGAGATCAGCGCCCACGACCTCCACTCCCCCCTCACTCCAGAGACCGCGAACCTACCACCCCGCACCCCTATTTGATCCCCACGATCCTGACCTCCTTTCCCCTCTTTCCCCCTCCGAGTTCGTGCCTCCATGCGGGAGTATTTGCTCGCCGGACTTTCCACTGCCGCCGCCGAGTTTCTCGTATTCCGACGAGGTTAGCACTCCCCGCATCTCGAGACCCCGTGCGTCGTGTTCCCTCTAACCTCTCGCATGTCACTGACCCCTTGCACGATTAATTTCGTAACCATAGCCTCGACTCCGTCCGTCACTCGAAAGTCGCTGGAGTTCGGCTCCTCTGTCCGTGCGTCCCAGCGGATTCCGGACGAGTTCGACAACGCCGCCACCCCTATAAAGTTCGCCATGCCGAGCCGCGCCTCCCCGTCACCTCCCTTGAGCCCGAGAGCCACCGGAGCGACGTGAACCACCTCGCCGGAGCCGTCTGTCGCCGTCACCTGCCTCCACTCCGACGAATCCCGCCGCCACATTTTTGTTATCTCCGGTGAGTCGTCTGATCTTCAATTTGCGGCTGAGATTCGGTTTTAAATCTGAACCGGTAACGGTTGATCTGGAGCGTTCGATTAAGTTTGATCGTACGGCCACGATTAAATGACTTTCTGAGATTTAATTAAGGAGACAGAAATAAACTCAAACTTCAACAATTCATAACTTTTAAACCCCAACTCTAAATTTAGCAAACTTTATGTCCCTGGAAAGCTATTGTCATGTACTTTAATGTTGAATCATTAGTTTTCCATTTTGCATTCACTAAAATTTATAAATATACAGAGAGACATTTCGGCCACTTAAGTCATAACTTGACATTTAAAAACAATTTTAAAGTGAATCCTTTTGCTAAATGTATTAAATTACATCCTCTATCCAGAGAACATAAAACTTATTTTTTATGATTAATAAATTATAAGAGTAATAATTTTTCATGCAAGCCCTCTAGTGTTTCAAAAATGTTTTCAAATAATAAAATTTAATTAAATCTTGCCCATGTCATAATGCATTATTTAATCAACCAGAGAGCTTATAATGCTGATTTAACCCATGTTAAATATGTTGATTACATTTAGCCATGAAAATCATGTTTCCACGATTTTTGTATATGATTGATTGGTAGGTTGATTGAGTGTTATTCATTTATTTATTTAGATTGTGTGGAGTGTTCCCGTTGCAGTGATAGTTACGCGTGTTCCCCCTGTGACAAAGGCAAGTGATGCTACCTTATAAATGTCCTACTATTTTTATTGTATTGTATTTAGTATTTTCAGTAGTAAGCATGATAGGCCTACTACCAGATTTTGTATAATATGCTATGCTATGAGAATCCTTTTTAGAATAGCCATCCACTCACACCCCCTTCTAGGGTTAGTGAGCCACTGAACTCAGTTGGTACTAGGATATGCTATGGAAAAATGTTTTTAGTAGTTGAGTAAGGAAAAACAACTTAGTTTAATTAACTCCCTGGCTGTTGGTGGAAAGTTGGAAACGGTGATCCCCCGGGGTAACCCCAGGATGGGAGGATGGATTGCAAGTGTGGAAAGCCACCCAGGATCAAAGAGATTCGAAGTTACTCCGTGTTTAGATTGCTTCCAGTGCAGCCACATGTCATACGGGCTCTGTCTTGATCATATAAGCTGTGAGACCCCGAAATCCGCGTGACTCGCAGATGTAGGGATGATAAGTGGGGATGGGTCCGCAGTATGATTTTGGGGAATTACTTCTGAAAGGTCTCGTCTCGGTCTTCTCTTTTCAATTTCATAATTGGGTGACATGGACGAGGGAATGATTGAGTCTTGTGGTGAAAGTGCACAAATTCTCGAGAGTCAAAAACTAAGTACTTAGCCGTGTCCCCGGTTACGGACAATTTGAGCAGCTGGACAAGGAACTGACGGAGGATCTCATCATTCCAATTTGTAAATAAAATTTGATGGGTTGAACAAGGGTAAAATATGACAGTGGTGGTGATGCCAACCGGCAAGGTGGCACAAGAAACCCACGTGATTATATTAAGTGGTGATGCTAACCTATAAGGTTGCACAGGAATCCCACAAATGGTTAGTTAAATAATTAGTGGTGATGCTAACCTATAAGGTTGCACAGGAAACCCACAAATGAATAGATACACATAAAATGGTGATGCCAATCAATGTGGCACAGGAAAACCACATGATATTAATTTTAAGATAAAATATTTGTTGAAAAAGATACGATAAAACTGGATTTGTGCAAATCAGCCTCAAACCCCACCAAGCCAAATATGCATGTGGAAGATAGGATGCCATTTATATCCACCAGTATCACTTGCCACCACGATTCAATTGTGCTGACTCAATATAGTTTGGGCTGCAACTCACCATTGCAGGACCCCCTGACGAGGAGTAAGGATTGTTAGGGCCACGAGTCTCCAACCAACATGCCTTGCCTATGGCACATGATGAAGATGGAGCTCACTTCTCCATTTGCTTTCCGCTCTGTGTTTATTTCGGTTTGAGCTAGCCATGGGCTATGCACCTTGTATCGAACCCCTTTATTTCTGGATCATCGTGTAAGGAATATTGAGGCAATGTCATGATATTTCATCTTTAACTGTGTGTGCTAGCAAGTCGATCCAGGGACTAGCACTATACATAGGAGGTCGCTACCTTATAATAAGGGGTCCTTTACAGATGGTATCAGAGCACTTTGTTGCCTGTAGGTTCGTGACCCTAGGTTTGGATAGAAATAGGTTTTGACCATAGGATTGGAAATCTATTTTTATTCAGATTTCTAAAATAAATAAATATTTTATTTTACCTTTCCTATACTCTCGTGTACTATCAACCTTCTGAATATATCTCTCCTTACTCTAGAAGACCATGTTCTTGAAGTCTGAATCTAATACTTCATATGGATTTCTCAATATCAATACGAATCACTACGCTGAAGACCATTGGAGGACCAGTAATCGGCAAACACTTCAAAGATATTCAATAAGTGGAAGAACCTGAAGTACTCAACAAGGAGTTAGACAAGGGACCACCTTTTGATTAGAACCTCGATATCGTGTTAGAGTATTGTACATACCAACTTAGGTTGTATGTCGATACTAGATTGATTTTCTTGTTTGTGGTTGAATCTTGTTGATGGGTTAAATATTTAGGTTGTTGTTTTATGGATGTTTGTGTGTTTCTTTTATGAAGTTTGTTCGTGAGGGTAAGATCTTCTCCTCTTAGGCCTCTCTATCTTTGCTTATCTATGCTAAACCAACAGATGCCTCCTCGTCGAGAAACCCACAACAACAACAATGAAGACAACAATGGTAACGACAATAATGGGATGCAACAAGTATTGACCCAACTCATGCAAGTGATGACCCAGTTCCTAGCAAACAACACCACCACCCCGTTAAGTAGACATGCTAACCCGATTTCTGAGGTTGCGACCAGCAACATTCACTAGCGCCTCAGAGCCAGTTATAGCAGATGACTGGCTATGCTCGGTGAATAAGAATTTGGTAACCATTGGGTGCACAGACGCAGAGAAGGTCAGATTTGCGGCATATCTGCTAGAAGGACCTGTAGCCAGCTGGTGGGACAACTATCAGATCACTCACCCAATTGAGGATGTCACCTGGGAGATGTTCCAAGAAGGTTTCCGTACTACACACATATCAACTGGTGTAATGAGCTTGAAGAAAAGAGAATTCTGCAATCTGCGTCAAGGAAACCGCACAGTTGCTGGATACATAGAGGATTTCAACAATCTAGCACACTACGCGCCAGACGATGTTGACACAGATGCTAAGAGGAAGGAGAAATTCTTGGATGGTCTGAATGATGAGTTAGCCATTCAACTGTCAGTGGTCTACACACCCAACTATCAGTCACTTCTCGACAAGGCCACTATCCTGGAGAACAAACAGACACAAGCCGAAAACAGAAAGAGGAAGCATAACTCAAGCAGGTACCACTCTGAAACTTCACACAAGAGACACAATCATTATGAGGGAAGAAGTGGCAACAAATTTCACAACCATGGAAATAATCAAGTTGGTGAAAATGGCCACGACCATAATCAAGACCAAAAGGGAAGCAATGGTGACCAACAGGTTAGCACCCACAATGGCAATGGAAATGTCAATTGTCAGCATAGCCAGCAAGGCGAGAAGGACCTCAGTCATATAAAATGCTATAAGTGTAAGAACATGGGGCATTATTCTAGTGGTTGCCTTGAAAGGAAGGATATTGAAGCAGCCAAGCCCAACCCATTCCAGAAAGGATATGTGAATCATGTCAATGTGGAAGAAGTGTTCGAGGCGCGTGAAGCGGTGAACAGTAAGTCCTTAATAAGTTACTTTCAGCGTAAATATTTCTCAAATACTAGTACATGCTATATATCTGGAAGCAAGGATGACGAAGCACAACTGAAAAACTAAAGATCTGGCCATCTCACCTGAGTTATCTCGACGGTGGAAACGAGACTCTTGGACAACCAACAAAAGTTCCTTTTAAGGGTGGTAGCCCACCCAACTCTCCTAAAACCCAGATATCCAAGCCCATCTTTCTTTCTAGCCTCTCCGAATCTCGGGGACGAGATTCCTTTTACGGGTGGTAGTCTGTAACATCCCAAAATTTTGGAATGTTTAAAAATCACTAAAATTTAAAACTTTTGTTTCATATTAAAATTTGAACCATCAATACCTAGAAGATCAACTAAAAATGATTTTTATTACTTATACAAAAGTATTATGATATTAAATCAATCAGGTAAACTTTCTTTTCAAACTTAAGTGTTGAGCTATAAATAAATACTCTAAATATTTATTAAAACCTAAAACCAAGCTTGCAAAGTATTTCAAGTTATTGAAATTATGCATATTTCTGAAAGGGTTGTGATTAAGTTATTTATTTCAAAACATTATATTTAGGTTTTTAATAAACCCTAGGTCAATATTTTTAGCCACAAAACTAATTGGAACATCCCTGCTTTAAACATATGGTCTTGAATCAAGTGGTTGATTTTGAAAATGTGTTTGGAAAGATTTATTTTAAACATTAGCATTTGTGGATTTGTTCTAGATTTTATCAAGACACAAATCTCATAATTGAGACTCTATTTTAAATTCTACCAAAAAATGTCAAATCATGTCATTTAGAAACTTTATATTTTAAATGTATTCAAAACATGTATATGATAGTTTTAAATGAAAGATAGGATTTTTACAAAACTATAGAAATTTTTTTGAACTCATTTGGATAAATGAAATAAAAGATATAAAGGAAATGAGGAAACAGGAAAAAGAAAAGAAACACAAAAAAGCTATTGGGCCGAGCCCACACCTACCAGCTGCACGTGCGGCGCGCACCAGCCCAACAGCAGCCAGCCTCGCAGAGCTCCTCCCAGCCGCTGACAGATGGGCCCCACCTATCAGGGTCTTCCCCTTCCGCCAACCGCTGCCACGACCAAAGATCAGCGCCCACGACCTCCACTCCCCCCTCACTCCAGAGACCGCGAGCCTACCACCCCGCACCCTTGATCCCCACGATCCCGGCCTCCTTTCCCCTCTTTCCCCCTCCGAGTTCATGCCTCCTGAAGGGGTTACGGTGCAGAAAACAATAATTTTTCTAGCGAGCGAAACCCTAACTAGCCAGGATCTATCTATCTAGTACATGCGATAACGGTGGCGGAACGGGTTACATTACCTCCATGTAGACCGATAGCGGGGATTACGCTCCCGCACAAGCGTTGACGATGAAGTCGTACGTAGCCGACCTCGAGGTCGCGGATAACTTGCCGCGATGTTGGAGTCGATGACGCCGGGGTGTCGATGATGATCTGCGTCGACGGGCGTCGGGCGGAAGAAGGCAGAGCGCCAGCACCGGGGCTGGTGCGCCGGCTGTAGAGGGGGGGGGAGGCGCGGCGGCTGCAGGGGGCGAGACGACGTCGCCCAAGCTCCTCAATAGAGTAGCCTCCGAGCACTCGCAAACATACGGAGCCTAGCGACAACTTCCGGTCATTCAGATCCAGCTGAAATCGCAGGAGTAGATCTTATCTGGAATCCCGCAGAGCAACGGCGCTCTGCGGTATGGCTTAGGTGGAGAGAGACCCCCTTCCTCAGCTCGCCGCGGCTCCGACTTGGGAACCACGAGATCGAGAGAGAAATTGGGAATTAATTGAATTTCCTGTGAATTAAATCAATTAATATGCCTTGCTATATAAAGGGGGAAGGGGGTGTGCAAACCCCTTGGCTCCCCCATGTGGGACTAAACAAAGGACAAGGGAGGGGGGTTCGGCCCCCACATGGGCTGGCCGAACCAGCCAATGGGGCCCACCCCCCTTGGTGGTGCGGCTCCCCCTCTTGGGCCCTCTTAGGGCCCATATAGGTGGGAGCCCCATTTTTCCTTTATTTATTAATATTAAATTAATATAAAAATCCCATTAATTCATAATTAACATATTTATATATAATTCAATATCCCGTGACTCCGAAAACTCTTTCGGACCACCCGAACAACTTTCGGACATTCGTGGAACCATTCCAGACCTCTCCGGAACTCCTTCCAGACCACCGGAACTCTTTCCGGATCATTTCTCTCTCTTCAACAAAAACCTATAAAATTCCAGAACCTATCTCCTAGCGTCGCTAAGACCTTAAGTTTGTTACGCTACGGTTCGGGAACACGTCAGACATGGTCGAGACACTCCGCTCACCAATGATCGTCAGGGATACCTGGAAATATATGACGACCCCTGTGCATTCCACGAATATCGTCGTTGAACCATAAATATGATATTCATTCCCTTTGTCTCTGCGATACTACCTTGTCCGAGATATGATCATAGACACACCGATGCCTTTGCTGTATATCGTTACCGACGAAGGTTATTAACTCGTCTGTGATATCACATCCCCATGACCTAGTCATAAGCTGCGCAGCTATATAGATGCAATATCACCGAGTGGGCCCAGAGTATCTTTCCATTACAAGAATGAACAAATCCCGCTCTTGATCCTTACGTCTCGATGCTCTTTCGGAATACCCAAGATGGACACCGTTATTGTCATGCTATATAAGACACAACGTTTGATGCTCTCAAAGCATCCCTACGAAGCATTGATAAGTACGGTCTCACGGTCTAAGGAATAAGCTATCATACTCTTATCTATTGCAAATGACAAACATCGTAATACGATCTTATTGCAATACTTTGCGTATGTCCACCACCTCATTCAACTAACAAGATGACCCCATTGTCAACCGACGTCATTGTCCTTGATCGGGAATCTCGATCAACTGTTGCCCAATGGACTAGCTCATATAGAGGCTTGCTAGGGACCTGGTTGTCTATGTATCACACGTGTATTAATAATTCCGATTAATACAGTTATAGCATAATACACAAACCTATTATAAACTTATGAGATAATGCAATAAATACTACTTATTTATTTGCCTCTAGGGCATATCTCCTTCACCTCCATGGGGGAGTATTTGCTCGTCGGACTTTCCACTGCCGCCGCCGAGTTTCTCGGATTCCGACGAGGTTAGTACTCCACGCATCTCAAGACCCCGTGCGTCGTGTTCCCTATAACCTCTCGCATGTCACTGACCCCTCGCACGATTAATTTCATAACCGTAGCGTCGACTCTGTCCGTCACCTGAAAGTCGCCGGAGTTCGGCTCCTCTGTCCGTGCGCCCCAGCGGCTTCCGAACGAGTTCGACAACGCCGCCACCCCCATCAAGTTTGACGTGCCGAGCCGCGCCTCCCCGTCACCTCCCTTGAGCCCGAGAGCCACCGGAGCGACGTGAACCACCTCGCCGGAGCCGTCTGCGGCCGCCACCTGCCTCCACTCCGACGAATCCCGCCGCCACATTTTGGTTATCTCCGTAGAGCCGTCCGATCTTCAATTTGCGGCTGAGATTCGATTTTAAATCTGAACCGGTAACGGTTAATATGGAGCGTTCGATTAAGTTCGATCGTACGGCCGTGATTAAATGATTTTCTGAGAATTAATTAAATAGACAGAAATAAACTCAAACTTCAACAATTCATAACTTTTAAACCCCAACTCCAAATTTAGCAAACTTTATGTCTCTGGAAAGCTCTTGTCATGTAGTTTAATGTTGAATCATTAGTTTTCCATTTTGCATCCACTAAAATTGATAAATATACAGAGAGAAATTTCGGCCACTTAAGTCATAACTTGACTTTTAAAAATTATTTGAAAATGAATCCTTTTGCTAAATGTATTAAATTACATCCTCTGTCCAGAGAACATAAAACTTAATTTTTATGATTAATAAATTATAAGAGAAATAATTTTTCATGCAAGCCCTCTAGTGTTTCAAAAATGTTTTCAAATAATAAATTTCATTAAATCTTGCCCATGTCATAATGCATTATTTTAGCAACCAGAGAGCTAATAATGCTGATTTAACCCATGTTAAAAATCTTGATTACATTTAGCCATGAAAATCATGTTTCCATGATTTGTGTATATGATCGATTGGTAGGTTGATTGAGTGATATTCATTTATGTATTTAGATTGTGCGGAGTGTTCCCGTTGCGGTGATAATTACGTGTGTTCCCCCTGTGACCAAGGCAAGTGATGCTCACTCATAAATGTCCTACTATTTTTATTTTATTGCATTTAGTGTTTTCAGTAGTATGCATGATAGGCCTACTACCATATTTGGTATAATATGCTATGCTATGAGAATCCTATTTAGAATAGCCATCCACTCACACCCCCTCTAGGCTTAGTGAGCCACTGAACTTAGTTGGTACTAGGATATGATATGGAATTTTTTTTAGTTGAGTAAGGAAAAAAAAACTAAGTTGAATGAACTACCTGGGTGTTGGTGGAAAGTTGGAAACGGTGATCCCCGGGTAACCCCAGGATGGGAGGATGGATTGCAAGTGTGGAAAGCCACCCAAGATCAAAGAGATTCAAAGTTACTCTATGTTTAGATTGCTTTCAGTGCAGCCACATGTCATGTGGGTTCTGTCTTGACCATATAAGTTGTGAGACCCCGAAATCCGCGTGACCCACAGATGTAGGGATGATAAATGGGGATGGGTCCGCAGTATGATTTTGGGGAATTTCTTCTGAAAGGTCTCGTCTCGGTCTTCTCTTTTCCATTTCCTAATTTGGTGACATGGACGAGGGAATGATTGAGTCTTGTGGTGAAAGTGCACAAACTCTCGAGAGTCAAAACCTAAGTACTTAGCCGTGTCCCCGGTTACGGACAATTTGAGCAGCTGGACAAGGAACTGACGGAGGATCTCATCATTCCAATTTCTAAATAAAATTTGATGGGTTGAACAAGGGTAAAATATGACATTTGTGGTGATGCTAACCAGCAAGGTGGCACAGGAAACCAACGTGATTATATTAAGTGGTGATGCCAATCAATGTGGCACAGGAAACCACATGATATTAATTGAAAGATAAAATATTTTTTGAAAAAGATAGGATAAAACTAGCTTTGTGCAAATCAGCCTCAAACCCCACCAAGCCAAATATGCATGTAGAAGATAGAATGCCACTTATATCCACCAGTATCACTTGCCACCACAATACAATGGTGATGACCCAATATAGTTTGGGCTGCAACTCACCATTCCAGGACCCCTAACGAGGAGTAAGGATTGTTAGGGCCACGGGTCTCCAACCAACATGCCTTACCTGTGGCACATGATGAAGACGGAGCTCACTTATCCATTTGCTTTCCGATGTGTGTTTATTTCTGTTTGAGCTAGCCATGAGCTATGCACCTTGTATCAAACCCCTTTATTTCTAGATCATCGTGTAAGGAATATTGATGCAATGTTATGGTATTTCATCTTAAACTGTGTGTGTGCTAGTAAATCGATCCAGGGACTAGCACTAAACACAGGAGGTCGCTACCTTGTAATAAGGGGGGCCTATACAGTTGGTGCTGACTCGAAACCCAAACGTAGTCATTACTGTTCGTCAGATATTTCTGCAACAAATAATTATTTTCAACAGAGTGGGTCAGATTCTATTAGAAATGGATCTGGCAAGTGACACTATGGTGGACACTTAATGGAAATAACTTTATAACCTGTATGCATATTTGGCTGGTAGAGTTCAAGGCGATTTTGCATCAAGCCAGTTTTGCCTAACTCTTTGTAAAACAAACTTATTAACATCATAATTGGCAACACTGGTTAACCCAGAAAGATATCTCGTCCTTAGGTTCACCCTCAGGTGAAAACCCCCACATTCAATGGTTCTAAGTATAGTAGAAACTATCTTACGTGAAAACCCCCATGAACATTGTAACGCCCCGGAATTTCTCCAATTAGATTTTGTTTGTTTTTTCTTTTTGCATTATCATGTCATTGCATTATCATCTCATTAATTTAATTTGTTGCATTTAAATTATTTTCCCACTTTTAATTCAAATGCAAATCAAATTAATTAAAATGTGATATTTCAAATCTTTTCAAATATTCAAACTAGTGAATTTTGGTCTATTTTAAAACTATATTTATTTTGCTAAAAAGTTTATATCTCTTTTCTTTTTCTATTTCGTTTCAAAATACAAAAACAGAAAAAAATAAAAAGGAAAAGAATAACAGGGAGAGAAAAAACCTTACCTGGGCCGTCCATCCTTTTTTCCTCTTTTCCTCTTACCTGGCCGAAGCCCACCTCCAGCCCATCTCTCTTGAGCCCAGTCCACCTCCTCCTTCTCCTTCATACGGGCACAGAGGAGAGCACGTTCCTCTGACGTCATGGTGCCCCCACCTCCTCCCACCTTTTCCCCCTCCTTAATACCACCTCTTCCCCAGCTCCACAACCCTAGCCTCCTCCCTCTCCCTCTCAGCCGCCGCCGCCTCCCCCTTCTTCTTCTTTTCTTTCCTCTGTTCTTTTCCTCCACCAAGAATACACCGGAGGCCACCCCGCCATGGCGCCGATTCTTGGGGGCCGGCGAAGGGACGCAGAGGAGCCCAGGCGCACCACGTCGACGACGTCGTCCTCCCCGTGCAAGGGATGGGACCAAGAGTTGATGTAGCCGAAGAGCTCGTCCCCGCCTTCCTCAACACCGGCGGACCTTCCGCCTCCGATTCCGTCGACCTGGACCTCCCCCGCGACGAGCAACTACTCCGAGGACCCCACGGTGAGCCAACGGTCCCATTCCCCTCTCCCCCGGCTCGTTTTCCTTCCCACATCATCTTGTCCGTCCTCGCCTTGCTCCGTTCCCGCCATGGTCGTGCCCGGTGAGCTCCAAGCGCCGTCGTGGCTCTCTCTCTCTCCCCCTGCACCACACCACACCGCCACACACACACCAAACCCACTCCCGCGCACGCACACACACTCGCCCGCCGCAGCTCCGCCCGATCCTGGTCGTCGCCGGCGAGATCGATCCGCTGCAGTGAACTGTCGAGTTTGGATTCAGTTTCGTCAGTCAAAACCCGTACTTTCCACTGGTTAAAAGAAAATCCTATCTATAACTGTCAACAACCCTCATTGATCCCTCTAGTTACCAGCACCGCACGGCTTCCGCCTGAGCGCACGAGTTCGACCCACGGGCGCGTGGAATAAAGCCCAATTTTAGTTCTTTTCTCTCGCCGGCAGATGGGTCCCACCCGTCAGTGACAGCAGCTCCTGGGAGATTTGCACTGAGCCCCTGCGCTCTATGTTTTCTGCCCTAAGCCCTAACTGACATGTTTTCAATCACAGACAAGTCCCTGACTTTTACAGAAACATCGCTAAAACTTGTTTTGTCAATAACTTTAGTTCTATAACTCCAAATAAAATAATCTTTGTATGTTTATTTATCAGAAAAATGCAATGAACAACATTATGTCATTCTTATGCCATTTTGCATATTTTCTTTTAATTGCTTAGTGTAATTTATTTGTTGCACCTAAATAATTAAATATGGAATGTGGGCTTTTACTTAAGTATTGCCCTATTCCATTTAAGTTAATTAGATCACCCATGCCATGTGTTACCATGTTAACCAACATTTAATATTGTTGAGTACATAAATAACTTGCACCTAAATATTAATTGTCGGAATTCCGGTTCCGCTTAATTTGGATTAAGTGCATCTCGTATCGCTTTTTGCCATGTCATGCATCATTCTCATATGTTCATGTTGTATCTTTTGCCGTAGTTGTAAGATGCATCTTTTACGCTTTCCAGAGTTTGTTGTTTCTTCGCGGATACGACGTTGAGATGTGTGAGCAACGACAAGATCTGCCTCCATGCGGGATTCCAGGCAAGCAAAGTTTTCTTGTTTACCTATACATTGTCTTTCATTCCTGTCGTTGATCTCTGCTATCCTATTATTCGATTCTTATGTCGTGATCCCATCACATGTTTATCCTGCAGCCTATACAGCTTTATCCCCACAACCTATTACCTGTTGCATGTTTATCTATTGGCCTTGCGAGTCATAGCGCAGACTTAAAGTTGATTGTGCGAGTCGTCTGTTGGTCTTATGTTTCATCTGCTTAGTATGATAGATTGTTTTACTTTAATAAAATGCTATCTTGTGTTGGGTATTATAATTAAATGATAAGGCACTGGCGGAAGGCCTTGCGAGGTGCTTTGTTCTGCTAAGTGTCGACCTAGGAACTGAGATTTTGTCCTCGGATCCAATGTTGAGCGCACTAACCACTTGTGGGTGGCCCAATGGAGCCCCCCTCGACTTTGAACGGATCTTCTACTTGTCCATGTGCCGCAAGTAGTTCGGGTTTTCCATTTGCTCATATGCATGTGCATGATGATGATGATTGATGAGAGGATATGTGATATGGGGGGTCATATAGGGGTGGTGCGCGTGAAGCGGACAGTTCCTACCGTGGTTTGAGCCGCATGGTGCGCAGGCACAAACTAATGAGTCCGCAACTGAGATTCGGCCGGACTCCTGACGCGGGTAACAACTCATATGGGTGGCACTTGGACTTGCTGTAGTGAAGGAATGAGTCATGTTGAGAGGCCCTAATGTTTTTGACTGGGTTGATCATGCGAGTATGGGTACTGTCGGCCCAGTGGAGACTGCGGTATGAAGAGCCCACTCTCCCCAGGCCTCGCACGCGGGCTAATCAGACGAAACTACTAAGGACCAAGCCACCGCTTGGAGAGATCCTCGAGAGGCAAATCCTCTTGAGGGCCTGGAGAGGAAGCGAAGGCCTGAAGAGGATTTGCGCTTCAAGAGACCCTCTCGAGGCGATAGGCGCATGGCGGGAAGTCAACAGAAATCTCACCACAGGCCGCCTCGGGCCTATGGGGAAGCGTCACGGCCAAGGCATCACTGCAGGGCGCACATGGCCACCACAGCAGCCGTAGAGTGATGCATGCGCCCCCCTTTGCCGTTTTGGTGCTAAAGGGGGCAATAAAGTTGCGCCGCCCGCGCACGGACAGCTGGGGCTTTCCTCTCTGACGATAAAGTTGCCGGACGGCGCAACACTCCAAGAAGATTGTCATAGTGAGCTCCACCCCAAAGACTGTAACGCCTGCGAGCCGTTCTACGCGGTCTGCAGCCTGTCGGCCACCGCGCCCAATTTTATCGCCGATGGACCGCGTCCATGGAGGATTCCGCAGCGGTGGACTCCAACTCCCTCATGCCACTGCCGTGTGGGAGCCCACCTTGGAGGCCCAGCGCAAGGAAGACGCCTGCGGCGCCTATAAAAGGAAGTAGACCCCCACCGTAGGAAGGGTCGGCCAATTGCTTGGAGAACACTTGTAAACCCTAGCTTAGCTAAGTAGAATAGCCTTCGGCTGGAGGAGGAAGAAGACCATTGCTTCCCTCTCCAGGCACGAATTGCCTCAAGAGAGCCTTCGGCAAGCTCAGTTGTACTGTAACCCTCCGCAGTGCAATACAGAGAAGCTGGAGTAGCGGTTTTACCTCCTCCTGAGGGTCGTGAACCTGGGTACGGGCCGGTGTCCATCTCTGTCGTGGGTGTTCCTCTCCAGGCCCGGCGAGCACCGTCGTCGTGCCTCTCAAGGGTCTTGACCTCCGTGTTCAAGCCCCTTCACGAACTACTCTTCAGGGAGTGACGACCCCTGTTCTGTGGGAGTCACAACCCGACATTTGGCGCGCCAGGTAAGGGATTGAGGCGCGTCAACGACCTTCGAGCCGCCTCCGCGCCATGGTGAACACCCACGCTACCCGCGACACCCGCGCCAACAGGCACGCGCCTGAAGAAGCACGCTTAACGCCCGGTGCAACAGCCACGCGCGGACGACGGGGACGACCCCGCCGTGAAGAGCGCGCCAACTCGGGCCCTTGTTCTTTGTCATAACGCCTAACACAGCTCCGAACACCAGGGAGACGCGCAGTCGTCGCACCCGACGCAGCGCCCCAGCGGCTCCGGTCTAGGTAGGACGGACCCTGCGCCGCACACCGCTCTGCTCATGGCGCAAGAACTTCTCCGCTATCAGCCTACGGCTGAGGCCCACGAGCAGTGGCTGGAGCGCCTCAACCACCTCGTCGGCATCACTACGACTCGCCCCGCTCCGTCGCAGTCCGTCGTGCACCCCTGCCTCGCGGGCACGGCTGCGCCTGACGCGCCTCTGCCTCCACCAGGGCCTGCACCGGCTGCGACGTAGAGGGCTGCCTCCCACGCGTCCTCGCCTCACGACTGCTTGATCGTGCAGCGCACCGCGCCAGACGCGCCCGTAGGGATGGAGCTCCAGCGCAACCGCCAAAACCGGCTCGTGGAAGAAATCGGCCAGGCGGGCCAGCAGAACCGCAACACGCTGCAGCACGAGGTCACCACGTATGCCACGGGCTGCATGGCGTTCAACCGCGCCCTGCGCCGCGTGGTCTGGCCCCCGAAGTTCAGGCCGGCTCTCCCCAAGGGCTACGACGGCTCCAGCAACCCCATCGAGTTCCTGCAGCTCTACACCACCTCCATCCAGGCGGTAGGCGGAGACGACAAGGTCATGTCCAACTGGTTCTGCCACGCGCTTCGCGACTTTGTGTTGTCGTGGCTTCTGAACCTCTCTGAGGACTCTGTGAACTCTTGGGAGGAGCTCTGCAAGCAGTTCGCCTCCAACTTCAAGTGGACGTACGAGCGCGCGCTCACCCACAACGACCTGCGCGCGGTGGTGCAGAAGAAGGATGAAACCCTCCGCAAGTACATCCAACGCTTCAGCCAAGTGCGCAACAAGATCCCGAACATCCCTGACACCCAAGTCATCGCTGCCTTCCGCGAGGGCATCACCAACATCAGGATGCTCGAGAAGCTGGGTATCCACGACAAGCTCAACTCTGTGGTGAAGCTGTTCGACCTGACGGACAAGTGCGCCAAGGCTGAAGAGGGACTCCTCTTCGTCAAGATGTCCTCCAGAGGGGACGAGCACGCTGAGGGGTCCAGAAGCCAGAAGTAGAAGGAGGAGGCCAAGCGCAAGGCCACCGCGGTCCTCGCGGCAGAGCCTGACGCGAAAGGCACCCGCAGGGACTCTCCCGATCCTAGGGAGAGAAAGGACGACCACCGCTCGTTCTGCATCTACCACAACAGGCACGGTCACTCTACAGAGACTTGCTTCGACCTCAAGAGGCTGAGCAAGGAGCGCGAGCAGGCAGAGGGCAGCGGCAGCCGCGGTCGAGGTCGTGGCTACCGTGGAAGCGGACGCAAGGCCGGCTACCAGAAGCCATCTGGCAATCAGGCCAACGCTGCAGAGAGGAACGGCAACCTCCCTGACGAGGAAGATGGAGGCTATCAAGCTCCAAGAGGCGTCATTGCCTGCATCCTCGGTGGGGCACAGACGCTCAAATCAAACAATCAGTTCAAGCAGTTCGCTCGCGAGCTCAACGCCGCCCTCCCCAGCCTCGAGACCTCCAGGACCCTCAAGTGGTCGCAGTACACCATCGCCTTCGACGCTTAGGACCACCCCAAGTCCACCAAGACCGTTGGAACCCTCCCGCTGGTCTGCAGTCCCACCATCGACAACATCGCTGTCTCCAAGACACTCATTGATGGTGGAGCATCCTGAATGTCATCTCCATTGAGACGTTCGAAGCGCTTCAAGTGTCCTACGAGCGGCTTATGCCCTCTAGGCCCTTCACGGGAGTCACCAGCGGCTCGATCGAGCCTCTGGGGCAGGTCAGGCTTGCCGTCACCTTCGGCAACGAGGAAAACTACCGCACCGGGCGCATCGTCTTCGATGTTGCGCACATCGGCTTGCCATACAACGCCATCCTCCGCTACCCCGCCCTTGCGAAATTCATGGCCGTCACGCATCATGCCTACAACATGGTCAAGATTCCCGGCAGCGCTGGCACAATCACCATCCGTGGACATGTCATGGATGCCACCCACGCCGTTAAAACAACCTACAAGGCAGCCGCCATGGAGTTCCCTGCTGACGAGGACATGGAGCTTCTCGAGAGACCCAAGAAGAAGAAGCAGCTGTTCTCCCAGGAGCCAGCCGCTACAAAGAAAGTCTCTCTAAGCTCCAGCAGCTCGGGGGCTGAAGGCTCGGGGGCTAGCGTCACCATTGGCGCTGCGCTACACTGCCTCCCAAATAGGAAAGCATGCTCGTCACCTTCCTCCGGAAAAACTCTGACATGTTCGCATGGACTCCGTCAGATATGACCGGTGTACCGAGGGAGGTGATCGAGCACCACTTAGCCGTGTGTCCAAACGCACGCCCCGTCAAGCAAAAAGCAAGAAAACAAGCTCCCGAGAAGCAAGCATTCATCGTCAAAGAGGTCAAGAAGCTAAAAGCGGCAAATGTCTTTCGCGTAGTCGCGCACCCCACTTGGCTCTCCAACGGCGTGGTTGTACCAAAACCCACCAGAGGAGGCCGCCTCTGCATCTAATGCACTGATGTCAACAAGGCTTGCCCCGAAGACCCTTATGCGATGCCAAGAATCGACCAGATTGTGGACTCCACGGCAGGCTGCGACCTACTCTGCTTCCTCGATGCTTTCTCTAGGTATCACCAGATAAAAATGGCCAAGGAAGACGAGGAGAAGACGGCTTTCCTCACCCCTTGCTGTGTGTATTGCTATGTATGCATGACCTTCGGCCTAAAGAACGCTGGAGCCACTTTCCAGAGGCTCGTGAGGATAGCGCTTGGCGAGCAAATAGGCAGAAATGCCGAGGCTTATGTCGATGACATTGTCGTCAAGTCTAGAGAGGGAAATACTCTCCTCAGGGACCTTGAAGAGACATTCGCCAGCTTGCGTAAGGTGAACATCAAGCTCAACCCCGCCAAGTGCGTCTTCGGAATGCCTTCAGGCAAATTGCTTGGTTTCCTCGTGTCCCACCGAGGCATAGAGGCAAACCGTGACAAAATCAAGGCCATAGAGAAAATGCAACCTCCACGCCGGCTCAAGGATTTGCAACGCCTAGCAGGCTGCATGGCCAGCTTGGGTAGATTAATCTCCAAGTTTTGCGAGAGATCTCTACCGTTCTTCAAGATCATGAAGAGAACCGGCACCTTCAAGTGGACTCCTGAAGCGGAAAAAGCCTTTGAGGACTTGAAGAGGTACCTGGCCAGCCCACCAGTCATGGTCACCACAAGGACAGGCGAGCACCTGAATCTGTATCCATCAGCCACTCCACAGACCGCCAGTGCCATCCTAGTGGTAGAAAGGGAAGAGACAGTCCTCCACAAGAAGAGTGCAACCACTCCAAAGCCAAAACCTCCTGACGAAGAGCTCGACAAAGGAACAGGCCCCACAAACCCACCGCCAGGCCCAAAGCCACAAGCGGAGCCTGCCTCGAGTCAACTGCTACAGGATTCTCTCGCCAGAGAGCCTGAAGAGCCTCCACAGGTCAACCCCCTCGAGGGCCCTAAAGAGTCTCCACAGGCCATCCCCCTTGAGGGCTCTGCAGAGCCTCCAGTCTACTTTGTCAGTACAGTACTGCGCGATGCTCTAGCGGTACACAATGCAGCAGAAGCTACTCGTCGCGCTCCTCATCGCCTCAAGAAAGCTGTGACACTACTTCCAGGGGGCACCCCATCACGGTGGTCACCTCTTTTCCCCTGGAGCAGATCCTACGCAACCCTAACGCCACAGATCGTGTCGCGGGGTGGAACATAGAGCTACAGCCATTCAATTTGCGCTTCGATACCACAAGGGCAATCAAAGGAAGAGCGCTGGCAGACTTCGTCGTCGAATGGACTGACCCAACACCTGAAGAGCCTCTACGAGAAGAACAAGAGCCCTCTGGAAACAAAATGCCCAGCCACTGGACCATGAAGTTCGATGGATCTTTCGCTTGTCGTCACGGTGGGGCTGGTGAAGGGAATATGCACTAGAGGCACTTAATAAACATAGTTTATTGGCAATATCCCAATTGTTCCTTATATGTTTTACACCATGCTATAACTGTATTAAGCGAAAACATTAATACAGGTGTGGTAGATAAAACAATCAGGTCCATAGTAGCCTCTACTAAGACTAGTTTCATTGCGCGATTGATGATCGAGGTTTTCCGATCATAGGGCATGGCGCCGGTCGGCAATGGAAGTCATATAGTTAGGTGTAACGATGTGATGGACATACCCAGTATTTATAGGACATAGTCATTACGCCTTAAGACCGTGAGACCAACTCTTATTGTTATTCCTGAAAGATACTTTGATTACACCAAACATCATATCTTATTTAGTGTGACAATAACGGTGATATTTTTGGGTATCATAAGGGGGAAGTTGAGACGAGGGGTCAACAGCGGAATTTGTCAGTCCGCATAGCCGGATAGATACTCTAGGGCCCACTCGGTGAGATTATGTCAAATGAGTTTGCAAACATGTGACTAGGTCACCAGCTGACATAATATCATAGACGGGTAGAATATAGTGTTGTCGGTAACGAGATCATGCTAGGTATGGAGATATCTGAGAATGATGCTCGGACACGCTAAGTATCGCTATGACAAAGGGTTTAAGACTAGACGTCCAGGTTTGATAGATAAAAGTCATTCGTTATATCACAGGGATTTATTCATGGGGTCCAGGCCTACGAGTTAGTCATTGATCGGAGAGGATTCTCGATCATGTCTGCTATTATATCGAAGCGCTAGGGTAACACACTTAAGGAGTTTCGACAAGACAACCGGAAAGAAAAGAGATCACCGGGAACGTCCCGGGAATGGTCCGATGGAGATCGGGCAGCGACGAAATAGTTTTCGGAGCTAGAATAAATTATATATAATATGTTTGATATTAATTAGTGTAATTAATATTTAAATATGATTTATATATTTATTTTCGAATTTATTTTGACTGATTTTCCTAAATGGGCCTTCTGGTCGAAAGAAGGCCCATGGGGGGGGGCATTTCTCAAGGGAATTTGGTGGGGGAGCTATGGCCGGCCTAGGTGGGCGAAATGGGGCCTACCTAGGGCCGGCGCATGCTGCCTTGGCCGAACTAGGCTGTGGGATAGTTCCACATTGCCTAGCTGGTAAGGTTGGCTCCCCCCGGGAGCCTATTTAAGAAGGGGCACCCCTGGCCTTTTAATTCACCAATTAATTCGCCAATTCTCTCTTGATCTCGTGATTCCCTTTGTCGGAGTTGCGCCGAGTTGAGAGGGGGATCTCTTCCACCATCGCCCCCTGCCGCGTTGCTGGTGTTCCGGTCCAAGTCTTCCACTGCTCGTCCTGGACTGGAGCTTCGGAGGCCGTCGTTTCGACCAATGTGTGTAACGCCCTGCGAGGTGCTGCGCTAGCGGTGCTCGGAGGCCTACTTCCTCCACCCAACCTCGAGGTCATCTTCTTCGTCTTCGTCGCGCCGAGTTCTTCGCGACCTAGAGGTCGGCTACGTCGTCTTCGTCGTCAACACTTGTCCGGGAGCGTAATCCCGGCTATTCGGTCTACGAGGGTATGTATTCCGATCTCCGCCGTACTTCCATATCTGCATAGTGTGGATCTTGGCTAGTTTAAGAATATCGTTGCTAGGAATTTTTTTGTCTTCTGCACACGATCCCCTTCAGTGGTATCAGAGCCGATCTGTCGTAGATATAGATGTACGCTGTTAGAACCCGTGTTCTGCATGGGGGCACCGTTCCTGTTATTGGCTACCCTCTAGCGTGCACTTGTGATTCCAGCGGCATCGAGTTGATGAAGCGGCCTGGACCGACTTTACACGTACGCTTACGCGAGACTGGTTCCACTACTGACATACGGCTTGTACCGTATCTGTGGCTGGCGGGTGCCTGTTTCTCTCTCTTTAGTTGGTCTTGCATTTCGATGGAGGGCCCGAAAGGGATGCTTAAACATGCAATTATTGGATCGTTGTTGTGGTCATAAGGTTCGTAGGTATGAAACGGTTCTATTTACGATAGCCCCAAGCCATGTAAAATATGCAAAAGATAAAGTAGAAGCGTCTAACTTTATTTTGCAGGGGCTATGTGATATGGTCAATGTAGGTTTATTAAATTGTTGATGAACTGTGGGCGCCAAGAAGACCATGGCGCATGGACCATATCACGTCGCATTACATTCGATGTTTTGTGTGCATCTTATATTGTGTGATTATATATATTAGTATATACTAGTTACGTGGCGTTAATTATATAAGGTGATCCCTTCAGAAATAACACTAGTGTTCTTCCTCCAATGTGCACCACCAAGAAAGTTCTACGTTATGAGGCAGACCGTGACGACCGGGTGTCAGACATATCGTCGTTCGCATACGGTGGGTGTAAGCCATGTTGCACAAGCATCAGCGTGCAGGTTATAGTGGCGAGCCTAGGATATGCATATATGGCCTCGGGACACGGAGGCCGAAAGGTCGAGCATGAGTCACAGAGTTGTTGTGATTGACAATTGTCTATCCTTGAAGTTGTGTTGCCGGCTATGACGATGAGGAGTTGTGCAATGGATGGGGGTCATGTAATCGCTTAAACGATCAGGAGGGATGTTCGTTTGAGTGGGAGTTCGGATAGTTATTTTCTAAAATACTAGAACTCAAAATATAATGAACAAAGTCTGTTTTGCAAACCTTTGTAGATATTAACCATTGTAATAGCATCTTTTCAAATTAGGCGCATTCCTGCGATTGAGAAACTTAAAAGGTTGGGTCCAAATTTCATAGTTTTATACTTTAGCTTGAGAATACTCCTTGTTTAAACCGTTAGCTCTTTGTGATACAATACCCGCTAGGAGATAAACCCGGAGATTCCGCTAACAAAAGATAATTTGGATTATCAGATTTTGTGCGGATAATATTATCATAGTCCAGTGCATGCTATGATCTCTGCCATAGAGAACCAACGGTGGGTACGAGTTATTAGACCGCGAACATATGAGATGGTCGCTAAACTCGGGGTACCCCTAAAGTTGGGTTGATGAAGTTTATCAGTACGTTGAGTGGTTGTCTTCTCAACCAAGGTGGAAGATAATACACACATTGAAGGAGCATGTGGCAGTCATACTTGATGACATATGTTCATACTTGATGAACATTGAGACGCCTCGCTCAACTCGATCACTGGATGACAGAAGTCGTTGCCAAGTGCAAATCCTCTGTCATAGACTATGTCATGCAAGGGGAATCATTCACCTTCATGGTTCTTGATTACGCTGGAAGTATCAAGAAGATGAAACAGATCACCGGAAGTCATCGATAATGATGGTGTATATATGATATACATGTTATGAATGTTTTAGCTAAGCAAGTACTCGCAGTAGTGACTAAGTTTTGAACTAGTCATGTTTTATGAAAAACAGGTTTACTTCTTGAGTAGCTTGAAAGGATGAGGCGACATTGCGTGTTGATAATGGCAGACAAGTAGTTGTGCTGGCCATAGACACTCTCCCTCTAGATCTACCATTTGAATATATTCTTTATGATCACATGTTAGTATGATCATTATAAGTGTGTCTCCTCTAGCAAGACACTTGTTCATATATGTTAGTGACAAATTCGTTGTCTTATATTTATGAAATAATGATCATATGCCGATTTGAATTTAGATGGTAGAAGCTCCCACATTCATAATATTAATGCCAAAGGATACAAACTTAATAAAGACACCACATATGTGTGGCACTACCGTTTAATTCATGTCAATGTTATAGTCAATGCATTAGCTCCATACGGGATGGATCTACAAGTCCTTAGATTTGATCTTTTGACACTTGCAAAATAACTGTGACACCGTTTTCGGAAAACGGGCATATAACTTATTGATAGTCATACATATAGATGTATGTGGTTCAATGAAGTAATTGACGGGTATTGGAGACCTTTATTTCGTGAACTTCACTGAACGTTTTGAGTATAGCTTGTTGAGAATCGTGCATATGGGTGTATGTGAATCAATGAATCACTTTAACGTGTAGTGAAAGTCATTATTTCATAGACTTCATGAACATTCGAGTGGATATATGGATATCCACTCGGGGAATGTTGGCCTGGAAATTTTGATTCGATCAAACAAGTTCAGAATGAAGTAGGAAATAAACTTAACAAGAAAATCTAATTCCCGCGGTACAGATCGAGGAAATGAAGATTTGAGTTATAATGTTGGCACATCTTTGGAAGACTTGTGAGAAGAGTTCCACAAATTACGTCGCATGGAACACCATAGTGTTATGGTGTGTTAGGATGTCGTAATTGCACCCTATCGGATAGTGTGTGGTAAATAAATCTCTTACCGAATTATTGTGATCATTAGAGTCATATGGTAGAAACATAACATTCACGTTAGGTAATAGGGAAACCATTTTAATCCATGGAGACAATACCATACGAGTGATGGCATGGCTTTTAGCCTGGATTGTCGTTTCAGCAATTTAGTATTTCGATGTGATGAAACCTAAAATGGATTAATCTTTGTAGTGTACCGTACATAAAGAGTTAGTTGGGTACATGTCTCACGACATAGTCAAAATTGTTGCCGAGATATACCTTGCGAAAGAAATAGTTTCTTGTCCAAGGGTATAAGTGAGAAAGAAAGTAGAGCAAGACGAAGTTGGTGAACTTCCTCTCCAGACATCAGAGTGGCGCAACCGAAAGTGTTTTCAGTGTCATGCTCCACAGCTTGAAAAAGCTGATGATACAAGATCATGATGCTCTGAGCTCATACTAAGAACATAGGCGTACGAGGTTGTGTTCCACACTGCGTGTTACGACAATCTTGTTATGAAGGTCATATTAATGGAATATGACAGACCTACGAACAACGAAGAAGAGATGGTGGACCTAGTCCGAGAAATGGCTATGAGTCATTTATGATCCGAAATAAAATCTATATACGATTACCAGGTAATGACTTGGGAGATCTTCTTATGGCATCTAGGATGTTAATAGAATGTGGAATTTTATGAGAGAATAGACATTGAGAAGGATCGATTTGTCGTGAAACGGTTCCGACAGATTCAAAAGTTGACCGCATGAGAGTTTGTCTCAAGTGGCGAAGCCTAAATCTATTCTGGGTCGTTAAGCAATTATTATAATTTTGAATGAGAAATTAATAGATGGATAAGAAAACCATGTTTCTTAATAGTGTCATTAAGAAAGAGTTGTAATCAGTACAATAATTGTTTGTAATCCTGAGGATGCTAAACATGTATGCAAACTTCAGTAGTCCATTCATGGGCAGAAGCAAGCATATCGGAGCTAGAATCTTCACTTTGATGATGTGATCAAAGGATTTTGGAGTTGTCCAAAATAGTTGAAAAAACTTGCATTTGCAAAGAAGTGAGTGGGAGCAAAGTAGCTTTTCTTGATCTTATATGCGGAAGGCATATTTGAGTGGGAGCTAAGTAGCTTTCCTTGATCTTATATGCGGAAGGCATATTTGAGTGGGAGCTAGGTGTCATTTGTGATTTTGTATGTAACGACATATTGAATGACACAGATCCTCTAGTAGAGTGTAAAGAATTATTTAAGTGATTAAATTTTCTATGAAATGAAGTTAGGAGTATTAGGCATCCGATTTATAATTGTATAGATAAGAAGGGGCTTAGTAACATTAGGTCGGAATATTTCCTAAGTTAAGTTCTGAAGTGTTTCAGAATAGAACAAGCGAAGAAAGAGGTTTTTACCTGTATGAGTAGGTAAAATATTAAGTTTATCTTGCCATTTTCAGTGATAGCAAATGATGTTCGACATTATCTATGTATCATACATAGATGCTATCAGACTGAAAGCTCGACTTAGTGTGACCCGAGTTCTTGGTTGAAGAACAGGTTCTAGAGTGATCCTTGTGTGGATCAATGAACAAACGTTAAGTATATTTTTCAGTGTCTATGAGAACTGAAGATATGTTTTCTAGTAAAGGGTAAGAGTGGAAAGACAACTTGCCGTAAAGCGGTTACGATGATGCAAGTTATGACACTGACCCATACGACTAGAAATCTCATATAGGAGATGTCCTTTATTTTGAAGATAGACATGGTTAGTTTGCGAAGTCGCATATGAATGCCCTGTGGCATAATCTACATAGGTATAGAAATATATCGCGACTTCAGAAGTAGCAAGTGTGATTGGGCTGAGCAGTTTTCGGGGCGTATGTGGTCTCCTTAATAGATCTCTTAGACTTTTAAGGCCCATGCTGCGCGAATGTTCGAGTCTCACTCCATCCACTAGGATATATTTCTCCGTCATCGTAAGATACGGGATGATGCCAAACTAGGTGACATAGAAGTGTTGCAAAGCACATATAGGTCTCAATGTGTGAGATCTACTGGCTGTATTCCTCTTCCACGAGGCGAGCAGGCACCAAGATGCTATGGGTGTTGAGCTTTTACCAAGTTGTAAACTAGATTAAGTGTTACTCTAGTGCAAGTGGGAGACTGAAGGGAATATGCCCTAGAGGCACTTAATAAACATAGTTTATTGGCAATATCCCAATTGTTTATTATATATTTTACACCATGCTATAATTGTATTAAGCGAAAACACTAATACAGGTATGGTAGATAAAACAACCTTGTCCCTATTAGCCTCTACTAAGACTAGTTTCATTGCACGACTGATGATCGAGGTTTTCCGATCATAGAGTATGGCGTCGGTCGGCAATGGAAGTCATATCGTTAGGTGTAACGATGTGATGGACATACCCAGTATTTATAGAACAAAGTCATTACGCCTTAAAACCGTGAGACCAACTCTTATTGTTATTTCTGGAAGATACTTTGATTGCACCAAACGTCATATCTTATTTAGTGTGACAATAACGGTGATACTTTTGGGTATCAGAAGGGGGTAGTTGAGACGACGGGTCAACAACGGGATTTGTCAGTCCGCATAGCCGGATAGATACTCTAGGGCCCACTCGGTGAGATTATGTCAAATGAGTTTGCAAACATGTGACTAGGTCACCAGCTGACATAATATCATGGACGAGTAGAAGATAGTGTTGTCGGTATCGAGATCATGCTAGGTATGGAGATATCTGAGAATGATGCTCGGACACGCTAAGTATCGCTAGGACAAAGGGTTTAAGACTAGACGTTCAGGTTTGATAGATGAAATTCATTCGTTATATCACAGGGATTAATTCATGGGGTCCAGGCCTACGAGTTAGTCATTACTCGGAGAGGATTCTCGATCATGTCTGTTATTATATCAAAGCGCTAGGGTAACACACTTAAGGGGTTTCGACAAGACAACCGGAAAGGAAAGAGATCACCAGGAACGTCCCGGGAATGGTCCGATGGAGATCGGCAGCGACGAAATAGTTTTCGGAGCTAGAATAAATTGTATATAATATGTTTGATATTAATTAGTGTGATTAATATTTAAATATGATTTTATATATTTATTTTCGAATTTATTTAGCCTGATTTCCCTAAATGACCTTCTGGTCGAAAGAAGGCCCATGGGGGGGGGAACCCTTAAGGGAATTTGGTGGGGGAGCTATGGCCGGCCTAGGTGGGCCAAATGGGGCCCACCCAGGGCCGGCGCATGCTGCCTTGGCCGAACCAGGCTGTGGGATAGTCCCACATTGCCTGCCTGGCAAGGTTGGCTCCCCCCGGGAGCCAATATAAGAAGGGGCACCCATGGCTTTTTAATTCACCAATTAATTCCCCAATTCTCTCTTGAGATCGTGATTCCCTTTGTCAGAGTTGCGCCGAGTTGGCCGTCGTTTCCATCGTATGTGTGTAACGCCCTGCGTGGTGCTGCGCTAGCGGTGCTCGGATACCTACTTCCTCCACCCGACCTCGAGGTCATCTTCGTCGTCTTCGTCGCGTCGAGTTCTTCGCATCCTAGAGGTCGGCTATGTCGTCTATGTCGTCAACGCTTGTGCGGGAGCGTAATCCCCGCTATTCGGTCTACGAGGGTATGTATTCCGATCTCCGCCGTACTTCTATATCTGCATAGTGTAGATCTTGGCTAGTTTAAGGATATCGTTGCTAGGAAATTTTTTGTTTTCTGCACACGATCCCCTTCAGCTGGCGTGGTCTTGACGTCACCAAAGGGCGACAAGCTCTATTACACGGTCCAGCTGTGCTTCGGAATCGACAAGATCTCCAACAATATTGCCGAGTACGAAGGCCTGCTCGCGGGCCTACGTGCCGCAATCGCTTTGGGCATCAAGCACCTGCTCATCAAGGGCGACTCCCAGCTGCTGGTAAACTTCTCCAACAAGAGGTACAAGCCTAAGGACGACCACATGGCCGCATTCCTTGAAGAGGTCCGCAGGCTTCAGAAGCACTTCAGGGGAATGGAGCTCATGCACATCCCAAAAAAGGAAAATCAAGAGGCAGATGACATCGCCAAACGCGCCTCAAAGAGGCAAGCTCAGCTTCCGGCCGTCTTTGAAGAAAGACTTGTCAAGGCATCCATAAAACAGCCTCAAGAGGCAATGCCCGCAAGCACAGACGAAGCGCTCCCGCCACCACCTACAGTTGGGGCTCCTGATTCCGGGCCCCCTACAGGGGAACGTCTGTTGCTCACAGCGGCACGTCAAGAAACATGATGGATTGACGAGTCAAAGACTACCTCGCAAAAGGGATCCTTCCCGAGGAAGATGTTGAAGCGGAACGAATCGCCCGACAAGAAAAATCCTACCACATCCTCGAAGGAAATCTCAACCGCAAGCGCCCAAACGACATCGCACTCAAATGCGTCCCTCCTGAAGAAGGCAAAATCCTGATCAAGGACATCTATAGCGGGGAGTGCGGCCACCACTTGTGCGCCCGCACCCTCGCAGGCAAGGTCTTCAGGAGCGGCTTCTACTGGCCTCAAGCACTACAGGATGTAGTTGACATTGTTCAAGCATGTGAAAGCTTGCCAATTCCACGCCAAGCAAATCCACCAACCTGCGCTGGGGCTACAGACAATTCCGCTCTCCTGGTCGTTCGCGGTCTGGGGGCTGGACATCCTGGGACCATTCCCAACAGCGCAAGGTGGATATCGCTACCTCTTCGTGGCCATCGACAAGTTCACCAAGTGGCCCGAAATGGAGGCGACGCGCACAATTCCAGCAGGCGCGGCGGTGAAATTCATCAGAGGCCTGGTCTGCCGCTTCGGAGTGCCTAACCGCATCATCACTGACAATGGCTCGCAATTCACCAGTGGCATCTTCAGGTCTTACTGCGGAAAAATGGGCATCAAGCTCTGCTTTGCCTCGGTAGCTCATCCACAGAGCAATGGACAAGCCGAACGAGCAAACACAGAAGTCCTCAAGGGACTAAAGACCAGGACCTTCGACATCCTCAAAGGCCACGGCAAGGGCTGGATCAGTGAGCTCCCCTCGGTTCTCTGGTCCATCCGCACAACGCCACCAAAGCCTACAGGGGAAACACCGTTCGCCCTCGTCTATGGAGCCGAAGCAGTCCTCCCCACAGAGATAAAGCATGGATTCCCACGGGTCCTTGCCTTTAACGAGGACGAGCAAGAGGATCTCCACAACGATGACCTACTGCTTCTCGACGGCCTACGCCGCCGTGCCGCCCTCCGGGTGGCAAAATACTAGCAGGACCTGCGACGCTACCACAGCAGCAACGTGCGCTAACGCACACTGGAGACAAGCGATCTCGTCCTCAGGCGAATCCTCTGCAGGGAAGGCCTCCACAAGCTGTCACCGTGTCTGAAGGCCCTTACAGGGTCACCCACATCGCCAGGCTTGGCGCGGCTCGCCTCGAAACTCAAGACGGCATCCCCGTCAAGAATCCATGGAACATCATGCACCTACGCAAGTTCTACCCGTGATCATTGTCACGCCCGTGATCATTGTCACGTCAAGACATCTAGCGAAATAGGCATCTTACGGCTCAACCTCCAAGTATTTTTTGTCTCCAGAAGGATAAAAAAAGAAAAAACGTGATCATTGTCACGCCCGTGATCATTGTCACGTCAAGACATCTAGCGAAAGAGGCAGCCCACGGCTCAACCTCCAAGCATTTTTTGTCTCTAGAGGTTAAAAGCTCACGGCTTAAACCTCCAAGCTCCAAAGGCTTCTCTCGAGGGTCAACCCTCCGAGCTCTCCATGTAACGAGCCACCTCAGGCCGTTTAGAGTCTCTGCCACTAATGGTTGGTCCCCATGCCTCGACATGGTCAAAACATTAACTTGGCAACTCCAAGCATATTGAGACAATTTCGTTCCTAAGTGAACTTAGTGCTACGACGCCGCTATGTAATATTTGGTGGTCAGTTTTTATTTACGCATTACTTCATTGAAATGTGCGCTTATATCTCTCCACATGCACACCTCACGAGCGGGGGCTTAGTACGGTACCAGTGCCTCAAATGACACACCAGCAGCACTGCAAAATCCAAGAATCCGAGCTCTGGCTGGAGGGCAAGCTCCCACAAACACGCCATCTCTACAAAGGACCTTGGTACTTACTCTCCTCGCAAGGAACACCTGAGGGGACCTATAAGCGCGCACGAATCCTCTGTACCATGCACAAGCGTTTGGGTTCGCCCCTCTAACATTTACAGGCAAGAAATGTCCCCACTAGCATGAGGAGGCATCCTTGAATAACCCCTCAAGAGGACCTCCTCGCCAGGCAAAAACCTCTACAGGGCGAAAGCCTCGAGAAGCTAAGTCTCGCACCCGCGCCTCGAGAGCTGTTTTCCCCGCAAGCGCACGTTTGCCCCTCAAGCGACTTCGCTTTCCCTTACGCTTCATGGACTACTCGCACGTCTAAGGGGGGCACTTGAGCATCGCAACTCAGGGCTCTTACCTCTCCTAGGCCTAAACTCCCCCCGGCTTTGCAGAGTCATTGCTCTAGCATACCGATGTGGCGGAGTCATGGCACGAAGAGATGGGTCCTAATGACACAGAGAATAAATAGACATGAAGATGAGTCCAAAGGAACCTCTCGAGGGGCAAGCAAGCTAGAAGCAAATTGCAAACGAGAATATATTACATGCCCAAAAGTCGCAAATGTCTAAACCTGGCGTGAGAATCCTGAGGTTGGTGATGATGCGGTCGACGACCACCCCCAGGAGCTGCCGGCTCTCGTCCTCTATCACCTCGCGGAGGTCAGCGACAGGGACCTCGAGCGCCGTGAAGAGCTAGTCGAAGTAGACCAGGTACATGGCTGCGTCACCGCGGCCCCGAGCCTCGGCATGCGGCGCGTCCGTGCCAAGATGGGCGGCGAGCTCGTTACCCCGGGCGATCAGCGCCTCGAACATGCGCTCCAGCTGCCTCGGAGCGCACGGGCCTCCTTGGCAGTGTCCGCAGCCTCCGTCGCCTGCTCCATCGCGGGATCCACCTGCTCCTCCACGTCCTTGGCCAGGGTGTTGAGGTCATGGATGGCCTCGCTACGGGCCTCCTCCGCCCGACGTCGACCATCCTTGGCGCGTTGGAGGCGGGTCTCGAGCTTGGAGTTGGCATTCTCAACCTCAGCGATCCGCTGAGCATCGGCGGCGTGTCTGGCCTTAAAGCGGGCCAAGTCGCGGTACTCCTAGGCCTTAGTCAGCCTGTACTACTTCTCGTGCACCAGGAGGGCATCTTCCGCCTCTTTCTTCTTCTCGGCGTACCGCTGCTCGAAGCTCTCTAGGGCGCGCTTCTGGGCGGCGACGTTCTCGTCGTATTGATGGAGCGCCTGGGCCAGGTCCCCTTCGCGCGCCTCGAGCTCTTCGCGCTGAGTGGCGAGCACGCTCTCCGCCTAAAGCCGCTGCTCGTCACGCAGCTGAACCTCCTTCTCCTTGAGGGCCAGCTGCCGCTCGCGCTCAGCCAGGCCCTTGCGGTCCTCCTCCAAGGTCTCCTGCGTGGCCCGGTGGGCGGAGAGCAGCTGGGTCTCCAGCTGGCCCAGCTCGCGGCGTTTTTGCGCCAGTGAGCCCTCCATGGCTTCACGCTCGTCCGTCGCCGCGGCCAGGAGCTCAGAAGCGGCGTCACGCTCCTCCTGGAGGGGCGCAAGAACTTCGGAGGCGTCGCGGATGACCCCTCGCGGATCTCCTTGGCGAATTGGGCGGCCTCCTCGCGGGTGGCCTGCAACGAAAAATCCACTTGACGCCGGGCCTCAACGGCCGCGTTGAAGGACACCCTCGCCCTTGCCTGCTCCTCGCGCTGCTGGGCTAGTTGTATGTCCTCGAGGGTGAGGTGCACCTCCAAGCCCTCTAGGGACTCCCTCATGAGGCGAAAGGCGACCTCGCGGTGCCCAGCACTCCAATCCCAGCCACGGAGGACCAGGTCTTGGCTTGACGAGGGCCCGGCCCCGGTGTCGAGGCCCGAGAGCCTGGCCCCAGAACGCGCTTGGGGGCTAGGCTGTACTCCATCCCCGGCCGCGCCAGAAGCTTCCTCGGCGCCCGCATCAGCCTCGTGTGCACCCCCTGCAGCGGAACATGGCGGAGAAGAAGGAGCCCCTCCTGCGGACTCGCCCGCGCCTGGCGGCGCCTGGCCCGCCTCGACCTCTGGCTGCGCGGGAGACGTGGACACACGCGTCGGAGTTGGCTCGCGCGGGGGCGTGACCGCGCGAGGTGGAGTAGGAGCGCGAGGAGGAGTGGCAAACCTCTCCTCCGGAGCCTCCACCAGCACTAGCTCAGGAGGCGGCGCAGAGACCTCTGGGCGAGGCGCGGCCTCCTCAGCCGGAGGCACGGCAGCCTCCGCCCGAGGCGCAGTCGCCTCCCCTTGAGGCACCTCCTCAGTAGGGCCTGCGGAGCCCGTCTCTACAGGCCTCGTGGCCTCTTCAAACATGGCCTCAGTCGTGGCTCTCTTCAGATCTGCTGCCTTGCGAATCTTACGGCGCTTCGCAGGCACAAGATCACTGGCAAGAACCAAGGAAGCATCTTCAGGAGAGGATAAAGTGAAAAGGAGCAAGAGCCGAAGCAACCGAGTGCCAGAAACACTTACCCGTATAGATGAGCACCGGTGTCGACCCACGCCAGGCCCGGCGAGCGCCAGGAGGGCGTGGTCCTGGCGCCAGTCCCCTCCGGAGGCGCCACAGCTTTCCTCTTGGAGGGGACGTCGGACGGCCTCACCCCAGACCGGTCCACGGCCGCCTTGGTGCATGGCTCGTGCCGCCCCGGAGTGGCCTCCGTGTCGGAGGCCTCCCTCTCCTCGTCCTCCTCCTCCACGAGGCACGAGGGCGTCACCACGAAGGCGTCATCATCGCCTGACGAGATGTCGCAAATCTCGTCAGTGAAAGGCCCAGGCCTCAAAGAGGACACCTCTCCCGTTGCGGGCTCCTCCTCGCCATGCCCGGCTCCCGAGGCTGAGGGAGAGTCTGCTCTCATCTCTTCCCGCATCACCGGCATGGGCACCTCCATCCCCGCCTGGCCTGCCGGGGTAAACAGGGGCCTCCCCTCCAAAATGACCATGCGCTCAGTCATGTTGTATTGGTGGAGGGGCTGGAGCGTGACAGGGAGCTGGTCCGCGGCAGGCACCACCGGGTTGATGAAGAGCGTGGACAGGACATTGTCGACGGCATCTGTGTCGTTGTCCTCGCGGTGGAGCCTCATCTTGTCGTGAGGCCCGACGTACATCCACATGGGCACCGAGTGTGGCTGGAGGGGGGCGATGCGGCGCGTCACGAAGTCCGCCACAATGATCTGCCCCGTGAGGCCCTCCTCACGAAGGAAGATCAGGCGTCCCATGAAGCTCGCGTTCTTCGCGTCATCGAAGGGCGCATCAGGGACCTCGAGGAAGGCGCAGGGCTGCTCCACCCCGACGATGAACCCCTTCAGGTGGAAGTCATCCACCTTCTTTGTCACTGAGGTGACGGCCTTGCCGTCACTCCACGACATGGGGATGTATACGCTCCCCCGTCCATGATGCGGAACGAGACGCACCCCGAGCGCTCGTTCTTCGCCGTGTTGCGGAGCGCGTAGAAGCACCGGAAGAGCCCCACCGTGGGCTCCAAGCCCAAGTACGCCTCGCAGAGGTAGGCGAAGACGGCGAGGATGACGACGGAGTTTGGGTGGAGATGCAGCGAAGACCGCCTCCATAAACGGAGAGAATGGCGGCACCAGCCCGGTGGAAAGGCAGTGCTGGAATATCGGGAAATACCCTCGCGGGCGTTTCCCATGCGTCGCGGGCTTGAGCGTGGTGGCACCATGTTCATTTGTCTGGTCGGCCACCAGGAAGCGGACCTTGGCGAGCGCCTTATCATTGACGCGCACGCCAAGCAGTGTCGCGCCATGCGCGACCTCAGCGGCCTCCGCCTGGGAAGAAGGCCCCACGGCGGCCTTGCCCTTCCTCTTGGCGGGACTCATCGCCGGAGATCAGGGTGTCGCTAGAAGCGAGAGGAGCAGAGAGCGCTAGAGAGCGAAGGCGAAGAGCTCGAGAATGGCGGAGCCTTCTGCGAGAAGGATTGGAAACAGTAACGGCTCCCTACTCCGGCGCTCGGGCTTTATGTCACTTCAAGGAGCAGTTACCGGGGCGTGGTGGGACCCCCCACGATGACGCCCCAGATCTGAAGGGGATCGTGTGCAGAAAACAAAAAAATTCCTAGCAACGATATCCTTAAACTATCCAAGATCTACACTATGCAGATATAGAAGTACGGCGGAGATCGGAATACATACCCTCGTAGACCGAATAGCGGGGATTACGCTCCCGCACAAGCGTTGACGACGAAGACGACGTAGCCGACCTCTAGGTCGCGGAGAACTCGGCGCGACGAAGACGACGAAGATGACCCCAAGGTCGGGTGGAGGAAGTAGGCCTCCGAGTACCGCTAGCGCAGCACCTCGCAGGGCGTCACACACATACGGTGGAGACGACGACCTCCGAAGCTCCAGTCCAGGACGAGCAACGGAAGACTTGGACCGGAACACCAGCAGCGCGGCAGCGGGCTATGGTGGAAGAGATCCCCCTCCTCTACTCGGCGCGACTCCGACAAAGGGAATCACGAGATCGAGAGAGAATTAGGGAAATAATTGGTGAATTAAAAGGCCAGGGGTGCCCCTTCTTATATAGGCTCCCAAGGGGAGCCAACTTTGCCAGCCAGGCAATGTGGGACTGTCTCCACATGCCTGGTGCGGCTAGGATAGGAGCGCCGGCCCTAGTGGGCCCCTTGTGGCCCACTAGGGGCTGGCCGAACCAGCCCCCCTCCCTTGGGGGGAAGCTTCCCCCCCTCATGGGCCTTCTTTCCACTAGAAGGCCCATTTAGGGAAATCTGCCTTTAAAAATTCGAAAATAAATATATAAAATCATATTTGCATATTAGTTACACTAATTAATATCAAACATAATATATATAATTTATTCTAGCTCCGAAAACTCTTTCGGCGCTGCCCGATCTCCATCGGACCATTCCCGGTGATCTCTTTCCTTTCCGGTTGTCTTGTCGAAACCCCTTAAGTTTGTTACCCTAGCGGTTCGGTATAATAACAGGTACGATCAAGACTCCTCTATGATCGACGACTAACTCGTAGGCCTGGGCCCCGTGAATTAATCCCTGTGATATAACGAATGACTTTCATCTATCAAACCTGGACGTATAGTCTTAAACCCTTTGTCATGGCGATACTTAGCGTGTCCGAGCATCATTCTCAGATATCTCCATACCTAGCATGATCTCGTTACCGACATCGCTATCTTCTACTCGTCTATGATATTATGTCAGCTGGTGACCTAGTCACATGTTTGCAAACTCATTTGACATAATCTCACCGAGTGGGCCCTAGAGTATCTATCCGGCTATGCGGACTGACAAATCCCGCTGTTGACCCCTCGTCTCAACTACCCAAAAGTATCACCTATCATTGTCACACTATATAAGATATGACGTTTGGTGCGATCAAAGTATCTTCCAGGGATAACAATAAGAGTTGATCTCACGGTCTTAAGGCGTAACGACTATGTCCTATAAATACTGGGTATGTCCATCACATCGTTACACCTAACGATATGACTTCCATTGCCGACCGACGCCATGCCCTATGATCGGAAAAACTTCGATCATCAATCGCGCAACGAAACTAGTCTTAGTAGAGGCTACTAGGGACCTGGTTGTTTTATCTACCACACATATATTAATGTTTTCGCTTAATACAGTTATAGCATGGTGTAAAACATATAATGAACAATTGCGATATTGCCAATAAACTATGTTTATTAAGTGCCTCTAGGGCATATTCCCTTCAAGATCGTGCACGACCGTTACTCGTCTAAGTGACGCGTGTCTCTGGCCGGCCGGGCATTTTGGGCCCACGACGCTCCGCCTGCACCCATGGGCTCAATCGTGCCCATCACGGGCCCAGGTTCTACTGTCGGCCCAGTGGAGACTGGGGTATGAAGAGCCCACTCTCCCCTGGCCTCGCACGCGGGCTGATCAGACGAAATGACTAAGGACCAAGCCACCGCTTGGAGAGACCCTCGAGAGGCAAATCCTCTTGAGGGCCTTAAGAGGACCTACGCTTCAAGAGACCCTCCCGAGGCGATATGCGCCTGGCGGGAAGTCAACAGAAATGCCACCACAGGCCGCCTCGGGCCTGTGGGGAAGCGTCGGGGCCAAGGCATCACTGCAGGGCACACATGGCCTCTGCAGCAGCCGCAGAGTGACGCAGGCGCCCCCCTTTGCCGTTTTGGAGCTAAAGGGGTCAATAAAGTTGCGCCGCTTGCGCCCGGACAGCTGGGGCTTTTCTCTCTGACGATAAAGCGGCCAGACGGCGCAACACTCCAAGAAGATCGTCATTGTGGGCTCCACCTTGAAGACTGCTGTTGTCCCAGTGGAGACTGGGGTATGAAGAGCCCACTCCCCCAGGCCTCGCGCGCGGGCTTATCAGACAAAACGACTAAGGACCAAGCCTCCCCGCTTGGCGAGACCCTCGAGAGGCACTTCCCCTCGAGGGCCTAAAGAGGAAGCAAGGGCCTCAAGGGGACCCTCGCTTCAGGAGACCCTCCCGAGGCGCAACGCGCCTGGAGGGAAGTCAACGGGATTCCCTCCACAGGCCTCCCCAGGCCTGTGGGGAAACGTCGCGGCCAAGGAAGTACGGCAGGGCGCACATGGCCTCTGCCACGCCCACATGGTGACGCAGGCATTCCTGTTGCCGTTTTGGTGATAAAGGAGTCAATAAAGTTGCGCCGTCTGCTCCAGGACTGCCAAAGACCTTCCTCTCTGGTGAAAAAGCAGCTGGACGGCGCAACCCTCCAAGGAGAACATCATCGCGGGCTCCACCTCAGAGACTGCCGTCCCTGCGAGATGTACTGCACGGTCGGCCGCTGGTCAGTCACCGCCCCCAACTTTATCGATGATGGACCACGTCCATGGACGTTCCCGCGATGGTGGACTCTTGCTCCTCCATGCCACTGCCGTGTGGGAGCCACTTTGGACGCCAAACGGAAGAAGAGCGCCTGCGGCGCCTATAAAAGGAGCAAGACCTCCATCATGGAGAAGGTCGGCCAATTGCTTGCTACAACACTTGTAAACCCTAACACTACTGAGTAGGATAGCCCCCGGCTGGAGGAGGAAGAAGGTCATCGCTTCCCTCCCCAGGCAAGAACTGCCTCAAGGGGGCTCTCGGCAAGCTCCGCTGCGCTGTAATCTCCATAGTTCAATACAGACAAGCAGGAGTAGCGGTCTTACCTCCTCAAGAGGGCCGTGAACCTGGGTACGGGCTGGTGTCTATCTCTGTCGTGGGTGTTTCGTCTCCAGGTCCGGAGAGCACCGTCGCCGTGCCCCTCGAGGGTCTTGACCTCCGTGTTCAATCCCCTTCATGAACTACTCTTCAGAAAGTGACTACCCCTGTTCTTAGGGAGTCATAACCCGACATTTGGCGCGCCATGTAGGGGATTGAGGCGCGTCAACGACCTTCGAGCCACGTCCGCGCCATGGCGAACACCCGCGCTACCCGCGCCGCCTGCGTCAACCGACGCACGCCTGAAGGAGCGCGCGCCCCGCAAGGCGGCACGGCCACTCGCGCACGACGGGGCCGACCCCGCCGTGAAGAGCGCTCCAAATCGGGCCCTCATGTGGAAGAGCCCGAGCATGACTCCGAGCGCCAGGAGGACGCGCAGTCGTCACACCCGACGCGGCGCCCGAGCGGCTCCGGTCCTGGCAGGACGACCCCGCGCCACACACCGCACTGCTCATGGCGCAGGAACTTCTCCGCTACCATCCCACCGCTGAGGCCCACGAGCAGTGGCTGGAGCGCCTCAACCACCTCGTTGGCATCGCCACGACGCGCCCCGCTCCGTCGCAGTCCATCATGCACCCCTCCCTCGCGGGCACGGTCGCGCCAGACGTGCCTCCGCCTCCGCTAGGACCTGCACCGGCTGCGACGTAGAGGGCAGCCTCGCATACGTCCTCGCCGCACAATTGCTTGATTGTGCAGCGCACCACACCCGACGCTCGCGTGAGGATGGAGCTCCAGCGCCACCGCCAGAACAGGCTCGTGGAAGAGATCGGACGGGCGGGCCAGCAGAACCGCAGCGCGCTGCAGCACGGAGTCGCCACGTACGCCACCGGGTGCATGGCGTTCACCTGCTCCCTGCGTCGCGTGGTCTGGCCCCCGAAGTTCAGGCCAGCTCTCCACATGGGCTACGACGGCTCCAGCAAACCCATCGAGTTCCTGCAGCTCTACACCACCTCCATACAAGCAGCAGGTGGAGACGACAAGGTCATGGCCAACTAGTTCTCCCATGCGCTTCGCGACTCTGCGCTGTCGTGGCTCCTGAACCTCCCCGAGGACTCTATAAACTCTTGGGAGGAGCTCTGCAAGTAGTTCGTCTCCAACTTCAAGGGGACGTACGAGCGTGCCCTCACCCACAACGACCGCGCGATGTGGTCCAGAAGAAGGATGAGACTCTCCGTAAGTACATCCAACGCTTAAGCCAAGTGCGCAACAAGATCCCGAACATCCCTGACACCCAAGTCATCGCCGCCTTCCGTGAGGGCGTCATAAATAGCAGGATGCTCGAGAAGCTGGGTATCCAAGACAAGCTCACCTCGGTGGTGAAGCTGTTCGACCTGGCGGACAAGTGCGCCAAGGCTGAAGAGCGACTCCTCTTCGTCAAGATTTCCTCGAGAGGGGATGAGCACGCTGAGGGGTCCAGGAGCCAGAAGAAGAAGGAGGAGCCCAAGCGCAAGGCCACCGCGGTTCTCGCGGCAGAGCTTGACGCGAAAGGCACCCGCAGGGATTCTCCCAAGCCTGGAGAAGGGAGAGACGACCACTGCCCATTCTGCATCTACCACAACAGGCGCGGTCACTCTATCGAGACTTGCTTCGACCTCAAGAGGTTGAGCAAAGAGCGCGAGCAAGCAGAAGGCAGCGGCGGCCGCGGTCAAGGCCGTGGCTGCCGCGGGAGCGGGCGCAAGAGCGGCTACCAGAACCATCTGGCAACCAGGCCAATGCTACGGAGAAGAACGGCAACCTCCCTGACGAGGAAGATGGTGGCTACCAAGCTCCAAGAGGCGCCATTGCCTGCATCCTCGGAGGGGCGCAGGCGCCAAAGTCGAACAATCAGTTCAAGCAGTTCGCCCGCGAACTCAACGCTGCCCTCCTCAGCACCGAGACCTCCAGGCCCCTCAAGTGGTCGCAGTACACCATCACCATCGACGCTCAGGACCACCCCAAGTCCACCAAGACTGTTGGAACCCTCCCGCTGGTCTGCAGCCCCACCATCGACAACGTCGCTGTCTCCAAGACACTCATTGATGGTGGAGCGGGCCTAAATGTCATCTCCACAGATACGTTTGAAGCGCTTAAAGTGCCCTACGAGCGGCTCATGCCCTCTAGGCCCTTCACGGGAGTCACCAGCGGCTCGATCGAGCCTCTAGGGTAGGTCAGGCTCGCCGTCACCTTCGGAAGCGAGGAAAATTACCGCACCGAGCACATCGACTTCGACGTTGCGCACATCAGACTGCCGTACAATGCCATCCTTGGCTACCCCGCGCTCGCGAAATTCATGGCCGTCACGCATCATGCCTACAACATGGTCAAGATCCCCGGCAGCGTTGGCACAATCACCATCCGTGGACATGTCCTGGATGCTACGCGCGCTGTCGAGACGGCCTACAAGGCCGCCGCCATGGCATTCCCCGCAGACGAGGACATGGAGCCTCTAGAGAGACCCAAGAAGAAGAAGCAGTTGTTCTCCCAGGAGCCAGCCGCTACAAAGAAAGTCTCTCCAAGCTCCAGCAGCTCGGGGGCTGAGTGCTCGGGGGCTAGCGTCACCATTGGCGCCGCGTTGCCTACCATATAGGAAAGCTCGCTCGTCGTCTTCCTCCAGGCAAACTCTGACATGTTTGCATGGACACCGTCAGATATGTCTGGTTTACCAAGGGAGGTGATCGAGCACCACTTGGCCGTGTGTCCAAATGCGCGCCCCGTCAAGCAAAAAGCAAGAAAACAAGCCCCCGAGAAGCAAGCATTCATCGTCAAAGAGGTCGAGAAGCTCAAAGCGGCAAAGGTCGTCCGTGAAGTCGCGCACCCCACTTGGCTCTCCAACGGCGTGGTCGTCCCAAAACCCGTCGGAGGAGGCCACCTCTGCATCGACTACACCGATGTGAACAAGGCCTGCCCCAACGACCCTTATCCCATGCCCAGAATCGACCAGATCGTGGACTCCACGGCAGGCTGTGACCTCCTCTGCTTCCTCGATGCTTTCTCTGGTTATCATCAGATAAAAATGGCTAAGGAAGATGAGGAGAAGACGGCTTTCCTCGCCCCTTGCGGTGTGTATTGCTATGTCTACATGCCCTTTGGCCTAAAAATGCCGGAGCCACTTTCCAGAGGCTAATGGGGATAGCGCTTGGCGAGCAAATGGGGAGAAACGCTGAGGCGTATGTCGATGACATTGTCGTAAAATCCCGAGAGGGAAACACTCTCCTCAGGGACCTTGAAGAGACTTTCGCCAGCTTGCGCAAGGTGAACATCAAGCTCAACCCCGCCAAGTGCGTCTTTGGAGTGCCTTCAGGCAAACTGCTTGGTTTCCTCGTATCCCACAGGGGCATAGAGGCAAACCCTGACAAAATCAAGGCCATAGAGGACATGCAACCTCCACGCCGGCTCAAGGACATGCAACGCCTAGCAGGCTGTATGGCCAGCTTGGGTAGATTCATCTCCAAGTTCGGCGAAAGAGCCATGTCGTTCTTCAAGATCATGAAAAGAACAGGCACCTTCAAGTGGACCCCTGAAGCTGAAAAAGCGTTTGAGGACTTGAAGAAGTACCTAGCGAGCCCACCAGTAATGGTCGCCCCAAGGACAGGCGAGCACCTGAAGCTGTATCTATCAGCCACTACACAGACCGCGAGTGTCGTCCTTGTGGTAGAAAGGGAAGAGCCAGTACTCCACAAGAAGAGTGCAACCACTCCAAACCCAAAACCTTCTGAGGAAGAGCTCGACGAAAGGGCAGGCCTCACAAACCCACCGCCAGGCCCAAAGCCACAAGGGAGGCCCGCCCCAAGTCAACCGTTGCAAGATGATCCCGCCAGGGAGCCTGAAGAGCCCCCAGAGGCCAACCCCCTCGAGGGCCATGACAAGCCCCCAGAGGCCAACCCCCTTTAGGGCCCAGCGGAGCCCCTTCAGGCAAAAGACACCAAGCCTACACCGACCACCCTTGTCGAGCACCCAGTCTACTTCGTCAGCACAGTACTGCGCGATGCTCGCGAGCGGTATACAATGCAACAGAAGCTCCTCCTCGCACTCCTCATCACCTCAAGAAAGCTGCGACACTACTTCCAGGGGCACCCCATCACGGTGGTTACCTATTTTCCCCTGGAGCAGATTCTGCGCAACCCAAATGCCACAGATCTTGTCGCATGATGGAATATAGAGCTACAGCCATTCAATTTGCGCTTCGATGCCACAAGGGTAATCAAAGGAAGAGCGCTGGCAGACTTTGTCGCCGAATGAACTGACCCAACCCCTGAAGAGCCTTTGGGAGAAGAACAAGAGCCCTCTAGCGACAAAATGCCCAGCCACTGGACCATGAAGTTCGACAGAGCTTTCGCTTGTCGCCACGGTGGGGCTGGCGTGGTCCTTATCTCACCAAAAGGCGACAAGCTATATTACGTGGTCCAGCTGTGCTTCGGAATCGACAAGATCTCCAACAATATCGCTAAGTACGAAGGCCTTCTTGTTGGCCTACGCGCCGCAATCGCCCTAGGCATCAAGCACCTACACATCAAGGGCGATTCCCAGCTGCTCGTCAACTTGTCCAACAAAAGCTATAAGCCTAAAGACGACCACATGGCCGCTTACCTTGAAGAGGTCCGTAGGCTTGAGAAGCACTTTAGGGGAATGGAGCTCATGCACATCCCAAGAAAGGAGAACCAAGAGGCTGATGACATCGCCAAGCGCGCATCAAAGAGGCAAGCTCAGCTGCCAGGCGTCTTTGAAGAAAGGCTCGTCAGGGCATCCATAAAGCAGCCTCAAGAGGCCATGCCCGCAAGCACAGACGAAGCGCTCCCTCCACCACCTGCAAACAGGGGAGCGTCTGTTGCTCACAGCGGTGCATCAAGAAGCAGGATGGATTGACGAGATCAAAGGCTACCTCGACAAAGGGATCCTTCCCGAAGAAGATGCTGAAGCGGAGCGAATCGCCCGCCAAGCAAAATCTTACCAAATCCTCGAAGGGAATCTCTACCGAAAGCGCCCAAACGGCACCGCGCTCAAATGCGTTCCTCCTGAAGAAGGCAAAATGGTGATCAAGGACATCCACAGCGGGGAATGCGGCCACCATTCATGCGCCCGCACCCTCGCAGGAAAAATCTTCAGGAGCGGCTTCTACTGGCCTCAAGCACTTCAGGATGCAGTTGACATCGTCCAAGCATGTGAAGCCTGCCAATTCCACGCCTAGCAAATCCACCAACCTGCACTGGGGCTGTAGACCATTCCGCTCTCCTGGCCGTTCGCGGTCTGGGGGCTGGACATCCTGGGACATTTCCCAACAGCGCAAGGGGGATATCGCTACCTCTTCGTGGCAATTGACAAGTTCACTAAGTGGCCCGAAGTGGAGGCGACGTGCACAATCACAGCAGGCGCGGCGGTGAAATTCATTAGAGGCCTGGTCTGCCGCTTCGGATGCCTAACCGCATCATCACCGATAATGGCTCGCAATTCACCAGTGGCATCTTCATAGCTTACTGTGAAAGAATGGGCATCAAGCTATGCTTTGCCTCAGTCGTGCATCCTTCGAGCAACGGATAGGCTGAGCGAGCAAACGCAGAAGTCCTTAAGGGCCTAAAGACCAGGACCTTCGACATCCTCAAAGGCCACAGCAAGGGCTAGATCAACGAGCTCCCTTCGGTGCTCTGGTCCATCAGCACAACGCCGCGCCGCCCTCCAGGCGGCCAAATACCAGCAGGACCTGAGACGCTACCGTAGCCGCTACATGCGCTCGCGTACCCTGGAGGCAGGCGATCTCGTCCTCAGGCGAATCCTCTCCAGGGAAGGCCTCCACAAGCTGTCCCCAATGTGGGAAGGTCCCTACAGGGTAACCCACATCGCCAGGCCTGGTGCGGCTCGCCTCTAAACTCAAGACGGCATCCCCGTCAAGAATCCATGGAACATCATGCACCTACGCAAGTTCTACCCGTGATCATCGTCACGCCCGTGATCATTGTCACGTCAAGACATATGGCGAAAGAGGCAGCTTACGGCTCAACCTCCAAGCATTTTTTTGTCTCTAGAGGTTAAAAGCTCACGGCTTAAACCTCCCAAGCATTTTTTGTCTCCTAAAGGAACAAACGAAACCATGATCTTTGTAACGCCCGTGATCATTGTCACGTCGAGACATCTGGCGAAAGAGGCAGCTTACGGCTCAACCTCCAAGCATTTTTTGTCTCAAGAGGTTAAGAGCTCACGGCTTAAACCTCCAAGCTCCAAAGGCTTCTCTCGAGGGTCAACCCTCCGAGCTCTCCTTGTAACGAGCCACCTCAGGCCGTTGAGAGTCTCTGCCACTAATGGGTGGTCCCCATGCCTTGACATGGTCAAAACATTAACTTGGCAACCCCAAGCATAATGAGACAATTTCGTTCCCAAGTGAACTTAGCGCTACGGCGCCGCTATGTAATATATGTTGGTGAGTTTTATTTACGCATTACTTTGTTGAAATGTGCGCTTAAATCTCTCCACATGGGTACCTCACGAGCGGGTGCTGAGTACGGTGTCAGTGCCTCAAACGGCACACCAGCAGCACTGCAAAATCCAAGGATCCGAGCTCTGGCTGGAGGGCAAGATCCCACAAACACGCCATCTCTACAGAGGACCTTGGTACTTACTCTCCTCGCGAGGAACGCCTGAGGGGACCTATAAGCGCGCACGAGTCCCCTGTACCGTGCTCCAGCGTTTGGGTTCGCCCCTCTTGTCGTGGTATCGGCATAATTGATAGGAGACGGGGGTCCTCTAGCCTACGTATGGATTGTGGGGAAGAAGGTTGGAGTCGTCGAGGTCGGGATTGAACACGGCGAGTTTACCCAGCTTCGGATCCCACAGCGGTGGCGGGATCCTACGTGCTGCTATAATTCACTATGAGGCAATAGCCGTGAACAGGTTACAATGTGTTTGATGCGTATTGAATCGCCTCCCCTAAAGGCTTCCTGGTGGCCGGCTTATATAGGCGGCCAGACCCCAGGATACAAGGCAAGTACTTGTCCGGCAATTAGTCAGAGTCCTAGACCTAGCCGGCTTAGTTGCCGCCTTCCGTCTTGGGCTCGGTGGCTTGATGGGCTTAGGCCTTCCGCCTTCCTTGGACCGTCCTCCTACTTCCTTGTACGTCGGCTATCTGGGCCGCCCGGCAGGCCTTGGCCTTACCACCCTTGGGCCACCCTGTACTAGCCGGATTGATCCATGCTGGTTATACCCCTAGTTGATATATCCCCAACATTAGCCCCCAGAAAGGTTGAGGTTCTCCAGGCGCCGGCTTCTTCTTGATTCTTCATCTGCCAATGTTGGCGGCTGCAGGACTTGAACCATTCTGAAAATCAAAGAGGCATGCGTGTCTTGATGTTGACATGTGGCCGCCTTTTTCCATCATGGGAAAAGACGGCTACTCGGCAATCTTTGCCGAGCATTCTTCTTGACGGTTTCCACCTAGCCGGCTTCACGACAGTTTGAAAACAGCCTAGGCGGGAATCTCGCCATGATCACAAATTGCGGGAAAAAAGGAGGCGTGGAGATCGTGCAATCATGGGCTGCAACGGATGCTGGACACGTGTCCGACTAAAAACACCGTTGCACAGGGAGCAACGCCTGGCCCTATAAATAGGTAGCCAAACGGTCCATTTCCTTTACCCTGCCTTTGCTCTCCGTGCGCCCTTGTCTCTCCCACTTCCTCGCTCCTCGCCTCCGAACGAACTCCGGCGAACTCTTCTCCCCCGGCGACCTTTCCTCGCGGCGATGTCCACCGGTCCCGCTCATTCGACGGCGTCGAGCGGTCCGGCGACCGAGGCCGCGCTTGCGACGCCGATGGGCGGCGCCATTACTCGTCCCGCGACGGCGGCGACGGCGGGCAATGTCTCCGTCGTCGCCCCTCGGGCTTCTGCCACGCGCGCGCCAGCGGCGAGTTTTTTCGCTCCTCCACCAACCACCGCGGCGACGGCGGCGGCGAGCGCCCCCGGCGACGAGGAAGAAGAAGCGCCGGACCTCGGGTCCCGCTATTGGCTGCCTTCCATTGTCGACGAGGACGCCCTCCAAGATTTGGAGGCAGTCGGCTACCTTCCCACTCGGGAGGATTGCCGGTGGAGGGCCGCCCTTGGAGACATCATCCCGGCTCCGGAAGCCAGAGAACGGGTAATCCTCACCTCCCACCTGGTCAGGGGAATGGCGCTTCCGCCTTCCGCCTTCTTTAGTGAGGTCTTAGATCACTACGGGCTCCAGCCCCATAATATCGCACCCAATAGTATATTAGTCTTAGCCGGCTTCACAGCTCTTTTCGAAGGCTATCTAGGTATTAGGCCTAGTTTAGACTTCTTTAGATACTGTTTCCGTTGCCGGCGACAGACGGTGCCGGACGGCGGGCTGGCGACCTGCGGCAGCGTCACCTTCAACTGCCGCCAGGGCCGCCAATGGTATCCTAAGATACCATACCTCGAGTCCGTCAAGGGCTGGACCTCCACATTCTTCTACTGCCAAGACATGGCAGCGCCGGGCCGTCAAATCGGCATTCCGGCATTCGTCAACGCGCCGCCCATGCCTCGCCCATGCTGGGACGAGGCGGTGCCCAGATTGACGGAGGAACTCCGCCTTATTCAAAGGCGGATCGAGTTCCTCACGAGGACGATGGCTCCCCCCCAGATGGATGGGGTCGACACCGTCATTTGCTGGATCGGCCGGCAAATCCTCCCCCTGCGGTACAGCCCGCACAAGATGTGTCAGTATTCGCCTACTGACACAGCCTCTCTTCGCGTGAGCGAAGAGATATTGCCGGTCGCCGACCTGGCATTCCGGCTCCGCAGCCTCGTCAAGGCGGGGTCGTTGAAGGCGGTCGAGGGCGTGCCCATGCACACCCACGACAATCCTCCCCTCGAGGTGAATATTTTCTTCCTTTACCCCTTGTTTGACAGCTTGGCCGGCTAGGATTGAGTTCCTTTAACATGCCTTCTTTTTCAGCTCTCCGAGTTGAGGGAGGATGACCTGGCTCCCGACTTCTACGAGTCGGAAGCCGGGAAGACGAAGAAGCGCAAGGCGTCCGGCGCTGCTTCCTCCACGGCGAACGCCGAGAGGAAGAAACGGATCGCATCGGCTACCGAGCCGATTCTCGCCAACGCGGGGATTAACATCCCCCGAAGGTACTCAACTTTGCCTTTTCCAGACGGCAAACCTTTTGAACATTGGCTGACTGATTGTGCTTGCTTTTTGTTTGACAGGGAAAGGGTCGCAACCTCCCGGTTGACGACCAGGCTCCTTGGCAAAGGAAAGCGGCCGCAAGGCGGCTCGCCGGCCACCGTGCCGCCAACTCCCCCGCTCCACGCTGGCAGCTTCATGGCTGACGCTCGACGCCAACCTCCAGCTCCGGCTTCAGGTGCTCCGCCAAAGGTCCCCTCCGCCGATCGCGCGGCGACAACTCCTCTACTACTGGCTGAGGCTACGGCCGATGATGCCGCTCAATCGCGCGCCGTCAACGAAGGATTGCTGGAGTCGTCTGCCGGCGCGTCTCGAAAGGCAGCCCCGGCTGCGGGAGGCGGCAAGGTCAGAGACCCTTGGTCCACTTTTAAGGAGGCCAAGGAGTCAACTCTGGCTTTTGCCAACTTCGCCATGCAGGCCTTCGCCGACTTGGAGGGCGACTTATCTGTAAGTTCTTACCACTTCCGCATATACACAGTCTTTCCCCCGAGCACTTAGATGGCAAGTCAAAAGAAATTTTGACTGCCGGCCTAGTGGTTATTCGACAATATGTTATATGCTTTTTTTTTCTTGCAGGGCCTTGTGTCCGCCAACGTCGAGCTCGTCTCCTCCCGAGTCGAGATAAACCGACGCTGCCGCGACCTGAAGAAGGAGTGCGAGGCCAAGGACAGGCGGATTGCCGAATTGGAAGCGGCCCGCAAAAAAGATGAAGGTAGGGCTGTCCCTTTTTTGCCTTCAACTATGCTTTTGACTTATGTTTCCGTCAATCATTTAGCTTAGTAAATCCATATTTGTAGAACTGCTAGACCACGCCCAGGATATCCTGAAGGCATCCACTGATATGCAAGCTCTTATGAATGAAGCTTCAGACTTGGCGGCCGCCATCTTGAAGTTGAAGGAGGCCCATCAAAAGGAGATGGAGGCCCAGCAACTCAAGTTTGCGCAGGAGTCTAGCCAGCTCACTGGTGAGCTGGAAAGCCTGCGCAACAAGTTGGCGGAGGCGGAGAAGACGGCTGCCGAGGAGATCTCTAAGCAGACTTCTCGCGCCCAAACTGCAGAGGACGTGCTGGCAACTCATATGATTGAGTTGTCGGCTTTCCATAACTCGGTCCTTGGTAATTTCTCGCTCCTTTTTTGATACTGCCATGTTGCTTTTAGCCTGAGCCAAACTTATGGCTTTATTTTTGATGTAGTTCCCGCCGGTTTAGGCGATGACAAGGTTGTCAGCCCCCGCCTGGATCGCCTTGCGCGTCTGGGCGAGCTGATCGCCGAGACTTTGGCGGCGTCCAAACGGTTTGCCGCCAAGGTATTCACTTCATCTGGCAGTCAGGAGCCGACCGAGTTCAGCAACGTGCCCGCCATCCTGGAGCAGGCGACCAAATTGCACAAAAGCTCGCTGAAGTCGGCGGCGCGGGGTGGAGCCAAGACTGCCCTTGGGTTGTTCATGGCGCACTACCCCGAGGCGGAGATAGAAGCCGTCACAGAAGGCATGCCGTCGACGTACGAAGACGGTAGCGAGGTTGAGCCGGTCGCTGTGCTTGACAGCGTTGCCGGCTACGCCACGCGAGTCGCCGACATGGTGGACACTTCAATCTTCTACCGGCGCCATCCTGTGCCTGGCGGAGAGGGAGCTGAAGCTGCCAGCGCGGCCGAGGCGGAGGGGAGTGACAGTTCCGGGGCTGAAGTTGTCAGCCCCCAAGCCTGATGTAGACGCTCCCCCGAGCCATATGTTTTCTTGTCCTTGCCTCCCACCAGCCTTATTTTGTCGGCCCCTGAAACAATGCAACATTTGTAATATTTGTATATACTTTTGCTGTTGCCTTGTTAGGCGGAAACTAGCTGACAAGTTTTACTTTGTCTCTATTTATATGGCCCGCCTTAATTTTACCCTGACTTATATGCTTGACTTTTTGTATGTTGACGAAACCTCAGTCGGTAACTTTAGCTGAAACAACCAGGGCTAGACCATTTGTTTAGAATCAGAGACCAAAGCCAACATATTGGTGTCAAAGACATACTACTAGGCGAACCGTATATAAGTAATCAGAGGCAAAGGAATTAGGCGGCGCAAAAAGTTTGTTTTTTCTTTAGGTTGGCTCGAGAGCTGCAAGTATCTACCAGTTTGAACCTTTGCACGGAGCTAGAAAATAGGTAACTTAGATACATAGGGGAAATATGATTGCAAGAAAAGACAAAATATGGCATGCATCTCAACACAGATGAGGAACCATAGACTTTTATTTCATAATCATATTTAACTTATTACAATTATAAATTGCTAAGTGTAGAAAGGACGTAGCTGCTCAATATTCCAAGGCTGTCTTGTTTGCTCGAACGGATCGTCAATGCCTCTCTTGCGCTTGGTTCCCCTTTTTCCTGCCGCCTTCTTGCGCATTTTCTTTTCTTCTTCGTCGCGGATGTCGGCTAGGTAGTAGGAACCATTGAGCATCGCCTTTGTGACTATAAACGGTCCTTCCCATGGCGGGGATAACTTGTGCAAGCCTTTTCTATCTTGAATTAGGCGGAGAACCAGGTCACCTGTTCTGAAGCTTCGCTTCCGCACTCTCCGGCTATGATAGCGGCGGAGTTGTTGCTGGTACAAGGCGGAGCGATGGAGAGCGACGTCTCTTTCTTCGTCTAGCAGGTCTAGGCTATCCTGTCTTGCACCTTCTACGTCTTGCTCGATGTAGGCTTGAACTCTTGGGGAATCGTACTTCATGTCGGTAGGTAGCACTGCCTCTGCGCCATATACTAAGAAGAAAGGAGTGTAGGCGGTGGATCTGTTTGGCGTTGTGCGCAAACTCCATAATACCGACTGTAACTCATCTGCCCAAGCGCCGGCTGCCCTATGTAATGGAGCTTCGAGACGAGGCTTAAGTCCTGATAAGACTAGGCCGTTTGTACGCTCTACTTGTCCATTGGATTGAGGGTGTGACACGGATGCCAAATCAAGCCGGATGCCCAGATCACTGCAGTATTCTTCTATATCGCCTTGAGACAAATTGCTGCCATTATCGGTGATAATGCTGTGTGGAACTCCAAACCGAGAGATAATTCCCCAGAGAAAATTGGTGGTTGTTCGTGCGTCAAGTTTGCTGATCGGTTTGGCCTCGACCCATTTGGTGAACTTGTCGACAGCGACCAATAGGTGAGTGTACCCACCGCGCGCCTTTTTGAAGGGACCCACCATGTCTAAGCCCCAGACCGCGAACGGCCAGGTGATTGGGATCGTCCTTAGCTCCTGTGCCGGCAAGTGAGGTTGACGGGCGTACAACTGGCAACATTTGCATGTCTTTACGATGTTCTCGGCATCTTCTTTGGCGGTGAGCCAGTAGAAACCTTGGCGGAAAGCTTTGGATACAATGGACCTAGCGGAAGCATGATGCCCGCAGGCGCCAATATGTATGTCCTTCAGAATTTCCCGGCCTTCCTCCGGCTGTATGCACCGCTGATAGATGCCACATGTGCTTCGCTTGTATAGCTCGCCTTTTATTATCGTGAATGTTTTGGCTCGCCTTGTGATCTGCCTTTTTAGCACCTCATCGTCCTCCGGCAACTTTTGGTTGATTAGAAAATCGAGATATGGGACTGTCCAATCCGGCTGTGTTAAGTAGACAGCGAGACTTGCCGCTTCTACCGGTTCTTCTGAGTCAGGGTCCATCAAATCGGCGCCTTCAATGGATGGCTTGTGCAATTGCTCCAGGAAGATATCTTTTGGTACCTTTTTGCGTTCCGATCCCAGTCTTGCAAGTGTGTCTGCCGCCTCATTTTCGGCTCTTGGAACATGTCGGACTTCGTAGCCTACGAAGTTTTTTGCAAATTCGTCAACTTTGGCTCTGTAAGCTGCCATTGTTGCGCTTTTCGCATCCCATGTTCCGCTTACTTGCTGCGCGACCAGATCTGAGTCGCCATAACAGAGGATTCTTTTGACGCCTAGGTCGTTTGCCACGTGTAACCCGCGAAGCAAGGCTTCGTATTCGGCAACATTGTTGGTTGCTGTGAAGTGGATTTGTAACACGTAGCTAAGCTTGTCACCTTTAGGCGTGCGTAGAACGACTCCGGCCCCCGAGCCTTTGAGCATCTTTGATCCGTCAAAGTGCATGACCCAATATTCTGATTCGGGGAGTGTCGTTTCCTCCATGGCCTCTGTCCAGTCGGCGACAAAGTCGGAAAGCGCTTGAGACTTAATGGCGGTCCGTGGCTTGTAGACTATGTCAAAGGCGGCGAGTTCGATGCCCCACTTGGCAACTCGACCCGTTGCCTCTGCATTGTTGATTATGTCTCCCAACGGTGCCTTGCTGACTACTGTCACTGTGTGTTCCTGGAAGTAATGCCTAAGCTTTCTGGCGGCGAAGAATACGCCATAAGCCAGCTTTTGGTAATGCGGATACCTCTGCTTGGAGACCGGTCGCTGCTCACACGCCGCGGCTTCGCTCTCCTTTCTTTCCACAGCCAAGACAACGCTGACAACAGCTCCTGTTGCCGCGATGTACAGCAGCATTGGTTCCTGTGATCGAGGTGCTGCCAATATCGGAGCGGATACGAGGGCCTCCTTAAGTTGTTGCAAGGCGGCGTCTGCCTCTGCTGTCCACTCGAAGTTGTCGGATTTCTTCAGTAGCCGGTAGAGAGGCATTGCCTTTTCCCCTAGGCGGCTTATGAAACGACTGACGGCTGCCGCCGATCCGGCTAGGCGCTGCACGTCCTTCAGACAAGTAGGTCTGGATATGTTTTGGATGGCCTTGATCTTCTCCGGGTTAACCTCGATCCCCCGCTCTGAGACGATAAATCCAAGCAGTTTGCCGGCTGGAACGCCGAAAACGCACTTGGCGGGATTGAGTTTCATCTGATACCTCCGGAGATTCTGAAAAGTTTCTTCCAAGTCCTCTAGGAGGTCTGCCTTCTTTTTTGACATTACCGCGATGTCGTCTACATAGACGTGAACATTGCGGCCGATCTGTTCATGCAGGCAATTTTGCATACAGCGCTGGTATGTTGCCCCTGCATTCTTCAGGCCAAAAGGCATTGTAATGTAGCAGAAAGTCCCATATGGAGTTGTGAAAGATGTTTTCAGCTGATCTGACTCTCTCATCTTGATTTGGTGGTACCCTGAGTAGGCGTCCAGAAAACAAAGCAGCTCGGAGCCTGCTGTGGAGTCTACGACTTGGTCAATTCTGGGCAGCGCAAAGGGGTCCTTTGGGCAGCACTTGTTAACACCGGTATAGTCAATACACATCATCAGCTCTTTATTCTTCTTTGGGACAAGTACAGGATTTGCCACCCAATCGGTGTGTACAACTTCTTATATGAAATTGGCGGCCTTCAGCCTATTTATCTCCTTCCCTATAGCCTTGCGTCTCTCATCTCCAAAGCGTCTTGTTGCTTGCTTCACCGGCTTGGATCCTTTTATGACGTTGAGCGAGTGCTCGGCAAGTTCCCTCGGTACACCAGGCATGTCGGAAGGCGACCATGCAAAGATGTCACGATTCTCACGGAGGAACTCGACGAGCGCGCCTTCCTATTTGCTGTCAAGGTTGGAGCCGATGACAACTTGCTTAGACTTGTCACCTGGGATGAGGTCCGCCTTTTTGGTGTCTTCTAAAGCTTCGAAAGTCTTCTTGACATCCATCTTTGGCTTTGGCATGGAGTTGTCTGCATCCGCCCCGAGCAGCGCGAGTTCTTCCTTGTGGATGACGGCTTCTGCGAAGGCGGCCATGCCACGCTCGCACTCCTTGGCTTTCTTGAAGTTGCCGGAAACCGTGATGGTTCCGTTTTCCCCCGGCATTTTAAGCTTGCTGTATATGTAGCACGGCCTTGCCATGAACTTGGCGAAAGCCGGTCGTCCGAAGATTGCATGATAGGCGCTTTTGAAGGGGACAACTTCGAACCGGAGGAACTCTGAGCGGTAGTTCTCTTTTGGTCCGAAAGTTACCTTCAGCTTGATGCTTCACATTGACTTTGCTTGCCTGCCGGGCACTATGCCATGAAATGTGAGGTTGCTGTGATCCAGCTGATCCTCTGATAGGTTCATGCGGCTTAGCGTATCGTAGTACAGGATGTTGAGGCTGCTGCCGCCGTCCATGAGTACCTTTGTGAGTCTGAAGTTGTCGATAATGGGGTCGACGACAAGGGCGTACTTGCCTGGGTCAGGGACGTGATCAGGGTGGTCGGACCGGTCCCAAGTGATTGTTGCCTCCGACCAGTTCAAGTACTGAGGGACGTCCGGCATTGTCGCGTTGAGTTCGCGCATCTCCGCCTTATCCGCTTTAGCCGAAGGCGTGCCGACAAAGCACACAAGAGATTCTTTGACCTTCGGATACGGCTTCTTTTTCTTGGCGGCTGCGTCCTCTTCGCTTGAGATAGACATGTCGTCGTCATCCTCATCCTCCTTGCTGTCTTTCTTGTCGTTCTTTTTGGACTTCTTTGACTTCCAGCCGACTGTGGGATCCTTTTTGAAGTCGTCCATGAAACGGCACTCTCCAAGCATATGGTTGACCTTGCCCAATGAGGCGTGGATGGGACACGGCAAAAGCTTTGCTTGTTCATAAGTGATTCGCGCCGCCTTAGGCCCTGAGCCGGCTTCGCGACTATCTTTCTTATTTTTCCACTTCTTTTTGCCGGCGTTTCCTTGGAACGCTACGGCTACCTCATTGGAAGGTCCGGCTTTGTCATCCGCCGCCTGCTTGCGCTTGTTGTTCCGCTTTGGTATGATGTTGACGTCTGGGTCATCGTCCCGGGCGTCGTCATCCGCCGCCGCGTATTGGGCGGCTAGGTTGAGCATCTCACCAAGGTCCGTGATTTGCTCGCGGACGAGCCTATGACGGAGCAAGGACTTCTTCTGTAGGCCCGTGTAGAAGGCATGGATAGCCTGTGCGTCCGAAACACCATGACAGTTGGCCTTTTCGGATATCCAGCGGCTGACAAAATCTGTCATGGTTTCGTCCGGCTTTTGGATACAGCGCTGCAAATCCGTGTAGGTATTTGGACGCTTGTATGTTCCTAGGAAGTGCTGGGAGAAAACCTTTTCCATGTCGTACCAGCTATGGATGGACTTTTCAGGAAGGTTGTCGATCCAAGCTCTTGCCGTGCCATCCAACATGAGAGGTAGGTAGCGGACGGCAATATGGCTGCTCCCGCCGGCAATCTCTATGGCCATGGCGTAGTCGGAAAGCCATGAGTCCGGCTTAACGAGGCCGTTGTACCTAGAACAGTTTTTTGACACTGATGTCATGTCCTTGGGGAACGGCTCTTTGCGGATGGCGTCACCGAAGCACTTTGGTCCAGAGTATAGCGGCTCCTTTCCTTTTGCTATGTCTTGTAGGCGGTGTCGTGCGTCTTTTGGATCGAGCTGCCGTGCGCCTCTGTTTGCGTCCGGCTCGTCCTGCGCCGCCCGGCTTATGCAGCGCCTGGGCCCTTCTACCTCCTCTCTCCTCTTGCTGCCAGTGCTATGCTTAGGAGACCGGCTGCGGCCTCTCCTTGGAGGGTCGTTGCCGGCATCTTTTCTAGGCGGCTGCCTGTTGTTCCGGCTACCGCCATTGTCGCGTCTTGGCTGAGGTGGAGGTGGTAGGTCTCCTCTGCTTCCCGTCCTTGAATTCTCGTCCCGCCTTGGCTTTGGCGGTGGTGCCTTCTTTGGAGGTGGCGTTGCCTTCCTTTTGTCGCCATGGCTACTGGAGCCAGACGGGCCTTCGGGGTCTGCGCCGGGTGCAGCTTTGCACTTGCCTGACTTAGACTCTAGGTCTCCCCCACGGGCATCCGCCATGTGGCCGTAGGAATTAGCGCGAGCTTGTTGTTCTAGGGCCTTGCTTACGAAGTGTCTTGCGTTGGTCAGCTTTTCTTCCGCCGTGTAAGTGTTGTCGTCCAGGGTATCTAACGCGGCAGCCGCGTTGAGGATAGGGGTGCAGAAGACAACATCCCCCCTTCTATCCACTCGTTGTGGTGCCGTATGCCAATCGAACCCTAGGTCTTGAGCCGCCGTCGTTGCTTGCGTAGGAGGCTCTTTTCCACGGCGGTTTTTTGATGACCTTTTCTCCTCGAAGAGTTGCCGGCTTGTTTTGGCCGACATCTTCTCCTGCTCTTTCTTGATCTTCTTCGCAAGGCTCTCAACGTGCTCCTCTCTTTTTCGCAGGAAGTCAGAGTGCTTAAGCATGTTAAGCCTAAGCTCTTCCACTTCGTCGAGTGGGGTGTTTTTGTTTACCGGAGTATTCATGATCTCGTCTACTTCTTTGATGACGGAGAGCAAATCCGTGGGTTTGCTGCTGCCGCCTTTCTCGAGGCCAGTTTTCTTCTTTGCGCACACCTTTTCGGAACTTTCAATGAGTTGGCTGGCAGTGGTGTCTCCGGCTTCTTCCGCCGGCTTGATTTGCGCTTCCGAAGTAACTGGGGTTGTCTCGTGACCGACAACAACCATCATAGCCAGCTTGTCAGGCATGTCTGTATCCGCTGTACCCTCTGAGGGAGCCGGATTTCCACTGGAAAGCGGGTTTTGATCTTCTCTTCGAAGAGACTAGCATCATCATCGGAGTCAGAGTCTATGTTGACTTGAACGGTAGATCTGGATCCGGCATCTGACATCGCATCCTTCTGCAGAGCAGGGAGGATTGATTCAGGATCGTTGTTTTCCGGCTGGGAGTCGGATCCCAGTCCGACAACTCCGACGAAGTGGAAATCAGATTCGGCCGACTCTTGGGAGAAGGCGGATTCAGATCCATCTTGTCGGTCGACTGCTTGGTCGAAGGGTTGGTGGGTGGGGTTGTAGAAACGCGGTAGGCCGTACGCCTCTGGCGTGTACCCGATGAAGACGTCGATCCCTCCGATCGGCACGATTGCGCATCCGATAAGGTAGTCGTCCGCCGGGAGCCAGGACTCATCCGAGTTGACGTAGCTATGGCCGTCATACCTTGTGACGCGACCGACGGCGATCTGCTTGCCCACGCCGCCAAGTGTTCCCGCCTGGAACGTGACGCCAGGAACCTTATGCCCCACGGTGAGCGCCAACTGTCGTGGTATCGGCATAATTGATAGGAGACGGGGGTCCTCTAGCCTACGTATGGATTGTGGGGAAGAAGGTTGGAGTCGTCGAGGTCGGGATTGAACACGGCGAGTTTACCCAGCTTCGGATCCCACAGCGGTGGCGGGATCCTACGTGCTGCTATAATTCACTATGAGGCAATAGCCGTGAACAGGTTACAATGTGTTTGATGCGTATTGAATCGCCTCCCTTAAAGGCTTCCTGGTGGCCGGCTTATATAGGCGGCCAGACCCCAGGATACAAGGCAAGTACTTGTCCGGCAAGTAGTCAGAGTCCTAGACCTAGCCGGCTTAGTTGCCGCCTTCCGTCTTGGGCTCGGTGGCTTGATGGGCTTAGGCCTTCCGCCTTCCTTGGACCGTCCGCCTACTTCCTTGTACGTCAGCTATCTGGGCCGCCCGGCAGGCCTTGGCCTTACCACCCTTGGGCCACCCTGGACTAGCCGGATTGATCCATGCTGGTTATACCCTAGTTGATATATCCCCAACACCTCTAACATCTACAGGGAAGAAATGCCCCCACAAGCCCGAGGAGGCATCCGGGGACGATACCTCAAGAGGACCTCCCCGCCAGGCAAAAATCCTCTACAGGGCGAAAACCTCGAGAAGCTAAGTCTCGCACCCGCGCCTCAAGAGTGTTTTTTCCTCTAGCGCATGTTTGCCCCTCAAGAGATTTCGCTTTCCCTTACGCTTCATGGACTACTCGTACGTCTAAGGGGGGCACTTGAGCATCGCGACTCAGGGCTCTTACCTCTCCTAGGCCTAAATTCCCCCCGGGCTTGCATACCGAAGAGGCGGAGTCACGGCACGAAGAGATGGGTCCTACCGACGCAGAGAACAAATAGACATGAAGATGAGTCCAAAGAGACCTCTCGAGGGGCAAGCAAGCTAAAAGCAAATTGCAAATAAGAGTATATTACAGGCCAAAAGGTCGCAAATGTCTAAGCATAAGATCGTTTCAGATACAAGCGCGCGCAGGCGCAATGACGCGTAGCTCAGGCGGAGGTGTCGTCGTCTTGGACCTCCTCCACTGCGCCCTCCTCGGTATCGGCAGAGGCAGCCTCCTCCTCGCTATCTTCTGCAGCCTCCACACACCTGAAGCGGTTGCAGAAAGCATCAACTTGCTCGCGGAGGGAGTTGGAGACCCTGCGCGCATCCTCGCCTTGGGCGGCCTCCGTCACGGTGGAGAAGTCAAAGCCTGGCGTGAGGATCCTGAGGTTGGTGAAGACACGATCGACGACCACCCCCAGGAGCTGCCGGCTCTTGTCCTCTATCATCTCGCGAAGCTCGGCGACAGGGCCCTCGAGCACCGTGAAGATCTGGTTGAAATAGACCAGGTACATGGCAGCATCGCCACGGCCTCCGACCTCGGTGTGCGGCGCGTCCGCGCCAAGCTGCGCAGCGAGCTCGTTGCCCCGGGCGACCAGCGTCTCAAACATGCGCTCACGCTGCTTGGTAAGCGCGCGAGTCGCCTATGCAGAGTTCGTCGCCTCCGTCGCCCGCTCCATCGCGGGAGCCATCTGCTCCTCCACGTCCTTCGCCAAGGAGTTAAGGTCATGAACTGCCTCGTTGCAAGCCTCCTCCGCTCGGCGACGACCATCCTTGGCGCGCTTGAGGCGGGCCTCCAGCTTGGAGTTGTCCTTCTCAAGCTCAGCGATCCGCTGAGCATCTGCGGCATGCCTGGCCTTGAAGCCGTCCTCCTGCTTCTGGGCCAAGTCACGGTACTCCTGAGACTTGGTCAGTCGGAACTGCTTCTCGCGCTCCGCAAGGGCATCCTCCGCCTCCTTCTTCTTCTCGGCGAACTGTTGCTCGAAGCGTTCATAGGCATGCTTCTGGGCAGCGACGTTCTCGTCGTACCGCAAGAGCGCATGGGCCAGGTCTCCTTCGCGCGCATCAAGCTCCTCGCGCTGGGTGGCTAGGTCCTGCTCCGTCTGAAGCTGTTGCTCGTCTCGCTGCCGCAGTTCCTTCTCCTTGAGGGCCAGCTGCCGTTCACGCTCGGCAAGGCCCTTGCGGTCCTCCTCCAGGGTTGACTGCGTTGCCTGGTGGGCGGAGAGCAGTTGGGTCTCCAGTTGGCCCAGCTCGCGGCGCTTATGCGCCAGTGAGCCCTCCATTGCCTCGCGCTCGGCCATGGCTTCACGCAGGAGCTCGGCAGCGGCATCACGTTCCTCTTGGAGGGGCGCGAGAAGTTCTGCAGCGTCGCGGATGGCCCCCTCGCGGATCTCCTTGGCGAAGCGGGTGGCCTCCTCGCGTGCGGCCTGCAGCGCCAAGTCCTCCAGCCGGCGCGCCTCGACCGCCGCATTGAAGGACGCCCACGACCTCGCGAGCTCCTCCCGCTGCTGGGCGAGTTGTATGTCCCCGAGGGCGAGGTGCACCTCCAAGCCCTCCAGGGACTCCCTCACGAGGCCAAAGGCGACCTCGCGGCGCCCCGCGCTCCAGTCCTAGCCACGAAGGACCAGCTCCTGGCTTGAGGAGGCCCCAGCCCCGGTGTCGAGTCCCGACAGCCTGGCCCCAAGGTGAGCTCGAGGGCTAGGCTGGGCTCCGCCCTCGTCCGCGCCAGCGTCCTCTTCAGAGCCCGCATCAGCAGGGCGCTCATCACCTCCAGCTGGACGAGGAGACGAAGAAGAACCTCCCCCTGCGGACTCGCCCGCGCCCGCTGGCGCCTCGCTCGCTTCCGCCGCAGGCTGCACGGGAGTCGCGGGCGTGCGCGACTGATTTGGCGCACGCGGCGGCGTCGACATGCGCGGTGGTGTTGGCTTGCACGGCGGAGTCGCCTCGCGCGGAGGCGTGACCGCGCGAGGGGGAGTAGGAGCGCGAGGTGGAGTAGAGTTCCTCTCCTCCGCGGCTTCCACCACCATTGGCTCGGGGGCGGTGTAGAGACCTCTGGGCGAGGGGCGTCCTACCCCGCCTGAGGCGCAACCGCCTCCCCTTGAGGCACCCCCTCAGTGGGGCCTGTGGAGGCCGTCTCCACAGGCCTCGTGGCCTCGTCGGCCACGGCCTCAGCCGTGGCTCTCTTCACATCTGCAGCCTTGCAAAGTCTACGGCGCTTCGCAGGCACAAGATCACTGGCAAAAACCCAAGAAAAGATCTTCAAGAGAAGGCAAAGTGAAAAGAGAAAAAGAATCAAACGACCAAGCGTCATGAACACTCACCCCTATGGAGTGAGCGTCGGTATCAACCCACGCCAGGCCTGGTGAGCGCCAGGAGGGCATGGTCTTGGCACCTGACCCCTCCGGAGGCGTCACCGCTTTCCGTTTGGAGGGGACATCGGATGGCCTCACCCCAGAGCGGTCCACAGCGGCCTTGGTGCGATGCCCGCGCCTTCCCGGAGACCCCCTCCTCACCTAGCCCAGCTCCTGAAGCCGAGGGAGAGTCCGCTCCCTCCGCTCCTCGCGTCGCCGGCAGTGGCACCTCCATCCCCGCCAAGCCTGTCGGGGTGAACGGAGGCATCCCCTCCAAAATGGCCATGCGCTCCGTCATGTTGTATTGATGGAGAGGCCGGAGCGTCACGGGGAGCTGATCCACGGCAGGCACCATGGGGTTGACGAAGAGCACGGACAGGACATTGTCGACAGTGTCCTTGTCGTTGTCCTCGCAATGAAGCCGCATCTTGTCGTTCGGCCCCAAGTACATCCACATGGGCACCGAGTGCGCCTGGAGGGGGCAATGCGGCGCGTCACGAAGTCCGCCACGATGATCTGCCCCGTGAGTCCCTCCTCGTGAAGGAAACTCAGGCGCCCCATCAGGCTCGCGTTCCTCGCGCCGTTGAAGGTCGCCTTGCCCCAGTGGGAATTCTTCAACGGTGGCTCATCGGGGACCTCGAGGAAGGCGCAGGGATGCTCCACCCCGACGAAGAACCACTTCTGGCGGAAGTCATCCACCTTCTTCATCACCGAGGTGACGGCTTTGTCTTCACTCCATGACATGGGGATCTAGACACTCCCCATGTCGTCGACGATACGGAAGGAGACGCACCCGGAGCGCTCATTCTTCGTCGTGCTCCGGAGCGCGTAGAAGCACCGGAACAGCCCCACCATGGGCTCCAAGCCTAGGTATGCCTCGCAGAGGTATGTGAAGACGGCGAGCATGAGGATGGAGTTGGGGTGCAGATGCAGCAGCTGCACCTGGTAAAACGCCAGCACCGCCTCGGGGAACGGCGAGAAAGGCGGCACCAGCCCGGCGGCGAGGCAGTGCTGTAAAATCGGAAAATACTCTCGCGGGCGTTCCCATGCGCCGCGGGCTTCAGCGCGGTGGCGCCATGCTCATTCGTCCGGTCCGCAACCAGGTAGCGGACCTTGGCGAGGGCATTCTCGTTGACGCGCACGCCCAACAGCGCCACGCCCTGCGTGACCTCGGAGGCCTCCGCCTGGGAGGAAGACCCCGCAGCGGCCTTGCCCTTGCTCTTGAGGGGACTCATCGCCGGGGGCTCGGTGTGCCGCGGAAGATGGAAGGAGCAGAAATCGCAGAAGTGAGCGGAGGCGGAGAGCTAGAGATGGCGGTGGCTTCTGCGAGAAGAATTGGAAACAGTAACGGCTCCCTGCTCCGGCGCTAGGGCTTTATGTCACCTCAAGGAGCAGTCACCGGGGCGTGGTGGGACCCCCCACGACGCGCACCCCAGATCGTGCGCAACTGTTACTTGTCTGAGTGCCGCGTGGCTCGTGCCGGCCGGGCACTTTGGGCCCACGACGCTCCGCCTTCGCCCATGGGCTCACTCGCGCCCATCACGGGCCCATGGGCTACTGTCGGCCCAGTGGAGACTGGGGTTTGAAGAGCCCACTCCCCTCAGGCCCCGTGCGTGGGCTAATCAGACAATGGAAGTCATGTCGTTGGTTGAACGATGTGATGGATATACCTATTATTTATAGGACATAGTCATTACGCCTTAAAACCGTGAGACCAACTCTTATTGTTATTCCTGGAAGATATTTTGATTGCACCAAACGTCGTATCTTATTTAGTATGACAATAACGGTGATACTTTTGGGTATCGGAAGGGGATAGTTGAGACGAGGGGTCAACAGCGGGATTTGTCAGTCCGTATAGCCGGATAGATACTCTAGGGCCCACTCGGTGAGATTATGTCAAATGAGTTTGCAAACATGTGACTAGGTCACCAGCTGACATAATATCATAGACGAGTAGAAGATAGCGATGTCGGTAACGAGATCATGCTAGGTATGAGATATCTGAGAATGATGCTCGGACACACTAAATATCACTATGAAAAAAGGTTTAAGACTAGACGTCCAGGTTTGATAGATGAAAGTCATTCGTTATATCACAGGGTTAATTCATGGGGTCCAGGACTACGAGTTAGTCATTGATCGGAGAGGAGTCTCGATCATGTCTGTTATTATATCGAACCGCAAGGGTAACACACTTAAGGGGTTTCGACAACACAACTGGAAAGGAAAGAGATCACCCGGAACGCCCCGAGAAAGGTCCGATGGAGATCGGGCAGCGACGAAATAGTTTTCAGAGCTAGAATAAATTATATATAATATGTTTGATATTAATTAGTGTAATTAATGTTTAAATATGATTTTATATATTTATTTTCGAATTTATTTAGGCTTATTTCCCTAAATGGGCCTTCCGGTGGAAAGAAGGCCCATGGGGGGGAAAACCCTCAAGGGAATTCGGTGGGGGGGGCTTGGACGGCCTAGGTGGGTCAAATGGGGCCCACCTAGGGCCGACGCACCAGCCTTGGCGGAACCAGGCATGTGGGATAGTCCCACATTGCCTGGCTGGCAAGGTTGGCTCCCCCCTGGAACCTATATAAGAAGGGGCACCCCTGACCTTTTAAATCAACCAATTAATTCTTGATTTCTCCTCGATCTCATGATTCCCTTTGTCGGAGTTGTGCCGAGGAGGATGAGAGTTCTCTCTCCACCATAGCCCGCTGCCGCGCTGCTGGTGTTCCAGTCCAAGTCTTCCGCTGCTCGTCCTAGACTGAAGCTTCGGAGGCCGTCGTCTCCATCGTATGTGTGTAACGCCCTGCGAGGTGCTGCGCTAGCGGTACTCGGAGGCCTACTTCCTCCAGCCGACCTCGAGGTCATCTTCGTCGTCTTTGTCGCGTCGAGTTCTTTGTGACCTAGAGGTCGGCTACGTCGTCTTCGTCGTCAACGCTTGTGCGGGAGCGTAATCCCCGCTATTCGGTCTACGAGGGTATGTATTCTGATCTCCGCCCTACTTCTATATCTGCATAGTGTAGATCTTGGCTAGTTTAAGGATATCGCCGATAGGAATTTTTTTGTTTTCTGCCTGCGATCCCCTTCAGTGGTATCAGAGCCGATCTATCGTAGATATAGTTGTATGCTGTTAGAACCCGTGTTCTTCACGGGGGCACCGTTCCTGTTATTTGCTAAACTCTAGCATGCACTTGAGATTCCGACAGTATTTAGTTGATGAAGCGGCCCGGACCGACTTTACGCGTACGCTTACGCGAGATTGGTTCCACTACTGACATACGGCTTGTACCGTATCTGTGGCTGGCGGGTGTCTGTCTCTCTCTCTTTAGCTGGCTTTGCATTTTCAATGGAGGGCCCGAAAGGGATGCTTAAATATGCAATTATTGGATCGTTGTTGTGGTCATAAGGTTCGTAGGTATGAAGCGGTTCTATTTATGATAACCCCAAGCCACGTAAAATAAGCAAAAGATAAACTAGAAGCGTCTAACTTTATTTTGCAGGGGCAATGTGATATGGTCAAGGTAGGTTTATTAAATTGTTTATGAACTGCGGGCGCCAAGAAGACCATGACGCAATGGACTATATCACATCGCATTACATTTGATTTTTTGTGTGCATCTTATATTGTGTGATTATATATTAGTATATATTATTTATGCGGCGGTAGTTATATATAAGATGATCCCTTCAAAATACCACAAGTGTTCTTCCTCCAACAAGCACCACCAAGAAAGTTCTATGTTATGAGGCAGGTCGTGACGATCGGGTGTCAGACATATCATCGTTCTCATACAGTGGGTGTAAGCCATGTTGCACAAGCGTTACGTGGAGGTTATTGTGGCGAGCCTAGCATATGCAGATATGGCCTCGGAACACGGAGGCCGAAAGGTCGAGCATGAGTCACAAAGTTGTTGTGATTGACAATTGTCTACCCTTGAAGTTGTGTTGCCGGCTCTGATGATGAGGGGTTGTGCAATGGATGGGGGTCGTGTAATCGCTTAAACGACCAGGAGGGATGTTCGTTTGAGTGGGAGTTCGGATAGTTATTTTCTAAAATACAAGAACTCAAAATATAATGGACAAAGTCTGTTTTGCAAACCTTTGTAGATATTAACCAATGTAATAGCATCTTTTAAAATTAGGCGCATTCCTGGGATTGAGAAACTTAAAAGGTTGGGTCCAAACTTCACAGTTTTATACTTTAGCTTGAAGATACTCCTTGTTTAAACCGCTAGCACTTTGTGATACAATACCCGCTAGGAGATAAACCCGGAGATTCCGCTGACAAAATGATAATTTGGATTATCAGGTTTTTGTGCGGATGATATCATCATAGTCAAGTGTATGCTGTGATCTCCTCCATAAAGAACCAACGAGGTGTACGAGTTGTTAGATCCCGAACATATGAGATGATCGTTAAACTCGGGGTACACCTAAAGTTCGGTTGATAAAGTTTACCAGTACGTTGACTGATTGTCTTCTCAACCAAGATGGAAGAGAATACACACATTGAATGAGCACGTGGTGGTCATACTTGATGACAAATGGTCATACTTGATGAACATTGAGACGCCTCGCTCAGCTCGATCACTGGATGACAGACGTCGTTACCAAGTGCAAATGCTATGTCATAGACTATATCATGCAAGGGGAATCGTTCACCTTCATGGTTCTTGATTAGGTTGGAAGTATCAAGAAGATGAAACAGATCGCCGGAAGTCATCAATGATGATGGTGTATATATGATATACATGTTATGAATGTTTTAGCTAAGCAAGTACTCGCAGTAGTGACTAAGTTTTTGATACTAGTCATGTTTTATGAAAACCAGGTTTACTGCTTGAGTAGCTTGAAGGGGTGAGGCGACATTGCGTGTTGATAATGGCAGAAAAATTGTTGTGATGGCCATAGACACTCTCCCTCTAGATCTACCATTTGAATAAATTCTTTATGATCGCCTATTAGTATGATCGTTATAAGTGTGTCTCCTCTAGCGAGACAATTGTTCATATATAGTTCATTGTCCTATATTTATGAAGTAATGATCATATGTCGATTTGAATTTAGATGGTAGAAGCTCCCACATTCATAATATTAATGCCAAAGGATACAAACTTAATAAAGACACCACATATGTGTGGCACTACCGTTTAATTCATGTCAATGTTATAGTCAATGAATTAGCTCCATACCGGATGGATCTAGAAGTCCTTAGATTTGATCTTTTGACACTTGCAAAATAACTAAGACACCGTTTTCGGAAAACGGGCATATAACTTATTGATAGTCATGCATATAGATGTATGTGGTCCAATGAAGTAATTGAAGGGTAGTGGAGACCTTTATTTCGTGAACTTCACTGAACGTTTTGAGTATATATTGTTGAGAATCGTGCATATGGGTGTATGTGAATCAATGAAGTACTTTAACTTGTAGTGAAAGTCTTTATTTCATAGACTTCATGAAAATTCCGAGTAGATATATGGATATCCACTCAGGGAATGTTAGTCTGGAATTTTGATTCGATCAATCAAGTTCAGAATGAAGTAGGAAATAAATTTAACAAGAAAATCAAATTCCTGTGATACAGATCGAGGAAATAAAGATTTGAGTTATAATGTTGGCACATCAATGGAAGACTTGTGAGAAGAGTTCCACAAATTACGTCGCATGGAACACCATAGTGTTATGGTATGTTAGGACGTCGTAATCGCACCCTATCGGATAGTGTGTGGTAAATAAATCTCTTACCAAATTATTGTGATCATTAGAGTCATATGGTTGAAACGCAACATTCACGTTAGATAATAGGGAAACCATTTAAATCCATGGAGACAATACCATATGAGTAATGGCATGGCTTTTAGCCTGGATTGTCGTTTCAGCAATTTAGTGTTTCGATGTGATCAAACCTAAAATGGATTATTCTTTGTAGTGTACCGTACCTAAAGAGTTAGTTGGGTACATGTCTCACGACATAGGAAAAATCGTTGTCGGGATATACCTTGTGAAAGATATAGTTTGTTGTCCAAGGGTACAAGTGAGAAACAAAGTAGAGCAAGACAAAGTTGATGAACTTTCTCTCCAGACATCAGAGTGGCGCAACCGAAAGTGTTTTCGGTGTCATGCTCCACAGCTTGAAATAAGCTGATGATACAAGATCATGATGCTCTGAGCTCATACTAAGAATGTAGGCGTACGAGGTTGTTTTCCCCACTGTGTGTTACGACAATCTTATTATGAAGGTCATATTAATGGAATATGACAGACATATGAACTACGAAGAAGAGATGGTGGACCTAAGTCCGAGAAATGGCTATGATTCATATATGATCCAAAACAAAATCCATGTACGATTACCAGGTAATGACTTGGGAGATCTTCTTGCTGGCATCTAGGATGTTAACAGAATATGGAATTTTATGAGAGAGTAGACACTAATAAGGATCGATTTGTCGTGAATCAGTTTCGACAGATTCAAAAGTTGACCACAACGAGATTTTGTCTCATGTGGCGAAGCCTGAATCTATTCTGGGTCGTTTAGCAATTACTATAATTTCGAATGAGAAATTGATAGATGGATAAGGAAACAACGTTTCTTGATAGTGTCATTAAGAAAGAGTTTTATTCAGTACAATAATGGTTTGATGATCCTGAGGATGCTAAACATGAATGCAAACTTCAGTTGTCCATTCATGGGCTGAAGCAAGCATATCGGAGCTGAAATCTTCACTTTGATGATCAAATGATTTTGGAGTTGTGCAAAATCGTTGAACAAACCTACATTTGCAAAGAAGTGAGTGGGAGCAAAGTAGCTTTTCTTGATCTTATATGCGGAAGGCATATTTGAGTGGGAGTTAAGTAGCTTTCCTTGATCTTATATGCGGAAGGCATATTTGAGTGGGAGCTAGGTGTCATTTGTGATTTGGTATGTAACGACATATTGAATGACACAGATCCTCAAGTAGAGTGTAAAGGATTATTTAAGTGATTAAATTTTCTATCAAATGAAGTTAGGAGTATTAGGCATACGATTTATAATTGTATAGATCGAAAGGGGCTTAATAACATTAGGTCGGAATATTTCCTAAGTTAAGATTTTGAAGTGTTTCGGAATAGAACAAGCGAAGAAAGAAGTTCTTGCTTGTAAGACTAGGTAAAATATTAAGTTTATCTTGGCATTTTCAGTGATAGAAAATGATGTTCGACATTCTGTATGTATCAGACATAGATTCTATCAGACTGAAAGCTCGACTTGTTGTGACCCGAGTTCTTGGTTGAAGAACATGTTCTAGAGTGATCCTTGTGTGGATCAATGAACAAACGTTAAGTATATTTTCAGTGTCTATGAGAACTAAAGATATGTTTTCTAGTAAAGGGTCAGAGTGGAAAGACAACTTGCCGTAAAACGGTTTGCGATGATGCAAGTTATTACACAGGCCCATACAACTAAAAATCTCATATAGGAGATGTTCTTTATTTTGAACAAAGACATGGTTAGCTTGCGAATTCGCATATGAATTCACTGTCGCATAATCTACATAAGTATAGAAATATATGGCAACTTCAGAAGTAGCAAGTGTGATTGGACTGAGCAGTTTTCCGAGCGTATGTGGTCCCCTTAATAGATCTCTTAGACTTTTAAGGCCCATGCTACGCGAATGTTCGAGTCTCACTCCATCCACTAGGATATATTTCACCGTTATCGTAAGAAACTGAATGATGTCAAACTTGGTGACATAGAAGTGTTGCAAAGCACAAATAGGTCTCAATGTGTGAGATCTATTGACTGTATTCCTCGTCCACGAGACGAGCAGGCACCAAGATGCTATGGGTGTTGAGCTTTTACCAAGTTGTAAACTAGATTAAGTGTTACTCTAGTACAAGTGGGAGACTGAAGGGAATATGCCCTAGAGGCACTTAACAAACATAGTTTATTGGTAATATCCCAATTGTTTATTATATGTTTTATATCATTCTATAACTGTATTAAGCAAAAACATTAATACAAGTGTGGTAGATAAACAACCAGATCCCTAGTAGCCTCTACTAAGACTAGTATCGTTGCGCGATTGATGATCGAGGTTTTCCGATCATAGGTTATGGCGCCGATCGGCAATGGAAGTCGTGCCGTTGGTTGACCTATGTGATGGACATACCCATTATTTATAGGTCATAGCCATTACGCCTTAAGACCGTGAGACCAACTCTTATTGTTATTTCTGGAAGATACTTTGATTGCACCAAATGTCGTATCTTATTTAGTATGACAATAACGGTGATAGTTGTGGGTATCGTAAGGGGGTAGTTGAGACGAGGGGTCAACAGGAATTTGTCAGTCCGTATAGCCGGATAGATACTCTAGGGCCCACTCGGTGAGATTATTTCAAATGAGTTTGCAAACATGTGACTTGGTCACCAGCTGACATAATATTATAGACGAGTAGAAGATAGCGATGTCGGTAACGAGTATGGAGATATCTGAGAATGATGCTCGGACACACTAAGTATCACTATGAAAAAAGGTTTAAGACTAGACGTCCAGGTTTGATAGATGAAAGTCATTCGTTATATCACAGGGATTAATTCATGGGGTCCAGGCCTACGAGTTAGTCATTGATCGGAGAGGAGTCTCGATCATGTCTGTTATTATATCGAACCGCTAGGGTAACATACTTAAGGGGTTTCGACAAGACAACCGGAAAGGAAAGAGATCACCCGGAACTTCCCGAGAATGGTCCGATGGAGATCGGGCAGCGACGAAATAGTTTTCAGAGCTAGAATAAATTATATATAATATGTTTGATATTAATTACTGTAATTAATGTTTAAATATGATTTTTTATATTTATTTTCGAATTTATTTAGGCTTATTTCCCTAAATGGGCCTTCCGGTGGAAAGAAGGCCCATGGGGGGGAACCCTCAAGGGTATTCGGTGGGGGGGCTTGGCCGGCCTAGGTGGGTCAAATGGGGCCCACCTAGGGCCGGCGCACCAGCCTTGGCCGAACCAGGCATGTGGGATAGTCCCACATTGCCTGGCTGGCAAGGTTGGATCCCCCCGGGAGCCTATATAAGAATGGGCACCCCTGACCTTTTAATTCAACCAATTAATTCTTGATTTCTCCTCGATCTCGTGATTCCCTTTGTCGGAGTTGCGCCGAGGAGGATGAGAGTTCTCTCACCACCATAGCCCGCTGCCGCGTGACGAGGTTCTAACTCGGCAAGTCCCAGGGTTGTACACCCCGGGTTGATTGATGGGGAGATAGGAGAGTGCAAGGTGATCACGACGGCTGACAAGCAAGGTTTACCCAGGTTCAGGCTCCCGGAGGATAACACCCTACTCCTGCTTGTCTGGTTATTGATGCGAATAGAGATTACAATGGCGAGATTGCGATCTCGCTAGGGTTTGTGGTTCTGAGCGTACGTGTGTTCCTCTTCTCTAGGACGGGCAACCCTCCTGGCTTTATAGGCAGCCAGGTCTCGGGTTGTTGGTACAGATACGGTAGGTTAAAGCCTTAACCGAGTTGGACTAGGATATAAGATACCCCGAGTGGGCCTTCTGCGGGCCTTTCCATCCTTGGCGCGGCCCAGGTAGCCTCACCGTGGGCTACCCGCAAGGTAGCCCCCCGTCAGTAGCCCCCGAGTGCTTGATCGAGTCTTAGAGTCGGACAAAGGACTCCTTCTTCCTGGACGCGCCATTGGATTGCTCGATCCTGAGCCTGAACTCGAATTTCTTCAGTCGAACCAGTCTCTCCCGATGGGAGTAATCTTGTGCAGTCGAATTACTTTGACTTCTTCTTGTGAAGCTTGATTCTATTCAGCCTGCTTTGGCTTACTTGCTGGATGGATTCGGCTGATTGAGCTTACTGTTTTGCCACTCGAAAGGTTACTTCGGGTGCTCAGATCAGTTGCTGATCTTACCTTGTTGATTTCAGCTGTGAAGCTTACCACTCGAATGAATCTGTCGAGTTCTTTTTTCAGTTGGTTTCGGAGACGTCACTGATGACGGTTTTGCTGCACGCCTCTGCGCCCGATGGGACATGACGTGGTGGGCCCCGCTGTCAGAGATGACCACGGCCACAGCTGTCACGTCCCCGAACTGGGCGCGAAATTTGCGCGGCGCGGCGACGACGCCTCGGTTTTCGTGCGTAGTGGAGGAAGTTGGCGGCGACGATTGGCTTCTCCGTGCGACACGTGGACGGCTGGATGGCTTCGCTCGGAGCTCTTTCGCGATGGTCGGTTGAGATGCCGATCCTCGAGGAATAAGTACTGCGCCCTGGCGTTTGGGATGTCATCTTCTCCAATCCATTCTTTCCTTTTCCTCTCCTATTGCGCTCTGCCATTGCCGCCGCCGTCCCGAGCTCAAAGCGATTTCTCCCCGCACTCTCCGACCTTCGCGATGGGCACGCCGAAGGGCACTGCTGGCTCCTCCGCCACCGCCGCCGATGCCGCCGGGCTGATGAAGAAGCCCGAGGGCGACTGGCAAAGGTCGATGACGAAGAAGGCCGACGTCGATGTACTCCGCGCGCAGGGTCTGCTGCCACCTGCGGACGAAGTCCAGGTGCGACTCCCTGGCAAAGAGGCTTTTCCTACCCCTCGCGATGGGGAGCGCGTTTGCTTCGCGGACTTCGTTCCGCGTGGCTTCGGGTTCCCCATGCACGATTTTGTGCGCGGGCTCCTGTACGCCTACGGGGTTCAGATCCATGATCTGACCCCCAATGGCGTCTTGAGCATCGCGGGCTTCATCGTGCTCTGCGAGTGCTTCTTGGGGGTCGCGCCCCACTGGGGACTGTGGAAGTCGCTCTTCCTCGTTCGCAAGAACGTGGGGAAGAGTGGGCTGACCTACCCAGTGGGCGGCTTCGGAATCCAGGTGCGCGGTGATACCGCGTATTTTGCGATGAAGAAGTCCGACTCCGTCCAAGGGTGGCGCCGGCGATGGTTTTACGTCCAGTCGTCCGGAGATGGCCTGGACGCATTCGACGGCAGGCGCGGGCTGAGGAAGACTGGCGCCTGGGCGCACCCGCTGTCTGCCGGGGAGAAGGAGGCAGTGCGGCCCCTGTTGGTGCTGCTGCGCGAGCTGACCGAGACCCTTGGGCGCGAAGCGGGTGGCGTCTTTCTGATGGCCACCTTCTTCCGCCTTCGGGTGCAGCCGCTGAGCGCCCGGCCCCACCCGATGTGGGCCGCCGAGGGCGTTAGCGACAAACCGCTGGACGACGAGGAGGTGGAGGCCAACGTCAGGTCCATCACCAATCTTCGAGTCGCGGACGCCTGCAACGTCAAGTGCCCCATTGCTCCTTACGGGGCTATGAACCCCGTTCCTGAGGTGAGTCTGTTCTCTCTTTCTTTTTGTACTTGTTCGACCGGAGTCTACTTTGTTTTTTGATTCGACTTGCGTCTACTTTTGCTTTTAGGGTCGGGATTTATTCATCAGCCATCCTCCCCTCCCTGAGAATGGGCCCGACGATGAGTCGAAGTTCATCGAGGATGAGGGTGATGACGAAGAGATCCCCTCCGCACACTCTCCCCGCGATGATTTGGAGGAGGAAGACGAAGTGGAGGAACCCGCGAGGAAGAAGCGGAAGCTTCCGATCCGCGGCGAGTCTGCTTCTGCGTCGTCGCCTGCTAGGGATGCGGGTGTTGCTAAGGAGGAGGCCGTGGCGACGTCCCCGGGTGCGCATTCTTCGGGTGGCTGGGAGGAACCTCTCGGCGTTCCTCCCGTTGCCTCTGCTGCGCCACGGTCCTTCGCGCGAATGCCCTCGCCGTCGCTGTCGAGCTTCGACGACGCCAGCTCCCCCAGGTTGGTTTCTTTGCAACATGTTCTTCGAGTATTACTTTGCGGGTTCGCCGTTTTATTGACTTTTGTGTTCTTGATATTGCTACAGCCATCGCTCTGACAACATCGGCTCCCCCATTCGGGACACAAAGCTTACTTCTGGCCCTTCGATTGGGCTGGAGACGCCTGTGGTGGGGGAGAAGGTGCACGCGGAGGCCCTCGGCATGGCCTCGTCTAGCCGGGCTCCTCCTTCGACTGTCGATGACCTTGAGCTCCTGGACCACATAAGTCTTCTTTTGTTTTCTTTGTTCTTCTGTTTTCTCATCGGGTGCGCGATCAGCGCTCCCGATGGGAGTAGCCCCCGAAGGTGTGGGTGACTAGTATAGTCGCCCGCAACTTTATTGACATCATGCATCTTTTGTTTTCAGCCATACTATCGCCAGCAGCTTGACGCAGCCGCGGCTTATGTTCGCCTGGAGAAGGAGAGGGACCAACTGCGTTCCTCGCTGGACCAGGCTACTGGCCGGGTGGATGAGCTCGAGAAGGCTCTTCGTGAGTCTCAAGAGCGGGAGCTGGCGCGGGTCGCCCAGGAGAAGACTCAGATTGGTCGTCTCCTTTCACTCGCCGCTGTTCTTGGGGGTGAGTATCAGCATTTCGCTTACTGAGTTTTTCATTCCTTTTCTCGTCCTGACTTTGACTTTTGTCGCAGAGACTTGCGGTGGAGTTCCTCCGGAAGACGCTTCGAGTGACACCGTCGACTTGGCGACCGCGGTTGGCTTCTTCGACCGCGTATGCGCCTACGCCTCGGATGCCTTGAGGAAGTCTTCCGCCGCGTTGGAGAAGTCGACCGGAGCTCTGGCCTTGGTGCATCAAAGCATTTTTCCGGGCAGCCAGCCGCCAGCGACCGTGGACGCTCTGGCCGCGCCGTTTGGGGACGCGACCACCATCGCCGACTTCACGCGGTCGCAGACGGTACGCGGCTCCGAGCTCACCTTCCAGCTCCTTTTAGGCCACCGAGTTCCAGGTGACTTCGAGAAGATCGTCAGCGGTTTTCCTCGCAAGCCTGACGGTCGGACCGCGTCGCTGAGTGGCGTGAAGGAGCGCGCCTCGCAGCTGGCTGCGCAGCTTGTGGCACTCTTCGAGAGGGCCCTTGCTAAGGCGACTGAAGCGGCTGCCCGGAAGGGCCGCTCCCGGTCGCAGTCCGCGGCCTTAGAGTAGGCATAGGTGTAGGGATGCAGCAGTCGCTGCGGCTTGTATTTTGAACTCCCTGTTTGTAATGGATATTGCCCTGTCGGGTCTTTTGCTCTTTAGTATTGATCTTGCTGACTTTCTGCCTTCTGAGCTGAACTGTGCTTGGCCGTCGCACTTCTGTATTGACTCTGCGTATTTGTCTGACAGAGTGACATGCGCGATGCTGCTCCGCCATCTCCCTTGGCCGAGCCGAGTGGCGCGGCTTCTTCTTCGGGTGCTCGCCGTCGTCGGGCGGCGCCGGCTCCTCCGCGCAGTGCGAATGACCAGCGGATAATCACCTACTTGAAGAACAAGGTGGTGGAGCTTGAGGCGACCCTAAAGAATACGGAGCGGATGTTGCAGCGCTCCCAGTCGCATCCCACGGCGGAGTTCTCACGTCGCGAAGATTTTTTGCTTGGAGAGATGGACTTGATCAGTCGGCAGCTGCAGGGTATGTACCATGTTTGGCGGCTCCCTTCGCTGTTGTTTGTCCTTCTCCTTCTGACTTGCAGTTCGTGTGCGCAGATGTTAATCCCGATTGGGAGGCCGAGCGGGCTCGCGTTGAGGAGCGAGTCACCCGAGAGGCGTCCGGCGACTCCTATGAAGCTCGCCAGTTCTGGGTGAACAAGTCGAGGGGGCGTGTCCTTGCCACGATGCTTGATCGAACGTGGCGCGCTGCCGCTCTTCTGGAGAGCTGCCGGACGACACTTTGGCACGTCAACCGCGTGTACTTCCCGCATAATGCGCAGCCGAACGGGTTGCCTGCCTTGCTGGAGAGGTTCCGTGGTGGCGAAGGGCTGAAGGAAGTAGTCGACGCTCAGCTTGTGGCTGGTGCAAACGCGGCGCTGGCGTATGTTCGGATGCACCGGCCACATCTTCCGCTTGAGCGAGTGCTTGAAGGCCTGCCAGGTGACGACGACTTCGACGAAACCTTGCCGGCTGCGCGCCGGATTATACGGCAAGTTCAGGACTTGAGCGAGCGGCTTGTAGGTCCTCTCGATGCGCCAAAGGCTGAGCCTGCAGTTTAAAGTAGCTGTCGTCTGATGTACAGGGTTAGCTATAGGGGGCAAATTTTCTTGTGTAAGTATAATGTAACAGGTTACAGCATTTTTTCGAGTAATGAGAATTGCTATGTTTACTCGAAAGTGAGGGTGCCTGATTCGACCTGTGTGGCGCAGCTGCCGAGTATGCCAAGCAGTGGCCTAGGTTTTGCAAGTGTTACCTGTATGCCGCGGTCCCTGGTTTTATCAGGTGGCGACTGAGGATTTGTAACTTGACCTGTGCGGCGCAGCCCCCGAGTCGTTCGGGTGGTGGCCTAGGATTTTGATTAATTCCTGTCTGGCGCAGTCCCCGAGTAGGTCGAGTGACGGCCTAGGATGACAAGTGTGACCTGTGTGGCGCGTCCCCCGAGTATGCCGGGCGGTGACCTAGGATTTGGAACTTGACCTGTGCGGCGCAGCCCCCGAGTAGGTTCGAGTGGCGGCCGAGGATTTTTCTGAGTCCTGTTTGGCGTAGCCCCCGAGTAAGTCGAGTGGTAGCCTAGGATTGCAAGTGCGACCTGTGTGGCGCAGCCCCCGAGTATGTCGGGTGGTGACCTAGGATTTTGAACTTGACCTGTGCAGCGCAGCCTCCGAGTAGTTTCGAGTGGCGGCCGAGGATTTTTCTGAGTCCTGTTTTGGCGTAGCCCCCGAGTAAGTCGAGTGGTAGCCTAGGATTGCAAGTGTGACCTGTGCGGCGCAGCCCCCGAGTATGTCGGGTGGTGACCTAGGATTTTGAACTTGACCTGTGCAGCGCAGCCCCCGAGTAGGTTCGAGTGGCGGCCGAGGATTTTTGATTCTGTGCTTGTGTGGCGCAGCCCCCGAGTGAGTTGGGTGGCGGCCTAAGCTTTTATTTCAACCTGTATGGCGCAGCCCCCGAGTGGTTCGGGTGGCGACTGAGGATTTTTGGCGTGCTTGTATGGCGCAGCCCCCGAGTAGTTCGGGTGGCGGCCTAAGCTATTATTTCAACCTGTTTGGTCAGCCCCCGAGTGGCTGCCTAGGATTTTGAGCTTCTTGAGTGACGGGAGGGAGGAGACAGTTTTTCTTCAAGTCACTTTATTGATTCATGCGAACAGGCCGCCTCATTAAAAACCCTCCAGTCCCCTCAGGTACCCTGGCAAGGAAAAGAGTGCGTCTGAAACCTGCCGCGTTGCCTTTCTTGTACAATGCTTGACGTGAACTAGGCGTAGAACCGGCGGAGTTGTGCTACGTTCCACGGGTTGCTGCAGTCTGCTCCTGTCTTCGAGTCCTTTAGGCGGTATGCTCCATTGCCTATTGCTTCTGTTACGATGTACGGGCCCTCCCATGGGGAGGCGAGCTTGTGCACCTTCTTTTGCTTGAGTCGAAGGACCAGGTCTCCTGCCACGAACGCTCTTGGCCGCAGCCTCCGAGTATGGTAATTACACGGCTGATCGTGCTAGGGCGATGTCTCGTGCTTCGTCGAGGGTGTCTCTGCTGTCTTCGAGTGCTTCCTCTGCTTCTGACTCGTCGTAGGCGACTACTCTTGGTGCGTCAAACTTGATGTCGTAGGGGAGGATCGCTTCTGCGCCGTACACCATGAAGAATGGCGTGTACTGGGTAGATCTATTCGGCGTTGTTCGTAGACTCCAGAGGACTGACGGCAGTTCTTCCACCCATGCGCCCGCTGCGCGTTTCAGGGGTACGCGCAGTCGCTTCTTGATGCCGTTGCAGACTAAGCCATTGGCTTTCTCCACTTGTCCGTTGGATTGCGGGTGCGAGACAGATGCGTAGTTGAGCTTGATCCCCTGTTCTGAGCAGAAGTCTTTGAATTCCTCGGCTGTGAAGTTCGAGCCGTTGTCGGTGATGATCCCATTAGGTACTCCGAACCTGAAGATGATTGACCTGATGAAGTTGACCGCTGTGGACGCAGTCGAACTTGTGATGGGCACGGCTTCGATCCACTTTGTGAATTTATCGACTGCGACCAGGAGGTGGGTATGACCTCCGGGTGAGGATTTCTTCAGCGGGCCCACCATGTCCAGGCCCCATTGGGCGAAGGGCCAGGCTAGTGGTATTGTTTTGAGCTCTGATGCTGGGGCGTGCGGCTTGTTGGCGAATTCCTGGCACCCTGTGCATTTCTTCACCAGCTCCTCAGCGTCCTGCATGGCTGTGAGCCAATAGAATCCGGCTCGCAGCGCCTTGGCCACCAGTGCTCGGCTGCTTGCGTGATGTCCGCATGTACCCGCGTGAATGTCGAGTAGGATGGCTTGGCCGTCGACTGGATGTATGCACCTTTGCAGGATTCCTGATATGCTTCTTTTGTAGAGTTCCCCGTTGATGATGGTGAAACTTTTGGAGCGTCTAATGATGCGCTTTGCTTCGACTGGGTGAGCTGGCAGCTTCTGATGCAGTATGTATGCCAGGTATGGTCCTGTCCATGTGGCTTCGACTAGCATGACTTCCATGGGTACTTTGTCTTGGCTTGGCGGGTTGACATCGCCTTTTGTGGTTGCAGTGCTGGCTGTACACTGAGTCTTGATGGATCTTTGCGTGATGCACTCGAGGAAGACGCCGGGTGGGACTGGTACCCTGTCCGAGCCCATGTTAGCTAGGGCGTCGGCTTCCTCGTTGCTTTCACGGCCGATGTGGCGTAGCTCACAGCCGTCGAAGTTTCCTTCCATCTGATTGTAGAGGTCTCTGTAGGCTATCATGTTGTCAGCGATGGCGTCGCAGGACTTCATGGTTTGCTGTACCACCAGGTAGGAGTCGCCGTGGATCATGAGGTGCGTAGCGCCGCAGTTCTTGGCCATCCGCATGCCGTGGATCAGGGCCTCATACTCGGCTTCATTGTTGGACGGCTTCGGGAAGTCCATCTGCAAGACGTACTTGAGCTTGTCGCCTTTGGGGGAAACGAGCACGACTCCTGCCCCGGCTGACTTGAATTTCTTGGAGCCATCAAAGTACATTGTCCATGCGTTGGACAAGTCGGGGACGTTCGGTAGCTGGGCTTCTATCCACTCAGTGGTGAATTCTGGGAGGACTTGGGCCTTGATGGACTTCGGGTGAGCATACTTCAGCCCCCATGGTCCTAGTTCGACAACCCACTTGGCGACTCGTCCTGTCGCGCGCTGGTTTGTGAGGATGTCTGCTAGTCCGGAGGAGCTTACCACCGTGATCGGGTGCTCGGAGAAGTAGTGGACGACCTTTCTGGAGGTCATGAAGACTCCGTATGCCAGCTTCTGGTAATGCGGGTAATTCTGTTTGGACAAGGTGAGCACCTCGCTAAGGTAGTAGACGGGCCTCTGCACCGGGTGGCTGTGCCCTTCTTCTTCGCGTTCGACTACGAGCACCGTGCTCACCACCCTGTTTGTTGCTGAGACGTACAGGTAGAGCGGCTCGTTTTCCAGCGGTGCCACGAGGATCGGAGAGGTTGTCAGTGTCTTCTTGAGATGGTCGAATGCGTCCTGCGCCTCTTGCGTCCACTCGAACTTGTCTGACTTCTTCATCAGTTGGTAGAAGGGTAAGGCCTTTTCCCCCAACTTACTAATGAACCGGCTAAGGGCTGCGACTCGGCCGGCTAATCGTTGCACCTCCCTGAGCTTCGTGGGTGCTGGCATTGTGAGTATGTTCTGCACCTTCTCGGGATTCGCTTCGATTCCTCTTGCGGATACAAGGTACCCTAGCAGCTCTCCGGCTGGCACGCCGAATACGCACTTCTCTGGATTGAGTTTGATTTGGTACATGTCTAGTGCGGCAAAGACCTTGCGTAGGTCGTCGACTAGGGTATCTTCCTTCCGGGTAGTGACGACGATATCGTCGACGTAGACTTGGACGATCTGCCCGATTAGCCCCTTAAGGCATGCTTGCATTGTCCGCTGGTACGTGGCACCTGCGTTCTTTAACCCGAACGGCATCGTCTGGTAGCAGAAGACGCCGTCGGGTGTGATGAACGCTGTCTTCTCCTCGTCCTCGACCTTCAGCCTGATCTGCTGGTAACCTGAGTAGGCGTCCAGAAAGGATAGGCGTTCGCAACCTGCAGTCGAGTCGATGATCTGGTCTATCCGCGGGAGCGGGAAGTGGTCTTTGGGGCAGCATTTGTTGACTGCGGTGAAGTCCACGCACATGCGTAGTTTCTTCGTCTTCTTTTTCTCGACTAGGACCGGGTTAGCGACCCAGTCCGAGTCCTTGATCTCTCGGATGAACTTGGCGTGCAATAATCTGTCGACTTCCGTGGTGATAGCGTCTCGTTTGGGTCCTGAGAAGCGTCGCATGGATTGCTTGACAGGTCTTGCGTCCTTGTGGACTTTCAGAGAGTGCTCGGCGAGTTCCCTGGGTATCCCCGGCATGTCAGAAGGTTGCCATGCGAAGATTTTCCAGTTCTCACGTAGGAACTCGACGAGCGCGCTTTCCTACGCGGGTGTCAGGCTTGATGAGACCTTGACTGTCTTTCCGCTGTCCGTCGGGTGGACCTGGTGGGTGACGGTGTCATCATTCGTGTTGAACGCTGCGTCTTTGGCAGGCTTCTTGCGAGCTGGGAAGATGGTCTTGTCGTTGTCGGCTGATATGGCTTTGAACCGCTCTTCGACGCCGAAGGACTCGGAGATCTTAGCAAACTCGCGGTCGCAGCTGTTGGAGAGCCCAAAGTCGCCGCGGACGGTGATTACTCCCTTTGGCCCGGGTAGTTTTATCATCAGGTAGGCGTAGTGGGGTACTGCCATGAACCTGGCAAAGCTTGGGCGTCCGAGGATGGCGTGGTATTGTGACTTCCAGTCGACGACCTCAAAGTCTATTGACTCCTTCCTGAAGTGCTCGGGTGTACCAAGGATGACGTCGAGTGTGATTGTTCCCATGGGTGTGATTGGCTGCCCTGGTACTATGCCGTGGAAGGTGGTCTCCGACTCCGGCAATTTCTCTGTCGACCTGTTCATTCGCCTGAGGGTGTCGGCGAATATGATGTTGATGCCGCTGCCCCCGTCCAGGAACACTTTCTTCAGGCTGTAGTCGCCGATCAAAGCCTCAATCACGAGTGCGGCGTTCCCTGGTCGGACTACCTCCGCTGGGTGATCTGCCCTGGAAAATGTGATTGGTGTCTCCGACCCGCGCAGGTAGTCTGGTACCGCGCGCGGGCTATTGATGGCTTGAAGTACTTGGCGCGTGATAATTTTCTGCCTCCTGTTCGACGGGGGTCCCTTTTGTATCATGTTCAACTGTCCCCGTGCGGCTGGGTACGCGTCGGCTGCTGCCGGCGGACCTTGTTGCTGCTGCTGCGGCTGGGGGAACGCTCCTGCCGCCTGCAGTTGATTGTTGTTTGCGGGTGCTGCCTGGATGGCTAGATGCGGTGCCGCTTGTATGGCCTGCACCGGGGCGATGATTTGCGGGTTGCGGAACGAGTGGTGGGTCTTGACATGATTGACCGCGCGATCGAGCTTGGGGTAGTAGACTCGGTTCGCGTGGTCGTTGCCGAGATCGTCGACGTAGATGTCCTCTTCGCGGGTACAGCTGGCGCAAACCTTGCGGGTGTGGCAGATGCGATCTCCACGGGTGTGGCAGATGCGATCTTCGCGGGTCCAGCGGTTGCGGTCTCCGCGGGTGCGGCGGATGCGATCCCCGCGAGTGCGGCAGATGCGATCTTCGCGGGTCCAGCGGGCGCGGTGGTTGGCGATTTTGACGATGCCGCCGCGCGTAACGCCATAGTCGTAGACCTGAGTATGCCACGACTATCGATGCAACAGAATACGGTGCCGAAGGTGATGTGTATACCTTTATCCAGATCTGCGTACACCGATTGGTGAGTTTTCGAGTGGATGACATACTCGAAGGAGCCGAATCGGATCGACTCCCTGATGGCGGGTGCGCCGATCTTCATTGCGGATGGAGCCAGCGTGACCATGATCCTAGCACTTGTTTGTCTTCCCACAGACGGCGCCAATTGACGAGGTTCTAACTCGGCAAGTCCCAGGGTTGTACACCCCGGGTTGATTGATGGGGAGATAGGAGAGTGCAAGGTGATCACGACGGCTGACAAGCAAGGTTTACCCAGGTTCAGGCTCCCGGAGGATAACACCCTACTCCTGCTTGTCTGGTTATTGATGCGAATAGCGATTACAATGGCGAGATTGCGATCTCGCTAGGGTTTGTGGTTCTGAGCGTACGTGTGTTCCTCTTCTCTAGGACGGGCAACCCTCCTGGCTTTATAGGCAGCCAGGTCTCGGGTTGTTGGTACAGATACGGTAGGTTAAAGCCTTAACCGAGTTGGACTAGGATATAAGATACCCCGAGTGGGCCTTCTGCGGGCCTTTCCATCCTTGGCGCGGCCCAGGTAGCCTCACCGTGGGCTACCCGCAAGGTAGCCCCCCGTCACCGCGCTGCTGGTGTTCCGGTCCAAGTCTTCCGATGCTCGTCCTTGACTGGAGCTTCGGAGGTCGTCGTCTCCACCGTATGTGTGTAACGCCCTACGAGGTGTTGCGCTAGCGGTACTCGGAGGCCTACTTCCTCCACCCGACCTCGAGGTCATCTTCATCATCTTCGTCACGCCGAGTTCTTCGCGACCTAGAGGTCGGCTACGTTGTCTTCGTCGTCAACGCTTGTGCGGGAGCGTAATCCCCGCTATTCGGTCTACGAGGGTATGTATTCCGATCTCCACCGTACTTCTATATCTGCATAGTGTAGATCTTGGATGGTTTAAGGATATCGTCGATAGGAAAAAATTTGTTTTCTGCATGCAATCCCCTTCAAAGGCATCCATAAAGCAGGCTCAAGAGGCCATGCCCGCAAGCACAGACGAAGCGCTCCCACCACCGCCTACAACTGGGGCTCCCGACTACGGACCCCAGATAGGGGAGCGCATGTTGCTCACTGCGGTGCATCAAGAAATAGGCTGGATCGACGAGATCAAGGACTACCTCGCTAGGGGAATCCTCCCCGAGGAAGATGTCGAAGCATAGCGAATCGCTCTCCAGGCAAAATCCTGCTACATCCTCGAGTAAGATCGCTACCGCAATCTCCCAAATGGCATCGCGCTCAAATGCGTCCCTCCTGAAGAAGGAAAAAGCTTGATCAAGGACATCCACAGCGGGGAATGCGGCCACCATTCGTGCGCCCGCACCCTCACAGACAAGGTCTTCAGGAATGGCTTCTACTGGCCGCAAGCACTTCAGGATGCAGGTGACATCGTTCAAGCTTGCGAAGCCTGCCAGTTCCACACCAAGCAAATCCATCAGCCCGCGCTGGGACTTCAAACCATCCCGCTCTCCTGGCCGTTCGCGGTCTGGGGGCTAAACATCTTGGGACCATTCCCAACAGCGCGAGGAGGCTACCACTAACTCTTCGTGGCCATGGACAAATTCATCAAGTGGCCCGAGGTTGAGGCGACGTGCACAATTCCAGCAGGCGCGTCGGTAAAATTCATCATAGGCCTGGTCTGCCGCTTTGGAGTGCCTAATCGCATAATCACCGACAACGGCTTGCAATTCACAAGCGGCATCTTCACGTCTTACTGCGAGAAACTAGGAATCAAGCTCTGCTTCGCCTCGGTAGCTCACCCGCAGAGCAATGGCCAAGCAGAGCGCGCAAATGCATAAGTCCTCAAGGGCTTAAAGACCAGGACCTTTAACATCCTCAAAGGTCACGGCAAGGGCTGGATCGGCGAGCTCCCTTCTGTGCTCTGGTCCATCCGTACCACGCCGCCCAAGCCTACGGGGGAAACACCGTTCGCCCTCGTCTATGGAGCCGACGCAGTCCTCCCCACATAAATCAAGCATGGATCCCCACGGGTCCTTGCCTTCAATGAGGACGAGCAAGAGGACCTCCACAACGACGACCTGCTGCTTGTCGAAGGACTACGCCGCCGTGCTGCCCTTCGGGCGGCAAAATACCAGCATGACCTCCGACGCTACCACAGCCGCCATGTGTGCTCGCGCACCCTGGAGACAGGCGATCATGTCCTTAGGCGGATCCTCTCCAGGGAAGGCCTCCATAAGCTCTCACCAATGTTGGAATGCCCCTACAGGGTCACCCGCATCGCCAGGCCTGGCGCGGCTCGCCTCGAGACTCAAGACGGCATCCCCGTCAAAAACTCGTGGAACATCATGCACTTACGGAAGTTCTACCCGTGATCATTGTCACGCCGTGATTATTGTCACGTCAAGACATCTGGCTGAAGAGGCAGCTTACGGCTCCACCTCCAAGCATTTTTAGTCTCTAGAGGAAAAGCTCACGGCTTTCACCTCCAAGCTCCAAAGGCTTCTCTCGAGTGTCATCCCTCCGAGCTCTCCTTGTAACGGCTCCACCTCCAAGCATTTTTAGTCTCTGCCACTAATGGGTGGTCCCCATGCCTCGACATGGATAAATACATTAACTTGGCAACTCCAAGCATAATGAGACATTTCGTTCCTAAGTGAACTTTGCGCTACGGCGCCAATATGTAATATTTTGGTGGTGAGTTTATTCCCGCATTATTGTTTTTCAATGTGCGCATATATCTTTCCCCATGCGCACCTCGCGAGAGGGGGTTGAGTACGTTGCCAGTGCCTCAAATGACACACCAACAGGACTGCAAAACCCAAGGATCGGGGCTCTGGCTAAAGGGCAAGCTCCCACAAACACGCCATCTCTACAAAGGACCTTGGTACTTACTCTCCTCGCGAGGAACGTTTGAGGAGACCTATAAGCGCGCATGAGTTCCCACTACCATGTACAAGCGTTTTGGTTTGCCTCTCTAACATCCACAGGGAACAAGCGTCCCTTAGAGCCTGAGGAGGCAAACGGCAAAGACCTTTGGAGCCAACCTCCTCGCCAGGCAAAAACCTCTACAGGGCAAAGAACCTCCAGAAGCTAAGTCCCGCACCCATAACTCAAGAGTTCTTCCCTCACCTCAAGCGCACGTTTGTCCCTCGAGCGATTCTTTTTCCCTTACTTTTCATGGACTACTCGAACGTCAAAGGGGGGCACTTGAGCATCGCGACTCAGGGCTCCTACCTCTCCAAGCCTTAAACTCCCCCCGTCCTTGCTGAGCCATTGCTAGCATACAGCAGTGGCGGAGTCACAGCGCGAAGAGACGGGTCCTAACGATGCAGAGCAAGTATAGACATGAAAATAAGATAAAAGGGCCTCTCGAGGAGCACACAAGCTGAAATAAAATACTTAAGGAGTATATTACATGCCAAACTGCAAATTGTCTAAACAAAAGATTGTTTCAGATACAAGCGCTCAAGTGCACGACAAGTAGGGCTCAAGCGGAGTCCGCACCATCGTTCTTCTCCTCTGCTACGTCCTCCTCAGCTCCGGCAGGGTCAGCTTCCTCGTTGACCTCTGCAGCAGCCTCCGTACGCTTGAAGCGGGAGCAGAAGGACTCAACTTGCTCGCGGAGGGAGCTGGAGACCCGCAACACCTCCTCACCCTCACGAGGCTCGGTCACCGTCAAGAGGTCGAAGCCAGGCGTGAGGAGCCTGAGGTTGGTGAAGATGCGATCAACAACCACCGCCAGGAGCTGGCGGCTCTCCACCTTGATCACCTCGCGGAGCTCGGCGGCAGGGCGCTCGAGTGCCGTGAAGAGCTGGTCGAAGAAGAACAGGTACATGGCAGCATCGCCATGGCCTCGAGCGTCGACGTGAGGCGCCTCCGCGCCAAGCTGGGCAGCAAGCTCGTTGCCCCTAGCCACCAGGGACAGGAACATGCGCTCTCGCTGCTTCGTGAGCACCCGAGTCGCCTTCGTGCTGTCCTCAGCCTCCACCGTCCGCTCAACCACTGGGCCCACCTGCTCCTCCACGTCCTTGACGGGGGAGTTTAGGTCCAGGATGGCCTTCCTGCGAGCATCCTCCGCCTGCGGTGGGCCTCCTTGGCGCGCTGGAGGCGGACCCCCAACTTAGCGTTGGCTTTCTCAAGCTCCCTGATCCGCTTGGCGTCGTCGGCGTGCTTGGCCTTGAAGCGATCCTACTGCTTCTTGGCCTTCTCGCAGTACTCCTTGGCGATGGACTGCCTGAAGTCCTTCTCCCGCTCCGCAAGATCCTTCTCCGCCTCCTCATTTTTCTCAGCGAACCGGGCCTTCAAGCGCTCCAGGGCTTGCTTCTGGGCAGCGACATCCTCGCCGTGCTTCTGGAGCGCCTGGGCCAGGTTCCCCTCGCGCGCCTCGAGGTCCTCGCGCTTGAACGCAAGCTTGTTCTCCGCTTGGAGCCGCTGCTCATCGTGCAGCAACACATCCTTCTCCTTGGAGGCCAGCTGCCGCTCGCGGGCGGCCAGGCTTTTGTGGACCTCCTCCAGAGTTCCTTGCGCGGCCTGGTGAGCAGAGAGGAGTTGGGACTCAAGCTAGGAAAGCTCGCGGCGCTTCTGCGCCAGCGAGCCCTCCATGGCCTAATGCTCGACCCTTGCCTCGGCCAAGAGATCTACGGCCGCGTTGCGCTCCTCCTGAAGGGGAACAAGAAGCTCATCTGTGTCGTGGATGGCCCCTTCACGGATCTCCTTGGCGAAGCGGACGGCCTCCTCGCGCTTGGCCTGCAGCGCCGCGTCCTCCTGGCGTCTGGCCTCCACGGCTGCGTGGAAAGACGCCCACGCCTCCGCGAGCTCCCCGCGCTGCTGGGCGAGCTAGGCATCCTCAATAGTGAGGTGCGCCTCCAAGCCCTCCAGGGACTCCTGCACGAGGCGAAAGGCGACCTCGCGGTGCTGTAACATCCCAATTTTGCAAAAATTTAAAACTTTGCATTCATACATCATTCATCATATAGACTTAACATTTAATCACCTAAGTACTAAATAAATTTACAATTATGAGTTTAAATAATGTTTAATCCCATTAAGTGTTTATTTAAACTTACATAATAAATATAATTTTTCCAAATTATATAATGGGTAAGTTTATTTTTAAAAATTGCTAATTTAAATAACCTTTCCAAAATATTTTTTTATCAATTTTTCTGAAATATTTTGAATAGGTTTAAAAATCATTTAGTAAATCAGATTTGAAAAAAAGTTTTGATTTTTTTTAAAGGAATGGTTTACGGGCCGGGCCAGTCGCTATCTGCCGCGCGCGCGTGAGCTAGCAGCCCACCAGCCCGCTCCAGCGCGCACCTCTCTCTTCTCTCTCGCTGACAGGTGGGCCCCACCTGTCAGCCGTCTTCAACCTCTGTCCGGAGATCGCGCCGGAGATGGAGTCCGAGACCGAGCCGTTTTCGGGCCGTTTCTCGCCGCGTCTAGCGCCCCTGCCCCCTCCTATTTATTCACCTCGAAGCCGCCTCCGAAATCCCCCCCCCCAAACCCTACCTCTCCGCCGTCGGGCTGCTCGGGATCGAGACCGCCGCCGCCGCCATTGCCGCCGGGCATTTTGCACGATTTCGGTAAAACCGAGCACCTCGAGCGCCCCCGCTCTCTTCCCCTCACCTCCCCATCTCCTTGCGCACACATTGAGCCCGCTCGTGTGTTCTATTTCGCAGCCGAACGCCGAAACCGTCCTCGACCCGAGGCCGTCGCCGCCGTCCACGACTCCGACGAGGAAAGGAGAGGGTTACCGACGCCGCCGCCGCGCCATCGACTTCGTCTCCTCCTCCGCTTCATTTTGGTAAGAACCGCGCCTCCCGGAGCTTCGTTTTAACGCCGGAAAGGTCGAGGCCGACGCGCCGCCGCCGCGGGCGCCATCGCCGGCGAGCGTTCCGGCGACCTGCGCGCCGCCCGGTTCGGCCGAGCGTCCTAAGCCGTTGGATCTAGATCAAAACGTTCTCGCGCGTCCGATTTCATTTAAATCGGACGGCTCTCGTCCACGATCCGCGCGAACCGTTTTCGTCCAATAGGGTCGTGCCACGTAGCCCCTCTTATTTTCTTTTTCGCAGGAATTTTATAAATAAAACAGAAAATATGTAAAACTTAGAAAATTCATAACTTATGTTCTGTAAATCCAAATTCAATGAATTTTATATCCACGGATAGCCCTGCTAGAGTAGTTTAATTCTACATCATTTGTTTTTGCTTTTGATAAATAATAATTCATAAGATCATCCGAGGAGTAATTCGGCTATTAAATCCATAATTTAAATAATAAAAATGTTTTCCAAATAAACTCAATTGTTTTAGGTTTAGGTTATTAACCTCTGCCCAGGAATATTAATATGTGTCTTATTTGAAAACTTTCCTAGAATAATAAAAGTTGTAATTGTAGAATCTAAGTTTGCTATATTGTTTTCAATTATTCAATTGTTAAGTGAAATGAGAAATCCCTAGAATTTGCATCTCATGCATTTAATAACAGAGAATATTAACTATTGATAAGTGTGTCTAATTCTACACATGGCATATCATGCATGCATACATCTTTTATTTGGTGTTGTGAGAATATCGTGTGGATATTTATTTATATGTATTGCTTGTGCTAGATTGTGAAGGAGAGGAAGGACTTGCGTGTGATTGTTATTCTTGTTTTGCCTGCCCCTCCTGCTGCCAAGGCAAGTGACTTCATAAAACACCTACTATTTTATTCTATTGCATACCTAGTGTTTTAAGAAGTATCTGTAAAAGTAGAATGCATGATAGGTTTCTGGGAGATTTGTAGTATGCTATGCAAACCTGTTAGGTTACCCCTTAGAAATTCCAGTTAGACCCCTATTATAATTTAGTGGAAGTACCTGCTGCAAAAATGATTGTTTTATGGTTGATGTGATAAATGAAAATTTCCACTAAATTAATTTAACGCCTGGGTGGATTGGGTCGATCGAGGAGGTTTCAAGTTGAGTGGCTTCTCAGGGCCAAGTTTCATGGTTGTCTTCGCCCAAGATAGTTTCCACTTACTTGGTGCCATGATATGCGGTGTTAACCTGAGTTGCTCACTTGTGGTAGGCCACCCAGGGCTATGAGATTTAAGTTTACACTGAGTCTAGTTGCTTATCGTGCAACCATTGGTCATTATGGGCTCTGTCTTGATGGAGTAAGTAGATGTGGACCTGGGTCAAGAGATTGATGGTGGTAGAGTTGATAGGATGGTGGTAATCTCTTAGTATGATCATGGGAAAGCAACTTCTGAAAAGTCTCGTCTTGATCTTCTCCTTTTCCTTCTCACTAAAAGAGTGTAGAGGATAGTTTGGGTTGATTAAGTCTAATGGTGAAAGTGCACACCCTCTCGAGAGTTAAAACCTAAGATCTTAGCCGTGTCCCCGGCATCGGACAATTTGAGTGACTACACAAGGCTGTGTTCTGAAAATCTCTTCATCCCAATTTCTTAATAAAACTTTGTTGGGTGAACATGGCTAGGAGACATGGACTTGTCTCGAGATGTCTCTGAAAGAGAAGATATTGATTTAAGAAAACTGTTTATCAAAAGTAGGAGAAAACTTGCTTTACGCAATAGCCTTGAGCTCCACCAGCCAAACGAGCATATAGATATAGCTTAGTAGAACATTAAAAATCAAGGTCACTTGCCACCACAATTCAATTGTGCTGACCCTTTATAGCTGGGCTGCAACTAAAACTTGCAGAATGTCCGAATGAGGAGTAAGGGGGTCGTCTTCGAGCTACAACCAACATGATCTACCAGTGGCTTCATGGAGATGATGTAGCTCCATGCTATCTTTGGTTTTGCGTTTGAACTCTGAAATAAAGTGTGAACCATTTATTCAGCTAGCGTTATCAGCTATACAAAATTGTAAGGATTTTCTGTTTTTGGATCATTCGTATCGTATTGTAATAGATTATGACATCGTACTGTGATATTTCATCTTATTGGAAATTGCGAGACTTATGTGATCCAAGTCTTCCGCACTATTCATAAGTGCCATTGCTTTCTTAAGCAAGGGCACTATAGATGGTATCAGAGCCCGAATGTTGCATGTAGGCTCGAAACCCCTAGGATTGGATACAAACCTAAAGTAAATATTTTTAAAATCAATAAAATTCGAAATATAAGAAAATTTGTCAGACTTCTTTCCTTATAAGATTTTTCCTTACCTTCTACATTCTTAATTTATGTTTTCATCTCATTAATTCTTACCCCTTCAAAAAATTTGTAGATGAAGAACTTCACTCGAGAGATATCCCCGCAGAAAGGAGACCAGTACTACTTTAGTGACCAGCTCCTTAGTATTTCCAAAACCCTGAGGTTGATGCCGCCAGTCTTCAGGGGCAAAGAAATTATGTCAGAAGATTACCCTGAAGGTCGCTGGAAGATCGAGGCAGAAGTTCTCCCTCGTCTTGATCCCCCTGGATCGCAGCCGATCCGTTTCCGATCTAGATACCCCAACTGGAAGAATGGAGTGGAGATGGCGATGCTGGAGACCTTGTCCCGCATCATTGAGCAGTTCTATGACGAGATCAAGCTCAACTCCGTCTTTCGTCACTTTGCCAGGAGGGATAGTATTGGACAACCCGTTCAATCCTCACTTAGGGGTATGAACGAGAAGCATCATGGAGACCTTGGAGCTCATTGCCATAACTTGGATATACTTCTGGGACAAGAGATCTTCTACATGGCAGATTTAAGGCGCGTCCACCATCACGTTAAAGAAATCTTAGAGGAAGAGAAGGATATTCTTCGTGTAGAAAATCAGCTGCTAACTAAGGAGAACAAGGAGCTTGAAAACAAGATTTATCTGCAAGACGATAGGATTGCGTAGAAGGATGCCCACATTTTGGCATTGCAGGCTCAGTGTGCTCATTTGTGTGAACAACTAAGCCAAATGGAACTTCAGGCAGAGAAGAACCACCCCCCTGACGTCCCAGAGCCCCTAGTGATAACATATCCCGATGAGGACACTCCCAAGGAAGCCACGGGTGTCAAGAAGCGCAAGTGTGGGAACACCCGAAATTACATAAGGAATTTCAAATTTTTATTAGAGAGACCACCAGTTATCCTTACCTTGCGAGTATTTCTCCTTACCTCATCGAGGTTGTATTGACCTACCAAATTGTGGTGAGGCAGTACTTTGAAAACCAGGTCCTAGCCTGGTACTCAAAATCTCAAAATTTTCGAATTTATAAAATACTTCAAGAGTGTCTATTGGTTGCTGTTTGATGTGTTTCTGTGTAATGTGTTGTTGTGCATGGGTAGATTTCCCCCTGTAGTCTCTTTCTATCTCTACTTACCTATGCTCACACCATACAGATGCCTCCACGTCGTGATCCTGACAACAACAATGCCAACGAAATGATGCAACAAATGATGGCAGCCCAGACGCAGTTGATGACCATGATGGCTCAGTTCATGGCAAACCAAAACAATCCACCACCACCACCACCGCCGCCACCACCACCCCCACCCCAAGTTGATCGCCTTGCTAGATTCTTGAGGCTCAGACCCAAAAGATTCTCCACAGCTACAGAACCTATCGTAGCCGATGATTGGCTACGCTCTGTGAACAAGGATCTAGTTACTTGCGAGTGTACTGAAATAGAGAAAATAAGGTTCACTTCCCATCTACTGGAGGGGCCAGCGGCACAGTGGTGGGAAACATATCAGATCACTCACCCCCTTGAAGGACTTACTTGGGAAGCCTTTAAAGAAGGTTTCCGTAATGCTCACATCTCAACTGGGATCATGAATCTGAAAAGGGATGAGTTTCGTACCCTGAGACAGGGAAATCGTGCGCTGAGGGAGTACATGGAGGACTTCAATTCCCTCTCACGCTATGCCCAGAGGATGTAGACACCGATGCAAAGAGGAAGTATAAGTTTCTGAATGGACTCAATGGTGAGCTGAAAATACCATTGTCTGTGGCTTATGCTCCCAATTATCAGGATCTTCTTGATCAGGCCATTACTCTGGACAGCAACATCAAGAAGGAGGAGAATAGGAAAAGGAAGTTCAGCGCCAATAAGTACAACACTAATCTGATGCAGAAGAAACCATTCGTTCAAGAGAACAGCGGAAGTCACCACAGTCACAAGATTGGAAGTGTCCACAATCATAATGGTCATATCCATAAAGTAGGAAATTCCGGATACAGAGGAAATGGGCAAGGTGGTAATGGACACAATCACCCGTTCAATGGGAACAATAGTGGAAAAGAGCAACACCGCCACAACAATGAACCGAAACGAGATATTAGTCAAGTGACTTGCTACAAGTGTGGGAACAAGGGACACTACTCCACAGACTGTCCAGAGAAGAAGAAGGCGCCGGAAGCTTCAAATCCTAATCCGTTCCAGAAGGCACAGGTGAATCATCTTGATGTGGAAGAAGTGCAGAATGAACCAGATGCAGTGATTGGTACGTTCCTACTACATACCTTTTCAGCATTAGTCTTGTTCGATACTGGAGCATCTCACTCATTCATCTCAAGAGCATTTGTTAATAAACACAAACTGTCTACTACAAGCCTGCTAAATCCGGTTAGGGTGAGTTCCCCCGGGGGGAAATGCTTGCACAAACCGATTGTCAAAACTTGAGGTTAGAAATTGGTAAACACTCTTTTCCGGTAAACCTGATAATATTAGAGACCCAAGGTCTGGATGTTATACTCGGTATGGATTGGTTGGCCAAGTTTGAAGGAGTATTGGATTGTGCGAATAGATCCATTACACTCACCACTCCCGAGAAGAAGAAGATTAGATACAAATCCAAATTTGAATTTAAGAAAGTTAAGCTAAATTCTCTTAAGGGGGTTAGCCTGGGAGACGTTCGTGTGGTAAGAGATTACCCTGATGTTTTCCCCGAAGAACTACCGGGAATGCCACCCGATAGAGATGTTGAATTTCTTATAGATTTGGTTCCCGGAACGGGGCCCATAGCTAAGAGACCATACCCAATGGCCGTAGCTGAACTGAAAGAACTCAAGAAGCAGTTAGAGGAGCAACTGCAGAAAGGATTCATCCGTCCAAGTTCTTCACCTTGGGGAGCACCCATTCTGTTTGTAGAGAAAAAGGATAGTACTCAAAGGCTAATCACGGATTATCGAGCAATCAACGAGGTAACAATCAAGAACAAGTACCCGCTACCAAAAATTAATGAGCTTTTCGACCAGCTAGAGGGTGCTTCTGTATTCTCTAAGATCGATTTGCGATCAGGATTCTTCCAAATGAAAGTAAGAGAATTAGATATCCCAAAGACTGCCTTCACTACCAGATATGGATTATATGAGTACACTGTAATGCCGTTTGGATTAACCAATGCACCGGCATACTTCATGAACATGATGAACAAGGTGTTTATGGACTTTCTGGATAAGTTTGTCGTGGTGTTCATTGATGACATCCTGATTTACTCCAAAAGTCAAGAGGAACATGAGGAACACTTACACCTGATTTTACAGAGACTTAGAGAGCATAAACTGTATGCCAAATTCAGCAAGTGTGAATTCTGGCTAGAAGAAGTGGGTTTTCTAGGACACGTTGTATCAAAGAATGGAATAGCAGTAGACCCAGAAAAGGTGTCGGCAGTAACTAGGTGGGAGGTACCCAAAAATGTGGCAGACATTCGTAGTTTCCTTGGACTGGCGGGTTATTATAGAAGATTTATTGAGAACTTCTCCAAACTTGCCAAACCATTGACCTCACTACTGAAGAAGGAAGTCAAATTCAAGTGGACTGAAGAATGTGAAATAATTTTCCAGGAACTAAAGAAACGGCTGGTGTCAGCACCTGTTTTATGTTTGTCAGATATAGAGAAGGAATTCCAAGTATATTGTGATGCCTCGCACCATGGACTAAGAAGTGTCCTAATGCAAGGAGGGAAAGTGGTTTCATATGCTTCTAGAAAGCTTAATAAACATGAGGTCAACTATCCCACCCACGACCTGGAGTTAGCATCAGTAGTGCATGCTCTAAAGACGTGGAGACCCTATCTATTGGGAAAGCGTTGTGAGGTGTTCACAGATCACAAGAGCCTGAAATATATTTTCACCCAGAAGGAATTGAATATGAGGCAAAGAAGATGGCTGGAACTTATTAAGGACTATGATATGAGTTTACAATACCACCCAGGAAAAGCTAACGTGGTGGCAGACGCTTTGAGCCATAAGGTCCATGTAAATGGACTGACAGCGGGAGAATTGCCCGAGGATTTAAGTAAGGCATTTAAGGACCTCAGATTAGAAGTAGTACCCGAAGGATTCCTCGCAACACTGGACGTACAACCTTTGTTGATGGATAAGATTCGGGAAGGCCAGAGGGGAGACAAAGTAATGGATGAAATCAAGGTCAACCTGAGCGAAGGGAAGGCCAAGGGTTTTCGGGAAGATGAACAAGGCACCTTGTGGTTTGAGAAACGCATCTGCGTGCCGCAAGATGAGGATCTTAGAAAATTGATTCTGCAAGAAGCACATAACTCGCCTTATTCCATACACCCGGGAAACACCAAGATGTACATGGATGTAAAGGAAAGATTTTGGTGGAATAACCTGAAAAGAGACATCGCGGAATATATAGCTAAGTGCGATGTATGTAGCGGAGTAAAGGCGGAACATCAAGCCAGCAGGATTGTTGCAACCTTTGCCTATACCGGATTGGAAATGGGAACAGATAGGTATGGATTTCATTACTGGGTTACCGCGTACCAGATCGGGATATGATTCGATTTGGGTAATAGTGGATCGTTTGACAAAGGTGGCCCATTTTGTGCCAGTAAAGACTACCTACTCAAGTGCTAAGTTGGCAGAGATTTACATGAGGAGGATAGTGTGTTTGCATGGTATTCCCCAGAGGATTGTGTCTGACAGAGGTACCCAGTTTACCTCGCATTTCTGGAAACAACTACATGAATCGTTGGGTACGAGATTAGAGTTCAGTACAGCATTTCATCCCCAAACGGATGGACAGACGGAAAGAGTAAACCAAATTCTAGAAGATATGCTGAGGGCATGTGCCTTGGACTACAAGTCTAGTTGGGATGATAATTTGCCGTACGCGGAATTTTCCTATAACAACAGCTACCAAGCGAGCATAGAGATGTCGCCGTTTGAGGCGCTTTATGGTAGGAAATGCACCACACCACTACTTTGGAGCGGTGTTGGAGAGCAAAGTTTATTTGGACCTGATATAATCCAGGAAGCTGAAGAGAAGGTTCGAATAATCAAGGACAGATTGAAGATCGCGCAGTCCAGACAGAAAAGCTATGCAGATTCAAAAAGGAGAGAAATCACATATGAGATAGGTGACAAGGCTTATTTAAGAGTGTCACCAATGCGTGGTGTGAAGAGGTTCGGGATCAAGGGTAAACTTGCACCTCGATTCATCGGCCCCTTTAAGATTCTTTCCCGCAAGGGAGAAGTGGCGTATGAGCTAGAATTTCCGGAAGTTCTGTCAGCAGTTCACAATGTCTTCCATGTGAGCCAATTGAAGAAGTGTCACCCAGAGATGACAGAAACCCCGCTACGGGATACAGTGCCATTAGAAGAAGTTCAGTTGGAAAGTGACCTGACGTATGAAGAGAAGCCAATCAAAATCTTGGAGATGGCGGAAAGGGTCACACGAACCAAGACTATCAAATTATGTAAGGTCCAGTGGAACCACCATACCGAAGAAGAAGCAACTTGGGAACGGGAGGATGATCTTCGGGAAGAACATCCACATCTTTTTGCAGGCCAAACCGAATCTCGAGGCCGAGATTCATCTTAAGGGGTTAGGTTTGTAACATCCCAAATTTGCAAAAATTTAAAACTTTGCATTCATACATCATTCATCATATAGACTTAACATTTAATCACCTAAGTACTAAATAAAATTTCAATTATGAGTTTAAATAATGTTTAATCCCATTAAGTGTTTATTTAAACTTACATAATAAATAAAAACAATTCCAAATTATATATTGGGTAAGTTTATTTTTAAAAATTGCTAATTTAAATAACCTTTCCAAAATATATTTTTATGAATTTTTCTGAAATATTTTGAATAGGTTTAAAAATCATTTAGTAAATCAGATTTGAAAAACAGTTTTGATTTTTTTTTAAAGGAATGGTTTACGGGCCGGCCCAGTCGCTATCTGCCACGCGCGCGTGAGCTAGCAGCCCACCAGCCCGCTCCAGCGCGCACCTCTCTCTTCTCTCTCGCTGACAGGTGGGCCCCACCTGTCAGCCGTCTTCAACCTCTGTCCGGAGATCGCGCCGTAGATGGAGTCCGAGACCGAGCCGTTTTCGGGCCGCTTCTCGCCGCGTCTAGCGCCCCTGCCCCCTCCTATTTATTCACCTCTAAGCCGCCTCCGAAATCCCCCCCAAACCCTACCTCTCCGCCACCGGGCTGCTCGGGATCGAGACCGCCGCCGCCGCCATTGCCGCCGGGCATTTTGCACGATTTCGGTAAAACCGAGCACCTCGAGCGCCCCCGCTCTCTTCCCCTCACCTCCCCATCTCCTTGCGCACACATTGAGCCCCCTCGTGTGTTCTATTTCGCAGCCGAACGCCGAAACCGTCCTCGACCCGAGGCCGTCGCCGCCGTCCACGACTCCGACGAGGAAAGGAGAGGGTTACCGACGCCGCCGCCGCGCCATCGACTTCGTCTCCTCCTCCGCTTCATTTTGGTAAGAACCGCGCCTCCCGGAGATTCGTTTTAACGCCGGAAACGTCGAGGCCGACGCGCCGCCGCCGCCGCGGGCGCCATCGCCGGCGAGCGTTCCGGCGACCCGCGCGCCGCCCGGTTCGGCCGAGCGTCCTAAGTCGTTGGATCTATATCAAAACGTCCATCGCCGGCGAGCGCCCTCTTATTTTCTTTTTCGCAGGAATTTTATAAATAAAACAGAAAATATGCAAAACTTAGAAAATTCATAACTTATGTTCTGTAAATCCAAATTCAATGAATTTTATATCCACGGATAGCCCTGCTAGAGTAGTTTAATTCTACATCATTTGTTTTTGCTTTTGATAAATAATAATTCATAAGATCATTCGAGGAGTAATTCGGCTATTAAATCCATAATTTAAATAATAAAAATGTTTTCCAAATAAACTCAATTGTTTTAGGTTTAGGTTATTAACCTTTGCCCAGGAATATTAATATGTGTCTTATTTGAAAACTTTCCTAGAATAATAAAAGTTGTAATTGTAGAATCTAAGTTTGCTATATTGTTTTCAATTATTCAATTGTTAAGTGAAATGAGAAATCCCTAGAATTTGCATCTCATGCATTTAATAACAGAGAATATAAATTATTGATAAGTGTGTCTAATTCTACACATGGCATATCATGCATGCATACATCTTTTATTTGGTGTTGTGAGAATATCGTGTGGATATTTATTTGTATGTATTGCTTGTGCTAGATTGTGAAGCAGAGGAAGGACTTGCGTGTGATTGTTATTCTTGTTGTGCCTGCCCCTCCTGCTGCCAAGGCAAGTGACTTCATAAAACACCTACTATTTTATTCTATTGCATACCTAGTGTTTTAAGCAGTATTTGCAAAAGTAGTATGCATGATAGGTTTCTGAGAGATTTGTAGTATGCTATGCAAACATGTTAGGTTACCCCTTAGAAATTCCAGTTAGACCCCTATTATAATTTAGTGGAAGTACCTGCTGCAAAAATGATTGTTTTATGATTGATGTGATAAATGAAAATTTCCACTAAATTAATTTAACGCCTGGGTGGATTGGGTCGATCGAGGAGGTTTCAAGTTGAGTGGCTTCTCAGGGCCAAGTTTCATGGTTGTCTTCGCCCAAGATAGTTTTCACTTACTTGGGGCCATGATATGCGGTGTTAACCTGAGTTGCTCACTTGTGGTAGGCCACCCAGGGCTATGAGATTTAAGTTTACACTGAGTCTAGTTGCTTATCGTGCAACCATTGGTCATTATGGGCTCTGTCTTGATGGAGTAAGTTGATGTGGACCTGGGTCAAGAGATTGATGGTGGTAGAGTTGATAGGATGGTGGTAATCTCTTAGTATGATCATGGGAAAGCAACTTCTGAAAAGTCTCGTCTTGATCTTCTCCTTTTCCTTCTCACTAAAAGAGTGTAGAGGATACTCATCGGACGGCTCTCGTCCACGATCCGCGCGAACCGTTTTCGTCCAATAGGGTCGTGCCACGTAGCCCCTCTTATTTTCTTTTTCGCAGGAATTTTATAAATAAAACAGAAAATATGCAAAACTTAGAAAATTCATAACTTATGTTCTGTAAATCCAAATTCAATGAATTTTATATCCACGGATAGCCCTGCTAGAGTAGTTTAATTCTACATCATTTCTTTTTGCTTTTGATAAATAATAATTCATAAGATCATCCGAGGAGTAATTCGGCTATTAAATCCATAATTTAAATAATAAAAATGTTTTCCAAATAAACTCAATTATTTTAGGTTTAGGTTATTAACCTTTGCCCAGAAATATTAATATGTGTCTTATTTGAAAACTTTCCTAGAATAATAAAAGTTGTAATTGTAGAATCTAAGTTTGCTATATTGTTTTCAATTATTCAATTGTTAAGTGAAATGAGAAATCCCTAGAATTTGCATCTCACGCATTTAATAACAGAGAATATAAACTATTGATAAGTGTGTCTAATTCTACACATGGCATATCATGCATGCATACATCTTTTATTTGGTGTTGTGAGAATATCGTGTGGATATTTATTTGTATGTATTGCTTGTGCTAGATTGTGAAGGAGAGGAAGGACTTGCGTGTGATTGTTATTCTTGTTGTGCCTGCCCCTCCTGCTGCCAAGGCAAGTGACTTCATAAAACACCTACTATTTTATTCTATTGCATACCTAGTGTTTTAAGCAGTATTTGCAAAAGTATTATGCATGATAGGTTTCTGGGAGATTTGTAGTATGCTATGCAAACCTGTTAGGTTACCCCTTAGAAATTCCAGTTAGACCCGTATTATAATTTAGTGGAAGTACCTGCTGCAAAAATGATTGTTTTATGGTTGATGTGATAAATGAAAATTTCCACTAAATTAATTTAACGCCTGGGTGGATTGGGTCGATCGAGGAGGTTTCAAGTTGAGTGGCTTCTCAGGGCCAAGTTTCATGGTTGTCTTCGCCCAAGATAGTTTCCACTTACTTGGGGCCATGATATGCGGTGTTAACCTGAGTTGCTCACTTGTGGTAGGCCACCCAGGGCTATGAGATTTGAGTTTACACTGAGTCTAGTTGCTTATCGTGCAACCATTGGTCATTATGGGCTCTGTCTTGATGGAGTAAGTTGATGTGGACCTGGGTCAAGAGATTGATGGTGGTAGATTTGATAGGATGGTGGTAATCTCTTAGTATGATCATGGGAAAGCAACTTCTGAAAAGTCTCGTCTTGATCTTCTCCTTTTCCTTCTCACTAAAAGAGTGTAGAGGATAGTTTGGGTTGATTAAGTCTAATGGTGAAAGTGCACACCCTCTCGAGAGTTAAAACCTAAGATCTTAGTCGTGTCCCCGGCATCGGACAATTTGAGTGACTACACAAGGCTGTGTTCTGAAAATCTCTTCATCCCAATTTCTTAATAAAACTTTGTTGGGTGAACATGGCTAGGAGACATGGACTTGTCTCGAGATGTCTCTGAAAGAGAAGATATTGATTTAAGAAACATGTTTATCAAAAGTAGGAGAAAACTTGCTTTACGCAATAGCCTTGAGCTCCACCAGCCAAACGAGCATATAGATATAGCTTAGTAGAATATTAGAAATCAAGGTCACTTGCCACCACAATTCAATTGTGCTGACCCTTTATAGCTGGGCTGCAACTAAAACTTGCAGAATGTCCGAATGAGGAGTAAGGGGGTCGTCTTCGAGCTACAACCAACATGATCTGCCAGTGGCTTCATGGAGATGATGTAGCTCCATGCTATCTTTGGTTTTGCGTTTGAACTCTGAAATAAAGTGTGAACTATTTATTCAGCTAGCGTTATCAGCTATGCAAAATTGTAAGGATTTTCTGTTTTTGGATCATTCGTCTCGTATTGTAATAGATTATGACATCGTACTGTGATATTTCATCTTATTGGAAATTGCGAGACTTATGTGATCCAAGTCTTCCGCACTATTCATAAGTGCCATTGCTTTCTTAAGCAAGGGCACTATAGGTGCCCTTTGATTTAGTCCCAGCCGCCAAGGACTAGGTCACGGCAAGAAGAAGGCCCTGCTCCCACGTCAAGCCTGGAGAACGGGGCCTCAGGGCGTGCATGGGGGCTTAGCGGCGCGTCGTCCTCCTTGGCGCCCTGGTCTGCCTTGCCGCCCTCGCCCTCTTGGCGCACCATCTCCGGTTGCTCGTTGCCTGCAGCGGGGCGCAGCGGAGATGAAGGACGATCTCCACCCTCAGGCTCACCAGCGCCGGGCTGGTCTTGTACCTCCTCCACCTCCGGCTGCATAGGAGGAGTAGCCGCGCGGGGCGGAGTTGCCTCGCGCGGTGGAGTTGGCTCACGCGGTGGCGTCGCCGCGCGAGGCGGATTTGGGGCGCGAGAAGGAGATGGCGCCTGCTCCTCGTGCCTCTCAGGCACCACCTGCTCGGGAGGCGGCGCAGTGGTCTCCGCCTGAGGCATTTCTTCAGTTGGGCCTGTGGAGGCCGTCTCCACAGGCCTCACGGCCTCCTCAGCCACGGCCTCTACCGTGGCTCTCTTCACATCAGCTGTCTTCCGAAGCTTTCGGTGCTTCGCAGGCACAAGGTCACTGGCAAGCACCAGGGAAAGATCTTCAGGGATGGTTGAAAAGAGAAAGAACGAGAATCAAGCAATTAAAAGTTAAAAACACTTACCCAGACTGCTCGGCACCGGTGTCGACCCACGCCAAGCCTGGCGAGCGCCAGGAGGGCTAGGCCTTGACGCCAGACCCCTCCGGAGGCGCCTTGACTTTCCTCTTGGAGGGGACGTCCGATGGCCTCGCGCTAGGCCTGTCAGTGGCAGCCTTGGACCGGGGCTCTCGCCGCCCCGTCGTGGCCGCCTCGTCGTCGACGTCCTCCTCCTCCTCCTCCATGAGGCACGAAGGCGCCACCACGAAGGCATCATCGTCGCCTGACGAGATCTCGTAGACCTCGTCAGTAAAGGGCCCGGCCCTTGAAGAGGACACCTCCCCTGCGGGGGATTCACCGCGGCCTCCTCCTTGCGTCACCCAGCTCCCGAGGCTGAGGGTGAATCTGCAGCCTCCGCCTCCTGCACCACTGGCGCATGCGTCTCCTTCTCGCATGCCGGGGTGAACGCGGGAATCCCGTCCAAAATGTCCAGGCGCTCGGTCATGTTGAGCTGGTGCAGGGGCCGTAGCGTGAGCGGGAGGTCCTCCACGGCTGGCACCACTGGGTTGATGAAGAGCGCGGACAGGACGCAGTCGACAGCCTCCTTGTCGTTGTCTTCACGGTGGAGCCGCATCGTGTCCTCAGGGCCTGAGTACATCCACATCGGCTTCGTGTGAGCCTGGAGTGGAGCGATGCGACGTGTCACGAAGTCTGCAACAATGATTTGCCCTGTGAGGCCCTCCTCCCGGAGATAGCTCATGCGGCCCGCCAGGATCGCATTGTCCACGCCGCTAAAGGAGGCCTTGCCCCAGTTCGAGTTCTTCACGGGCGGCGCGTCGGGGATGCCGAGGAAGGGGCATGCTTTTTCCATGCCAACGTAGAACCACCTCTGGCGGAAGTCGTCCACCTTCTTCGTCACCGCCGTGACGGGCTTGTCCTCGTTCCACGACATGGGAATGTAGACAGTCCCCATGCCGTCCACGATGCGGAAGGAAACGCATCTGGAGCGCTCGCTGCCCGCCGTGCTCCGGAGCGCATAGAAGCTCCTGAAGAGGGCCACCGTGGGCTCCACGCCCAGGTACGCCTCGCAGAGGTAGGCGAAGATGGAGAGGATAAGAACGGAGTTCAGGTGGAGGTGAAGGAGTTGGATCTGGTAGTAGGCCAGGACCGCCTCCAAGAATGGAGAGAACGGCGGCACCAGCCCTGCGGCGACGCAGTGCAAGAAGATGGGGTAAAACCCCCGCGGGCGCTTCCTGAGCTCCGTGCCACAGAGCACGGTGGCGCCGTGCTCGTTGGTCCGCGCCGCCACCAGGAAGCGGATCTTATCCAGCGCTGCGTCCTGGGTTCGCGCCCCAATCAGCGCTGGAGCGTACGCGGGTGCGGCGGCCGCCGCCTGCGAAGAAGAAGCCATGGCGGCCTTGCCCTTGCCCTTGGCGGGACTCATCGTCGGAGGAAGTCGAGAACGGAGGCGAGAAAGTTGGAGAAGAGAGGAAGAAAGTGCGCCGGAGAGCGGGAGGCGGAGAGGTCGGGATGAAGGAAGCTTGTGCGTGAAGAATGGGGAGCAGTAACGGCTCCTTGCCGTGGCACCCAGACTTTATGTCCCGTCCGGAGCAGTTACCGGGGCGTGGTGGCACCCCCCACAATGCACGCCCCAGATCATGCACGGTCGTTACTCAACAGAGTGACGCGTGGCTCGGGCCGGCCAGACACTTTGGGCTCACGACGCTCCGGCTGCGTCCATGGGCTCAGCCGTGCCCATCGCGGTCCCGGGTGCTACTGTCGTCCCAGTGAGGACCAGGGTGTGCAGAGCCCACTCTCCACAAACCTCGCACGCGACAAATTTGACGAAACGACTAAGGACCAAGCAACCGCTTGGAGAGACCCTCGAGAGGCTACTCCTCTTGAGGGCCTGAAGAGGAAGCGAGGGCCTGAAGAGGACCCTGCGCTTCAAGAGAATCCCCAAGGCTCCACTCGCCTGGAGAGAAGTCAACAGGAACCTCTCCACAGGCCACCGCGGCCCTGTGGAGACACTTCGCGGCTAAGCAACCGCTGCAGGGCGCACATGGCCTCTACAGCAGCCGCAGAGTGACGCAGCATCGCAGTTGCCATTCTGGTGATAAAGGAGTCAACAAAGCTGCGCCGCCCGCGCCATGACAGCAAGGACTTTCCTCTTTGGTGATAAAGCGGCTGGACGGCGCAACGCTCCAAGAAGATCGTCATCATGGGCTCCGCCACGACCCATGCAACGCCTGCGAGCCGTTCTGCGCAGTCTGCAGCCTGTCGACCACCGCTGCTTACTTTAGCACGGATGGACCGTGTCCATGGACATTTCTACGGCGGTAGACTCCTGCTCCTTCACGCCACAGCCCTATGGGAACCCACCCTCTGCGTACAGCGCAAGGAAGAGGCCCGAGGCGCCTATAAAAGGAGCAGGAGCACCACCGTAGCAAAGGATCGGTGAATCATATTCTGAACCCTTGGAACCCTAGCCAAGCGTGTAGGATAGCCAACTGCTCGAGGAGGAGGAAGACCACAGCTTCCCTCTTCAAGCACCAAACTGACTCAAGAGAGCCCTCGGCAAGCTCATTGTACTGTAACCCCCGCAGTGCAATACAGACAAGCAGGAGTAGCGGTGTTACCTCCTCCTAAGGGCTGTGTGAACCTGGGTACGGGCTGGTGTTCATCTCTGTCGTGTTGTCCCACTCCAAGCTCGGCGAGCACCGTCGTCGAGCCTCTCGAGGGTTGTTTGACCTCCGTGTTCAATCCCCTTTCGAACTACTCTTCCGGGTGTGACTATCCCTGTTCCGTGGGAGTCACCCTCCGACAGTCTCTGCTATAAAATTGTTGCTACTGATAATCTGTCGAGCAAGTCTATTCACAGGTGCAGCTGATCTGACAAATCATATGTTAAAGCTTATAAATATTCTTTGTCTCCCCTTGTGTCGAATCAAGAAATTTGGGTTTTACTTCCCTCGAAGACTTTGCGATCCCCTATAATTGTGGGTCATCATGCACCTATACATCTGACAAGTGTATTGGGTGTGTTGGGGACACAAGAGACTTCTTGTATCTTAATTGCAGGGTTGCTTGAGAGGGATATCTTTGACCTCTACTTCCCTGAGTTCGATAAACATTGGGTTATTCACTAAAGGGAAACTTGTTGAGTTCTACAAACCTCTGCTCTTGGAGGCCCAACACTGTCTACGAGAATAGAAGCGTGCGTAGACATCAACTACCCTCTTAGGGGCATCGTAGTGGAGATTTTGTACCATTTGGTCAGGTCTCTTTGATATCGGGGACAAAGTTCAGATCCTGTCTGGGAACCCCTTTTGCTCTACAAAGGCGGAGCTAGCTTTCAGTTATAGAAGGGGCAGAGAAACTTGGGGGTGGCAAATGCTCCAAGTATAGTAAGAAACAATTATATGTAGTAATCTTGTATTGAGAAAATTGCCATCAGTAAATGCTCCAAGGGAGCTTAGTCCTCGCCCGCCCCCACATGTCTCTGTCCCTGTGGCTCTAGCATGGGGGTGGTTTGGATGCCCTCCTATCTTATACATATACTTAGTTGTCATTGTTATTGGTTCTCGTTGTCGGTTGACAGAATCGACGCTCCATGTTTTCGAGGTAGATGTGAAGAGGCCTTTGATGACCCACAAATATAGGTGATCGCAACAGTCTTCGAGGGAAATAAAACCCAAATTTATAGATTCGACACAAGGAGAGCCAAAGAATATTTATAAGCTTTAACAGATGATTTTTCAGATCAGCTGCACCTGTGAATAGACTTGCTCGAGTAAGATTATCAGTAGCAACAGTTTTATAGTAGAGACAGTAGTGAAATAACATTAGCAGGAGAATTAAGACATCGATTGTGATTGATGTAGACAGCAGGATTAAAATACTGTAGGCATAGGGACGGATGTACAGGCGTTGCATGGACAAGATAATTCATGTAATAACATAGCATAGGCATTTGCAGATAAATAATATAAAGCATCCAAGTATTAACTTATCATAAGCATGTATTCCAATTTAGTTGTGCGTGCTTGCAATGAGAAACTTGCACATCATCATTTATCCTGCCAGCCCGTTTGCAGCGGGGCCTCTAGGGAATCTACTGGCAATTAAGGTACTCCTTTTAATAAAGTACCGGAGCAAAGAATTAACACTCCGTGAATACATGTGATCATCACATCATAGCCATTCACTCCGGTTATCCCAATTGCTGTCACTTTGGGGCCATCGGTTCCGGACAATAATATGTGTATACAACTCATAGATATGATCCAAAACAATATTTATCATCATAATTCAGTAACATGTTCAGATCTGAAATCATGGCACTCGGTCCCTAGTGTCAAGCATTAAGCAGAACAAGTTGCAACAATGACGTAAAACACCGATAACGGATACTAGGCACTATGCCCTAACAATCTTACAGCTATTACATGATTGATATCATCCAATCCCTACCATCCCCTCAAACCTACATCGGTGAATTACTCACTCATGGATGGGGAAACATCGATGGTTGATGGAGAGGCGGTGGAGATGACGATGGCGATGATCCCCTTCGATTCCTCGTCCCGGCAGGGTGCCGGAACAGAGACTTCTGGTCCCCGAACTAGGGTTCGCGATGAAGGCGGCGTACGGTGGCGTTCTCTGGAAAAGTGCCTATCCCCCAAGCATTTTTAGGTCAGGAGGGTCTTATAGCCGAGAGGGGGTCGCGAGGGGGTGACCGAGTCGGTCACACCACCTGCTGGCGCGGCCAGGAGCCTGCCGCGGCAGGGGGTGATGTGGAGGCCTCGTGCCTCCTCTCCGCCTGGTCTTCGTGGTTTCTGGTCCTTCTCGGATGGAAAATAACTTCTGGTTGATTTTTTGGTTTTTTCTCCGAAGTTGATATTTCTGCACAAAAAGGAGACACCAGGGTAATTCTGCTGAAAACGGCATTAGTCCGTGTTAGTTGCGTCCAAAACACACAAATTAGAGGTAAAACAATAGCAAAAGTGTTCGGAAAAGTAGATACGTTTTGGACGTATCAGCCTTCTCCACGACGATGTAATTATCAAAGAAGCGTGGTGTGCTACTTATCGGTAGTTTTGAGTGTGCTTAGGTGGAGTGGCTACTCATGTATTTAGTTTTTTCTTTGAAATGCCCTATATCTATAAGTAGTGTTTTCTCTTCATTTTATATCGATTGTGCACTTTCATTTTATTATGACACCGGATGAAACCTAATTGGAGAGAGTTGGACGTCGTGCAAACTAGCCCTGTATGGAAGGGTTTATGGTCTCTAAGAGTCCCAGCAAAAGTCAAGATATTTTTGTGGAGTTGTATGAATGGTTCGATTCCGTGTTATTGTATCTTGGCAAATCGACATATGAGGACAAGTGCGCAGTGCGTGGTTTGCAGAAACGGCTCTGAGGATATTAGACACTTATTGTTTGATTGTAGCCGGGTTCAAGTTGTTTGCCGTACCTTGGGTCTCCAGGAGCTTGTAGACTACGCAAGGAATGCTGACAGGCTAGGCTCCGCGATGATTGAATCAGTACTATGCGATGATGACATGGGGCTGCCTTGCGGGTAGCCCAGGATAAGGCTACCTGGGCCGCGCCAAGGATAGAAAGGCCCACAGGAGGCCCACGCGGGGTACCATGTAACCTAGTCCAAGTCGGTTAGGAAGCATAACCTGCCATTAATGTAGTTGCAATCGGCACCAACCACCCGAGACCTGGCTGCCTATAAAGCCAGGAGGGTTGCTCGTCCCAGAGAACACGCTCATAGCTACGGCACAAACCCTAGCGAGATCGCAATCTCGTCATTGTAACCACAACTCGCATCAATAACCAGACAAGCAGGAGTAGGGTGTTATCCTCCGGGAGCCTGAACCTAGGTAAATCCTTGCTTGTCAGCCGTCGTGACCACCTGCACTCATCTCTCTCCCCATCAATCAACCCGGGGTGCACAACCCTGGGACTTGTCGAGTTAACACCTCGTCAATTGGCGCCGTCTGTGGGAAATCAAACAAGTGCTAGGATCATGGTCGCTCCGGCTCCATCCGCAATGAAGATCGGCGCGTCCGCCGTCAGGGAGTCGATCCGATTCGGCTCCTTCGAGTACGTCATCCACTCGCCAGCTCACCAGTCGGTGTACGCCGATCTGGACAAAGGTATACACATCACCTTCGGCTCCATATTCTGCTGCATCGATAGTCGTGGTATACTCAGGTCTACGACTACCGCGCTACGCGTGACGGCGTCACCAAAATCGCCAACCATCGCGTCCGCCGAACCCGCGAAGATCGCATCTGCCGCACCCGCGGGGATCGCGCCCGCCGAACCCGCAAAGATCGCATCTGCCGCACCCGCGGAGATCGCGCCTGCCGAACCCGCGAAGATCGCATCTGCCGCACCCGCGGAGATCGCGCCTGCCGAACCCGCGAAGATCGCATCTGCTGCACCCGCGAAGAGGGCATCTACATCGACAATATCGGCAACGGCCACGCGAATCAAGTCTACTACCCCAACCTACGGTCGATCAAGTCAGGATCCACCTCGACCGTCGCACCCGCACGGGCGACCAGGAGCCCGCGTCCGACAGCCATGTCGCGCGCGCCCTCATCTTCGTGGAAATCCCAAGTCTACCCCAAGCCAATCGCACTCGCCCCGGCGAGCGTGAGCACATGGACAATCGCGAGAAGACGCGACAGCGGCTGCGCCGCACGCCACGTTGCAGCAATTTTTGACCCCGAGCAAGAAGCGGGTGACAGAAGCAGCAGCGGTAGCACCAACTCTCCGACTCAAGTATACCCCAAGCAAGTCTTCATGGCCGGCACAGCACCGCATGACGACGAAGAAGAACCCGCATATCCGCTAGAGGTGGACATGCCGGACCAGACTAAACTGGTCATCACGCGGGACAGGGCGATCCAAGCCATGAAGCATGTGGACGAGGGCACGTTCCCCCCACCCAACGCACCTCGAGAAGACCACCTGGCGGTCCAGTACTTGCTACGCAAGGAAGGCGAACGAATTCGCGCCGAAAAAGCCGACCTGCTCAGGCGCAAAAGGGACGCGGATGCATCGAGTGCCAGGTGAGCCGCCCTTTCCTTCACATCCTCCACAGAGGTTAACCAAGGAGCACGGCGAACCAGAGCCCGTGTCCCCCACATGGCAGAAGCTGATCGAACAAGGCTCACTCGCAACCTTGACTCGTCCTTCGTCACCGAAGATGAAAACGGGATACCCGTCCCAAAGACGGCGAATGCCGCCCTGATCTCAGTCGAAACATACCTCCGGCTCACGCAGCCACCGGAGGGGGACGCACGCTCCCTTCTCCACAAACAACAAATTGCCTCCATAAGGGCAATCGAAGAAGCTCTGGCGGCCAAGGGGCCAAGTAACTGAACGCACGAACCAACGACATCGGGCATCCCAGCGGCGCAGCGACAGCCAGTCAAGGACCTTCGCGACGTCCTGACACAGAAGACGGTGGACCGCAACCGCAAGGAGCGCTCGGCTAGTGCAGCAAACGCGGACGACCACGCTGACCGCGACTTCAAGCCGTGTGGCGCGACATGCTTTAGCTTCAACATCCGCGACACCCGCATGCCTAAAGGCTTCAAGTTGACGGCTGGCACACCAAAGTACGACGGGAAGCAAGACCCAAAACTGTGGCTCGAAGACTACCTCATCGCTTGCACCTGCCAAGGCGGAACGTCGACTACGGCAATGCAGTACATCCAGCTCATGCTGACAGACTCGGCACGTGGGTGGCTCACAAGCCAACCCAAAGACTCTTTCCGAACATGGGAAGAATTCCAGGATAATTTCATCAAGAGTTTCTCGGGAACATTCGCCAGGCCGACGACCTACATCGAGTTGCAGGCCTGCAAGCAAGGAAAGGATGAGTCGCTCCGCTCTTACATCCAGAGGTGGACACTCCTCCGCAATACCATGGAACCCGTATCAGAAGATCGAGTGATGGACGCCTTCATGCATGGTGTCGCTCGCCGCGACCTCCGGGAGGAATTCGGTAGGCTCCAGCCGAAAACCACAATAGAACTCATGAAGACAGCCAACCAATGGGCCGAAGGAGAGGACTATGTCCGCGAAACTTCTCCCAAAAAAGAGGGCGAAACAAGCAACTGGCGCGAGGCACGTCAAAAGAAGAAGCCACGTTACACCCACGATTCAATCGAATTAGTAGCGGCGGGCTATGAAACCCCCCGTGAGGACAAGCGTGACGGCAGCCGACAGTACGAGCAAAGTCGGCAGCCCAGCTCGAGTCAGTACAACCGTGGCAGCAGCAGCATCGGCCACAATGATGGAAGTCAGAAACGCGAGTGGAAGCGCCCGCTGACCCCAGCAGAGGAGCTGATGCAACCCTGTAAGCATCACTCGTTCCACAACCCGGAAACAGGCAAATGGAGTTCCAACCACCTGTTGAAGGATTGCCGCAAAGCAAGAAAGATCTATCATGCCATGCAGCAAATCATCGCCCCGGTGCAGGCCGTACAAGCGGCACCGCATCTAGCCATCCAGGCAGCACCCGCAAACAACAACCAAGTGCAGGCGGTAGGAGCGTTCCCCCAGCCGCAACAGCAGCAACAAGGTCAGTCGGCAGCAGCCGACACGTACCCAGCCGCACGGGGACAGCTGAACATGATCCAGAAGGGACCCCCGTCGAACAGGCGCCAGAAAATCATCACACGCCAAGTACTTCAAGCCATCAACAGCCCGCGCGCGGTACCAGACTACCTGCGCGGGTCGGAGACACCAATCACATTCTCCAGGGCAGATCACCCATCAGAGGTAATCCGACCCGGGCACGCCGCACTCGTGATTGAGGCCTTGATCTGCGACTACAGCCTGAAGAAGGTGTTCCTGGACGGAGGCAGCGGCATCAACATCATATTCGCCGACACCCTCAGAAGAATGAACAGGTCGACAGAGAAATTGCCGGAATCGGAGACCACCTTCCACGGCATAGTACCAGGGCAAGCAATCACGCCCATGGGAACAATCACACTCGACGTCATCCTCGGTACACCCGATCACTTCAGGAAGGAGTCGATAGACTTTGAGGTCGTCGACTGGAAGTCACAATACCACGCCATCCTCGGACGCCCGACCTTTGCCAGGTTCATGGCAGTACCTCACTACGCCTACCTGATGATAAAGTTGCCCGGGCCGAAAGGAGTGATCACCGTCCGCGGGGACTTCGGGCTCTCCAACAGCTGCGACCGCGAGTTCGCCAAGATCTCCGAGTTCTTCGGCGTCGAAGAGCACTTCAAGGCCATATCAGCCGACAACGATAAGACCGTCTTCCCGGCTCGCAAGAAGCCTGCCAAAGACGCAGCGTTCAACACGAATGACGACACCGTCACCCACCAAGTCCATCCGACTGACAGCAGAAAGACGGTCAAGGTCTCATCGAGTCTGACCCCCGCATAGGAAAGCGCGCTCGTCGAGTTCCTACGTGAGAACTGGAAAATCTTTGCATGGCAACCTTCTGACATGCCAGGGATACCCAGGGAACTCGCCGAGCACTCTCTGAAAGTCCACAAGGACGCAAGACAAGTCAAGCAATCCATGCGACGCTTCTCAGGACCCAAACGAGACGCGATCACCATGGAAGTCGATAGATTACTGCACGCCAAGTTCATCCGAGAGATCAAGGATTCGGACTGGGTCGCCAACCCGGTTCTAATTGAGAAAAAGAAGACGAAGAAACTACGCATGTGCGTTGACTTCACCGCAGTCAACAAATGTTGCCCCAAAGACCACTTCCCGCTCCCGCGGATAGACCAGATCATCGACTCGACAGCAGGTTGTGAGCGCCTGTCCTTTCTGGATGCCTACTCAGGTTACCAGCAGATCAGGCTGAAAGTCGAGGACGAAGAGAAGACAGCCTTCATCACACCCGACGGCGTTTTTTGCTACCAGACGATGTCGTTCGGGTTAAAGAACGCAGGTGCCACGTACCAGCGGACAATGCAAGCATGCCTCAAGGGGCTAATCGGGCAGATCGTCCAAGTCTACGTCGACGACATCGTTGTCACTACCCGAAAGGAGGATACCCTAGTCGACGACCTCCGCAAGGTCTTCGCCGCACTCGACGTGTATCAGATCAAGCTCAACCCAGAGAAGTGCGTGTTCGGCGTGCCAGTCGGAGAACTACTAGGGTACCTCGTATCCGCAAGAGGAATCGAAGCAAACCCCGAGAAGGTGCAAAACATACTCACAATGCCAGCACCAACCAAGCTCAGGGAGGTGCAACGATTAGCTGGCCGAGTCGCAGCTCTCAGCCGGTTCATTAGTAAGTTGGGAGAGAAAGCCTTACCTTTCTACCAACTGATGAAGAAGGCAGACAAGTTCGAGTGGACACAAAAGGCGCAGGACGCATTCGACCATCTCAAGAAAACACTGACAATCTCTCCAGTCCTCGTGGCACCACTGGAAAATGAGCCGTTGTACCTATACGTCTCAGCAACGAACAGGGTGGTGAGCACGGTGCTCATAGTCGAACACGAAGAAGAAGGGCACAGTCACTCGGTGCAGAGGCCCGTCTACTACCTTAGCGAAGTACTCACCTTGTCCAAGCAGAACTACCCTCATTACCAGAAGCTGGCGTACGGAGTCTTCATGACCTCCAGAAAGGTCGTCAACTACTTCTCCGAGCACCCGATCACGGTGGTAAGCTCCTCTGGACTAGCAGACATTCTCACAAACCAACGCGCGACAGGACGAGTCGCCAAGTGGGTTGTCGAACTAGGACCATGGGGGCTGAAGTATGCTCACCCGAAGTCCATCAAGGCCCAAGTCCTCCCGGAATTCACCACCGAGTGGATAGAAGCCCAGCTACCAAATGTCCCCGACTTGTCCAACGCATGGACAATGTACTTTGATGGCTCCAAGAAATTCAAGTCAGTCGGGGCAGGAGTCGTGCTCATCTCCCCCAAAGGCGACAAGCTCAAGTATGTCCTGCAGATGGACTTTCCGACGCCGTCCAACAACGAAGCCGAGTACGAGGCCCTGATCCACGGCATGCGGATGGCCAAGAACTGCGGCGCCACGCACCTCATGATCTACGGCGACTCCTACCTGGTGGTACAACAAACCATGAAGTCCTGCGACGCCGTCGCCGACAACATGATCGCCTACAGAGACCTCTACAATCAACTGGAAGGCAACTTCGATGGCTGCGAGTTGCGCCACATTGGCCGTGAAAGCAACGAGGAAGCCGACGTCCTTGCTAACATGGGCTCAGACAGGGTACCAGTCCCACCCGGCGTCTTCCTCGAGTGCATCACGCAGAGATCCATCAAGACTCAGAATACAACAAGCACTGCAACAACAAAAGGCGATGCCAACCCGCCAAGCCAAGACAAGGTCCCCATGGAGGTCATGCTAGTCGAAGCCACATGGACAGGACCATACCTGGCGTACATACTACATCAGAAGCTGCCAGCCGACCCAGTCGAAGCAAAGCGCATCATCAGGCGCTCCAAAAGTTTCACCGTCATCAACGGAGAACTCTACAAAAGAAGCATCTCAGGAATCCTGCAAAGGTGCATAGATCCAGTCGACGGCCAAGCCATCTTACTCGACATCCACGCGGGTATCTGCGGGCATCACGCCAGCAGTCGGGCACTGGTGGCCAAGGCGCTACGAGCCGGGTTCTACTGGCTGACAGCCATGCAGGACGCCGAGGAGCTGGTAAAGAAATGCACAGGGTGCCAGGAATTTGCCAACAAGCCACACGCGCCATCATCGTAACTCAAAACAATACCATTAGCCTGGCCCTTCGCCCAATGGGGTCTGGACATGGTGGCCCCGCTGAAGAAATCCTCACCCGGAGGTCACACTCACCTCCTGGTTGCAGTCGATAAGTTCACAAAGTGGATTGAAGCCGTGCCCATCACAAGTTCGACTGCATCCACAGCGGTCAACTTCATCAGGTCAATCATCTTCAGATTTGGAGTACGGAACGGGATCATCACCGACAACGGCTCGAACTTCACAGCCGAAGAATTCAAGGACTTCTGCTCAGAGCAGGGGATCAAGCTCAGCTACGCGTCTGTCTCGCACCCGCAATCCAATGGGCAAGTGGAGAAAGCCAATGGCCTCGTCTGCAACGGCATCAAGAAACGACTGCGCGTGCCCCTAAAACGCGCAGCGGGCGCATGGGTGGAAGAACTGCCATCGTTCCTTTGGAGTCTGCGAACAATGCCAAACAGATCCACCCAGTACACTCCATTCTTCATGGTGTACGGTGCAGAAGCGGTCCTCCCCTGCGACATCAAGTTCGACGCACCGAGAGTAGTCGCCTACGACGAGTCGGATGCAGAGGAAGCACTCGAAGACAGCAGAGACACCCTAGATGAAGCGCGCGACATCGCCCTGGCACGATCAGCCATGTATCAACAGGACATGCGTAACTATCACACTCGGAGGCTGCGACCAAGAGCGTTCGTTGCAGGCGACCTGGTTCTTCGACTCAAGCAAAAGAAGGTGCACAAGCTCGCTTCCCCATGGGAGGGCCCGTACATCGTGACAGAAGCAATCGGCAATGGAGCTTACCGCCTGAAAGACTCGAAGACGGGAGCAGACTGCAGCAACCCGTGGAACGTGGCACAACTCCGCCGATTCTACGCCTAGTTCAACCCAATCATTGTACAAGAAAATCAGCACGGCAGGTTTCAGACGCACTCTTTCCCTTACCAGGGTACCTGAGGGGACTGGAAGGGTTTTAATGAGGCGGCCTGTTCGCAAGAATCAATAAAGTGATTTGAAGAAAATCTGTCTCATTTACCTGTCACACAGAGGAAGCTCAAAATCCTAGGCCGCCACTCGAACCACTCGGGGGCTGCGCCACACAGGTTGAAATAAAAGCTTAGGCCCCTACCCGAACCACTCGGGGGCTGCGCCATACAAGTATAAATCCAAAATCCTAGGTCGCCACCCGAACCACTCGGGGGCTGCGCCACACAGGTTGAAATAAAAGCTTAGGCCGCTACCCAAACCACTCGGGGGCTGCGCCATACAAGTATAAATCCAAAATCCTAGGTAGCCACCCGAACCACTCGGGGGCTGCGCCACACAGGTTGAAATAAAAGCTTAGGCCGCTACCCAAACTACTCGGGGGCTGCGCCATACAAGCATAAGTCAAAAAATCCTAGGCCGTCACCCGACCGACTCGGGGGCTGCGCCATACAGGTCAAGTTCAAAATCCTAGGTCGCCACCCGACACACACGGGGGCTGCGCCACACAGGTAATACTTGTAATCCTAGGCTACCACTCGACCTACTCGGGGGCTACGCCAAACAGGCCTTCTCAGAAAAATCCTCAGCCGCCACTCGAACCCACTCGGGGGTTGCGCTGTACAGGTCAAGTTCAAAATCCTAGGTCGCCACCCGACATACTCGGGGGCTGCGCCAGACAGGTAACACTTGTAATCCTAGGCCGCCACTCGACCTACTCGGGGGCTGCGCCACACAGGTCTTAGCCAAAATCCTAGGCCATCACTCGAGCAACTCGGGGGCTGCGCCATACAGGTCAAGTTACAAAAATCCTAAGTCGCCACCTGTTAAAATCAGAGACTGCGGCATACAGGTCACACTTGAAAAAACCTAGGCCGTTGCCTAGCATACTAGGCGACTGCGCCACACAGGTCGCAAATCAAAACAGGCATTTTCACTTTCGAGCAAGCAGATCAATTCTCATGACTCGAAAGTACTTTAATCTATTACATCACGCTTACACAGGCACATTTGCCCTCTATAGCTAACCATGTACATCAGACGACAGCTACTCTAAACTGCAGGTTCGGCCTTCGGCGCATCGAGGGGACCTACAAGGCGCTCACTCAGGTCCTGAACCTGCCTGATAATTCGACGCGCAGCCGCTAAGGTCTCGTCGAAGTCGTCGTCACCAGGCAGGCCATCAAGCACCCTGTCGAGCGGAAGGTGCGGCCGGTGCATCCGGACGTACGCCAACGCCGCATTCGCCCCAGCCACAAGTTGAGCGTCGACAACCTCCTTCAGCCCTTCACCATCGCGAAACCTCTCCAGCAAGGCGGACAACCCGTTCGGCTGCGCATTGTGCGGGAAGTACACGTGATTGATGTGCCAAAGTGTCTTCCGGCAATTCTCCAGAAGAAAAGCAGCGCGCCACGTACGATCAAGCATGGTGGCAAGGACGCGCCCCCTCGACTTGTTCACCCAGAACTGCCGAGCTTCATAGGAGTCGCCGGACGCCTCTCGGGTAACTCGCTCCTCAACGCGAGCCCGCTCGGCCTCCCAATCAGGATTAACATCTGCACGCATAAAAATGCAAGTCAGAACAAGAAAGAAAGCCAACAAAGACGGCAGCCGCCAAAGGGATACAAACCTTGCAACTGCCGACTGATCAGGTCGATCTCCCCAAGCAAAAAATCCTCACGTCGCGAGAACTCCGCCGTAGGATGCGACTGGGAGCGGTGCAGCAGCCGCTCCGTATTCTTCAGGGTCGCCTCAAGCTCCACCACCTTGTTCTTCAGGTATGTGATTATCCGCTGATCATTTACACTACGTGGGGGAGTCGGCGCCGCCCGACGACGGCGAGCACCCGAAGAAGAAGCCGCGCCACTCGGCTCGGCCACAGGAGAAGACGGGGCATCATCGCGCACAGCATTCTGCCACGGATACGCAGAGTCAATACAATCATGCGACTGCGAAGCGCAGATCAACTCAGAAGAAAGAAAGTCAGCAAAAGCAATATTGAAGGCCAAAAGACCCGAAAGGGCAATATTCATTACAAAGCAAGAAGTTCAAAATACAGACCGCGGCGACTGCCGAATTCCTAAAGCTACGCCTACTCTAAGGCTGCGGACTGTGACCGGGAACGACCCTTCCGAGCGGCAGCCGCCTCGGTCGCCTTAGCAAGGGCCCTCTCGAAGAGTGCCACAAGCTGCACGGACAGCTGCGAGGCACGCTCCTTCACGCCACTCAGCGACGCGGTTCGGCCATCGGTTTTGCGAGGAAAACCGCTGACGACCTTCTCGAAGTCACCTGGAACCTGATGGCCTAAGAGGAGCTGGAAGGTGAGCTCGGAGCCGCGTACCGTCTGCGACCGCGTGAAGCCGGCGATGGTGGTCGCGTCCTCAAACGGCGCAGCAAGGGCGTCCACGGCTGCCGGCGGCTGGTCGCCCGGGAAGATACTCTGGTGCACCACAGTGAGGGCTCCAGTCGATTTCTGCAACGCGGCTGCGGACTTCTTCAGCGCGTCTGAGGCATAGGCACAGACCCGGTCGTGAAAGCCAACAGCGGTCGCCAGGTCAACCGTGTCACTCGACGCGTCTTCCGGAGGAGCTCCACCGCAAGTCTCTGTTCAAAAATTCAAGGTCAAGCAAAGAAAAAGATCAAAGACGCAGTAGGCATCAAGCCGAAACTTACCCCCAAGAACACCGGCGAGTGAAAGGAGACGACCGACTTGAGTCTTCTCCTGGGCAACCCGCACCAGCTCCCGCTCGCGAGACTCATGAAGGGCCTTCTCAAGCTCATCAACCCGCCCAGTAGCCTGGTCCAGAGATGAACGCAGTTGGTCCCTCTCTTTCTCCAGGCGAACGTAAGCCGCGGCTGCGTCGAGCTGTTGACGGTAGTACGGCTGAAGCAAAAGCAAGATGTTAATAAAGTTGCGGGCGACTATACTAGTCACCCACACCTTCGGGGGCTACTCCCATCGGGAGCGCTGATCGCGCACCCGATGAAAAATCAAGAATGCAAGAACAAGAATAAAAGACTTACGTGGTCCAGGAGTTCAAGATCCTCTGCAGCCGAAGGAGGAACGTGGCTAGACGATGCAACACCGGCAGGCTCAGCAAGCACCTTCCCCACTACCGCCTGAGTCCCCAGTCCAGTCGAAGGGGCGGATGTATGCTCCACGTCCCGAAGGGGGGAGCTAACATTGCCAGAACGGTGGCTGCAGCAAAACCAAGCACACCTGTCAACCTAAACGTCGCAACTGCAAAATACAACTCCGAGGACACACATCATAGAGAAGCTCACCTGGGGGTGCCGGCGTCGTCATAGCTCTCCAGGGAGGGCGAAGGCATCCGCGCGAAAGAACGAAGAGCCGCGGAGCTGACTGGAGGAACGTTCAGGGGTTCGTCCCAGCCACCCGAGGACTGCGCACCCGGCGATGTCGCGACAACCTCCTCCACAGTAACGTCGACATCTTTGGCAGGTGACGACGCAGTGGCAGAATCGCCACGACTCGGGAGCTTCCGTTTCTTCCGCGCGGGTTCCTCCACTTCATCCTCCTCCTCCACCTCATCACGGGGAGAATGTGCGGAGGGAATCTCTTCATCTTCGTCTTCCTCCTCGACAAACTTCGACTCGTCATCGGGTCTGTTCTCAGGAAGAGGAGGAAGGCTGATGAACAGAGCTCGACCCTGAAGCAAGTAGACACAAGTCGAATCAAAAAGAAAGGTAGACTCAAGTCGAACAAGGACAAAAGGAAAACAAGACAAGACTTACCTCAGGAACGGGGTTCGAGGCCCCGTAAGCAGAAATCGGGCACTTGACGTTGCACGTGTCCGCGACTCGGAGGTTGGTGATGGATCTGACGTTGGCCTCCACCTCCTCATCGTCAAGCGGCTCGGCGCTGACGCCTTCGGCGACCCACGTCGGGTGAGTGAAAGAGCATCTTCTAATTGACCCTTGTTTTGGTGCTAATGACAACACAATATGTGTTCTAACATGGCTATTAAAGTTTGCAGGTTGTATCGAAGATTCTAGCAAAAAGGAAACGATCGAAACGGGCGCTGTGAAAGCTATTCAGCAAGCCTTGCTCCAGGCAGCGGTAGTACCGCTGGCATCAGCGGTAGTACCGCTGCACTGGACTGAGCCTTGCTCGGGCCTTGGCTGCCGCTGGCGGTACCGCCCGAGCTACCGCCGTTTTCGGCTCTCTGTGGCGCAGAGCGGTACCCCCAGCGGTACCAGGGCGGTACTACCGTTGTCCAGCGGTACTACCGGCCCTTCCAGCGGTAGTACCGCTGTGTGATTTTCTGCAGGTTCGAAGGCCAGCCCGTTGTCGAGGTACCGCTGGCGGTACCGCCGGAGGTACCGCCGTTTTCGGCCCTCTGTTCCTCTTTGCGGTACCTCCAGCGGTACCGGAGCGGTACCACCGTTGTCTAGCGGTACTACCGGCCCTTCCAGCGGTAGTACCGCTGCGTGCTTTTTTGCAGGTTCGCAGGCCAGCGCGAAGTCGAGGTGCCGCTGGCGGTACCGCCGGAGGTACCGCCGTTTTCAGCCTTCTGTTTCTCAGAGCGGTACCTCCAGCTGTACCTGAGCGGTACTACCGGGCTCCACAGCGGTACTACCGGTATCGCCAGCGGTAGTACCGCTGCGTAAAGTTGGAGTCGCAGTAAAGCGCGTGAAGCGGGCAACGGCTGGATTCAAAGGTCCAGCGGTACTACCGGCCTCTCCAGCGGTAGTACCGCTGCGTAAGTTACAGCTCCAAACGGCCAGATTTGGAAGAGGCTATAAAAGGACCCCTTCACCTACCTTTGAAGAGCTGAGCTTCTACACTCTCTCACCTCCATTGATGCAACGCTAAAAGCTCCAAGCTCTCCCAATCCTCCCACCCAAACTCGTTGACCTTTGGAGGATTGAAGGAGGAAGCCCCGATCTACATCTTCACCCAGCCGTTCTTCATTTCCCCCTCATTCATTTGAGGGAACACTTGCTAGGGCTTCCACTAGGAAACCTAGCCCATTGTTGTACTTACCTATTGTCTTTGTGACAGATTGTAGCTGTTCGGGAGCCCCCAAGCCCTTTGTGGGTCGTGCCCCGAATCGTTGTTGTAAAGGCTCCGGATTCCGCCTCGAAGGATTCCGATAGTGGAAGTGGACCAAACCTTTGTGGTGCGGTTCACCGGAGATTAGGGTGAGGCCTTTGTGGCCGTTGAACCATTGTGTTGGTTCACACCTCTCCAACGAGACGTACTCCCATTTAAGGGAGGAACTCGGGAATACATCCTTGTCGTCTCGTGTCTTCACTTCGGTTACTTCTATCCTTATTTATTGCCTTATTATATCTTGCTTAGTTGCTAGCTTGTCATATAGGAAATTCACCTTAGTTGCATATCTAGTGAATTTACCTTTTGTGTCAAGCCTAATTTGAAAAAGAACTAAAATTTGAATTAGCACCTATTCACCCCCCCCCCTCTAGGTGTCATACCGATCCTTTCAATTGGTATCAGAGCAAAGGCTCTCTTGTTGGGTTTAACCGCCTAAGAGAAGTATGACACAAAGTGAGGATGAGACCGCAAGGCTTGCCGAGGCTAACGAGTCCCTTAAAAAGGACCAAGCCACCGCGGCATCCATGGCCGATATCAAAGCTTTGGAAACAACTTTGACATCTTCCATGGATGCTAGGTTTAACGAGTTTCGTGACTTGCTCAATAAACTCATTAACAACAAGCCTTCGGATATCATCCCGCTTGAAAAAGCTTCTAACTCCGATGAGGGTGGACCCAAGGAGGATAAAGAGCAAAAAGAGAAGGAGGTGAAAGCAAATGATAAGCCTAAGTCATCTCCCAACTCGCATGAGGAAAAGGAAGAGTATCATGCCGTTCGGGGATGGTACTCTCCCGATCCAATTATCACTACCCGCATAAACCCTTTAGGTCCCCCACCTAAGCTTAATGTGTTAGCTTTTGCTAGTTGGCAACGCTCAATGAAATCTCATGTCAACAGTGCCTCCATCGAGCTTTGGAGGATTATTGAAGAAGGATACATAGTGGAGGATCCAAGCAACATGACCAAGAGAGAGTTCGCCGAAAAGCAACTAAACGCTTCCGCTCTCCACATGATTGAACTCTCCTTGAGCGACAACGACAATCATCATGTTCTACATGCCACCACCGCCAAAGAAGCTTGGGATTGTCTTGAGCGTGCCTTCCTTGGAAATGAAAGCATGAAGATAAATAGATATGAATCTTTGAGCAATGCCGCCGAAGGCTTCTACATGCTTGACAACGGGACCCATGAAGAGATGTATGGTAGACTCAAGACTCTTGCCAAAGCCTTTTATGATGTGGGAGCAACATATGTTGATGATGCTTGGGTCAAGAGGAAGTATGAGAATGCTCTCTTGCCCTCGGAGCCAATGGAGTTGAAGTCTATTCAAGGAAGATACAACTACCTTCAATTGTCTTCCCATGAAGTTATGCAAGAAGTCCAAGCCTCCAAGGTTGCCACCAAGAATGCCGAAGATAACCGTGCTAGGGCCATGGGAATGAGACAAGGTCCCTCTCTTGCCTTAAAGGCCAAGGTGACTTGCATAGATGCCAATGACGAAGTTGAAGCTAGTCCTAGCAACATTGCTCCACATGATCTTGAGCAAGCCCTCAATGGTCACATTGCACTTGCCACAAGAGTATTTTGGAATGACCCGGCTAGTGCTAAAGCTCGTGTTGATCGAGATAACAACTCAAGTGGCAAGAAAGAGCTTGCCTCAAGGACAAAGACATGCTACAATTGTCATGACAAGAACCACTACATAAGAGAGTGTCCTTATGAGAACCGTGAGCAAAATGGTGAGAAGCTTATCCCAAAGGATCACTCCAAGTTGATTCAAAAGAAGCCCGCAAGACCAAGAAAGCCCTTCTTCAAGAAGGCACCGAGAATTGTGTTGGTGGCACAAGAGGAATATGCCACAAGTGATTCCGAAGATGAAGATACACCTAACAAAGAGGTAGCCGCATTGGCTATTGTCTCCACTTCATCATCATCTCTCTTTGAATCCCCCAATGAGAACCTCTCCATCAACACCGCTCGTTGCCTCATGGCTCATGTCACCGAGGTATCATCCCCTTCTCCTAAGACTATGCATGATCAATCTAGTCTTGAGATTAAGAAGGAACTAGTTGCCTTCGATACTTTTGTGACTAACTTGCAAGGTGAGGCCAAGGAACATGTTGAGTCTCTCATGAGACAACTATGTGCGGCCGAAGAACTTCTTCAAGAAAAGAGTAAGATTGAGAGAGAGGATTCTCTCACCATTGCTTCCTTGAATGCTTCCATAGCATCCTTAAATAGCTCTCTTGATGAAGAAAGTGAGTATAGAACCACTCTAGAGGAAAGACTTGAATCTCTTGATGCTAAAAATGATGAAATCATTAGTAAAATCATTAAGGATAGATATCATGTTTTTGCCAAATATAAAGTGATTAAAAAGGAGAAAGTTGAACTTGGGGTTGCAAATACTATACTTCTTGAGGATATGGAGAAGCTTGATAAAGCTCACAAGGTCTTGAAAACGACCCACTCCATCCTTGTTAAGTCACATGAGCAACTCCAAACTCAACTCTCTAAAACTTGCTCAACTAGCATAACCATTCTTCCTCGTGTTCATGAAAATGTCATTGAAGAAAATGCTAGGTTAAAGGTGGATCATGCTAAGACCTCTATTCCTAAAGTTAACGATAAGGGTTTTGCTTATTTGTTTGAGTTAAAACCACACAAAGGAAAGGAAGGTCTTGGGTATGTGGCCGAGGCAAAGAAGAAGGTGAGCAACACCAAGGAGAACAAGACCAAGCCCGCACAAGCTAAGACTAACATTGCGAGTGGTAATGCCACTAGGGGCAAGACCACTCGTAGTGACTTTGCGGGGCATAACAATCCCAACTACATTCTTTATGTTGATTATTATGGTGATGTTTATGCAAAATATGTTGGTCCTTATGATGGTTACATTGACTATTCTATTTGGGTTCCTAAGACCCTTGTTGCTAACCGAAAGGGACCCATTGAGAAATGGGTACCTAAATGCAAGAAATGATTTCTTGTAGGACTATGCTTCCGGTGGATCTAAATGGGTGGTTGATAGTGGATGCACTATTCATATGACCGGAAGCAAGGAGATCATGACGGAGTTGAGACCAAATTTAAATCACTCAACCGTCTCTTATGGTGACAAGTCCAAAGCCGAGGTAAAGAGTCTTGGCAAGGTGGTAGTTGCAAGGGATATCACCCTTGTAAATGTCATGCTTGTTGAGTCTCTAGGTTACAATCTTATGTCCGTTCGTGCTCTTAATAAGATGAACTTTGATGTCCATTTTACTCTTGATATGGTGGTACTCTTGAGGAGCAAGACTCTAAAGGTCATGTTCGTTGGGCATGTTGAAAATGAGTTGTTTGTGGTAGACTTTTCGGGGTCAACCAACACTCAAGCAATATGCCTATTCGGAAAGGCCGACGTGGGGTGGTTGTGGCATCGCCGCTTGTCCCATGTTAATATGAGAACTTTGCAAAGTCTCCACAAGGGTGGCCACATTCTTGGACTAAATGAGAATGTTTCTTTTTCTAGAGATCGTCTTTGTAGGGCTTGTGTTGAAGGAAAGATGCATGATTCTCCCCACCCAAGCAAGACCATCATCTCATCATCAAGGGTATTGGAACTTCTTCATGTTGATCTTTTTGGTGCCGTACCTCAACCTAGCCTTGATGGGAAGAAATATTGTGTGGTGATTGTCGATGACTATTCAAGATTCACTTGGGTTTTCTTCTTCAAGACGAAGGATGAAACTCAACAAACCATCATCGATTTCTCCAATGAAGTTCAACGTCAACACAATCTTCCCATATTGGCCATTAGAAGTGACAATGGCTCCGAGTTCAAGAACTACACCCTAAATGAGTTTCTTAGCGACGAGGGAATTCGACATCAATACTCCGCCGCATATACTCCTCAACAAAACGGTGTAGCCGAGAGGAAGAACCGGACTCTTATGGATATGGCTAGGTCCATGTTGGCGGAGTTTAAGTCTCCACTCTTCTTGTGGGCCGAAGCTATCTCCACGGCGTGTCACTCCTCCAACCGGTTATTCTTTCGCAAAGGGAAGAAGGAAACTCCATATGAAATGCTTACCGGCAACAAGCCCAACATCTCCTACTATCGAGTCTTTGGTTGTAAGTGTTTCTACAAAATCAAAGGTGTACATCTTTCTAAGTTTGAAGTTAAAGCCTTAGAAGGTGTTCTTGTTGGGTATGGTGCGAACTCTCACACTTATAGAGTCTATGACAAATCCTTAGGGAGAGTTGTAGAATCATGTAGTGTGAGGTTTGATGAGAATGACGGCTCCCAAGTGGCGCAATTTCATGTTTGTGATGTAGATAACGAGGAACCTCAAGATGCAATACAAAGAATGGGTGTTGGATTTCATCGCCCCATCGAGATTCATCATGAGCCTCCTCAAGGAAGTACAAGCTCCACTCAAGTGGAGATTCCATCATCACAAGTTGAAGTGGCACCCTCTATGGAAGCAAATGAGACACCTATCCAAGAACAAGATCAAGCTCCTCCTCAAGTTGACCAAGAGGTCTCACAAGATTCAAGAACTCCTATTCTCAACCCTAGTCAAGATCAAGAGCAAGAGCATCCATCTTCTCCCATCATTGAAAATGTGCAACAAGATGGCAATGCTCATCAAGCCGGTCAAGACGGGGACTCAAATGATCAAGATGATCAATCCGAAATCCCTCGCATCAATGGGGATATCGAAACCCGCCGTCAAGCAAGAGTCAAGAGAAACTTGGAGATCAAGTGTCACAAGCTTGAAGCCATCATTGGTGATGTATCTCGCAAGGTTTCCACAAGAGGTCAATTGTCAAGCTTTAGTGAACATCAAGCTCATATCTCTATGATTGAACCAAAGAAAGTGTTTGAAGCTCTTGAAGATCCGGATTGGTTGGAAGCCATGCATGAAGAACTCAATAACTTCAAGCGCAACAAAGTATGGAATCTAGTAGAGAAGCCAAAAGATTGCCGCAATGTTATTGGCACCAAGTGGATATTCAAGAACAAGCAAGATGAGCATGGAATGGTTGTAAGGAACAAGGCGAGATTGGTAGCTCAAGGGTACTCTCAAGTTGAAGGCATTGATTTTGGAGAGACCTATGCTCCCGTGGCTCGTCTTGAGTCCATCCGTATCCTACTTGCCTATGCATCACATCATAATTTTAAGTTGCAACAAATGGATGTTAAAAGTGCATTTCTTAATGGTCCCTTAAAGGAGTTGGTATATGTAAAGCAACCACCGGGATTTGAGGATCCACACTTCCCAAACCATGTCTACAAACTTGATAAGGCCCTCTATGGTCTCAAACAAGCACCTCGTGCTTGGTATGAGCACCTAAGAGAGCTACTAATAGACCGTGGCTTTGAAGTGGGGCAAATCGATCCCACTCTCTTCACAAAGAGGGTAAAAGGGGAGCTTTTCATATGTCAACTTTATGTTGATGATATTATCTTTGGCTCATCTAACAAAGCTTTTAATGATGAATTTTCAAAGCTTATGACCGATAGGTTCGAGATGTCCATGATGGGAGAGTTGAAATTCTTTCTTGGTTTTGAAATCAAGCAATTGAGTGGAGGGACTTTCATCTCTCAAGCCAAATATATTCAAGACATGCTCAAGAGGTTCAAGATGCAAGATGCAAAAGAGAAGAGGTTTCCTATGGACACCAAATGCCATCTTGAACTTAGTCCAAAGGGTAAAGATGTCGATCAAAAACTCTATCGCTCTATGATTGGTTCTTTGCTTTATCTTTGTGCATCTAGACCCGATATTGTGTTAAGTGTAGGAGTGTGTGCAAGGTATCAAGCGGCTCCTAAAGAAAGTCACTTGATAGCGGTGAATCGAATCTTCCGATATTTGGTTTATACCCCAAGGTTTGGTTTGTGGTATCCTAGGGGCTCCAACTTCTCTCTTGCCGGTTACACGGATTCAGATTGGGCCGGTTGCAAGGATGATAGGAAGTCAACCTCCGGTGCATGTCAATTCCTTGGGAAGTCATTGGTGAGTTGGTCCTCCAAGAAGCAAAATTGCATATCACTATCCACCACCGAAGCCGAATATGTGGCAGCCGCTAGTGCTTGCACTCAGTTGTTATGGATGAGGCAAACTTTAAAGGAATACGGTGTCCTTTGTGACAAAGTGCCTCTTTTGTGTGACAATGAAAGTGCTATCAAGATTGGTCACAACCCGGTGGAGCACTCAAGAACGAAGCATATTGAGATTCGCTATCATTTTATTCGAGATCACATCAACCGGGGTGACATTGAGCTTGGTTATATTCCCACAAAGATTCAACTCGCCGACATGTTCACGAAGCCACTTGATGAAGCGAGGTTCACATTTTTGAGGCATGAGCTAAATATCGTGGATTCTAGGAGCGTTGGTTGACTACCTTGCATGCACACCTCTATCTTAGCTATATATTTGTTCTAGGTGTAGGCATGGACATAGGGGGAGTGCGGTCCTAATCCATTGGACTATCCCTCCCCCCATTATGCCGATAGCAAGTGTTCTTTTACCTCTATATTCATTCTTATGTCTAAATGAGCTAAAATGACGAGTATTGGTTATGTACCCAAGATATATCTTCGCGGTGACATGCCATACGCTCCAACATGGTGGCCTCGGCCATCGCCCTCTTCTCCTTGTAAGAAGAGTTGGTTTTCATGACATTTTCGTGGTTTTCTTTTGCCTCGTCTTGGTTTTGTGGGAAACACACTCATTTTGGTCTTCTTGAGTTTCATGCGTTTTGCAAAGTGCGTGTGAAGTACCACTCTCAGTTTGAGTTTCTATCCTAAGCCCTAACTCACTTCCCTAAAGCCCTTCTACCTCTAAATGCTTTGTTTCATGATCTTGGTTGTGTGGATGGTCGGAACCGGCGTGAAAAACGCATTGTGGGCATCGTTTTGAGCCACAACACTTTTTTCCCCAGGCGCCGGTACTACCGGTCGCCCTAGCGGTACTACCGCTGCGTCGCACCAAGCGGTACTACCGCTGGATACAGCGGTACTACCGTGCGCAGCGGCAGTTTCGCTCGGGCGCCCGACAGAACCGGGGCGGTACTACCGCTGGACCGAGCGGTACTACCGCCGCGGGAGATCTGGACGTTAAGGGCACGGGGCTGGGCGGTTTGAGAGTGCATTCTCTCACTTTCCCCCAACCCCATCTCCTTCTCCTCCACGTCCCCGCCGCCGCCGGCCACTCCACCGCCGGGAAGAGCCCTTCCCCGGCCTAGGACCTCGTGCTCCTCGCTCCGGGAGGACTCTAGCTTCTCTCCTCCTCCTCGATCCTTCACCATGAGCTCCGGTAAGCCAAATCCCTCTCTCTCATCTAGTTGATGGATAGAGATGATATTAATGCTTTTCTCTTCGGATTTGTGGTGAATGAGTTGGTAGAGATGCTTCTTTATGGATTAAGAACCTTGTGTAGAAGTTTCATGGAAAGTTATAGGCTAGATTTAAAGTTCCCATCTTAGATTTGTTGGAGCAACCCTAGTTAGGTCTAATGCTTGTCTTAAGCCTTACATCTACTCATTGTTGCACCTTCAAACCCAAATGTGGTACTTTACCTCTAGATTTACTCTTCCTAGAATTTTGTACACTCGTGTTCTTCGTTCATAATTCATGAAATTTGTGCATTCTCATCTATATGCTTTCCATCTCATGCTATTCACAGGTAGTGGTCGTACCAAGTCCGTTGCGAGTAGGAAGAAGCAAAGGACCGCTTCCACTGATGAAGTCCAAGATGCCCTTGATGGATTGCAGCGCCGAAAGTTCCCGGCATCATCAAAGTCCCTTCCCAAGCGCCCGAAAACAGCTAGTCAACTCAGTGAGCCCGAGTTTGTGGCAAAGCGAGCTGTGGATTTCTATGTGATTGATCGTATGGATCAAATACCCTCCGTTCGCGGCAACAATCCTTTCTTCCACAACTCCTTCCAAGAAGAGTGCTACCGGGAAATCCTCTTGAAGAAACCAAAGGACAACACCGTGATCCAACACCACATCAACGTTGAGTTCATGAGGTCCAAGCCCAACTACTTTGGTGAAGCTTTGGAAATCTGTGAGGAATTTGACCTCTTTCACATCATGGAGCTTGAGCAAGACTATGATGAGGAGATTGTGGCTCAGTTCTTAGCCACCGTGCACATGGGCAATGAGACAACAAGAAGAATCAAGTGGATGACCAAAGAGAAAGTGTTTGAAGCCACTTGGGAAGACATTGCCGAGTCCCTCAACTATCAAGAGTTCGGCCCTTTTCCTCCGGAAGAGTTTGATGAGACTCACTTCCGTGTTCACTTCCAAGGAGGAAGTGCATTTGGTGTTGAGAAGCTTGCTCCCCTCTACAACCCGGATAGTGCGGATAAGTGGAAGTATGGAGATTCCAAAGGCCTATACCCCACTTGGGACATCATGCACCGCATCTACCGTGAGACAATCAATCCAAAAGTGGGCAACATTGATGAAATCCATGGCTACTTGAAGAACTTGATGGTCCTCACCATGCAAATGAAGGGACAAGGCAAGAAGCTTGATGTGATGGACTTCATTTGGCATGAGCTATGGCATGTGATTAGCAAAAAGAAGAACATCTCCTTTGCTCCTTTGATCATGAGGATCGTGGTGTGGAAGTGGCTTGAGCACAATGACATTGATGATCTCGGTGACACCGAGAAGTGGACCCCTCACAAGGGCAAGAGGCTCCTTATCAAGCCCCACAAGCTCAAATCTAGGAAGGAAGTAGTGGATGAAGTCGAGTCCTCCAAACCCTCCAAAGGTGGTTCTTTTGCCTGGATGGCTCGTGCTATGAAGAAAATCTTCCAAGTATCCAAGAAAGTTGAGAGGCATCAATATGATGTCCATAAGGAGAAGATGAAGGCTCGCCAAGTTGAGGTTGCTTGCCGCCGTGCCGAGGGGGAAGATGTGCCTTCCGGGTCCGAGCAACACATCCCCACGTGGGATGAATGACAAGCCAAAGATGACGAGGGCGAGATCATCACGTGGTCGAGCCCGGAACATGATGGTGCTTCTTCCTCTCACACGGATTGGGACCCTTGGGGCGTGTAGGTCCGATCTTTTTCCTTTTTGGTGCTTTGGTGCCAAAGGGGGAGAGATAACTATTAGGTTGCTCTCGGGAATTTGCATGGGTGGGTGTCACGAGCTCGTTTTTCACTTATTTCGACCTCTTCTAGCTTGTGATCACCTAAATTTATTGTGACTTGTGGAACTCCTTTATGTATGCATGGTGTAAGACATGTGAAACTCGTTTTCTATCTATGTGTTGCTTATTTGTCTTTTGATTAATATTGCATTTGTGATTGCTATCATTGTGGCTTGGCTTGTAAAATTTAGGGGGAGTGTTGATTCTAGATGTTGTGTATTTGTGTTTTCAAATCACTCTAAGAATATGCACACATCTAGGGGGAGCTCCGTCGAAATTTTATGAACCCTCGCGTGTTATGTTGTGTTGTCATCAAACACCAAAAAGGGGGAGATTGAAAGAGCATCTTCTAATTGACCCTTGTTTTGGTGCTAATGACAACACAATATGTGTTCTAACATGGCTATTAAAGTTTGCAGGTTGTATCAAAGATTCTAGCAAAAAGGAAACGATCGAAACGGGCGCTGCGAAAGCTATTCAGCAAGCCTTGCTCTAGGCAGCGGTAGTACCGCTGGCATCAGCGGTAGTACCGCTGCACTGGACTGAGCCTTGCTCGGGCCTTGGCTGCCGCTGGCGGTACCGCCCGAGCTACCGCCGTTTTCGGCTCTCTGTGGCGCAGAGCGGTATCCCCAGCGGTACTACCGTTGTCCAGCGGTACTACCGGCCCTTCCAGCGGTAGTACCGCTGTGTGATTTTCTGCAGGTTCGAAGGCCAGCCCGTTGTCGAGGTACCGCTGGCGGTACCACCGGAGGTACCGCCGTTTTCGGCCCTCTGTTCCTCTTTGCGGTACCTCCAGCGGTACCGGAGCGGTACCACCGTTGTCTAGCGGTACTACCGGCCCTTCCAGCGGTAGTACCGCTGCGTGCTTTTTTGCAGGTTCGCAGGCCAGCGCGAAGTCGAGGTGCCGCTGGCGGTACCGCCGGAGGTACCGCCGTTTTCAGCCTTCTGTTTCTCAGAGCGGTACCTCCAGCGGTACCGGAGCGGTACTACCGGGCTCCACAGCGGTACTACCGGTATCGCCAGCGGTAGTACCGCTGCGTAAAGTTCGAGTCGCAGTAAAGCGCGTGAAGCGGGCAACGGCTGGATTCAAAGGTCCAGCGGTACTACCGGCCTCTCCAGCGGTAGTACCGCTGCGTAAGTTACAGCTCCAAACGGCCAGATTTGGAAGAGGCTATAAAAGGACCCCTTCACCTACCTTTGAAGAGCTGAGCTTCTACACTCTCTCACCTCCATTGATGCAAAGCTAAAAGCTCCAAGCTCTCCCAATCCTCCCACCCAAACTCGTTGACCTTTGGAGGATTGAAGGAGGAAGCCCCGATCTACATCTTCACCGAGTCGTTCTTCATTTCCCCCTCATTCATTTGAGGGAACACTTGCTAGGGCTTCCACTAGGAAACCTAGCCCATTGTTGTACTTACCTATTGTCTTTGTGACAGATTGTAGCTGTTCGGGAGCCCCCAAGCCCTTTGTGGGTCGTGCCCCGAATCGTTGTTGTAAAGGCTCCGGATTCCGCCTCGAAGGATTCCGATAGTGGAAGTGGACCAAACCTTTGTGGTGCGGTTCACCGGAGATTAGGGTGAGGCCTTTGTGGCCGTTGAACCATTGTGTTGGTTCACACCTCTCCAACGAGACGTACTCCCATTTAAGGGAGGAACTCGGGAATACATCCTTGTCGTCTCGTGTCTTCACTTCGGTTACTTCTATCCTTATTTATTGCCTTATTATATCTTGCTTAGTTGCTAGCTTGTCATATAGGAAATTCACCTTAGTTGCATATCTAGTGAATTTACCTTTTGTGTCAAGCCTAATTTGAAAAAGAACTAAAATTTGAATTAGCACCTATTCACCCCCCCTCTAGGTGTCATACCGATCCTTTCAGTGAGGCCGAGCGCTGAGCGGCTGCACCCGAAGACGGAAGAAGGTGGCCATCAGGAAGACGCCACCCGCCTCGCGCCCAAGGGTCTTGGTCAGATCGCGCAGCAGGCTCAGCAAGGGCCGCACGGCCTCCTTCTCCACGGCGGTCAGCGGGTGCGCCCAGGCGCCGGTCTTCCGCAGTCCACGTCCGCTGTCGAACGCATCCAGGCCGTCCTGGTTCGACTGGACGTAGAACCACCTCCGGCGCCATCCTTGGACGGAGTCGCACTTCTTCATCTGGAAGTACGCGGTATCACCACGCACCTGGATTCCGAAGCCGCCCACGGGGAAGGTCAACCCGCTCTTCCCAACGTTCTTGCGAACGAGGAAGAGCGACTTCCACAACGCCCAATGGGGCGCGACACCCAAGAAGCATTCGCAGATCACGATGAAGCCCGCGATGCTCAAGACGCCATTGGGGGTCAGATCGTGGATCTGAACCCCATAGGCATACAAGAGACGGCGCACGAAATCGTGCATGGGGAACCCAAAGCCCCGCGGAAGGAAATCCGCGAAGCAAACACGTTCCCCATCGTGGGGAGTGGGGAAGACCTCCTTGCCAGGAACGCGTACCTGGAATTGGTCGGCAGGTGGCAGCAGACCCTGCGCGTGGAAAAGCTCCACCTCGGCTTTCTTCACCGATGATCTCTGCCAGTCGCCGTCGGGTTTCTTCATCACCCCGGCTTCGTCGGCGGCGGCAGAGGAGCCAGCGGCGCTCTTCGGCTTGCCCATGGTCAGGTTGCAAGGTATACGGACAGATGGCACGGAGCTCTGGATGGCGGCGGGAATGGTAGAGCGCAGAGGAAAGGGAGCACAGAGCGATTGGAGAAGATGAAATCCCAAACGTCAAGACACAGTACGTATGCCTCGAAAAGCATCATCTCAACCGTCCACAGAACAAGGGCTCCGAGCAGGCACATCCGGCCGTCCACGTGTCGCACGAAGAAACCAACCGTCACCGCCCACTTCGTCCACTATGCACGAAAACCGAGGCGTCGTCATCGTGTCGTGCAAATTTCGCGCCCACTTTGGAGACGTGACAACTGTTGACCGCGGTCAGCTCTGACAGTGGGGCCCGCCATGTCACGTCCCATCGAACGCAGAGGCGTGCAGCAGATCGTCACCAGTGACGTCATCAAGCCAACGGCTCCAAAATCGGTTGAAGCAACTCGACAGAGTAATTAGAGTAGTAAGCTTCAAAGATGAAGTCAACAAGGTAGGATCGGCCGATGATCCGAGAACCCGAAGAAACCATTCGGGTAGCAACACAGTAAGCTCAGCCGAATCCATCCACAAGTAAGCCAAACAGGCTGAGTATAAGCAAGCTTCACAAGAAGATGAAGGCAAAGTAATTCGACTGCAAAGGTTACTCCCATCGGGAGTGGCCGGTTCGACTGAAGAAATCGAGTTCAAGCTCAAGATCAAGCAATCCAATGGCGCGTCCAGGAGGAAGGAGTCCTTTGTTCGACTCTACGCTTCGACCAAGCACTCGGGGGCTACTGACGTGGGGCTGCCTTGCGGGTAGCCCACGATAAGGCTACCTGGGCCGCGCCAAGGATAGAAAGGCCCACAGGAGGCCCACGCGGGGTACCATGTAACCTAGTCCAAGTCGGTTAGGAAGCATAACCTGCCATATCTGTAGTTGTCATCGGCACCAATGTAGCACCCCCGAGAGCCAGGCTAGACAAATCCCAGATATCCATCTGATATAAGCCTAACCTCGATCTCGAGAGCCAACAGTTGAACATTCGGTAACACAACAGTGACTCTACGACTCAAAGCAATATTATACAAACTCTTAGCAGAGTGAAGATAGCAAATATTACAAGCAGAGGTCACTGACCCAACAAAACATCAAACAACGAAAGCAAATTATGTTATGCTACATAACAAGAACCAAAAGGCCTAAGAGGCCATAACATAAGCGACGTCCCGCCCATCGATTCCAGGCTGCTGCCCGGGAACCCCGATCTACTCGTCGATGTCCATGTAGAAACCAGCAGTGGAGTTGGAACCTTCACCTGTCCAAAAAGTGCGCAAGGCTGAGTACAGGAGGTACTCAACAAGACTTATTTAACCTATTATATACCTGCCTGTTCAGAGAGTATTCATGATTGTCTTTGCATAAAGCCAGCTTTGTTTTCAAATAGAGGGAGGAGAGAATCCCGCATCAGTAGACCTTTAAAATGGGATAAGGAAACAACACCTCTGCCTTCATCCTCCATCTTCTGTAGTCACCGGGATGTCATCGCTTGCACCACCCTCAGGAATCACCCCCTCGCTCAATCCCGAGGAAGTAACCCTAACCACCCTTAGTTGATAGTTTTATGATTAATTTTAGGTTGTCTATGATCATCAGACATGAGGTACCAAGTCGTCCATAACCGTGGACACGGCTTTCCGAAAAGATTTACCCTGCAGGGGGTGTAACTACCCACACGCGCCAACCAACCGATACGCCAGACATTAGCACTCTACCTGGGAGTGCCGGCTGGAGAGTTGGCCACGACCTTTCCCAAGCTTCGCCTATGTCCATGAGCCACAGCAGTAGATCTGACCACGCGCAGCGGTCTCTAGTGCGGGTTGCCAGGGTCAAGATCAGAGCGTCACACTCTCCTGACCCAAGCCCTAACTTTTCTTCTCAAACCATTTTACCGCACACGCAAATGGAACACTCGAACTAGTGGCTTCACGTAGTAGGCTAGGCAAGTTGGAATCGAGGGGGAAATGAATACCCCGTGTGGATGCACGAATAGTCTTGGTTCCAAAGACGAGAACTCGGATTCTAGTGTCGACAAGAACGAGACAAACCACCACAGTCCCGATGTGGCCTCTCGTCCAAGTCTTTAGGGACAATAATAAATAAATCATGCATACCCATTCCTACCAATCTCCTCGACTAGAAGAGAAAGAAACAACTAAGCAGATCTAAGCGGCGATGCAACGCAAATGACACTCTATACCTCGACCAAAACATCTTTGAACCGTATGCATAACACAAGAATCAAATACTTTGGAAATCTTATATGTGCGGATATAAGGTTATGCTTGCCTTGCTCTTCAGTAGCTGGGTATTGATCTTCGGAGGCGTTGCAAACACTCTCAGTCTCGAATCCTATCGCGAAGAACCAATTACCGGAAAGGAATGACACAATCAATACAATATTGATGCAATGCACAATCACATGAATGATATGTCATCTTTAGGATACCCTATATGCAAGCATCAAATTTAAATGGGTGAATAAAACATACCCATAAATAAAATTAGGGTTTATTAATGTGAGACAAATAACATTATTTTCCTTGTATGGAATATGTATGATTAAATTATAATTGAATAGATTTTATTTTTCTGAATATTTTGATATAAAAATCATATTTTTCTGATTTAAAATGAATTAGTTATGAATTTTTAAAGTTTAAACAATTTAATTCAAATTTAAAATTTATTTAAATAAATTGACCCCACATGTCATAATTTTAATCATTTCAGAAAATAGTAATGTAAAAAGATTAAAACTCTGACAACATGGCCCCACATGTCATAATAAAACAATTACAGAAAAGAAATAAATGTTTTTCAGAATTAAAAAGGAAATGATGACGTCAGCTGACGTCATCAACGCCCAAATCTCTCCTGCCGATCACGAACTGCTCGAATCCGAGCAAATTGATCGAGTTGCTTTGCGGCAATCGCCAGAGGGGGTCGAGGCGGACCGAACGGTGGCGGCGCCGCCCGGAAATGGTCACCGGAGCGCGCCCACGGCGCGGCGGAGCGGCGGCCGGAGTTGGGGTCCGTCGGCCTGGCGAACCAGAGGAAGAGGGAGAAGAAGGAGGGCACGGGGAGAACCACGGGGACGACCTGGAGCTCGTGGAAGCGTCGGGGAGGCAAGGCGAGGTCGGAGATGGCCGTAAAATGAGCTCGACGGCGGCGGACCAGCGGAGGGAATCGACTGATTTCTCCGGGCTCACGGCTTCCCGGCACGAACGGCTCGAGGAGGATGGAGAGGGGAGCACGGCGCAGCTTCCGAGCTGCTCGCCGGGGTGAGAGATGGCCGGAATCGGCGGCGGTCGCCGGAGACCCGAGGCTAGGGTTCGGCGGATTTGGGAAGAAATTGAGGAGGAGAAGACGAGTTAGGGTTTCCCCACGGCGGAGGAGGTCTTCTTGTAGTCCAGGGAGGCCGGCGGCGCGCATCTTGGCGCATCCACGGCGAGGAACGGCGGAGCGGAGGCCACGGGCGCGCTGGCGTAGTCGGAAGCTTGAAGACGACTCCATTTTTTCTGAAAACCCCCTGAAGATTTTATTAATTGCCTGTTTCTTCACAAACAGGCCCCTGGTTGCCTATTTAAAAGGTTTGGGGCTTTTCTGTAAAGAGAAAAATTTGCAGAAAAATACTAGGAGATTCAAAATTTCACAAGGAAACCAATGACAGTCTTGGATTTTGAAAATTTAGAATATTTTGAGTTCACCAAGAATAACAAGAGTTTACCCCTTTCTTGCAAAAGCAAACATGTGAATTTTAAATGCAACTTCTTGTCCAAATTAAATGAGATGCATGCAATGCTCAAAACACACCTTTTATTTCTATTTAGCAAACTTGGGATGTTACAACCAACCACCCGAGACCTGGCTGCATATAAAGCCAGGAGGGTTGCTCGTCCCAGAGAACACGCTCATAGCTACGGCACAAACCCTAGCGAGATCGCAATCTCGTCATTGTAACCACAACTCGCATCAATAACCAGACAAGCAGGAGTAGGGTGTTATCCTCCGGGAGCCTGAACCTGGGTAAATCCTTGCTTGTCAGCCGTCGTGACCACCTGCACTCATCTCTCTCCCCATCAATCAACCCGGGGTGCACATCCCTGGGACTTGTCGAGTTAACACCTCGTCAGATGACCAATACCAAAAGAAGTATATGGAACCGGTGATGAGTAGAGAGGTTTTTGCTGTTGCATGCTGGTACTTTTGGTACCAACGGAGACAATAAAGAAGAAACCATCTTAGATGCGTCGAGATCATCCATGGCCATTCAAGCTTTAGCTATGAATTTTGTGCGCAAGCGGGAGAAGAACCATTACGCCAAAACAAGGTAAATGGACTAAACCTCCTTTTGATCATAAATTCTTAATGTTGATGCTTCTTTCCTGGAGAACGATAGGACGGGTACGATTGGTGCAGTCATCCGAGATGACAAAGGTGGTTTTGTTGGTGCATGTTGCAAAAGATTACCTTGTGTCTTTAGTGTTGAAGTGGTTGAAGCAATGGCATTGCGGGAGGGACTGGTAATGGCAAAACAAGTGAAAGGGATTGATTAAGCTGCCTTTCGAAACAGGGTATCAGACTATCCAATTGTGCAATACGCTGATGACATTGTCATTGTGGTCCCATAAGACATGGTGCAGCTGAGAGAGCTCAAAAAGGTGCTGCAAGAGTTCACTGAGTCAACTGGTTTACGGATAAACTATCATAAATCTTGCGTGTTGCCGGTTAATGTGTCTGAGGAGCAAATCACCTTACTAGCAGCTGACTTCGGATGTGAGGTTGGTTCTTTCCCTTTCACTTATTTAGGGCTACCAATGGGAACAACTAGACCCTCAATTGCCACACTGACTCATGTAATCTCAAGACTTGAGAGGAAGTTAAATGCAAGTTCCATTTTCCTTGCTTATGGTGGGCGCATGCAGCTGATTAGATCATGTTTGTTTTCAACACCTATACATTTGATGTGTTCCCTAACTTTCAATGCTGGGAGGATAAGTCAGATTATGATTGCAAAGCTAAGTTAATGTTTTTGGCGTGGCAATAATACTGAATCTAATAAAAAAACATTGGCAGCATGGACTATGATTGCAAAGCCAAGATCTAGTGGTGGGCTTGGAATTTTGGATTTCAAAATCCAGACTGAGGCACTGTTAATGAAGCAGCTGCACAATTCTATAACAAGAGTGATACACCCTGGGTAAACTTGGTATGGAGTGCCTTGAATGAGGTTCCCATGCTGCAAAAGTGTGTGGATCCTTCTGGTGGAGGGATTTGATGAGATTATCGAACAAAATATAGAGGCATAACTACGGTAACAATTGGGAAAGGAGATTCAGTCTTATTCTGGGCACTGATAGTGATGTCCTGCAGGCTAAATTCCCTAGGTTGTTCTCTTTTGGGCTTGATCAAACTCTTTCAGTTCAGGAGGTTATGTCAACAGATGATAGAACACAATTGTTTGCTTTGCCATTGTCGCAGCAAGCTCATGGAGAATTCATTGAGATGGAGGGTTTAATAAACCAAATGGAGATTGACCCTCTTAGTAAAGATGTTTGGAAGACAATCTGGAAGGATGGAGTTTATACTTCCAGTAAATATTACCACCACTGTTTCAAGGATGTACAGGCTGACAAAATTTATGATTGGATTTGGAAGAGCAAGTGTGTGGTTAGAATAAAGGTTTTTTCTTGGCTCCTAGTAAGTGACGGATTAAATAATAGAGATATGCCACCACTGTGTGTTGTGTCCCACACATGTTACGGAGCAGCATCTTTTCTTTGGATGCAATTTCAGCAGAAGAATCTGGAGTTACTTGCAGATAGACTGGGATGTGAGCATATTGCAAAGCTGTTTTACTTGCTGAAGCTAGGAAGAGTTTAAATAAACCTTTCTTTACCGAAGTAGTGATTTTGGCTGCCTGGAACATTTGAAATAGAGAAATGAGGCAATATTTCAGAATGTGAAGCCATCCTTTAGATCTTGGAAGAGAGTTTTTATACAGGATATCACCCGTCATGTTGTTAGGGTGAAGGATAAGCATAGTACGGACTTGTCAAGATGAATTGACAGTTTACTTTAGTTAGCTTTTTTGCTTTTTCGGTTTTCTTTCGGTTTCTAGCCTTACACTTGTATATTTTGTAAATAGGCTTGTATTTGGGTGCTTGGAAGTTTTAATAAAATATTGTGGGGTTGTTGCCCTGCAGTCTACATGGTCAAAAAAAGGCATGTCATAACCTTATTGTTTAATCAGATTGTGCAACTGTGGTGGAAGCTATCAACTCTGGTTTCTATTTGTCTACTGTTGCTATCCTTGATGAATGTGGTGAACTCATGTTAGGCTTTGGTAAAGTTCTGGTTCAATATTGTAATAGGGAGTCTAATGAGACGACAAATGAGCTCACTAAGTATGGGAGAGACAATCCACCGATTTTGTTTTATGAATGTGATGTACCACCTAACTTCATTTGCCGTTGCTGATAAACGATGTATCAATGTTGTGAGATAACAGGTAGGTGACACACTCTTTTCCTAACCAGTGTATCGAAAGGGTGACAGGGTTTTAACGAGACGGCTACTGATATTATGTGGTTGAAAATTAAGGGTGTGTTCACTTTCGGAACGAGGTGGAATGGAATAGAACGGTTCCACACTTGGAACCCGTTCTTGTGTTCAGTTGTAGAATGAAATAGAACGGAGTGGTTACTCAGAATGGAATATTCCCCTTAGATCTAGAATGGAGTTGTTCCTCCGATTCGGTCGGACGAGGTGGAACGTCCGGCTAATTATCCAGTTTAGGATTAAGTTTAGTAATAATTAATCAAGTTTAGTAATAATTAACCAAACTTAGCAATAATTAATTAAGATTAGGAATAATTAATCATGATTACAAATAATTAATCAAGTTTAGAAATAATTAATCAAATTTTGCAATGATTCCATTTTCACTCATTCCATTCTATTCTCATCTAATTTCAAAATTAAACACGGAAACGGAACCGTTTCGTGACATCTTTTTATCCGAATTGAACAAGAATGGAATTGTTCCGTTCTGATGGAATGGAACCGTTCCAAAAATAAACACACCCTAAAAGAAAAAAGAAACTAGGACTATTCCCAAACGCTGCGTGAAATATTCCTCGAAAATACCATATACCATAGACAATGCGCAGCGCAAAAACAAACAAACACATGTTTGTGCTGGGTTGGATGGCTGCTCCCGAGGCCTTATAATTGGAAAACAACAAGGGAGAGAGAGAAAGGCTGTCTTGACAATGGCACGGCATCTGGGCTGGCACCTCCGGGATATTCTTGGCATTTGCTCGTTCCGTCCAACCTTCCCCAAATCAAACGCAACGCGAACCGAATGCGACCTCTCCCTCCCCTCCCCTCCACCTCCACCGGATCAGGGAAGCAGTTGCCAGCCACACCACCCCACCCCACCGCCCGCCTCTTTTTCCCTTCCGGCTACCGGCACCACCAATGCCGCCGCCGGCCTCCCAGGTGCGCACCCGTCCTCCCCCTTTTCTCCTTCGTACCCGTCCCACCTCCAGCTCCTCGCGAATGCATCATTGTTCCGTCTCGCACACATTGTGATGTGTTGCTTCTTTATGCAATCTTGCTACGATTTCAGTAGTTGCTCCTCCTCCTCCTCCTCCTCCTCCTCCATGCACGCACCACACCGATGAATTTACCAATCGATGATGGATGCGATGGCCCAAAGATTATGTTCTCGTGTCCTTTCCTTCATGTCTCCGGCACCGCCCTGCTGGCTGCTGCCGAGATTAGTTAAAACAGTGGAGATACCTCTGCCTGCGTGCTTGCAATTTCCTGTGGAGTTTGTCGAATGTCATGCTTACTGGAGTAGTTTAATTTTTTTTTCTTGTGGAGTAATGCATGCTCACTACGTTTTTCAAAAAATAGAGAAGATGTGATGCAATTGAATAACCAGTTAATCCGAATGAATCTGCGTCAAGTAGTCCCGTCAGATTATCTTATGCTGCGCATGCGATTTTATCGTCACTTCGCATTTTGATCTTTGGCGGAAAAGATCTACTGTTGATTGACTCTGAATTTTTTCCAGCAACTAAGTTTGTCACAAACTTGAGAACTTATTTGTGGACGGAGGGAGTACTTGTTAATAGGGTAGTTCTTGTGTTACCGAAAGGGCCAAAAAGGTACAATATCGAGCACTGTGATTGTTTCTTAACCAAAGGCACGTTGTCCTGCTCTGGCAAATTTGACTAGCTATCTGGCGTTGCACATTGTGCCGTACTAAGTTCGTGCTTATGGCATATGGGGCACTGGGATTGGATGTAAACAGTTGTTAGTATAAGTATAACACGCTCATTTGAGAATAAAAAAATTCAATTAATAATCACTACTGGGTACTGTTTCTCTATAAAACTGCAAACATATGATGAGCAATCATGTACTTTCCTCGCCCTAAATTCATTCTTCAACTCCTTCTTTTGCTGAGATCTGACATAGTCCGATGCACGCAGAGCATCGATTTATCTTAAAGGTGCAGACTCCAAGGAACATGTCTTGTGCCATGTGAACATCATTTCCTGAGAAAAGTACCTATAGTACTCAAAGCAATATTCTTGGATGGGTTCAGACAAACAGAGTGGTAGCCCACTATTGGGAACCCTCAAGATGGAGAGGGTTCGGACGATCCTGACACATACATATCCATATCCGCATGAACACTCGAGGCATATAATGACAGCAGTGATAATTGGATGCCTCTTTTTCATCTCGTCTGACAATATGCATACTCTGATACATAAACTGGACAGCAACATCAAATGGTGGTCCATGTATGTTTGCTTGATTGGTTTCTTCTATTTCTTTTCATCTCCATTCCTAGGAAGAACCATTCAGCCGAGTTACTCAAATTTCAGTCGATGGTATGTATTCATATTTATAATTCTTAGAACTCAGTTTCAGAAGAAAAAAATCATGTCTATAGGAGCACAGAATCTCTACTAGCACATTAATTTGTTAGTAGAACTGAATTATTAAGTATATTGCACAACTACAGGTATGTTGCTTGGATTTGCTTCGCATCCCTGTATCATCTCCCGAGCTTCCAATCAATGGGGGTTGACATGCGCATGAACCTTTCACTTTTTCTGACGATATATTTTTCTTCTATCCTTTTCATCATCGCCTTCCATATCATATTTATTGGCCTCTGGTACATTGGATTGGTTGCTCGCATCGCAGGCACAAGACCAGGAATATGGACAATTGTACAAAACTGTACTGTACGTTTCCGAAAAGTCTATTTTTAGTTCTATTTTATTTTCTTTGTTGCTCCTGGGATGATTAATTTTGAATATCTTGCAGGTCATTAGTATTGCTTGCTGTGTATTCTACAGTCATTGCGGAAATCTTGCTGTGCACAAAAGCGAATCTTTCGTCAAGAGTTCTGATCCAAGTTTGCTTGCTTTTCTTCAAAATGAAAATGAAACGACATGGATATCAAATTTTCTCTTTATGAATGAATTAAAAGATCAGATATGTACATCTTGGTTTTCACCAGTTGGATCTGCAAGTGACTACCCTCTTCTGTCTAAATGGGTTATTTATGGGGAGGTAACACTGGCTTCTCTCTAATTAATCTACTCTTTCCTCTCAATCTTTTTTTGGGCAACATCCATGCTATACTTCTTTGATCATTTTATTCTCCAGTTAGTTTGCAGTGGATCCTGTGCTGGCCCATCGGATGAAATATCCCCTCTGTACTCACTGTGGGCCACATTTATGGGCCTTTACATTGCCAACTTTATTGTGGAGAGATCAACTGGGTAAGTGCTTACTGTTTTATGCAGTGAAAATTTTATTCCAAATTTGTCTCTCTCGTCAATACTAAGTCTGAGTATTTCTTATTATCCACTGCAAATACTTCAGATGGGCACTTACTCATTCGTCACCAGTATCAGAGGAAGAGAAACTGAAAAAACATATGAAACCAGATTTCCTGGATATGGTACCTTGGTATTCAGGGTAGAGACCTCTAAGCTCTGGCTAGTTAGATTCCATATCAGACCAGCGCATTGTGGAAAACGCCTGATTTCTTCAACTTTACATTATGTAGGACATCAGCTGATTTATTCAAGACAGCATTTGATCTTATGGTCTCTGTGACTCTTTTTGTTGGGCGATTTGATATGCGCATGATGCAGGTAAGGGGTTCTTGACATGGGATTAACTACCGTTCAATAAATATTTTTCACCATGGACCTAATTTTCTCTAAATCACGATTTTATATTATATCTGTAGTTACTTTCGCCTAAAAAATGTTGCATCTGTCCTTTTAAATTTTAATCTTGATATAGTCTTTAAGATCACGTGTATCTAATTTTACTACAAATTTATTCTGTATTCTGCCTCTATGCACATGTGAACATGTGTATGTTCAAGCATAATGAGTGTGTTGTTATTCTTAAGCATTTCTGTATTGTTCTATAGGCTGCAATGAAAAGTACTACAAGCGAGGCTCAGAATGGCGACCTGATGTATGATTACTTCAGTGAAAGAGAAGACCTTTGGTTTGACTTTGTTGCAGACACTGGTGATGGTGGAAATTCATCATACACAGTTGCCCGACTGCTAGCTCAACCGTCCATTCAAACTGTTATTGGTGGCTCTATGCATACTCTTCCACGTGGAAATTTGCTTGTTATTGGCGGAGATCTTGCGTAAGATTGCACCATGTTTAATCAGATTTGACCTTTTTCTTCAGTCAATGTATCTCTTCATATCTGGAAATCATCTATCTCTTGGCTGTTATTTAGCCAGTATAGTCACATCATTGATTGCATTGTAATACTATGGAACTTATTTAGTCACCTATTTTCTGGTTGAATGCTGGCAGATCTACCTAGGCCATTAACCGATTGGTTGAGTTTCTTTAATAAATTTGGAATGGAGTATTTTCGTCTAGTTAAATTCATAATATCAAATTGTCTTACCCTGCTTAGTTTAAATATGCAGGCTTCCGGATATTTGTTTCGGAAAAGTTAAAAGAATATGTTGTGTTTCAAACAATAGTTGCTAACAGATTTGTTCAAGGAAATAAAGTTATTGGCCGATCAGCTGGTCAAGTTTGTTGTGTATAGGAATAAACTCCTTAGCTATGTTTGGTTATGTTTTTATTCTTGGTTCTGATGTAATTTCTGGAGTCAACGTCAGAGATGGGGCTTAATCTTTATCAAAGCACTACTCAAAGTATATTCTGTCCTCGAGTATAATTTTATCTTCTATCAAAACTCTATATATTTTATGTCATATATGTATATTTGTTATCATTTGCATCACTCTACACTTAAATAGAGTTACCGACATTTATTTATTTTCTGTCATTTTAAATATAGGTATCCAAACCCTTCGTCGTTTACATATGAGAGACGCTTCTTTTGTCCTTTTGAGTATGCTATGCAACCTCCGCCTTGGTATAAGGCTGAACATATAGCTGTGGACAAACCTGAGAATCCTCCGGGCATATCAAAGATGAAAGAATATGATGGACCCCAGTGTTTCATAATTCCGGGGAACCACGGTTTGTCGTCTGCACTCATATAACTTTGTTAGTCAAAATACTTCTCATTTACTTGCTCTCCTGTGGGCTGTATGTCAAGTTCATATGGAAGAAAATGCATGGTTTTTTTTCTTAAGGAGTTCCTCTCTTCGCTTTCTCTTACCTTCTGATTTCTGAAGGAGTTCCTTTCTTCCTTTTCTTACCTTTTATAACAGATTGGTTCGATGGGCTTCACACCTTTATGAGATATATATGTCACAAAAGCTGGTTAGGTGGATGGTTTCTGCCTCAGAAGAAGAGTTACTTTGCGTTGCAGCTTCCAAAAGGTTGGTGGATATTTGGTCTTGATCTAGCTCTTCATGGTGACATTGATGTATACCAGTTCAAGTTCTTTGCAGAACTTTCTCGGAATAAGGTGCATTTCTTTTCCTGTTTATCCTTCTGTTTTAAACTGGATTTTCCATTATTTCTGTTTCCTGTGTTCCAATACCAAGTAATTTAATTACTTCAACCATCTAGCTGACTATACTAGGATCACTGGAATACCGAAAGAAATTTGCTGACGAATGTCTTCTATTGTAGATATAGCCCTTTCTCCAGTATGGTGGAAGTATTTCCACACTTGTTACTTTTTTATCATTTTTATTTGGTTGGTTCCTGATGAGTGGTTTAATCATTCACGTGTAAATTATTTATTTAGAATTGGAATCTCTTGGGAGTTGGAGACAAATTTTCATTTCCAGATTTAGTTGATCCATTACATTTCTAAAGTTGTGCAGGTTGGAAAGAATGACTCTGTGATTATTGTGACACACGAGCCAAACTGGCTCCTTGATTGGTATTGGAAAGAGACTACAGGCAAGAATGTCTCACATCTGATTCAGGACTACCTGAATGGAAGATGCAAACTTCGCATGGCAGGGGATTTGCATCATTATATGAGGCATTCTGCTACACGATCAGATAACCCTACTTCTGTGCAACACTTGCTTGTCAATGGATGTGGTGGCGCCTTTCTGCACCCAACACATGTTTTCAAAAACTTTGAAAGGTTCTCTGGTACTAGGTACGAGTGCAAGGCAGCTTATCCATCATATGATGAATCTAGTGCGGTATGTAGTTCCCGAAGTTAAGAAAACTTTAGCAAATTATTGAAGTTCAAGGTTAAGGCCTTATTAACTACACTTACAGATTGCACTGGGCAACATATTAAAGTTCCGTAAGAAGAATTGGCAGTTTGACATAATTGGTGGTTTTATTTACTTCATTCTGGTATTTTCAATGTTCCCACAGGTCAGTCACATTTATTCCGTAGGCTTTGTTTACCTCAAGTGTATTTTAGGTGATGGGAGGGGATTATCACAATTCCCAGAAAATCCCCACTAGTCCGTTTACTTCTAGTGTATTTTAGGAGATCAGAGGGGATAATCCCCAAATATCCCCCACCAACCACCTCATTTTTGCACAAAACAAAAACTCTAGTATGGACTAGTGTATTGTTGGGGAAGAGTATTTGTGGGGATGTGTGGGGATTGGGTGTTCACCAAATCCCCTCATATCCCCACTTTTCTCATCCCCTAAAAAACACTTGAGGTAAACAAGGCCGTAAGGTGTAATTTTCTTACATGTATATCTTCATTCTACCTTTAATGTCTTCAAACTATGATATTTAGATATATGCCACCAGAAATTTCAAGTTCTGAAAAATGTCAACCTTCTAACCACTGAATTATTTCTTGGAGAGTTAAACTGACCAGTGACCACTGACCAATATTACATATTCTACTCAGCTTGGTGACACTAAGCAGCGATGTTTGTCCTTTCACATCTAGGGTATTCTACGGTCCTATACAGGCTTATAATGTTGGTCTAAACCTGACTCTTGATTCTGTTTCTGTTTTTCCAGTGTAATCTTGTCCACATCTTGAATGAAGAAACATGGTCTGGACGTCTTCAAAGCTTCTCAAGTACAATATGGAGTGCTTTGCTCTATATTTTTGAACACTCTTATGTCTCTTCAGTAGGAAGTTTAACTTTATTGTTGGCATCGTATTCATTTGTACCATCCAAACTTACACGGAAAAAAAGAGCTGTTATTGGTGGCTTGCATGTTATGGCCCATCTGACTGCAGCTCTACTTTTAATGTTGCTCATGGAGTTGGGCATTGAAGTATGTATACGGAATCATTTGTTGGCGACTTCAGGTATTCCATAGCATATTGTACTCCCAACCAGAACACTAAGGTTTAAGTTCTGATTATATATTTTAGATAAAGCTATATGGTCTTGCTGTTATATCCCTTTTGAAATTTAAAAGGTACCTTATGCGGTCATTTGAACTTGGGGTATATTAATTTTGTGGTTTCAAACTGGATATAATTGAATATCATATCCTTCGGAGCATCAAATTAGTTTGAAGTGTTACAGGAAATTGCATCAAATTAGTTTGAAGTGTTAAGAGGAAATTGAGAATTCAGGTGCAGATAGATAATCCATGCGACTGTGTCTATGATAACATATCTCAGGGGGGTTATTTTCCGAAACTATGATGAGCATGTCCTTGATAACTGTCACCACGTTGGCACCTTCGGCTCTAAACTCTACCCACAAAAGTTGTAGTTAATTAAGCTTTTTTTGCCTGTCTCTTATTGTTTCATCTGACTAGAGAGGTTGCTTTTTTCCTGTTCGTTCACCCAAGAAAGGCGATTTTTAACAAATCTGTTCTCTGTCATAGGTTATCACCCTCTATATGATTGGTACCGATCAATGGAGAGTGAGCATTTCCCAGATCCAACTGGTCTTCGTGCTCGTTTGGAACAATGGACGCTTGGACTATACCCAGCATGTATAAAATACCTTATGTCAGCGTTTGACGTCCCTGAGGTGATAAAGACTCTTTACTGGAACATTTTACTATTCTAGTGTAGATGCATTGCATTTCTTAACAAATGGATTTGCTAGTTGTACTTCAATTCATTGTTAGAACATTGTGTACAAACTACAAAGCCTACAAATTACCTGTAACTTTCCTCTACCATCAGATTTACCTAACCAGACGAATTTATGTTACATTTTTTCACAGGTCATGGCTGTGACAAGGATCAACATTTGCAAAAACGGGATGATGTCTCTTTCTCGGAGTGTTCTGATCATGTACTACACTTCTGTATTTATCTATTTCTGGATTTTGTCAACCCCGGTTGTTTCCCTCATATTTGGTAGCTACCTATACATATGCATCAACTGGTTCCACATACACTTTGATGAAGCCTTCTCGTCTCTTCGCATCGCAAACTACAAATCATTCACCAGGTTCCACATCAAGAAGAATGGTGATCTGGAAATATTTACACTTGCAGTTGACAAGGTAACTCTCACCTGTTCAGATCGGCATTTCATTGAATGGTATCATTCAATATAAGGTGGATACAGGTTTATGTAGAAAACATAACATTCACGTAGACTCCATTATAAACAAGTTGAATCTGGTAAACAGGTCCCAAAGGATTGGAAGTTGGATCCCAAGTGGGAGGCAGAGGAAAGAGCGCATCATCAGCTCAGTCACCACAGGAGGTACCCTAGCAAGTGGAGATCATCCTCATCACCAGATCCAGTCAGGTCGGTGCGGGTCGTTGACCATTTCACCATTGCAAGAACAGTAGCCATGGATCCTGAGACCACTTGTTGATACCATACATCATCGCTGGCGACGGACTTGCTTGAGAAACCAGCTTACTTAGGTTGACCTAGCTTATCTACTCTGGTGTTGCCTCGATGCTAGCTTCCTCTCCAACTCCAACATTGCAAAGAATATACCAGAGATTCGTTCCATGGGTACTTAATTTTTGTACACTACAGAAAGTGTTCCTCTTCTACGTGATTGTTCAATAGCGCTCTTTTTTGTTCCGCCAAATACAATTCTTTTTACTCGTCTGATCCGGAAAGATTGTCGTGCGGTGTATGCCAGCTTTGTACTAGCGTTGTGTTATTTTGACGACAGTTAATCTGGATCGGAGGTAGTACTAGATTTTGTGTGTAACAAACCGAGAATCGTGCTTACAGACTCATAATATACTCAGCATTTATTTTTTTGAACAGACATAATATACTCAGCATAGCTTAATATTACTTGACGTGTGTTTAGATTTTAGCGTTTGCATCAACGTTTCCATTTCTCCATCTTAGCTTCGAACTGAGTAAGGTCGAGCTCTCCTTGCGGAGCTTCATGTTGAGGGAGGAGACTCCCCCGACGATGAGTATGGCAATCCCCAGTTGAGGCAGACATTGCCGCGGCGGATGCAGCCAATGACAACAGGCGGCACGGCGGGCATGTTACCACTTCCCGTTGGTCTCCAAGTAGACCGGTGCACGCATCGTTTACATGACCTGCTTCCTACAGGGCAAGCTCGGCTTGAACGTCAGTCAGGGCGACGTGACCAGGGGCTAGAATTAGCCTACCTAATATAATATGATATGATGACCCGAATTACCTGTCCCTGAGAATTGAACCGAATTACCGTTCGCAAGCGAGATGGGAGGCGTCACGTGGCCGGCGGAAGCCCTCCGACGGATCGTACCACCTGCGGGCGGAGCCGCCGCGGATTCCCTGTCTCCGGCGAGCTGACCACGGCCGCGATCCGCCCCGCCCCACGATCCACTTGCGACGATTGGACTGAATTGTAAATAATTTGGACCTGACCGGGGGGGGGGGGGGGGGGGTCATAAAATCAAAATATAACAGCCTCCCGCCCATTAGTTTGGGTCGGAGGGAGTACTTCAATTGCCTTCACAGCTACCATATGAGGCTTCAAGTGATCTGGGGGGAGTTGTTTATAAAGGCCTTACCTACCACACAATCACAGGGACAAAGAACGCGCAAGCCATGTTACAAGCAAAACATAAGACAACATCACCCTATCAGAGATTACATTCTTATGTAAGTTAAATGGTGCACAACACCACAGCATTAATAAATAGCTATACAAGTTCTGCCTGATGGCATTATTTGGTCAAGAGGAAGCGCCAAGGGAGACAAGTTCTGCCTGAAGTGTCATCTTTCACTTCAGGAGCCTTCTAGGAGCAACCACAACTGCCTTATTTCTTCAGTATCAGGAGGTTCTCTGTCCAGAAAGGGGTCCTTGAACAGTGGGTCCTTGAACTGGTCAAAAAAGGGGTCATCCTCTAAGACCTACAGACGAGCAAAGAATTAATTAATCAAGTAACTGACATCTGGGGTAAAGTTACAGCACGAGGTATGCCCTTACCGTGAACATGGCTCTTAACCTAGCCTCCTCAGCACAATGCAGCTGCAAATGGCATGCAGTTAGCAACAAAAATGGAAATGTTAAACAATAGCTCAATAGGAAATAAATCAGCATACATACTTCATCCTCATCGCCTACAGGGTATGGCATGGGAGGCAATTCAGGTCCCCAAAAATTGCGCCCTTTACATGACCACCTGTGTATGCAGAAGCATCGTTGGGGTGCTTCATATGCTCACCACTTTCATTATTATGACAACCCTGGCAGGTACCTTGCAATAGAAACAGAACAGAGTAAGAGGCACAAATGCATAATAGTAACTATTAATTTGAGGTAATACAACATGTGTGCACGAACCAGTTTTAGATACTACATTTGTACAGCCAGAAACACATGTATAACATTATCTAACAAGTAGGTTCAAGTTAGTCCAATGCACAAACTAAAATAAATTTCATTCAAGGTCAGAGCATATACATACCATTATCAGAAGGTTCAAGCATTCGTAAACAGCTGGGCACCAATTCTCAAGTTCTCCTTTCTTAGAAGATATGACTTCAGCAAAGAATAGCTTGGTGATGCCATGGTCAACTCCTTTAGCCTTTGTAGTGAAATTCATATGTTCGTACCACTTAAACACATCACTCTCACGAATTGACTCGGACCACACAACTTCTTTGACTTGATATGAAACATCCTAATTTAACAAGCATGGATCCAATCAATAATAATACTGTGAGATGGATTAAAAAGACAGTACGGCCCGGAGGGCAAATGGGAGGGGACAGAGAGCAAACCTCTGTAAGATTGTTACCCTCATTATACTGATCCACCAAAGCTTGAGCCAACTGGTGCCTCCAATTACGAATAATATCCACTTGATGAGATTTTGAAGGCGTCTGTCTAGTGCCATCAGGCCAGTAAAGAGTCCATTTTACACTCATCTCCACATTTGAAAGCCCAGGCATGAACCTAGTTTAGATCAGAGCATTTTATATGATTAGTACATATTAATCTCTCAAAGGTGGACTCAAATGTGGTACTAAGAACTCGGTAAATGTTATCAGGTTGACAGAGGGTTAGGGTCAATTGTGTCGAAGGTTTGTAGATTAGGAATCAAACAGCACCCAGTTTACCTCTTAACATATCTAACTGCAGTCAACATAAACGGGACAAAACTGAAAATATGCACATGTCGGTAAGTTCTCAATGTAAATAAATAGTAAAAAGGGGGGAATAAAGTATCCATCATTCATTCTCAGATACCCAAACCCAGTCTACTCTAAACACTGTTTGGACCAGTTAACCTTTTTGCGAAAACGCAAAGAGCATCGCATTTTATTTTATTGATAGAAAGGAGAGTCAATTTCAAGCCTATAAGGAGGCCACCTAGCACCGTACAACTCAACCCAAGCCTCTAAGGAAGAACTAGGGCGAGACCCCGGGCCCGACGCTCACCCACGAACGCGCCTCCGTCTTGATGGTTTCCACCAAAGCGCCAACAGAGGGACGTGCGTTGTCGAAGACGATCGCGTTCTAGATCCACCATGCAGAGAGCATGATCACCGAAGAGGTGTCTTTGCGCAACGCACGAGGGGTGTCCTTGAGAACCAACGCCCACCAAGCCGCGAACTCATCCTTAGCCGAATTCAAGATAGCACTTCATGCCAAATCGTGCGGGAGAAGGAACAGTCGTGAGGATGTGTCCTATCGACTCTGCCACCTGATCATATAACGGGCAGGCTGCCAGATGTGGCAGACCCCGTCTCACCAATATCTCCCCCGTCCCGATCCAAGCACGCGAGCCAAACAAAGAATTTCACCCTTGGGGGAGCCCATGTTTTCCAAGAGCTTGAAATTGTCGCACAGCTGAACAATGCGTCGTAGCAAGATTTGGATGAGTATTGTCCCTCCGCGGTCCAGCGCCAGACAGGCGTGTCTCTATAAGTTGAATCCCACGCAAGGTGTTCCAAATGTGAACGCTGCGTGAGGGCAAGCGGGCTAAGGGCTCTTGAGATGTACGCTATCCACCGGTGCTCCACCAACGCCTCTCTCACCGTTCTCTTTTTCCTAGACTTTTTGGCCCTCACCGCGAATAGATGGGGGGCAGGTCCTGGATGGATTTGCCCTCCAACCACTTGTCCACGCAGAAGAGCGCCGCGGAACCGTCGCCGAGATGCATCTCAGAAGAGGCATAGAAGATTTGGCGTTCTTCTCTAGAGAATTGCATGTCCAGGCCCCGTCACGGTCTCAGCTGATCCCTGCGCCTCCTCCACAACCAACGGACACGTGAAAGAAACTAAGCTATTGATATTCCTGGCAAACAGAAATCTGCCACATACAGAGAGTGGTATCATAGCATCAATATATAATTATATATACATTCTTATTTTCAGCTATGCTTACCACTATGCACTACACTTCATCTGTTCTTAAATATAAGACGTTTTGGCAAGTAAATTTGGCTTGCCAAAACATCTTATATTTAGGTAAGGAGGGTGTATTTCAAAAACTGAACTGTCCATGAGTCCATCCAAGTTTAAGTGGACCGAAACAAGAATTTCAAAATTCACGTGGGCTTCAATATTTATAGTTTATTATTTTCAGTTATTCTTACCACTATGTACTATTTTAACAACTCCAACTGTTCATCGAAGTTAAAGTGGATAGAAATAAGAATATTGAAATTCATGTGGACTGTGTTTTTGTCTGTAAACTTGACAGCTTTTTCTAGTCCAACCTTTGGGGCATTATTTTTCTCGATTACTGCTGAAAAATAGTTGGATCACATTTCCATTTTGTTGCTAGAAAAGCATGTTGGCTATCTAGACCACCTAGGAGTAATCAAATGCAAGTATGCACAAAGAAGAAATCTAGAGCTTAAGTTGAGAGCTTTACATTGTTGGGTCCTGTCGGTCATGAAGAAAGTGATCAATGGCATTTTGAGCATTTGTAGGCTCTGGAATGGCCCACCCACATGAGGATATGTGTGGAAAGCGGCGGACACGATCAATCCTGATTTAAAATACCATACCCCAGTCACGGCGTCGCATAGCCCAAATGGGCGGTGGCGGTGCGACCAGTTCCCTCCAATGTTGTAGTTCTGAGCGGCTCCTCCAAGAAAGGGAGGTCCCTTTTTCTAGATGCAGAACCAGCCACAGTATTCTCCTCCATTTCACCCCTAAGGCCCCGATTGGTTCGCTGGATTTTAGTCAATACCGTCGGGCAGTTTTACGGAGCAGTCGACCTCCCGCTGAAAATCCTACAGAGGCGGGGAAAGAAATACGGTTCGGTAATATTGAACAACAATCCAAGCGGGGCCTAAAGGAATAGATAGGCTCGATGAGTAGAACAATTGTAGTGCCCATGCTTATGAAAGCAATGGCACAATGAATAATGTAAAGACTTGGATCACATAAGTCTCACATTCTCCAAATAAGATGTAATATCACAGTACAATGTCATAATTTATTACAGAACGAGACGAATGATCCAAAAACAAATATCCTTACAACTTAGCATAGCGGAAATGCTAGCTGAATAAATAGTTCATACTTTATTTCAGAGTTCAACGCAATCCTAAAGGTAGCATGGAGCTACATCTTCTCCATGAAGCCACTGGCAAATCATGTTGGTTGTAGCTCGAAGACGACCCCCTTACTCCTCATTCGGACATTCTGCAAGGTTTAGTTGCAGCCCAGCTATAAAGGGTCAGCACAATTGAATTGTGGTGGCAAGTGACTTTAATTCCTAATGTTCTATTAAGCTATAACTATATGCTTATTTTGGCAGGTGGAGCTCAAGGCTATTGCGCAAAGCAAATTTTCTCCTACTTTTGATAAACAATTTTCTTAAATCAAAATCTTCTCCTTCAGAGACAAATTCTCGAGACAAGTCCATGTCTCCTACCCATGTTCATCCAACAAAATTTTATTAAGAAATTTGAGATGAGGAGATTTTCAGAACACATCCTTGTGTAGTTACTCAAATTGTCCGATGCCGGGGACACGGCTAAGATCTTAGGTTTTAACTCTCGAGAGGGTGTGCACTTTCACCATTAGACTCAATCAACCCAAACTATCCTCTACACTCCTTTAGTGAGAAGGAAAAGGAGAAGATCAAGACGAGACTTTTCAGAAGTTGCTTTCCCATGATCATACTAAGAGATTACCACCATCCTATCAACTCTACCACCATCAATCTCTTGACCCAGGTCCACAACAACTTACTCCATCAAGACAGAGCCCATATTGACCAATGGTTGCACGATAAGCAACTAGACTCAGTGTAGACTTAAATCTCATAGCCCTGGGTGGCCTACCACAAGTGAGCAACTCAGGTTAACACCGCATATCATGGCCCCAAGTAAGTAGAAACTACCCTGGGCGAAGACAACCATGACACTTGGCCCTGAGAAGCCACTCAACTTGAAACCTCCTCGATCGACCCAATCCACCCAGGCGTTAAATTAACTTAGTGGAAATTTTCATTTATCACATCAACCATAAAACAATCATTTTTGCAGCAATTGCTTCCACTAAATTATAATAGGGTCTAATCTGGAATTTCTAAGGGGAAATCTAAAAGGTTTGCATAGCATACTACAATCTCCCAAAACCTATCATGCATACTACTTTTGTAAATACTGTTTGAAAACACTAGATATGCAATTAGAATAAAATAGTAGGTGTTTTATGAAGTCACTTGCCTTGGTAGCAGGAGGGGCAGGCACAACAAGAATAGCAATCACAAGCAGGTCCTTCCTCTCCTTCACAATCTAGCACAAGCAATACATACAAATAAATATCCACAAAAATTCTCACACACCAAATAAAAGATGTATGCATGCATGGTATGCCATGTGTAGAATTAGACACACTTATCCATGATTTATATTCTCTGGCATTAAATGCATGAGATGCAATTTCTAGGAATTTCTCAATTCACTTAACAATTTATTAATTGCAAACAAAATAAACAAAACTTAGATTATAACCTTACAACTTTTATTGTTCTAAGAAAGTTTTCAAATAAGACATATATTAATATTCCTGGGCAGATGTTGTTAACCTAAACCTAAAACAATTGAGTTTATTTGTAAAACATTTTTATTATTTAAGTTATGGATTTAATAGCCGAATTACTCCTCGGATGATATCATGAATTATTATTTAACAAAAGCAAAAACAAATGATGTAGAATTAAACTACTCTAGCAGGGCTATCCGTGGATATAAAGTTCATTGAATTTGGACTTACAGAACATAAGTTATGAATTTTCTAAGTTTTGCATATTTTTCTGTTTTATTTATAAAATTCCTGCGAAAAAGAAAATCAGGGGGGCTACGTGGCGCGATCCTATTGGACGAAAACGGTTCGCGCGGATCGTGGACGAGAGCCGTCCGATTTAAATGAGATCGGACGCACGGGATCGTTTGAATCTAGATCCGTTGGATCTAGATCCAACGGCGTGGGACGTCCGGCCGGACCGAGCGGCGCGCGGGTCGCCGGAAATGCTCGCCGGCGATGGCGTCCGCGGCGGCGGCGCGTCGGCCTCGACGTTTCCGGCGTTAAAACGAGGCCCCGAGAAGAGTGGGTCTTACCAAAATGATGCAGAGGAGATGGCGAGGTCGATGGCGCGACGGCGGCGTCCGAAAACCTCTCCTTTCCTCGTCGGAGTCGAGGACGGCGGCGACGGCCTCGGGTCGAAGACGGTTTCGGCGTTCGGCTGCGAAATAGAACGAACGAGGGGGGATCAACGGGTGCGCAAGGAAATGGGGAAGCGAGGGGGAGCCTCGGTGGCGCTCGAGGAGCTCGGAGCTTACCGCACTCGCGAAAAAGTCCGGCGGCAATGGCGGCGACGGCGAGCTCGAATCCGAGCAGCCCGACGGCGGAGAGGTAGGGTTTTGGGGGGGGGGGTTCGGAGGCGGCCTCGAGGGGTATAAATAGGAGGGGCAGGGGCGCTAGACGCGGCGGGAAACGGCCGGAAACGGCTCGGAATCGGTCTCCATCTCCGGCGTGATCTCCGGACGGAGGTAGAAGACGGCTGACAGGTGGGGCCCACCTGTCAGCGAGAGGGGAGCGACGCGCGCGCGGGAGCGGGCCGATGGGCTGTTATCGAACGCGCGCGCGGTGGATAGCTTCTGGGCCGGCCCGGAAACAATTTTTTTAAAATTAAATAAAAACTGTTTTTCAAATCTGATTTACTAAATGATTTTTAAACCTATTCAAAACTTTTCAGAAAAATTCATAAAAATATATTTTGGAAAGGTTATTTAAATTAGCAATTTTTAATAATACACTTACCCATTATATAATTTGGAAAAATTATATTTATTAAGTAAGTTTAAATAAACACTTAATGGGATTAAATAATATTTAAACTCATAATTGAATTTTTTATTTAGTATTTATGTGATTAAAAGTTAATCCTATATGATGAATGATGTATGAATGCAAAGTTTTGAATTTTAGCAAAATTGGGATGTTACAAACCTAACCCCCTTAAGATGAATCTCGTCCTCGAGATTCGGTTTGGCCTTCAAAAAGATGTGGGTGTTCTTCCCGAAGATCTTCCTCCCGTTCCCAAGTTGCTTCTTCTTCGGTATGGTGGTTCCACTGGACCTTACAAAATTTGATAGTCTTGGTTCGTGTGATCCTTTCTGCCATCTCCAAGATTTTGATTGGCTTCTCTTCATACGTCAGGTCACTTTCCAACTGAACTTCTTCTAATGGCACTGCATCCCGTAGTGGGGTTTCTGTCATCTCTGGGTGACACTTCTTCAATTGGCTCACATGGAAGACATTGTGAATTGCTGACAGAACTTCCGGTAATTCTAACTCATATGCTACTTCTCCCTTGCGGGAAAGAATCTTAAAGGGGCCGATGAATCGAGGTGCAAGTTTACCCTTGATCCCGAACCTCTTCACACCACGCATTGGTGACACTCTTAAATAAGCCATGTCACCTATCTCATAAGTGATTTCTCTCCTTTTGGAATCTGCATAGCTTTTCTGCCTGGACTGCGCGATCTTCAATCTGTCCTTGATTATTCGAACCTTCTCTTCAGCTTCCTGGATTATATCAGGTCCAAATAAACTTCGCTCTCCCACACCGTTCCAGAGTAGTGGTGTGGTGCATTTCCTACCATAAAGTGCCTCAAACGGCGACATCTCTATACTTGCTTGGTAGCTGTTGTTATAGGAAAATTCTGCGTATGGCAAATTATCATCCCAACTAGACTTGTAGTCCAAAGCACAAGCCCTCAGCATATCTTCTAAAATTTGGTTTACTCTTTCCGTCTGTCCATCCGTTTGTGGATGAAATGCTGTACTGAACTCTAATCTCGTACCCAATGATTCATGTAATTGTTTCCAGAAATGCGAGGTAAACTGGGTACCTCTGTCAGACACAATCCTCTGGGGAATACCATGAAGGCATACAATTCTCCTCATGTAAATCTCTGCCAACTTAGCACTTGAGTAGGTAGTCTTTACTGGTACAAAATGGGCCACCTTTGTCAAACGATCCACTATTACCCAGATCGAATCATATCCCGATCTGGTACGCGGTAACCCAATAATGAAATCCATACCTATCTGTTCCCATTTCCAATCCGGTATAGGTAAAGGTTGCAACAATCCTGCTGGCTTCTGATGCTCCGCCTTTACTCGACTACATACATCGCACTTAGCTATAAATTCCGCGATGTCTCTCTTCAGGTTATTCCACCAAAATCTTTCCTTTACATCCATGTACATCTTGGTGTTTCCCGGGTGTATGGAATAAGGCGAGTTATGTGCTTCTTGTAGAATCAACTTTCTAAGATCCTCATCTTGCGGCACGCAGATGCGTTTCTCAAACCACAAGGTGCCTTGCTCATCCATTCGAAAACCCTTGGCCTTTCCTTCGCTCAGGTTGACCTTGATTTCATCCATTATTTTGTCTCCCTTCTGGCCTTCCGGAATCTTATCCATTAACAACGGTTGTACGTCCAGTGTTGCGAGGAATCCTTCGGGTACTACCTCTAATCTGAGGTCCTTAAATGCTCTACTTAAATCCTCGGGCAATTCTCCCGCTGTCAGCCCATTTACATGGACCTTACGGCTCAAAGCGTCAGCCACCACATTAGCCTTTCCTGGGTGATATTGCAAACTCATATCATAGTCCTTAATGAGTTCCAGCCATCTTCTTTGCCTCATATTCAATTCCTTCTGGGTGAAAATATATTTCAGGCTCTTGTGATCCGTGAATACTTCACAACGCTTTCCCAAAAGATAGGGTCTCCATGTCTTTAACGCATGCACTACTGATGCTAACTCCAGATCGTGGGTGGGATAGTTGACCTCATGTTTCTTAAGCTGTCTAGAAGCATATGAAACCACTTTCCCTTCTTGCATTAGGACACTTCCTAGTCCATGGTGCGAGGCATCACAATATACTTGGAATTCCTTCTCTATATCTGGCAAACATAAAACAGGTGCTGACACCAGCCGTTTCTTTAGTTTTTGGAAACTTATTTCACATTCTTCAATCCACTTGAATTTGACTTCCTTTTTCAGTAGTGAAGTCAATGGTTTGACAAGTTTGGAGAAGTTCTCAATAAATCTTCTATAATAACCTGCCAGTCCAAGGAAACTACGGATGTCTGCCACATTCTTGGGTACTTCCCATTTTGTCACTGCTGACACCTTTTCTGGGTCTACTGCTATTCCATTTTTCGACACAACGTGTCCTAGAAAACCAACTTCTTCTAGCCAGAATTCACACTTGCTAAATTTGTCATACAGCTTATGTTCTCTAAGTCTCTGTAATATCATGTGCAAGTGTTCTTCATGTTCCTCCTGACTTTTGGAGTAAATCAGAATGTCATCAATGAACACGACAACAAACTTATCCAAAAAGTCCATAAACACTTTGTTCATCATGTTCATGAAGTATGCCGGTGCATTGGTTAAACCAAACGGCATTACGGTGTACTCATATAATCCATATCTAGTAGTAAAGGCAGTTTTTGGTATGTCTAGTTCTCTTACTTTCATTTGGAAGTATCCTGATCGCAAATCGATCTTAGAGAATACCGAAGCACCCTCTAGCTGGTCGAAAAGCTCGTTAATTTTCGGTAGCGGGTACTTGTTCTTGATCGTCACCTCGTTGATTGCTCGATAATCCGTGACTAGCCTTTGAGTACTATCCTTTTTCTCTACGAACAGAATGGGTGCTCCCCAAGGTGATGAACTTGGGCGGATGAATCCTTTCTGTAGTTGCTCCTCTAACTGCTTCTTGAGTTCTTTCAATTCTGCTACGGCCATTGGATATGGCCTCTTGGCTATGGGTCCCGTTCCGGGAACCAAATCTATGAGAAATTCCACATCCCTATCGGGCGGCATTCCCGGTAGTTCTTCGGGGAAAACATCACGGTAATCTCTTACCACACGAACGTCTCCCAGGCTAACCCCCTTAAGAGAATTTAGCTTAACCTTCTTAAATTCAAATTTGGATTTGTATCTGATCTTCTTATTCTCGGGAGTGGTGAGTGTAATGGATCTATTCGCACAATCCAAAACTCCTTCAAACTTGGCCAACCAATCCATACCGAGTATAACATCCAGACCCTGGGTCTCTAATATTATCAGGTTTACCGGAAAGGAGTGTTTACCAATTTCTAAACTCAAGTTTTGACAATCGGTTTGTGCGAGCATTTCCCCCCCTGGGGAACTCACCCTAACCGGATTTAGCAGGCTTGTAGTAGTCAGTTTGTTTTTATTAACAAAAGCTCTTGAGATGAATGAGTGGGATGCTCCAGTATCGAACAAGACTAATGCTGGAAAGGTATGTAGTAGAAACGTACCAATCACTGCATCCGGTTCATTCTGCACTTCTTCCACATCTAGATGATTCACCTGTGCCTTCTGGAAGGGATTAGGCTTTGATGCTTCCGGCGCCTTCTTCCTCTCTGGGCAGTCTGTTGAGTAATGTCCCTTGTTCCCACACTTGTAGCAAGTCACTTGACTTATATCTCGTTTTGGTTCATTGTTGTGGCGGTGTTGCTCTTTTCCACTATTGTTCCCATTGAACGGGTGGTTGTGTCCACTACCACCCTGTCCATTTCCTCTGTATCCGGAATTTCCTACTTTATGGATATGACCATTATGGTTGTGGCCACTTCCACTCTTGTGACTATGGTGACCTCCACTGTTCTCAGGTACGTATGGTTTCTTCTGCATCAGATTAGTGTTGTACTTATTGGCGCTGAACTTCCTCTTTCTATTCTCCTCCTTCTTCATGTTGTTGTCCAGAGTAATGGCCTGATCAAGAAGGTCCTGATAATTGGGAGCATAGGCTACAGACAATGGTATTTTCAGCTCACCATTGAGTCCATTCAGAAACTTGTACTTCCTCTTTGCATCGGTGTCTACATCCTCTGGGGCATAGCGTGAGAGGGAATTGAAGTCCTCCATGTACTCCCTCAGAGCACGATTTCCCTGTCTCAGAGTGCGGAACTCATCCCTTTTCAGATTCATGATCCCAGAAGAGATGTGTGCATTGCGGAAACCTTCTTTAAAGATTTCCCAGGTAAGTCCTTCAAGTGGGTGAGTGATCTGATATGTTTCCCACCATTGTGCCGTGGGTCCCTCCAGTAGATGGGAAGTGAACCTTATTTTCTCCAATTCCGTACACTCGCAAGTAACCAGATCCTTGTTCACAGAGCGTAGCCAATCATCGGCTACGATTGGTTCAGAAGCTGTGGAGAATTTGTTGGGTCTGAGCCTCAAGAACCTAGCAAGGCGGTCAACTTGGGGTGGGGGTGGTGGTGGCGGCGGTGGAGGGGGTGGTGGATTGTTATGGTTTGCCATGAACTGAGCCATCATGGTCATCAACTGTGTCTGGGCTGCCATCATTTGTTGCATCATTTCGTTGGCATTGTTGTTGTCAGGATCACGACGTGGAGGCATCTGTATGGTGTGGGCATAGGTAAGTAGTGATAGAAAGAGACTACAAAGGAAAAAATAAAAAAAAATCTACCCATGCACATCAACACACTTCACAGAAACATAACAAACAACAAGTAAACAGGCACACCCGATGTATTTTATAAATTCGATATTTTAGAGACTTGCAAACCAAGCTAGGACATGGTTTTCAGGGTACTGCCTCACCACAAATTGGTGGGTCAATACAACTTCGATAGGGTAAGGAGAAATACTCGTAAGGTAAGGATAACTGGTGGTCTTACTAATCAAATTTTAAAACTCTTTATGTATTTGCGGGTGTTCCCACACTTGCGCTTCTTGACACCTGTGGCTTCCTTGGGAGTGTCCTCATCGGGGTAGGTTAACACTAGGGGCTCTGTGGCGTCAGGGAAATGATTCTTCTCTGCCTGAAGTTCCATTTGGCTTAGTTGTTCACACAAAAGAGCACACTGAGCCTGCAATGCCAAAATGTGGGCATCCTTCTGCGCAATCCTATCATCTTGCAGGTAAATCTTGTTTTCCAGTTCCTTGTTCTCCTTCGTTAGCACCTGAACTTCTACACGAAGAATATCCTTCTCTTCTTCTAAGCTTTCCTTAACGTGACGGTGGACGCGCCTTAAATCTGCCCTGTAGAAGATCTCTTGTCCCAGAAGTATATCCAAATTATGGCAATGAGCTCCAAGGTCTCCATGATGCTTCTCGTTCATACCCCTAAGTGAGGGTTGAACGGGTTGTCCAATGCTATCCCTCCTGGCAAAGTGTCGAAAGACGGAGTTGGGCTTGATCTCGTCATAGAATTGCTCAATGATGCGGGACAAGGTCTCCAGCATTGCCATCTCCACTCCATTCTTCCAGGTGGGGTATCTAGATCGGGAACGGATCAGCTGCGATCCCGGAGGATCAAGACGAGGGAGAACTTCTGACTCAATCTTCCAGCGTCCTTCAGGGTAATCTTCTGACATAATTTCTTTGCCCCTGAAGACTGGCGGCGTCAACCTCAGGGTCCTGGAAATACTGAGGAGCTGGTCACTGAAGTAGTACTGGTCTCCTTTCTGCGGGGATAACTCTTGGGTGAAGTTCTTCATCTACAAGAATTTTGAAGGGATAAGAAATAAGGAGATAAAACGAAATAAGAATGAAGAAGGTAAGGAACATATTATAAGGAAAGAAGTATGGTATGTCGAATTTCATTAATTACAAATATTTATTTTAGGGTTTGTATCCAATCCTAGGGGTTTCGAGTCTACAGGCAACATTCGTGCTCTGATACCATCTGTAGTGCCCATGCTTATGAAAGCAATGGCACAATGAATAAAGCCCAGCTATAAAGGGTCAGCACAATTGAATTGTGGTGGCAAGTGACTTTAATTCCTAATGTTCTATTAAGCTATAACTATATGCTTATTTTGGCAGGTGGAGCTCAAGGCTATTGCGCAAAGCAAATTTTCTCCTACTTTTGATAAACAATTTTCTTAAATCAAAATCTTCTCCTTCAGAGACAAATTCTCGAGACAAGTCCATGTCTCCTACCCATGTTCATCCAACAAAATTTTATTAAGAAATTTGAGATGAGGAGATTTTCAGAACACATCCTTGTGTAGTTACTCAAATTGTCCGATGCCGGGGACACGGCTAAGATCTTAGGTTTTAACTCTCGAGAGGGTGTGCACTTTCACCATTAGACTCAATCAACTCAAACTATCCTCTACACTCCTTTAGTGAGAAGGAAAAGGAGAAGATCAAGACGAGACTTTTCAGAAGTTGCTTTCCCATGATCATACTAAGAGATTACCACCATCCTATCAACTCTACCACCATCAATCTCTTGACCCAGGTCCACAACAACTTACTCCATCAAGACAGAGCCCATATTGACCAATGGTTGCACGATAAGCAACTAGACTCAGTGTAGACTTAAATCTCATAGCCCTGGGTGGCCTACCACAAGTGAGCAACTCAGGTTAACACCGCATATCATGGCCCCAAGTAAGTAGAAACTACCCTGGGCGAAGACAACCATGACACTTGGCCCTGAGAAGCCACTCAACTTGAAACCTCCTCGATCGACCCAATCCACCCAGGCGTTAAATTAACTTAGTGGAAATTTTCATTTATCACATCAACCATAAAACAATCATTTTTGCAGCAATTGCTTCCACTAAATTATAATAGGGTCTAATCTGGAATTTCTAAGGGGAAATCTAAAAGGTTTGCATAGCATACTACAATCTCCCAAAACCTATCATGCATACTACTTTTGTAAATACTGTTTGAAAACACTAGATATGCAATTAGAATAAAATAGTAGGTGTTTTATGAAGTCACTTGCCTTGGCAGCAGGAGGGGCAGGCACAACAAGAATAGCAATCACAAGCAGGTCCTTCCTCTCCTTCACAATCTAGCACAAGCAATACATACAAATAAATATCCACAAAAATTCTCACACACCAAATAAAAGATGTATGCATGCATGGTATGCCATGTGTAGAATTAGACACACTTATCCATGATTTATATTCTCTGGCATTAAATGCATGAGATGCAATTTCCAGGAATTTCTCAATTCACTTAACAATTTATTAATTGCAAACAAAATAAACAAAACTTAGATTATAACCTTACAACTTTTATTGTTCTAAGAAAGTTTTCAAATAAGACATATATTAATATTCCTGGGCAGATGTTGTTAACCTAAACCTAAAACAATTGAGTTTATTTGTAAAACATTTTTATTATTTAAGTTATGGATTTAATAGCCGAATTACTCCTCGGATGATCTCATGAATTATTATTTAACAAAAGCAAAAACAAATGATGTAGAATTAAACTACTCTAGCAGGGCTATCCGTGGATATAAAGTTCATTGAATTTGGACTTACAGAACATAAGTTATGAATTTTCTAAGTTTTGCATATTTTTCTGTTTTATTTATAAAATTCCTGCGAAAAAGAAAATCAGGGGGCTACGTGGCGCGATCCTATTGGACGAAAACGGTTCGCGCGGATCGTGGACGAGAGCCGTCCGATTTAAATGAGATCGGACGCACGGGATCGTTTGAATCTAGATCCGTTGGATCTAGATCCAACGGCGTGGGACGTCCGGCCGGACCGAGCGGCGCGCGGGTCGCCGGAAATGCTCGCCGGCGATGGCGTCCACGGCGGCGGCGCGTCGGCCTCGACGTTTCCGGCGTTAAAACGAGGCCCCGAGAAGAGTGGGTCTTACCAAAATGATGCAGAGGAGATGGCGAGGTCGATGGCGCGACGGCGGCGTCCGAAAACCTCTCCTTTCCTCGTCGGAGTCGAGGACGGCGGCGTCCGAAAACCTCTCCTTTCCTCGTCGGAGTCGAGGACGGCGGCGACGGCCTCGGGTCGAAGACGGTTTCGGCGTTCGGCTGCGAAATAGAACGAACGAGGGGGGCTCAACGGGTGCGCAAGGAAATGGGGAAGCGAGGGGGAGCCTCGGTGGCGCTCGAGGAGCTCGGAGCTTACCGCACTCGCGAAAAAGTCCGGCGGCAATGGCGGCGACGGCGAGCTCGAATCCGAGCAGCCCGACGGCGGAGAGGTAGGGTTTTGGGGGGGTTTCGGAGGCGGCCTCGAGGGGTATAAATAGGAGGGGGGCAGGGGCGCTAGACGCGGCGGGAAACGGCCGGAAACGGCTCGGACTCGTTCTCCATCTCCGGCGTGATCTCCGGACGGAGGTGGAAGACGGCTGACAGGTGGGCCCACCTGTCAGCGAGAGGGGAGCGACGCGCGCGCGGGAGCGGGCCGATGGGCTGTTATCGAACGCGCGCGTGGTGGATAGCGTCTGGGCCGGCCCGGAAACTATTTTTTTAAAATTAAATAAAAACTGTTTTTCAAATCTGATTTACTAAATGATTTATAAAACTATTCAAAACTTTTCAGAAAAATTCATAAAAATATATTTTGGAAAGGTTATTTAAATTAGCAATTTTTAATAATACACTTACCCATTATATAATTTGGAAAATTTATATTTATTAAGTAAGTTTAAATAAACACTTAATGGGATTAAATAATATTTAAACTCATAATTGAATTTTTTATTTAGTATTTATGTGATTAAAAGTTAATCCTATATGATGAATGATGTATGAATGTAAAGTTTTAAATTTTAGCAAAATTGGGATGTTACAACAATAATCTATTTATCTCGTCTTAAGAGACCCGAAGAAAAATTCAGCGTGCAATATATGGCGAAATTAGGTCATTTTTCTTTCTTTCTGGAAACCAGTTAAATAGATGCAAGAAATCTGACTAACATGTATATATATACATATAGTACACTAAGGACCAACAAATCTATCCCAACCGATAAACAACTCAATCCTCGCCCTTTTCGACTGGACCAAACATAAAAATAAATTAACCAAACGACAAACTGAGAGGTAGTAGTCTTACCGATAGGGTAGAGGGGCGTCCATGGTTGACGGAGAAGAACTTGTTGAAGCACGAAATCGCTCCTTCCTGAAGAGGAACAAGCAGGCACAGATGATTAGCAGAACAATTTATCTAAGATGGCGCTTATGTGCGGCGTAACTGCTGAATAAGTTGCGCTCATATGAGCGTATGGGCATTGTGGAAGCTCTAAGGAATCACCAAGACCTAAGGGGGGAGAAGCAACACCGCCATTGGTTCATGGAGTAGGGACCACCGCCATCTCTCCCTCTCGCTTTATCATTCTATTTTCTGATCTTGTCGGAAGGGCGTGGATCGAACTGTTTGCCTATGGGGACTGATTGTTGGGATGCTTGGGGTCTCGTATGGATCGGTGTGTATTTCAGCGGGATTGGCCTTTGTTTTAGTCGGGGTTCACGTCGCAACCTAGATTTTTTTCTTTCATGATCTCTTGTCAAGTGGGACATAGCAGATTGTCTTTCCCATCTCGTAACATTAGATAAAGGGGGTATCTAATGCTCACCTAGTTGAGAAGCTATTTCTCGGCTAGCTGACGTTGGCATGTTGGGCTTGTCCAAGCGCTGGTGCGGCGCGCAGCGGCCCATCCGCGCTCGGCCGGCCCGTTTTTTTTTCGTGGTTTTGTATTTTTACCTACTGGACAGATTTTTAAACACTCGTAACTTTTAAACCATAGCTCGGTTTTTGGTGATTCAACTTTCCAAATCTTTGCCTCGACGATATCTATGCATTAGTACTGGTTTTTTTGTCTTTAAAAAATTCTCAATTGCAACCCTAATTGCAACTACCATCCTATTTTGTAACAGAGATATCAGTTACGTGTCGAGTTACAACTAAAATAAAATATAACAATTGCAACCCTAATTACAACTACCACTCACCCCTATTTTGTAAATAGAGTAGTGGTTGCGTGGCTAGTTGCAACTGAATAAAAAAAGAATTATTTTTGAAACGAGTTGCAACGTGGAACCCCTCCGATCTCCTAATTATAACCGTAAGTGTAAACTGACTCCACCTAGAGTTGGTGGGGATCAAAAATAGGATAAAGCCAGTTGTGTGCCGAGTTACAACTGAAATAAAAAATAAAAATCTCAGTTGCAACCCTAGCTACAACTACCACCCCACCCCCTATTTTGCAACTAGAGTAGCGGTTGCGTACCTAGTTGCAACTGAATAAAAAAGAGAAAGTTTATTTTAAAAATTGAAAATATCAATTTCGGCCGAGTTGCAACATGACCACCACCCCCCCCCCCCCCCCCCCCCCGATCTCCCAATTACAACTGTAAGTGTAACAGACTTCCACCTAGAGTCGGTGGGGATCAAAAATAGAAAAAAAGTCAGTTGCGTGCCGAGTTGCAAAAAAAATAACTCAGTTACAAGTTCAGTTGCAACTGGCTTAAAAAACGTCGAGAAAATCTCAGTTGCAAGTGGAGTTCCCACTGGCTAAAAAGACTAGAAGTAGTTGCAAGTGCAGTTCCAACTGGCTTCCCGACAAAAAAAAAGGCAAAATCTCATTTAAACAACAAACAACAACAACAACAACAACAACAACAACAACAACAACAACAACAACAACAACAACAACAACAACAACAACAACAACAACAACAACAACAACAACAACAACAACAACAACAACAACAACAACAACAACAACAACAACAACAACAACAACAACAACAAACAACAAACAACAACAACAACAACAACAACAACAACAACAACAACAACAACAACAACAACAACAACAACAACAACAACAACAACAACAACAACAACAACAACAACAAGCCAGTTGGATTTCAAAGGACCATCCTTTTGATTCTATCTGACTCCTCAGATATAATCCAAAATAACTCGATTAACTATTTAAAATTCTCGTTCTATTCCAAATAGACACTAACTTTCAAATAGTTTCACAACTTTATCCTTCTCATCTATTCTACTGGTACAATTTCACAATGTTTCATTTACACAAGATGAATTTGACTCCCACTCAAATTACGTCTCCACATATTTGAGAACACGAGCTCCCACTCAAAAACGTGTCATCCACATATTTGAGTTCCTAAGCTCCCACTCAAAAATATGTCCTTTACATATTCCACCTGAGTAAACTAACTTTGACTCCCACTTGAAATCGACATTTTGGTCAAACCAAAATCATTGATCTATTATCAATTCGAATTCAATACAAACTACAGTATTACATTAATACAAATCCCTCAGACTTCAAGCATGTCTACATAAATGTAGTCAACAAATTTGATCTTGTCCAAGACACATTTCTTGACAAGACATGCTTCCACGTCTTTCTTATAGTCACATTTCTCATATAACACTTTATATGATGATTAAACAATCTTATTCCTTGAATAAGAATTGTAGCAACAATTACTATTTTAGTCCTTTCAAATGTAACTTGGATTTTCAGGCTGAAAAGCCTTTGTTCGTATTAAGATATTCTCTCAACTTTCTTTGTATTCATAAAGTGTACCTTGATTTGTCAACAAGATCTGAAATACCTAATATCATGCTGTGACCTGACAGCAATATTAAACATAACATCACTTTATTTAGAAGCTTCCTTTTATGAAAATATTATGATCTTTATGAAGAGGATTGCAAGCAGAAAACAATTTTCTAGTCTCCCTCACTCTTAATCACCAAATTTTCATCTGTAGAATTATACTCTTTGGAACACCTTCCAACATTCTACTTTTATGAATATAGGTCTGACACCTTATTTCAAGCTCCTAATTCCAATCCATAAACCATAATTCGAAAAATCATATTTTCCTCGGAATTACATAGACAACAAACCAAGTTTTGTTTCTATTTGGTTTTGGAACACACTCTCATCCAATGTGAGTAATATACAAAGAACTATTCATGTATATTCCGAACTATCTTATAATCATATACCTTACGACACTATTGTCGATCACACGAATTGTCGTTGAGAGAAATATCTATTTTCTAAAGTGGACATTGACTATAATGTTTCGAACATATTAAGAGATTCTAAGACGGATTCTGACAGAACATACTTTATATAAAATAGAGTATGATTATAATACCCCATATATCACCATATACGACATTATAATATTGTGAAACAAACTTCCACAAGTCTTTTGTGTTGAAACCAAATTTCAAAAATATTGTCCATAGATCGAATCTTGTGAATACAATATTCACTAATCTTTCTTCTGAAAAACCCCATTTGATCTCTTATCAAATTAATTTCAGACTCATGATTTATCGGGTAAATACTCTTATTCACTAATAATCATAGAAGAATTCGGATCAAGCAAAAACACCATTAATTAATCATTAAAAATGACTCTCAATTAATTTCCTCTTGTATTGCTACTTCAATACTTCATTTCAAACTTAATCAATTCGGCACTCGAAATACTTAAATGGACCAAAATATTCATTACTTTTTTCATTGCCTTTATGACTAAGTTCGACGGTGTTTGTTCTAGTGATAGAACTTTTATTCATTGTACATACTATTTTATCATTTCTACAATTATGAATTTTATCATACAATTAATGTAATTGAGATGTGAAACCTTTATTCATAATATAAAACAATTGGCTTGTTCCATAACATAAAACAACTGAATTTGTCTTATTACATGAATAACTATGTCTTGCAACAATCAAGACACTCAACACACTTTCTCATTATTACAAAAGATCTTATCAAAAACTATTAATGATAACTATGATAACTTGTGGACGTGAACACCAAATGGCCATCAACTCCTTGATCACCATCTTCAGCGCCAGGTCACATCATACTGTGCCGCATATATGTGATAATCAGGACCTGTTTCATAAACAGAACAAGTATCAAATACTTCATCATATATCAAGAGGCGAATTCATAATTCTGTATATATCAAATATATACCTGTAGCATCGAAAAGTTCTCCTTCGATGGAATCAACTTTCAGAGATTTGAATTCAGACATGAACTTGTAGAAGTTCATATTGTCGGCCTTCAAAATGTACTTGCGCACATACTACCCATAGCTTGGAGGTAGAGATATCAGGACAGTCTGAATGGCACAGGAATCTGCCATCCGGTAATCGAAGACCATCGTCAGCTGGAAGTAGATGTCATACAATCTCTTCAAATGAGTCTCCAGACAGGTATGCTCCTCCATGTGAATGGTCTGGAACATTCTAAGCTGCCTGAATTGCTCACGCCTTAATTCATCTCGGAAGTGTGTCTTTATCGCATCAATCATGACGCATGGCTCCTTGCGTCGAAACAACTCTTTCAACTCAGGTGCTAGGCATACGGTCATGGTGATTTCCACTTCGATGAATATGTCTCGACGCCTACGGAAATCATCTTCCTCCTCCTCGCTTGCAGAATCCCCTGGTCCTTCTCCTAACGCTTCATCGAGAACATACAGAATGTTGTTGTGTTCGAGGATGTTTCTAAAACCCTTGTACCAGCTGATGAAGTTGGACTCATCGGCTTCTAAGGTAGAATCCGGGCTCTTGAGGAAGTAACCGAAGTATAGTTGCGTAGTCTACAGATGTGATCGCAAAAGAGGTAAGGTAAAGTTTATAATATATAGGTGAGTTTTAGTTTTATAATCACATTATCAAAACACACCACACCAAGATTATTATCCCTAAAAATAATAATGGCGATTACACGACCCTCATCCACCACACCACCCCCGATCATCACGGCCGGCAGCACAGCTTCAAAGGTGGACATAAAATGTCGATCACAACAACTCTGTGACTCGTGCTCAATCTTTCGATCTTCCCGTGTTCTGAGGCCATATTTCTGAATATGCTAGGCTCGCCAATCAAACCTCGAAGACCCTACGTGTGCAACATGGCTTACACTCACTGTATGCGAACGACGAGATGTGTGACACCCGATCATCACGGCCTGCCTCATAACGTAGAACTTTCTTGGTGGTGCGCAACGAGGGAGAACACAATTTTGGTATTTGTTAGGGATCATCCTATTCAAGATGCTACCGTTGTATATCTAGCATATAAGCAATCAATATGATGCACACACAACAACACACAATAATGATGCAATGAAGTGCGATGTGACATGGTCGATGCGCCTGGACCTTCATGGCGCCATGTGCCTGGCCCCGGCGCCCCGGCATGGCTCCGAGTCTACGGAGCCCTCCATTGCCTCCGACAGTACGAGTAATATCAAAACTTACCGTAACCATGTCACATAAAATAACGCCTCTGCAAAACAAAGTTAGACGCCTCTAGCTTTATTTAGTTTTGCAAGTTTTACGTGGCATAATAGGCTTATTCGTAAGAGAATCGCTTCCCTACCTACGAACTTTGTACCACAACGTCGATCGTATAATTGCATGTTTAAGCATCCTTTTCGGGCCCTCCATTGAAAATGCTTTGCCGACTAGAGAGAGAGAAAAAGACACCCGCCAGCCACAGATACGGTGCAAGCCGTATGTCAGTAGTGGAATCAGTCTCGCGTAAGCGTACGCGTAAAGTCGGTCCGGGCCGCTTCATCAACTCAATACCGAAGGCATTGCAAGTGCACGCTAGAGGGTAGCAAATACAAGAAAGACGTCCTCATTCAACATGAGTTCTAACCGTACCAGCAGTACTACGCATAGATCGGCTCTGATACCACTGAAGGGGTTACGGTGCAAGAAACAATAATTTTCTAGCGTATGAAACCCTAACTTAGCCAGGATCTATCTATCTAGTACAAGTGATAACGGTGGCGGAACGGGTTACATTACCTCCATGTAGACCGATAGCGGGGATTACGCTCCCGCACAAGCGTTGACGATGAAGTCGTACGTAGCCGACCTCGAGGTCGCGAAGAACTTGCCGCAATGACGTAGATGATGATGCCGGGGTGTCGACGATGACCTACGTCGACGGGCATCGGGCGGAAGATGGCGAGGCGCTAGCGGCAGGGGGGTGCGCCGGCGGCAAGGGGGGAGGCGGCGCGGCGGCTGCAGGGGCGAGACGACGTCGCCCAGGCTCCTCAAAAGAGTTGCCTCCGAGCACTCGCAAACATACTGAGCTTAACGACAACCCCCGGTCATTCAGATCCAGCTGAAATCGCAGGGGTAGATCTTATCTGGAAACCCGCAGGGCAACGGCGCCTGGCGGTATAGCTTAGGTGGAGAGAGGGGGCAAAACGGGCGGAGAAGCAACTCGGCCGGCCTGCTATACAATTAATTGTATTTTTCCTGTAATTAATCCAATTAATATGCCTTGCTAAATAAAGGGGGGAGGGGGTGTGCAAACACCTTGCCTCCCCCATGTGGGACTAAAGGAATACGAGGGGGAGGGGGGTTCGGCCGAACCCCCCTAGTCCGAGTTGGACTAGGGCCCAAGCCCCCTTCCCCTTGGGTGGTGCGGCTCCCCCCTCTTGGGCCCTCTTAGGGCCCATGTAGGTGGGAGCCCCCTTTTTCCTTTATTTAATTAATATTAAATTAATATAAAATATAATTAATTCATAATTAATATATTTAAATACTATTTAATAATCCGTGACTCCGAAACTTTTTCCGAACCACCCGAACAACTTTCGGACATCCCTGGAACCATTCCAGACCTTCGCGGAACTCCTTCCGGACCACCGGAACTCTTTCCGGATCATTTCTCTCTCTCTCCAACAAAAAACCTATATTATTCCAGAACCTATCTCCTGGTGTCGTTAAGACCTTAAGTTTGTTACGCTACGGTTCAAGAACACTCCAGACATGGTCGATACACTCCGCTCACCAATGACCGTCAGGGATACCTGGATATATATGACGGCCTTTGTGCATTCTACGAATATCGTCGTTGAACCATAAATATGATATTCATTCCCTTTGTTTCTGCGATACTACCTTGTCCGAGATATGATCGTAGACACACTGATGTATTTTTTGTATCTCGTTGCCGACAAAGGTTATTAACTCGTATGTGATATTACATCTCCATGACCTAGTCATAAGCTGCGCAGCTATATAGATGTAATCTCACCGAGTGGGCCCAGAGTATCTTTTCATTACAAGAATGAACAAATCCCGCTCTTGATCCTTACGTCTCGATGCTCTTTCAGAATACCCAAGATGGACACCGTTATTGTCATGCTATATAAGACACAACGTTTGATGCTCTCAAAGCACCCCTACGAAGCACCAATAAGTACGGTCTCACGGTCTAAGGAACAAGCTATCATATTCTTATCTATTGCAAATGACAAACATCGTAATACGATCTTATTGCAATACTTTGCGTATGTCCATCATCTTATTCAACTAACAAGATGACCCCACTGTCAACCGACGTCATTGTCCTTGATCGGGAATCTCGATCAACTGTTGCACAATGGACTAGTTCATATAGAGGCTCACTAGGGACCTGGTTGTATTAATAATTCCGATTAATACAGTTATAGCATAATACAAAAACCTATTATAAACTTATGAGATAACGCAATAAATACTACTTATTTATTTGCCTCTAGGTCATATCTCCTTCACAAACGGCCCAGACCACCTATTGCACCTTCAGAGTAAAAACAAAAGGCAAGACCAAGCCCAACACAGGACCCGCACTACCCAGTCCAGCCCACTTACTTTACCCGGACCTCGCAGGAAAAAACAACAACGACAACAGGCCCAAGAACAGAAAATAACAGCTCAACGGGCCAACCCAGCATAGAAATGAGTCTGCTAGTTTCTCTTACCTGAAATAAATTCAGTTTTAGCATGTGCTTTTCTGAACCGTATCAGTAGCTAGCTTCAGTTAAAGGAAAGACTAGTTGATACCTAGTACTCTGATCTTTGACTTAAATTCTGGGTTGATCTGCCCATAATTTCGATTTATGATCTGAACAAAACTTGTAGGCTTTTCGTGGAATTTTCATTTGCGTAATTTGTTTGAACAGTTTGGTCACAACGATCAGTTTAGTATTCTCTCCAGAACTGAACATTTTCCACACGCAGTGATCTTATTTGGAACTTTAGACCCTTTTCACATTCGAATTAATTTATGGGCTAAACATGAAAGTTGGGGAGGTTGTTTTTATGATGTTAGAACACTTATGATTGGCAAGTTTTCGCCTAGAATATTTACTCTTATAAAAAATATCAAGTGGTTTGTCATGTGTTGACAAAATTTAAGTAATTGTAAAGTTTGAATGGGTGAATGTAAACATGTTCAAATTTGTCCATTTGATCCCACTTCGTATATCATTTAGCTTTATGTGTTGATCAACTTGAATCCACACTGCACACTTTATATTGATCAACCTTGTGACTTTTCTTCTCTCTTCATAAATATGACGTTCTGAAGATAAATATGAGTGTTTAGACAATCTTTTTATTCAAAATATACTTTCCATAGGATCAGTACTCTCATGACTATTCTTGGGAAAGAATACAACTCGGTCATCATATAATGTTGTTGAATCTAACACATAGAGTCCAAGCACTGCTTAAGAAATAACCCTCCAAATATAATTCAATGCACATATTAGTCCATAGGTCGTTAATTATTAAAGCCACTCATGGGGGCACATACACTTTCCCTCTTCTTTTGTTCCCCGCCATTTCTCATTATGGCATTGTGCCACATTGCTACCTTCTCGGCACACCCAGTGTGGTTTGAGGCTCTTTCATGTTCTTAAGCATAGCTTGGTTGGAAGGAAGATGAAGCGAAAAAGATTTTTTTTGAAGTTGTCCTTCACTGTCGCATCGATGCACTATGGTCTACGGCACACCCAAACACAACATCACCAGGGGCATAACCACTTGGGGCGAGGCGCCGTGAGCCTACTATACCTTAGCAAAGGTGGCTCTTATCACCACGCCGAAGAAGTGGGGGAGCCAGTGGGACCCCACGTAGGTGCCCGGTGTGGCCACCCCATTCTCGTGTCGTGAGGTCGCGTGGGGGTGGATCCCACATCTAGCGCTCCCCTTTGGTGTACTTAATCCCCCTGAATTAAAACCCTTAGGGGAGGCTTCGCATTATTTTCAGCCTCCACCTCGCGGTGGAATCGAAACCGGGATATAAGAGCTCTCTGGCGGGTAGAAATCTACCGGTGAAATTCCCTCCGGGTAGGGGAAATCATCTTCATCTTTATCATGTTGGGACCCATCAGGATCATCATCAACATCATATCCACCACCAGCATCATCATCCCATCTCATCCCGTTGTAACACTTAGGGTTATATACTATTCATCGGAATGTCTCTCCTGGTGTTCATTACCGCGTTGTAGTTGATGCTTTTGAGTTTTATGGGTGAATTCTTGTTATGACCAAATTGTTTTTTATACATATATCACCTCTAATGATGATCCAATTGATGTCGTGTTGTGAGTAGTTCTTTTAGTTCTTGGGTACATGGGAGAAGTCTTGTTGCTAGTCGACTTACTATGCTGAGTAATATTTAATGGTTTTTAGATTTTATATTTAACTTATGGTGTCATTCTTCTATCGGTGTCATGTGAACGTCAACTTCATGTAAATTCACCTAATGGGACTAGGGGAGTGTATTGTGTATATTGTCTACTTATTGCCGAAGTGAAAAAAGTTGAACTCACGTCAGTAAATTATTGCATAAGGGAATGTAGGATCATAGAGTTCAATGTTTTTTTAATACAAGAGTTAATGTTGTGGTTAGATTTATCTTAATTATTTTCTTTTATTTGTGAATGCTTGCAATGGAGATAATCACACTGGTTCAAGTAAGGATGGTGCATTAGCATAGAAATATTTATTATTATATTCAGCAATTCATGAGGTTTTGACATTGTTTTCCGGCTTATATTTCTGGTGAAACAAATCAGACAAGTCACACAAAACATATTTTCAGTATAGATTTTTTTTTTGAAAAAGGAGGTTGAAACCGCCGGTCTTTCCAACAAAATGATGCACATATTATTCAGAAAATCCTTACAAGAAAATACAAGTGTGATGGCCCCGACCTCACACCTACTCATAATTTAAAACTGAAGCACCGGTCCAGTATACCCTGAACATCACATTGTATGCGCACATACCAGAAGTTGCTGCCTCTGTCTTTCGTGAAGCCATCTTCATGAGATGGATCAACGCATTGATCTTGTTAGGCCTGTCGTTACGCCACCACAATGTGAGACGGTGCCACCGAGCACGTCCATCAATACATGTCCACCGATTTGTTTGTTTTTTTAGGTATAATGTCAGAAAAATCCGAACTATTTTTCTCGCATTCAGTTTCAAATGTTTCAGTGAACTACATAGTTCCAAATTCAGGGATTGTACGGTGTGAGAGATAGAAAAAAGAGAGCTTGTTTGGGAGGTGGAAAACGAGCTAGCGTGGATCTTGGTGCACGTACGAACACCCCAGATAGGAAGATGGGGTTGTCCCTGAGTCTGAGTGTCTGCTCCGAAAATCCACTCGCTGAAAAAAATGCATTTTGAGTATATGTATAAATCACCATTTTTGGTAGACATAAACAGAGTCTACAAGTCCTGGGAACAGCATGATCCATTCCTTGGGTGCCACTGCACCGATTTCTTACATCTTGACAAAGTTATTCGATAGAAAATCTATAGTACTTATGAAATTTGTATCTTCTCAAATTCAAAAGCGTGAATATCGTAATCATTTGTGGCATCTCGCTTTGCTTCTCGAGGGAGCAAGCATCTCAACATTCAGCTATAAAACAGTCTCCATCGATCTGCTAAAGGCGATCGAAGATTATTGGAGACAATCGAGCAAATACACTGAGGTAATCATGGCGCAGCAAAGCGGTAATGATCTGAAGCTTCTATTGGAGAAACTGCTCCAGGAGTTCGACGACGAGGACGACAAGGAGCTGCTTCACAGGACCGAGCTGGATCACATCTTCCGCATCCTCAGGGCGAACATGGAGAAGATCACCTCGCAGCCGCCGGATGTGGAGAATAAGGAGGAGCTGCCCGAGCTGTTGCGCAAGATCGACGAAGCGCTGCAGCAATGTAAGGCACGGTCCAAGCAGCAGCAGTCTGACAACTCCAAGAGCAAGAAGATGACGCTGCCGTCAGTGAGCGACTGCAACCCTTTCAAGTCCCGATCACCGGAATTCTCCGTCCAGCCGTTGCTTCAGCAGACCATCGCCATCCTCGGCGATGTTCCTTATCCCTCTGTTCCTCCTGCTAATCCTACTGCAGCTGGTGAGGAGACCGTGTACTACGAGTGGACGACGAGCTACGTGGACGAGGCACGCATATACGGCTGGGGCAAAGAGGCTGAGGAGGTGGTCGATGCCCTCGTCGGCGTCGAGGAGGAGGGCAAGGAGGGCAAGGTGTTGTTCAGGGTGGCCGGCATCACGGGGATCCACGGCAGCGGCAAGACGGCGCTGGCGCAGAAGGTGTTTGTCCACGACAGGATCAAGGACGCCTTCCCTCTCCGGCTCTGGGTCTGCGTCGGCCCGCCGGACCGCGAGGACAAGTTCAACCTCCTCTACCGGATGCTCGACAACCTCGGCCTCGACACCGCCAAGGTCGAGGCCATCGTCGACAAAGCCGAGGTCGTCGTGAAGGCCACGGACAAGGAAAATTCCAAGATCGGCGTGCTGCTCTTCATCCTGCACGTGACGCTGTACAAGACAGGGTACCTCATCGTGTTCGACGACATCAGGGCGTACGGCGGCGAAGGTGGCGGCGGATGGTACAGCAACCTGACGCTGCAGCCACCTAAAAACGGCGAGTGGTACGAGCGGCTCGCCTACGGCCTACCCAAGGCGAGGAAGAGCGCGGTGCTCGTCACCTGTTGCAGTGAAGACCATGCCAGGACCATGGTGCGGACCGGCCGCGTGTTCCGCCCACCTAACCTCGGCGTCACTGATGGATGGAAGCTCTTCGAGCGGGAGTACAACGAGGCCAAGAATAAGAAGGGCAAGGAGGAGAAGGAGAAGGAGGAGGACAGGTTCTACAAGGAGCTGGAAGAAATGAAGGCGCAGATCGTCGACAAGTGCCTCGGCCTGCCGGTGGCCATCGTCCAGGCGGCCAAGGGCTTTGCCTTGCTCGAGCAGAAGCCCGATGATCCACCGAAGGCGGAGGGTAAACCTCTCCCGGATGAGATTGTGCCGAGCAAGACCGAACCTATCACTCAGACAACCGAGGCTAACCAGCCTGCTAACTAAGCGACTCTGCGTGCATATTACTGTAGTTTTCGTATCTTATAGTCGAGTGTGCCTTTTCCCGTGTCCTTGATTCAGTGTGGAATTTTTTCTTTTGCTAATCTGCTTAATCATGGAGTTTGTATTTGTATTTGTTTTTGGCAGGGAGATTATAATGTTTGTTTGACCGGCCATGCACTGACTTATCCTAATTTGAACTTTTTTTTCATCCACCAAAGATTTATACTCCCAATACCTTAAAATTGCCAGACAAAGCGAAAACATGACAGTTGACCCAAGCTCTCACGTCTCACGGGCGACCGTGCGGGAGACGCCTCGCCGCCGGCGTCTCCGGCCACCTCGGCTGCCCCCACAGCATCGCCTCCACCAAAAAGCCCCCCCCCCCCCCCCCCCCCCCCCGCCCCCCGCTACAATCCCACCCAACTTTCGCCCGACGTACTTCGGCCTGATGGCCTCTCGCGCTCGCACGGATTTGGGATCTGGATCGGAAGTTGTCCCCTCCAACTCTGGTTTCCCTGCCCGGCAGGCGCGCTGAACTTCTGCATCGACCTCGCGCCCCTCTCCATCGACACACTCCCCTTCGGCACGGCGCGTCACCTCGAGCATCTCGGGCGCGTGGACTGCCTCGCCCAGCTTCGTCAACACGTTGTCACAACACTTCAATGCGTCAGGCCCAACTTCGCCATCTCCACACTATTGAGGACATCTGCAGTGGAGTTAATGAGGCCCTTGCCTCTTGGCGCTCACGCGGCTGCCCGGACGTCACTCTGGTCCGAGCTGGAATCCTACGTCATCACTCTGCCTTCAATGCTCGAGTTGCACCGCGTCCATGAAAAGTTAACACCTTCGACTTACCGGAGGCACACATTCATGGCGGGTCTCCTCTCTGTACCTCGCCTAGCTCGACAGTGAGGGGCTCTAGGTCTTCTTTCCCGTTGGAGGACGGCTGGATTCTTATCACCTCGCGTCGAGCTCAGCGAGAGCCCTGCATTGTTTTGCCATCTTGTTTCTTATCCATAGTGGAATATTCTCCGAGTACCATTTTATCAACATATTGTTTGATGGTAAAAGTGACAAAGTATCATGTGTTTAATTATGTAGTTATTGTTGAAAGTTACCACTAGTGATATAGGGTCCCTAGGCCATGCTGTCAAGCATTGATACCACTGCTAATTTATTATTCCTATTGCCATCAACTATTTTTTGTTGTCAAAATTTTCTATCGCTTGTTGCTCTCACATCAATCTTGTTCTAGTGCTTTTTCCAGGTATACTTGAACTGAAAACTCAGCTATTAAGACTAATAAGTACTCTTTGGCTCCCCTTTGTGTTGAATTAATAAATTTGGGTTTCACTTCTCTCAAAGATACTGCGGTGCCCTATACTTGTGGGTCATTAGAGCTGTCATTTGGGGTTTCCATGCCGACCCACGACTTGTTTGGAGCCACCCACTCCTACCATAGCCAGCCTAACCGTAAGGCTAAACTCAGTTATTAAGATTAATAAGTACTCTTTGGCTCCCCTTTGTGTTGAATTAATAAATTTGGGTTTCACTTCTCTCAAAGATACTGCATCGGACCCCTATACTTGTGGGTCATTAGAGCTGTCATATGGGGTTTCCATGCTGACCCACGACTTGTCTGGAGCCACCCACTCCTACCATAACCAACCTAACCGTAAGGCCCTAGCAACCTTCCCAGATCCAGAATACCTAAGCCACCGCGATTCTTCGGCCGACAACACCTAAGGCCAATTCATCTTGCATTTTACCTCGGTGTAACCATTTAGCCAAGAAGATGACCATAAGGAGGCCCACTTAATGGTGACCAGAGTGTCATGTCGGAGTCATTTTAGGGTTTCCATATCGAACCACTTTGTCTGGAGCCACACACTCACCAATCAAAACATTGGCGTAAGCCCTAGCTAGCTTCCCAGATCCAAAATACCTAAGCCACCGAGATTCTTTGGGCCAGAACACCTTAGGCCAATTGACCTTGCATTTTTTCGAGTGCAACCATTTAGCCATGAAGATGACCAGAAGGAGGCATGCTTACCATTCTCAATGGTGACCATGGTCGTTGCGTTGAAGAGTGTCATGTTAGAGTTGTGATTTGGGCTTTCCATGACGACCCACGACTTGCCTGAAGCCACACACTCATAGCTAACGTAGCCATAAGGCCTTAAGAATCTTCCCAAGATCCAGAATTAATCATAGACATCTGCAATACAATAGAGAATGCTAGTTGATGTTGCTTGCCTTTCCATTTGATATGTGGAATCTTGAACATGTTAAAGGTGACATCAAAGATTTTGCTACCCTGCTGCTTTGGGATAAAGAGGCTAGTAGTTTCAACAAGGTCATTATTAAGGTCCGCCTGCTTGAACTTAATTAGTGACATTTCCTATAGTTGTGTTATATCCAACAAAGCTGGGGATGAATCTTGGTATGTACCATTTTTTATCCTGAGTCAGAAGCTCCTGGGAGATTTCCCTTGAGATGAGGACCTCCCACCACCTGATGGCTCAACACCACACCCCCTACCAAATCTGGGTCTCCATCTTGACATCCAACAGGACCCAGTTGGTTGGCCTGCTTGGCCGGCTCTGCACCAAGACTTGGAGGGTTAAGTTCCAGAGGTTGCTCATAATGTGCAACAAGAGCCAATCCTGGAACAGAACTTTAATGTTGTAGGTCAGAATTTGAATTTAATATTCCCTCCTGCAATACAACACCCTAGGGTACATGAGCTGGCTGAGGAAAAATTCCTAGAACTCAATGATTTTTTGAATCATGATCAGCCTCTTGTCCAGTTTAATCCTGGACCACAGGCTCCTGAGGTGCAGAATGTGGATAGTGATGAGAGCACCATTACTCTCACCATCAGTTCATGATCTTCTAATGGTCATGTTGCTATAGCTCAGTTGCCTGACTTGAACCAAGACCCAGTGTTATTTGAGGCAGCTCACAACATCCTAGTTGGCTTGATGCAACATGAGCTCTTACCTGTGCAGCAGGGTGTTTTGGAGGGACACGAGAACTTCCTGGATATGCAACAAGACAATATGGGGCCCGACTTCTTGGATCATGAGGCCAAGCACCATAATATGCATGTGGGCATGTACTCACTCCGGACTTTTCATTTGTCACTGCTAGCATTCAAGCCTCCATGTCTAGGGAAGGGACTAGAGCTTGGGAGGCCTTTTTCAAGCCCAATACTGACTTTGCACGGTGACTATTCTAGCCCAATGGGACGATTTATTTACAACAAAGCTTCTCACTCCTAAGGATTTTAATTGGGCCAGAGGTTTCCTGCTCTCCTCCATGTGGGACTTGATTAAGGATCTTCAGTCAGCTTCTTTGGTCACTAGCTTCTCTTGGCCTGTGAAATGTCCCTCTTCGCAAGGGCCATCATGTTTTCTATTGGGTGTTGTTGATTCCCTCTCTCAGGGGCTCTCTACTCCTCAAGTTATTCCCAAGCAGACTGTGATTAGGGAAATTACATCGACGTCCAAAATTCACTTATCCTAGAGAAAGGGAAAAGGATCGGTTGTAACCTCCGAAGTGAGAAGAAGTGATAGGCCTAAAAAGCTTTCTAATGGCTTTAAATCCAGAACCTGCTTTGGCAAGAACTGCTTAGCCTGCTCTGCCATACCCCCAACCCTGCAGCCTAAAGTGGTTAGGAATTTAACTGCATCCTTTGATCTGGTCGATGGGAATACTACAAATTTTGCTGCTGCTTGTGGGAAGCAAAATATTTCTGGTTCCTATGTGGGGACTGAGAGGCCCAAGAAGAATTCCAAGAAATCTGATGTTATTGATGCATCTAATCCTGCTAAAAAGAACAAGAACTGAGGGAGCTGATGCTCTTGCTGAGACTGCCAGGAAGCACTTTTGTTACACCCATGAGGGTGTTGTGTTTTTTATTATGTCTTTGTTTTGCTCTTGCTCCCCTGTCTGGAGCTCCTTTACATGGTTGTACTCTTTTCCCTATGTTGTGGTGCCCAGGGCTTTACCCTCTATATATAATCTTTTATTATGAGTACACAAACGTAGTTTGTTTTCGACTGGAATGTAAGAGGAGTTAATGATGAGAATAAAAGGCCCCTGATTCGTCATAAAATTGAAGATAGTAAAGCACCGATAATCTCCCTTTAGGAAACAAAAGGAGGAACTTTGATTTAAATTATCTACAGAAATTTGTCCCAAGAAGGTTTGATCAATTCCAATACTTGCCCTCAGTAGGAAGATCGGGATGAATTTTGACTGCCTCGTGTAGCAGTAGATTTAATGGGCGCCTTCTTTCTCAAAATGAGTTCGCTCAGACAGTAGAATCCTCTTTAGTTTTCACAGAAAAATTGGTTATGATAACTGATGCACACGGTGGGTGTGTTGTTGGGAGACGCCAAGAGGAAGGTATGAAGTAGTACAGCAACAAATTTCCCTCAGTATGAAACCAAGGTTATCGAACCAGTAGGAGATGAACGTTCCCCGAGGTTGTTGGCAGCGACGTTGGCACGACGCAACACCAACGTCAGCAACGAACGTGGAGCCTGTACACAAACAATCAAGAATTTTTGCCCCAACTTAATAGTGAGGTTGTCAATCTCACCGGCTGCTGTAACAAAGGATTAAACGTATGTGTGGAAGAAATATGTTTGTTTGCAGAAAGTAACATGTTTGCAGTTGTGGTTTTATCAGATTAATGAGAAGGACCGGTGTCCACAGTTCACTAGTGGTGTCTCTCCATAAATAATAATAACATTCATCCATGAGTGGTAAACAAATTACAGTTGGGCAATTGACAGAATAATGATGAGCAACCCAATGCATATACTAACGTTATGATGTCTACTATGAGATTCATTCGGGCATTACAACAATATAAATAGACCGTTCCAACCGCATCTATGACTAATAATCCACCTTCCGGTTAGCGTCCGCACCCCTTTCAGTATTAAGTTGCATGCAACAGATTATCGCCTTAAGCACTGTGTGTAAAGTAAGTAAGTAACATCATCCTTAGACAAAGTACTATTGTTTTATCCCTAGTAGCAACAATACATCTACAAACTTAGAGATTTATGTCATTGCCCCAGATTTAATAGAGACATGAACCCACTATCGAGACTAAATACCCCCTCTTGGAGTTACGAGCATCTACTTGGCCAAAGCACACACAAGTAACGGAGAGGATGCAAGATCATGAAATAGCACACACATGAATATTATGAAGCAATAGCTTTAGTACTCAATATTCATCGGATCCCAGTAAACACAACATGGAGAATTACATAAAGATGATCTTGATCATGATAGGCAGCTCACAAGATCTAAACATGCTAGCACAAGAGGAGAAGACAACCATCTAGCTACTGCTAGGAACCCGTAGTCCAAGGGTAGACTACTCACACATCAGTCCGGAGGTGGTCATGGCGACGTAGAGGCCATCGGGGACGATTCCCCTCCCCCGGCAGGGTGCCAGGGAGCAGTTCTGATCACTCCCGAATTGGTGTTGACGGCGGCGGCGGGTCGGGACCCGTGGAGGAAAAAGTGAACACCGTACGTGCGTTTTTAGGTCAGGACTCAGGAGGTGTTTATGTGCAAAAGGGCGATGTCGGTGGGCGCTCGAGGGGCACACACCACCTCCTGGCGCAGCCAGGAAGGGAGCCGCGCCACGGGGTGGTGAGGCCACCTCGTGGCCCCTCTCCGTCCTGTCTTTGGTGTTCTAGAGCGTTCCTTTTCCAAAAATAATTTCAGGATCTTTTATTCCCAATTCCGAGAATATGTCCTTAAATACTTTTCTGAAACCAAAAACAGCAGAAAACAAGGAACTGGCATTTTGGCATCTTGTTAATAGGTTAGTCCCAGAAAATGCGTAAAACTATATAAAATGCATATAAAACATGTAATAACATGATATAACATAGCATGGAACATAAGAAATTATAGATGCGTTGGAGACGTATCAATAACCAACATATATGCGCCTTGTCAGCATGATAAAAAAAACCATAATTTTTTGATTGATTTCAAAATATTTCTATGTCACCTGAGCTGAATTGGTTAGTTGAGGGGGATTTCAATCTCCTAAGGACTATTGGGGACAGAAATAGAGATGGGGAAAACTTACCTGCAATTTTCAAATTTAAAGAGGCTATCTCAAATCTGGGCCTTCTAGAGATTCCTCTTAAATACATCAAATATACTTGGGGCAATATGCAACAACCCCCTCTGTTGGAACGACTGGATTGGTTTTTCACCTCACAGATTTGGAACTTTACTTATCCCCTGACAATTGCTCATGCTTTGGCTAGAACTACTTCTGATCATGTGCCTTAGCAAATATTTTCAGATTTGAAAATTATTGGATGGAATATGAGGATTTCCTTACTTTTGTCTCCAATATCATGCTGATGCTGCTAAGAGAATTGTGGCCAAACTTAAGATCCTTAGAAACAATTTGAGTAAATGGGCTAGGAAGCATAAGAACCTGCAAGCTCAAATAGATAAGGCTAATGCTGTTATTTGCCTTCTAGATTTTCTGAGAATGTCACGGACCTCTCAGTAGTGGAATGGAATTTTAGAGCTCAACTTAAGGATTTTCACAAAGGGCTTATTCACAAACAAAAGATCTATTGGCAACAGAGAGTGAAAATCAAATGGGTCACTCTTGGGAATGAAGGCTCTAGATTCTTTCACTCTAATGCATCTACCCAAGCCCATACAAATCACATCTCCAGTCTGACTTCTCATGAAGGTGTCACTAGCTCTGATCATGAGACAAATGCTGATTTGTTGCTGCACCTCTTTAAAGACACATTAGGTCGGTCTGGACCACATGAAATGCTCTTTGACCTTCCCAGTATCATTCAGGGACATGCTGGTTTAAGAGAGTTGGAGACTCCATTTACACGTGATGATATTGATGGAGTGATCAAACATCTTCCCATAATAAGTCTCCTGGTCCAGATGGTTTTACCTGTGAGTTCTTTAAAAAGTGTTGGCACATTATTAAGAAGGATGTGTATGACCGATGTGATCAGTTCCACCAAGGTGTGTTGAGTGTTCAGAGTATCAATTCTTCATTCATTACTCTTGTTCCTAAAAAGGAGTGCATGTCACTGTTAATGATTTTAGGCATATTTCTTTACTTAATTGCATCCTAAAGATTTGGACAAAGATACTGGCTAATAGAATAAAGACGGTGATCTTAGATTTGGTTCACAAAAATCAGTATGGATTCATCCAGTCTAGGACTATACAGGACTACATGGCTTGGGGTTTTGAATATGTTCATCTCTACCACCAATCTAAAAAGCCTATTGTTCTTATAAAGTTGGATTTTGAAAAGGCCTTTGACAAGGTGGAGCATTCTGTGATTCTAGATATTCTCAAAGCCAAAGGATTTGGGCCTACTTTCTGTAGCTGGATTAAAGCGATGCTATCTGATGCTACTTCAGCAGTTATGCTCAATGGAGTGCTTGGTAACAAGTTTGTTTGTAGAAGAGGAGTTCCACATGGTGATCCTCTTTCTCCAACTCTTTTTGTCCTCACTGGTGATCTGCTGCAAACTGTCCTCAATGATGCTCTTTTAACTGGCCTAATCCAACTGCCTCTGCTTGTGGCTTTCACTCCAGATTTTCCTGTGATACATTATGCGGATGATACTCTCGTTGTCCTGCCAGCAGATTGTGATCAGCTTCGACAACTAAAGTTTATCCTGGATGATTTTGCTATCTCCACCGGGCTTAAGGTCAACTACTCTAAATCCATCATGTACCCGATAAATGTGCCAGATGGATGGAGAGATTGCTGCTCTAGCTGAAGCCTTCAATTGTCAGTTGGGCACCTTTCCGTTCACTTATCTAGGTTTGCCCCTAGGGTTCAACAAGCCAAGGATGGAGCATTTAATGCCCCTTGTTACTAGAGTTGGGTGTCAATTGCAAACCTGCTCGGATTTTTTTACATCTGCTGGTGAATTGGAAATGGTGAATTCAGTTATGTCCTTGCTACCAACCTTCTTCTTGAGCACACTTAGAATGTACTTTGGCATCATTGTGCAGGTGGATAAATATAGGAGGCATTGCCTCTGAAGGCGAAACGGTTTGGATAATCAAAACCCCCACTTGCTGATTGGGAGCTGGTATGTAAGCCTAAAGACCAAGGTGGCTTAGGTGTTATAAACTTATATGAGCAGAATAAGTTCTTGCTGATGAAGCATTTGGATAAATTCTATAATCATGCTGATACATCGTGGGTTCACCTCATCTTGGAAAAGTACTATGCTACATGCCTTCCACCTTCACGGATGGCAGATTGCTCTTTCTGGTGGAGAGATTGTCTAAAATTTGTAGGTGCTTACAAAGAGATGGCCACCTGTAAGAGGGGCAATGGTAGTTCTGTTATGCTATGGGAAGATTGCTGGGATGAGCAGTTGTTATCTGTAACATTCTCACATCTTAGTTCTTTTGCTGCTACCAGAAGTATATCATTTCAGAAAGCACTGGCAAGTACCTCTTTATTGGATCTTTTTCACTTACCCCTGTCGGAAGAGGCCTTTGCTGAATTTCATGAGTTTGTGATGCTTCTGGAACAACATGACACTGAGGATAAGGATGTGTGGAGTTACCCGTGGGGTAGTCAATACATAGTAAAGAAGGCATATGATACCATTCATGATGGACCTGCCCCCACATCCTGCTTTTAACTTGCTTTAGAACTCTTGCTGTCAGAAGAAACATAAAATTTTGGATGGCTAATGTTAGTTGATCGGCTAAATACCATAGATCTGTTACAACAAAAAACCTTTTTTATGAGGCTACACCTGTTTTTCATGTAATGAGAGGGTCACTGAATCAAGGGACCACCTTTTTTCCACTGCCTGTTTGCTAGGACCTGCTGGGGTTCGCTGGCCCCTGATGCCCAACTTCTTGGTCAAGCTGGGCTGGAATGGCTTAGCCACTTGATAAAAAAATTGCAAAGCCTTTCTTCATAGAAATTATCTTGATGGGGTCGTGGGCAATTTGGAAAACGAGAAATGCATTCATTTTTAAAGGGAAGCCTCCCACTTTGTACTCGTGCAGAGCTATTTTCAAGGAGGAAGTGAAGTGGCTAAAGCTTAGAGCAACAAGGAAAGCGTATGCATCCTTTGAGGAGTGGATTGACAGCGCTGCTTGATGATCACAGTGTTGTTTGATGATCAACCAGGCCTTCTGGAGTTTCCTTTTCCTAGATTAGATTTCTTGCTGCTCTATTTCTTTCAGTATAAAGCTTTTATATTGTAACTATGCTTGTACAGTGACCGTTGGGTTAATAGAAACTTGAAAAATGCTGTGGCGGTTTTCCCCCACTGTTCGGCCTCAAAACAATATCCAGAATACCTAAGCCACCGAGATTTTGAGGGCGACACACCTTAGGCCAGTTCAGCTGGCACTTTCCCTCGTTGCAATACTAGTACATGAGATTGTCATGGGGTTATATTCCAGAAAAAAATGAACTCTTTTATTTCTTTGGAAAAGCAGGAAGCTGCTGAAACATTTCTAATTCAATGTGAAAACTATCGTTCAGAGAATGATCACAGAAAGCGAACCTCAAGCATACAGTAGTAGGTACGTTCAAATAGCAGAAACTGATCGGGGAAGGAAAAACTGAGCAATGGGTAGCTACTGGCCGCGGACGATGAGCTTGGCCTTGGCGTCTCCCTCGTGGATCCGGTACATGTCGCCGAGGCCCATGTGTGCCATGAGGAACCAGACCATGGTGATGAGCTCGCCTCCACGGCTGAGCTGCCGGACATGCGTGCTCCCACGGCACTTGCCCGCCGCGTATGTGAGCATTTCCACCCAAACTTTGGCCACCACCTCCCACATGAGGTCTTCTCCGAGCTCCCTGAGCGCCTTGGCCAGGATCACGCCGTCGAACAGCACCGACTTGCACCGGTCACCCTTCACCGCAGACGGCTCCTTGGTCGTGTTCACGCTCAGCAGCATCCTCCGCGCGTCGTCGTGGTCAGGGTCCCACGCCGCTGCCGACTCGAAGAACCGCTTCGCTTCGGCGCAGGTGTCACGGTACCGGAGCAGCCCGATGCCCGCCGTCGCCGACAGCATCTCCGGCTGCTTGATCAGCAGGTACAACATGTACTCCGACAAGGTCTTGCCGATGGGCCTCATCTTGTCCATCGTGTCCTTGGTCGCCGGGCCTTTCATTTTCAGTTCCTGACAGCAGAGGTCCGTGGCGATGTGCCACAGCAGCAGGGATTCGTCAAACTCCTTCTTCACGCTGCGCTTGAGTACGTCGAGCTTTTCGTTCGCTTTGTTTTTTACCTCTGCCTCATCCTCTTCCTTGCCTGCGTCCGCATCTAGTGTCGCATTCGTCAGGTTCTCCATGATCTGCTCACCAAGATGCTCGAGAACTCCATCGCCGCGGCGGCCGCATACCTTCTTCATGGCTTCGTAGTCGTCATCATTGGTCGTGTTCGTGTTCACGATCAGCAGCCGCTTGCGTTCTTCATTGGCTTCGATAGCCCTTGCCTTGAGCACCTCGAACACGAAATTAAGGAGGGGGCCCTTCCCCTGCCTGCACGAGAGGGGCTCGCGCCGGATGAAGAAGAAGTCATCGAAGATCTCCCTCACGCGCAGCGTCTGAGCGACCCTGGCGAGCACCCGAACCACCCGCGGGCCGCCGATGCGGCGGCGAAGGCCTCCACCGGAATGGTCCGGCTTGCCCAGGCAGTAGCTGACGAGGTTCAGCTGTGATGTCCTCTCCGACCAGCGCCGGAGCCGTGGCCGCACGGACCTGACGGCCCTCGCGATCCACGCGAACCGCCGCGTCTTCTCGAGGAAGACGAGCATCCGGTGTGAGGAGAGAAGCATGGCGAGCGCGGCCGCGTCGAGCGCAAGGCCGCCGAGGAGCAGCGCGTAGGTGATAGAGACGTCGATCCGCAGGATGCCGCCCTTGTCTCGGAGGAAGAAGAAGATGAGTAGGGAGGAGACGAGGAAGGTGGAGGCGATGAACCGGAGGACGCAGCCGGCCTTGCTGTGTGCGACGGGCGCCTTGGTGTACACCATGTCGTAGATGAAGTTGAGCTCCACCTCGATGACCTCGAACGCCGTGGCCGGCGAGCTCGTCACGTCGTCGCGCTCGAGGAAGTAGGCCTGGCTGATCTTGCGCTCCTTGTAGCCGAGGATGAGGTTGACGAAGAGGCGGCGAAAGATGAGGAAGAAGTCGAATGCCTGCGCCTCTAGGGTGGTGCTCCTCGCCAGAAGGCGTGTGGCCTCGCCTAGCTCCAGGGCAGCAAGGGCTCTCTTGGCCTCGGGATCGGCACCGGAGATGACGATCTCGACGTCTAGGCCGGCCTTCTCCTTGGCGTCGAACTCGGTCATGAGCTTGGCATAGTTTGGGCCCGGGTCAGGGGGGTCCAGGATGTTCTCGCGGAAACCGTCGACGCTGCCAGAGTAGAGCGAGTAGGTACGCTCGCCGTACTTGACGATGCCGACGACGAACATGAGGGCGGTGGCGGGGATCACAGGGTTGCCCTTGAGGGAGCAGAAGAAGATGACGGAGGCGGAGAAGAGCTCGAAGAGGAGGCCGATGAGGTGGCGGAGCCACAGCTCGTTGTCCTCCAGGGAGTAGGCGGTGATGGTGTCAGGGCCGCCCAGGTGGAGCAGCAGGAACGGCGTCCAGAAGGCGAAGATGACGGGGCTGCTGTTACCGCCGGCGTTGGTGACGGCGGCGACGGGGCCGCGCTTGAGGCCGGCGGCGTGAAGCTGAGATATGCTGGAGGAGGGGCTGGAGTTGCCACCGATGTTGCCCATGTTGTTGAGGAGGAGGCCGAGGGCGAGGTCGGCGACCCAGTCGGCGAGGAGGTAGCATGACCAGACAAGGAAGCGGGGCACCGGCGAGGAGGAGCGCTTGCGGACGGGGCCGACGAAGATGAGGATCATCTGGAGGAAGAGGCTCAGGAGCACCGCCACCCGGATCTCCCAGTCGCTATCATTCTGCGGGATCGGAGGCGTGAAGCCTCCCATCGCCGCCCGCCTGCCGCCGTTGGAGCTGAGGCGAACCTACCTGGCTACCTAGGTACAGTAGCTATGTGCCGATGTACATATAGTCGTGTTATAGATTGCATGCATGCAATAAACCCACAGGCCGGGTGTAGGGGAGTAGCTAGTACTACATGAGTCGTCTTGAAATAGCTAGGAGCACCAATGGTATATTCTGCAGATGGCCGTACAGATCGTCGAATGAATCCTTTCCTTGTTTGGAGAGAAGAGAAATCAAAAGATAAAGGGAAAGGTGAAAGTATGTGATAATTAATCCATCTGCAAGAAACTCGCATGTGCTACTACCTCCAGCCAGTAATGGATCTCTCCAACAAACAAACAAACAAACAAAAGCAAGACCGGCAGCATGGAGCGTCAGGTTGGAACCTCAGCACGCATCCTGCCATGCATGAAACGCAGTGCTGTCTATATCAAGATATAATCAAAGCACAAAGCAACTAGTTCCGGCCATCGATCTCTAACATTAACGGCCTTTGTTTTCAGGTAACAATCGAGTCTTCGATATTATCGAGTAATAACAGCCATCCTTTAGTTCTTTTGGGCAGTGAAATCTATGGAGTTCACATCCCGGTTCAAGAAGACCACAATTCAGAGGAAGATTTTCTTCTATTAATTGATTCCCAAGCATTCAGGTGGGAACATTCTCACTTCTCTGCTATATTATCTCAACATTGATATTATGCTCTGATTCTTCACGAATGTTTGTCATTTTGTGTATTAATAATTACGGTCAAGTTTATGGATTTGCATTTTGTGTACCATTATTCGAACTAGACAACCATAATAGGTGTACATATTTACTCTCCGTCATTGCACGCAAAATGATCCTCCGTTATTATTTTAGCTCATGGTTTGACATTATACGCATTTTTTATTGACATTGATCATCTGGGTATGATTTATCCATAACTATTGTGTATGTAAAAACTAAAATGTGTCATTCAACTGAATTATTAGTTGTCTTGTAGAGACTTGCGTGCACGTGCAAGGCTACTAGTTTAGGTCAAAGGCAACAATATCCAGTTTTTGAATTAACAAATCCCTATGTATGGATACCACATTTTCAACAAACAGCTTAAAGGCACAGTAAACACAAGCAAACAGAGGATAAACAAGAATTACAGACTTATTGGGCTTTACGGCCTGCATATCACACCAAATCTCCTATGTTCCTAGAGGAGTTGTCTGCCAAAATTGTGCCTTGCAACCTTCCGATGGTTTTGGGAGGGGATTTCAATCTTATCTGCAACAACCTAGACAAGAATAATGACCAAATCAACTGGGACATGATCCACCTTTTAAACTCCCATACCGCCAATTGGGCCATGTCCAAGATTCATCGCACGGTGCGAGATATACTTGAAAAAATAAGCGGGTTAATCCGGTGCATTCCGTTCTCGATCAGGTGTTCATTTCCGCAGCCATGGGACCGATCTGGCCTACTTGCTCGCTAGTGGTTGAAACTAGTATGGGCTCTGAAGCATACGCCGCTTATCTTTTATTCGGGTGAGGGTGCCCCCATCAAGTAACAAATTCTTCTTTGAATCCGGCTGGTTTGAACCCCTACAATTCCCTGAGGTGCTTGCAAAGTCTAGGAAACATGGCTCATCAAGGTAAGAGGGAGAGATGTGATTGACTATTGGTCATTCATGTCTGCTCGGCTTAGTCAATCTTTGTGGGGGGTGGAGTAGAAACCTTGGTCACAAGTCTCAAACCTCAAAAAAAATCATCCTTTACCAAGAGCTTCACCTGAAAGTGGATGCGATGGGTATAGACAATGACGAATGGGAATTTTGCTACCGCTTGGAGGACCAACTCTTACATATATACAAAGTCAAAGAGGATTATTGGCGTCAATGAGGCCGGATCAGGTGGGATCTCTAGGGGATGTCAACACGGCCTACTTCCATGCGATTGCGACTGGAAAGCGAAGGCGATGCAACATATCTTTGTCGTCTACTGTGAATGGACCGATCTTACGGAAACTGAAACCGCATGCACACATCTACACCTTCTACCGAGAACTTTTAGGCACCACGGCCGCGAGACATTTTGGTTTAGGCACAGACACGTGCCCCCCCCCCCCCCCCCCCCCCCCCAACTCCATGTGCTCGACCAGGAAAATCTTTCCCTCAACCTTACTGTTTCGGAGGAGGAACTCGCTAGCTTAGTCAACGACATGAAATCGGATACGGCGCCTGGACCGGATGGGTTTCCGGTCCTTTTCTTCAAAAAATGTTGGCCCTGGTTAGACATGGGGTCTTACACATTATCAACGACTTAGAGAGGAGAGATATCTCGAGACTCAACCGTGGGGTTTTAACCATGATTCCCAAATTCCCTTGGCGGACATGATTACCTAATTCAGATGGATCGTGTAGATCAACATCATTTTCAAGCTTAAAGTCAAGCATTGATGAAATGGTGAAATCAAACGAGCTAATGGTGACCAAGACATTGGAGGCAAAGTTGATATTGGCCGAGAGGAAAAAAGAGGAGAAGCAAGGAAGGTGGTAAGCACTACGTGAAGATGATATGCGAAAGAGAACCCTGGAGGATAGGAGAGCTCATGTCGAGGAGACGAGAGCACTCGTGGAGCTCTTTGTCGAGGAAAACATGATCATGACTATGGATCGCAACGCAATGAATCACTACACACTCGAATGGCATGACTTGGCGAGGGCTCAAATGTTGCAACGCCAGCGGGAAGCTGCAACATCACCTCAGCAACACGGGTGGTGGCTCCTCCGGACAACGGCCGCCGGCGACGCCATTGACTGATCTTACTCCATATGTTGTGTGTACTTTTTTTTGGTGAATTTTGCGATATGTAAGGGCCGGGAGAGGTGTCGCCCGTGATATTATGTTTTGCGGTTACGTTTACAAGGTATTGTTTGGGCGCATCTCTTTCGACCTATAAAAATATGATGATTTCGATCCAAATACACTTTTTAAGAGACGACGTTTTAAGGGTTATGCTGGAGTTGCTCTTATGCTGGGAAGCTAAGCTAGTAAGAAGAAATTCGCTGCGTGGGTCGGCCTCTTTCGGTGGGTCAGGGCATCTCCGGTCGTTGTGCCCCCCAGGTCCCAAAACGCCGCGAAAACGACGCAAAATCGAAAACTGCGGAGGTCAATTTACCAGCCGTAACCCACCCAAGCAGGGAAAAGGGGGGGGGGGGGGGGGGGGGGGAGGGAGAAGCTTTTGGTGAGAGCACGTGGGACGGAGGAGAAAAGGTAGGAGATAGAGTTATCTTTACATACAAACTAGAGAAAAAGTATGAGAAATCTTCCTTTTTACATTCAAAAAGGCGCCTTTTACCTCCCAAAGGCCAAACCCAGCCCCTTGGGTTTGCCTTGGGTACGCCGACGCTAAAACGGCGTTTTTTCAAATACTGGGGACTGGCTGGTGGATTATCGACGCTTTTTGGCCGTTGGAGATGCCCACAGGTCGTGCTTGCCAAATTAGGGACATCATCAGACATACTGTAACAAGCTCTGATCTCTGAGTTGTGTTGTGTATTGGGGCTGTGTATACTGTAGGTCCAGTTGCGCATGAGCGAGCAAAAGACGGCCCAGCGCATAAAAGCTCACGGGGGAGCGTCTCGCCTCACACATGACACATCCAGTCCAAAATTCGAAAGATTTCAAATCTCCCTCTCCTCCTGCCCGCATCGCCCAAACCTTGTCTCTCTTTCCCCTTCCGTCGTCCCATTCCACATCCTCCTCCTCCCCGCGCCCCCAAACCCTAGATCCGCCACACCGCCATGGCCACGCGGGAGCGCGCCGCCCGCCTGGGGACGCCCCGCCTCAAGGAGAACGACGCCCAGTACGGCAAGCGCCAGCGCACGGCGGCGGGGGGCCCGGCCGCCGCGCGCCCGCCTCTCTCCGCGGCCTCCCAGAACGCCGCCCCCGCCGAGGCCCCCATCGAGTTCGCCGGGAGGGACGACGTCGACGCCCTCCTCAACGAGAAGATGAAGGGCAAGAACAAGATGGACTACAAGGTACGGATTTTGTTTTTTCGTTTTCGCGCCCGCCCACGAAACAAATTCCTACTGTAGTACTTAGATTCCTCGAAGCGCTTCCACTGGAATTACCTTGCCCGCCCTGGGTAATGTTTCCCCGTACCCATTTTGTCGATCTGAGTCGTTTGGGTGGACCAAAAGAGGTACTGTGAATGGTAGCTCGCAAGAGCCCCGTCATACCGTAGCCTGTTCGCATGTGTAGTTAGTCCCCGGGATGCTTGCTCTGCCCCTAAATCATGTCATGCCTTGGTTCTGCCGTGATGAGTCACATAAATAAACTTGCACCATTATTTGGTAAAAAATACATGCTGTTCTGCTCCACTTTGCTCTGGCAACGAGTCAGTATTCCCCACTATTCTTACCTGCTGATTGCAAGGTCTTAGATACTGTTCTAAACAGCATCGATTTGCCTGATTGCCTCCCCAGGGAAAGAGTGAGCAGATGCTCGAATACATCAAGAAGCTGCGAGCTTGTATCAAATGGTTACTTGAGAGGGAGGATGCGAACCTCGCTGAGATCGGGAAACTCACTGGCCTAATCGAGGCTGCAGAGAAACATCATACTGAAACTGGTAACACTTCTTCGTCTGACACCATGCAAACACTTGCAACTGTTCATTCTGCTGACTGAATGAATTGGTGTGTTGTCATCTAGTTGCTCAGTTGGAAAGTAAGATTGAAGAATCGGTGGCAATAAAAGAGGAGCTTCAGAAGCAATATGCATCTCTAGAAGAGAACCTAAAGAAGGTGGAGGCTGAAAAAATGGTGGGTGGCCTATCACATTTGGCTAATTCCTATTTTATTGGCCATCACACAGCTGTCTGTAACCACGAATTGTTTAATTGTAGGATTTGCTTCGGTCTTATGGAGATGAAAAGGAGGCTAGGATTGCTGTAGAAGCAGCAAGAAATGAGCTTTCAGAAGAACTCAACAGAGTTACGTTGGATCAAAAGCGTCTAAATGATCAGGTACTATTATTGTTGTTCAGTATCATCTCTTATCCATTCTTATGCATGGTTGTATGGTTTACCGGTATTCTGTATCATCTAGATCAAGATGCTCCAAGATACAAACAAGAGGCTTCAAGAATACAACACTAGCTTGCAGCAATATAATTGCAACCTCCAAGCAGACGCAACAAAGAACGGTGAAACAATAGCAAAGCTGCAGAAAGAGAAGAATACTATGGTTGAAACGATGAATGGTTTGAAGGACCATGCGAACTCGGTAAAATTGCAACTGGATCTGGCAAAGGTACCTTTCATTACATTTCTTTCACCATAATATCTCTTGTTTCATCATCTTCTACATGGTGATAGATATTTCTGTTACTCCTTGCAGTCTTCGCAGAGTGAAGCTTTAAAGCAAAAGAATGATCTATTAAAGGAGGTTGATACTCTCCGAGGCGAGCTGCAGCAAGTAAGGGAGGACCGTGATCATAAATCAGCTGAAATAACTTCGTTGTTGAGTGACTTGGCTACATACAAGGAACTAACAGGAAAGTCTTCAGTGGAAATAGAGAATGTCCTGAATAGATGCACATCCCTTGAGGTATGATTATATACCCTAAATGATTGAATGTGGAACATTTTGAATCAAATTGGCTAATCAGTTTCAACGTTACAGGAAACTTGTTCCACCCAAAGTGAGAGGATAAAAACCCTGGGAATTCAGCTTGCATCGGCTAATGAAAAGTTGAAGGTGTGTAGTTCTGTACTTTTACACAACATGTTTGTTTCAGCTTGTCAAACTTCATGTGTCCAACTTGCTATTTTTGGGTGCAAATTATTGGATTGGCCTAAAAATAAGCATGCATGCCTTCAAGGTGGAAGTTGTCTCTGTGCCTGTTACTGAATGGATGAATTAGCTTGTCCGATAGTTGCTTTGCATTTACAGGGATAATTAATCAGTCATCACTATTGTTACCTATCATAATATTTGAAGCAGTTGTAAATTCCTATCTTTATTCTTGAGTGTGTTACACCTGTTTCAATGTATAATATGTAGAGATGTATAATTGTTACATTGTTTTCACCATACAGCGATCTGATTTGACAACAATGGAGACAATGACCGAGTATGAGAATCAAAAGAGACTTTTGGAGGACCTGCAACTACGTGTTACGGAAGCTGAGCAAAAAATTCTGGATGGAGAGAACTTGCGCAAAAAGCTACATAATACTATACTTGTAATGGCCTACTCTCTTCAACCCTTATAACCCCATACAGTATTTCTGTTTCTGAAATTTGTGTGCTGCAGGAACTTAAAGGAAATATTCGCGTCTTCTGCCGAGTACGGCCTTTATTCTCAACTGAATCAGGAGCTGTCTCTTATCCAAAGAGTGGAGAAAATATAGGCCGTGGTGTTGAGTTGATGCATAACAGTATGTTACAGTTACTGCTTCTTTATAAATGTTTGTCAATGATAACTTCTAACATATCTAAAGAAGTTCTGATAATATCTTCATATTGCTTTTTTAGCACAAGCATATTCATTTGCGTTTGACAAAGTGTTTGATCATTCTGCATCCCAAGAAGAAGTATTCACTGAAATTTCTCAACTGGTTCAAAGTGCCCTTGATGGTTATAAGGTACTTAACATATATATGCACTCTGTATTGTCAGAATTGAAAGAGCAACCCAAGCACAAAGAAGATTGAGAAAATATTTGCTTGTTTGGGTCTTTTGCTTACTTCTATGGAATACATGCTTTGAATAAAGATATACTGTACTTTCTTATGAACACATTGTCGTTTTTTGTATCTGAGATGAGAATACATTTTACAATATACAACTAACTGACCTCAAATTATATAGGTATGTATATTTGCTTATGGCCAAACAGGATCTGGCAAGACACACACAATGATGGGTAATCCTGAGGTCCATGATCAGAAAGGGTTAATACCTAGGTCGCTCGAACAAATTTTTCAAACAAGTCAATGTCTCATTTCACAAGGTTGGAAATATAAAATGCAGGTGCGTCCCTGTTAATATGTTTATGTGTTTGAACTAACGAAGCTTCAAGTTTTCTATGTTCGTCACCCTAATGCTAGCTTTTTACTTGTAGGCTTCCATGTTAGAAATCTATAATGAGAGTATACGCGATTTGTTAGCGACAAATCGCACATCTGTTCAAGATGGTGCTGCTTCGAAGTATAATATCAAACATGATGCCAATGGTAATACGCAGGTGTCTGACCTCACAGTCGTTGATGTATCAAGTATCAATGAAGTTTCTTCTTTGCTCAAGCGGGCTGCCCAAAGCAGGTTGAGTTCGATGTTCTTTTCAGATTTAGTGAAACAACCGCTAATACTTTCATATTTATTGGTCAATCAGCACATGCAAATTTGTTTTGCACATGCAACTATAGTAATGTTACAAGCAGTATTTCATTGATCTAAACTAAAGCCCCCCCCCCCCCCCCCCCCTCCCCTATAATCTATGGCCAAATTTTCTGCCATGTGCATGAAATGTTCACTTGTTTGCAGGTCTGTTGCGAAAACACAGATGAATGAAGAATCATCCAGAAGTCACTGTGTATTTACACTTCGAATTTTTGGTGTAAATGAGGTACAGTCATGTCCTACTGATTAACCTACTTCACACCGAACCTTTTTTGTAATTTGGAGTACTTTCTTTTCAGGGAACTGATCAACAAGTGCAAGGAGTTCTCAATCTAATTGATCTTGCTGGCAGTGAGCGGCTTAATAAAAGTGGTGCCACCGGGGATAGACTCAAGGAGACTCAGGTTATTGCTATATCTTCTATATGTTTGTTTAAGGTGTACATCGTAAGATGCATAACAACTGTTACTATTTAGGCTATTAACAAGAGCTTGTCGTGCTTGAGTGATGTTATCTTCTCCATTGCTAAGAAGGATGAGCACATACCATTTAGAAACTCCAAACTAACGTATCTACTTCAGGTAAACCCCTAGTACATAAACAATACCTGTGCATTCTGATTATAATTTATTAGTATCATTGCTGTGCACAAGAAATCTCACTTGTTTTGTTCCCTGTACACAGCCATGCTTGGGTGGAGACTCAAAGACACTAATGTTTGTGAATCTGTCCCCGGAAACGTCTTCCACAGGCGAGTCCATTTGCTCTCTTCGTTTTGCTGCTAGGGTAAACTCGTGTGAGATTGGCATCCCTCGTCGTCAGACGCAAACACGCAGCTTGTCACAAGGATAAATCGATCGTGCCAATTCATTGTGAAGTCCCATCAACACAATGGGCCATCAGAATTTATTTCTGTTGTTTGTTTGTTTGTTGATTGAAGGAAGCAATCTATCATTTGCATCCTGTGTGTGGGCAGTTAGAGGTTGTATATTCTCATTTGTTTCATGCCCCTTTTTTCTGATTGTATTAACAGTCAGGTGTGGCATGCTGGCCTTTCCATCACAGTTATGTAATCTGCATCGGCTTTGATGCTCTACATTGTTGAGTTGTATAAGTAATTGAGATTCTTGTTTCGTATGTTATCTGTTGTTGTGGCTTGACATGTAACAACTGTGACTTATTAACGGGAACAGGCATTCCATTGACCTGCTTGTTTGGTTTCGCTACCTACTACTCAACGATGCATTAATCATGCTATTTCCTTCATAGAACTGTCATTATAAGATCACACAATGTACTATGTATCATGTATGATGGTAAAACTGAGTCTATTTTTGCATGAAGTTTGCAGTAAAAGTTTCAGATGTCTCCTGAATTGTGTGTCCTAGTAGCTAGGCCATTCTGGTCATGACCTCTTGGAGGATGATCTTAGTGTCAGCATAGCAGGTTCCTATGTCGGCGTCATCCTTGGTGGTGACGGCCGCCTGAAGCCTCTCGAAGCTGTCGAAGAGTCGGTTTGCCAGGTTGAGGAGTGGTGGCTTGGCGTCGGAGTCGGCGGCCGTGAGGAGTTTGTCGAAGTCGTAGTATATGAAGGTGGCCTTGAGTCGTAGGTACTTGTTGACGTAGTTGGAGGCCTCCTTGCCGAGCAGGTCCTCCAGGGCCAGCAGGTCGAAGGCGGAGCTGCGCAGCCGGTATGCGTGCGCCGCGAAGCTCGGCCCGATGTCCGCAATGTAGATTCCGTTCTTCACGAAGGACCGCGTCCCCGTCTCACTGTTGTTGATCTCCTCTGCACACATCCATCGGCACCGGTTTAGTTCAGTTCAGAACAGGAATGCATGACGACGACGATGAATTGCTTGCTAGCTAGTACGGGAAGAACGGTGGAGGGGTTACTGTTGCGGATCTTGGGCACCGGCAAGGGGAACTCGGTGAGCCACCAGCCGTTGTTGGCTGGCTCCGGGTCCTCGTCACTGTCCCCGGCGGCCCGGGCCGGCGCGGTGTGGAGCAAGGCGGCAGTGGCGAGGCCGAGGCCAAGGCAGGCTGATCGCCTGCCCGACGGCTCGGAGGCGTGGCATGTCACCACTCTTGGCCTTGGCCTTGCTGACGCGGCGCCGCTGCTAGTGGTGGCGGCGACGGTGGCCTGGATGGCATGGAAGCCTGAGAGGTAGGTGGTGGCCATGGGCGCCGTGGAATGGATAGCGCGCGCGCGCCGTAGATGGAAGACGACTGGTGCGCGTTACAACAGGATGAGAAAAAAGTGCTGCGATTATCATATACTGTAGTATATTTATTTTTTGTGAAGCTGTAGTGGAAATTATCTTGGCGCTATTTATTGATTTGTTGTTTTCGGGGATTTACTTCTGTTGGACGCGCCGGACGGGACCGTGCCAATTGTGCCGAGGTCCAGGTGCTCCATCGCAAATTGTCTCTTCTTCTCTGTTAAAACAAATACAGCCATTCTCCATAATATCATTGGTGCCCTGTTGGGTAAGACATGGCGTGCACGGTGTGGCTCTGGCGGGACGCTGTGCCGAGACCGTGCACGGCATGGCGCGTTCGTGGAAAAAAGTCCACATAACCCCTAAGGTTTCGTGTTTGGGTCGCTAAGCCCACCTAACTAATAAGTGGAGCCACTAACCCCTAACTAACGAAAACCGGACATATTACCCCTGGCTGTTTTGCTAGCGGTATTGCGCCACGTCGGACATGACACGTGGGTTCAAATTACCCCCCACCCCACACCTATCCGTGCATATCCTGGGCACCTGACCGGTTTGAACCTTACTCAATCTCAACCGGTCCCGAGGAAATTCCTCCTCTCTTGCGACGGCGGCGTCGAGGTTACCCTCCTCCTCCTCTTCATACCAGGTGTGGCGGCGAGGTCCCCTCCCTCTCCATCTTTCAGCTGCATCTGCCGTCAATTCGGTGACCTCGAGCTCTGCTTCTCTTCCATTGCAGCGACGGTACCTGGACGTACGGTGGCGACTAGGAGGCCTGTACGTCGTCGGAGGTGTATGATCGGTCGATTCAGCCGGGATACGGTCTGCTGCGTCGACTACAAGGTGAGTTCCACGAATCTTGGACCTGATTTTGTCGATTGAGGGTCGTGTGTGCCTTTGTAGGCTGCCCAATTTGGCTGTCTTTTTGTGGATGGATTCAAGGTTTAATGAAGTGTTTTGGAGTTGATCTTGTGTAATCTGTAGTCTTTATAGGTTTTTAGCTTGTTTTCATATGAATCATTGCACAAAATTGTCGAAAAAGGAACGCTTTTTGACTGCATTTTGTGCTTGCTGTTAACTGAATGTGGTTTTTAACTGAATTTTCTGCTAACTGAATGCAGAATGGAATACTTGTATGTTCGGTTTTATTATCCGGGGAGATTGGAACATCATGATGGGCACTGGCAGTACATAGGTGGTAAGAGTGCGATGTCCACTGTCATGGTCGAGGGACTGACACTAAAGGTGCTGAAACAAAATTTGATCGATCTTATGGTTGTCTCTGATGAAGTTATGGAGCAGACAAGGCTGAGTTGGAGATTAATTGAAGGAAAGAAAACATTTCTATGTAGTCTTGATGACAATTACATGGTGAAAAGCATGGCCAGGCATGTTGTGAGGAAAGCTGATGGATTTGTTGAGATCTGTTCAAGATTGCCTGAACATGCCAATGTTTACAGTGATGAAGAAGATGAGGTTGTTGGATGTGAAGAGAAAGAAGATGCACATGAGGTAAAGGAGGATCACCAGCATGAGGAGCACCGAATGGATCAGAACCAAGCTGAAAAAGAGCAGCATGCACTGGAGGTACATGAGGACCAGCAACAAGCTGAAAAAGAGCATCATGTAGAGGAGGATCAGCAGCAAATTCAGAACATTGCGTTCGAGCAAATTGAGATTTAATGCAACCAACAATTTGAGCAGAGAATGGAGCAGCATGAAGACGAAAATGTTGCAAAAAACTGCAAGTTGTGAGGGTAGTACAGTCTGACAAGGGCAAGGCGCTGCAGGTCGAGGAAGCTGTAGTTCAGGGAGAAGGTGGTGAAGATAGCTATGATAGTGACCACGATGATGTTCACATTGCAGATAGTGAAGACAGTTCTTGTGAAGATGACGAGGCAATATGTTACAGAGAACAAGCTTTGGAACTGAAGAAGAGAGTGAGGAGGAAAATGCTAGGTGAGGAGGAATCACACACAACCAATGTGCCAGAAGAATTCATAGTTCCAAACAATATTAAATAAAAGAGTGAGGGAAGTGAGTGCTTTGACAGTCACGATAAACTGTCATATGAAGAAAAACAGTGATGGAGATGTGAAAACAATTAAGACAAAGCACATGGTGTATGATCCAAATGTTGATGTTCTAGAGTTTGAGGTGGGGCAGGCTTTCCATGATAGCAGGGAATTTAAGCAAGCTGTAGTCAATTATGGCTTGAAAAATTTCAAACACATCATTTTTCCCTAAGGATGAGAAGAGAAGAGTATTGGCAAAATGTAGTTGGTTCACTTGCAACTGGAGCATCTATGCATCTCTTGTGCCCAACAGGTCTGAATGGTTCACTGTCAGCAGGTACAATAATGTGCACCAATGTGTACCAAGGAGGAACAACAAGCTGGTTACTAGTACAATCATAGCTTAGAAGTACTTTAGAGAGATAAAGGATAATCCTGGTTGGAGGATTGACAAGATGCAAGAGGCAGTGCTGGAAGATCTGTGTGCAGACGTTAGTGAATCAAAATGCAAAAGAGCCAAGAAGCTTGTAATGGAGAGGATACTTGATGGGACAACATGAGAATTTTCGACTATCATATGGAACTAGTTAGAAGCAACCCTGGAACTACAATTGCAGTGACTTTGAATCCAGATGTCACTGACATGCCTGTGTTTGAAAGGATGTATGTGTGCTTAGAGGGTTGCAAAAGAGGTTTTCTTGCTGGTTGTAGAAGAGTTGTTGGACTGGATGGATGCTATCTAAAAGGTACAATCAAGGGGCATATATTATGTGCAATTGGGAGAGATCCCAACAATCAGATGTACCCAATTGCATGGGCTACAGTTGAAGGGGAAAGCCATGATAGTTGGTACTGGTTTTTGTCTCTTCTTCAAAAGGACCTACAAATCAATAACCAAGGACATGGTTGGGTTATCATATCAGACCAGCAAAAGGGACTAATCAAGGCTGTCAGTGAGATCATTCCCGAAGCAGAGCACAGAATGTGTGCAAGGCATGCAAACTGGAGGAAACTACACAAAGACATAATTCAGTTCAACTACAATAGGGCCAAGCTAGCACAAAAAACTCCAGATGGTGCAAGGGATATGATGAAAACTGCCCCATTACATTTGTGTAGAGCTTTCTTCAAGCTTGGTTCATACTGTGACTCTGTTGAAAATAATTTGTGTGAGTCTTTCAACAATGCTATTATGTGAGCCAGATTCTATCCTATCCTTTCTTCTATGGAAATCATGAGGAGGAAAGTGATGGTTAGGATAGCAGAGAATAAGGCAAAGTCAGCTGGTTGGTCTGGCACAATTTGCCCCAACATTTTCAAGAAACTCAAGTTAAATGTGAAGAGATCAAATATTTGCACTGTGCTATACAATGGAAATGAAGGGTTCGAGGTTATGGAAGGGCAACACAGAAGGTTCACTGTGAACCTAGAGACATTCACCTGCAGCTGCAGATACTGGGACTTGTCTGGATTGCCTTGTTGTCATGCCATCAATGCTATATACACAGTCAACAAAGAGTTGGATAATTTATTGCACCTTGCTATCGAATTGATGTGTATGACCAAGTGTACAACCATGTGTCGGAACCATTAGAAGGGAAAGAAAATTGGCCGATAGCCCCCAACCCTAGGCCATTTCCACCACTTGGAAGGAGAAAACAGGGCAGGCCACCAACAGAAAGGAGAAGAGAACAACAAGAGAAACCAAAAGGAAATAATTTGTCGAGGAAAGGCAGAAAAATCCGATGCTCAACATGTGGAGGACAAGGCCATAATAAAAGAAGGTGCACATCCAATACAGATGTTGTTAGGGAACATGCTCACAGCAAACAAACAACCAAAAGAAGTAGGAAGAAACAAGACAAAGCTACTCATGTAATATTTTGTTGTACACATTATGTGCATCATTTAATGCTTGCTATTTCTTATACCTAAAACATTGGTTCATAACCAGGAAGCTACCACTGCCCAGCAAGAACCTCAAGAGAGACATGTCTTGTATGTTGAGAAGAAGAGGAGGCATCAACCTAAAGCATCAACCTAGCCAGAACCATCTTCTCAGCAGCAAGTTCCTACGATGAAGCCAGCAACTCAGCCCCAACCATCTACTCAGCACCAAGTTCCTGTGATGAAGCCATTTGTCCCACCCAAGTCAAAACAGAGACAAAATGCAGATCGACAAGGCAATTCTCAGCCAACTTCTCAGCCAACGTCTCGGCAGAAACCATGGCCCAAGTATGTTGAGAAGCCAAAACAGAAATCGTCACAGACAATTCCCATGTCACAAGTTTGAAGGGGATCGTGTGCAGAAAACAAATTTTTTCCTAGCAACGATATCCTTAAACTAGCCAAGATCTACACTATGTAGATATAGAAGTACATCGGTGATCGGAATACATACCCTCGTAGACCGAATAGCGGGGATTACGCTCCCGCACAAGCGTTGACGACGAAGACGACGTAGCCGACCTCTAGGTTGCGGAGAACTCGACGCGACGAAGACGACGAAGATGACCCCGAGGTCGGGTGGAGGAAGTAGGGCTCCGAGTACTGCTAGCGCAGCACCTCGCAGAGCGTCACACACATACGGTGGAGACGACGGCCTCCGAAGCTCCAGTCCAGGACGAGCAGCGGAAGACTTGGACCGGAACACCAGCAGCGTGGCAGCGGGCTATGGTGGATTAGACCCCCCTCCTGTACTCGGCGCGGCTCCGACAAGGGAACCACGAGATCGAGAGAGAAATTGGGAATTAATTGGTGAATTAAAAGGCCAGGGGTGCCCCTTCTTATATAGGCTTCCGGGGGAGCCAACCTCCCTAGCCAGGCAATGTGGGACTATCCCACAGCCATGGTGCGGCTAGGGATGGTGCGCCGGCCCTAGGTGGGCCCCATTTGGCCCACCTAGGCCGGCCAAGCCTCCCCCACAAAATTCCCTTGAGGGTTCCCCCCCCATGGGCCTTCTTTCGACCAGAAGGCCCATTTAGGGAAATCAGCCTAAATAAATTCGAAAATAAATATATAAAATCATATTTGCATATTAATTACACTAATTAATATCAAACATAATATATATAATTTTTTCTAGCTCCGAAAATTCTTTCGGCGCTGCCCGATCTCCATTGGACCCCTCCCGGGACGCTCCCGGTGATCTCTTTCCTTTCCGGTTGTCTTGTCGAGACCCCTTAAGTGTGTTACCCTAGCGGTTCGATATAATAACAGGTACGATCAAGACTCCTCTATGATCGACGACTAACTCGTAGGCCTGGACCCCATGAATTAATCCCTGTGATATAACGAATGACTTTCATCTATCAAACCTGGACGTATAGTCTTAAACCCTTTGTCATGGCGATACTTAGCGTGTCCGAGCATCATTCTCAGATATCTCCATACCTAGCATGATCTCGTTACCGACATCGCTATCTTCTACTCGTCTATGATATTATGTCAGCTGGTGACCTAGTCACATGTTTGCAAACTCATTTGACATAATCTCACCGAGTGGGCCCTAGAGTATCTATCCGGCTATGCGGACTGACAAATCCCGCTGTTGACCCCTCGTCTCAACTACCCCTTTCCGATACCCAAAAGTATCACCATTATTGTCACACTAGATAAGATATGACGTTTGGTGCGATCAAAGTATCTTCCAGGGATAACAATAAGAGTTGATCTCACGGTCTTAAGGCGTAATGACTATGTCCTACAAATACTGGGTATGTCCATCACATCGTTACACCTAACGATATGACTTCCATTGCCGACCGGCGCCATGCCCTATGATCGGAAAACCTCGATCATCAATCGCGCAACGAAACTAGTCTTAGTAGAGGCTACTAGGGACCTGGTTGTTTATCTACCACACCTGTATTAATGTTTTCGCTTAATACAGTTATAGCATGGTGTAAAACATATAATGAACGATTAGGATATTGCCAATAAACTATGTTTATTAAGTGCCTCTAGGGCATATTCCCTTCAGTCTCCCACTTGCACTAGAGTAACACTTAATCTAGTTTACAACTTGGTAAAAGCTCAACACCCATAGCATCTTGGTGCCTTCTCGCCTCGTGGAAGAGGAATACAGTCAATAGATCTCACACATTGAGACCTATATGTGCTTTGCAACACTTCTATGTCACCTAGTTTGACATAATCCCGTATCTTTCGATGACGGTGAAATATATCCCAGTGGATGGAGTGAGATTCGAGCATTCGCGTAGCGTGCGCCTTAAAAGACTAAGAGATCTATTAAGGGACCACCTACGCTCGGAAAACTTCTCAGTCCAATCATACTTGCTACTTCTAAAGTCACGATATGTTATATACCTATGTAGATTATGCGACAGTGCATTCATATGCGACTTCGCAAACTAACCATGTCTTTCTTCAAAATAAAGGACATCTCCTATATGAGATTTCTAGTCGTATGGGTCAGTGTAATAACTTGCATCATCGTAACCGCTTTATGGCAAGTTGCCATTCCACTCTTACCCGTTACTAGAAAACCTATCTTCAATTCTCATAGACACTGAAGAATAAACTTAACGTTTGTTCATTGATCCACACAAGGATCACTCTAGAACCTGTTCTTTAACCAAGAACTCGGGTCACACTAAGTCGAGCTTTCAGTTTGATAGACTCTATGTGTGATACATAGAGAATGTCGAACATCATTTTCTATCACTGAAAAAGTCAAGATTAACTTAATCTTTTACCTAGTCATACAAGTAAGAACCTCTTTCTTCGCTTGTCCTTTTCTGAAACACTTCAGAATCCTGACTTAGGAAATACTCCGACTTAATGTTATTAAGCCCCTTCTGATCTATACAATTATAAATCGGATGCCTAATACTCCTAACTTCATTTTATAGAAACTTTAATCACTTAAATAATCCATTACACTCTACTAGAGGATCTGTGTCATTCAATATGTCGCTACATACAGAATCACAAATGACACCTAGCTCCCACTCAAATATGCCTTCCGCATATAAGATCAAGGAAAGCTACTTAGCTCCCACTCAAATATGCCTTCCGCATATAAGATTAAGGAAAGCTACTTTGCTCCCACTCACTTCTTTGCAAATGTAGGTTTCTTCAACTATTTTGGACAACTCCAAAATCCTTTGATCACATTATCAAAGTGAAGATTCCAGCTCCGATATGCCTGCTTCTGCCCATGAATGGACAACCGAAGTTTGCACACATGTTTAGCATCTTAAGGATCACCAACTCTTTCTTAATGACACTATTAAGAAACATGGTTTCCTTATCCATCTATCAATTTCTCATTCGAAATTATAGTGATTGCTAAACGACCCAGAATAGATTTAGGCTTCGCCACCTGAGACAAACTCTCATGTGGTTTGTCGGAACTGTTTCACGACAAATCGAATCTGCTCAATGTCTACTCTCCAATAAAATTCCATATACTATTAACATCCTAGATGCCATCAAGAAGATCTCCCAAGTCAATACCTGGTAATCGTATATGGATTCTATTTCGGATCACAAATGACTCATAGCCATTTCTCGGACTTAGGTCCACCATCTCTTCTTCGTAGTTCGTAGGTCTATCATATTCCATTAATATGACCTTCATAACAAGATTGTCGTAACACACAGTGTGGAACACAACCTCGTATGCCTACGCTCTTAGTATGAGCTCAGAACATCATGATCTTGAATCATCAGCTTTTTCAAGCTGTGGAGCCTGACACCGAAAACACTTTCGATTGCGCCACTCTGATGTCTGGAGAAGAAGTTCACCAACTTCGTCTTGCTCTACTTTATTTCTCACTTATACCCTCGGACAAGAAACTATTTCTTTCGCAAGGTATATCCCGGCAAAGATTTTTCCTATGTCGTGAGACATGTACCCAACTAACTCTTTAGGTAGGGTATACTACAAAGATTAATCCATTTTAGGTTCGATTACATCGAAACACTAAATTGCTGAAACGACAATCCAGGCTAAAAAGCCATGCCATCACTCGTATGGTATTGTCTCCATGGATTCAAATGGTTTCCCTATTTGCTAACGTGAGTGTTTACGTTTCTACCATATGACTCTAATGATCACAATAATTCGGTAAGAGATTTATTTACCACACACTATCTGATAGGGTGCAATTACGACGTCCTAACACACCATAACACTATGGTGTTCCATGCGACGTAATTTGTGGAACTCTTCTCACAAGTCTTTCAATGATGTGCCAACTAACTCAAATCTTTATTCCTCGATATGCATCGCGGGAATTTGATTTTCTTGAAGTTTATTTCCTACTTCATTCTGGACTTGTTTGATTGAATTAAAATTTCCAGGCCAACATTCCCCGAGTGGATATCCATATATCTATTCGAATGTTCATGAAGTCTATGAAATAAATACTTCCACTAGACGTTAAAGTACTTCATTGATTCACATACACCCATATGCATGATTCTCAACAAGCTATACTCAAAACGTTCGGTGAAGTTCACGAAATAAAGGTCTCCACTACCCGTCAATTACTTTATTGAACCACATACATCTCCATGTATGACTATCAATAAGTTATATGCCCGTTTTCCGAAAACGGTGTCACAGTTATTTTGCAAGTGTCAAAAGATCAAATCTTAGGACTTGTAGGTCCATCCAGTGTGGAGCTAATGCATATAACATTGACATGACTAAACGGTAGTGCCACACATATGTGGTGTCTTTATTAAGTTTGTATCCTTTGGCATTAATATTATGAATGTGGGAGCTTCTACCATCTAAATTCAAATCGGCATATGATCATTACTTCATAAATTTAGGACACCAATTTGTCACTATCATGTATGAACAAGTGTCTCGCTAGAGGAGACACACTTGTAACGATCATACTAACAGACGATCATAAAGAATTTACCCAAATGGTAGATCTAGAGGGAGAGTGTCTATGGCCATCACAACAACTTGATTGCCATTATCAACACGCAATGTCGCCTCATCCTTTCAAGCTACTGAAGTAGTAAACCTGGTTTTCACAAAACATGACTAGTTTAAAACTTAGTCACTACTGCGAGTACTTGCTTAGCTAAAACATTCATAACATGTATATCATATATACACCATCATCATTGATGACTTCCGGCGATCTGTTTCATCTTCTTGATACTTCCACCGCAATCGAGAACCATGAAGGTGAACGATTCCCCTTGCATGACATAGTCTATGACAGAGGATTTGCACTTGGCAACGATGTCTGTCATCCAGTAATTGAGCTGAGCTAGGCGTCTCAATGTCCATTAATCATGAACATATGTCATTAAGTATGACCGCCACGTGCTCCCTCAATGTGTGTATTCTCTTCCATCTTGGTTGAGAAGACAATCAGTCAACGTACTGATAAACTTCATCAACCCAACTTTAGGGGTACCTCGAGTTTTAGCGACCATATCATATGTCCACGATCCAATAACTCGTACCCACCGTTGGTTCTCTATGGCAGAGATCATAGCATACACTGGACTATGATGATATCATCCGCTCAAAATCCGATAATCCAAATTATCTTTTGCTAGCGGAATCTCCGGGTTTATCTCCTAGCGGGTATTGTATCACAAAGAGCTAACGGTTTAAACAAGGAGTATCCTCAAGCTAAAGTATAAAACTATGAAGTTTGGACCCAACCTTTTAAGTTTCTCAAACGTAGGAATGCGCCTAATTTGAAAAGATGCTATCACAATGGTTAATATCTACAAAGGTTTACAAAACAGACTCTGTTCATTATATTTTGAGTTCTAGTATTTTAGAAAATAACTATCCGAACTCCCACTCAAACGAACATCCCTCCTGGTCGTTTAAGCGATTACACGACCCCCATCCATTGCACCACCCCTCATCATCAGAGCCGGCGGCACAACTTCAAGAGTAGACAAATGTCCGCCACACCAATTTTGTGACTCGTGCTCGACCTTTTGGTCTTCCTGTTCCGAGGCCATATTTCTGAATATGCTAGGCTCACCACCAAAAACCTCCACGCTGACGCTTGTGCAACATGGCTTACACCCACTGTATGCGAACGACGAGATGTCTGACACCCGATCATCACGGCCTGCCTCATAACGTAGAACTTTCTTGGTGGTGCGCGTTGGAGGGAGAACACTAGTGGTATTTTGAAGGGATCATCTTATATAGCTACCGCCGTGTAACTAATGTATACTATACACACAATGACATAATATAAGATGCACACAAAACATCAAATGTAATGCAATGTGATATAGTCCATTGCGCCATGATCTTCTTGGCGCCCATAGTTTATAAACAATTTAATAAACCTACCTTGACCATATCACATAGCCCCTGCAAAATAAAGTTAGACGCTTCTACTTTATCTTTTGCATATTTTACGTGGCTTGGGGCTTTCGTAAATAGAACCGCTTCATACCTACGAACCTTATGACCACAACAACGATCCAATAATTGCATGTTTAAGCATCCCTTTCGGGCCCTCCATTGAAAATGCAAGACCAACTAAAGAGAGAGAAACAAGCACCCGCCAGCCACAGATACGGTACAAGCCATATGTCAGTAGTGGAACCAGTCTCGCGTAAGCGTACGCGTAAAGTCGGTCCGGGCCGCTTCATCAACTCGATGCCGCTGGAATCACAAGTGCACGCTAGAGGGTAGCAAATAACAGGAACGGTGCCCCCGTGTAGAACACGGGTTCTAACAGCGTACAACTATATCTATGATAGATCGGCTCTGATACCACTGAAGGGGATCGTGTGCAGAAAACAAAATTTTTCCTAGCAACGATATCCTTAAACTAGCCAAGATCTACACTATGCAGATATAGAAGTACGGCGGTGATCGGAATACATACCCTCGTAGACCGAATAGCGGGGATTACGCTCCCGCACAAGCGTTGACGACGAAGACGACGTAGCCGACCTCTAGGTCGCGGAGAACTCGGCGCGACGAAGACGAACAAGATGACCCCGAGGTCGGGTGGAGGAAGTAGGCCTCCGAGTACTGCTAGCGCAGCACCTCGCAGAGCGTCACACACATACGGTGGAGACGACGGCCTCCGAAGCTCCAGTCCAGGACGAGGAGCGGAAGACTTGGACCGGAACACCAGCAGCGTGGCAGCGGGCTATGGTGGATTAGACCCCCCTTCTCTACTCGGCGTGGCTCCGACAAGGGAACCACGAGATCGAGAGAGAAATTGGGAATTAATTGGTGAATTAAAAGGCCAGGGGTGCCCCTTCTTATATAGGCTCCCGGGGGGAGCCAACCTCCCTAGCCAGGCAATGTGGGACTATCCCACAGCCATGGTGCGGCTAGGGATGGTGCGCCGGCCCTAGGTGGGCCCCATTTGGCCCACCTAGGCCGGCCAAGCCTCCCCCACAAAATTCCCTCGAGGGTTCCCCCCCCCCGATGGGCCTTCTTTCGACCAGAAGGTCCATTTACGGAAATCAGCCTAAATAAATTCGAAAATAAATATATAAAATCATATTTGCATATTAATTACACTAATTAATATCAAACATAATATATATAATTTTTCCTAGCTCCGAAAACTCTTTCGGCGCTGCCCGATCTCCATTGGACCCCTCCCGGGACGCTCCCGGTGATCTCTTTCCTTTCCGGTTGTCTTGTCGAGATCCCTTAAGTGTGTTACCCTAGCGGTTCGATATAATAACAGGTACGATCAAGACTCCTCTATGATCGACGACTAACTCGTAGGCCTGGACCCCATGAATTAATCCCTGTGATATAACGAATGACTTTCATCTATCAAACCTGGACGTATAGTCTTAAACCCTTTGTCATGGCGATACTTAGCGTGTCCGAGCATCATTCTCAGATATCTCCATACCTAGCATGATCTCGTTACCGACATCGCTATCTTCTACTCGTCTATGATATTATGTCAGCTGGTGACCTAGTCACATGTTTGCAAACTCATTTGACATAATCTCACCGAGTGGGCCCTAGAGTATCTATCCGGCTATGCGGACTGACAAATCCCGCTGTTGACCCCTCGTCTCAACTACCCCTTTCCGATACCCAAAAGTATCACCATTATTGTCACACTAGATAAGATATGACGTTTGGTGCGATCAAAGTATCTTCCAGGGATAACAATAAGAGTTGATCTCACGGTCTTAAGGCGTAATGACTATGTCCTACAAATACTGGGTATGTCCATCACATCGTTACACCTAACGATATGACTTCCATTGCCGACCGACGCCATGCCCTATGATCGGAAAACCTCGATCATCAATCGCGCAACGAAACTAGTCTTAGTAGAGGCTACTAGAGACCTGGTTGTTTATCTACCACACCTGTATTAATGTTTTCGCTTAATACAGTTATAACATGGTGTAAAACATATAATGAACGATTAGGATATTGCCAATAAACTATGTTTATTAAGTGCCTGTAGGACATATTCCCTTCAAAGTTGTCACTGAACCAGTTCCCAAGTTTAGGAGAATGAACTGGTACTTGGGAAAGAAGAAGAAGAAAGCTACAGATACACAAGAAAAGTAATAAGGCAGTGGCCTATTTGCAACAATTTTGTAACCTTTTAGATTGCGCAAGCTTAGATTTCTAGTATGGTTTGGAGATATGATATTGTACTAAACATTTGAAATGATAATTACATGTTTTTCGTTATGGTTTCCAACATTTAAAAGGAACTTATATTATATTTCCATCATAACACTGAGTTGCTCTCTTACAAAATACAGAGTTCACCAACAACTCATATGTCCAACAAAATATATAGTCACTAACCACTACTCATTGCAGACTAGTTCTTCCTAGCTAAACCATCTCCAAAAGGGGGCAGAGCACTACTTCTTCCTAGCTAAACCATCTCCAAAAGGGGGTCAGAGCACTACTTCTACTGCTACAGCTAACGCTACTGCCCGCATCAGTCCTGCAACATCACAAGATCTGAACTAACTCTGCACATCACGAAGCCATGACACATGAGGACCAGGAGGCAGAAGACGCGGATGGGCTGCCTGATGCTGCAACATCTCCTCCAAATCAACCTTTGTGACGTACTTAATTCCTACCCCTTGCACTCCTCTGTACTTGACGAGGCGCAGCACATCAGATGAGGAGGAAGACGTCGCGGATGATGCCACTTCCCTATAGCGAGCAATCATACCCGCATCGGCTTCCACCAGCCCCTCCAAATGCCCGTGCGTGTCGAACAACACGAACATCTCCCCTCGCCTCCGCCTGCATGCGACCCCCAAATGCAGAAGATCGAGCCTCGATCTGGGCTCGAAGAGGACCGGCCTCGTCAGCCCGGAAAAATCCATCAACGCCGCGACCGCCTCTTGAAGCTCCGCGACATCCTTCCTCGCCAGTTGGAGGAAGAGCATGATCTCCACCTCGCTGCAAAGAGAAATAGGGTTAGCCGCCGCGAATCGAACGATAAAAAAGAGAGGAAGTGCGGAAGGAGAAGAGTTATCAGATGGCGAGCTCGTGCTACCGATTGCTGTCGCGGGGACCAAGGATTGCGGTGGCGGAGAGCATGGCGCGGCGCGGCGCGAGACCTCTGATTTGGGGAAGAAGGGAGACAAACATGCACGAGGAAGGAAGGGGATGGAGGTCTACAGAACCTGGGGGGTTTATTTAGACCTCGCTAGCCAAACCAGGGTCCGACGTGGCACAATACCGCTAGCAAAACAGTCAGGGGGGTAATTTGTCCGGTTTTCGTTAGTTGGGGGGTTAGTTGCTCCACTTATTAGTTAGGGGGGCTTAGCAACCCAAACACGAAACCTACGGGGGTTATGTGGACTTCTTTCCGCGTTCGTGTATGTCTTGGTTGAGTCCGTGTCGCGTCTGTGCGCAGGTGGACGAGTCCATGGCGTGTGTGGTGCGTAGGTGTGCGTTTGTATCCGTGTGCGTGTTTGTTAGTCGTTAGCGATTTAGGAGGATCACCAAGCTCGGCAGCCGCACTGTTGGCGTTCGTGTGCGACATGGTCGCGTCATGCAAAGCGTGGCGTGAGTGGGGTGCTTGGACGCGTGCGTGCGTGTCGTGGGCGATGGCAGGAGCGTGTGCTCTTCTATATAATCTGAAAGCAAAGACGTCGCCTAGAGGGGGGGGGGGGTGAATAGGCGAGGAACACTTTTTACAATTTAGGCTTGATAAACGCGTAATAAAACTTAGTGTTTAACTTATCAATGACACAACCTAAATATACTAGGTTCGGCTATGTGCACCAACAACTTATGCTATGCAAGACAAATAACAAAGGGATAGCAAGGTAAAGGACTTCAAGCACGATGGCTATCACAAAGTAAAGTGCATAAGTAAAGAGCTCGGATATAGGAATAACCGAGGCATGCGGAGACGAGGTTGTATTCCCGAGTTCCACCACAAAAGGTGTACGTCTCGTTGGAGAGGTGTGAGCAACCACAACAAGTTTGCTCAACGCCACAAAGGCTTCACCTTCTTCTCCGATGAACTCGACCACAAAGGTCCGAGTCCACCTTCCACTATGAACTCCTTTAGGGCGGAGAACAATCCCGTACAACAACCTTGGGGCACACACTCACAACTGAATCGGGGGCTCCCAAATGACCACAAGAGGTCTTGACCACAAAGGTCCCAACTAGCAACAAAGGCCTTGACCACAAAAGGTTCTACGCCACAAAGGCGGCCACTAAGGCGTATAGGGTCCAAGACCCAAGATTAACAAGCTTACGAATTTCACCGCCACGAATCCTCGTGGAGGACTCAAACCGATGCAAGATGCAATGGCAAGAACACACAAAGTGCTCAAGTCCTTCCACTCTCAAATTCCAACAAAGCAACAAATGCTTATGGGGGAATAAGAGAGGAATAACCAAGAAACCACAAAGTAGACAAATCCTACACTCCAAATCCCACCACAATCAACTAATGCTTATGGGGGGATAAGAGAGAGCAAGAACAAAGGGGGAGAATCACAAAGGAATTCAGAGATCTAGGTCCACTATGTTCCCCTCACTTAGAGGAGAGATGGATTGGTAGAATTGTAGATCTAGATCTCCTCTCACTTTTCCCTCAAAGATATGCAAAAATCATGGGAGGATTTGAGAGGGGCAAGCTTTCCCAAGGTCAAGAATGGCAAGAGAGAGAGTGGAAAGTCGCGCTTGCCCAAGGAAGAAGAAGGGGAGGGGTATAAATACCCCTCCCACAATTCTTGCCGTTACAGCAGGTTGGACCGGAGATTTCCGGCGTAGGGACGGAAATTTCCGACCCCCGAAGATTTCCGTAAAGATCTCCGAAGTTTTCTGTGCGATATCAGTACTGAAATCCGTCCGATTCGGAAATTTCCGAACCCGATTTGGAGATTTCCGAGCACCCGAAAACTGCAGAAATACCAACACGAAAACGGTAATATCTTGACCATCCGAACTCCGTTTTCGATGATTTTTGGCTTGTTGGAATCACAACAAAGAACTCTACAAGAAAATGCAGAGAAACATCATAGTCCAAGATGGTAGGTTAAAACGAAATTGGGACACGTAAAACCTCTCGAAAAAGGAACAACCGGTAAAACCTCCAACATAAAAAATCAAGAAGTTTTTCAAACAAAATTTGTTTTTGATGAACTTGAGCTTGTTATGAAGATCACAACAAGCTCCAAAACCTCACAAAGAGAAAAGCCAAATAAGAAACACGAAATATGATATGCCAAGGATGCAAAGGTTTGAGCTCTTCACAAAGATGCGATCAAGTTACTCACTCGAGAGCCCCTCTTGATAGTACGCCTATCTATCCTATAGCCCTATCAAGATCATACCTTTGCCTTAAGTATTCCGCTTGATCTAGATGATGACGATCTTGATATCTTCAAGTGGACTACCTTTCTTGATTGCGCTTGCTAGCACATGCTTGATGAAGACTTCTCCAAATACTCCCCCATACTCCATTATGGGAGAACCCCGCTTAGCTTCGTCTTCATGTCTCTATTTCTTCCTCCATGCATAAGATATCTCCGACATGGTTCTCTTGGTCTTGCACTTCTCAACCTTATGACGATCATTCCATGACGTCATCCTGCATGAGTTATATGAATTGATCTTCTTGTTGCAATCCCATGGGAAGATACCTAACCCCACATATAGATACCACACACACACTTGGGTTAGTTAACAAAGCTATATGGACAAGAGCTTACCATCCCAAGAGATAGATGATCCACTTGGTACATCTTGTAGCTTTGTGTGTTGATCAACCTCTTGATCAATCTCGTATCATCTCATCTTTCTTCATATACATGATGTCTTGACAACTTCAAGACATACTTGCAATATGATCAACACAAACATTAGTCCATAGGGATTGTCATTAATTACCAAAACCATATATTAGGGCACATGCCCTTTCAATCTTCCCCATTTTGGTAATTGATGAAAATCCCTTTTACGAGGGTTTATAGAAGGAATTTAAACAACCAAGTAATGCACTAAGCAAAGCAAGGATGCAAGAGAACCAAAATTCCCTTTCAACCATCTAAATCTCTCCCCCATTGGCATCCATTGCCGAAATGGGCGAAAAATATAGAAGGCAAATATAATAAGAGCTCCTCCATAAATTATGCATTTCTCATGATATGAGTGAATTCAAATGCATATATCCCATGACGAATAGGTGGAGGGGATCAAATTATATTGAGGATCCAAATGATGCAAAAGAAAGATATCAATCGAACACAAAAGAAAGATATCAATTGCTAAACAAAATATGCATTCACAAATGAAGCAAGAATCAAGGGATCCAAAAACAATTGGACACAAGAAGATAGTATGATAAAATCAACCAAGTGTTCAAAGAAATCAAGATGGAACTCCCCAAGGTACATGCACAATGAAGGATTAGTGTTTTAATATAGTGTGCATAACATGGAATCCTCATTATTTCCTAGATTAATTTGAAAAACCAAGTGCAAGAGTGCATAGATGGAAAAATAATGAACGCACCTTGCAACAAACAAAAGTTGGCAAAAGGAAAGAAACGTGACAATTAAAGACTTGCTCAAGCAAGAAAGGATGGATGTGATTCAGAACTACATTTTAGGAGACTAAGAAGGGTGAGCCAAGGCATCACCATAGTCTTTCAAGGTAAGAAGCACATAGTGCATATCATGTATTTCGCATACAAACACACCAAAGAATACACATCAAATAAGTTTACAAGCTTATTAAGAGGCAAAGATAATACCAAATCAAATACAAAGCTTGTGCCTTTTAGAGATCACCAAAGGATCAAGAGGGCAATAAAGGTGATCACTAAAGATTTTGAATACCAAAGAAGGGTGTACCTAATTTCATGCATATAAGTTTCTAAGTAGGCACTAAGTCCACCTAGAAACATGCACACACAAAATAGGTACTAGGAAAAGAACATGATATCCATTAGGAAGTCATAAAATATCAATGAGAATTTTGCCTAAACTCATAGCACAAAGCTAAATTTTTAGGATAAGAAAAACTTCTAGTACACACTCTTCAAAGTATCTGAAATATCCACAAATGATATGTGATAGTTTAGATGCTTCGAGAATGGTAGAAAACTCTCTTAAACGGCAAATGATTTTGAAAATTCATCTATATTGCATATGAGACAATTTAAAAAGAATTGCTAGATTAACATAGTTGGAATTGATGAATCATGAACATGATCAAATATGTTCCCTTTACTATGTAATCATCCCGGCTTGCTCATATTTGTAATTTAGACGATTTGAAAGGAACTTTGCAAAACCATATCAAATGCAACTCGAGAGACTCATGCCAAGATACAACCTACACAAGGTTGAGGGCTATAAAAGTATGCATGAGATAGATACTTGTTACCGAGATAACATCCATGAAGTAGGAGGTAGGTGCTCATGATCATCCAAGCTTGGCCCAAAAAGGCACATGACGAGGACTCTCACCTTGTAATCGAGACAAGCTTCCAATGCATCTCCAATGTACCTAAAACAAAATTAAGTACAAAGTGGTACCCAAACTCATTGGGTCCAAAGTAGTTAGAGCAACTATAGTACATAGGACAAACTCCACATAAATATGTGCCTATTGATATGAAATTGAATTTCAAGCACATCTTAGCCATTTAGGATTTGGTGGAGTTTATACTATATTTTGGAACAAGGAAATTAAGCATGACATAAGCTATATATAGTAAATATGCATGCACAAAACTTTCAAGAACCAAAAGAGATAATATTTTTGACAAAATACCAATTAAATCAAGAAGCTCTACAAAAGTTTGGCAAGAAAAAGAATTGTCCACATTATATCTCAACACTCGAATCAACACATGATTGGAGAAACCAAAGAGAAAAGATATCAATTGAAAATAGGTCAAGGTCAAAACTATTGAGCATAACAATGCGTCCAATAAACATGCTCAAAAGTTTATCTCATTCAAGAAGGTAGACTAAAAGACAAGAAATGAGATAGCCAACTCCACATAGGACAAAAATGTTTCATATAATAAACCAAGACCCTCTACACTTATCGTGATGGCACAAAAGTACCAAGACGAACAATGTTTGTCTTCCAACGAGACACGTCATCGGGATCCAACACCAATATGAGAAGACCAAATGTCAATTGAAGACAACTAATGTTCAAAAGTATATAGGATTGCTCCCCCACAATTCGTGCATTATATGACCTTGTATAAGAATACAAAATGCACATAAATGGAGTCATTGATCTCCATGTATATCGTTAAACACTAGTCATGTTCAAAGAAGGGATTTATTCCAAAACAAGCCTTGGCAAAAAATAAGGCGATTTATGGGCAAAGACCCAAGTAGATATGATCAATAAATATACCACAAATAAAATTATCACTTGTCAAAGACAAGGAATGTATGGAGATATTTCTTGGTGGTAAGTATATGTTCAAGATCATAATCACAAAACATAAGCATGTGGTAAAAGATGGGAATTGAAAAACATGCTTACATAGAGAGTTTTGATGGCTTAAAATAATAAATGACCATGTTAAGCATCAAGAAACTCTCTCACAAACAAGATACCAAAAGATGAGAGACATAAATTATTTGAGCAAAAGAGGAACTTGCTTGAGAAACGTGTCACCTAGGAATAAGATAATTAAGAATATCAACTCTAGATGACACTACCTCAAATGTTCACATTTTCTAGGCTTGTAATATGCACACAACTTATTACTCCCCCATAATGTGATAATCCAAACATATCTCAACAAGAGCCAATTAAGATAAAAAAGATAAAGCAAAGCTCAAAACATACAAGGTGTGCAAACCAACATACACATGCTTGATTACTCAAGATAAGTAAGTAGAGAGCACAACACATACAAGCAAGCAAGGTATAAAACCGAATACATGCAAGGATGCAAGCAACTTTCTATGTATATGTAATTTACACACAAGTTACCGCAAGGAGGAGCATTGAATATACAATGAGGCAATATAATCCAATTGACTTGGCTTGAGAGTATATGGTTGATGAAGATCCCTTAACTCTTCATGATGTAGCCAAGTCTCCAATGTCCTCCGACTCCACCTATCGATCAAGTTTTAGCTTGTTGGTCCCCAACTAAGTTGGGTCCTAATAGGTTAGTCACAATAGGCTTGGCAACCCAAATGGTTCTTTTCTTGACACCACTTTGAGTACCAACATACTTGGCAAACACATTGCCAACCTTATCCTTCCGAAGCGAATAAGCATGATCAAGTATAGTGGGGTTGGATAAGTTACCATGAGTGCATGAAGAGGCTAAGTGATCCTTCCCACAACATGTGTAGCACACTCGGCCTTTTCTTTTCTTCTTGGGGAATGAAGATCGTTCAACTTGAGAAGCTTGAGTATGAACTTGAGGTTGCTTCCCTCGTTGCTTCTCACTAAGAGGCTTCTTCTTCTTCAAGGGCCAAGATCTAACATGGTGCCCTTCGACCTTACACTTGAAGCACACAATCTTGGCCAAATCAATAGCTTGATCTTGGCCCTTCTTCTTGATGAACTTGTGCTTCATCTTGTCAATGGACTTGTTCTTGATATTGGAGTTGAATCCAAGTCCACTCTTGTCATGAGGAAGTCTTCACGCTCTCAACATCTTGTCGAGGGTGGAATTCCCTTCATGACCCTTGATCAAGTCTTTCTTCAAAGAAGTGACTTGTGCCTTGAGCTCTTTGATTTCCTCTACATGGTTAGTATCAACACAAATACTAGAGGAAATAGATGCTACATTGTTAGAGCAACAAGGCATGGAGAGTAATTCATCACAAGAAGTAACAATGTTGTGAGTAGATAAATTACTAGAACTAGCACATGGCAATAAAGTATTTTTACTAGAAATTGTGCTAGTGATCACAATAGGCTCACAAGATTTAACCTTTGTAGAGATTGCCTCAAGAGTAACCTCTAGCCTAGCATGGGATGCTAGAAGATCATCATTAGAGCTCGAAAGATTTTCATGAATTTCCTCAAACTTCCCATACTTGCTAGATAGCAACTCAAGTTGAGCCCTTAGCTCAACATTCTCCTTCAAAATAGATGCTTCACAAGAAATGGAGTTAGTAGCACAAGCATAATTATCATTGGGAATAGAAGAGGACAATTTACAAGCTCATTATACTTTCTTTTGAAGTTGATGGCTTCCTCAAGAGCTCTATCACGGGTTTCTTTTACTTTAGATAATTCTAAAGTAAGAGTCTCCTCAAGAGATTTGGACTTGCACGTTTTTAGTTCGGCAAGAGCATGCTCACATTTTTTAGTGAGTTTAGCCATCATTTCATTATTTAACTCCTCACTAGTTTCTAGTTTCTCCTCAAGAGAAACTCGAGTTTCTTGCTCTTCCTTAAGAGCAATCTCAAGATTGTGGATCTCACCCGCGGAATCACTAGCAAGACCCCATCCTTCATGACAACGAGTCTCTAAGGCCTCAATTGTCTCCTTGCGCTCAATAAGAATGGTCATGATTTCTAAGAAGCTATCATGGGCATGTTTTTTTATTTAAAAGAGCATGAGAGACAATATCAAAGTTCTTCTCAATGGAGGCATCATTATCACTTTCATCATTAATATCATCATCATTAGATATATTGGAATTCAAGGTAGGAGATACCTTAGACTCCTTAGCCATAAGGCAAAAGTGAGTAATGGATGAGGAAGATGAAGAATTACTTGAAGCACCATTGAGGTCCATGTCTTGTTCCAACAATTGTGTGGATTCCTCAACATTGTTAGCCAAACAAGTACTAGAGGAAATATAAACATTTTTATCATGGCAACAAGACAAGGAAAGCATATCATCGTGAGATTTAGTTAAGCAACTAGTATATGATATGCAAGGACTGTAGACACTAGCATCTATGGCATTTATAGTGCTAGAGGAGTTTAAGTCCAAAATTAGAGCATTGCAATAAGATGGGACTGAAATATGATCAATATTAGATTCACCATCAAGAGTGCAATATCTATCACCACTCACCATATAATTACCTTGTGGCAAGCCACATGTAAGTTAAGTGGAAGAAGACGTGAGGTAATGTTGTACACATCATATATATCTTCAAGCTTTGTCCATAATTCATGAGCGTTCCGACAAGGCATGATTGACGCAAGACTACATCGCTCAAAACACAGATAATACCATTAGATGCTAGGGTATCGAGATAAGAGTTTTTCTCATCCTCTAAACATAATTCTTGGGAATCCTTTGGAGGAGAAAAACCCATATCTACAATTTTCTCTAAATTTGGATCCATGTCCCTAAAGATATTAAGCATGCGAATTTTCCAAACATCATAATTAGTGCCATCGAATATATAAGTGGGATTGTGCACTAATTCTCTAAACGACATCTTTATCTCTAGGGGGTAAAGCCTATGTATGAGATAACCTGGCTCTGATACCAATTGAAAGGAAAGACGTCGCCTAGGGGGGGGGGGGGGTGAATAGGCGAGGAACACTTTTTACAAATTAGTCTTGATAAATGCGGAATAAAACTTAGTGTTTAACTTATCAATGACACAACCTAAATATACTAGGTTCGCCTGTGTGCACCAATAACTTATGCTATGCAAGACAAACAACAAAGGGATAGCAAGGTAAAGGACTTCAAGCACGATGGCTATCACAAAGTAAAGTGCATAAGTAAATAGCTTGGGTATAGGGATAACCGAGGCATGGGGAGACGCGTATGTATTCCCGAATTCCACCACAAAAGGTGTACGTCTCGTTGGAGAGGTGTGAGCAACCACAACATGTTTGCTGAACGCCACAAAGGATTCACCTTCTTCTCCGATGAACTCGACCACATATGTCCGAGTCCACCTTCCACTATGAACTCCTTTGGGGCGGAGAACAATCCCGTACAACAACCCTGGGGCACACACCCACAACTGAATTGGGGGCTCCCAAATGACCACAAGAGGTCTTGACCACAAAGGTCCCAACTAGCCACAAAGGCCTTGACCACAAAAGGTTCTACCCCACAAAGGCGGCCACTAAGGCGTCTAGGGTCCAAGACCCAAGAGTAACAAGCTCACGAATTTCACCACCACGAATCCTCGTGGAGGACTCAAACCGATACAAGATGCAATGGCAAGAACACACACAGTGCTCAAGTCCTTCCACTCTCAAATTCCAACAAAGAAACAAATGCTTATGGGGGAATAAGAGAGGAAGAACCAAGAAACCACAAAGGAGACAAATCCTACGCTCCCAAATCCCACCACAAGCAACTAATGCTTATGGGGGGATAAGAGAGAGCAAGAACAAAGGGGGAGAACCACAAAGGAACTCAAAGATCTAGATCCACTATGTTCCCCTTACTTAGAGGAGAGATGAATTGGTAGAATTGTAGATCTAGATCTCCTCTCTTTTCCCTCAAAGATATGCAAGAATCATGTGAGGATTTGAGAGGGGCAAGCTTTCCTAAGGTCAACAATGGCAAGAGAGAGAGGGAAAAGTCGTGCTTGCCTACCCCTCCCATAATTCTAGCCGTTACAACAAATTAGACCGGAGATTTCCGGCCCCCGGAGATGTCCGGAAAGATCTCCGACGTTTTCTGGGCGATATCAATACTGAAATCCGTCCGATTCAGAAATTTCCGAACCCGATTCGGAGATTTCCGAGCACCCGAAAACTGCAGAAATACCAACACGAAAACGACAATATCTTAACCATCCGAACTCCGTTTTTGATGATTTTTGACTCGTTGGAATCACAACGAAGAATCTACAAGATTCTTGAGAGAAACATCATAGTCCAAGATGGGAGGTTAAAATCAAATTGGGAAACATAAAACCTCTCGAAAAAGGAACAACCGGTAAAACCTCCAACATCAAAAACCAAGAAGTTTTTCAAACGAACTTTGTTTTTGATGAATTGAGCTTTTTATGAAGATCACAACAAGATCCAAAACCTCGCAAGGAGAAAAGCCAAATAAGAAACACGAAAGATGATATGCTAAGTATGCAAAGGTTTGATCTCTCCACAAAGATGTGATCAAGTTACTCACTTGAGAACCCCTCTTGATAGTACGCCTATCTATTTTATAGCCCTATCAATATCATACCTTTGCCTTTAGCATTCCACTTGATCTAGATGATGACGATCTTGATATCTTCAAGTGGACCACCTTTCTTGATTGCGCTTTCTAGCACATGCTTGACGAAGACTTCTCCAAATACTCCCCATACTCCATTATGGGAGAGCACCGCTTAGCTTCGTCTTCATGTCTCTATTTCTTCCTCCATGCATAAGATATCTCTGACATGTTTTTCTTGGTCTTGCACTTCTCAACCTTGATGACACTAGTGTAAAAATGCTTATAGGTGGGATGACCCTTTGTGGCGCACCAGCAGCCCATGCGCCACAAACTTATTTTAGTGGCGCACCGCAAATGTGCGCCACAGATATCTGTGGCGCACAAAATATATATGCGCCAGTAATTATGTCATTTTTGTGGCGCACCAAGCAATATGCGTCACAGAAATATGGTGGCCCCCACCAGATTCGTCTGATTTTAGAAATCAGAGGCATATTCTGTGGCGCACAAAGCAAATGCGCCACAGATAGTTGATGTTCTGTGGCCCACCCTGTAGAATGCGCCACAAAAAGATGATATTTTATGGCGCATGGATCTTGTGCGCCACAAAAAGATGATATTTCTGTGGCGCATATGGAGCTGGTGCGCCACAAATAATTTTCCCGCCTTTTCTTTCCGCTTTCCCGCCATTTTTCTGCTCTCCTCTTGCTATAAAACCCCCCTCCGGTATGAGATTGAAAATTATAGATTTTCAGTCTAGCTAGGTGTGTAAGGATGGTTTGTGTTGGTCCTTGCAATAAGTGTGCGTCTGGCGGGTTCCACTGTCCCGCCGCCGAGTATCTCGCGCGTATTTCCCATAATTTGCATGTTGAGGGTAGGAAAGTGTATCACGACGAACTTATTGAGAGTAAGAGCCATCTCGCTTTGTTGGGAGACAAGCTATGCAGCGCTGGGTATCCATATTGGACCCCTAACCAATTCGTCATGAGTTGATTAGGATTTCGAGTCAGGTTTAACAAGAAAGTTGAGAAGGGCAAGTTCAAGACTCAATGGGATCTTGATTCATACGCCGAGTCTTACCGTTGGGTAGATGAGAGCGATGATTCCGACGACTTCATGTCGTCATCTAAGGCCCTGAAGTCAGAAAAAGCGTCGAAGGGGAAGGACAAGAAGGTTGAATCGTCGTCCAAAAAAAAGAGTGTATCATCGTCAAAGGGCAAGGGCGCTGCATCAACGGATTGAGTTGTGTTGTGTATCTTCAATTCATTTCAGCTATGTTATATCGTCAATTGAGTTGTGTTGTAATATCTTTGTGAACTGAATACATGAGTTGTGTGTTGTATATATATCTTCATAAATTTGTCATGTACGTGTTATAATGTGATGTTGGTTTGAGTTGTATACTATTGAAGTTTAACATTATCATAATATATCTTTGTACCAATTTAGTTGAAGTTTAACAATTGAATAGGGTTTTTTATAATTAAGATTTTTTTGATGTTGGTTATATATATCAATTTGTCGTGTGTTATATATAAGAATAGGTTTTTTATTATTAAAATTTCATTAAATCTTTTTCTGTGGCGCAAGGTACCTATTTCTGTGGCGCATTTATTTCTGTGGCGCAGCCAGCCCATGCGCCATGGAAAACCTAACCAATAAAATCCCCCAACCCTACCCCGCGCCACACAATCCTCTCGCGCGCCGCCGGCACGCCGCCTCCCGCCCGCGCCCTCGACACCCTCGCGCGCACGGTCCGTCGCCGGCGCGCCTCCTCCCGCCCGCTCCCTCAACGCGCACGCGCGCGCAATGTCCGCCGCTCCCGCGCCCTCGACGCGCACGGTGCTCCACTCCCGCGCCTCCTCCCGCCCGCGCCCTCGACGCGCACTGTCCGCCGCTCCCGCGCCCTCGACGTGCACGACAACTCCCCGAGGTGCTTCGCTCTCCCCCCTCCTTCCTCTCTCCATTACCGCACCAAAGGTGTATGTGAAAATGCTCAAGTGAATTTGTGCACTGTATTTTGTATTTTTTTGTGTTGCAATTTAATTTGTGCTCAAGTGATATGTGTTGCAATTAATATGTGAATTTGTGCACTGTTTTTTTCTTCGGGCATGGTATGTGTAGCAGTTTTTGCACTTAGCAAGAATTTGTGCTCATGTGTAGCATTTGAAAGCACTTAAGCAAGAATGTGTTATTTATTTTTGGCCGATGATTAAACAGATGGTTACGTGTTACATCTTTAGAGAGGTGTGAGTGAACCATGTTGTCTGAACATATATGCAATGTTCATTACACTTTGTTCACTGACGCCATCTGTAAATTTCATATGTGACTGATCAATTCCATATGAGGCCTTGCTTGTTTTTTAATTACATTTTACTTTTTGTACTATTTACCATCTTATGATATGCCGATGATTAAAATGTTGTGATACCGGTTTCAGGGGTGGGGCTAGTGAGCCTTGTGATATGCATGAGTGCACAGATCTCGTGCATCCTACCTGGCTCACTAGCCCCATCCCCGAAGCATGTCACTTCTAATTATGAGGCCTTGCTTGTTTTTGTTGAGTGTTCTTTAACTTGTGTTTTACCATCTTTTGTTATGCCGATGATTAAAATGTTGTGACAACATGAAATCCCGAGAGGGAGTAAGCGAGGCCAGTGTGATGCGACCCATGATGTTCAGGAATACACATTTTTTGCATCCCACTGGCTTTCGCTTACTCCGTCTCGGACCATTTGTGTGTTTCCAGTCTAATTAAGTATGAGGCAGAATTTTCTTTGGACCGAATTTAATATGACTAATTTTGGCCGATGATTAGATGGTTTCACGTTACATCTTCAGAGAGGTGTGAGTGAACCATGTTGTCTGAACATATACGTAGTGTTCATTCCACGTTGTTCGCTCACACCATCTCTGAATCAATTCCATATGAGGCATTGTTTGTTATTTTTCTTGACTGCCTTTTAATTAACTTGCATTTTACCTTCTTTTGATATACATTTTCTGATGGGTTCGTAGCATAGAAAATAAGACTTTTCCTACGGTGAGAACAAACCAACAAGCCAAGATCTAATCTAGGAGATGCTCGTAACGAGTGGAACATATTCCAAGAGAAACTCACCCTCAAAGACAGTAAGCGTTTTGAGAATAATTCTCGTGGATGATGTAGTCGTTCACTCGCCGATCTCAAGATCGTGAAGATGTGCACTGCAACGGGCAACGCCTTCGTACTCGGTCACACGTACGGCTTGATGACGACCTCCGTTCCCTCGATCCAGCGGGGCAGCGGAAGTAGTAGAACCACCAAGGAACTCCAACAACACGACGGCGTGGTGTGGAGGAGAACTAAACGGCCATGACTTCGCCAAGCGGATGGCCGAGAGGTGGAGCAGCGGGGGGAGGGAGAGAGGATCAAGTGTGTGCTCAAAAGGGAGCTCCCACCCCTCCATATATAGGAGAGGGGTGAGGTTGGGTCGTTGCCCCTAGGGGTGACTCCACCTCTTCCCTCTTGATGTGAGTGGAGCATCCACTCATGCCCACTCATTCTCTTTTAATCTCCACTCAAAAATCCCAAGGTTTTTTTATTTATTAAATAAAACAATTTCATTTCTTTTTAATATTTGTTAATTCTATTAACAAAAATTAACACTTATCCCCTTGGTTCATTTGTTAATTATATTAACAACCATTGGCAACCATTGACAATTAACCCCTTGAACTATTTTAATATTACCCGAAACAATTTCGATGCTGTCCAAACTTTTCTCTGAAATTCTGTGTCTACCCAAAAAGCGTCGACAAACCTTAAGTGTGTCACCCTACGGTTCGTGAATAATGTAGACATGATCGAGACACCTCTCCGATCAATAGTCAACGGCGGGATCTGGAGATCCGTAATGACTCCTACATATTCGACGATGAATCTTGTGATCGCGTGAACCAAAAACGTCATAACCAATTCCTTTTGTCTCACGATATTTTACTTGTCCAAGAACCGATCATTGGTATCATCTATACCTAGTTCGATCTCGTTCCCGACAAGTACTCTTTACTCGTTCTGTGATATGACATCCTTGTGACCTAGTCACGTGCTTGCAAGCGGTGTCGATGTGATATCACCGAGAGGGCCCAGAGTATATCTCTCCGTCACCTGGATGGACAAATCCCACTTCTTGATCCATGAGACTCAACTAATACTTTCGGAATACCCAACGCCACCTTTATAGTCACCCTGTTACGGTGTGACGTTTGATGTCATCAAATCATTCTTCCGGTGTTAGTGATTGACATGATCTCATGGTCTAAGGATTATGGTTACTTCGTATTCTCAGTACAACAATATAAACTTAGTGACTTGATCGTATTGCTATACTTAATTTGGGTGTGTTCATCATATCATTCTCCTAATGACGTGATCCCGTTATTAACAACATCCAATGTTCATGATCAGGAAACCTTGATCATCAATTAATCAACGAGCTAGTTAAACGAAAGACGTTATTAGGAACTCTAATTTGTTCATTAGTCACACATGCATTAATGTTTCCGATTAATACAATTCTAGCATGAGAAATAAACATTTATCATAAACATGAAATAAGATAATAACCACTTTATTATTGCCTCTCGGGCATATTCCTTTCAGTCTCCCACTTAGGGATGGAATCGAGCTCTCGTGGTGGCTCGGTAAAACTCGAGCCGAGCTAGGCTTGGATTGACTCTGAAAGTTTGCTGAAAAGTGAGCTCGAGGCTCGGCTCGACCGGCTTGAGGCTCGGCTCGGCCGGCTCGCGAGCCTCGTCTTTTTTTTCTTTTCTAAATGACTCCTTCACCTGCTCAGCTCATTCCTCTCCTCTGTTTAGAGTTCCTGACCGACCGCCACCACCGACGCGGTCGCCACCAGCCATGGATGATGGATCCCTGCCTCCCTCTACCCCTTTCCCGGTTGCTCCTCTTCCCCCCGTAGCTGCAGCCAGAGGCTGCTCCTCCCGTTGTCCTGTAGCGGCGGCCCTTGCCGGCACGCGGCCGACCTTCCAGCCCGTGGTCTCTGGTGTCCCGCTGTAGCTGCACTGTTGGCCGGCCCTTTTCTGAAGGTTTGTTTCGCATCCCCGATGCCTATTATTTCTAGCGAAGCAGACAAGTAGCAGCAGACCAGGACTCCAAATCTAGCTGTATTTAGTCCACGTAGCAGTAGCATACCCAATCTAGCATTATTTCTAGCGAAGTAGAAGCAGACTAGCGGTATATTTCATCTCGTACTGGTTCTGTGTATTGTTCAGAGATTTTCAACTGAGCGAGCAAGGGGAAGTGATTGATATTGATTATGTGTATTTTAAACAGAAACCTGAATCAAAACAGTGTCAATTGTAATTATTTGATGTATCTTCTTGCTGCACCTTTCTGTACATAAAAAAAAACCTTATGCAAGTGACAAGCAACTAGAGTAAATAGTGATCATTTGGTGTGTTTGATTGCTGAATTTTTTTTCTGATCATTCAGATTCGACATGGCCTCTTACAAGTGACAAGGAACGAGAAGAATATGAAACAATGTCCTTTTGTTGTTAAACTTTACGTTAAATTCTTAAGACTTGTGTTTCGATCAATCTACAACCATGTCGTGTTCTATTTGTTGAACTAAGTGCACTTGTGTTTGTGATATATGAGACTGTATTTGTGTCGTGGACTTGTCATGTCATATATGTCGTTGTTATGTCTATTGAATTGTTAGAGTATCTTATAGATATATATTCATGCTCTTTTGTTGACTATAATTATCAAATGTTACAATTGAAGTATAGGTTATGTAAAAAAAATCATTTCATCGAGCTTTCGAGCCGGCTTGCGAGCTTCACCGAGCTGGCTTGTCGAGCCTCGAGCCTTTCTCCGAAGGTTTAGGCTTGGCTTGTCCGACCTTCGAGCCGGGCCGAGCCCGAGCCGAGCCTTGTCGAGCCCGAGCCGAGCCTCGAGCCTCGAGCTTCATGTCCACCCCTACTCCCACTTGCACTAGGGGCAATAATCTGTATTACATTGTAATGATCCTAACACCCATGGAGTTTCGGTGTTGATCATGTTTTGCCCTTGGGAGTTGTTTAGTCAAAGGGTCTGCCACATTCAGATCCGTATGTACTTTGCAAATCTTTATATCACCATCCTTGACATGTTCACGGATGGAGTGAAATCGGCGCTTGAAATGTTTGGAATTCTTGTGAGACCTTGGTTCTTTAGCATTGGCTATGGCACCATTGTTGTCACAATAGATAACCATCGGATCCAACGCACTTGGAACCACATCTAGTTCGGATATGAACTCCTTCATCCAAACTCCTTCCTGCGCTGCCTCCGAGGCAGCAACATATTCCGCTTCTGTTGATGATCCTGCCACCACGGGTTGCTTGGAACTCCTCCAGCTTACTGCTCCTCCATTCATAAGAAATACGTACCCAGTTTGTGACTTAGAGTCATCCGGATCGGTGTCGAAGCTAGCATCGACGTAACATCTTGCGACGATCTCTTCTTCACCGCCATACACGAGAAACATATCCTTAGTCCTTCTTAAGTACTTTAGGATATTCTTTACCGCCATCCAGTGTTCCAAACCTGGATCAGATTGGTACCTGCTAGTCAAGCTAATAGCATGTGCCACATCCGGTCTTGTACATATCATAGCATACATGATAGAGCCTATGGCTGAGGCATAGGGGATCTTGTTCATCAATTCTCTATCTTTCAATGTAGCTGGACTTTGAGTCTGACTCAATGTCTTTCCTTGTAACATAGGTAAGAGCCCTTTCTTACTTTCGTCCATTCTAAACTTTTTCAGAATCTTGTCAAGGTATGTACTTTGCGAAAGCCCAATCAAGCGTCTTGATCTATCTTTATAGATTTTGATGCCTAATATATACGATGCTTCACCGAGGTCCTTCATCGAAAAACTATTGTTCAAATAACCCTTTATACTATTCAAAAATTCTATATCATTTCCAATCAATATGTCATCCACATATAGTTCTAGAAATGCTACAGAGCTCCCACTCACTTGTAGATACAAGCTTCTCCATAAGTTTGGACAAATCCAAACCCTTTGATCACTTCATCAAAGCGGAGGTTCCAACTTCGGGATGCTTGCTTCAGTCCATAAATGGATCGCTGAAGTTTGCATGTGTCAGCATCCTTAGGATCGACAAAACCTTTGGGTTGCACCATGTACAACTCTTTCTCAATATGACCATTAAGGAACACAGTTTTGACATCCATTTGCCAGATTTCGTAATCGAAAAATGCAGCAATTGCTAACATAATCCTAACAAACTTCAGCATCGCTACAGGAGAGAACGTCTCCTCGTAGTCAATTCCTTGAACTTGTCGAAAACCTTTTGCGACTGGTCGAGCCTTATAGACTGTAACATTACCATCAACGTCAGTTTTCTTCTTAAAAATCCATTTGTTCTCAACGGCCTTGCGGTCATTGGGGAAGTCCACCAAAGTCCATACTTGGTTTTCGTACATGGATTCCATTTCGGATTTCATGGCTTCTAGCCATTTGTTGGAATCTCTCATTATCGCTTCATCATACGTCGCAGGATCATCATTATCAACTACCATGACGTTCATGACGGGGTTGCCGTACAGTTCAGGAGCTGTACACGTCCTTGTTGACCTGCGAAGTACGGTAGTATCCTCTTTCGGAGTTTCATGATCTTGATTATCTTTAGTTCCCTCTTCATCCGGCGAAGTCAACTCCGGAACAATTTCCGGCGCTGCGCTACTCGCCATTCCAAGAAGAGAAGGTTCAATAACCTCGTCGAGTTCTAGCTTCCTACCACTCACACCTTTTGAGAGAAACTCCTTCTCTAAAAAGGATCCATTCTTGGCAACGAAAACTTTGCCTTCGGATCTGTGATAGAAGGTGTACCCAATTGTTTCTTTAGGGTATCCTATGAAGACGCATTTTTCCGCTTTGGGTTCGAGTTTATCAGGTTGAAGCTCATCGCATCCCCAAACTTTTAGAAACGATAGCTTAGGTTTGTTTCCAAACCATAGTTCATACGGTGTCGTTTCAACGGATTTAGATGGAGCCCTATTTAAAGTGAATGTAGCTGTCTCTAGTGCATGACCCCAAAATGATAGTGACACATCTGTTAGAGACATCATAGACCGAACCATATCCAATAAAGTACGATTACATTACGCTGTGGTGTTCCGGCAGGAGTGAGTTGTGAAACTATTCCACATTCTTTCATATGTGTGCCAAACTCGTAACTCAAATACTCACCTCCACTATCGGATCGCAGAAATTTGATCTTTCTGTTACGATGGTTTTCCAATTCACTCTGAAATTCTTTGAACTTTTCGAACGTCTCAGACTTGTGTTTCATTAAGTAAATATACCCATATCTACTTAAATCATCCGTGAAGGTAACAAAATAACGATATCCACCGCGCGCCGACACACTCATTGGACCACACACATCGGTATGTATGATTTCCAATAAATCTGTCGCCCGTTCCATCGTGCCGGAAAACGGGGTTCTAGTCATCTTGCCCATAAGGCATGGTTCACATGTCTCAAATGATTCATAATCAAGTGATTCTAGGAGCCCATCAGAATGGAGCTTCTTCATGCGCTTAACACCAATATGACCTAAGCGGCAATGCCACATGTACGTAGCAATATCATCATTCAACTTGATTCTTTTGGCACTCACATTATGAATGTGTGTATCATTACTATCATGATTCAAAAGAAATAAACCATTCTTCATAGGTGCATGACCATAAAAGATATCATTCATATAAATCGAACATCCATTGTTCTCAGACTTAAATGAATAACCGTTTTGCATCAAACAAGATCCAGATATAATGTTCATGCTCAACGCAGGCACAAAATAACAATTATTAAGGTTCATCACTAATCCTGATGGTAGACGAAGAGGTAGCGTCCCGACAGCAATCACATCAACCTTTGATCCATTGCCGACGCGCATCGTCACCTCATCCTTTGCTAGTTGTCGTCTATTCCGTAGTTTCTGTTTCGAGTTACATATGTTAGCAACCGAACCAGTATCAAATACCCAGGTGCTACTACGAGTACTAGTAAGGTACACATCAATAACATGTATATCACATATACCTTTGTTCACTTTGCCGGCCTTCTAATCCGCCAGATATTTGGGGCAATTACGCTTCCAGTGCCCAGTACCCTTGCAGCAAAAGCACTCAGTGTCAGGCTTAGGGCCAGCCTTGGTCTTTTTCTCAGGCGCGGCAACAATTTTGACGCCCTTCTTGAAATTACCCTTCGGCTTGCCTTTCTTGCCTTTCTTGAAACTAGTGGTTTTATTGATCATCAACACTTGAAGCTCCTTTTTGATCTCCACTTCAGCAGTTTTGAGCATTGACAGAAGCTCGGGGAGAGTCATCTTTATGCCTTGCATATTGTAGTTCATCACAAAGTTCTTGTAACTTGGTGGGAGTGATTGGAGAACACGATGAATTCCTAACTCATTGGGGATCGATATACCCAGGGCTATGAGCTTATCGGCGTACCCAGACATTTTGAGTACGTGCTCGCTAACGGAGCTGTTTTCTTCCATCATGCAGCTAAAGAACTTTTCTGAAGCATCATAACTTTCTACGGCAGCATGGGTATCGAAAATCATTTTCAATTCTCCCATTGTATCAAAAGCGGTGCTGTTCTCGAAACGTTTTCACAGCTCCGGCTCTAAACCATACAGAATGCCACAGTGAACTACACTGTGGTCCTCCTTCTGAGTCAGGAAAACATTTTTCACATCATCGGGAGCGTCATCAGCGGGTGGGGCACCTAGCGGTGCATCAAGCACCTAGCGGAGAATCCTCAGGTTAAGTGCCCAATTGATGAAGTTGCTTCCATTGTTTGCTAGTTTCTCTTTCTCCATGAACATATTGAAATTGAAAGCAGGTGGTGCCATGATCTACAACATATTTGCAAAGACTATTTATACTAAGATTATGATAAATTAAGTTCAAGTTAATTCAAAATTATTACGTGAACTCCCACTCAAAAACAACATCCATCTAATCGTTTCAGTGATTACACGAACCAAATTCACTACAACAATAACCGATCATCACGAGAGATGGTGCAGATACAAAGGCGAACATCGACATGTTCATCATATCATCTATATGACTCATGCTTTACCTTTCGGTTACGTGTTCCGAGACCATGTCTGTACATGCTAGGCTCGCCAAGTAGAACTGTAGTATTTGCGTGTGTAAATCTGGCTTACACCCGTTGTATGCGAACGTTGAGTCTATCACACCCGATCATCACGTGGTGCTTCGAAACGACGAACTTTCTTAACGGTGCATACTAAGGAAGAACACATTATTATCTTGATATTAACTGTGAGAGGGATCATCTTATAATGCTACCGTCGCGATCTAAGCAAAGATCTAAGCAAAATAAGATGCATAAAAGGATTAACATCATAGGCATGGATAATGTGATATGATATGGTCCTTCTTGCACTTGATCTCCATCTTGTGCATCTTGGCATGATCTCCATCATTCCACCGGCGTGGCACCAAGGTCCATGGCGCCTCCTTCTTGATTGTCCTCCAAATTTACAACATATCATCTAGATATGATATTTAGCACGCATGCCATAAATTAAAAGGACAACCATTTGGCTCCTGCCGGTTTGTCATAATTTACAAAAAATATCATCTCATACATCAAATTTGTAACTTTGACCATATCACATCACATGCCCTGCAAAAACAAGTTAGACGTCCTCTAATTTATTTTTTACATATTTTACGTGGCTTAGGGCTTTCGAAGATAGAACCGTTCTTACCTACGAACATGAAACCACAACGGTGATGAAAATATTATTAGCAACATGTTCTATTTTATATCTTAACTATAGTAGGAGAGACATACACCCGCAAGGCCACTTATGCAAAACAAGTTGCATGTCAGTCGTGGAACAAGTCTCATGTGTGTGGACATGTAAGGTTAGTCCGGGCCGCTTTATCCTACTATGCCACTAAGATACAAAATATAAAAAGGAAGCAATAACATGATCATCAACGCCCACATACACATATGTGTTCTACCCGTACAAAGCATCTACGCATAGACACGACTCTGATACCACTGATGGGTTCGTAGCATAGAAAACAAAACTTTTCCTACGGTGAGAACAAACCAACAAGCCAAGATCTAATCTAGGAGATGCTCGTAATGAGTGGAACATATTCCAAGAGAAACTCACCCTCGAAGACCGTAAGGGTTTTGAGAATAATTCTCGTGGATGATGTAGTCGTTCACTCGCTGATGTCAAGATCGTGAAGATGTGCGCTACAATGGGCAGCGCCTCCGTACTCGGTCACACGTACGGCTAGATGACGACCTCCGTTCCCTCGATCCAGCGGGGCAGCGGAAGTAGTAGAACCACCAAGGAACTCCAACAACACGACGGCGTGGTGTGGAGGAGAACTAAACGGCCATGACTTCGCCAAGCGGATGGCCGAGAGGTGGAGCTGCGGGAGGAGGGAGAGAGGATCAAGTGTGTGCTCAAAAGGGAGCTCCCACCCCTCCATATATAGGAGAGGGGTGAGGTTGGGTCGTTGCCCCTAGGGGTGACTCCACCTCTTCCCTCTTGATGTGAGTGGATCCACTCATGCCCACTCATTCTCTTTTAATCTCCACTCAAAAATCCCAAGGGTTTTTTCATTATTATATAATAATTTCATTTCTTTTTAATATTTGTTAATTCTATTAACAAACATTAACACTTATCCCCTTGGTTCATTTGTTAGTTCTATTAACAACCATTGACAATTAACCCCTTGAACTATTTCAATATTATCCGAAACAATTTCGATGTCGTCCAAACTTTTCTCTGAAATTCCGTGTCTACCCAAAAGCATCGACAAACCTTAAGTGTGTCACCCTACGGTTCGTGAATAATGTAGACATGATCGAGACACCTCTCCGATCAATAGTCAACGGCGGGATCTGGAGATCTGTAATGACTCCTACATATTCGACGATGAATCTTGTGATCGCGTGAACCAAAAAACGTCATAACCAATTCCTTTTGTCTCGCGATATTTACTTGTCCAAGATCCGATCATTGGTATCATCTATACCTAGTTCGATCTCGTTCCCGACAAGTACTCTTTACTCGTTCTGTGATATGACATCCTTGTGACCTAGTCACGTGCTTGCAAGCGGTGTCGATGTGATATCACCGAGAGGGCCCAGAGTATATCTCTCCGTCACCTGGATGGACAAATCCCACTTCTTGATCCATGAGCCTCAACTAATACTTTTGGAATACCCAACGCCACCTTTATAGTCACCCTGTTACGATGTGACGTTTGATGTCATCAAAGCATTCTTCCGGTGTTAGTGATTGACATGATCTCATGGTCTAATGATTAGGGTTACTTTGTATGCTCAGTACAACAATATAAACTTAATGACTTGATTGTATTGCTATACTTAATTTGGGTGTGTTCATCATATCATTCTCCTAATGACGTGATCCCGTTATTAACAACATCCAATGTTCATGATCAGGAAACCTTGATCATCAGTTAATCAACGAGCTAGTTAAACGAGAGGCGTTACTAGGAACTCTAATTTGTTCATTAGTCACACATGCATTAATGTTTCCGATTAATACAATTCTAGCATGAGAAATAAACATTTATCATAAACATGTAATAAGATAATAACCACTTTATTATTGCCTCTCGGGCATATTCCTTTCATTTTCTGCATCTCACTGGATTTCAAACACGCCATCTCTAAATTTGTGTCCACAATATATGAGACATGCGCTTATGTTGATATTATTTCTTTGCATCTTGTTGTGTATAAGTTTTAATTTATTATACTAACTGCTTAACCTCCTCTTATGCCTGTAGACGATGGAGCCGCGCCGTCGCGGGTCGTCCGGCTTCCATGGTGTTTGGGAGCGCCCCAACGGCACCTACTATGCCGAAATCCGCATGGGCGGATTTCGGCAGACGCTCGGGACGTACCCCACACCGGAGGAGGCAGCGCGCGCGTACGACGCGGTCGCGTGGCGTTTCTGGCGCCCGCCAAGCGAGCTGAACTTCCCGGACTGTCAGGACATCGCGGAGGCGGAGTTCCTCGCGCCACGGCCAACCCTCCTCACCAACGTAGATCGTCGCCGCCACCGCCAGGTGCAGCGGCGGATCGACACCGCCGAGAACGACGAGGAGCTGATGCGCCAGTGGAGGGAGACTTCCCGGGTGATGTCGCTGCCGAGTTGGAGTTCTACAGGAACCGAAGAGAGCAAAGGAGGGCAGACCGTCGCTGCCGTCGGGAGGCTGCCGAGAATGACAACAAGGATGACCGGGACACCGATGACTCCAGGTGGTCCGACATCTTCTATAACACCAGCTCCGAGGACGAGTAGTTTACTCGTGCGACTTGTTTTCTAGCTAGCTTAGCATTTATCTTGTTTAGGTTCTCACTACTTTGTATAAGACTTCTCTTAATTAGAACTATATATGTATATGATAAGACTTCTCGGGTTCGAATGAATGTGATATGTATGTTCTAATTTATGTACTCGTTGAATATATATGTGTCTACTTGTAATATATCTGTATAAATTCTGTATATATACCTATATTTGTGTGACGCCCTAAAATCGGTACTATGTAGATTTAAAGCGATCCCGCCGAAATCCACATAATAACGATTTTACGTCGCCCACCAGACATAATGTGCACGCCGAAACATGCGCATTATGTGGGTGGAATTGTGATAACATTACAACAGTTCCGATACATCCACAAATACAACAGAAGATATAATACAACAACGACTCGAACGAGTCAAGATACAAATAAACAATACAAAGGTACAAATGACAGCGGAAGCAGAATAGTATCCGACTACGGATAAGATGCAAATTGGACTAAGAGTCCCGAAGATAAGCGATGCCGCCATATCCCTGCCCAGCCAAACCGGAGGGATTCCCAAGCTAACGTCGTCAGACTTCAAACCTGTTGATTGCATATAAAGCACATCCCAAAAGAGGGTCAGGGCACTCCCTGGCAAGCAAAACCGACTTGCCTACTTTCTACACCATATCCCAAAATATAGGGGAGGTGGACTTAGCGGCAGCAGCACTAGCAACCTAAAGAGACACGCTAAAACTTCCGTCTAAAAAGAGAGGGATAAGAGAGCGCATAAAGTAAACAACTACAACTAACACCAATCATAACCCATTCTCGAATTAACCCCCTCAACCAAGTATGAGGAAGCAATTCGGGAAACTCACACATTGAACAGTTTTAGTTATAATTTTTGGTGAAAGTATTTCTATATTACTAGTCAATTTAATTAACATTAATTATGTGTAAGTTGTCTAGATCTTGTTAGCCAGCATCATCACCAAAGTCGTCCATAACCGTGGACACGGCTCATCGATAAGATTATACCCTGCAGGGGTGCACTACTGTACCCATACTCGCATGATCAACCCAAGCAAGCATCAGGGCTTCCCGACACAACTTATTCCTTCACTACAGCAAGTCCAAGTGCCACCCATATGAGTTGTTACCCGCGTCAAGAGTTCGGCCGAATCTCAATTGCGGACTCATTAGTTTGTGTCCAAGCGCCATGCGGCTCAAACCACAGTAGGAATTGTTCGCTTCGCGCGCACCACTCCTATATGACCCCCCGTATCAAGTAACCTCTCCTCAATCATCATCATCGTGCACATGCATATGCGCAAATGGAAAACCCGAACTAGTTGCGGCACATGGACAAGCTGAAGATCCGTTCAAAGTCGAGGGGGGCTCCATAGGGCCTCCCACAAGTGGTTAGTGCGCTCAAAATTGGATCCGAGGACAAAATCTCAGTTCCTAGGTCGACACTGAGCAGAACAAAGCACCTCGCAAGGCCTTCCGCCTGGTGCCTTATCTTTTAATTATAATACCCCAATATAATACAACATTTTATTAGGGAGAATAGTATATCATACTAAGCAGATGAAACATAAAACCAACATACGACTCGCACAAACAACTCTAAGCATGCGCTACGACTCGCAAGGCCAACAGATAAACATGCAACGGGTATTAGGTTGTGGGGATAAAGCTGTATGGGCTGCAGGATAAACATATGATGGGATCGCAGTTCAAGAATCGATAACTAGGGTAGCAGAGATCACCGGCAGGAATGAAAGATAATGTATAGGTAAACAAGCAAACTTTGCTTGCCTAGAATCCCGCACGGAAGCAGATCTTGTCGTTGCTCACACATCTCAACGTCTTATCCGCGAAGAAGCAACAAACACTGGAAAGCGTAAAAGATGCATTTTACAACTACGGCAAAAGATCCAGCATGATCATATGAGAATGATGCATGGCATGTCAAGATGCAATGCGAGATGCACTTAATCCAAATTAAGCAGAACCAGAATTCCGACAATTAATATTTAGGTGCACGTTATTTATTTACCAGCAATATTAAATGTTGGTTAGCATGGAAACACATGGCATGGGTGATCTAATTAAATTAAATGGAATAGGGCATTATATATTTATTACCCCACACATTCCATAATTTATTATTTAGGTGAATTGCTATACCCGCAAACCCAAGAGATGCAACACATGTAATTATGATGCGAAATGCACAAGATAGATGACATTTAATAAAATAGGTATAGGGTTAGGGTTTGGGTCCGTACGTCGGATCAGGTGAACTAGGGTTCGAAACCGACGTCTTCGGTCCGTAGAGGAAGTAGTCGACGTCGGGGAAGTAGGCGTCGCGGAACCGGGGCATCGTCGTTTGTCGGTGTCGTGGAAGTGGTCGGGAAAGTAGTCGTAATCGGTCATCCCCGTTGACGGGCGCGGGCACGTAGGAGCACGGCAACGGACACCGGAAGGAGAAACGCACGGGCGGGCACCGCGACACGAACACGGGCGGTCATGGCGACGTGACACCGTAAGAGGCACTCGCACGCGCATGTAGAAACACCTCGAAGGGTGGACAACTCGGACAAAAATGGCGACGCCGGGGTCTTGCGGGCATTGTGTCGAACACCTTGCAGACGGCGGGTGTGGGGACGCCACCGGACGGGAAACCGACGGATGGAAGGAGGCCGGCGCGGGCTGCGAGCACACGCACGGCGGCGGGCGCGCACGCATGCGGCGCGGAGCGTGCGGTGGAGCAGCGGTGCGAGGAGCGCGGAGGAGAGGCGGCGCGCGCGGGAGGAGCGGCGGCGCGGCTACGCGGCGCGCTGCGAAAGGCGGCGGCACAGCCGGAGGACGCGGCGGCGGCGGCTGGCAGCGGCGGCGCTGCGTGCGGGGCGAGGGGCGCGGCGGCCATGGCATGGAGGCGGCCGGAGGCGAGGGGCCGCGGCGTGGTGGCCGGAGGCGGCGCGGCGACAGAGCAGGGCGGAGCAGGGGGCGGCGACCGGCGGCGGCACGGCGTGCATCGGCGGCAGCGCGGGCGGCGGGCCGGAGGCGGAGCGTGCGGCCGGCGTGGCTGTGGGAGCTGCGGTGCGCGGGGCCGGCGCGGGCGCGGCGTGCAGCGCGGGCGCGCGAGGCGGCCGGGCGGCGGCGGCCCGGCCGCGCGCTCGGGGGAGGCGAGGCGCTGGGGCGCAGGGGAAGGCCGGAGCGCTGGGGGCGCTCGAGCTCGGTGGAGCTTGGGCTGCGTTTCCTCCCGTGCGGGCTCGTGCGGGAAGGAGGAAGAAGAGAAGAAAGAAAAAAAAAGAAAAAAAAAGAAAAAAAGGAGAGAAAAGAAAAGAAAGAAAAGGAAAGAAAAGAAAAGGAAGGGGGAAAAGAAAAAGAAGAGGTGGGAGGACTTTTGCGAAAATCTAGAAAAAAGGAGGAGGGTGGCTGCAAATTTTCAGGGGGTGGGAAGAAATGTTTCCAGGGGGAAACCCTAGGGTTTGGCTTAGGTGGGCTTTGGGTCTTATTTCTCTCCCGTTTATTTAATTCTGATTTATATTTTTAAAACCAAAACTAAGAGGAATTTCAATACGAAAACTATACAAAATATTTTTAGTTTTGCATAGACAATTTAATAAACTAATTTTTAACATTTTTAAAAGATTTGAAAATAACACATTTTTAATTAATTTGAAATGCATTTGAATTTAATCGTGGGAATTTGATTTAAATGCAACAAATTAAAATGATGAGATGAAATGCAATGTCATGTCGATGCAAAAAAGAAAACTCACAAAAAATAAAAAGGGGATAAATTTCGGGGCGTTACAATTTGTACAGCAGGAATATTTTTCCAAAATTCCTGCTATTTATTCTGTGGCGCAAGCTTAACTTTTTTGTGGCGCATATATTTATGTGGCGCACGTTAACCACATGCGCCACTGAAATATTTCTGTGGCGCAGCAAGAAGGATGCGCCACAAAAGTGTTAATATTTCTGTGGCGCACTGAGGGGGTGCGCCACAGAAATATATTTTAGTGGCGAGATAACTGTGGCGCACCCTTCATTTTCCTGCATGCGCCACAGAAAGGCTAAATGGTGCGCCACAGGTAAGATTTTTTCCACTAGTGTGACGATCATGACATGACGTCATCCTCCATGAGCTATATGAATTGATCCTCTTGTTGCAAGCCCATGGGAAGATACGTAACCCCACATATAGATACCACGCACACACTTGGGTTAGTTCACAAAGCTATATGGACAAGAGCTTACCATCCAAAGAGATACATGATCCACTTGGTACATCTTGTAGTTTTGTGTGTTGATCAATCTCGTATCATCTCATCTTTCTTCATATAGATGATGTCTTGACAACTTCAAGACATACTTGCAATATGCTCAACACAAACATTAGTCCATATGGATTGTCATTAATTACCAAAACCATATATTAGGGCACATGCCCTTTCATAATCCCCCCTCTCTTTGTAATCAGTAGAACAACGAGGATTGTGAGCTCGGGTTGGAATATAGAATTGGTATTCGTGCGCCAAGTTCAGTTTCATCAAAGATTCAGTTCTCTAAATTTTGTCTTCCACCTCCGTCCGTAAGCTGAGAGGGAGAGTGTGAGAGAGCTGCAGCGTGGTCAGCAACAACATGCCCAATTGTTCGATCCATCGAGTCCACCCGTATCTGATTCTATCTACGCGAGTAAAATTCACAGCCCAACGGAGCAACGTAAATGGATAGCCGAGACACATTCTTGTCCCAAATTGAAGGAGATATGCCCTAGAGGCAATTAATAAAGTGTATTCTTTATCATATCTCGTTTGTTCATAATAGATTTTTGTGTCATGCTATAACCTTATTAAGGGAAACATTAATACGGGTGTGATGCGTAAACAAACAGGTCCCTAGTAGCCTCTACTAAGACTAGTTTCATTGCGCGATTGATGATCGAGGTTTCCCGATCATAGGACATGGCGCCGGTCGGCAATGGAAGTCATATCGTTGGAGAACGATGTGATGGACATACCCAGATTTGGAGGACGTAGTCGTTACGCCTTTGACCGTGAGATCAGCTCTTATTGTTATTCCTGAAAGATACTTTGATCGCACCAAACGTCGTATCTTATATAATATGACAATAACGGTGATACTTTTGGGTATCGGAAAGGAGTAGTTGAGACGAGGGGTCAAGAGCGGGATTTGCCAGTCCGCATAGCAGGATAGATACTCTAGGGCCCACTCGGTGAGATCATGTCTAATGAGCTTGCAAGCATGTGACTAGGTCACGGAGACATGAAATCATAGACGAGTAGAAGATAGCGTTGTCGGTAAAGAGGTCAAGCTAGGTATGGAGATATCTATGGAACGACGCTCAGACATGCTAAGTATCGCTATGGCAAAAGGTTTAAAACTTTGCGTTCAAGTTTGATAGATGAAAGTCATTCGTTATATCACATGGATTAATTCATGGGGTTCAGGCCTACGAGTTAATCGTTGATCATAGAGGAGTCTTGATCATACCTGTTATTATATCGAACCGCTAGGGTAACACACTTAAGGGGTTTCGACAAGACAACCGAAAACGAAAGAGATCACCGGGAATGTCCCGGGAGGGGTCCGTTGGAGATCGGGCAGCGACGAAAGAGTTTTCGGAGCTAGAATAAATTATATATATCATGTTTTATATTAATTAGTGTAACTAATATGCAAATATGATTTTATATATTTATTTTCGAATTTATTTAGGTTGATTTCCCGAAATGGGCCTTATGGTCGAAAGAAGGCCCAAGAGGGGGAAAATTCCCTAGGGGAATTCGGTGGGGGCTTGGTGGCCGACCCAGGTGGGCCAAGAGGCCCACCAGGGGGCCGGCGCACCAGCCAATGCCGCACCAGGCATGTGGGGTTTAGTCCCACATTGCCTGGCTGGCAAGGTTGGCTCCCCCAGGAGCCTTTATATAGAGGGGCACCCCTGGCCTTTTAACTCACCAATTAATTCCCCAATTCTCTCTCGATTTCATGATTCCCTTTTTTGGAGTTGCGCCGAGTTGAGAGGGGGATCTCTTCCACCATAGCCCTCTGCCGCGCTGCTGGTGTTCCGGTCCAAGTCTTCCGTTGCTCGTCCTGGACTGAAGCTTCGGAGGCCGTCGTGTCCACCGTACGTGTGTAACGCCCTGCGAGGTGCTGCGCTAGCGGTACTCGGAGGTCTGCTTCCTCTACACGACCTTGAGGTCGGCTTCGTCGGTCTTCATCGACAACGTTTGTGCGGGAACGTAATCCCCGCTTTCGGTCTACACGGGTATGTATTCCGATCTCCGTTCGTACTACTATATCTGTATATAATAGATCTTTGCATGTCTTAGGGATATCGTTGCTAGGAATTTTTTTGTTTTCTGCACCGGATCCACTTTAGTGGTATCAGAGCCGATTTATCGTAGATATAGTTGTACACTGTTAGAACCCGTGTTCTGCACGGGCGCACTGTTCATGTTATTTGCTACCCTCTAGCGTGCACTTGTGATTCTAGAGGCATCGAGTTGATGAAGAGGCCCGGACCGACTTGACGCATACGCTTACGCGAGACTGGTTCCAATACTGACATAAGGCTTGTACCGTATCTGTGGCTGGCGGGTGTCAGTTTCTCTCTGTTTAGTTGGTCTTCGCATTTTCAATGGAGGGCCCGAAAGGGATGCTTAAATATGCAATTATTGAATTGTTGTTGTGGTCATAAGTTTCTTAGGTATGAAGAGGTTCTATTTACAAAAGCCCCAAGCCACGTAAAATATGCAAAAGATAAAGTAGAAGCGTCTAACTTTATTTTGCAGGGGCTATGTGATATGGTCAAGGTAGGTTTATTAAATTGTTTATAAACTGCGGGCGCCAAGAAGACCATGACGCAATGGACTATATCACATTGCATTACTTTTGATGTTTTGTGTGCATCTTGTGTGATTATATATATAATATATATTAGTTACGCGGCGATAGTTATATAAGATGATCCCTTCAAAATACCACTAGTGTTCTCCCTCCAACGCGCACCACCAAGAAAGTTCTACGTTATGAGGCAGGCCGTGATGATCGTGTGTCAGACATATCGTCGTTCGCATACAGTGGGTGTAAGCCATGTTACACAAGCGTCAGCGTGGAGGTTATGGTGGCGAGCCTAGCATATGCAGATATGGCCTCGGAACAAGGAGACCGAATGTCGTGGTGGTGTCACGGCAGATGCCATAGGATGGTTAATGTGTGGGGCCGATGGACGTTGGTGGATCCGGGGAGGGATAGCGAGCTGAATAGCCCACACGGGGAGGATCCCGGTATAACCGAGATCTCCCAAGAACTAGAAACAAGAGCAACACGGTATAGGGAAGATCTAATAAACAAGAACAAATGCACGAAGGCACTCAACACACAGACGATATACCCAGGTTCAGGGCCCTCGTGAGGAGGTAACACCCCTACTCCTGCCTTTCCTCTCTATATAATTGTGGTACAAGGGCTACAACTTGCTCTTAGATCTTTCAAAGTGAAAAACACGAAGAACTAGATGAACTCAAGGTGTGAAGAAGTAAATGCTCTAGGAGTGAATGCAACTACAGAACCTGGGTATATCGTCTGTGTGTTGAGTGCCTTCGTGCATTTGTTCTTGTTTATTAGATCTTCCCTATACCGTGTTGCTCTAGTTTCTAGTTCTTGGGAGATCTCGGTTATACCGGGATCCTCCCCGTGTGGGCTATTCAGCTCGCTATCCCTCCCCGGATCCACCAACGTCCATCGGCCCCACACATTAGCCATCCTATGGCATCTGCCGTGACACCACCACGACAGTTGGCGCCCACCGTGGGTCTTTCCTGCATAAGATCAAGATCGAGATAGACGTTCCGGTTAGCACTTACTCGGATTGTCTATCCGGCAAAACCGAATACACCTCCTTCCGGGAGTCTCCTCGGAGCCCAAGATCCGAGATCCTTTCCGGAGGCATCCGAGTTCGTCTCAGGATGAGTATCTCTAGGCCTAGCCTCCCGAAGATGTCTTAGCCTATCAGCAAAGACATCTTCGAGAAGCTAGTTCTTCGAGGAACCATCCGCAGATGCTTTTGCCGCCATTGTGAAGGCTGGGGGTGTCTATTTATAGTTGCTAGAGCTGACCCTTGCGCCTGCCAGCAGGCACTTTGCACTCTACCAGCGCTCAAGGGTCAAGTTGCCCCTTCAGCACACCAGGAGGTGTCCCCTGCTCTCACCAAAGGTCAAGTACCGTTGGCTCATTACTGAATTATTCCGGGATCTGCCCCTACCCGGGGGGCAGCTCCCCGACACCGAAAGGTCGAGCACGAGTCACAAAATTGGTGTGGCGGACATTTGTCTACTCTTGAAGTTGTGCCGCCGGCTCTGATGATGAGGGGTGGTGCAATGGATGGGGGTCGTGTAATCGCTTAAACGACTAGGGGGGATGTTCGTTTGAGTGGGAGTTATGTTAGTTATTTTCTAAAAATACTATAACTCAAAATTATTATGAACACAGTCTTATTTTGTTGCAAATTCCATTGTAGATGTCTCGCCCCCCGTTTAACCTAGGTCTGTTCCTTGAGAAAGAAAAGCTTAAGACCAATGGGTCAAACTTCATGGCCTGGTTCCGCAACCTGAGGATCCTTCTCACTCCCCATAGGGTGACTTACGTCATTGAGGCCGCCATAGGTGACCCTCCCGCAGATGAAGCCTCTGAGGATGAGAAGAAGGTCTTCCAGACCAGATCGGAGGATTCTGCCTTTTTCCAGAGTGGCATGCTCTACGCCATGGAAGCCGACCTACAGAAGCGCTTCGAAAAGATGAGCGCCTTTGAGATTATTTCTGATCTCAAGGTTGTCTTCGCGCCGCAGGCTAAGGCTGAGAGATATGAAGCTTCTGAGCTTTTCTTCTCGGCCAAGATGGAGGAGCATAGCAGTGTGAGCGAGCATGTGGTCAAGATGTCTGGCTACGTTCAACGCCTGAATGCTCTGGAATGCAAGATTCCCGATGAGCTGGTGATTGACAGGGTGTTGCAATCGTTGCGCCCTAGATATAAAGGATTCGTCATGAACTACAACATGCAGGGCATGGCTAAGTCCCTGGGTGAAGTGTTCGTGATGCTCAAGACTGCTGAGGTGGAGATTAAGAAGGAGCACACACTGTTGATGGTCAACAAGACCGTCGATTTTAAGAAATCCGGTGGCAAGGGAAAGCAGAGCTGGAAGTCCAGGAGGGAGGGCAAGATGATTGCCAAGCCCAAGACTAAAAGATCTGGTCCAAGAGCTAGCGTGGAGTGCTTCTACTGCAAGGAAAAAGGTCACTGGAAGCGCAACTGCCCCAAGTACCTGGAGGATAGGAAGTCTGGCAAGACGGTCGACAAAGAGCAAGGTATATTTGATATACATATTATAGATGTGTACCTTACATCCGACCGGAGCAACACGTGGGTATTTGATACTGGTTCTGTTGCTCATATATGTAACTCTCAGGAGGAGTTACGGAATAGACGGCGGCTGGCTAAGGATGAGGTGACGATGCGCGTCGGTAACAGATTGAGAGTCGACGTGGTGGCTGTCGGCACGCTCCCTCTACATCTACCATCGGGATTAGTTTTGGTTTTAAATAAGTGTTATTTTGTACCATCCTTGAGTGTAAACATTATAAGTGGGTCTTTCCTGTTACAATACGGTTATTCATTTAAATCAGTATCAAGCAGTTGTGCTATTTATATGAATGATATCTTTTATGTTGATGCTCCCGAGAATAATGGTTTATTCTTGTTGAATCTCGATCGTAGTACTCGCATCCATAACATAGAAGCCAAACGGATTAAGTGTAGTGATGATACCGCCATGTATATGTGGCATTGCCGTCTCGGTCATATTGGTGTAAAGCGCATGAAGAAACTCCACTCCGATGGACTTTTGGACTCGTTGGATTTCGGATCCCTCGATACATGCGAACCATGCCTTATGGGAAAAATGACCAAGACACCGTTCAAAGGTTTCGTTGAACGGGCGTCGGATTTATTGTGGATCATACATACAGATGTGTGTGGACCAATGAGCGTTTCGACACGCCATGGTTATCGTTACTTCGTCACCTTCACTGATGACTTGAGTAGATACGGTTATATCTACTTGATGAAACACAAGTTTGAAACTTTTGAAAAGTTCAAAGAATTTCAAAGTGAAGTTGAGAATCAGCTTAACAAGAAAATCAAGCACCTCCGATCCGATCGTGGTGGCGAGTATTTGAGTTTTAAGTTTGACACACATCTGAAGAGTTGTGGCATAGTACCTCAACTTACGCCAGCCGGAACACCGCAGCGTAACGGCATGTCCGAGCGACGTAATCGTACTCTACTGGATAGTTTCCGATCTATGATGTCTCTTACCAATTTGCCCGTATCCTTCTGGGGTTATGCGTTAGAAACAACCGCATTCATTTTAAATAGGGCTCCGTCCAAACCGTTGCATTCACTCCTAGAGCATTTACTTCTTCACACCTTGAGTTCATCTAGTTCTTCGTGTTCTTCACTTTGAGAGATCTAAGAGCAAGTTGTAGCCCTTGTACCACAATTATATAGAGAGGAAAGGCAGGAGTAGGGGTGTTACCTCCTCACGAGGGCCCTGAACCTGGGTATATCGTCTGTGTGTTGAGTGCCTTCGTGCATTTGTTCTTGTTTATTAGATCTTCCCTATACCGTGTTGCTCTTGTTTCTAGTTCTTGGGAGATCTCGGTTATACCGGGATCCTCCCCGTGTGGGCTATTCAGCTCGCTATCCCTCCCCGGATCCACCAACGTCCATCGGCCCCACACATTAGCCATCCTATGGCATCTGCCGTGACACCACCACGACAGTTGGCGCCCACCGTGGGTCTTTCCTGCATAAGATCAAGATCGAGATAGACGTTCCGGTTAGCACTTACTCGGATTGTCTATCCGGCAAAACCGAATACACCTCCTTCCGGGAGTCTCCTCGGAGCCCAAGATCCGAGATCCTTTCCGGAGGCATCCGAGTTCGTCTCAGGATGAGTATCTCTAGGCCTAGCCTCCCGAAGATGTCTTAGCCTATCAGCAAAGACATCTTCGAGAAGCTAGTTCTTAGAGGAACCATCCGCAGATGCTTTTGCTGCCATTGTGAAGGCTGGGGGTGTCTATTTATAGTTCCTAGAGCTGACCCTTGCGCCTGCCAGCAGGCACTTTGCACTCTACCAGCGCTCAAGGGCCAAGTTGCCCCTTCAGCACACCAGGAGGTGTCCCCTGCTCTCACCAAAGGTCAAGTACCGTTGGCTCATTACTGAATTATTCCGGGATCTGCCCCTACCCGGGGGGCAGCTCCCCGACACTGAAAGGTCGAGCACGAGTCACAAAATTGGTGTGGCGGACATTTGTCTACTCTTGAAGTTGTGCCGCCGGCTCTGATGATGAGGGGTGGTGCAATGGATGGGGGTCGTGTAATCGCTTAAACGACTAGGAGGGATGTTCGTTTGAGTGGGAGTTATGTTAGTTATTTTCTAAAAATACTATAACTCAAAATTATTATGAACACAGTCTTATTTTGTTGCAAATTCTATTGTAGATGTCTCGCCCCCCGTTTAACCTAGGTCTTTTCCTTGAGAAAGAAAAGCTTAAGACCAATGGGTCAGACTTCATGGCCTGGTTCCGCAACCTGAGGATCCTTCTCACTCCCCATAGGGTGGCCTACGTCATTGAGGCCGCCATAGGTGACCCTCCCGCAGATGAAGCCTCTGAGGATGAGAAGAAGGTCTTCCAGACCAGATCGGAGGATTCTGCCTTTTTCCAGAGTGGCATGCTCTATGCCATGGAAGCCGACCTACAGAAGCGCTTCGAAAAGATGAGCGCCTTTGAGATTATTTCTGATCTCAAGGCTGTCTTCGCGCCGCAGGCTAAGGCTGAGAGATATGAAGCTTCTGAGCTTTTCTTCTCGGCCAAGATGGAGGAGCATAGCAGTGTGAGCGAGCATGTGGTCAAGATGTCTGGCTACGTTCAACGCCTGAATGCTCTGGAATGCAAGATTCCCGATGAGCTGGCGATTGACAGGGTGTTGCAATCGTTGCGCCCTAGCTATAAAGGATTCGTCATGAACTACAACATACAGGGCATGGCTAAGTCCCTGGGTGAAGTGTTCGTGATGCTCAAGACTACTGAGGTGGAGATTAAGAAGGAGCACACGCTGTTGATGGTCAACAAGACCGTCGATTTTAAGAAATCCGGTGGCAAGGGAAAGCAGAGCTAGAAGTCCAGGAGGGAGGGCAAGATGATTGCCAAGCCCAAGACTAACATATCTGGTCCAAGAGCTAGCGTGGAGTGCTTCTACTGCAAGGAAAAATGTCACTGGAAGCGCAACTGCCCCAAGTACCTGGAGGATAGGAAGTCTGGCAAGACGGTCGACAAAGAGCAAGGTATAGTTGATATACATATTATAGATGTGTACCTTACATCCGCCCGGAGCAACACGTGGGTATTTGATACTGGTTCCGTTGCTCATATATGTAACTCTCAGGAGGAGTTACGGAATAGACGGCGGCTGGCGAAGGATGAGGTGACGATGCGCGTCGGCAACAGATTGAGAGTCGACGTGGTGGCTGTCGGCACGCTCCCTCTACATCTACCATCGGGATTAGTTTTGGTTTTAAATAAGTGTTATTTTGTACCATCCTTGAGTGTAAACATTATAAGTGGGTCTTGCCTGTTACAATACGGTTATTCATTTAAATCAGTATCAAGCAGTTGTGCTATTTATATGAATGATATCTTTTATGTTGATGCTCCCGAGAATAATGGTTTATTCTTGTTGAATCTCGATCGTAGTACTCGCATCCATAACATAGAAGCCAAACGGATTAAGTGTAGTGATGATACCGCCATGTAGGCATTGCCGTCTCGGTCATATTGGTGTAAAGCGCATGAAGAAACTCCACTCCGATGGACTTTTGGACTCGTTGGATTTCGGATCCCTCGATACATGCGAACCATGCCTTATGGGAAAAATGACCAAGACACCGTTCAAAGGTTTCGTTGAACGGGCGTCGGATTTATTGTGGATCATACATACAGATGTGTGTGGACCAATGAGCGTTTCGACACGCCATGGTTATCGTTACTTCGTCACCTTTACTGATGACTTGAGTAGATACGGTTATATCTACTTGATGAAACACAAGTTTGAAACTTTTGAAAAGTTCAAAGAATTTCAAAGTGAAGTTGAGAATCAGCTTAACAAGAAAATCAAGCACCTCCGATCCGATCGTGGTGGCGAGTATTTGAGTTTTAAGTTTGGCACACATCTGAAGAGTTGTGGCATAGTACCTCAACTTACGTCAGCCGGAACACCGCAGCGTAACGACATGTCCGAGCGACGTAATCGTACTCTACTGGATAGTTTCTGATCTATGATGTCTCTTACCGATTTTGTAGCGTACCTGCACTTTAAATAAGGCAGATACCTGTGTATAGTGCAAATCCCTGGATCGATTCATTTGCACACACAGTTTACGATGTAATATCACAACAAAGCATCAATTATATTACATCGATGATCCAGAATTACAAAATATTTAATACAAGTTGCATAGCATAAAGCTAGCATTGAAAAAGTACACAGCGGAAATACAATAGCAGTGAGTCTCTATAACTGTCATGTTGCCACAGGCAAAAACATGTTGGTTGTAGACTCGAAACCTTTAAACGAAACCTCACTCGTCATCTGATCAAATCTGCAATAAGAAAAATATTGCAACAACATGGGTCAGATTCCATTAAAAATGGAGTCTGGCAAGTGACACTATGGTGGACACTTATGGAATAACTCTAAAGCCTATATGCATATTTGGCTGGTGGAGTTCAAGGCTAATTTGCATAAAGCCAATTTTTCCTACTCTTTTGAAAACACTTTTCTTGAAATCGACGAGTATGGCATGAAAACCATAAATCTCATCTTCCCTTGTTCACCCATCAACTTTTAACTTAGAAATTGGAACGATGGTATCCTCCGTTGACGTCCTTGATCAGCTGCTCAAAATTTGTCCGTAACCGGGGACACGGCTAAGTACTTAGTTTTACACTCTGCAGAGGTTGTGCACTTTCACCATTGTACCCATTCAACCCAAGTATCCTTTACACACCATTTGTGATAAGGAAAGGAGAGAATGATACGAGATCTTTCAGAAGCATTTTCCCTCCCACATGGCTTGACCCGTTCCACCTAACATCCCCCTACATCTGCTTGTCAAGCCGGAGAGAGTCCACGCAACATAATTGATCAAGCCAGAGCCCATATGGCAATGGCTGCACTGGAAGCAATCGTCACTCGGAGTTCTTCAGATTCCTCTGTTCCTGGGTGGCCATTCTCAAGTGTACATACTCTAGGAACCATAGAAATGGACCTGAGTAGCCACTCAACATAAACCATCCGACCAATTACCACCCAGGTGTTTCATTCTTAACTTAGTAGAATTTAGATTTTCACAAAACAACATTTGCATAGCAACAATAATTCTACTAAGTATTGCATAGGAACCTAGACACAGGTATAAGGGATTCTACACAGGTTTAGCATAGCAACACATGCATATAAAAATACACTAAGTAATGCATATAAAAATAGGAAGTTTATGAGGTGTGCCACTTGCCTTTGAATGTTGTCGTTGTTCACAACTCTTTTCAACAATGAACGTTTGCTCTCCGTTTACTCTAATCATTAATAGCAAACAACAATCAACAAACAACAATCATCAACGTACATGCTCATATAAAATGAACAACAAGTTTTATAAAACTCCTAAGGAAAACATGTCATGTATGCAAATTATTTCTAAGGGCTAGAGATGCATGTTATGCTATGAAAAATCTCTTAAGTTAATGCAAGGAAAATAGGTGGGTCAAGAATGACTAAGGACTAAGGTCTTAAGTTGGATAAACATACTTTGTTTTATATCTTCTTAAAACAAGCACTCAAATGGCTTAGCCATGATGTGCAAAATACTTAGGAAAAAATACTAAGTCATTTGTTCAAGATGATCCACAATTATTATCAACTCTTGTAAATTGGACATTCACTATAGTGAGAGAGACAGACACCCGGCCAGCCACTTAAATTGTGGAACAGGTCTCATGTACGTGGACATGTAAGGTTTGTTTCCAGGCCGCTTCATCCCACTATGCTGCTAGGATCCAACAACTTCAAGATGATAACATCATGATCAAAATTTGTTTAAGTCTAAAAGACCAGATTAGGAAAGAGTGAAAAGATAGAAAGAAAGATGTAGTTGCCCTCCAGGCTTCATCTCCAGACTTGTAACTTTCTTCTGGATGATGTCTTGATTGAGTTCTTGGTAGTCTTGATGAATCTTAAGACTTGATGATTCTTGTATCCTCGAGGCTGGTCTTGGATTTACTTAGTCTTCAAAGTCTCAGAGGAGAAGAAAAGACAGAGAGAGAGACTTAGAGAATAAAAGGGTGGTTGGCCTTCTTGAACTTCTTCTCACTTTTCTTCTAACTGCTTGACATCTTGAGGATGCTTCCAGAGTCTGTTTCCTTCTAAGTCCTTCATGAAGTCTCAGAGAAAAGAAAGAGAGAGAGAGAGCAAGACTTGGAAAATATTTCTAGTTGGTCTTCATGACTTCTTCTTGATTTTCTTCTAAGTGTTTCTTCTCCTTGAAGATACTTCTGAAGTCTTGTTTGGCTAAGTCCTTCCTTGGTCTTCCAGCTCCATGTTGAATTTTACTAAGTGTCTAATTGTAGAAATTCACAGAAATACTAAGTTGAAATTATTTTCTAACTTAGAGAAACTAATGAAGAGGGGTTTCCTATGAGAATTATATGCACAATATAAAATATGCTATGAATGAGATGCAATTTTAAATCACAAGAAGCATCAAAATAACTTTTGTGATTTCTTTATAAATATGCATGAGTTTATATATGCAATTTAATAAATTTCTAGTTTTGGAAAATATAATAAAAGAAATACTTATAAGATTAAAGTTTCCTATGATTAAATTTTTATAACAAAATCTTATAATTAGTGTTAATAGACAGAGAGCATTTAATTAAATCTATTGCAATTGGATTTAGTCAAAATTAATGTTTCTATTACAAGTTATTTCAAAATTAGTCAAACTATTCAAATTAAACACACAACCATGAAATCATTCAAAAATTACTCAAAATTATTTTATAGCAGTGGTATTAATTTACAAATATTCTAAGGTTTCTAAAACATATTTATTTGCAATTTTTGGATTTATAGATTTAAAGTTATTACAAATATACTCAAATTCACCATTTGAATTTTGAATATTTTATACTAAGTCAAATTTGAATTTTGTCAGATCCAAAATAATCTACATGTTAAGAGCTTTCCAAATATATAAATATTATTAAATTTGGAGTTGTGGTTAAAAAGTTGTAAGAGATCTAAGTGACAGGGGTGTTTCTGTAAAATTGCCAATTAAATTTAATTAAGGAAATTGTTTTCCACGTGGCAGCTGACTGGGCAGTGACGTGGCTGCCACGCGGCGTTGACGTGGATAAGTGAAGCGATCTGGATCGTCAGATCCAGATCCAACGGATCAAAACAGATACCGCTTCGGATTTAAACAGATCTAATCCTAGCCATTGATCGCAGATCGGACGGTGCTGGGGGCGTGGACCATACCGTGGCGGCGCAGCTCGCCGGAGATGGCGCGGACGACGGCGCCGGTGGCTCGGCGTGGACGCTCCGGTCGATTCCGTGCTTCCCCGAATGCGTGGAGGCCAGCTCCGGACGCGGCGCAGCACGGCGAAGGCGATGGGGAGGTCGGTTGGTGGCGGGGGGGCTCCGGTGCTCGATTTACTCCTCGCCGGAGTTGCGGGTGGCGGCGGCCAGCCCCTGTCGATGACGGGGACGGCGTTCTGGCGCACGAAAGCAACACGGCCAAGTTAGAAAAAGATGCGCAGGGGGAAAATAAAGAGGAAGAGAGCAATGAGAGAGCTCGGGAGGTCTTGTACCCGCCGGAGTTGGAGAAAATCGCCGGCGGTAATGGTCGAACGGCGGCGGCGATTGCGGCAGCCTGGGGGCGTTCTGAGCTAGGTTTTGAGAGGGGAAAAGTGGCGGAGGCGGGGGGCTACTTATAGACGCACCCGGGAGCAACCAACTGCGCAAGGATCGCTCGGATTTTGGAAACGAATCGGAGACGAAATCGGAGAAAATCCCGGACGGAGGTTAGAGATGATCTGCTGACGTCAGCATGACGTCAGCCAGTATTTTCTTTTTCTGATTTTATTTATTTAATTCATAACTTTTGATTTAAATGTCCAAATGATGTCAAATTAATTTCTAAAAATTTGTAAAAATAATATCTTGCTGTTAAACCAGTTGTGGGTATGTTTTGAGAACTTTTTAAATTTAATAAATTTGAAATGTTGCTTTAATATAAAATTGATACTTAATATCAATTTTGAATTTATAACTTAATTAAATTTTCTTTTTGCTAACTAAAATTTGTAAAATACCCTCATTTCATTATGTTTGAATTTTAAGTTATTTAAACTCATTTTCAATTTCTAAATTCATTTTTGGCTTTGGTATAATTATTAATAACATAACACAACTATATGAAAATGGAAAGATAATGTATTCCTTCTTAATTGAAAATAATTTGTGCAACATTATATTTTATGCATTTGAAACTTCATAACAACTTTGGACAAGACCTTTATTTTAATTTTATTTTTATTTAGAATCTATTAATCATTTCATGTTTTGAAAACTAGATGAAATTCATTTAAGCATATGAAATGTTTATTTGGCTAATTCATTAATTTAAATTCTATGAAGTTTTAAAGTTATACACTATAGGCTTATAATTTCCAAACTATATTTTGAACTTAGTTAAAGAAATGAAAACCATTTAGTAATTATATAACCTTTTGAATAATCTTGTATTTATGAATAGATATGGCTAAGTGGTTTAATTTAACTGCTTATAAGGAAGCTAATTTATTTAAAATAAAATGGATTATAGTTTGTAAAATATTTGTCAAATTATGTTTTAAGGTTTTTGAAACACAGTGGATAATAAAATGTTTAAACTGTGACATTTGAAATATTAAACTCATGTTTGAAGTCTTTCATAGTTGGTTTCCTTATGCATTTAATATTTTATTTTAATAAAAAGAAAAGTTTTAAATTTTAGTGATTTTTGAACATTCCAAAATGTTGGGATGTTACAGACTACCACCCTTAAAAGGAATCTCGTCCCCGAGATTCGGAGAGGCTAGAAAGAAAAAGCAATTGTTTGATTGATTCTGATTACTCGGGATGTTTTTGAGAATGAAATTTCTGACATGGAAACTTGAAAACTTGACAGTGAATGGTTTTTCTGATTAGAAGGATGAAAAGAAAGATAGTTTGAGATCTCTGTGTTTAAGCGACTGGGTTTGAATTCTCTAGGTGGCTACCACCCTTAAAAGAAATTTGTGTGGTCAGTCTAGAAACTTTGTGTAATCTTGTTTATTCCTCTGGTGTAGAGCGTACAAGTGTTCAAAATACAATGGCATGTGGTGGATACAGAAAACTTTTAGCACTCACGCTTTCCACTCGGTCCTTGGAGAGGTTTATCCTTCTTCCGCTCTGGGCACTTGTCAGCATAATGTCCTTTGCTTTTACATTTGTAGCAAATTACGTCACTTAAGTTCCTCTTCTTCTTCTTAGATGTTTCCAGGGCTAAAAGTTCTTCCAAATCTTGTTTGCCATATTCTATCTCAATTAAAGAAGTCCAGTCTCGTTTGATGTGACAATTTCGAGCTAGGTGATCTCCTTCACACTTATAGCAACACTTGGAGGTACTTTTGGATTTCTTCGGGAGTGACCTTACTCTTATTTCATTCTTCACCTTAGTATGACCCACTGTCTCATTTTGATGAAGATTTGGTTCAGTATCCTGACCAGTCCTTTTCTCTTTGCAGCCCCATGAATAATGTCCTAGTTCTCCACATGTAAAACATGTTATATGGCTAGTATCTCTTTTGTGTTCCTCCTGGTTTTCTTGTACTTCCACATGCTTCATGAGATTTTGTTGTATCCCCCTTTTGGCTTGCTGACTGACTTCTTGCACCACGGGGTAGAGTTGATGTTGAGTTGGAACGTGATTTGTTGCTTCACAAAAACAGCAAGACATCTGACTTGTGGGGCATTCCCTAACTGGATGTTCGGTATGACCATGGGGCCACTCATCAGTGCATTCTTGGGACGTATGTCCTATCTCTCCACAAGTTTTGCATGCCCTTAGTTTGGTCATAAGGTTCTCTTCAAAATCACTATGGTTTTGATCAATCTTAGGCAGTTGGTCATTGATCATCTTCAACAACTGACTCTGGTTCTCTAATAGTAGTCGCATAGTTGAATGCAAATCACTGGTGTTGGTATTGGGGTGAGACATCTGTTTGATTTAGAAAGCAATGAGTTGAATTATTTGTACTATGGAGGAATCCTAGTTCAAGAAACCAATCTATAACATAATCAATCAACATCTAACAAACATCAAGCAACAAGGTTCACACACAAGCAAACAATCTAGTATTGTCATATAGCCAAGTTGATATGATCAATACACTAACACGATATCGTCATTCTATTTTTGGTGGTGGTCAAATCTACCTCCTTCATGACTGCTTCAAGTTCTTGTTCAACTTTCTTGGATATCTTAGAAGTGTTGGTCGAAACCTGGTTCTTCAGTGGTCTTTCATATATGCAGAACTTCATGATTAATCGTAGTTTTTCCATATGAGCCAGCAGAAGCAGACTTCGACTATAAGAACATGGTCATCTAGAAAAAGATAAGAGGTTTTTAGAAGATTGATAGTAGATGAGAATAACAGAAAGACATAGTGAAAAGATTTATTTTTAGAAAAGTGAATGAAAATAGATTTTCAATCCTATGGTCAAACCTATTTCTATCCAAACCTAGGGTTTCGAACCTACAGGCAACACAGTGCTCTGATACCATCTGTAGCGTACCTGCACTTTAAATAAGGCAGATACCTGTGTATAGTGCAAATCCCTGGATCGATTCATTTGCACACACAGTTTACGATGTAATATCAACAAAGCATCAATTATATTACATCGATGATCCAGAATTACAAAATATTTAATACAAGTTGCATAGCATAAAGCTAGCATTGAAAAAGTACACAGCTGAAATACAATAGCAGTGAGTCTCTATAACTTTCATGTTGCCACAGGCGAAAACATGTTGGTTGTAGACTCGAAACCTTTAAACGAAACCTCACTCGTCATCTGATCAAATCTGCAATAAGAAAAATATTGCAACAACGTGGGTCAGATTCCATTAAAAATGGAGTCTGGCAAGTGACACTATGGTGGACACTTATGGAATAACTCTAAAGCCTATATGCATATTTGGCTGGTGGAGTTCAAGGCTAATTTGCATAAAGCCAAATTTTCCTACTCTTTTGAAAACACTTTTCTTGAAATCGACGGGTATGGCATGAAAACCATAAATCTCATCTTCCCTTGTTCACCCATCAACTTTTAACTTAGAAATTGGAATGATGGAATCCTCCGTTGACGTCCTTGATCAGCTGCTCAAAATTTGTCCGTAACCGGGGACACGGCTAAGTACTTAGTTTTACACTCTGCAGAGGTTGTGCACTTTCACCATTGTACCCATTCAACCCAAGTATCCTTTACACACCATTTGTGATAAGGAAAGGAGAGAATGAGACGAGATCTTTCAGAAGCATTTTCCCTCCCACATGGCTTGACCCGTTCCACCTAACATCCCCCTACATCTGCTTGTCAAGCCGGAGAGAGTCCACGCAACATAATTGATCAAGCCAGAGCCCATATGGCAATGGCTGCACTGGAAGCAATCGTCACTCGGAGTTCTTCAGATTCCTCTGTTCCTGGGTGGCCATTCTCAAGTGTACATACTCTAGGAACCATAGAAATGGACCTGAGTAGCCACTCAACATAAACCATCCGACCAATTACCACCCAGGTGTTTCATTCTTAACTTAGTAGAATTTAGATTTTCACAAAACAACATTTGCATAGCAACAATAATTCTACTAAGTATTGCATAGGAACCTAGACACAGGTATAAGGGATTCTACACATGTTTAGCATAGCAACACATGCATATAAAAATGCACTAAGTAATGCATATAAAAATAGGAAGTTTATGAGGTGTGCCACTTGCCTTTGAATGTTGTCGTTGTTCACAACTCTTTTCAACAATGAACGTTTGCTCTCCGTTTACTCTAATCATTAATAGCAAACAACAATCAACAAACAACAATCATCAACGTACATGCTCATATCAAATGAACAACAAGTTTTATAAAACTCCTAAGGAAAACATGTCATGTATGCAAATTATTTCTAAGGGCTAGAGATGCATGTTATGCTATGAAAAATCTCTTAAGTTAATGCAAGGAAAATAGGTGGGTCAAGAATGACTAAGGACTAAGGTCTTAAGTTGGATAAACACTTTGTTTTATATCTTCTTAAAACAAGCACTCAAATGGCTTAGCCATGATGTGCAAAATACTTAGGGAAAAATACTAAGTCATTTGTTCAAGATGATCGACAATTATTATCAACTCTTGTAAATTGGACATTCACTATAGTGAGAGAGACAGACACCCGACCAGCCACTTAAATTGTGGAACATGTCTCATGTACGTGGACATGTAAGGTTTGTTTCCAGGCCGCTTCATCCCACTATGCTGCTAGAATCCAACAACTTCAAGATGATAACATAATGATCAAAATTTGTTTAAGTCTAAAAGACCAGATTAGGAAAGAGTGAAAAGATAGAAAGAAAGATGTAGTTGTCCTCCAGGCTTCATCTCCAGACTTGTAACTTTCTTCTGGATGATGTCTTGATTGAGTTCTTGGTAGTCTTGATGAATCTTCAGACTTGATGATTCTTGTATCCTCGAGGCTGGTCTTGGATTTACTTAGTCTTCAAAGTCTTAGAGGAGAAGAAAAGACAGAGAGAGAGAGACTTAGAGAATAAAAGGGAGGTTGGCCTTCTTGAACTTCTTCTCACTTTTCTTCTAACTGCTTGACATCTTGAGGATGCTTCCAGAGTCTGTTTCCTTCTAAGTCCTTCATGAAGTCTCAGAGAAAAGAAAGAGAGAGAGAGAAAGACTTGGAAAATATTTCTAGTTGGTCTTCATGACTTCTTCTTGATTTTCTTCTAAGTGTTTCTTCTCCTTGAAGATACTTCTGAAGTCTTGTTTGGCTAAGTCCTTCCTTGGTCTTCCAGCTCCATGTTGAATTTTACTAAGTGTCTAATTGTAGAAATTCACAGAAATACTAAGTTGAAATTATTTTCTAACTTAGAGAAACTAATGAAGAGGGGTTTCCTATGAGAATTATATCCACAATATAAAATATGCTATGAATGAGATGCAATTTTAAATCACAAGAAGCATCAAAATAACTTTTGTGATTTCTTTATAAATATGCATGAGTTTATATATGCATTTTAATAAATTTCTAGTTTTGGAAAATATAATAAAAGAAATACTTATAAGATTAAAGTTTCCTATGATTAAATTTTTATAACAAAATCTTATAATTAGTGTTAATAGACAGAGAGCATTTAATTAAATCTATTGCAATTGGATTTAGTCAAAATTAATGTTTCTATTACAAGTTATTTCAAAATTAGTCAAACTATTCAAATTAAACACACAACCATGAAATCATTCAAAAATTACTCAAAATTATTTTATAGCAGTGGTATTAATTTACAAATATTCTAAGGTTTCTAAAACATATTTATTTGCAATTTTTGGATTTATAGATTTAAAGTTATTACAAATATACTCAAATTCACCATTTGAATTTTGAATATTTTATACTAAGTCAAATTTGAATTTTGTCAGATCCAAAATAATCTACATGTTAAGAGCTTTCCAAATATATAAATATTATTAAATTTGGAGTTGTGGTTAAAAAGTTGTAAGAGATCTAAGTGACAGGGGTGTTTCTGTAAAATTGCCAATTAAATTTAATTAAGGAAATTGTTTTCCACGTGACAGCTGACTGGGCAGTGACGTGGCTGCCACGCGGCGCTGATGTGGATAAGTGAAGCGATCTGGATCGTCAGATCCAGATCCAACGGATCAAAACAGATACCGCTTCGGATTTAAACAGATCTAATCCTAGCCATTGATCGCAGATCGGACGGTGCTGGGGGCGTGGACCATACCGTGGCGGCGCAGCTCGCCGGAGATGGCGCGGACAACGGCGCCGGTGGCTCGGCGTGGACGCTCCGGTCGATTCCGTGCTTCCCCGAATGCGTGGAGGCCAGCTCCGGACGCGGCGCAGCACGGCGAAGGCGATGGGGAGGTCGGTTGGTGGCGGGGGGGCTCCGGTGCTCGATTTAGTCCTCGCCGGAGTTGCGGGTGGCGGCGGCCAGCCCCTGTCGATGACGGGGACGGCGTTCTGGCGCACGAAAGCAACACGGCCAAGTTAGAAAAAGATGCGCAGGGGGAAAATAAAGAGGAAGAGAGCAATGAGAGAGCTCGGGAGGTCTTGTACCCGCCGGAGTTGGAGAAAATCGCCGGCGGTAATGGTCGAACGGCGGCGGCGATTGCGGCAGCCTGGGGGCGTTCTGAGCTAGGTTTTGAGAGGGGAAAAGTGGCGGAGGCGGGGGGCTACTTATAGACGCACCCGGGAGCAACCAACTGCGCAAGGATCGCTCGGATTTTGGAAACGAATCGAAGACGAAATCGGAGAAAATCCCGGACGGAGGTTAGAGATGATCTGCTGACGTCAGCATGACGTCAGCCAGTATTTTCTTTTTCTGATTTTATTTATTTAATTCATAACTTTTGATTTAAATGTCCAAATGATGTCAAATTAATTTCTAAAAATTTGTAAAAATAATATCTTGCTGTTAAACCAGTTGTGGGTATGTTTTGAGAACTTTTTAAATTTAATAAATTTGAAATGTTGCTTTAATATAAAATTGATACTTAATATCAATTTTGAATTTATAACTTAATTAAATTTTCTTTTTGCTAACTAAAATTTGTAAAATACCCTCATTTCAATATGTTTGAATTTTAAGTTATTTAAACTCATTTTCAATTTCTAAATTCATTTTTGGCTTTGGTATAATTATTAATAACATAACACAACTATATGAAAATGGAAAGATAATGTATTCCTTCTTAATTGAAAATAATTTGTGCAACATTATATTTTATGCATTTGAAACTTCATAACAACTTTGGACAAGACCTTTATTTTAATTTTATTTTTATTTAGAATCTATTAATCATTTCATGTTTTGAAAACTAGATGAAATTCATTTAAGCATATGAAATGTTTATTTGGCTAATTCATTAATTTAAATTCTATGAAGTTTTAAAGTTATACACTATAGGCTTATAATTTCCAAACTATATTTTGAACTTAGTTAAAGAAATGAAAACCATTTAGTAATTATATAACCTTTTGAATAATCTTGTATTTATGAATAGATATGGCTAAGTGGTTTAATTTAACTGCTTATAAGGAAGCTAATTTATTTAAAATAAAATGGATTATAGTTTGTAAAATATTTGTCAACTTATGTTTTAAGGTTTTTGAAACACAGTGGATAATAAAATGTTTAAACTGTGACATTTGAAATATTAAACTCATGTTTGAAGTCTTTCATAGTTGGTTTCCTTATGCATTTAATATTTTATTTTAATAAAACGAAAAGTTTTAAATTTTAGTGATTTTTGAACATTCCAAAATGTTGGGATGTTACAGATTTGCCCGTATCCTTCTGGGGTTATGCGTTAGAAACAACCGCATTCATTTTAAATAGGGCTACGTCCAAATCCGTTGAAACGACATCGTATGAATTATGGTATGGCCAAAAGCCTAAGTTATCGTTTCTGAAGGTTTGGGGTTGTGAGGCGTATGTTAAGAAGCTACAGCCCGACAAAATTGAACCGAAGTCGGAGAAAGTCGTCTTTGTAGGATATCCACGGGAAACCGTTTGATACACCTTCTACAACCAAGCTGAGGGCAAAACTTTTGTCGCGAAGACCGGTACCTTTCTAGAGAAGGAGTTTCTCGCGAAAGGAGTAAGTGGGAGGAAGGTAGACCTCGATGAGATCGTTGATCCTGAACTCGAGATTCCGAGTGGCGCAACGGAAGCAATTTCGGAAACGTCCTCCGTGGATGGAGTGGGAGAAACTATCGAGGAAAGTATTCTACCTCGTAGGTCTGGTAGATCTCGGATCGCACCAGAATGGTATGGCAACATGGTTTGCACCGTCATGTTAGTTGAACAAGACGAACCTACGAACTACAACGAGGCGATGGCGAGTCTAGAGTCCGAGAAATGGCTTGAAGCCATGAAATCCGAAATAGGATCCATGTATGATAACAAAGTGTGGACTTTGATGGATATTCCCGAAAGGCGCAAGGCCGTCGAGAATAAATGGATCTTTAAAAAGAAGAGTGATGCTGACGGTAATGTGGCCGTCTATAAAGCTCGGCTTGTCGCAAAAGGTTTCCGGCAAGTTCACGGGATTGACTACGATGAAACTTTTTCACCGGTAGCGATGCTTAAGTCTATTCGGATTTTGTTAGCAGTTGCTTCCTATTACGATTATGAAATCTGGCAGATGGACGTCAAAACAGCCTTTCTAAATGGAAACATTGAGGAAGAGTTGTACATAGTACAACCGGAAGGTTTTGTTGATCCAGGAAATGCTAACAAGGTATGCAAGATTCAGCGATCCATCTGTGGATTGAAGTAGGCATCTCAGAGCTGGAATCTTCGCTTTGATGAGGTAATCAAATGTTTTGGATTTGTCCAAAATTTGGAAGAGACCTGCATTTACAAGAAAATGAGTGGGAGCTCGGTTGTGTTCTTAGCACTGTATGTAGATGACATATTGCTGATTGGGGATGATGTGGAACTTCTGAATAGCGTGAAGGAATATTTAAACAGTAAATTTTCCATAAAGGACTTAGGAGAAGCTACATACGTCTTAGGCATAAAAATCTATCGTGATAGATCAAGGCGCCTATTAGCGTTGAGTCAGAGTACTTATCTTGATAAAATACTGAAGCGTTTTGGTATGGAGAAGGCAAAGAAGGGTTCTCTGCCGGTTATCAAGAATAAAATATTGCGGAAGGCACAGTGTCCGGTAACTGAACTGGATAAGGCCGATATGACTAAACGTCCTTATGCTTCAGCCATAGAATCGATCATGTATGCAATGTTGAGTACTAGACCTGATGTGGCATTAGCTCTAAGTTTGACAAGCCGGTTCCAGAGTAATCCTGGAATGGCGCATTGGATTGCTGTTAAGAGCATTCTTAAGTATCTCAATAAGACAAAGGAAATGTTCCTTGTCTATGGTGCCTGCGATGAACAACTTGACGTAACAGGTTACCTGGATGCAAGTTTCTGCTCAGACCCCGATGACTCTAAGTCACAGACAGGTTATGTGTTCAAGGTGAATGGGGGCGCCGTGTGCTGGAGAAGTGGGAAGCAACCCATTGTCGCACAATCTACAATGGAGTCGGAGTACATTGCTGCTTGTGAAGCCACGAATGAAGCTGTGTGGATGAGGAAGTTTGTCATCGAACTTGGAGTGTTCTGGAGCGTGCAAGACCCCGTGATCCTCTTCTGCGACAATACGGGTGCCATTGTTAACGCCAAGGAGCCAATGTCTCACTCCACCGCCAAACACATTCTCCGACGCTTCCATGTGATACGTCAGTACGTACAAGGAGGCGATGTGAAGATTTGCAAAGTACATACAGATCTGAATGTGGAAGATCCGCTGACGAAGCCTCTCCCGCTTGACAAGCATGAAAAACACTAGTTAGCTATGGGTGTTAAGCTTTTACCAAGTTGTAATCTAGATTAATTTGTACTCTAGTGCAAGTGGGAGACTGAAGGAGATATGCCTTAGAGGCAATTAATAAAGTGTATTCTTTATCATATCTCGTTTGTTCATAATAGGTTTTTGTGTCATGCTATAACCGTATTAAGTGGAAACATTAATACGTGTATGATGCGTAAACAACCAGGTCCCTAGTAGCCTCTACTAAGACTAGTTTCGTTGCGTGATTGATGATCGAGGTTTCCCGATCATAGGGCATGGCGTCGATCGGCAATGGAAGTCATATCGTTGGAGAACGATGTGATGGACATACCCAGATATGGAGGACGTAGTCGTTACGCCTTTGACCGTGAGATCAACTCTTATTGTTATTCCTGGAAGATATTTTGATCGCACCAAACGTCGTATCTTATATAGTATGACAATAACGGTGATACTTTTGGGTATCGGAAATGAGTAGTTGAGACGAGGGGTCAAGAGCGGGATTTGCCAGTCCGCATAGCAGGATAGATACTCTAGGGACCACTCGGTGAGATCATGTCTAATGAGCTTGCAAGCATGTGACTAGATCACGGAGACATGAAATCATAGACGGGTAGAAGATAGCGTTGTTGGTAATGAGGTCAAGCTAGTTATGGAGATATCTATGGAACGACGCTCGGACACGCTAAGTATCGCTATGGCAAAAGGTTTAAGACATTGCGTTCAGGTTTGATAGATGAAAGTCATTTGTTATATCACAGGGATTAATTCATGGGGTCCAGACCTACGAGTTAGTCGTTGATCATAGAGGAGTCTTGATCATACCTGTTATTATATCGAACCGCTAGGGTAACACACTTAAGGGGTTTCGACAAGACAACCAGAAAGGAAAGAGATCACCGGGAATGTCCCGGGAGGGGTCCGGTGGAGATCGGGCAGCGACGAAAGAGTTTTCGGAGCTAGAATAAATTATATATAATATGTTTGATATTAATTAGTGTAATTAATATGCAAATATGATTTTATATATTTATTTTCGAATTTATTTAGTCTGATTTCCCTAAATGGGCCTTCTGGTCGAAAGAACGCCCAAGAGGGGGAAAATTCCCTAGGGGAATTCGGTGGGGGCTTGGTGGCCGACCCAGGTGGGCCAAGAGGCCCACGAGAGGGCCGACGCACCAGCCAATGCCGCACCAGGCATGTGGGGTTTAGTCCCACATTGCCTGGCTGGCAAGGTTGGCTCCCCCTAGGAGCCTTTATATAGAGGGGCACCCCTGGCCTTTTAATTCACCAATTAATTCCCCAATTCTCTCTCGATTTCGTGATTCCCTTTGTTGGAGTTGCGCCGAGTTGAGAGGGGGATCTCTTCCACCATAGCCCGCTGCCGCGCTGCTAATGTTCCGGTCCAAGTCTTCCGCTGCTCGTCCTGGATTGGAGCTTCAGAGGCCGTCGTTTCCACCATACGTGTGTAACGCCCTGCGAGGTGCTGCGCTAGCGGTACTCGGAGGTCTGCTTCCTCTACAATACCTTGAGGTCGGCTTCGTCGGTCTTCATCGACAACGTTTGTGCGGGAACGTAATCCCCGCTTTCGCTCTACAAGGGTATGTATTCCGATCTCCGTTCGTACTACTATATCTGCATAGAATAGATCTTGGCATGTTTTAGGAATATCGTTGCTAGGAATTTTTTTGTTTTCTGCACCCGATCCCCTTCACAAATTTGGGTCTAAGTCGGCTACAAACACGAACATACGATCTCTCTGTCCTCCCCGAGTCCTCCCCGGTCCGTGTATCATTGGCTCCGGCGGCCACCTACCCCTATTATCGGTGGGCGGTGGAGCTGTTTAAAAAGGGCACCAGTGGCCAAACCCTAGAGCCACATACCCTAGCCCCACCCATTTGTATCCGCGGCCACCGGCCACGATTTGCGCTTATAGATGTATCCGCGGCCACCGGCGATGCCACCGTGAGGTCTGCTTGAACTGGTCGAGCAGGTGCGTCTGAGCGCGCGCGGCGATACCGTGATAACTTCTCCCGGTAGATGGTGACGAGCCCGGCGTGGGGCGCGATGATTCTGCAACCGCCAAGACCACGACTACCTGAGCAGGCAAGGGTATCAATGGAGGCCGCCTTCTTGGACTCCATCGACCACAACGTAACCGGAGTATGGGGCGGCGGGTTGCAGGAGGGTTTGCATGCCGACGTGCTACATGTGTCCTAAATAGAGCTGAACCAGCAGAGGGCGTCCGACTTTTTGGCCGCTGCGCGCACATGTGCCGATGCGGCGATGGAGGCCGACATGGAGGATACACGCAGGGATGCCTAGTCCGCGGCACATGCAGCTCGGCGAAATGGCAACACGACATGCAGGTGGCCAAGGAGGTCGGATTCAGAGCTGGTGTAGGAGGCTCTGGAGCAGGGGAAGCAACGTGTCACTCCCATTGACATGCTCTCTTCGGAGCCAGGGGGAACATGTCACTCCCATTGACATGCTTCCTCGAGCGGCGGCGCAACAAAGTTCCCTGTGAAGCCACTGCCACTACGTGCTTCCTCGCTCCGAAAGAAGAAGGGAGGAGGAGTCGGATAGTCCAGCTCATGCGTCGGTCACAGATAAGAGCCAGCAAGTCCGTGCCGGACAGGGTCCAACAAGGGCTACACAGTCCTCGTGCCGCAGACGCTACTCCTTTTGTCCCCTTTTTCGGTCAGCCGATCACAGTGAGGTGGTCATTTTGTTTTGTTTTGCATACTAGCATGGTGGCCCTCGCAAATGGGAGGGCTTCATCTGTCGTTGATTGAAATTATTCAATAAATAAAAATATGGTTTAATCGACATATTGTTTCCCGTTATGTGACAATGAATAAAATTGTTCTACAACTATCACAATTGTTTGACAATTAAGTGGTATTGGATTTGTAAAGTGACCTATAATCTAACATGATGTTAGATCATCATTATGGTAGTTTAGTTATCTTTGATTTAAAAACATAGGATCAAAATAAAATGGTTTGTTCACCTTAATAGGTAGGTCATATAAAATAATGAGAATTATGGTGTTTCATAGTATCTTCCTCTAGTTTACTTACTCCATATCACCATGTACATTATTTTAGAAAAATAAACCCGGTGAAAATTTGGCCATTTTTGTATATAAATATACTCCTAAAGATAAACCATTTACTTCTATCCATCTGTGTTAACATGTTCTTACAGGGATAGTCATACTATAAGTTTTTTCATACTTTTCGCTTACACTAGTGGAAAAAGCCTTATAAGTGGGATGACCCTTTGTGGCGCACCATCAGCCCATGCGCCACAAAAATCTTTTAGTGGCGCACCACACAAGTGCGCCACAAATATCTGTGGCGCACAAAATAAATATGCGCCACTGAATAAGTAATTTTTGTGGCGCACCAGAAACTATGCGCCACAGAAATATGGTTGGCCCCGCCAGATTGGTCTGATTTCAGAAATCCGGGGCATATTCTGTGGCGCACAGAGCAAATGCGCCACAGCTAGTAGGCATTCTGTGGCGCATGGAGCTGGTGCGCCACAGAATGTTAACTTTCTGTGGCGCATATGGAACTGGTGCGCCACAGAAAGTTTTCCCGCCTTTTCTACCCCTTTTCCCACCATTTTTCTGCTCTACTCTTTCTATAAAATCCCCCTCCGGTATGAGCTTTGGAATTATAGATTTTCAGTCTGCTAGGCTTGTAAAGGTGGTTTGTGTAGGTCCTTGCAATAAGTGTGCGTCTGACGGATTCCACAGTCCGGCGGCCAAGTAGCTCGCGCGTATTTTCCATAATTTGCATGTTGACGGTAGGAAAGTGTATCACGATGAACTTCTTGAGAGTGAGAGCCATCTCGCTTTGCTGGGAGCCAAGCTATGCAGCACTGGGTATCCATATCGGACCCCTAACCAAATTCGTCGTGAATTGATTAGGATTCGAGTCAGGTTTGGCAAGAAATTTGAGAAGGGCAAGTTCAAGACTCAATGGGATCTTGATCCATACGCCGAGTCTTACCGTTGGGTAGATGAGCCGCCGTCCAAAGCCCTGAAGTCAGAAGGAGCATCCAAGGGGAACGGCAAGAAGGTTGAATCATCGTATAATAAGAAGCGTGTATCATCGTCAAAGGGCAAGGGCGCTGCATCAACGGGTGCAAGAGGCTGCATTGATGGGAGGTGACTTGTACGTAATTTTTGAGTTGTGTTGTATCTTTATTTCAACTCTATTGTATCGTCATTTGAGTTGTGTTGTAGTATCAATTTGTCGTGTGTTATATATATGTGATGTTGGTTTGGGTTCAATAATATTGCAGGGTAGATTATTATAGGGTAGATTCAATTTATGAAAAAAATTCATTAATTTCGTTTCTGTGGCGCATGGTACTGATTTCTGTGTCGCATGCGGCCTCTTTCTGTGGCGCAGCCAGCCCATGCGACATAGAAAACCTACCCACTAAAACCCCACCAACCCCTACCCCGCGCCACAAATCCTTATCCTCTCGCGTGCCGCCGCTCGAAGCGCTACTCGTTGCCGCCGGCGCCTCTTCCCGCTCGTAGCGCAACTCGCCGCCACCGGCGCGCCTCCTCCCGCTGCGCCCTCAACGCCCCGCGCCCGCGCGCGCACGGTGACTCGCCGCCGGCGCGCCTCCTCCCGCTGCGCTCTCAACCCGCCGCGCTGCTCCCGCGCCTCCTCCCGCTACTACCTCGACACCCCGTGCCCACGCGCGCACGACAACTTGCCGTCGCCGGCCGCACCTCCTCTCGCTGCACCCTCGACGCCCCGCGTGCGCACGTAGCGCTGCTCCCGCGCCTCCTCCCGCTGGGCCCTACACGCCCCACGCCCACGCGCGCACGACAACTCACCGCCGCCGGCCGGCTCCCCGAGGTACTTCGCTCTCCCCCCTCCTCCCTCTCTCCATTACCGCACCGAAGGTGCTTGTGAAAATGCACAAGTGAATTTGTGCACTGTTTTTTGCAGTTTTTGTGTTTGAAAGCATTTAAATTTAATATGATATGTGTTTCAATTGAAAGCAATCATTTAATATGTCCAATATATATTTAATATGTCCAATATATGATATGTGTAGCATTTGAAAGCACTTAAGCAAGCATTTGTGCTGATATGTGATGAATACTATTTGCTTAGGGCATGTGGTGGCTGCTGCTATTTGCTTGCTAATTTGTGTACGACAACTTTGTGAACCGAATATTTGCTAATTGTGGGCTGACTATAAGGTTGTTCAAATAAGACTGCCATTTCGAATTGCATTTGTGCTAAGTAGTTTCTTGTCATGTTAGTAGTCTTCTTGTCCTCTACTGTTATTTACATTTGGTCGATGATTAAACATATGGTTGCGCGTTGCATCTTTAAAGAGGTGTGAGTGAACCATGTTGTCCGAACATATATACAATGTTCATTCCACTTTGTTCACTGACACCGTCTCTAAATTTCATGTGTGAGCGATCAATTCTATATGACGCCTTGCTTTTTTATTTGCATTTTACTTTTTACACTATTTACCATCTTGTGATATGCCGATGATTAAAATGTTGTGATACAGGTTCCAGGGGTGGGGCTAGTGAGTCTTGTAATATGCATGAGAGCACATACCTCGTGCATCCTACCTGCCTCACTGACTCCATCCCTGAAGACCGAGATGATTAAACTGTTATGACAACATGAAATCCCGAGATGGAGTAAGCGAGGCTAGTGTGATGCGACCCATGATGTACAGGAATACACATTTTCTGCATCCCACTAGCTCTCGCTTACTCTGTCTCGGACCATTTGTGTGTTTCCAGTCTAACTATGAGGCAATATTTTCTTTGGACCGAATTTGTTTCTAAGATGACTAATTTTGGCCGATGATTAGATGGTTTCACGTTACATCTTCAGGGAGGTGTGAGTGAACAATGTTGTCTGAACATATACGTAGTGTTCATTCCGCGTTGTTCGCTCACACCATCTCTGAAGCAATTCCATATGAGTTCTTGTTTGCTATTTTTCTTGACTGCTTTTTAATTTACTTGCATTTTACCTTCTTTTGATATGCCAATGATTAACCATTGTGACACCGTGTGATTCAGAGGTGGTGTCTCTGAAACCTATGATGTGCACAAATACACATTTTCTGCATCTCACTGGATTTCAGAAACGCCATCTCTAATTTTGTGTCCACAATATATGAGGCATGCGCTTATGTTGATATTATTTCTTTGCATTTTGTTGTGGATAAGTTTTAATTTGTTGTACTAACTGCTTAACCTCCTCTTATGCATGTAGACGATGGCGTCGCGCCGTGCCGGGTCGTCGGGTTTCCGCGGTGTTCGGGAGCGGCCCAACGGCACCTACTATGCCGAAATCCGCGTGGGCGGATTATGGCAGACGCTCGGGACGTACCCCACGCCGGAGTAGGAAGCTCACATGTACGACACGGTCGCGTGGCGTTTCCGGCGCCCGCGAAGCAAGTTGAACTTCCCGGACTGTCAGGACATCGCGGAGGCGGAGTTCCTCGCGCCACGGCCATCCCTCCTCACCAACGAAGATCGTCGCCGCCACCGCCAGGTGCAGCGGCGGATCGACACCGCCGAGAACGACGAGGAGCTGATGTGCCAGTGTAGGGAGGACTTCCCGGACGATGTCGTCGCCGAGTTGGAGTTTTACAGGAACCGAAGAGAGCAAACGAGGGCAGACCGTCGCCACCGTCGGGAGGCCGCCGAGAATGCTAACAAGGATGACTGGGACACCGATGACTCCAGGTGTTCCGACATCTTCTACAGCACCAGCTCCAACGGCGAGTAGTTTACTCGTGCGACTTATTTTCTAGCTAGTTTAGCATTTATCTTGCTTAGATTCATACTACTTTGTCTAAGACTTCTCTTAGAACTATATATGTATGTGATAAGACTTCTCGGTCTCGAATGAATGTGATATGTCTGAATGTGATATGTCTGTTCTAATTTATGTACTTGTTGAATATATATGTGTCAACTTATAATATATATGTATAAATCCTGTATATATATCTATATTTGTACAACAGGATTTTTTTCCAAAATTCCTGTTATTATTCTGTGACGCATGGTTAATTTTTTTGTGTCGCATATAATTCTGTGGCGCACTTTAACCACATGCGCCACTGAATATTTATGTGGCACAGCAGGAAGGATGCGCCACAGGATTCTGAAATTTTCAGTGTTGCACCGACGGGAGAGGGGCACAGAAATATTTTTTAGTGGCGAGATAACTGTGGCGTATCCCCTTTTTCCTGGCTGCGCCACCGAAAGGCTAAAGGGTGCGCCACAGGTAGTCAATTTTCCACTTGTGTTATCCTGATCTTCATCTAATGGTTCTACGTATGGGTCCATGTATTTTAATGTGTTATCCAACATTTCTACGCGGTTAGGATCTTATATTTCAGGACTCTTAATCGAATTTTAATGAGATGTGATTTTATGTTGATCTCGTGACATGAGAGAAATATACATAGAATAGTCCAAATATGTCTACCATACAAAGCAATCATATGCATCAAAATAATTCATAAGAATGAATTGTACTCTTTTCATGTCCTTTTGATTAAAATTGTGTCGCCATGCAGTGTTGATACTAATTACGAAACATAAATAATCGATAATATGTGGTGAATTTCCCTTATGTGTATCATTGAAAAAATATATTTTATAGTGTGATAGATCCTCTCATTGATATTGTCGAATAATGTTGTATCTTCAAGAATTTTGAAGGTTTCAAAGTTTGTATCTGATTAAATATTTTCTGGTGGGAGAATATGTGTGGCCTTGTTTGTGTCATTACTCCGTTAATTGTTTTAGTATGAGTGACTTTTCCGTTGATAGTGTGACTAATGGCGTCACTTTATTTATATAAAAAACGACTCAGAACTCGGAACTCTTCTAAGCATTTTGTAAGAGTTTTAGTCTAGTGGAAGTCGAATATATTTTCATTTATGTGTATTCACTCATACAAATAAATTATGTAGCATGGACTAATATCATTCCTCATTAATTTAAAAATTCACGACTCCAAATTTCTGTAGATGTTTTTTGAGTGGATTGTTCTCATGACTGTCAAATAAATTTATCAATTATATGTACTCAATCGTGAAAACAATATCTCGACCAGTTCATAGTTAATATGTCTTTTAACCTTATAAAGTTGGATCAAATATATATAAATAACACATATAAAATATAAAATGATAATTATTAGAATCATCTTATTTTATTATAAAAGTTTAATACTAATGAATGTTGATTTTTTATGTTGGTATTTATTGCTACATATTTGTTCAATTTTTAGAAAATTGGATTTTAACTTTTAAGTAAACTTATAAAGCGCATGATAAATAAATAGAGAAAATATGTAATGATCAGTTTAATTGTGTACCTCTGTCATAAAACAAGTGTGTTTTATTTTTCCAAATATAGATGTATTTAGTTATGTTTCATGTTCAGATTTATTCATATTGGAACAAATCTAAGTAAGATATTCATATTCTAGCAGCTATTACGTTTTAACCAAGGTATTTCTTTAATAAAATTAGTTTTTTTGTTTACGATTCTTTTTAAAATTATTACAAACAATTTTGGCTATTATTTTACTGTGAAACGATGATAATCCTATCTATGAAGTCGACTAAAATCTCTAGGATTTTATCAGTCCTGAATCTCTAGGATTTTATCTGTCATGAGGATATAAACAAAACAATAGGGCTATTACGTTTATTTGTCCGAGCAAAAGCTTATTTGTCCATGTATTTAGTTATGTTTCATGTTCAGATATATTCATATTGGAAGTAAGATATTCATATTCTAGCAGCTATTACGTTTAAACCAAGGTATTTCTTTAGGGGTAAATAAAAGTAGTTTGTGCACGTTTTAATTTCAATTCTATGACCCGTATTGAGTTTGTTTCGGGAAAAAACACACCCATGTTGAGTTTTTTGGTGGAATCGACTTGACGTTGTGGTAGCTCAGATCTAATCTCTACAATACCTAAACTCGTTAGGATTTGAGCTCTTAGGTTGAGCGATGTGGCAGCCTCTCATTGGTTCATGCTAAATACAATCGTGTCATCAAACTGAGGTCAAAATAATAATATCCATATCCGTTGGTTTAGTTGGACACATAAAATTTGGAGATGATTTTTCTAACAACCGCACACGAATCACGAGCCTCTCTTCACTTAGACCATCTCCAATAGCGTATATATTTTAACTATTTTTGAACATATGAGGCAAAAACGTTTCTCCAACAACTGTAATTGATGTAAATTTTGTTCAAATTTATTTAGAGCAGTAGACAAAAATACCTTATGTTGCAAATTACAACACTTGGGTTGCTGCTAAACAGAAAAAGGGTAACGTGACACGTCAACTGCTAACTTAAAGTTTCATGTCGGCATCCCGCCTCTTCTCTCGTAATTGTGCTGCCTCGTCTCCCATCGCTTTAGCCTCAAACTGGCCGCTTCGTCACAACTTATGTTGATTTGATCGTGAATTCACCGCCTTTGATCGAAGGCATAGTAGTGATTTGACCTTGAGGGTTGTCGTTGCTCTCCTTCCCCATGTGGCTACCATCGCTTCCTGGTTCTCCATAGCTTCAGCCGATGAGCCACCCGAGCAACCCTCCTCTCCTCCCCTCCTCACAGTGCCTTCTCCTTCCATACAAGCATGCACACGCGCACGAGTGGTGCATGCAAGCTCTACCTCCGATTGTACCTCGACTAACCTCCGCCTCATTAAGACTCCTCTGCCTCTATACACCAGACGCAAGGCTCGCCTCGTTTCAAGATTAAGAAATTCAAAGTTATTACTTCTGCATTATATGGGTTATATTACAGATACCTGGCAACTTACGATAGTTGCATGTAAAAAGGTTATGTGAAATACAACACTTCAGTTGTTGTTATATGGAAAAAAGCAACGTGTGCACGTCAACTGGTAATTGAAAGTTTGATGTTACCCTCCCACCTCATTTCTCATGACTGTGACTGCACTGCCTCCTCTCCCATCGCCTTGGCCTCGAACTTGCCGCTCTGTCACAACTCTTATTGATTTGGCCATGAATTCAACACCTTTGACCAAAGGAACAATAGGGATTCAACCTTTAGGGTTGGCGTTGCTCTCCTCCCCACGCGGCCACCATTGCTTCCGAGTTGTTTATAGCTTCAGCCGACGAGCCCCCCGATCAACCCTCCTCTCCATCCCTCCTCTTTCCCTACAGGCACGTGCACGTGTGACGCGTGCAAGCTCTACCTCTGGCTGCACCTCGACCAACCCCGCCTCGCTAAAACTCATCTGCCTCCATGCATTTGAGCTACTAATGTTACTCAAATAACATGTCATGCCGTAAAAGTACCTTTTGGGCGCAGCAAAGCGTGCCATCCTCTTCTAGTAGAACCTAATTCTCGTATCATTAAAACAAAGAAACTTTATGTGTGTGCACCTTTTTTACTTGACAAAATCGTGTTGGCTTGAATCATTGTTTGTAACGTGTTGGACATGGACTCTATTACGTATTGGACATGGTTGAAAGAGCATTTTCCCTCATGTGTGGTTTTGGTAATTATATGACAATCTCTATGGACTAATGTTTGCATTGAGATATCCTTATAGATCATGTCCATGAGAATAGTGGAGCTCTTGTGTGGAGTGAAGCTTATTGCAAGTATGTCTTGAAGGATTCAAGACATCATATCAGTGAAGAAATGTTGGAAGATACAAGGTTGATCAAGATGTTGATTAACACACAAAGCTACAATATATACCAAGAGCGATCAAATATCTCTTGGGATGGTAAACACTTGTCCGTATAGCTTTGTGAACTAACCCATGATATATGTGTGTGTGGTATCTTTATATGAGGTTAGATATCTTCCCATGGGCTTGCATCAAATGAATATTTCATATAGCTCATGGAGGATGATGTCATGTGGTGATCGTCATCAAGGTGACCAAGAGAAGCTTCTTGAAGAGATCCTATGCTTGGTGCTTGCAATGGATACATTAAGACGGAGCTAAGCGAGACACTCCCATTGTGAGAATGGGGGAGTAGTTGGAGAAGTCTTCATCAAGCATGTGCTTGGACACACAATTAAGAAAAGATGAACCACTTGAAGAGATCAAGATAGTCTCCATCCAACTCAAGTGGAATGCTCAAGGCAAAGGTATGATCTTGATAGGGCTATAGGATAGATAGGCGTACTATCAAGAGGGGCTCTCAAGTTAGTAACTTGATCACATCATTTTGGGGAGCTCAAACCTTTGCATACTGGGCATATCATATTTCTTGGTTCTTATTTGGCTTTTATGTTGGTGATGAGTTAGAGCTTGGTTCATCTCCATGTCAATCTCTTGTTCATCGAAATCGGTTTTACTTTGGACAACTTGTTGCGTTTTTTGTGACGGAAATATTGCCGGTTCTACCATGAGGAAAGTCCCACAGCTTGCCATGTGTGGCGATTTATGGGATACAATATTTCCAACAAAATTGGTCTCACCTCATTTGGAGTTCATTTGCAAAAGTTATAGCAGTTTTCGTTTCAGTGTTTTGCTGATTCGGATTATTGGGGCCGGATATTCCGCTCTACCGGAATTTCCGGTTCCCCAGCTCATCCAAGAAAAAGGCTAAGGAAAGGAGAAAAAGGGTTCTGACGCGAGCCGGAAATTGTGCTCGGAAATTTCCGTCTACCGGAATTTCAAAGTGCACACAGAAAAGCCCTCCAGTTTTGGCTAAGGAAAGAATAACTTTTGGTTCTGAGTCCAACCGGAAATTGTGCTCAGAAATTTCCATATACCGGAATTTCCGAGTGCACCCAGAAAAGCCCTCCAGAATTGGCTAAGGAAAAGTTTGGTTTTGGTTCTGACTCCAGCCGGAATTTCTGCTCGGAAATTTCATGGACTCGGAATTTCTGGGTAACCGGAATTTCTGAGTCTCACTTATACCGGAATTTCCGAGTTTCGAAACAGCCAACGGCTATATTTCCTGGAGGGGTATTTATCCCCTTCTTCTTCCCCAGCCAACCAAAGGCAGCACGACTTTTCTCTCTCTTCTACTCCATTGTTGACCTTGGAAAGCTCACTCCCCTCTCAATCCCTCCATAGAATCTTGCATATTCTTTAGGGAAAGTTGAGAGAAGATCTAGATCTACAATCCTACCAATTTATCTCTCCTCTAAGTGAGGGGAACTTAGTGGATCTAGTTCTTGGAGTTCCTTTGTGGTTCTTCTTCTTTGTTCTCCCTCTCTTCTCCCCCATAAGCATTAGTTGCTTCTGGTGGGATTTGGGAGTGAAGGATTTGACTCCTTTGTGGTTTCCATTGATTCTTCCTTTATCAAGCATACCGGAATTTCTGGGTCATTCTTGGACCGGATATTCCGGATTCTCGGAAAAGGTTTTAAATCGCCTATTCACCCCCCCTCTAGGCGACGTCTATCCGTTCAATGGTTCCAGCTCCGACTGGTTAATCTCAGCCGTATTTTCTAATTCAGTTAGAGTACCATATTTTTTTGATTGGCCAGTTAATAATTTATTTTTTTGTTCCTTTTACAACATACATGGATGATTAACGTGGTAGATGTGACATGTTTAAAACAATGTGCATGTACATGTAACGTAAAGTCGGAAAATCCTAGCCACAAAATGTAGATCCAACTGACAAAATAATTAGAGTGATGTGGATTAACGATGACGTCTTTATTTTAGGACCGTGTATTGTGCTTTTAGTATATAACTAGCAAGGTGGCACTCGCAAATACGAGGACGTTGTCTGTAGCATAATATATATGTTTATGAAATATATTTTTATAGATATCAGGAAGACATAAATTTAAATCATAACATTTTATAACTGTCGTAAATATTATGGTAGATAAAATATCGAATGTGTGGAATCTTTTAATTTATGAAATAGTTAGATGTTCTTTCATATCCAAAAATTAGCGTCTCAAATGTTTTAGAATTCATTTACTTTTAATTGTCGGCAACATTATTTTTCTGCTGCCTCTGTTCCACATAAGAAGTGTCACAATTTTAAATCGTTCAAAACTGTGACACCTATTTGATCGGAGTGAGTATATGTTTTTACTAACTACTTGCCATCCCACGTCCATCATTGTAGTCTCTCGTTGACACATTATTTTCTGTCATGAACAATGGGTACATAGATTTAGATTCCACATACATTCATGTAATATAATGAAGTTAAAAAATATTGTACATTGTTTCATCTTTTTAATTAATCAATCAACAATTTACTTTAAATCATCTCACAAATAAATTGCACCAAAAAACCCTAGCCAACGGTTCATTATCCCTCCTTCCAACATCCTCACAGACTTCAATACTTTACGTTGATTATTTGATTTGCATGATCTAACTCTATTCCTACTAAACCCACTTTTTAACACAATAATTATATTATCTTACTCACTTGTGTTTATTTGGTTATTAAACATGACTATGCAGCTAGGGAAACATTGTTCTGGGATTTTCATCCGTCGTATAGTTTTCTACATGTATGCAAGTTCTTGTTGTGTATCAAATTACATTTTAATAATAAGAAACCATATAAATGTCCTCACAAAAAACCAATATTAAACCCACAAATGTGTTAATACATCATAGGAAAACCATACAAACTCATAGACACCATTTAGTTCCAAACTTTATAATCAATGCATTTATCTTATTTTGAGTCGAGTGTGATTTATAGAAATACTTTTAAAATTTCTCATTTTCAAAAGTAAAAATATTTAATCTATAGGATATTTGTAACTTAAGAATTTTTTAAAGCATATCATCTATAATTGAAGTTCAAATGTTAGCGATGACCTAATAGGAGAACTACTCATCTAGTTGTATTCATAGTTAGGCTTAATCCGTCAAACCACAATCTTTATTTGATGTTTATATACCATGTTGAAGTAAATTCGTGAAATATTTTAGTTGTGAGAAGTCAAAACTATATTATTAAACTTTGTATCTTTTAGAAGATGCATTATTTTGACAATTATCCTAATCTACTGACCACGAGTTCCTGCAAGTGTTTGACAATGTGTTCGCTCGTAATTTGTTCAAACACAATTATGATGACATGGTATGCTAGATTGATGATTAGATGTTGTATTTTTTCCGAAATATTCTGGCATGTCTATCCTACCCTACCATATTATGTTTACCTACCATATTTTGATTTTTAAGAAGAGAAACTATTTCCATATAAAGGATTATGCATTAAAGGATGATTTTTACGAAGAGAAACTGTTATATTACCCTACCATATTGTGATGAATAATTGAAACTATGATGATGCATTATAAAGTATCCGCACCTTTAGTTTTAGAATTCCTGAACAAAATCTCCAAATTTCCCTTTTCAGTATAAAGGAAATTATTTCAATCTATTCTAAGCTCTATTCACTCTCGACAACATATAAAGGTTTTGTTAGGTGAGAGAGGAAGTAAAAATCTCCTATGTGTATTTTTGGAATGTTATATTAGTGTGTTCTTCGTGACAATAGCTTGAGATTGAGGTGGTGTCATACGGAATGAAAGCCTATTGGACATGTCTAATGCTTCATGTTTTCCTATGGCTTAACGCTTATCACACAATGGTCGATGGAGCCAATTGGTTCTCTTGCCTTTTGGATTTTGTGTCATTTGCGTCTAACCAACCATGGTTACTCTTTTAAATATGAGTCGATGTTACTTTCGATAGCGATACAATAGTATAACCTTTGTTAAGTTAAAACCTTCTCGACTCAAGTCGTCAATGAAAAATATAGTGTATATATATATATATATGGTGATATTCGCCTCGTGAGTAAATCTATATTTCTAAAAGTTATACCTTTGTCGATTTAAAAACTGCTTGACTCATGCCGTCAATGGACAATGTAGCATGGTTACTCCTACACAATTTTCTATAATTTACAGTTATCAGATTAATGTTTTATTTCCAGTCATGCAGACACATATATATGAGTACATTTTATCACCACGTTCTACCTAGCTAGTGTGAGTTGTTTCAGTTTTTTAGATGGTCGCATATTAGATTCTTTATCTGTTTTCTATATCATAAAAACCAAAGGAAGAAAAAGATTGATTTTTAACACGATAGGCTAAGTTTAGTATAATCAGCTTCAATTTTTTTAAACAGGTGCAGCTTGCTTACGATGAGCTTTATTTTTCTAAGTCGGTGCAGTCATTTATTTGAATTTTAATGTTCATTATCAATTTTATAAAAAAAAAATTAAAGATTCATATTACTTGACACGACACGATAGATTAGTTAGCCACGTTCGTTTGGCTCTAGGATTGCACGTTAGATACGTTTCAAAAAAATGCTATCGTGTGGCCGGAGGATCCTTCATGCATGCTAGTACGTGTTTTCTCACATCCTGCTTCGTAGGTACTTTCATCTGTTAGGTATATCAAGGTGTACGTGTCAGACGTAGGTATATTTCCATCTGTTAGAAAAATCTAGGTACGTGTCAAATCTGTGTACACTTTATTGTTGTACGTTACACTTTTTACTTTTAATCTCAACCGTCGCCATTAAAATCATACGTTATTTTAACTCTATGTGGATTAACTTGGTGTCTCGAAAAATCAACTTATTTTACTTTTAATATATAATAGATAGATTAGTTCAGATTCCTGGTTACGGTTACAAGTTGTACAAACCTCACGCTTTGCCGCGGACGAACAAAAATGAAAATGAAGAAAAGTAAACGACCGAACAAATTCGATACGTTGATCCGTTGAGAACGGTGAAGCCCTGTCCGTTCGGTGATCCGAACGGATAATAAAACGATCCGTTGAAATCATCTTTACTGATTAAATACTCCAAGAATGGAATCCAAGGTTTTCTCCTCATTTCCTACTGATTAAAGGAGATGGATGAATCATGGCTCCTTGAGAGGAGCGCCCACCTGCTTGCTGCACTGCAGTCTGCATGGGTCAACGATATAGTCAAGGCACCATATATTCAGATGGCAGGGGCAGCAGGCTGGGCTTGTGTACTGTTTCGTTCCCAGAATTATCTGGACCGTTCTTCCTTTCTATCGGATGGTGCACCATGTCAGCAGTCCACATACATGGACTAGTGGCAGCGGAGCAGTACATTCCACAGCAGTGCCAGCCACCGAGAGGAGAGAGAGAGGGGGGAGGAGCAGCCATGCGGTGCTGCTACGTGGGGAAGGCGACCAAGATCTTCTTCGCCGTCGTCGCTGCGCTCGCCGTCGTCGGCCTCGTCGCCGCCTTCGCCACCGTCGTCCACCGCGCCAACTCCCGCCGCTCCGACTCCGGCGACGCATGCCCCGCCGGCGCCGGACGGTGCCGGCCGATCCCGCCCGAGCCCGTCGGCCAACAGCCGTCAATGCCCTCCACCGCAGCCACCGGTCCGCCGCCGCCGCAAAATCCAGCCTTTCCTGCGCCGGAGACCGCCTTGCCTTCGCCGCCGCAGCTGCTGGCACCCCCTCTGCAACCGCCGCCAGCGCCAATTGCGCCACCCGCACCGGCCACATTTGCGTCTCCGCCGCCTCCGGATGCGTTGGTGCCGCCCCCACCAGTAATTGCGCCACCCTCGCCGGAATTTGCGTCACAGCCACCTCCTGTTGTTCTGGTGCCGCCGCCGGCATTCGCGTCGCAGCCGCCTCCGGTGACGCTGGTTCCTCCACCGGCGGCTGTGCTGTCTGCTCCGCCACCGGCCCCGGAAGCACCGAGCCCGTCGGCGTCTTGATGCGTGTCGCCGATTCTTGACAATCTCGATGACTCGATCTCAGGGCAGATTCAGGCTGTGGTGCACTGATTCAGATTCAGGACATGGAATTCCTCTGTTGTTTTTTCCTTGCTGGATTAGATTCTTCTTCATCCCTATCACATATGGGAATTTCTCTTCACCGATTCAAGTGGAATGATGGCCTTGTAATTTTGATTATGCTGACATTTTTTTGTGTTCCTCCATAGAAATCAGTTGTTCTTGTTGTCTCGAATGTCAGTTCTTGATGAGTATCAGCATTTCGGTTTCAATTGAATTGACCACCTTGGAATTGGTCACCGAGACAATTGACCACCTTGACTAGTGTTGACCAATGAAAAAAATAGCGCGCTACAAAATATAGCGTATAGCGTGGTCTTTTTTAAAATGCTACAAACGATATAACGTGTTATAGCGTGCTATTTTTGAAATAGCATTTGACCAAAAAAACTGTAATATATAGTCTGGATAAGTGAATATTAAGGATTTCTTTAACATAAATAATCAGTAATACTTGCAGAATCAGTCCACTTAACCAGATCCATGACACAAACGTAAAATAGGAGATACATATCCATGAACAAAATAACAAGGTTTAAAACATAACCACAAGATTGCAGTGTATAACATTAATCAGAATTATTGGCATCATCTTCTTCTTCATTAGACGAACAATCAGATTGCACACCATCATCATTACCGAAGAAAGGAAAGATCTTCTTTCTATTCTAGGAACTCTCTTTTCTTTTGATGTTGATCCTTCAACTTGTAATCACCAGGTTCATAGGATCTTGGGAGCTCTTCCTAGGAAGTAGGAACTCTATTTCCTTGTGATGTTCTTCCTAGGAGCTTGGGAGCTAGACGTTTGTAGTTTTGTTACTTGTTTGGGCCGATGGGAGCTGGGCTTGGGCCAATAGGCTTCAGATCCAGTTTTCCAGTTTTTTTTGTAGCGTGCTATATGCTATATTATTTAGCGTGGTATAGCGCGGTATAGCGCGTATACAGCGTGCGTAGCGTCGTAGCGAGCATTTTAGACTAAATATAGCGTAGCCTCCTCAGAAACGCTATAACGTGCTATAAACGTCGATATAGCGCGTTATTTTTTTCATTGGTGTTGACCGCCTTGGATCTTTGGGCGTTCTTGCCTTGTTGTGAGAGAGAAATGGTGCATTCATTTCACATTTAACATCCTCCTGTGCTATGCTCGTCTCCTTCCCAAGGAAAGAAAGTTTATATAGTACACTGAATGCTCCGTTTGCATATAATTTACTGATCACTGCAGCTTCTTTTTCTACATAGGTCTACAACTTGCTACTAGCTTCTGTGACAAATAGAACACCAGTGCGTAGTAGCTACCTTGCACTAAAACCAAATAAGTAGGCAGTGCACACATGCTAGGATGGAACCACTTCTCCTTGTAAAGAGCCCAAGAATGCAACACCAAATGCATTGACTCTTTTCCAAATGTTTTGTTTCTTCAGGTGGTTCTCTGCGTAGCGGCACTCGCATGCTCACATGTTTTTTTTTAAGGATACGTCCCAGCAGACGTATCGGTTTCAAGAAGGAGAGGCCAAGCGGCCGAATACAACGCGTTATGGCATATGCGCCAAAAAACGCCACCCACTAAAAGAAGAGAAGGGATCACTCGCCAACCCTCCACCTCTCTACGGGACCTAACCTATCCCTAAACAAACCTGCCGTCCTCCAAAGGTCCGCTTCTGTTTCCACCAAAGCGATCACAGTGTCCATCGAAGGCGCGTGTCCCTCGAAGACCACACTGTTCCTGTGTCTCCACAAGCTCCAGCAAACCAAGGTTAAAGCTGTCCACAGGTCTTTCGCGTCCTTCCCTCTAGCTTCCTTCGACGAAAGCCATTCCACTAGCCGTCCCTGTGGCTCTGGGATCCAGTCCACTTTCCCCCACTTAAACAGGAAAGTGGTCCAGACTTCTCGGGCTAGGACACAGCCAAGCAGAAGGTGCCATGTACATCTGGGTTCTCAACAAACACCACTATCCCATTCCCCACATCAAGAAGTCGCCTTGCACGTAGAGAACATTGTTAATCTGTATCCGGAAAGCTAAGTAATGCTTGCCGATCGGACATAATGGTGTTGTTGCATTTCATAAACTTTCTATCATTTTTTTTCGTGCAGCGTGAACTTATGGTTTTTAAAAAAACTTTCTATCTTAGTTTTCAAGTGCAGCGTGAACATATGGCCTCGCTATGGTTTTAGTGAAACTTTCTCTATTTTCATGCCCCTTCTCACTTAGTTCTTCTCACTCTTCCCCAATCTTGCTTATTTTTCTCTTTATTTTTAGAGTGAATTCCACTTTTAACCCTGGAAGATCAATTTTGTGCCACTCCGTACCCGATTTAATAGAATTTTCTCATAACCACCCCATTTAACAAACTTTTTTTCACTTTATACCTTTTTTTATATTTTACCCCATCCTCACCCTATGGGTCCCACCACCGGTCCGATGTGGCATGTCCTAGTCAGCAATCGAGTCAAGCCGTTTAATCTGGGTCGGCCAGACCTCCATTGGATCGAGCAAGACTCGAGCTTATGGATTTTTAGTTGAACCAACCAAACCCGCTCACCCACCATCATCTTTGGCGACAGAGTCGAGACCTAGAAACGGCGACGACTAGGCTTCGTCCTTCATGGAGGGGCAGGGGGGATGAGTATCCACGCGAAGGAAGCCGGGGGGGGGGGGGGGGGGGGGGTGTGTGTGTGGAGAAGTTTGAGGGGATGGACAGGAAGTAGCGGAGCATCGGTGGCGGCACGACACAGGTGTTGCGGCCACCAACTCCAGAGTGGGCTAAGTGTGGTAGTGGAGCCCTGACTGCGACGCCACGTGTGTTACATCTACTAGCTTTTACGTTAGTTTTGTGCAGCAGCAGAGTGATGACGTTAAACCGACACAGAGTTGCTCGGAAATTGTTGACTAGGACACACCACGTCGGATCGAGACTGTGACCCACCGGTCGGGATAGGGCAAAATACAAAAAAGGGTACAAAGTGGAAAAAAGTTTGTTAATTGGGGTAGTTTTGAGAAAATTCTATTAAATTAGGTACAAACTACAAAGAGGCACAAAATTGATCTTATGGGGTAAAAAATAGAATTTACTCTTACTTTTATTCGAAATCTGAGAGGAAAAGTGAGAAAATAAGCATGAGTAGGGAAAAGTGATCCTAACTAAAAAAATCCGGGGAACGAAAATAGAATTCCCTTTTGCATTTAGACCTACTAGATCAAAGCCGACCTTTTGCTGGGCAAGAAAGGCCCATGAACTGAATGGCCACAAGCCGCTGGTCCAAGAAGATTTTATGTCCATACAAATATTCTCTCGAATCAGGATTTCGCCCCGCTTTATAAATAAAGCCACACCGTTTGAGACCGCTGCTGGGCCAGACAGCACAACGCCCAAAAGAGCTGCTGGGGCGGAAACAGCACAAAAACGCCCAAGAAAAAAGCAAAGAGAAAAAGAAAAGGAAAAAGAAGAAGAAAAATGCCAACAACGGCGGATCGACAAAGTTAGCAAGCTTCGCGCCCGCTGCGCCAACCAGAGGCCTCCCACAACGCTCCTAATGGTCCGATGCGCCGGTACCAAACAACACCTTCAGGAAGGGATGCGGCGACCACGACGCTGCTGCCAAGGGTTTCCCCTGGTACGCGATGGGGAGAGGGGGGAAACACCCGACGCCCTTCAGGAAGGACTGGTGGTACCCACAGGCGCCACCACGTCGACGTCGGACAAGCCGACTAGGATTTCTCCTGACCCCATCACCCTAGACGCACCGGAACACTCCACCACACCGACCACCACCCAGCGCCACACGAACGCGAAGTCGGACACAAAGTCTCACCAAGACCAAGAGCACATAAGCCTACACACCGAAGAGGAAGAGCCGGGACTAGGGGCCGCAGCACCGCCGACGTGCGGGAGGGACCAACCTCCACCATCACAGACGGTAACCGACCAGACGCCACAACAGGACCACACCAGGCCCGCAAGCCCGGTCGGGCCTCTCCACCTGGAGAGGCCCATAAAGCTCTCGTCGACGCGCTGCAGAAGGCACACCGTTGACGCCGCCGCCCCCCATCCAAGCTGCTCTCCGTCATCAATGTAAAGAGGACCGCGCCATTGAAGATTTGGTCCAGCCCGCCTAAAACCCAGATAGGCCCACAAGGCCCAGATCTGGTACGGGGGCGACGCGTCGGACCAGCACTACAACGACCACGGCCCTGCCGCCAACGGCAGCGCCACCACGCCTCCGTCCACCAAACACACAGACATCACTGCCCGGAGCCGGACCGCCACCCGCCGAAAAGCACCGCCGCCATCCAGGGTCCCGCGCCCCCTTCCGTACGACGGGAAAAGACTCCAAAGAACCCGCCTTGGCACCCCGCGACGCAAGCGAGGATGCTGCCAGATCCAGGGCCACCTGGCCCAACTCTGGCATGGCCGCGTACGGATGCTCAACGAGCACCGCCGCAGCCATCACCGACGACAGCAGCACGATAGATGTCCGCCCCGATCCAGGCCACCGCAGGCCCACCTGGCCCGCAGCAGGTCCAGATCTGGCCGATCGCGGATTGCTGTCGCGCGCCACCGTAGGAGCACCCCGCCGGCAGGAGCCACCTCAACGCCGCCCGGAGTCGCTCCCCGCCCGCCAAAAGCCGCCACGCCCGCCGCCTGGAGGCCCAGAGCCGCGCCGCCGCGAGCCATGGTGGCGCCACAGCGAGCCACGGCCTCGGCCTCCCGAGAGACTTACGCCGGGACGAGGAGATGCCGCCGCCGCCGGCACCGCGCGGGCCAAGCCCGGCGACGTTCCCTGACGGCGGCGGAGGAGGAGGGGCTGGAGAGGGGCGCGCGGAGCAAGGCGTGGCCGCGGCTGGCCGCCGCGGGGCGGCGCGGACGCGGCAGAGGGGGGAGGGGTAGGGGGAGGAGGGCGGGAGAGGCGCGGCGGCCGGCGGCGCGGGCCGGAGGCGGCGGCGGCTAGGGTTAGGCTCAGGAGTCGCAAGGAGCAAACCGAGCGGTTCTTTTCGAATCTGTCCATACAAATATTAAAGGAGCAAACATGTCGGAATGCATTAAATCTCACCTATTAAGAATCTTATGTAGACATGTTTTTGTAAATGACATGTTCTTGTTACCATCTTCTCTCTTTGTCCCATACTATAAGATATATTTTTACAACTATTATACTCCTATATTGGTTGTAATGACATCTTATATTATGATACAGTACAAAAAGTACTTGAGATGAACTTTTCAGAAGCAGAGCAAAACAGAAGCTGAAAAGAGTTGAAATTTTGCCGCAAGGTAGTTTTTGATTATTATAGTGGATTCTACCTTTTACTCGTCCCTACTTTCAAAAGCAGAGCAAGGAAAAGCTCTCCTACTCTTGTTTCTGAACCTGAACATCTCACAAACTACTAATCAAACTATGTAACAAATAAACACACAACGATATAGTACATGCTCTAAACAGGTTACTCCGAATCAGAAATAAGTAATGTTAAGCAAATGCAAGCGATGTTCAAAGAATGTGAATTATATTTATTGTTCGGTGGAGACATACAACAAACAAATCGTACCGTACATATAACAGGAAGGAACATGCAGGGAAAGGCAATGTGCATGTCGGTGCCACTGCCAGCCAGAGAGGACGACACTAGAATAGCAAGTCCGCAAATGCGTGGACATGATTAAGACTTGAGCACCCAAAACTAAGCCTTTGATACCCCAGGGATCACTAAGATCCCTCTCACATGGCGAGCGCCACGGCCATGCCCATGGCGAGCACAACGGCGGCCTTGGCACCGATGCTGGCGGCGCCGGACGGCGTACCGGGTGCCCCGGTCGGTGACGACACATTCGGCATCTCGTCGGTGGAGCTCTCCGGCGCCGGCGCGGATGCCGGGGCAGCGACAGGGGCGACGCTCCTCTGGCCCCTGGGCTTGGACGGAGGTGCGGAGGCGGCGACGACGTTGACCTCGAGCTTCATGCCGGCGGTGCAGTGGCCAGGGACGCCGCAGATGAAGTAGTGCTTCCCGGCTTTGGTGAGCTTGACGGTGGTCTTGCCGCCGGTGTAGCTGGCGAGTGGGGTGCTGGGCGAGCAGGCGTCGTAGCCGGCCTTGCTCACCTCCACGACGTCGTGCGACGCCACGTAGTTGAACACTGCGATCATTCAGAGGTCGGGGACTTGTCAGACGGATAGGTTCTTGATAATCGCCGCGAGCCGGCCGGCGAACTGAGTTAGTTGGACTGGAGAAGACAAGAGCTGCTAGCTTACCGATGCTGTCTTTCGTGGTGAACTTCTTCGTGGCGGACCAGGCGTCGTAGTTGCTGCCGCTGGCGTCCCAACTCCCGCCGTTGCCGCCCACCGTGTAAACCGCCGCGGTGGCCAGCTGCGCAAGCGCGGCCACGGCCACAACGGCGACGAAGACAGCCTTCACCATTGCCATATCAGCAGATAGACCCCTCTTTAGCTCGCAATGCAAGTCGTCGCCGGCCGGTGAGGTACTGGGGTGATGTGAGTTGGGTTGAGCTTGAGACTTTAGAGACTGAGATCTGAGATGATTCTGCAGCTAGCTGGTGAGTTGGCGCTTATATAGACGGAGCTGCAGGGCGTACGCGTCGTCATGCCTGACACGGTTGACGGCCGCGCGCGCCGGAGGCAAGGAGAGGTTGGTGGCCGGACGCGGCAATTCCTTTGACCTTGCTTAGCTAGCTATCTATCTTCAACTGCTCTCCATTATTATGCATTGCAGTCTTGCAGGCTCCTTGCTTGCACAAAAGAAATGGTAGCTCCATGGCCATGCATGTGCAACTCCTGCACAGTCGTGCTCAACAACTACCATTCATGATCACATTTCATGTTGTTTAGTCCACTATTCGTTCCCTTTGTTAGTTGGCCATGCTTTGATTACAGGTTTCCACGTTATATGGGCGCGCGGCTGCCAAAAGTTGAGTTCCCTACCTACTTGACGTGTTTTCATTTCTCACACCGACATTACAGTGTATTCCGAATTGCCTTATCAATAAGAAATATTCCGGATTTCTTGGACGCTTACAACCTTCCCCGTTCCAGATAGGCATATACAGTTTTTTCAATTTTCCTAATGCTAGGCCACCGCCTACTGGGAAGTTTCATTTACATCTTCCACTTACTCAAAAGTTCAGCTTCAGTCTGGTGAAAATGCAGCTTACAAGAAACTAGTAAGACATTTCAAAATGGTAAATCGCAAAACATCTTATATATAACTAGATAAGTACAAACAATATTGGAGTGTCATGAATGAAAACAATCAGGTGACTTACAAAAAATGTAAATCATAAGCATTTTTAAACCGAAAAATCATATGTATTCTGGATGAACCAGGAAATTATCGGATGTCTGGGACATAAACCAGGAAATTAGAGAACACATCACTGATTTCTTATTCTCTCTAACTTCTACAAGTATATAATATTGAATTTTCAGTGGTTTGGATTCGAAATTATGTTTCCTCTCCCCTCTAATTTCCTTTTCCTTTTTCTAGTATTCATCTTTACTGGTTACTCTATTGTTTTAATTTTTCCAGTTCTTCTGCTGACTATGCTGACACTTCTTCGAAACCTATCTAATATTTTTTTTAGAAAATGGAGCCCCGGCCTCTGCATCGTGATGATGCACACAGCCAATTTATATTAATAAAAAGTAACAAGAGAGTATGGTTCAGCTATTACAAATCACGGATCAATCAAAGTGGCCACATGAATCAACCACCGGAACAAAGCTAATGTCAGCCTACGAACCGCATTAGGTCTAGAAACGGACTAAATTTTTCCTTTTAAAGGAAATCAATAGCTCATTTTAATTGTTATTTCCATTGAGGTACCAAAGGTTAACAACGTATGTAGTCGAAGTATAAAAAATATATGTTTCCCCTATGTTCGTAGTAGTCTTTCGAGAGGAACAGCTCATCACACTAGTTTCCAAAAGCAGCCTGAAAATAAAAGATGAATAAGGACTACTAGTGTAAAGTCAAGTTATTAATCAGTCCGGAATGTGTAAGCACCACAATCACTGTCATAGATTATGCAATGCGCACATGGTGCTGCATTGCATTTCCTTGTGAAGTGTCAACTCCGGGAGGTGGTAGGGCTTGGGCTCTTGCGGGGAAGGGAAGATTCCTGTTTAGATCGACCGAGTTGTGCAGTGAGAAGATTGTGCTGCGATTCATACTTGACTGCATAGTTTTGTTTATGAACTAGTGGGAGTAGTTACACGCAGCTAACTTAATTGCCTTGTCAGAACGGTAAGATGTACAACGGCTTGAACATGAGTTCGAGTAAAGCCTCACACTAATAAACAATCAATTTGAGTATGTTATACACATCTTGTTATACACCAACGACTGGACTAGGATAGTTGACCTGCGATGACGAGTCACTGAGCAACGGCTAGCTAATACGATCCTTTTCACGCTGCGTTTTGGGTATTTTCAAAATCAAGATTTGAAGTTTGATCAAGTGTATAGAAAAATATCAACATAAATAATATAAAATGCATACAATATATTTTGTGATGATTCTAATAACATCAATGTTATATTATAGGTGCCTATATAGTATATACTTGGTCAAATTTACAAAGTTTGATTTTATCTAAAGCCAGAACACAAGATATTGTAAACAAAGAGTGTCGTGGGATTGTCATATTAGCAGCTAGTCATTATACGGGGCTTAACAGAGGTGTGAAGCTAGGCGATTTAAAAAATTCCGGGACGAGATTGATACACACGATGCATATAAGTAAATCGGCCCCTTATGGCGGAGGAAAATTAAAGAGCTACTCCTATTTAGTTGTATAAATTAATGTATCAGTTATAAAGTGATACTAGAGGGATACCCCGCGCGTTGCGGCGGGCATCCCTGGGAATTCTATTTTGTGAATAAAAGCGTATACGATGTATGAGATATGAAGTTGTTATGTGAGGCTTAACTCGACATGAAATGTTTGTGTAGTTGATAAATTAAATTTAATGTTGCATGTAAATTAGTTAAAACCATACATAAGATTAAATTAACAGGGCGACGAAACCGATAATGTTGATAAATTGTTTGAGGATATGCTATTAGATGTTCTATGTAAATACATGAAGGATTCTATTTGTGCCAACATATCTGAGGCTAAACTCACCATGAAATGTTTGGGTATTTGATAAATTAAATTTAATGTTGCACGCGAATTAGTTAAACCCGTAGATACAACAAAATTAATGGGTCAAAGGAACTGATAATGTTGATAAATTGCTCGAGGATATTCTATACATGTTCCCGTAATGTTTTTGGAAATTCTTAATTGGTTACATGTAAAAGTGCACTTAATAATTATGTGTGTTTTCATAATTTAAAATAATATGCAAAATAATTTTGTTGTTGGTTCAACCGATTAAGAACTAAAATACTTGTGGTTTTAAGAAAGAATGATGTGAATAATAAAATTGATAAAATAATCGATGATGTTGATAGGTTGCATGGAGAGATAGTCAAACGACGATGTGGAAAATTGGATGTCTAAATAAACTTTAGTGGTATGAGGTGGATACTTGAATGGTTGGTAACATGGATGAGGTGGACAATTGATTGGTTACAAAGATGGATGATGTGGGTAGTTTGCATGTTGATATATAAAAATAATTTATGCACTGATAGTTAGTAGAGTTTTGCTTGTACCTCAAGGGTTAAGGGTTAGTATGCTATTTGGAGTCTCTACTTATTTCTCATAGCCTTCGAAATTAAGCCACCGTCTGGTGTATCAACTCTATCTTCTAGATGGATCTGAACACTGAGTTACTAGGTTAGTACAGAAAAATGATGAAAGTTAATTGATATAAAGCTATCTACCAAAAGTATATAAGAATGACATTATAATATCATGGACTAATAAAATTATACATATATTTGAGACGTATTAGACAGCTGGCGCAATTGGAATCCGATGAAAATGTTGTGTCGAAGATGAAGATGACAAAGGGTAACTAGAGAGCTGAGTTCGACGACTTGTTTCTGAAGGGGATCGCAGGCAGAAAACAAAAAATTTCCTATCGGCGATATCCTTAAACTAGCCAAGATCTATACTATGCAGATATAGAAGTATGGTGGAGATCGGAATACATACCCTCGTAGACCGAATAGCGGGGATTACGCTCCCGCACAAACGTTTACGACGAAGACGACGTAGCCGACCTCTAGGTCGCGAAGAAGTCGGCGCGACGAAGACGACGAATATGACCTCGAGGTCGGGTGGAGGAAGCCAACCTCCCAGCACCACTAATGTGGCACCTCGCAGGGCGTCACACACATACGGTGGAGACGACGGCCTCGAAGCTCCAGTCCAGGACGAGCCGCGGAAGACTTGGACCGGAACACCAGCAGCGCGGCAGCGGGCTATGGTGGAGAGATCCCCTCATGATCGGAAAACCTCGATCATCAATCGCGCAACGAAACTAGTCTTAGTAGAGGCTACTAGGGACCTGGTTGTTTATTGACCACATTGTATTAATGTTTCCGCTTAATACAGTTATAGCATGGTATAAAACATATAATGTACAATTGATATTTGCCTAATAAACTATCTTTATTAAGTGCCTTTAGGGCATATTCCGTTCAGTCTCCCACTTGCACTAGAGTAACACTTAATCTAGTTTACAACTTGGTAAAAGCTCAACACGCATAGCATCTTGGTGCATGCTCGCCTCGTGGAAGAGGAATACAGTCAATAGATCTCACACATTGAGACCTATATGTGCTTTGCAACACTTCTATGTCACCTAGTTTGACATCATCCCGTATCTTACGATGACGGTGAAATATATCCTAGTGGATGGAGTGAGACTCGAACATTCACGTAGCATGGGACTTAAAAGTCTAAGAGATCTATTAAGGGGACCACATACACTCGGAAAACTGCTCAGTCCAATCACACTTGCTACTTCTGAAGTTGCCATATATTTCTATACCTACGTAGATTATGCGACAGTGCATTCATATGCAACTCCGCAAACTAACCATGTCTTTCTTCAAAACAAAGGACATCTCCTATATGAGATTTCTAGTTGTATGAGTCAGTGTCACAACTTGCATCATCGTAACCGTTTTACGACAAGTTGTCTTTCCACTCTCACCCTTTAATAGAAAACATATCTTTAGTTCTCATAGACACTGAAAATATACTTAACGGATGTTCATTTATCCACACAAGGATCACTCTACAACCCGTTCTTCAACCAAGAACTTGGGTCACACCACGTCGAGTTTTCAGCCTGATAGAATCTATGTCTGATACATAGAGAATGTCGAACATCATTTTCTATCACTGAAAATGCCAAGATAAACTTAATATTTTACCTAGTCATACAAGCAAGAATAATCTTCTTTGCTTGTTCTATTCTTACACACTTCAGAATCTTAACTTAGAAATATTCTGACCTAATGTTATTAAGCCCATTCTGATCTATATAATTATAAATCGGATGCCTACTCCTAACTTCACTCATAGAAAATTTAATCACTTAAATAATCCTTTACACTCTACTAGAGGATATGTGTGATTCAATATGTCGTTACATACAAAATCACTAATGACACCTAGCTCCCACTCAAATATGCCTTCCGCATATAAGATCAAGGAAAGCTACTTAGCTCCTACTCAAATATGCCTTCCGCATATAAGATCAAGAAAGCTACTTTCCTCCCACTCACTTCTTTGCAAATGCAGGTTTCTTCAAGTATTTTGGACAACTCCAAAATCCTTTGATCATATTATCAAAGTGAAGATTCCAGCTCCGATATGCTTGCTTCAGCCCATGAATGGACAACTTAAGTTTGCATACATGTTTAGCATCCTCAGGATCACCAAACCATTATTGTACTGATTACAATTCTTTCTTAATGACACTATTAAGAAACATGGTTTCCTTATCCATCTGTCAATTTCTCATTCGAAATTATAGTAATTGCTAAACGACCCAGAATAGATTTAGGCTTCGCCACTTGAGACAAATTCTCGTTGTGGTCAACTTTTGAATCTGTCGGAACTATTTCACGACAAATCGATCCTTATCAGTGTCTATTCTCTCATAAAATTTCATATTCTGTTAACATCCTAGATGCCATCAAATAGATCTCACAAGTCATTACCTGGTAATCGTACATGGATTTTATTTCGGATCATATATGACTCATAGCCATTTCTCGGACTTAGGTCTACCATCTTCTTCGTAGTTCGTAGGTCTGTCATATTCCATTAACATGACCTTCATAACAAGATTGTCGTAACACATAGTGTGCAACACAACCTTATACGCCTACGTTCTTAGTATGAGCTCAGAGCATCATCATCTTGTACCATCAGTGTAATGCCCCAGTCCATAAATTATACAATGATGCTATGTGTCGGTGGTCATGCTACATAATCGAAGGTTACTGGGGTTACCACTCCCAGGCCGAGTAAACATCGGCAGGCGTGCTCGGCATGGATCATCAGCAACACAACCCTTCGATCATGCCATATCCAAAGCATAGCCCTCAAGTATAATAAAGAGACTAAGACACCGGAACACCTGGCACATGACAGACCCTACGACTCAAGATAATATAGTTCAACTCTTAGTAGAGAAAGATAGCAAATATTACAATCCAAGGTCACAGACCCATCAGTACATCAAGCGGAAGCAAATTAAGTTGTTCTAAACAACAAGATCCAAATATGGCCTAAGAGGCCTACAGATAAACAATCCCGTGCCAGCTGGTTCCTAGTTGCCCCAGGATGCCACCCGGGAACCCCAGACTACTCGTCGATGTCAACATAGAACCCACCTTCGGGGTAGGTAAAGTCCTCCTCTGAAACAAAAATAAACAAGGGTGAGTTCGACGAACTCAACAAGATTTTGAGCTATTTGCTCTATGATTGGCTTTCAAGGTTTTATGGCTGTTTTGCGTAAAGCTGATTTTATTCTTAAAATATAACTCCAAGGCATCGACTATCAGAATATTTTCGAAGAGGGGTAAGAAGTAACTCTTTCTCTTTTGATTCACTTTCTCATCATCCACCACTGTACCTGTTCTTCAAAGGCACCTCCCCGAATCACCCTCGAGGAAGTCAACCTTACAATCGTGAGTGGTACCTTTAGTACCCAGTTTTTAATCATTCCGTTAAGGTTATTCTATGATCCCTGAATTCGTCACCAAGTCGTCCTTAACCGTGGACACGGCTTTTCGAAAAGATTTATCCCTGCAGGGGTGTACAATGTGAAAGTCGCCAGGTTCCCGAGGGACCTCCCAGCTCCTTATCCATGCGTACCGTCCGGCCCATTGCCTGTACAACTAGCTCTCTTCCGGGGAAAGCCGGCTGGGTGGGAGCGGCTACGACCTTTACCTCGCTTTGGACTAACCTAGGATCATCAGTGACCGTAGGACAAGTTCAGTGCCTCCAACACCCTGCCCCGCGGCCACTAATTTTTCCTACCACCATCATCCTCATCTCAGTCTTGGCCACCATCTCAACACACGCGCAAATGGAAAGCCAAACTAGAGGACCCTCGGCTAGTCCGACACAAGTTAGTCGGTCGATGAGGTTCCATATACCCACGCATGGTAGCACACTCAACTTGGCTCGAAGGCGAGAACTCGCACTGAGGCGGCGAGAACGAGACAACCCACCACATCCATGTGGCCTCTCATCCCCACCTTTTAGCATTTTATTAAACATTACCACCATTTCTCCACCATAATCCGCGGAATTTCCACCTCTGATCCCAACATGAATATCCATCGGACCACTAAGCAGTTAACTAAGCATGGCTAAGCAACAACCTAGCGAATTAATTAATTCAGGCCATCAACACAATCCTATGGATAATAGGAGGGGAAACAGGTAATGGCTTCGGTAACTGAATGCAACGATAGGATACTCTAATCCAATCAAATTGACATTTGGAACCGCATGCAATATTATAGTGGAGAAAATAATTTGCATAAAATAGGATAAGATATGCAAGAGGGTGGGGATCACGCTTGCCTTGCTCAGCAGGCGGGTAATACTGATCGTCAGGGTAATGTGGCGAGACCCCGGTTCCTTGATCTATCGATGTTTAAAAACACCGGAAAGAACACAATCAATACAAGCAATTCATATGCAATGCGCAAACACATGATGGTATGACATTTTAATGCACTGAATTATTATAACAACTATATGACATTTAAATGGGATGCTAAGAATAATTATTCAACGATATAGGAAATATATTTTCCTATTCGTTTTTAAGTTCCCCTACACTTTTAATTTAGGTAACATGCTTGAAATTATTCTGAATGTGTAGAACCAATGCTTATAATCATTTTTACTTAGAGGGTACAATTCTAGAAATTTGAGGAATTTATTATGAAGTTAAACTACACCTTTTTATTTCTACCCCTTTCTTCATTTTAGCAAAACAGAAAATTACAGTAGCAGTAATGGAAGTGTGAGTCAGTCCATTAGATAGCATTTATTTTTCTGAGCATTTTGGTATATTATTTGCTAAATTTGGATAAGTATTTTGAAAGTTATGAATTTTTGAAGTTTGAATCATTTCTGTCTTTTTATTAATTCGCAGATAAATCGTTCGGGCGTTTTTCACCGAGGGCAGGGCTAGCCCGAGCCACTGACGCGTGGGCCAGGGGCCAGGGTGGCGCTGACGCGGCGCGGGGCTGGCTCGGGGTCGCTGACGCGTGGGCCCAGCGGTCAGCGCGGCCGGAGCGCGTGGCCGGAGTGGACGCCGGCGGCGAGGCGCACGGGCGTGCGATTCTACGGCGCCAGGGAGTCCGGTAGTGCTCGCGTTCGACGCGCACGAGCGCGTGGAGCCTCGTGGCGGGGCTACGGGCCAAATGGTCGCCGGGAAGTGCTCCGGCGACGAGCGGCGGCGGCGGCGTGCTACGGCTCCGACGGAGGCGACGTCTACGCGGCGAGCCAGAGAGAGATGGAGAGGGAGGAGGGGTCCATTAGGACGGCGAGCTCACCCTGAGCAGGTAGAGGAGGACGGCGAGGTCGGAGGAGGCCCGACGGCGCCGGAATCGAGCGGCGGAGCAGCGGCGGTTTCGGAAGGGAACGGCACGTGCACGGCAATGCGAGCATCCCCGGATCGATTCCTACGGCGTAGAGGTAGCAGACGGCGCGGCGGTCCTCGCGGGTGTCCTAGCTGGGCTCGGGGCGCACTCAATCGCCAGCGGCGAGCTCGGCATCCATGGCTAGGGTTCGGGCTCGTGAGGGAACAGAGGAGGAAATATCTGGGGGGAGAGAGAGCAGAGCGCGTCGGTGGCGGCCTTATCCACTCGCAGCAGCAGAGGAGGAGAGGGGGGGTCCGGGCGCGGCGCACGGCATGGCGACACGGCGACGGGGCGCGGCGGGGACGAAGCCCTCGGTCGCTACAGGAAGAAGAAGACGCTTTTGCAAAGAACCCCCTGCCCGATTTATTTCTCCTCACAAACAGGTCCTTTTTCCTTTCTTTTAAAACCAGTGCACTGTTTTGATTTAATTGAGGCAGTTAAACATTTTATAAAAATTTGAGAAAATTCAGGGAGCCTCCCCATACCATGTAGAGGCACCACAAAAATTGGCTACTCAGAATAAAATGTTCTGATGCACTTTTGTTCAGAGGGGTTAATTAGGCATTTTGATGAGATTTTACATATGTTGCTACTTTAATAATTTGGAGACCATGCAAATATAATATTTGGAACTCTTGGAACTTCCTTGACAAATATGCCAAATTCAAAGTGTTTGATTGCAATTGACATAATAGTAGCAAGTTGATATGAATTCAAAGTGTTTGATTGCAATTGACATAATAGTAGCAAGTTGATATGAATGCCATGACAGTGGTTTTCAGGTTTTCAAACTTGGGCTGTTACAATCAGCTTCTTTCAAGCTGTGGAGCATGACACCGAAAACACTTTCGGTTGCGCCACTCTGATGTCTGGAGAGAAAGTTCATCAACTTTGTATTGCTCTACTTTCTTTCTCACTTATACCCTTGGACAAGAAACTATTTCTTTCGCAAGGTATATCCCGGCAACGATTTTTCCTATGTCGTGAGACATGTACCCAACTAACTCTTTAGGTACGGTACACTACAAAGATGAATCCATTTTAGGTTTGATCACATCGAAACACTAAATTGTTGAAACGACAATCTAGGCTAAAAGCCATGCCATCACTCGTATGGTATTGTCTCCATGGATTCAAATGGTTTTCCTATTATCTAACGTGAATGTTGCATTTCTACCATATGACTCTAATGATAACAATAATTCGGTAAGAGATTTATTTTCCACACACTATCCGATAGGATGCAATTACGTCGTCCTAACATACCATAACACTATGGTGTTCCATGTGACGTAATTTGTGAAAATTTTCTCACAAGTCTTCTAATGATGTGCCACCATTATAATTCAAATCTTTATTTCTTTGATCTGTATTGCAGGAATTTGATTTTCTTGTTAAATTTATTTCCTACTTCATTCTAAACTTGTTTGATCGAATCAAAGTTTCCAGACTAACATTCCCTGAGTGGATATCCATATATCTACTCGGAATATTTATGAAGTCTATGAAATAAAGACATCCACTACACGTTAAAATACTTCATTGATTCACATACACCCATATGCACGATTCTCAACAAGCTATACTCCAAACGTTCAGTGAAGTTCACGAAATAAAGGTGTCCACTACCCGTCAATTACTTCATTGAACCACATACATCTATATGCATGACTATCAATAAGTTATAAGCTAACACACAATGTCGCCTCATCCTTTCAAGCTACTCAAGCAGTAAACCTGGTTTTCAAAAAACATGACTAGTATCAAAAACTTAGTCACTATTGCGAGTACTTGCTTAGATAAAACATTCATAACATCTATATCATATATACACCATCATCATTGATGATAGTCTATGAAAAAGCATTTGCACCTGGCAACGTCGTCTGTCATCCAGTGTTCGAGCTGAGCGAGGCATCTCAATGTCATCCAGTATGACCATGACCATATGTCATCAAGTATGACTGCCACGTGCTCCTTTAATGTATGTATTCTCTTCCATCTTGGTTGAGAAGACAACCAGTCAACGTACTGATAAACTTCATCAACCCAACTTTAGGGGTATCCCGAGTTTAGCGATCATCTCATATGGTCGCGATCTAATAACTCATACCCACCGTTGATTCTCTATGGTAGAGATCATAGCATACACTGGACTATGATGATATCATCCGCATAAAACCTGATAATCCAAATTATCCTTTTGTTAGCGAAATCTCCGGGTTTTATCTCCTAGCGGGTATTATATCAGAAAGAGCTAACAGTTCAAACAAGGAGTATCCTCAAGCTAAGGTATAAAGCTATGAAGTTTGGACCCAACTTTTTAAGTTTCTCAATCGTAGGATTGCGCCTAATTTTAAAGAAGCTATCACAATGGTTAATATCTACAAAAACAGACTTTGTTCATTATATTTTGAGTTCTAGTATTTTAGAAAATAACTATCAGAACTCCCACTCAAACGAACATCCCTTCTGGTCGTTTCAGCGATAACACGACCCCCATCCATTGCGCAACCCCTCAGTGTCAGAGCCGGCAACAGAACTTCAAAGGTTGACAATTGTCAATCACAACAAATCTGTGACTTATGCTCGACCTTTCGGCCTCCGTGTTCCGATGCCATATATGCATACTGAAAGAGATATGACCTAGAGGCAATTAATAAAGTGTATTTCTTTATCATACCTCGTTTGTTCATAATATATTTTTGTGTCATGCTATAACCGTATTAATCGGAAACATTAATACATGTGTGATGCGTAAACAACCAGGTCCCTAGTAGCCTCTACTAAGACTAGTTTCACGCGATCGATGATCGAGGTTTCCCGATCATAGGGCATGGCGCCGGTCGGCAATAGAAGTCATATCGCTGCACTAGTGGAAAAAGGACTTTCTGTCCAGAGAATTAGTCCTGCTTATATTTGCGGCCGGTACTAATAAGCATCAGTACCGGTTCGAACTATCAGAGGGGAGGGGGGCAACACTACCGGTCCGTAAGGGACCTTTAGTACGTCCGTAACACCGCCCGGTTCTAAACCTCAATGGGATGGCGACGGCCGCGAGGGGCTGGCGAGGGGAGCTTTAGCATCGGGTTGTGTTACGGTCCGGTACTAAAGGTCCTAACCGTTCGACTCCCGCCACGATATTAGATGGGAGTGGATAATTTTCTTCCCCGTCTCTTCATTTTTCGATACGGCCTGGGCTTTCTCTTCTTCCTCTCTCCCTCTGGCGATACTCTCTCTCCCCTCTGATCTCTTCATCCACTCCGGCCACCATGAATCCGGCGGCACCAATCGCGCACTGTGGACCGGTGCTTGCACACACCGCCAATCTGAAGGTGGTTTATACCAACGATAGCACGTTGGTGGGCGGTTAACTCTTCGATTTAGTGAAATGGATTGGTCAAGCTCGGGATCAAGAGAAGTTCATCGGTCTCGACTTCGAGTACACCCCCAATCAGCAAGAGGTTGCGGTCCTCCAACTATGTTTTAAGAAGTATATCTTGGTCTTCAAATGGGCAAGGTACAAAAAATCTCATGCATCCGATCCAAATGTTATATTTGGAGCAATTTTACTTTAATTTGTTGATTGTTGATCAATATATATACTTGGCCGAAATAAGATTGTTGTTGTTCATCAATAGTTGGCCGAAATAAGTTTGTTCAATAGTTGGCCGAAATGAGATTGTTGTTGTGTATACATATAGTTCCAATGCGATTAATTGTGTTGATCAATATATATATATGACAAGGTTTTTGTTTGTTGCATAACTAGGGAGTTGGTAATCGGCACCGTTTGTTTGCTTTGAGATTGGTGCCGAATATTAGAAGAGGTTCCTTTTTAGATGGATTGGTTGGAGAGAATTACCAAAGAGGAATGGGCCTTGCTTCCTTTCATGCCTAGCCCAACCAAAAAGGAAACTGCTTTTGGCCCTGTTCTCTGTTCGCGTCGATCCAAAAACAATGGTTCGTGCCCCGTGCTGTATGCATGTATTGCTTTGGTAGGCAACATAACAGACGGTGCTCAATATATTTTCACGAGATTTTGAAACGGTGCTTAATATATTTTCAGACGGTGCTTGCACATATCACATAATAGTTTTGGAACGGTGCTCAATATATTATCAGACAGTGCTTGTACAGATCACAGATCTTAATGAAACAAGAGAAGAAATCACAATGCTATCCAACTACTCGAATGAAACAATAGAAGAAATTAGTCAAAACTGAAGCAACTCGTACAAACGATACTCAGTTTTACGGAATGAAATCATCTGGGACCAGAAACACATCTAGGAGCTCGGCAAACAGATGCGCCCTTCACGGAGGGTGGCCCAGAGCCACTCGGGGTCCGGTGCAGAGCAGCCCTCCACGGACGAGCTCCGGCGTGTGGTGCCGGACGAGGAGCCCAACGGATCCTCCCCATCACCCGTCCAGTGCCTCCCCATCCCCCGTCCGGTGCCTCCCCATCCCCGTCCGGTGCCCGTGCATCCGGCTCCGGTGCCGCGACCGGAGAGGCCTCCTTCACCCTCGCCGCGCGCTATGGACGGGCGCCGTCGGCGAGCACTCCATCACCGCCGTTGGAGGAGGATAGGCCGAGGAGGCGGTGCCCGGACCAGACGGAGAGGCCGGAGACGGAGGAGAGGCCGAGGAGGGCGTGATGGCCGGAGAGGTGGGCGTGTCGGTTGGCGCGTGGTCGAGCAGGTCCCCTCCCCATCCGGTGCCTACTCCCTCGCATCCGTCGAGGCGTTGTAGGGCGCGGCGGACTTGGATGGGGTGCATGGCGCGGCAGTCGGGTACGAGGGAAGGGGGCGGCCACCGGAGGAGCCTGCGCAGCGGCGCGCTGCCCGGATGCGGGGTGGCCGGGGGCGGCCACCGGAGGAGGCTGCGCAGCGGCGCGCTGCCCGGCTGCGGGGCGGCCGGAGGAAGATGGTCGCTGCTCTATCGCAGATGGGGATGAGAATGAGAGTCACGCAAGAGAGAGAGGATTAAATGATCCGAGCGTGGGGAGGAGGCGGTAGGTGCCGGCGAAGGGGTTGCAGACGGCGAGAGCCTTGGGCGGGTGGGCGGAGGAGGAGGAGGTGGAGGGCGCGGGGGGTGCGACGGGGGAGAAGGAGTGGTGCGGGAGGCCCAGAAGGTGAAGTGCGCGGCGGCGGCGTCCGGACGGGGAAGGCCGAGGTCCCGCGCCTCCCGTCTGCATCGGTGGAGAAGAAGGCCGCGACCGGTGCCCGATGCTGGAGGTCGCCGGCGGGATCCGGGGGAGGCAGCTCGATCCGGGCGCCGGCCGGAGGTGGCGTGTGGCGGCGGTTTTGCCGGGACTGGTGGCGCGTGGGGTGTGGAGGAAGGAGGTGGGAGACTTGGATCGGGCAGGGCTCTGTTTCTTTTTTACAGCGGACCTGGTGGGATCGAGATTAGCAGATGGGAACGAGAGAAGGGTGACTCACGGGATGGGTAGGGCTGCCACATCATTCAGAAGAAAAAAAACGCAGACCTAGTCTCTGTCCAGGAACAGAAAATTTGGGACCACTTCGAACCAAAGAGGAAATACGAAACACCACCGGAAACTAGCTAAAAGAAAAAAATGGAAAGTTTTGGCAGACTTCAAGCACGAATCTCTAAGCAGCATGTGCGGCACCGATTACCCTCTCTAAAATGTTGCAACATACACAGTATTTTCCCTATATATATATATATATATATATATATATATATATATATATATATATATATATATATATATATATATATATATATATATATACCGAAATGAGATTGTTGTTGTTCATCAATAGTTGGCCGAAATAAGATTGTTCAATAGTTGGCCAAAATGAGATTAAATGAGATTGTTGTTGTGTATACATATAGTTCCAATGAGATTAATTGTGTTGATAATTATATATATATATATATGAAAAATACTGTGTATGTTGCAACATTGTGGAGGTGGTAATCGGTGCCGCACATGCTGCTTTGAGATATGTGCTTCAGGGCTGACAAAACTTTCCATCTTTTCATTTTGCTATTCTGGCATAGATCTCAAAGCAATGAACGGTGCCGATTGCAAGCACCCTAATTATGCAACATACAAAAACCTCGTCCTATATGTATATAGGAATAAACAGAGATATGTTGCAACATCGTGGAGGTGGTAATCGGTGCTGCTCATGTGCTTCAAGATCTGTGCTCACAAGTGGTCCAAACTTTCCCTCTGATTCTATTAGATAATTTTCGGGGGTGTTTCATATCCTCTTTGAGTGGGCTTGGTCAGAGATTACTGCAGGAAACAGAGGGCTAGGCCTGCAGCCCTAGACGCTAGTACTGAAAAGCCCACCCGTGACCCCGCAGTCCACCAGTCCACCACCGATCCTTATCCTCTGCGTGCCCATGCCCTCCTCACGTTTCTCCTTCGTTGACCCCTCCCTTCTTCTCTCCCACCAACCGCAGAGCGCAAGGATGGTGATGCCGCCGGCTCGCCAGCCCCGACAACTTCCAGCGGAGGAAGGGCACGGTGCCGCCGGCTGGCGAGATCGCCCTAGCACGCCTCCGGCCGCCTCCTCCCTGTCGCACCCTCGGGCCTCTACGCCGCGAGCCCCGAGGCCTACCCGCTGCACCGTCCTCACCGGGAACCGGATCTTATCCTGCCCGGCACCGGAGGCTGGGCGTGGCGGCACCACGTCGATGGCGGCAGCCACGGGCTCGCCGGCCGCCCCTTGCCGATCCACGCCGCCTCCTGCACCGGATTGGGAAGGGGAGGCACCGGAGGTCCGGCCGTGGCATGCGGCGAGCAACCGGCGATCTACATGGTGCGTTTCTGGTCCCAGATGCATTTCTGGTCCGAGCCTAGTCAACGACGCACCCGCATCACCATGGCTCCGTTTTGATGCGGAGGCGCGCCACGCCGTCTTCACCGTGGCTGCTCTGGCCGTGATAGGCTGCCCCCCGTCCGGCCGGCACGGCGGCTGTACGCCTCCACATGGCCCTCCAACTCCCCATCTAGCCAGGCCTTCATCGCGGCACCGGAGTACAGAGGTGGCGGCACCGGAGTACAGAGGTGGTTGGCACCACACAATTTGTTGTAGGCTCCGTTCCTGTCCGCGTGATTTTGATATTTTTTGCCTTTTCTGATTTCGTTTGTGCTAGAATCGTAGAAACATCAACAGATTGGTGCATGTGCACTTTTTTGTCTGATTTGTTTCTAGTCGCTAGGTACATGCGATGGAATTTTTTCTTCTCTCGAATTTGTGAGAAGAGAGAAGAGACTAGTGGAGCCTAGAGGAACCAACCCGTTCTTGCCTCATTTTTTCTTCATACGACGCATTTTTCTCCATAGATTTTGTACATATCAAGCACCTGATAGATTTGTACAAATCAAGTTCTTAATCTATAGAAGCACCTTTCATGTTTTGGGGGAGCTCCGTATGTGATTAGCTTAGAAACCAAATAATTTCCCTAGGGCTCTGTCCGTTTACAATGTAAATTAATTTTGTATTTTATCGACTGACACAATAGCAAAGGGCAATGGCACCGATGGAACTGTTCACCAACTGAAACAAAAAGTATACACTACCAAAAATGGAAACATGTCCGTCATATGCATGACAGGCTGGTGTGCATAAAACGACACAGTGAGAGGCCAAATATCACGGGCCAAGTTGCCATTTTAGTCGGACCTAGATACGAAATGCAATGTCCACCTTTCCTCTTTAGATTTTCTCTCTCTTTGAGACCACTCAAAAATGGTCCGTGATTTTCTCTCTAGACCACCAAAGGCCATTTTCGTAGCAGGGCCTAGATATCAGGGCCTTCCCCAACTCTTTGAGACCACTTAAATGGACCTAGATATCAATGTCCACCTTCCCCAACTCTCCGGTCAGCAGGGCCTTCATCTCCTGCTAGATCGTAGCCTTGTAGCCTTCATCTCCCCACGGCCTGCTCCTGCTTGCCTCCGTGCCCACCTGACTCCCTACTCCATCTTCCTCTCAATCCCCTCCCGTTTCTCACATCTGGTACCGTCCAGGTCCAGCCGCTCCATGGCAGCCCGCCGGCTCCGCATCGAGCAACCGCAGGAGAGGAGCCGGTCGCGGCCGTCGGGGATGGAGGCGACCTGCCCGGGGAGGAGACGGCTGCCTACATGCAGCTCCTCCGACCGGCTCTGTGGAGGACGCCATGGCCATGGCGGGTGGCTCCGACCCGCCCTCCGAGGACATCCTGCTCGACCACGCGCCGGTAGCCCTGCTCCTCTGCACTCTGGGAACATCCTGTCCCGCGCCACGCCGTTGCGCTCCCCGACTGCGGGCACGCCGACCCGCCTGGCCGTCGCGCCGGCGTTCCCATCCACCCCGCAGTGCGCCATCCCCGCCTCACCGCGCACGCCACCGAGCAGAGCTTCCAACGCCGCTGGCGCGGGCGCGTCCATCTCCGACCCGGCCCGCTCGCCCTTTGCCCTGGCGATGAACCTCTTGAAAGGATCCAGCCGGCTAGGAGGTTCCTCACGGGCTCGACCCCCTTGATCTGCAGCGCCCGAGGTGCAGCGGCGGCCTGCCCCCGTGACCTCCAAGGTGAGGCACCGCAAGGTCGGATGCGGAGGCACCGGAAGCGGGAAGAGGAGGCACCGGAGGCGAGAAAGGGAAGGTGATGCGGCCATAGATGTAGGTGGTTCAGATTTATGAGCTGGTGTTCTTTCTTTTTCCGGCTAGATCCAAATTATGGTATTTATTCACTCGTCCGTTCGGATCCTCAGATAGATCCGTGCTATTTCCTGCTATTTGTTTGATTGGGCTCCATTGAGTGGGCACAGATTTTTGCATACTCTAATGATTTGTGTTGGCACCGAATTGGAGAGCTCGGCTACCTTCCTCCAGGAATTTCTACCATGTACGAGGTGTTCATTTGGTTATTCACATGATCTGTACACACACCTTTTAGCTTGTTGGATGGCACCGTATGTGATTCAAAGTAGTCACAGAATGATTCTGAACTGGCACCGTTTTATTTTTCTTGCACTCCGTAGATGAAATCATGTTTCAGATTGGTTTATGGAAAATAACCAGTTTATGCTTTTTTGTAATTGTTGATCTAAATTAACCTAAATACTGTGTTAACTTTGTTTACTTTCTCAAACACGACCCGATAAAGCGCGTTGAACATCTAAATTAATTTACCTAAATTGTGAATGCACCGAGCGAACACGCATTAGCCATAAAAAAAAGAACCTGACATGTTAAGAATCCAACACGATGAACACAATTTTTGCTACCACACCCGAGAGAGCCTGGCCGACCTGCTCGTGACAAGTTTTTTTGGACAGATCAGCAGATGCAGAAACGATGCAAGAATCATGTGGCTGAGTTGCCGTTTTTGTTGGCCTAGGCATGAAAGGAAGCATCCCTCATTACTCATTTCATTACTCATTGATAATTCCCTCCAAACAACCCATCTCAATAGGAACCCTTCTCAAGATAACTACCCCACGTGTGTTTCACACAGTGTATGGAGTATCTATCATAACATGAGGTATGTATCATGTAGTATGGAGTATATAATGCTATTTCAGTACTATAGATATTTTTTTTAGTTCTATGTAGAAAACTTCTACATACTTCTCTTTTATATGCATATATGACGATATTTCGAGTATATAGTGTAAAATATTAGGCCATTTGCAATTTTTTCATTAAAGTTGTTTTTGGGTATCTTAGATATAGTATACGAACATACTCAAACCGATAAATTATGACAAATACTTCCGTAAGTTGGTATATGAGACGTGGGGTAGTTACCTTTGAGGGTAGAAACCATTTTACATATATATATATATATATATATATATATATATATATATATATATATATATATATAGGTTAAATGCTTTCTACTCCCGGGTGTAACTACACTCATGTCTCGTATACCACCTTACGGAAGTATTTGTCATACTTTATTGGTTTGAGTATGTTCATATACTATATCTAAGATACCCTAAAATAAGTTTCGTCAAAAAATTGCAATTGTCCTAATATTTTACACTATATACTCAAAATACCGTCATATATGCATATATATGCATATAAAAGAGAAGTATGTAGAATTTTTTTACATACTGCCTAAAAAGAAGTATCTTTAGTACTAAAATAACATTATATACTCCATACTACATGTTACATACCTCCCGGTATGATAGATACTCCATACTCGCGTGAAACACACATGGGTGTAGTTACACCCGGGTGTAGTATGAATATGTCCTATATATATATATATATATATATATATATATATATATATATATATATATAGGTTAAATGCTTTCTACTCCCGGGTGTAACTACACCCATGTCTCGTATACCACCTTACGGAAGTATTTTTCATACTTTATTGGTTTGAGTATGTTCATATACTATATCTAAGATACCCTAAAATAAGTTTCGTCAAAAAATTGCAATTGTCCTAATATTTTACACTATATACTCAAAATACCGTCATATATGCATATATATGCATATAAAAGAGGAGTATGTAGAATTTTTTACATACTGCCTAAAAAGAAGTATCTTTAGTACTAAAATAACATTATATACTCCATACTACATGTTACATACCTCCCGGTATGATAGATACTCCATACTCGCGTGAAACACACATGGGTGTAGTTACACCCGGGTGTAGTATGAATATGTCCTATATATATATATATAGGGAAAATACTGTGTATGTTGCAACATTCCGGTGAAGGCAATCGGTGCCATCCATCTGCATCGTGATCCGTGTTCCAAACTTCCCCCCTTCCTCTATTATGATTTTCAGTTGTGCGGCGCGAATTTCCTCTTTGGTTCATGGTCCCGGTGGACTCCTGCATTGTAGCCCTACTAGGCCCGTATCCTACCCTGACCCTGATGCAGAGCAGTCCCCACCGACGAAAGTAGCAGACCTGTGGCCTTGCAATCCCTCATCAGATCTCCTGTGATTTACTTTCTCTCTCCCGTGATCCCAATCCACACCCAGCTCGATCCCGTCGATCTGTGCAGCTCCCAGCCGTCCCGGCGAGCTCCACCGCACCGCCCGCTGCTCCTTTCCCCAATCTCCCCATCCCTCCATTCTCCTCCGCCTCCACCCTTCCCAACCCTATTCCGGCCAACCCCAGCCCGAGCTCGCGCACACCGGAGGCCGAAGCGCCATCACCGGAGCCCGGAGTCCTGCAGCTCTGTCGAGGCGCAGCTCTGTCGAGCTCCGCCCGCGCGCGCCCCGGCGACCTCCATGTTCATTCCGTCCCCGGCCGCTGCCGCTGCCGCGTGCGTCCCCGGCGGAGTGCGGTGACGCATCCTTCTTCCTCGGCTCCGGCCCCGCTGACGAGGAGCTAACTCGGCAAGTCCCAGGGTTGTGCACCCCGGGTTGATTGATGGGGAGAGAGGAGAGTGCAAAGTGATCACGACGGCTGACAAGCGAGGTTTACCCAGGTTCAGGCTCCCGGAGGATAACACCCTACTCCTGCTTGTCTGGTTATTGATGCGAGTAGCGATTACAATGGCGAGATTGCGATCTCGCTAGGGTTTGTGGTTCTGAGCGTGTCCTCTAGGACGGGCAACCCTCCTGGCTTTATAGGCAGCCAGCTCTCGGGTGGTTGGTACAGATACGGTAGGTTACAAGTCCTAACCGAGTTGGACTAGGATATGAGATACCCCGAGTGGGCCTTCTGCGGGCCTTTCCATCCTTGGCGCGGCCCAGGTAGCCTCATCGTGGGCTACCCGCAAGGTAGCCCCACGTCAGTAGCCCCCGAGTGCTTGATCGAATCTCAGAGTCGGACAAAGGACTCCTTCTTCCTGGACGCGCCATTGGGTTGCTTGATCTTGAGCCTAAACCCGAATTTCTTCAGTCGAACCAGCCGCTCCCGATGGGAGTAATCTGTGCAGTCGAATTACTTTGACTTCCTTTTGCGAAGCTTGCTTCTATTCAGCTTGCTTTGGCTTACTTGCTGGATGGATTCGGCTGCTTGAGCTTACTGTGTTGCCACTCGAAGGGTTACTTCGGGTGCTCGGATCACTGGCTGATCTTACCTTGTTGATTTCAGCTACGAAGCTTACCACTCGAATGAATCTTTCGAGTTTCTTCGGTATTGATTTCGGAGCCGTTGGCTTGGTGACGTCATTGATGACGGTTGTGCTGCACGCCTCTGCGCCCGATGGTATGGTCCTGTCCATGTGGCTTCGACTAGCATGACTTCCATGGGGACCTTGTCCTGGCTTGGCGGGTTGACATCGCCTGTTGTGGTTGCAGTGCTTGCTGTACTCTGAGTCTTGATGGATCTTTGTGTGATGCACTCGAGGAAGACGCCGGGTGGGACTGGCACCCTGTCCGAGCCCATGTTAGCTAGGGCGTCGGCTTCCTCGTTGCTTTCACGGCCGACGTGGCGTAGCTCGCAGCCGTCGAAGTTTCCTTCCATCTGATTGTAGAGGTCTCTGTAGGCGATCATGTTGTCAGCGATGGCGTCGCAGTACTTCATGGTTTGCTGTACCACCAGGTAGGAGTCGCCGTAGATCATGAGGTGCGTGGCGCCGCAGTTCTTGGCCATCCGCATGCCGTGGATCAGGGCCTCGTATTCGGCTTCGTTGTTGGACGGCTTCGGGAAGTCCATCTGCAAGACATACTTGAGCTTGTCGCCTTTGGGGGAAATGAGCACGACTCCTGCCCCGACTGACTTGAATTTTTTGGAGCCATCAAAGTACATTGTCCATGCGTTGGACAAGTCGGGGATGTTCGGTAGCTGGGCTTCTATCCACTCAGTGGTGAATTCTGGGAGGACTTGGGCCTTGATGGACTTCGGGTGAGCATACTTCAGCCCCCATGGTCCTAGTTCGACAACCCACTTGGCGACTCGTCCTGTCGCGCGCTGATTTGTGAGGATGTCTGCTAGTCCGGAGGAGCTTACCACCGTGATCGGGTGCTCGGAGAAGTAGTGGACGACCTTTCTAGAGGTCATGAAGACTCCGTATGCCAGCTTCTGGTAATGCGGGTAATTCTGCTTGGACAAGGTGAGCACCTCGCTAAGGTAGTAGACGGGCCTCTGCACCGGGTGGCTGTGCCCTTCCTCTTCGCGTTCGACTACGAGCACCGTGCTCACCACCCTGTTTGTTGCTGAGACGTACAGGTAGAGCGGCTCGTTTTCCAGTGGTGCCACGAGGACCGGAGAGGTTGTCAGTGTCTTCTTGAGATGGTCGAATGCGTCCTGCGCCTCTTGCGTCCACTCGAACTTGTCTGACTTCTTCATCAGTTGGTAGAAGGGTAAGGCCCTTTCTCCCAACTTACTAACGAACCGGCTAAGAGCTGCGACTCGGCCGGCTAATCGTTGCACCTCCCTGAGCTTCGTTGGTGCTTGCATTGTGAGTACGTTCTGCACCTTCTCGGGATTTGCTTCGATTCCTCTTGCGGATACAAGGTACCCTAGTAGCTCTCCGGCTGGCACGCCGAACACGCACTTCTCTGGATTGAGTTTGATCTGGTATACGTCCAGTGCGGCGAAGACCTTGCGTAGATCGTCGACTAGGGTATCCTCCTTTCGGGTAGTGACGACAATATCGTCCACGTAGACTTGGACGATCTGCCCGATTAGCCCCTTGAGGCATGCTTGCATTGTCCGCTGGTACGTGGCACCTGCGTTCTTTAACCCGAACGGCATCGTCTGGTAGCAGAAAACGCCGTCGGGTGTGATGAAAGCTGTCTTCTCTTCGTCCTCGACCTTCAGCCTGATCTGCTGGTAACCTGAGTAGGCATCCAGAAAAGATAGGCGTTCGCAACTTGCAGTCGAGTCGATGATCTGGTCTATCCTCGGGAGCAGGAAGTGGTCTTTGGGGCAGCATTTATTGACTGCGGTGAAGTCCACACACATGCGTAGTTTCTTCGTCTTCTTTTTCTCAACTAGAACCGGGTTAGCGACCCAGTCCGAGTCCTTGATCTCTCGGATGAACTTGGCGTGCAATAATCTGTCGACTTCCATGGTGATAGCGTCTCGTTTGGGCCCCGAAAAGCGTCGCATGGATTGCTTGACAGGCCTTGCGTCCTTGTGTACTTTCAGAGAGTGCTCGGCGAGTTCCCTGGGTATCCCCGGCATGTCAGAAGGTTGCCATGCGAAGATTTTCCAGTTCTCACGTAGGAACTCGACGAGCGCGCTTTCCTATGCGGGTGTCAGGCTTGATGAGACCTTGACTGTCTTTCCGCTGTCAGTCGGATGGACTTGGTGGGTGACGGTGTCGTCATTCGTGTTGAATGCTGCGTCTTTGGCAGGCTTCTTGCGAGCCGGGAAGACGGTCTTGTCGTTGTCGGCTGATATGGCTCTGAACCGCTCTTCGACGCCGAAAGACTTGGAGATCCTGGCAAACTCGCGGTCGCAGCTGTTGGAGAGCCCAAAGTCACCGCGGACGGTGATTACTCCTTTTGGCCCAGGTAGTTTTATCATCAGGTAGGCGTATTGGGGTACCGCCATGAACCTGGCAAAGCTTGGGCGTCCGAGGATGGCGTGGTATTGCGACTTCCAGTCGACGACCTCAAAGTCTATCGACTCCTTCCTGAAGTGTTCGGGTGTACCGAGGATGACGTCGAGTGTGATTGTTCCCATGGGTGTGATTGCTTGCCCTGGTACTATGTCGTGGAAGGTGGTTTCCGATTCCGGCAATTTCTCTGTCGACCTGTTCATTCGCCTGAGGGTATCGGCGAATATGATGTTGACGCCACTGCCCCCGTCCAGGAACACCTTCTTCAGGCTGTAGTCGCCAATCAAAGCCTCAATCACGAGTGCGGCGTGTCCTGGTCGGACTACCTCCGCTGGGTGATCTGCCCTGGAAAATGTGATTGGTGTCTCCGACCCGCGCAGGTAGTTTGGTACCGCGCGCGGGCTGTTGATGGCTTGAAGTACTTGGCGTGTGATGATTTTCTGCCTTCTGTTCGACGGGGGTCCCTTCTGGATCATGTTCAACTGTCCCCGTGCGGCTGGGTACGTGTCGGCTGCTGCCAACGGACCTTGTTGCTGCTGTTGCGGCTGGGGGAACGCTCCTGCCGCCTGCACTTGATTGTTATTTGCGGGTGCTGCCTGGATGGCTAGCTGTGGTGCCGCTTGTATGGCCTGTACTGGGGCGATGATTTGCTGCATGGCGTGTTAGATTTTTCTTGCTTTGCGACAATCCTTTAACAAGTGGTTTGAACCCCACTTTCCTGTTGCCGGGTTGCGGAACGAGTGATGCTTACATGGTTGCATCAGTTCCTCTGCCGGGGTTAACGGGCGCTTCCACTCACGCTTCTGATTTCCATCGCTGTGGTCGATGCTGCTGCTGCCACGGTTGTACTGACTCGAGCTGGGCTGTCGACTTTGCTCGTGCTGTCTGCTGCCCTCACGCTTGACCTCGCGGGGGGTTTCATAACCCGCCGCTACTAACTCGATTGAGTCGTGCGTGTAACGTGCCTTCCTCTTCTGACGTGACTCGCGCCAGTTGCTTGTTTCGCCTTCCTTTTTGGGAGAAGTTTCGCGGACGTAGTCCTCTCCTTCAGCCCATTGGTTGGCTGTCTTCATTAACTCTATTGTGGTCTTCGGCTGGAGCCTACCAAACTCCTCCCGGAGGTCGCGGCGAGCAACGCCATGCATGAAGGCGTCCATCACCCTGTCCTCTGATACGGGTTCCATGGTATTGCGGAGGAGCGTCCACCTCTGGATGTAAGATCGGAGCGACTCGTCCTTCCCTTGCTTGCAGGCCTGCAACTCGATGTAGGTCGTTGGCCTGGCGAATGTTCCTGAGAAACTCTTGATGAAGTTATCTTGGAATTCCTCCCATGTTCGGAAAGAGTCTTTGGGTTGGCTTGTGAGCCACCCGCGTGCCGAGTCTGTCAGCATGAGCTGGATGTACTGCATGGCTGTAGTCGACGTTCCGCCTTGACAGGTGCAAGCGATGAGGTAGTCCTCGAGCCATAGCTTTGGGTCTTGCTTCCCGTCGTATTTTGGTGTGCCCGCCGTCAACTTGAAGCCTTTAGGCATGCGGGTGTCGCGGATGTTGAAGGAGAAACATGCTGCGCCACACGGCTCGAAGTCGCGGTCGGCGTGGTCGTTTGCGTGTGCCACGCTAGCCGAACGTTCCTTGCGGTTGCGGTCCACCGTATTCTGCGTCAGGACGTCACGGAGGTCCTTGATTGCTTGTCGCTGCGCCGCTGGGGCGCCCGACATCGTTGGCTCAGTCGCTCTGTTGCTTGGCCCCTTGGCCGCCAAAGCCTCTTCGATTGCCCTTATGGAGGCAATTTGTTGTTTGTGGAGAAGGGAGCGCGCGTCTCCCTCCGGTGGCTGCGTGAGCCGGAGGTATGTCTCGACTGATATCAGGGCGGCATTCGCCGTCTTCGGGACGGGTATCCCATTCTCGTCTTCGGTGACGAAGGACGAGTCGAGGTTGCGGGTGAGCCTTGTTCGATCAGCTTCTCCCATGTGGGGGACACGGGCTCTGGTTCGCCGTGCTCCCTGATTCACCTCTGTGGAGGATGTGAAGGAGAGAGCAGCTCGCCTGGCACTCGACGCATCCGCGTCCCTTTTGCGCCTGAGAAGTTCGGCCTTTTCGGCGCGAATTCGTTCGCCTTCCTTGCGTAGCAAGTACTGGACCGCCAGGTGATCGTCTCGATGTGCGTTGGGTGGCGGGAACGTGCCCTCGTCCACATGCTTCATTGCTTGGATCGCCATATCACGCGTGATGACAAGTTTCGTCTGGTCCGGCATGTCCACCTCCAGTGGGTATGCGGGTTCGTCTTCGTCGTCATGCGGCGCTGTGCCGGCCATGAAGACCTGCCTGGGGTAGGCATGGATTGGAGAGTTGGTGCTGCCGCTGCTACTTATGTCACCCGCTTCTTGCTCGGGGTCGAAAATTGCCGCGACGTGGCGCGTGGCGCACCCGCTGTCGCGTCTCTTCGCGATTGTCCATGTGCCCGCACTCGACGGGGCGAGTGCGAGTGGCTTGGGGTAGACCTGGGACTTCCAGGAAGATGAGGGCGCGTGCGACGTTGATGTCGGACGCGGGCCCCCGGTCGCACGTGCGGGCGCGACGGTGGAGGTGGGGCTTGACTTGATTGACCGCGCGATTGAGGTTGGGGTAGTAGACTCGATTCGCGTGGTCGTTGCCGAGGTTGTCGACGTAGATGTCCTCTTCGCGGGTACGGCTGGCGCAAACCTTGCGGGTGCGGCAGATGCGATCTTCGCGGGTCCGGCGGTCGCGATCTCCGCGAGTGCGGCAGATGCGATCTTCGCGGGTCCAGCGGTTACGATCCCCGCGGGTGCGGCAGATGCGATCTTCGCGGGTCCGGCGGTCGCGATCTCCGCGAGTGCGGCAGATGCGATCTTCACGGGTCCAACGGTTACGATCTCCGCAGGTGCGGCAGATGCGATCTTCGCGGGTCCAGCGGGCGCGGTGGTCGGCGATTTTGATGACGCCGCCGCGCGTAACGCCGTAGTCGTAGACCTGAGCATGCCACGACTATCGATGCAACAGAATATGGAGCCGAAGGTGATGTGTATACCTTTGTTCAGATCGGCGTACACCGATTGATGAGCTGACGAGTGGATGACGTACTCGAAGGAGCCGAATCGGATCGACTCCCTAATGGCGGGTGCGCCGATCTTCATTGCGGATGGAGCCGGCGTGACCATGATCCTAGCACTTGTTTGAACTTCCCACAGACGGCGCCAATTGACGAGGAGCTAACTCGGCAAGTCCCAGGGTTGTGCACCCCGGGTTGATTGATGGGGAGAGAGGAGAGTGCAAGGTGATCACGACGGCTGACAAGCGAGGTTTACCCAGGTTCAGGCTCCCGGAGGATAACACCCTACTCCTGCTTGTCTGGTTATTGATGCGAGTAGCGATTACAATGGCGAGATTGCGATCTCGCTAGGGTTTGTGGTTCTGAGCGTGTCCTCTAGGACGGGCAACCCTCCTGGCTTTATAGGCAGCCAGCTCTCGGGTGGTTGGTACAGATACGGTAGGTTACAAGTCCTAACCGAGTTGGACTAGGATATGAGATACCCCGAGTGGGCCTTCTGCGGGCCTTTCCATCCTTGGCGCGGCCCAGGTAGCCTCATCGTGGGCTACCCGCAAGGTAGCCCCACGTCACCCGCGCCGGCTCTGCCTCCTTCTTCCTCAGCTCCGTGGAGTCCGGCGATACGCGGTGACGCATCCGGGAGCTCCGGCCACGCGCGGACCAGCGATTTCGACTTGACCAGGAGGCACCGGATGCATACAGGCAGGCACCGGATCGCGTCCGCGACGGCACCGGAGCAAGGAATTGCGGCACCGGAGGTCGGCCATCTTCTTCTGCACCTCCGCCCGGCGACCTCCCGTCATGCGCCGCCCCGGGTTCCTCCACCACGCGCCGCCGCGCTCCTCTACCGGCGGCGCCCGCGCCCGCGACTATCCCCACCCCCACCGGCGGCGATTTCTTCGAGGGATTTGTCACAAAGGATGATGGGGGAGTAAAACGGGAACGAAGTGAGCAGGTCTAATCCGTCCTCGCCCAATGGCCGGAGCAGGCTCTCATCCCTGCATCGTGTCCCCGGTGTCCATGGCGTCACCTCTCTCCATCGAGCTCCCTCTCGCCTACGGCCCCGTTTGGTATTGTACTAGGCACCGTTTGGTAGTTTGTCTAGGCACCGTTTCATTTTTGGTAGGAACCGTTCAAGTATCAGTTGATATCAAGCCTCTTCATATGGATTTTCTGTTTGTGATGGCACCGATGATATTCTCTCTTCCAGACTCTGGTATCAGTTCATCCGGTTCTTTGGTATTGTCTACCGAGGAGTGATTTTGTTCCTTTGTGATTAGTTCATCCGGATCTGTTGTTCTAGCACCGTTTTTGTGATTTGTAGGCACTGTCCTTTCTTGCTTGGTTAGTGGAGCAGAGATAAACACTACACACAAGCTTGTAATTTTAGGCACCATTCGATCTGTTCCATGACAAAAAAACAAACAAAATAAGTTGGCAAGCATGTAAGATAGGTGCTAAAGAACTAGGTGCCTGTGACACATCTGACCACGGGCCTGGGACCATTGTCTTGCAGTTGCCGTTTTTGAAGGACTAGGTGCTAAAGAACATGCACACCCATTCCTCTTTTGTATTTCCCTCCTAAGAGAGCCACCGAAATGAGACATGTCCAATAATTCGGTACCAATCCCAAAGCAAACGAACGGTACCGATTGCATGCACTCTAGTTATGCAACATACAAAAACCTTGTCCTATATATATATATATATATATATATATATATATATATATATATATAGGAAAAATACTGTGTATGTTGCAACATTCCAGAGGTGGTAATCGGTGCCGTCGATGTGCTTTCAGATCTGTGCGTAGGTGGGAGCCCCATTTTTCCTTTATTTAATTAATATTAAATTAATATAAAAATCCCATTAATTCATAATTAATATATTTATATATAATTCAATATCCCGTGACTCCGAAAACTCTTTCGGACCACCCGAACAACTTTCGGACATTCCTGGAACCATTCCAGACCTCTCCGGAACTCCTTCCGGACCACCGGAACTCTTTCCGGATTATTTCTCTCTCTCCAACAAAAACCTATAAAATTCCAGAACCTATCTCCTAGCGTCGCCAAGACCTTAAGTTTGTTACGCTACGGTTCGGGAACACTCCAGACATGGTCGAGACACTCCGCTCGCCAATGATCGTCAGGGATACCTGGAAATATATGACGACCCCTGTGCATTCCACGAATATCGTCGTTGAACCATAAATATGATATTCATTCCCTTTGTCTCTGCGATACTACCTTGTCCGAGATATGATCGTAGACACACCGACGCCTTTGCTGTATCTCGTTACCGACGAAGGTTATTAACTCGTCTGTGATATTACATCTCCATGACCTAGTCATAAGCTGCGCAGCTATATAGATGCAATATCACCGAGTGGGGCCAGAGTATCTTTCCATTACAAGAATGAACAAATCCCGCTCTTGATCCTTACGTCTCGATGCTCTTTCGGAATACCCAAGATGGACACCGTTATTGTCATGCTATATAAGAAACAACGTTTGATGCTCTCAAAGTACCCCTACGAAGCATTAATAAGTACGGTCTCACGGTCTAAGGAATAAGCTATCATATTCTTATCTATTGCAAATGACAAACATCGTAATACGATCTTATTGCAATACTTTGCGTATGTCCACCACCTTATTCAACTAACAAGATGACCCCATTGTCAACCGACGTCATTGTCCTTGATCGGGAATCTCGATCAACTGTTGCCCAATGGACTAGCTCATATAGAGGCTTGCTAGGGACCTGGTTGTCTATCTATCACACGTGTATTAATAATACCGATTAATACAGTTATAGCATAATACACAAACCTATTATAAACTTATGAGATAATGCAATAAATACTACTTATTTATTTGCCTCTAGGGCATATCTCCTTCAGTCTCCCACTTGCACTAGAGTACAAATAAACTAGCTGCATTTTACTTTATCAGAATCCCTTATCAAATAAGAATCATTTGATAATGCTTGCTTGTGGAAAAGTGTTACTGCACAATCCATGATTGTACATGCTTTTGCGATTCACTGACATCAACTTGCTTGATATCACCACGTTGTCCAACAACATATATGTAAATACCGTAACTAAGTGAGACTCATGTTTCCCAGCGCTTACTCTGATTATACTAACCAGATAACTGCCCTGAAAAACACACTCAGCCATGCAGAGCCCTTTGTAACAATTACAAACTCGCGATATCTACATACTTTCACATCAATGTAGAAAACTTGACATTCAAATGTCAATCCCTTAACTAACGCACATCTACTTCCAGCAAATTCCAAATTTACTTTCATAACTGCTCTTATTCCAAGAACATCGGTTATATTTCATCGAGCAGATAATATGGTTTCTGTATGATGTCTAATATATACATAATAGACCCACATGTCATACAACCATTACCTTCATGCATCATTACTCTTAATGATCAATTGGATTCCAAAGGACCATCCTTTTGATTCTATTCTGACTCCTCAGATATAATCCAACATAACTCGACTAACTATTTAAAATTCCCGTTCTATTTCAAAATAGACACTAACTTTTAAATAGTTTCACAACTTCATCCTATTCTATTGGTACAGTTTCACAATGTGTTAACTACACAAGATGAATTCGACTCCCACTCAAACTATGTCTCCACATATTTGACAACACACGCTCCCACTCAAAAACGTGTTATCCACATATTTGAGTTCCTGAGCTCCCACTCAAAAATATGTTCCATACATATTCCACCTGAGTAAACTAACTCTGACTCTCACTTAAATCGACATTTTGGTCTAACCAAAATCATTGATCTATTATCAATTGGAATTCAATACAAACTCCAGTATTACATTAATACAAATCTCTCAGACTTCAAGCATGTCTACATAAATGCAGTCAACAAATTTGATCTTGTACAAGACACATTTCTTGACAAGACATGCTCCTGCGTCTTTCTTATAGTCACATTTTCATATAACACTTTATATGACGATTAAACAATCTTATTCCTCTAATAAGAATTGCAGCAACAATTACTCTCTTAATCCTTTTAAACGTAACTTGGATTTCCAGGCTGAAAAGCCTTTGTTCGTATTCCGATACTTTCTCAACTTTCTTTGTATTCATAAAGCGCACCTTGATCTGTCAACAAGATCTGTAATACTCAATACAGTGCTGTGACCCGACAACAATATTAAATATAACAACACTTTATTTAGAAGTTTCTTTTATGAAAATATTGTGATCTTTATGAAGAGGATTGCAAGCAGAAAACAATTTTCTAGTCTCCCTCACTCTTAATCACTAAACTTTCATTAGCAGACATATACTCTTTGGAACACTTTCCAACATAGGTCTGACACTTTATTCCAAACATTCTAATTCCAATCCATAAACCGTAATTCGGAAATCACCTTTTCCTCGGAATTACATAGACAACAAAATAAACTTTGTTTCTAATTGATTTTGGAATACACTCTCATCCAATGCGAGCAATCTACAAAGAACCACTCATGTATATTCCGAATTATCGCATAATCATATACATGTCGACACTACTGTGGATCCTACGAATTCTTGTTGAGAAAAATATCTATTTTCTAAAGTGGACATCGACTATAATGTTTCGAACATATTAGGAGATTCTAAGACTGATTCTGACAGACCACACTTTATTTAAAATAGAGCATGATTATAATTCCCCACATGTCTCCACATATGACATTATAATATTGTAAAACGAATTTTCACAAGTCTTTTGTGTTGAAACCATAATTCAAAAATATTTTCCTTTGATCGAATTTTGTGAATACAATATTCACTAATCTTTCTTCTGAAAAACCCCATTTGATCTATTATCAAATCAATTTGAGACTCCATAATTTATCGGGCAAATACTCCTATTTACCAAAATCATAGAAGAATTCGGATCAAGCAAAACACCATTGATTAATCATTAAAAATGACTCTCAATCAATTTCCTCTAGTATTGCAACTTCAATACTGCATTTCAAACTTTAATCAATTTTGGCACTCGAAATACTTAAATGGACCAAAAATATCCATTACTTCTTTCATTGCCTTTATGACTAAATTCGATGGTGTTTGTTCTTTGGACACATAATTTTATCATTCCTGCTATTATAAATGTATATCATACACATAATGTAATTGAGATGTGATGCAAATTACTCATAACATGAAACAACTGCTTTGTTCCATAACATAAAACAACTGATGTGTTCTATATGAATAATTATGTCTTGTAACATTCAAGACACCAAACTAGATCACATTCTCACTATTACAAAATGTCTTATCAAAAACTATTGATGATAACTAATATGATATCTCGAGGGCGTGAGCACTACTGGCCATTAACTTGCCATCACTTGTGCACTGTCACGTCACCCTTCGCCACATACTTGTGATAATCAGGGACTGTTTCACAAACAGAACAATTATCAAACACTTTTCATCAAGTATGAGAAGAATACATTTATATCTTCGTATATCAAATATACCCATAGCGTCGAAGAACTCTTCTTCGATGAATCAACTTTTAGAGATTTGAACTTGTTCACGAACATGAAGAAGCTCACCGTGTCTCTATAGCATATTCACGCACATGCTATTCACAGCTAGGAGGTAAAGCACAATCTCTATTGCACTGGAGTTCGCTATCTAGAAATCGTAGATATTCGTAAGCCTGAAGTAGATGTCACACAACTTCTTCAACTGAGTTTCCAGACAGGTATGCTCCCCATGTAAATGGTCCGGAACTTTCTAAGCTGTCTGAACTGCTCAAGACTCAATTCATCTTTGAAGTGACCTCTGATCGCATCAATCACGACATATGGCTCCATGTGTTGAAACAACTTTCAACTCAGGTGCTAGGCATATGCTCATGACGATCGTCACTTCCATGAACATGTCATGATGCTTACGGAACTCATCATCTTCCTCCTTGCTATCAGAATCATCTGGTCTAACTCCTAACTAATGTTCTAGCACATATAGGATGTTTGTTGTGTTTGGAAAATGTTTCTAAAACCAATGTACCAGCTGATGAAGTTGGACCCGTTGGCTTCCAAGGTAGAATCCGAGCTCTTGAAGAAGTAACCGAAGCGTAGTTCCGTAGTCTCCAGATGTGATCGCAAAAGAGGTAAGATAAGTTTATAATATATAGGTGAGTTTTAGTTCTATAATCTCATTATCAAAAACACACCACACCAAGATTATTATCCCTAAAAATAATAATGGCGATTACACGACCCTCATCCACCACACTACCCCCGATCATCACGGCCGGCAGCACAGCTTCAAAGGTGGACATAACATGTCGATCACAACAACTCTGTGACTCGTGCTCGATCTTTCGATCTTCCCGTGTTCCGAGGCCATACCTCTGAGTATGCTAGGCTCGCCAATCAAACCTCGAAGACCCTGCGCGTGCAACATGGCTTACACCCACTGTATGCGAACGACGAGATGTGTGACACCCGATCATCACGGCCTGCCTCATAACGTAGAACTTTCTTGGTGGTGCGCAACGAGGGAGAACACAATTTTGGTATTTGTTAGGGATCATCCTATTTATGATGCTACCGTTGTATATCTAGCATATAAGCAATCAATAGGATGCACACACAACAGCACACAATAATGATGCAATGAAGTGCGATGTGACATGGTCGATGCGCCTGGATCATCATGGCGCCATGTGCCTGGCCCCCGGCGCCCCGGCATGGCTCCGAGTCTACAGAGCCCTCCATTGCCTCCGACAGTACGAGTAATATCAAAACTTACCGTAACCATGTCACATGAAATAACGCCTCTGCAAAACAAAGTTAGACGCCTCTAGCTTTATTTAGTTTTGCAAGTTTTACGTGGCATATAGGCTTATTCGTAAGAGAATCGCTTCCCTACCTACGAACTTTGTACCACAACGTCGATCGTATAATTGCATGTTTAAGCATCCCTTTCGGGCCCTCCATTGAAAATGCTTTGCCGACTAGAGAGAGAGAAACAGACACCCGCCAGCCACAGATACGGTGCAAGCCGTATGTCAGTAGTGGAACCAGTCTCGCGTAAGCGTACGCGTAAAGTCGGTCCGGGCCGCTTCATCAACTCAATACCGAAGGCATCGCAAGTGCACGCTAGAGGGTAGCAAATATAAGAAAGACGCCCTCATTCAACATGAGTTCTAACCGTACCAGCAGTACTACGCATAGATTGGCTCTGATACCACTGAAGGGGTAACGATGCAGAAAACAATAATTTTTCTAGCGAACGGAAACCTAACTAGCCAGGATCTATCTATCTAGTACATGCCATAACGGTGGCGGAACGGGTTACATTACCTCCATGTAGACCGATAGCGGGGATTACGCTCCCGCACAAGCGTTGACGATGAAGTCGTACGTAGCCGACCTCGAGGTCGCGGAGAACTTGCCGCGATGTCGGAGTCGATGACGCCGGGGTGTCGATGATGATCTGCGTCGACGGGCGTCGGGCGGAAGAAGGCAGAGCGCCAGCACCAGGACTGGTGCGCCAGCCGCAGAGGGGGAGGTGGCGTGGCGTCTGCAGGGGCGAGACGACGTCGCCCAAGCTTCTCAAAAGAGTAGCCTCCGAGCACTCGCAAACATACGGAGCTTAGCGACAACTCCCGGTCATTCAGATCCAGCTGAAATCGCAGGAGTAGATATTATCTTAAATCCCGCAGAGCAACGACGCTCTACGGTATGGCTTAGGTGGAGAGAACCCCTTTCCTCAGCCACCCCACTGCCTCTCGACCCCAACTACCCATCCTCCCGTGACCCCCTCCCCCGTGCTCCTCTCTCTCTCGGTTCTCTTCTCATCTTATCCCCACCTCCCCATCCCTCACACCCAACCACCCATCTTATCCTCCCACCCCTCACACCCAACCACCCCCACCTCCACATCCTCCTCCCGGCCGGATCCCCTCCCCCTTCATCGTCAGGTGGCTGGACGAAGTGGCACCGGTGGCCGACGCCGCGGCACCGGATCCCGACCTCCATCCGGCCCCGCGCCTCCCGACGAGGTCGCCGCCCCCGGCCACGCTCGGACGGCCTCCCGCGCTGGACGGCACCGGCCCCGCGCCTCCCGACGAGGTCGCCGCCCCCGGCCCTGCTCGGACGGCCTCCCGCGCTGGACGGCACCGTCCCCACGCCTTCCGACGAGGTCGCCGCCCCCGGCCCCGCCCGGGCGGCGCCATCCCCTCCCCAGCCTCTTCCTGCCCCCTCCGCTGTATCGCAGGCCAGAAGCTCCTCTCCTCGAGCTCGTGGCAGGTACTCGCCGGTGCCTCGCAGTGGCACTGGGGGCCGGCGGCGCGCGCGTGGTGGAGGCGCTGGTGGCCTGCGACGGGCGCTTGGTGTAGGTGCTAGGGGACGGCGACCCCGGCCGGCCGGCAGCCTTCCCCATCGAGCTCGCCTCTTTGCCGCTAGGGGCCGGCGACACCCCGTCCACCCCGTAGTGCAGTCATCGCGGCCGGCACCGGAGCCAGGAAACAGAGGGCACCGGAGGCCGTGCTTCGAGGCACCGGTCCACCCGCCCCCATCTTCTTCCCCAACCACGACCACCTCCTGCGCGCCGGCAGGCCGTCCATCTTCCCTTCCCTCCCGCTTCCGGAGCCCGGCGATGGCGGCACCGGATGGGGCACCGAACGCCATCTTCTCCTCCACGGCATTTCTCCCTGCTATGCAATTTTCTGCCCTGAATGAGATTTTCCATCGATTGTTCATCGATGATTTTGTAATTATATGTACAGGCACCTTTTATTTGGATGTAGAGCACCGTGCTTGTTTCTTTGTATGCACCGATAATTTGGGAATGGGCACCGTTTTAGTTTCTTGAAGTTGCCAGGACCGTTTCCATCGATGATTTCCCATCGAATGTTTCTGTGTTCATTCTTGCATGTAATTTTATCTATGATTTGGTATACGAGTATTAATTTTTGAAAGGGCACAGTTTAGTTCGGAAGCGTCGCTGCTTTATTAGAAGGCTTTACATGGAGAGAACTAAAAATGGTTGGGCAAACTAAAAATCGTTGTCACGGTTAAAAACAACAGACTACTAATAACAAGCAAATAAGAGCAACGGTGCTGCAGTCCCGTGAGAAGGTTTTGGACGTTTTGCCAGACCAGTTTCCTTATTGGTTAGCCTACTCTCAAAAGCTTCTTCCCTCCATTCCTCTTTAGTAATTTTGGTCTGCACATGCCCTCTAAAATGGAACCAAATAGAAAATTCAGTGCGGATCTTAAAGCAAGCGAACGGTACCGATTACATGCACCCTAGTTATGCAACATACAAAAATCTTGTCCTATATATATATATATATATATATATATATATATATATATATATATATAGGTTAAATGCTTTCTACTCTCGGGTGTAACTACACCCATGTCTCGTATACCACCTTACGGAAGTATTTGTCATATTTTATTGGTTTGAGTATGTTCATATACTATATCTAAGATACCCTAAAATAAGTTTCGTCAAAAAATTGTAATTGTCCTAATATTTTACACTATATACTCAAAATACCGTCATATATGCATATATATGCATATAAAAGAGAAATATGTAGAATTTTTTTACATACTGCCTAAAAAGAAGTATCTTTAGTACTAAAATAACATTACATACTCCATACTACATGTTACATACCTCCCGGTATGATAGATACTCCATACTCGCGTGAAACACACATGGGTGTAGTTACACCCGGGTGTAGTATGAATATGTCCTATATATATATATAGTTGTATTGTTCGAAATGAGATTGTTGTTGTTCATTAATAGTTGGCCGAAATAAGATTGTTCAATAGTTGGCCGAAATGAGATTAAATGAGATTGTTGTTGTGTATACATATAGTTCCAATGAGATTAATTGTGTTGATCAATATATATATATATATAGTTGCATTGGCCAAAATGAGATTGTTGTTGTTCATCAATAGTTGGCCGAAATAAAATTGTTCAATAGTTGGTCGAAATGAGATTGTTGTTGTTTATACATATAGTTCTAATGAGATTAATTGTGTTGATCTTATTTCGGCCAACTTATATATATATATATATATATATATATAGAGGTTAAATGCTTTCTACTCCCGGGTGTAACTACACCCATGTCTCGTATACCACCTTACGGAAGTATTTGTCGTACTTTATTGGTTTGAGTATGTGCATATACTATATCTAAGATACCCTAAAATAAGTTTCGTCAAAAAATTGCAATTGTCCTAATATTTTACACTATATACTCAAAATACCGTCATATATGCATATATATACATATAAAAGAGAAAGAGAAGTATGTAGAATTTTTTTACATACTGCCTAAAAAGAAGTATCTTTAGTACTAAAATAACATTATATACTCCATACTACATGTTACATACCTCCCGGTATGATAGATACTCCATACTCGCGTGAAACCACACATGGGTGTAGTTACACCCGGGTGTAGTATGAATATGATATATATATATATATATATATATATATATATATATATATATATATAGGTAAAATGATTTCTACTCCCAGGTGTAACTACACCCATGTCTCGTATACCACCTTACATGCTTGCCAACTTATTTTATATCATAGAACAGATCGAATGGTGCCTAAAAATTACAAACTTGTGTGTAGTGTTTATCTCTACTCCATTAACCAAGCAAGAACATCACTGCCTTCATTCGGTGCCTACTAGACTAAGCAACGGTGCCGGTACAAACACCAGACGGTGCCAAATCACAAAAAGAAAGGTACTATCAGAAAACAGGGGAGCATCTAGATGAGGGGAAGAATCGATGTCGGCATCTGTGCTGCCGTGGTGCTAGTGAAAAGCCACCACTGCCATGGCGGGAGAGCATGCCATGGCGGGAGCATGAATCGGAAACGGTGCCAACCAAATCAGTAAACGAAGCGAGGAGACAAGCTCGAGGAGAGGTCGAGGTAGCCTCTGAATCCAGCGGGGCGAGGAGACAAGCTAGAGGAGAGGAGGTGCGCCTCCTCGGCCTTCCATCGGAACCAGCTCCCCGACCTCCGGTACCGCATCCGAGTCGCGCTGCTCCGTCGACCGCCGGTGCCACATCCGAGAACGGTGCCGCTTCCTCCGGCCCCTGGTGCGGCCGCGTCTAGCCATCGGTGCTGCAATATCCTTGCTCCGGTGCCGTGATGGGATGAGGCGCGCGGGGACGGACGTCCCTGGTCACGGCGGCAATACACCACCGCGCGTCGGGACAGAGGTCGCGTGGAGGACGGACTGCCGCCGCGACTGCGGCCAGCTCATGGAGAGGGAGGGGATGGTCGCGAGTAGAGGCTACGGAGGGGGCGACGGGCGCAGGCAGAGGCTAGGGCAGGGGCGCGTGTGGGTGGCGGTAGAACGTGAGCTGGAAGTAGGTGGAGCACCAGATCAGGGAAGAACCAAAGAGAACGAGAAGAAGGGGATCGGGGAAGAGGAGAAGAAAAGGATAAGAGAGAATGATGGTGGGCCCAAGCATCGGTGGAGCATAGATTCTCACCTCAGGTCACGATCAGGTGTTGCCCCCTCCTTTTCTATTCTATATCCCTCTAGGGCAGCAGGCTAGGATCTTTCATGTGCCCAGAAAAGCGGAACCACATAGACAAAAGAGGAAATATGAAATGCTGCTGCAAACTATGTAAAAGTAAACATGGAAAGTTTTGGCACAGATCATGAGTCATCATGTGCGGCACCGATTGCCCACACCACAATGCTGCAACATACACAGTATTTTTCCTATATATATATATATATATATATATATATATATATATATATATTCCCCCATTCCGAAAGGTAACGGGACCGGCCCTTAGGTCCAAAGTTGTATGCCACTGCTGTGGTGCCGATAGATTCACTACTGAAGCCCCGTTATCGGACATTGCAGGCTTAGCATATATATATATATATATAGTTGCATTGGCCGAAATGAAATTGTTGTTATTCATCAATAGTTGGCTGAAATAAAGATTGTTCTATTGCTGCATAGTTTTCAATAGGTTAAATAGTTGTTATTATTATACATTGCTGGTTAGATTGTTCTATATTATTGTTGCATATATATATATTGTTGTTGCATAGTTTGGCTGAAAATATATACCTTGACACATATGAATATATATATATATATATATATATATATATATATATATTGTTGCATTGCAATGTACATACTTGTTGTTAGTATTTTAACATGTGTTCCATTTTTGTTGCAGAAGTGACAAGCAATGTCAACTACTCATAGATTTTCTTCGCAGCGGCATTCATTTTGCTAGCGTTGATATAACAAATGACAAGATCAAGACGAAACGCACCTGGCCGGGACTTGAGATACCATCTGTCTGTCACATTGATCTCCAGGCTATCTTTAGTCTTGAGCATCTCAAGACTGGAATGGCTGCTCTGGGAAGCGCCGTGCTCGACGAGGACGCGTACAAGGATATGAAGAAAAGATTCAACAGTGGGTATCATTATCTTTGGGAGAAGTACCCACTTGACGGTTGCAATATTGAGTATGCAGCAATAGATGCGTATGTTGCATACGAGGTGTACCATAAGATTAGAATCATCAACTACGGGCAGCGTCACATCGTACCGCGACCGGTGCGCCAGGAGCCTTCTGATTCTGATTATTCAGATGACGATTACGAGCTAGTGTTTGTAGTGCCTTGAGGGTCTACTCATGTGTATATGCAGTACTGTTGTTGTTGGGATGTGAGGTAGTAGTGTTATTGTTGCAAACACTAATATTTTGTAGCTAGTAGTGTTATTGTTGCAAACACTCTAATATTTTGTACCTAGTAGTGTTATGTTGCAAACAATTTATCACTAATATTATGTAGTAGTGTTATTGTTGGATGTGAGTTGTCTTATTGTTGCAAAAAAATTATCTCTAATATTTTGTAGCTAGTATAGTGTTATTGTTGCAAAAAAGAACTCTCTAATATTTTGTAGTTGTGTTATTGTTGGATGTGAGTTGTCTTATTTTTGCAAACTAGTTGGATTCTTTTTTTGAATGTTTATCACATTTGAAGTGTTTATCACATTATTTCATTATTTAAATATTTATAGTAATATTTGTTTTATCATTATTTATTTCAATATTATTATTATATAATATAACTACTAGTTGTCTATTTTTCCTAAGATAGATTTCTTTCTTTGAAGTATTTATCACATTATTTCATTATTTAAATATTTATTATTATATAATCATTTTTAAAATAAAGTAATATTTGTTTTATCATTATTTATTTCAATATTGTTATTATATAATATAACCACTAGTTGTTTAATTTTCCTAAGAAAGGTTTCTTTCTTTGAAGTATTTATCACATTATTTCATTATTTAATTATTTATTATGTAATCATTTTTAAAATAAAGTAATATTTTTTTATCATTATTTATTTCAATATTAATACTATATAATATAACCACTAGTTGTGTAATTTTCCAAAGAAATATTTCTTTCTTTGAAGTGTTTATCACATTATTTCATTATTTAAATATTTATTATTACATAATCATTTTTAAAATAAAGTAATATTTGTTTTATCATTATTTATTTCAATATTATTATTATATAATATAATTTTTTAATCAAGTAAAATTTTATAGTATAAGAAATGAATAAGTGTTTAATCAGACCGAGTGGTTAACATGATTGATAAGATAGAACTATCAGTAAGTTCTCAGTTCTCTCTTTATATCTAGTTTGATAGGAACTAATGTTATAGCAATTTCAAGATGGGTGACCAATCGGGAAATTTGACAGTTCTCAAATAGATTAAGTGTGTAGAAGTTAAATGTGTAGAGATTAAGTGTGTAGAGTTAGACTAGAGATTAAGTGTGGGTTAGTGGATAGTTAAGTGAGAAATTTCAAAATTCTAAATATTATCTTTTTCTGAAAGTTACAACAAATAATAATTTCTGAAAGTTTCAAAACTTTAGTAGTACCGGTCGGTAACACCGACCGGTACTAAAGGTCTCCAGTCGAAACCTCAGTCCGCGACACCATGCGTAGGCCTTTTGTACCAGTCGCAACACGACCGGTACTGATGTTGGGGGGGGGGGGGGGGGGGGGGCAACAGTCCCGCTTGGGCAGTACCGTGCAAATCCGGTACTAATGCCCCTCCCCGACCGGTACTGCTGTTATTTTTCCACTAGTGCTAGAGAACGATGTGATGGACATACCCAGATTTGTAGGACGTAGTCATTACGCCTTTGACCATGAGACCAACTCTTATTGTTATTCCTGAAAGATACTTTGATTGCACCAAACGTTGTATCTTAATTAGTATGACAATAACGGTGATACTTTTGGGTAAAGGAAAGGAGTAGTTGAGACGAGGGGTCAAGAGCGGGAGTTGCCAGTCCGCATAGCAGGATAGATACTCTAGGGCCCACTCGGTGAGATCATGTCTAATGAGCTTGCAAGCATGTGACTAGGTCACGGAGACATGGAATCATAGACGAGTAGAAGATAGCGTTGTCGGTAACGAGGTCAAGCTACATATGGAGATATCTATGAACGACGCTCGGACACACTAAGTATCGCCATGGCAAAAGGTTTAAGACTTTACGTTCAGCTTTGATAGATGAAAGTCATTCGTTATATCACAGGGATTAATTCATGGGGTCCAGGCTACGAGTTAGTCATTGATCGGAGAGGATTCTCGATCATGTCTGTTATTATATCGAACCGCTAGGGTAACACACTTAAGGGGTTTCGACAAGACAACCGGAAAGGAAAGAGATCACCGGGAACGTCCCGGGAGAGGTCCGACGGAGATCGGGCAGCGACGAAAGAGTTTTCGGAGCTAGAATAAATTATATATAATTTTTTTGATATTAATTAGTGTGTCTAAATATGATTTTATATATTTATTTTCGAATTTATTTAGACTGATTTCCCTAAATGGGCCTTCTGGTCGAAAGAAGGCCCAAGAGGGGAAAAATTCCCTAGGGAATTCGGTGGAGGCTTGGGTGGCCGACCCAGGTGGGCCAAGAGGCCCACCAGGGGGCCGACACACCAGCCATGGCCGCACCAGGCATGTGCGAATAGTCCCACATTGCCTGGTGAGGAGGTTGGCTCCCCCCTGGGAGCCTATATATAGAGGGGCTCCCATGGCCTTTTAATTCACCAATTAATTACCCAATTCTCTCTCGATTTCGTGATTCCCTTTGTCGGAGATGCGCCGAGTTGAGAGGGGGATCTCTTCACCCATAGCCCGCTGCCGTGCTGCTGGTGTTCCGGTCCAAGTCTTCCGCTGCTCGTCCTGGACTGGAGCTTCGGAGGTCGTCGTTTCCGCCGTACGTGTGTAACGCCCTGCGAGGTGCTGCGCTAGCGGTGCTCGGAGGTCTGCTTCCTCTACACGACCATGAGGTCGGCTTCGTCGGTATTCATCGACAACGTTTGTGCGGGAACGTAATCCCCTCTTTCGGTCTACAAGGGTATGTATTCCGATCTCCGTTCGTACTACTATATCTGCATAGAATAGATCTTGTCATGTTTTAGGGATATCGTTGCTAGGAAAATTATTGTTTTCTGCACCCGATCCCCTTCAGTGGTATCAGAGCCGATCTATCGTAGATATATTTGTACGCTGTTAGAACCCGTGTTCTGCACGGGGGCACCGTTCCTGTTATTTGCTACCCTCTAGCGTGCACTTGTGATTCCAGCGGCATAGAGTTGATGAAGCGGCCTGGACCGACTTTACGCGTACGCTTACGCGAGACTGGTTCCACTACTGACAAACGGCTTGTACCGTATATGTGGTTGGCGGGTGCCTGTTTCTCTCTCTTTAGTTGGTCTTGCATTTTGGACCCGAAAGGGATGCTTAAACATGCAATTATTGGATCGTTGTTGTGGTCATAAGGTTCGTAGGTATGAAGCGGTTATATTTACGAAAACCCGAAGCCACGTAAAATATGCAAAAGATAAAGTAGAAGCGTGTAACTTTATTTTGCAGGGGCTATGTGATATGGTCAAGGTAGGTTTATTAAATTGTTTATAAACTGCGGGCGCCAAGAAGACCATGGCGCAATGGACTATATCACATTGCATTACATTTGATGTTTTGTGTGCATCTTATATTGTGTGATTATATATATTAGTATATATTAGTTACGCGGCGTAATTATATAAGATGATCCCTTCAAAATACCACTAGTGTTCTTCCTCCAACGAGCACCACCAAGAAAGTTCTACGTTATGAGGCAGACCGTGATGATCGGGTGTCAGGCATATCATCGTTCGTATACGGTGGATGTAAGCCATGTTGCACAAGCGTCAGCGTGGAGGTTATAGTGCCGAGCCTAGCATATGCAGATATGGCCTCGGAACACGGAGGCCGAAAGGTCGAGCACGAGTCACAAATTTGGTGTGACGGACAATTGTCTACTCTTGAAGTTATGCCGCCGGCTCTGACGATGAGGGGTGGTGCAATGGATGGGGGTCGTGTAATCGCTTAACAACCAGGAGGGATGTTCGTTTGAGTGGGAGTTATGTTAGTTATTTTCTATAAAAAAATACTATAACTCAAAATTATTATGAACAAAGTCTAATGTTGTTGCAAATTCCATTGTAGATGTCTCGCCCCTCGTTTAACCTAGGTCTGTTCCTTGAGAAAGAAAAGCTTAAGACCAATGGGTCAAACTTCATGGCCTGGTTCCGCAACCTGAGGATCCTCCTCACTCCCCATAGGGTGGCATACGTCATTGAGGCCGCCATAGGTGACCCTCCCGCAGATGAAGCCTCTGAGGATGAGAAGAAGGTCTTCCAGACCAGAACAGAGGATTATGCCTTTGTCTAGAGTGGCATTCTCTACGCCATGGAAGCCGACCTGCAGAAGTGCTTTGAGAAGATGAGCGCCTTTGAGATTATTTCTGATCTCAAGCCTGTCTTTGCGCCGCAGGCTAAGGCTGAGAGATATGAAGCTTCTGAGCTTTTCTTCTCGGCCAAGATGGAGGAGCATAGCAGTGTGAGCGAGCACGTGGTCAAGATGTCTGGCTACGTTCAACGCTTGAATCCTCTGGAATGCAAGATTCCCGATGAGCTGGCGATTGACAGGGTGCTGCAATCTTGCCATCTAGCTATAAAGGCTTCGTCATGGACTACAACATGCAGGGCATGGCTAAGTCCCTGGGTGAGGTGTTCGTGATTCTAAGACTGCTGAGGTGTAGATCAAGAAGGAGCACACGCTATTGATGGTCAACAAGACCGTCGATTTTAAGAAATCCGGTGGCAAGGGAAAGCAGAGCTAGAAGTCCAGGAGGGAGGTCAAACTGATTGCCAAGCCCAAGACTAACAGATTTGGTCCCAGAGCTGGCATGGAGTGCTTCTACTGCAAGGGAAAAGGTCATTGGAAGCACAACTGCCCCAAGTACCTGGAGGAATGGAAGTCTGTCAAGACGGTCGACAAAGAGCAAGGTATATTTGATATACATGTTATAGATGTGTACCTTACATCCGCCCGGAGCAACACGTGGGTATTTGATACTGGTTCTGTTGCTCATATATGTAACTCTAAGGAGGAGTTACGGAATAGACGGCGGCTGGCTAAGGATGAGGTGACGATGCGCGTCGTCAACGGATCGAGAGTCGACGTGGTGGCTGTCGGCACACTCCCTCTACATCTACCATCGGGATTAGTTTTGGTTTTAAATAAGTGTTATTTTTTACCATCCTTGAGTGTAAACATTATAGGTGGGTCTTGCCTGTTACAAGACGGTTATTCATTTAAATCAGTATCAAGCAGTTGTGCTATTTATATGAATGATATCTTTTATGTTGATGCTCCCGAGAATAATGGTTTATTCTTGTTGAATCTCGATCGTAGTACCCACATCCATAACATAGAAGCCAAACGGATTAAGTGTAGTGAAGATACCGCCATGTATATGTGGCATTACCGTCTCGGTCATATTGGTATAAAGCGCATGAAGAAACTCCACTCCGATGGACTTTTGGACTCGTTGGATTTTGGATCGCTCGATACATGCGAACCATGCCTTATGGGCAAAATGACCAGGACACCGTTCAAAGGTTTCGTTGAACGGGCGTCGGATTTATTGGGGATCATACATACAGATGTGTGTGGACCAATGAGCGTTTCGACACGCAACGGTTATTGTTACTTCGTCACCTTCATTGATGACTTGATTAGAAACGGTTATATCTATTTGATGAAACACAAGTCTGAAACTTTTGAAAAGTTCAAAGAATTTCAAAGTGAAGTTGAAAATCAACTTAACAAGAAAATCAAGCACCTCCGATCCGATCGTGGTGGCGAGTATTTGAGTTTTGAGTTTGGCACACATCTGAAGAGTTGTGGCATAGTGCCTCAACTTACGCCTGCTGGAACACCGCAACGTAACGGCGTGTCCGAGCGCCGTAATCATACTCTGCTGGATAGTGTCCGATCTATGATGTCTCTTATCGATTTTCCCGTATCCTTCTGGGGTTATGCGTTAGAAACAACCGCATTCATTTTAAATAGGGTTCCGTCCAAATCCGTCGAAACGACACCGTATGAATTATGGTATGGCAAGAAGCCTAAGTTATCGTTTCAGAAGGTTTGGGGTTGTGAGGCGTATGTTAAGAAACTACAGCCCGACAAACTCGAACCGAAGTCGGAGAAAGTCGTCTTTGTAGGATATCTGTGGGAAACCTATGGATACACCTTCTACAACCAAGCTGAGGGCAAAACGTTTGTCGCGAAGACCGGTACCTTTCTAGAGAAAGGAGTTTCTCGCGAAAGGAGTAAGTGGGAGGAAGGTAGACCTCGATGAGATCGTTGATCCTGAACTCGAGATTCCAAGTGGTGCAACAGAAACTATTCCGGAAACGTCCTCCGCGGATGGAGTGGGAGAAACTTGAAGGGGATATGCCCTAGAGGCACTTAATAAACATAGTTTATTGGCAATATCCCAATCGTTCATTATATGTTTTATACCATGCTATAACTGTATTAAGCGAAAACATTAATACAGGTGTGGTAGATAAACAATCAGGTCCCTAGTAGACTCTACTAAGACTAGTTTCGTTGCGCGATTGATGATCGAGGTTTTCCGATCATAGGGAAAGGCGCCGGTCGGCAATGGAAGTCATATCGTTAGGTGTAACGATGTGATGGACATACCCAGTATTTATAGGACATAGTCATTACGCCTTAAGACCGTGAGACCAACTCTTATTGTTGTCCATGGAAGATACTTTGATCGCACCAAACGTCATATCTTATATAGTGTGACGATGATAGGTGATACTTTTGGGTATCGGAAGGAGGTAGTTGAGACGGGGGGTCAACAGCGGGATTTGTCAGTCCGCATAGCCGGATAGATACTCTAGGGCCCACTCGGTGAGATTATGTCAAATGAGTTTGCAAACATGTGACTAGGTCACCAGCTGACATAATATCATAGACGAGTAGAAGATAGCGATTTCGGTAACGAGATCATGCTAGGTATGGAGATATCTGAGAATGATGCTCAGACAGGCTAAGTACGCCATGACAAAGGGTTTAAGACTAGACGTGCAAGTTTGATAGATGAAAGTCATTCGTTATATCACATGGATTAATTCATGGGGTCCAGGCCTACGAGTTAGTCGTTGATCATAGAGGAGTCTTGATCGTACCTTTTATTATATCGAACCGCTAGGGTAACACACTTAAGGGGTTTCGACAAGACAACCGAAAAGAAAGAGATCACCGGGAACGTCCCGGGAATGGTCGATGGAGATCGGACAGCGACGAAAGAGTTTTCGGAGCTAGAATTAATTCTATAAAATATGTTCGATATTAATTAGTGTAATTAATGATTAAATATGATTTATATATTTATTTTCGAATTTATTTAGGCTGATTTCCCTAAATGGGCCTTCTGGTCGAAAGAAGGCCCATGGGGGGGAAAACCCTCAAGGGAATTTTGTGGGGGAGGCTTGGCCGGCCTAGGTGGGCCAAATGGGGCCCACCTAGGGCCGGCGCACCTGTCTTGGCCGCACCAGGCAATGGGGGATAGTCCCACATTGCCTGGCTGGCAAGGTTGGCTCCCCTTGGGAGCCTATATAAGAAGGGGCACCCCTGGCCTTTTAATTCACCAATTAATTCCCTAATTCTCTCTCGATCTCGTGATTCCCTTTGTCGGAGTCGCGCCGAGTAGAGGAGGGGGATCTCTTCCACCATAGCCCGCTGCCGCGCTGCTGGTGTTCCGGACCAAGTCTTCCGCTGCTCGTCCTGGACTGGAGCTTCAGAGGCCGTCGTCTCCACCCTATGTGTGTGACGCCCTGCGAGGTGCTGCGCTAGCGGTACTCGGAGGCTTACTTCCTCCACCCGACCTCGGGGTCATCTTCGTCGTCTTCGTCGCGCCGAGTTCTTCGCGACCTAGAGGTGGGCTACGTCGTCTTCGTCGTCAACACTTGTGCGGGACCGTAATCCCCGCTATTCGGTCTACGAGGGTATGTATTCTGATCTCCGCCGTACTTCTATATCTGCATAGTGTAGATCTTGGCTAGTTTAAGGATATCGTTGCTAGGAATTTTTTTGTTTTCTGCACACGATCCCCTTAAGTGGTATCAGAGCCGATCTATCGTAGATATAGCTGTACGCTGTTAGAACCCGTGTTCTGCACGGGGGCACCGTTCATGTTATTTGCTACCCTCTAGCGTGCACTTGTGATTCCAGCGGCATCGAGTTGATGAAGCGGCCCGGACCGAGTTTAAGCGTACGCTTACGCGAGACTGGTTCCACTACTGACATACGGCTTGTACCGTATCTGTGGCTGGCGGGTGCCTGTTTCTCTCTCTTTAGTTGGTCTTGCATTTTCAATGGAGGGCCTGAAAGGGATGCTTAAATATGCAATTATTGGATCGTTGTTGTGGTCATAAGGTTCGTAGGTATGACGCGGTTCTATTTACGAAAGCCCCGAGCCACGTAAAATATGCAAACGATAAAGTAGAAGCGTCTAACTTTATTTTGCAAGGGCTATGTGATATGGTCAAGGTAGGTTTATTAAATTTTTTATAAACTGCGGGCACCAAGAAGACCATGGCGCAATGGACTATATCACATTGCATTACATTTGATGTTTTGTGTGCATCTTATATTGTGTTATTGTATATATAGTATATATTAGTTGCACGGCGGTAGCTATATAAGATGATCCCTTAAAAATACCACTAGTGTTCTCCATCCAACGCGCACCACCAAGAAAGTTCTACGTTATGAGGCAGGCCGTGATGATCGGGTGTCAGACATCTCGTCGTTCGCATACAGTGGGTGTAAGCCATGTTGCACAAGCGTCAGCGTGGAGGTTTTTTGTGGCGAGCCTAGCATATTCAGAAATATGGCCTCGGAACAGGGAGACCGAAAGGTCGAGCACGAGTCACAAAATTGGTGTGGCGGACTTTTGTCTACTCTTGAAGTTGTGCCGCCGGCTCTGATGATGAGGGGTGGTGCAATGGATGGGGGTCGTGTAATCGCTTAAACGACCAGAGGGATGTTCGTTTGAGTGGGAGTTCGGATAGTTATTTTCTAAAATACTAGAACTCAGCATATAATGAACAGAGTCTGTTTTGCAAACCTTTGTAGATATTAACCATTGTGATAACATCTTTTCACATTTGGCGCATTCCTTCGATTGAGAAACTCAAAAGGTTGGGTCCAAACTTCATAGTTTTATGCTTTAGCTTGAGGATACTCCTTGTTTAAACCGTTAGCTCTTTGTGTTACAATACCCGCTAGGAGATAACCCCGGAGATTGCGCTGACAAAAGATAATTTGGATTATCAGATTTTGTGCGCATGATATCATCATAGTCTAGTGTATGCTATGATCTCTGCCATAGAGAACCAACAGTGGGTACGAGTTTTTAGATCGCGAACATATGATGTGGTCGCTGAACTCGGGGTACCCCAAACGTTGGGTTGATGAAGTTTATCAGTACGTTGACTGATTGTCTTCTCAACCAAGATGGAAGAGAATACACACATTGAGGGAGCACGTGGCGTTATACTTAATGACATATGTTCATACTTAATGAACATTGAGACGCCTCGCTCAGCTCAATCACTGGATGATAGACATCGTTGCCAAGTGCAAATCCTCTGTCATAGACTATGTCATGCAAGGGGAATCGTTCACCTTCATGGTTCCTGATTACGGTGGAAGTATCAAGAAAATGAAACAGATCGCCGGAAGTCATCAATGATGATGGTGTATATATGATATACATGTTATGAATGTTTTAGCTAAGCAAGTACTCGCAGTGGTGACTAAGTTTTGAACTAGTCATGTTTTGTGAAAACCAGGTTTACTGCTTGAGTAGATTGAAAGGATGAGGCGACATTGCGTGTTTATAATGGCAGTCAAGTTGTTGTGATGGCCATAGACACTCTTCCTCTAGATCTACCATTTGAATAAATTCTTTATGATTGCTTGTTAGTATGATCATTACAAGTGTGTCTCCTCTAGCGAGACACTTGTTCATACATGATAGTGACAAATTTGGTGTCCTATATTTATGAAGTAATGATCATATGCCGATTTGAATTTAGATGGTAGAAGCTCCCACATTCATAATATTAATGCCAAAGGATACAAACTTAATAAAGACACCACATATGTGTGGCACTACCGTTTAGTCATATCAATGTTATAGCTAATGCATTAGCTCCATACCGGATGGATCTACAAGTCCTAAGATTTGATCTTTTGACACTTGCAAAATAACTGTGACACCGTTTTCGGAAAACGGGCATATAATTTATTGATAGTCATACATAGAGATGTATGTGGTTCAATGAAGTAATTGACGGGTAGTGGAGACCTTTATTTCGTGAACTTCACTGAACGTTTTGAGTATAGCTTGTTGAGAATCGTGCATATGGGTGTATGTGAATCAATGAAGTACTTTAACGTGTAGTGGAAGTCTTTATTTCATCAACTTCATGAATATTCCGAGTAGATATATGGATATCCACTCCGGGAAATGTTAGTCTGAATTTTTGATTCGATCAAACAAGTTCAGAATGAAGTAGGAAATAAACTTAACAAGAAAATCAAATTCCCGCGATGCAGATCGAGGAAATAAAGATTTGAGTTATAATGTTGGCACATCATTGGAAGACTTGTGAGAAGAATTCCACAGATTACGTCCCATGGAGCACCATAGTGTCATGGTGTGTTAGGACGTCGTAATTACACCCTATCGGATAGTGTGTGGTAAATAAATCTCTTACCTAATTATTGTGATCATTAGAGTCATATGGTAGAAACGTAAACACTCACGTTAGCAAATAGGGAAGCCATTTGAATCCATGGAGACAATACCATACGAGTGATGGCATGGCTTTTGAGCCTGGATTGTCGTTTCAGCAATTTAGTGTTTCGATGTAATCGAACCTAAAATAGATTAATCTTTGTAGTATACCCTACCTAAAGAGTTAGTTGGGTACATGTCTCACGATATAGGCAAAATCTTTGTCGGGATATACCTTGCGAAAGAAATAGTGTCTTGTCCAAGGGTATAAGTGAGAAAGAAAGTAGAGCAAGACGAAGTTGGTGAACTTCCTCTCCAGACATCAGAGTGGCACAATCGAAAGTGTTTTCGGTGTCAGGCTCCACAGCTTGGAAAAGCTGATGATTCAAGATCATGATGTTCTGAGCTCATACTAAGAGCGTAGGCATACGAGGTTGTGTTCCACACTGTGTGTTACGACAATCTTGTTATGAAGGTCATATTAATGGAATATGATAGACCTACGAACTACGAAGAAGAGATGGTGGACCTAAGTCCGAGAAATGGCTATGAGTCATTTATGATCCGAAATAAAATCCATATACGATTACCAGGTAATGACTTGGGAGATCTTCTTGATGGCATCTAGGATGTTAATAGTATATGAAATTTTATGAGAGAGTAGACATTGAGCAGATTTGGTTTGTCGTGAAACAGTTCCGACAGATTCAAAAGTTGACCACATGAGAGTTTGTCTCAAGTGGCAAAGCTTAAATCTATTCTGGGTCGTTTAGCAATCACTATAATTTCGAATGAGAAATTTATAGATGGATAAGGAAACCATGTTTATTAATAGTGTCATTAAGAAAGAGTTGGTGATCCTGAGTATGCTAAACATGTATGCAAACTTCGGTGGTCCATTCATGGGCTGAAGCAAGCATATCGGAGTAGGAATCTTCACTTTGATAATGTGATCAAAGGATTTTGGAGTTGTCCAAAATAGTTGAAGAAACCTACATTTGCAAAGAAGTGAGTGGGAGCAAAGTAGCTTTCCTTGATCTTATATGCGGAAGGCATATTTGAGTGGGAGCTAAGTAGCTCTTCCCTGATCTTATATGCGGAAGGCATATTTGAGTGGGAGCTAGGTGTCATTCGTGATTTTGTATGTAACGACATCTTGAATGACACAGATCCTCTAGTAGAGTGTAAAGGATTATTTAAGTGATTAAATTTTCTATGAAATGAATTTAGGAGTATTAGGCATCCGATTTATAATTGTATAGATCGTAAGGGGCTTAATAACATTAAGTCGGAATATTTCCTAAGTCAAGATTCTGAAGTGTTTCAGAATAGGACAAGCAAAGAAAGAGCTTCTTGCTTGTATGACTAGGTAAAATATTAAGTTTATCTTGGCATTTTCAGTAATAGCAAATGATGTTCGACGTTATCTATGTATCAGACATAGATGCTATCAGATTGAAAGCTCGACTTAGTGTGACCCAAGTTCTTGGTTGAAGAACAGGTTCTGGAGTGATCCTTGTGTGGATCAATGAACAAACGTTAAGTTTATTCTTAAGTGTCTATGAGAACTGAAGATATGTTTTCTAGTAAAGGGTAAGAGTGGAAAGACAACTTGCCGTAAAGCGGCTACGATAATGCAAGTTATGACACTGACCCATACGCCTAGAAATCTCATATAGGAGATATCCTATATTTTGAAGATAGACATGGTTAGTTTGCGAAGTCGCATATGAATGCACTGTCGCATAATCTACATAGGTATAGAAATATATTGCGACTTCAGAAGTAGCAAGTGTGATTGGACTGAGCAGTTTTCCGAGCGTAGGTGGTCCCCTTAATAGATCTCTTAGACTTTTAAGGCGCATGCTACGCGAATTCTCGAGTCTCACTCCATCCACTAGGATATATTTCACCGTCATCGTAAGATACGGGATGTTGTCAAACTAGATGACATAGAAGTGTTGCAAAGCACATATAGGTCTCAATGTGTGAGATCTATTGACTGTATTCCTCTTCCACGAGGCGAGCAGGCACCAAGATGCTATGGGTGTTGAGCTTTTACCAAGTTGTAAACTAGATTAAGTGTTACTCTAGTGCAAGTGGGAGACTGAAGGGAATATGTCCTAGAGACACTTAATAAACATAGTTTATTGGCAATATCCCAATCGTTCATTATATGTTTTATACCATGCTATAACTGTATTAAGCGAAAACATTAATACATGTGTGGTAGATAAACAACCAGGTCCCTAGTAGCCTCTACTAAGACTAGTTTCGTTGCGCGATTGATGATCGAGGTTTTACGAGCATAGGGCATGGCGCCGGTCAGCAATGGAAGTCATATCGTTAGGTGTAACGATGTGATGGACATACCCAGTATTTATAGGACATAGTCATTACGCCTTAAGACCGTGAGACCAACTCTTATTGTTGTCCCTGGAAGATACTTTGATCGCACCAAACGTCATATCTTATACAGTGTGACAATGATAGGTGATACTTTTGGGTATCGGAAGGGGGTAGTTGAGACGAGGGGTCAACAACGGGATTTGTCAGTCCGCATAGCCGGATAGATACTGTAGGGCCCACTCGGTGAGATTATGTCAAATGAGTTTGCAAACATGTGACTAGGTCACCAGCTGACATAATATCATAAACGAGTAGAAGATAGCGATGTCGGTAACGAGATCATGCTAGGTATGGAGATATCTGAGAATGATGCTCGGACACGCTAAGTACGCCATTACAAAGGGTTTAAGACTAGACGTCCAGGTTTGATAGATGAAAGTCATTCGTTATATCACAGGGATTAATTCGTGGGGTCCAGGCCTACGAGTTAGTCGTTGATCATAGAGGAGTCTTGATCGTACCTGTTATTATATCGAACCGCTAGGGTAACACACTTAAGGGGTTTCGACAAGACAACTGGAAAGGAAAGAGATCACCGGGAACGTCCCGGGAATGGTCCGATGGAGATCGGGCAGTGACGAAAGAGTTTTCGGAGCTAGAATAAATTCTATATAATATGTTTGAGATTAATTAGTGTAATTAATGATTCAATATTGTTTTATATATTTATTTTCGAATTTATTTAGTCTGATTTCCCTAAATGGGCCTTCTGGTCGAAAGAAAGCCCATGGGGGGGAAAACCCTCAAGGGAATTTTGTGGGGGGAGGCTTGGCCCCCCTAGGTGGGCGAAATGGGGCCCACCTAGGGTCGGCGCATCTGTCTTGGCCGCACCAGGCAATGGGGGATAGTCCCACATTGCCTGGCTAGCAAGGTTGGCTCCCCCTGGGAGCCTATTTAAGAAGGGGCACCCCTGGCCTTTTAATTTACCAATTAATTCCCTAATTCTCTCTCGATCTCGTGATTCCCTTTGTCGGAGTCGCGCCGAGTAGAGGAGGGGGATCTCTTCCACCATAGCCCGCTGCCGCGCTGCTGGTGTTCCGGTCCAAGTCTTCCGCTGCTCGTCCTGGACTGGAGCTTCGGAGGCTGTCGTCTCCACCGTATGTGTGTGACGCCCTGCGAGGTGATGCGCTGGCGGTGCTCGGAGGCCTACTTCCTCCACCCGACCTCGGGGTCATCTTCGTCGTCTTCGTCGCGCCGAGTTCTTCGCGACCTAGAGGTCGGCTACGTCGTCTTCGTCGTCAACGCTTGTGCGGGAGCGTAATCCCCGCTATTCGGTCTACGAGGGTATGTATTCCGATCTCCGCCGTACTTCTATATCTGCATAGTGTAGATCTTGGCTAGTTTAAGGATATCGTTGCTAGGAATTTTTTTGTTTTCTGCACACGATCCCCTTCAAAACTGTCGAGGAAAGTATTCTACCTCGTAAGTCTGGAAGATCTCGGATCGCACTAGAATGGTATGGCAATATGGTTTGCACCGTCATGTTAATTGAACAAGACGAACCTACGAACTACAAGGAGGCAATGGCGAGTCTAGAGTCCGAGAAATGGCTAGAAGCCATGAAATCCGAAATAGGATCCATGTATGATAACAAAGTGTGGACTTTGATGGATATTCCCGAAGGGCGCAAGGCCGTCGAGAATAATTGGATCTTTAAGAAGAAGACTGATGCTGATGGTAATGTGACCGTCTATAAAGCTCGGCTTGTTGCAAAAGGTTTCCGACAAGTTCATAGGATTGACTACGATGAAACTTTTTCACCGGTAGTGATGCTGAAGTCTATTCGGATTTTGTTAGCAGTTGATGCCTATTACGATTATGAAATATGGTAGATGGATGTCAAAACAGCCTTCCTAAATGGAAACATTGAGTAAGAGTTGTACATGGTACAACCGGAAGGTTTTGTCGATCCAGGAAATGCTGACAAGGTATGCAAGCTTCAGCGATCCATCTATGGATTGAAGCAAGCATCTCGGAGCTAGAATCTTCGCTTTGATGAGGTAATCAAAGGTTTTGGATTTGTCCAAAATTTGGAAGAGACCTGCATTTACAAGTAAATGAGTGGGAGCTCGGTTGTGTTCTTAGCACTATATGTAGATAACATATTGTTGATTGGGAATGATGTGGAACTTCTGAATAGCGTGAAGGATTATTTAAACAGTAAATTTTCTATGAAGGACTTAGTAGAAGCTACATACGTCTTAGGCATTAAAATCTATCATGATAGATCAAGACGTCTATTAGCGTTGAGTCAGAGTACTTATCTTGATAAAATACTGAAGCGTTTCGGTATGGAGAAGGCAAAAAAGGGTTCTCTGCCTGTTATCAAGAATAAAACATTGCAAAAGGCACAGTGTCCGATAACGGAACAGGATAAGGCCGATACGACTAAACATCGTTATGCTTCAGCCATAGGATCGATTATGTATGCAATGTTAAGTACTAGACCTGATGTGGCATTAGCTCTAAGTTTGACAAGCCGGTTCCAGAGTAATCCTGAAATGGCGCATTGGATTGCTGTTAAGAGCATTCTTAAGTGTCTCAATAAGACAAAGGAAATGTTCCTTCTCTATGGTGCCTGCGATGCAGAACTTGGCGTAACAGGTTACGTGGATGCAAGTTTCTGCTCAGACCCTGATGACTCTAAGTCACAGACAGGTTATGTGTTCAAGGTGAATGGAGGCGCCGTGTGATGGAGAAGTGGGAAGCAACCCATCGTCGCACAATCTACAATGGAGTCGGAGAACATTGCGGCTTGCGAAGCCGCGAATGAAGCTGTGTGGCTGAGGAAGTTCATCATTGAACTTGGAGTGTTCCCGAGCGTGCAAGACCCCGTGATCCTCTTTTGCGACAATACGGGTGCCATTGCTAACGCCAAGGAGCCAAGGTATCACTCCACCGCCAAACACATTCTCCGACGCTTCCATGTGATACGTCAGTACGTACAAGGAGGCGATGTGAAGATTTGCAAAGTGCATACGGATCTGAATGTGGTAGATCTGCTGACGAAGCCTCTCCCGCTTGACAAGCATGAAAAACTCCAAGTTGTAATCTAGATTAATTTGTACTCTAGTGCAAGTGCGAGACTGAAGAAGATATGCCCTAGAGGCAATTAATAAAGTGTATTTCTTTATCATATCTCGTTTGTTCATAATATGTTTTTGTGTCATGCTAAAACCGTATTAAGCGGAAACATTAATACTGGTGTGATGCGTAAACAACTAGGTCCATAGTAGCCTCTACTAAGACTAGTTTCATTGCGCGATCGATGATCGAGGTTTCCCGATCATAGGGCATGGTGCCGGTCGGCAATGGAAGTCATATCGCTGGAGAACGATGTGATGAACATACTGACTGTGAGATCAACTCTTATTGTTATTCCTGGAAGATACTTTGATTGCACCAAACGTCGTATCTTAATTAGTATGAAAATAAAGGTGATACTTTTGGGTATCCGAAAGGAGTAGTTGAGACGAGGCGTCAAGAGCGGGATTTGCCAGTCCGCATAGCAGGATAGATACTCTAGTGCCCACTCGGTGAGATCATGTCTAATGAGCTTGCAAGCATGTGACTAGGTCACGAAGACATGGAATCATAGACGAGTAGAAGATAGCGTTGTCGGTAACAAGGTCAAGCTAGATATGGAGATATCTATGAACAACGCTCGGACACGCTAAGTATCGTCATGGCAAAAGGTTTAAGACTTTACGTTCAGATTTGATAGATGAAAGTCATTCGTTATATCACAGGGATTAATTCATGGGGTCCAGGCCTACGAGTTAGTCATTGATCGGAGAGGAGTCTCGATCATGTCTGTTATTATATCGAACCGCTAAGGTAACACACTTAGGGGGTTTCGACAAGACAACCGGAAAGGAAAGAGATCATCGGGAATGTCCCGGAGAGGTCCGATGGAGATCAGGCAGCGACGAAAGGGTTTTCGGAGCTAGAATAAATTATATATAATATGTTCTATATTAATTAGTGTAATTAATGTCTTAATATGATTTTATATATTTATTTTCGAATTTATTTAGGCTGCTTTCCCTAAATGGGCCTTCTGGTCGAAAGAAGGCCCAAGAGAGGAAAAATTCCCTAGGGAATTCGGTGGGGGCTTGGGTGGCCGACCCACGTGGGCCAAGAGGCCCACCAGGGGGCCGGCGCACCAGCCATGGCCGCAGCAGGCATGTGGGAATAGTCACACATTGCGTGGTGAGGAGGTTGGCTCCCACCTGGGAGGCTATATATAGAGGGGCTCCCATTGCCTTTTAATTCACCAATTAATTCCCCAATTCTCTCTCGATTTCGTGATTCCCTTTGTTGGAGTTGAAACGAATTTAGAGGGGGGTCTATTCCACCATAGCCCGCTACTGCGCTGCTGGTGTTCCGGTCCAAGTCTTCCGCTGCTCGTCTTGGACTGGAGCTTCGGAGGCCGTCGTTTCCACCGTACGTGCGTAACGCCTTGCGAGGTGTTGCGCTAGCGGTGCTCGGAGGTTTGCTTACTCTACACGACCTTGAGGTAGGCTTTGTTGGTCTTGATCGACAATGTTTGTACGGGAACGTAATCCCCGCTTTCAGTCTACAAGGGTATGTATTCCAATCTCCGTTCGTACTACTATATCTGCATAGAATAGATATTGGCATGTTTTAGGGATATCGTTGCTAGGAAAATTATTGTTTTCTGCACCCGATCCCCTTCACATATGCTAGGCTCGCCACAATAACCTCCACGTAACGCTTGTGCAACATGTCTTACACCCACTGTATGCGAACGACGATATGTCTGACACCCGATCGTCATGGCCTGACTCATAACGTAGAACTTTCTTGGTGGTGCTTGTTGAAGGAAGAACACTAGTGCTATTTTGAAGAGATCATCTTATATATAACTACCGTCGCGTAACTAATATATACTAATATATATTCTCACACAATATAAGATGCACACAATAACATCAAATGTAATGCGGCGTGATATGGTCCATGCGCCATGGTCTTCTTGGCGCCCACAGTTCATAAACAATATAATAAACCTACCTTGACCATATCACATTGTCCCTGCAAAATAAAGTTAGACGCTTCTACTTTATCTTTTGCATATTTTACGTGGCTTGGGGCTGTCGTAAATAGAACCGCTTCATACCTACGAACCTTATGAGCACAACAAGGATCCAATAATTGCATATTTAAGCATCCCTTTCAGGCCCTCCATTGAAAATGCAAAGCCAGATAAAGAGAGAGAGACAGACACCCGTCAGCCACAGATACGGTACAAGCCGTATGTCAGTAGTGGAACCAGTCTCGCGTAAGCGTACGCGTAAAGTCGGTCCAGGCCGCTTCATCAACTCAATACTGCCGGAATCACAAGTGCACGTTAGAGGGTAGCAAATAACAGGAACGGTGCCCCCGTGTAGAACACTGGTTCTAACAACGTACAGTTATATCTATGATAGATCGACTCTGATACCACTGAAGGGGATCGCAGGCAGAAAACAAAAAAATTCCTATCGGCGATATCCTTAAACTAGCCAAGATCTATACTATGCAGATATAGAAGTACGGCGGAGATCGGAATACATACCCTTGTAGACCGAATAGCGGGGATTACGCTCCCGCACAAGCGTTGACGACGACGACGTAACCGACCTCTAGGTCGCGAAGAACTCGGCACGACGAAGACGACGAAGATGACCTCGAGGTCGGGTGGAGGAAGCCAACCTCCCAGCACCACTAGCGTGGCACCTCGCAGGGCGTCACACACATACGGTGGAGACGACGGCCTCCAAAGCTCCAGTCCAGGAAGAGCAGCGAAAGACTTGGACCGGAACACCAGCAGTGCGGCAGCGGGCTATGGTGGAGAGATCCCCTCATCCTCCTCGGCGCAACTCCGACAAAGGGAATCACGAAATCGAGGAGAAATAAGAGAACTAATTGGTTGAATTAAAAGCCCAGGGGTGCCCCTTATTATATAGACTCCCCGGGGGAGCTAACCTTGCCTGCCAGGCAATGTGGGACTATCCCACATGCCTGGTGCGGCCAAGGAGGGTGCGCCGGCCCTTGGTGGGCCCCATTTGGCCCACCTAGGCCGGCCATAGCTCCCCCACCGAATTCCCTTGAGGAATTTTCCCCCATGGGTCTTCTTTCCACCAGAAGTTCCATTTAGGGAAATCAGCCTAAATAAATTTGAATAAATATATAAAATCATATTTAAACATTAATTACACTAATTAATATCAAACATATTATATATAATTTATCTAGCTCCGAAAACTATTTCATCGCTGCCCGATCTCCATCGGATCATTCTTGGGACGTTCCCGGTGATCTCTTTCCTTTCCGGTTGTCTTATCGAAATCCCTTAAGTGTGTTACCCTAGCGGTTCGATATGAAAACAGACATGATCGAGAATCCTCTCCGATCAATGATTAACTCGTAGGCCTGGACCCCATGAATTAACCCCTGTTATATAACGAATGACGTTCATCTATCAAATCTGAACGTTAAGTCTTAAACCCTTTATCATGGCGATACTTAGCGTGTCCGAGCGTCGTTCTTAGATAGCTCCATATCTAGCTGACCTCGCTACCGACATCGCTTTTTTCTACTCGTCTATGATATTATGTCAGCTGGTGACCTAGTCACATGTTTGTAAACTCATTTGACATAATCTCACCGAGTGGGCCATAGAGTATCTATCCGGCTATACGGACTTACAAATCCCGTTGTTGACCCCTCGTCTCAACTACCCCCTTCCGATACCCAAAAGTATCACCTATCATTGTTACACTATATAAGATATGACGTTTGGTGCGATCAAAGTGTTTTCAGAGATAACAATAAGAGTTGATCTCACGGTTTTAAGGCGTAATGACTACGTACTATAAATATGGGTATGTCCATCACATCGTTCAACCAACGACATGACTTTCATTGCCGACCGGCGCCATGTCCTATGATCAGAAAAGCTCGATCATCAATCGCGCAACGAAACTAGTCTTAGTAGAGGCTACTAGGGACCTGGTTGTTTATCTACCACACCTGTATTAATGTTTCCGTTTAATACAGTTATAGAATGGTATAAACATATAATGAACAGTTGATATATGCCTAATAAACTATCTTTATTAATTGTCTATAGGGTATATTCCCTTCAGTTTCGTCAAATAATATAAATGTAGAAGGTAATTCTAGATCTAGACTTTGTTTTTATTTTTGATTTTGCGTTTTGAATATTCATTTGTAGCCCCTGAATCTTGAGTTATTCGTCAAAAGAACATGGAGTCTTTAAGTAATGCATTTTTAACTAATAAATGGTAGATCAAGTAACAACCCCAAGTGTAAGGTTCTCTTTTTTGCGGGTAACAACCCCAAGTGTAAGGTTCTCATTGTAAAGGTAACTTGGGGATTACTTTTGAATTCTTCCGTCCTCTGCTCCTCATACCTATATTCCCCGAGGTCGAGTCGGCTTTATCTAAACCGTCTCGAGACTCTAGTCCTTTGCTACCATATTTCGCGATGAAATAGTTGTAGGCCATGTTCATCAAGTAGATTGAATTTCTGAATTGGCTTGAAGGCATGATATTCTGACACTGATATTCTGCAGCGCAAGTAGGCAGCAACTCAAACAACATAAGAAAGTTGAAAGCGAGCTGTCAGCCGCATATTTCAAGATGAGGGTCAGCCCCGCAGGAATGCGGCCCATGCGTGATCGCGCACTGCAGCATGACGGAAAAACCTTCGTCGGTTAGACTCAAAACGCCTACCCCTCCCGCTCCAAGTGACGCCAATAAGCCGGCCCAATGTATTTTTCAGCTTGACCTTTTCTTGTTTTGGGTAGTTCTAGAAACTTCTCGTTCGTTTTTTCTAATTCCTGTTTATTTCTAGATTTCAGTCGTTTTCAATGTTTTTAGTTCTTTTTTAATTCGTGAGCATTTTCATAATTTTGAACAATATTCATTTTTAAAATGGTTCAGATGTTTGTAAATGTTCATTTTTGGAAATGGTTCAGATTCCAAAAAAGTTCACTTCTAGTATGTTTCAGATTTTAAAAATGTTCATTTTTTGAAGTGTTCTAGGTTTCAGAAAATGTTCATTTTTAAAAGTGGTTCATATTTCAAAAGGTGTTCATTTTTAAGAAATGTTGAAAATTGAAAATGGTCCAGATTCAAAAAAGGGTTCATTTTGTAAAACGGTTCATATTTTACAAGTGTTCGAAATTCAAAAATGGTTCATATTTATAAGTATTCAAAAGTTAAAAACTTCTTTTTAAAAAAATGTTCAAAAGATGAGAACTTTTTTATTTGACAAATTTCCCGAAAAATATTAATAGTAAAAGGAAAACAAACAAATCCTGATTGATTTGGCCCATGGAGTTCAGGCTGTAGGTCTCACATAAGCTACACTTAAAAGCATCTGTAACACATACCAGATAATCTTACACCCAAAAAATTGTTATCCTGTTGAACCGGAAATGGTTATTTCATGTTCGCTCTCATCGACACCGTGAAGACGATGCTGCTCCCCCTTTGCTGTTCGGCAGGGAAACATGGCGCTGAGGGGTTTCCCGTGGGCATGGGCGTGGAATTACAAAGACAACACGAACATGAGGTTTCACTCAGGTTCAGGCCATCCCCACCGGATGAACCAACACATTGCTTGTCTGATCTTTTATTATGTCTATGAGTGGTGTACAATGGTGTCTCCCTTCTTAGGTTCGTCGCCCTACGATTTGGGCCTTCTTCTACTTTCGGACGGTCTTGTACCCGTCCGAACCTTTCAGCCAACAACATTCGAACCTCTTCCCCCCCCCCCCCCCCCCCCCCTCCCCCGTATAACATCAACTTTATAGGGGAAGGGGAGCCGAAACGTGTCATGACACACTGATACGTCCAAAACGTATCTACTTTATCGAACACTTTTGCTATTGTTTTACCTCTAATTTGTGTGCTTTGGATGCAACTAACACGGACTAACGATGTTTTCAGCAGAATTACCCGGGTGTCTCCTTTTTGTGCAGAAATATCAACTTTGGAGAAAAAACCCAAAAATCAAACAGAAGTTATTTTCCATCCGAGAGGGACCAGGAACCACGAAGACCAAGCGGAGAGGAGGAACGAGGCCGCCACATCACCCCCTGGCGCGGTAAGCTCCTGGCCGCGCCAACAGGTAGTGTGACCGACTCGGTCACCCCCTCGCGACCCCCTCTCGGCTATAATACCCTCCTGACCTAAAAAAGTTTGGGGGATAGCCACTTTTCCAGAGAACACCACCGTACACCGCCGTCATCGCGAACCCTAGTTCGGGAACCAGAAGTGTCTGTAAGATTGTTAAGGCATAGTACCTAGTATCCGTTATCGGTGTTTTACGTCATTGTTACAACTTGTTATGCTTAATGCTTGACACTAGGTCCCGAGTGCCATGATTTCAGATCTGAACATGTTATTGAATCATGATGATAATTATTGTTTTGGATCATAACTATGAGTTGTATACACATATTATTGTCCGGAAACGATGGCCCCAAAGTAATAACAATTGGGATAACCGGAGGGAATGGCTATGGTGTGAGTATCACATGTATTCACGGAGTGTTAATGCTTTGCTCCGGTACTTTATTAAAAGGAGTACCTTAATTGCCAGTAGATTCCCTAGAGTCCCCGTTGCAAACGGGCTGGCAGGACAAAAGATGATGTGCAAATTTCTCATTGCGAGCACGCACAACTAAATTGGAATACATGATTATGATTAGTTTATGCTTGGATGCTTTATATTATTTATGTGCAAGTGCATATGTTATGTTATTACATGAACTATCTTTTCCATGTAACGCCCGTACATCCGTCCCTATGCCTACAATATTTTAATCATAATGTCTACTTCAATCACAATCGCTGTCTCATTTCTCCTACTACTGTTGTTTCACTATTGTCTCTGCTATAAAACTGTTGCTACTGATAATCTTTCTCGAGCAAGTCTATTCATAGGTGCAGCTGATCTGACAAATCATCTGTTAAATCTTATAAATATTCTTTGCCTCCCCTTGTGTCGAATCAATAAATTTGGGTTTTACCTCTCTCGAAAACTGTTGTGATCCCCTATACTTGTGGGTCATTACACGCGCCAAGCCACGCGGCGCCATTTGCCAAGCCAAGTGTCATGGCACTCCTGACGACGGTTTGGTGGGGCCACCTTCTTCTCAACACATCGCGGTTGTATGACCACATCAACTCCTGACGGGAGCCGACGATCCCAGGTGTCGAAACCCGGGAACTCCTCCTAGCGTGGCTGCGCCCGCTCCTCCCAGGGTCAGACTCCGGGAGGCAGCCTTCCGACCTCCAGCGGGCCTTCCGGCCTGTGCCCACACTCTATCGTGGACACCCCGGTTGTGCGGGTGTTGACAGGTTACGACATGAAATTTTTGCCTCACCAAACAACGAATATGGGAAACAACGCCCCAAAAATCTAGTATCTCTGTTTTTTTTGCCCCCGACCCAAAAAGAATAACTAAATTTTAGACCGGGGACTTAGCATGTACTACCTCTGCGTTTTAATCTAAGATGTTTTAGTCTTTTTGTTTATTCACATGTCCGGACTTGTATCTAAACATGTTTTAGTGTTCATATTGACTCATTTAGGGGTGTATCTAGATAATATTTGTAATAGTTGCAACATCATCTTACATAATAATCAAAAATAACTATGACGTCTTACATTTTAATACGGAGGGGGTATTATATTAAAAAAGGGATGACGTATACGTGAGAGATGCTTTAAGGCTTGCGTCTTGTAAAGGAGCTCATATATGCCTGGCAGTGAAAAAAGAACTTGACAACTCATCAGCGCATTAGCTGGCACTCTGGGATACTACCAGGGCGTACTATGCGGGGAAAATTGGCGGTGGCACCATTGAAGCTTTGATCGGGATTTCGATTCAGGGAAAGGAAGATGAAGCGTTGTGCTGCGTGCGTCCAAACTCCACTGGAAGAATTTGGCCCATTCCTCCTATTATCTTAGGCTTTTCTTTGGTGGCTCTGGGGTACTCATTTGTTCAGCTCAAGTAATTAAGTAATTAAAAAAAAAGCTCTAGTAATTAAGTAGGTTCGAATGATTAAAATAACTTTTTGAGGCCGGTTATCTCAACCAGGCTGGAATATCGATGCAGAAGGTATCACTAGGTGAATTGAGACACCTTTGCTAAGCTTTGTTTGGTCCCTTTCTCAGCCCGCCATGTGGTCGTATGAAACTTGGGTCGCTTCACATTTAGATCTAGATCCAGATCTAAATAAGATGTACAAATACCATACAACACGATGTATAAAACAAATTTAACTAGTACAACTACACATGCATGATTTACGTATAACTACACAGATCACGTTATACAGATCACGTTGTACAACTACACAGCAGGTTATATAGATCAGGTCGTACAATTATACATTTCAACATGTACAGAATATGGTTGAAACGTACAACTACACAGATAAAATTGTACAGATCAGGTTGTGCGTATAACCACACTCAGCTTCAGTTGGATGTACAACTACATATACCAGGTTGTACGAACTATACACAATCTGAAGTATAAAAAAAATTCATCGAAACCTATCAATAATGGATCTAGTTTTGAATATCTCGACGCACGTAGTTCGTTCGTAAATCGGAAAAACGGTTCTCAAGATATTTTATTTTCAAAAAATGAATCTCAAAATAAATGCACGTACAGCACTCTGCGCACCACTAGGAAGCCGCCACTTGTCACGGGCGGAAGAAATGTGGGAATTGAAAGCGAATGAAATTATGACACGTGTTGGAGGCAGAGTGGATGGGAATAGAACTTCGTAAAGTGAAGCCTTTTTCTAATAATTTCGCGAAGACATCAGGAAGGGAGCTACTATTCTCCGACCTGGTCGTGTGCCAATAGCGTGCGCCCATCCTCAAGTTAAATAAGTCGGCCTAATAACGATTCTCCTTTTCTTTTTTATTTTTCATTTCAGTTTTTACAGAAAAATAGCATAATTCGAAAAATATTTGTTTGTGAACAAATTTCGAATTTGAACAATTTTTATATTTGAACAATTTTTTAAATCTAAAACTTTTTAAATTTGAATAATTTATAAATGTGAACTATTTTCATATTTTAATAATTTTTAAATTTGAACAATTTTTCAAATCTATAACTTTTAAATTTTCAATGATTATTAAAGGTGAATTTTCTCGAATTTGAAAAATTTTAAATATGATTTTTTTTAAATTTATATTTTTATGTCAACAAAATATCCCATAAACAAAAAAATCTATGAACATAAAAAATAATAGAGTAAAAGAAAAAATCGTAAAAAAATATTATAATTGAAAACTTAAAATAAAATAAAAATTATTTTATAAATAAAAATAGAAAATAAAATGAAAAAAGAAACATCCAAAAAATAATAAAACAAAAAAAGAAAATATAAAACAAAAAAGAGAAAGAAACAGGAAAAGAAGAAAATAAGAAAAATAGAAGAAAAAAATCTAGGTCGTACGCTATTGGGCCGGCCCACTCGCCCCGGAGGGGGTGGTTGACGAGGTTATACCAAACGGGTACCCCATCGTGTGGGTACCTGGTGCACGTGATGACTATAGCCCAATTGTCGATAGACTGAAGAGTCCCAACAAGCGAAACCCAAGACGAAGATTACTTCCATTGATAGACATAGTCGGTTATAGTTTCCATATTTGTAATCCTAGTCGGTTACATACCCGAGACCTGTACCCCATATAAGGGACATGAGGGTAGCCAATCAAGAACACGCTCAACCAGAACAACCAAACCCTAACGAGATCAACATCTCGCTAGACCTTGTACTCACCGTATATTCACAATCAATACAGACATGGAGTAAGTAGGGGTGTTACCTCAGTCGAGTGCCCTAAACCTGGGTAACTCCCGCTTGTCAGCCGGCAAATCTACTAACACTACGTGTTATCTACCTCATAACTCTAACCCAAGGCTATCAATCATGGGTATTGATGGGGACACCCTCATCAGTGGTCGTGGGCTAATAGCGCAAAACCTGGTCGTCAAATAGGCGCAGCCCATCAGGAATGAGCACACTGCACACAATGAATCATTACTTTTCTTCCACACGAAAAAATTGAGGCCATGTTTGGAAGCAGCTTTAAAAAGCTACATTTTTCTCTTCCTGGGCACCAAAATACCTTTGTTTTGTCCCTGTGAAAAAGAGGTCGAACCTCATTTCCAATTACAACCAAAGTCAAATGCCTCGAAGTATTTTAAATCATGGTATTTTCGGAATATTTCCTCGTGTTCTGGGCTGCTATCTAGGTGACAGTCCGTGGTCTGAGTTACTGAAAGTGGTGCGAAGGTTTTTCCGAGCGAAAGCTCATTGCTCTAACGCCAATGTCGACGATGCTTGTGGGTGTCGTTACACACTTGGGGGCGGTATTGTTTGTACCTTCTCCGCTTTCGGGATCCGGTGAAAACCCTTGCATGTCTCATTTCGATGACGGCGACGCATAGCTTCGTCACCCTCTCGGGGCGTCGTTTTGGAGCACCAGTTTCTTTTCGTCTTGTCCCGTTGTTCTCGGTGGCAGGTTTGGTTTTCTATGTTCCTTTTTTTATCTGTAGTTAGCTTTGTACCAGGCCCACTCATCACTTTGTATTTATTTTATTTTATTTATAAAGCGGCCTGAAAGCATGTTTCATATTTTTTTGACTAAGGGTGTTGCTAGCCATATAAGGGACCGTAGCCATTCCATTTACATTTAGCTTCAACTAGAAGGAGAGGGCGCGCTTTGCTGCGCCCGTTTTAACTATTTGCGCTAACACGGTTTGTTCTTTGAGTTTTATCGAGCTACTGCTGTGTCGGGTACAAAAACAATTATCTTCTTTCGTCTTTTATCTATTTGAGATGGTTAATATAGCCTGCATTGGCAATTTCCAGTTAGGAAAGGTAATGTGGATACATACGTGCCTTTTGTTGGTATGTAGAGCGCCTGATTAAAATGTGTGAGGTGATGTTCTTGTGTACACTTGGGTTGGTTGGGTTGGGTATCAGAGTGGATGAAAGTATTTAATAAGAAAACTTTCATGAAATCTCTGTAAGACCTCTATAAGCCCATAGGTGCACACTCTTTAAATAATGGGAACATCGGATCTAGTTTTGTAGATTTAATCATGACTAAGCCAACGGTGAAAACGGATTTTAAATCAAATTAATCATTTAAAAGATAGACCATTTTTAATCTAAACAATAAAGAGAATCTAAACGATGACTGTGACTTCACTGCATGCATGGAAAGGAGCCGCCACGCACGGAGGGGAAAATATGCGACGCCGCCGTGTAATCTTGTCCTTAAATAATATACTCCACATGGACCAGCAAGAGTAAAGCCACATGGACGATCTCACATGTCTCATGCATGCCCAATGTGATAATTAGGAATGGTTTTTTGAAAGAAATAAATGTTTTAGATCTATAATTTTGAAATAACTGAAACTTCCTACGGATGCATAAACCCACATAGAGAGAGTACATATCTTGTTGCCTTGTTGGATATGAAAACACAGTGTTAACTTGCATGAGTCTCACCCCGTAAAAATGATATGTATCTCTTTAAAAAGGAAAAATAACCAATAAAATCTATTTGAAAATAGACATACGACCCAAGAGATATGATGCACCAAAGCTTTTATCCTAATTAAAATGCAGTGTTTTTGTCAGTACCTCATAGCAAAATTGAAATAACAATTCATCCAGCTTCGAGAAAGTAAATAACATATGTGATCATTTTATTTAGATGCTATTCACAGCCCACTTACATAAGTGGAAACCTCTTCCAATGTAAGTTGTTTATAGTTCTTGTGAAACTGAATAATTAACTCAAAATATAACTCTACACTTATATTTTCCAGACCAAATGGACTGCTCCTGTTCTCTTAAGAGACACTTCTCTAAACATTAGATGCACATTGCACTTTTTATTTCCACCTTATTTATGTAGAAATTTGAAGCTGCCCATTGTACTAAGTGAAATCCATCAGCATGTCGATTATTGGCACTTCATTCCTCCTAGATGTCCACTCCCTGCATATTGTCATATTAATGGATTCAGAAACTAAGGACACCTACAAATAAACAACGGCATGAGGGATTGATAGAAGGCATACACATGTAGTTTGGATGCATGAAGGTGGACAGGCCAGAGGAAGTCTCCATCAACGCACACAGAACAAAGATAATCACAAGAACAGAAATCAAAATCCAAAAAACTATGAAGAAAAGATATAGGAAGGCCTATAAATAAAAACAATGGAATCAGCAAAAAAAGAAGTAAAAGTACCTTTAAGCCAGACAATATCTGGTTCCGAAAATGGCAACCAAAAAAACCCTGCAATCTGGTTCACATCGGCAAAACTTTGATGAAAGTTATTTGAGAAGTGCCAACTTAGATCCATTAGACTGAAAATAGTAACAAATGTTGCATGGTAGAAACGAGTGTATAATGCACGAATCCAATTACTGTTTTGTGGAATGATAAAATAATCAAAATTACAATAGAATACAGTTCAGAATCCTGAGAAAAAAGAAGCCAAATATTCTCGATTCAGCTGCTTAAGAAATTACTTGATTCTTTGGTTATCAATGGGAACATATGATTTAACTTCACAAGTACAAAGAACACAGAAGAACCATGAGTTTTTTATTATCATAAAGTTTTACATGCACTCATGAGATCAGAATATGCATCTCTGTAACATCTGAAATTAGGTGGAGCTCATAGCTACAATATCTTCACCTGGGGTGGATTTTCAAATCCTTATATTTGCAAAGCCAACCTTATAGATTCTACTTTGAAAACTTTAGAGGTCCCCTAGACACTTAGATTAGATCACATATTATTTCTTACCAATAATGTTGATAGTGCAGTAGAGATATACTTCAAATGTATTCCATTTATTGTGTACACTTTATATACACAATCATATTACTAAAACACTAACTAACAAAGTAACCGCTTATTCCAGGGCAGCAGCAATAGAAGCCAAATAGATCTCGAAATCCTGAAATGTACACAGGTATCAATGTCTAACAGGGATAGTTACTTGTTTCTTTCTTTTTTTCCATACTCAATAAACCATGGCTGCAAATCATGCTTTAGAAAAATAAATACTTTAGCATGAAATCATATCGGTATTGTGCAACTTTTGCAATGTGGACTCATTCTCTCCTCATGCTCGAATTCATGGCTGCAACTCGATCACATATCTGCAGTATAGCACCACCTGCAAACCATTGAGCCTTATCCAATTACTAGACTTATAGACCACCTGCACATAACAGGAATACCTAAGAATATATTGAAAGAATCCCCTATGGGATCAATGAATATATACAACGAAAGATAATGGTAAAAAGTGTGTTAATTTGTTTGTTTACCATAATATATCAGCTGTGGGGATATGAAGGGATTAAAGTAAGAATATGTATTAGAAACATCGGTGTCTGACTGTTGGGTTGTGGCTTAATCAACTATGTCTTCTAGCTGGAGCATCAACATGACTGACACCCTGGACGCCAGCTTCAGGAGTCAAACTGCCATCGTTTGTGGGTGGTACGGCAAGCCTAGCAAGTTGTTGCCATCTCAAGTATTCACATAACTGTAGTCCACCTCCATGAACGGTAGTTGTATGGGTGGGCCCTCTAATATCAGATAATCAAAGTACTTAGCTATGGCAGGAAGTGGGAGCCAATTTAATTTCTCAGCCAACAAAATACTAATTTTATGGCCTCTCATGTCATAATCTGATACATTAAAACAATATATGCATTATGAGCTGGAAAGCACTATACATTAAGTGAAAGCACATCATGTATCAGCGAAAACTCAGCATTACACTACACATACTGTTGTAAAATCCACCAGCTGCATGGGCAGCAGAAGGATCTTCATAAGCAAGGCAACCATCTTCTATAAAATTTTATGTTCCAGAGCCTCTGTCCTAACCATGATTGTGCTTGATCCTTCGAACCTTAAAAAAGTGATGAAAACAATCACGCAAGGTAAATGATAACAAAAACTAATTGAATAAAATGTTATAGAGCACACATAAAAACACTAACTTTAATAGCACGATTGACCAGAAAACATCTATAAATTAAGCGTCCTATAAAATAAGAATCTATTAAAATCGAGAAGAAATGGTTTGTCGATAATGGAGCCATTATATGCATATATACACAACCGATATGTTTCTTGATTCAATGAAAGGAGTCATACCAACCTAATGATGTACTAAAAAAGTGTCATGTTGGGTACCTTACCTTGATATGATCCTTGCGTTCAGGCCAATCGAGCAGCCCTGTGAGACCATAGTCAAATTTTCTGTGCAGAACATGGGCAGCCGATTGTCAAAAAAGAGAGAATAAAGCAACATGAGTTAAAATTACAAAAGGAAATGAATATAAAACGTGAGAACTGACTTACGTTAAAGATTAAACAAATCTGCTAAATTAGGCTCATGCAGTTTAGACATAAGGTTTGACTTACTTGCTCCCAATACAATCATAATATTAATACTTGATTCTGAGGAAATTTCTTCTATGAACTGATGTTTACAACTAATTTTGGTAAACCTATAACATCATATTTCGATGCTAAATTGTTTCCCAGAATGTGTAGATCAATTACTCTAGTGATCAAATTTACAAAATTATTTGTGAGAACTGCACCTCAATCAGTACAATAATGATCAAATGTCTCATTAACAGTAACAATAAATCCACTAATTGCAAGTGATATTCCTACACCAGAGAGACTAATAACTGAATATATTTATCTTTCTACACGCACGTGAAACCGATCAATGAAGAACACTTACCATTCACCATGCGGGAATCAATCAACAAAGAACACTTACCGATTGATATTCCTCCATGCCCATCAGCTGTAGGCTGCATCCGTAATGCAGCACATACTGTGACAGCCGACTGGTCGGCCAGCCGGCCGGCCAGTGCCCTGCAACGCCATAGAGCGACTTAGGCTTAGAAATTTGTATGAGCGAAAGAGGGGATAACCTTGTCGAGGCGAGAGCCGAGCTTGGCCGGAGAAGATGAAGAGGACGGCAGCGTGGAGTGCAGGGACTTGGCGGGGGCGCGGCCTTCTCCTCCTCCTTGGCAGGAGACCTTCTCCACCTTCAGCGTGCAGGTTCGCAACAGACCGGGCGGCAATGGGCCTGCGGACTCTCACCATGGCCACCAGCTCGACGTAGGCCGTGGGGCTTTGTGGAGCGCCCACGCCGCCTTGTCCTCCGCCGGCACAAGGACCTGGTAGGCGTGCGGCTCTATCCTCCTCCAGCATAGGGACCCGGGGACGTGGGCAGGCGCCGCAGGGGCGAGGAGGGCGGGGGTGGGCTGGAGTCGGAGGGGAGACGGGGAGAATATTGGGAGGAGAACTGAGGATGGTTGTGATTTAGGGTTAGGGTTTGCATCTTACATGAAGAGAACTGATCTGACATTTTGGAAAAATGTGAGGTTGTTTTTGCAAAATGCCAGCGAGTGGACCGTCCGATGTCCATTCGACGGCGCGGAGGGAGCGAGGATTTGCACAATGTGCCACTGAATACGGGTCCAAAACGTGGATGCACCACAGGGCAGGAATCCCAGCCGGCTTAGTATTCTTAGGGGATATGACACATCCATGTCTCATCGGAACCTTCCTTTTTCATAAATCATTCAGAGTCCTTAGGGCCTCCCAGTTCCATTATAAAGAGAGTGTTCAAAACTGAATCCATCACAAATTTAGAACTCGATTCACTCGCTTACCAAACCACACATAATTGCGGTACTTAGCATAGATGATCAAACGGAATGTGTATGTCTTAGTGACGTGAGTATGCATGCTCGCTTGCGTGTTTGTGTTGGTCAGAGACATGTTGCGGGATTGTTGTTGTGGTGTAGTTTCTATATTTTGTACTCCCTCCGAATCTATTTTAAATGTCGTCACCCGTATAGAGATGTGCATGTCTTGCTGGACGGCAACATCAAATTGTTTTCTTGCAACACCTACATGGCAACATATCCACTATGTTCACTGCTTGGTTTAGCTGAGTTGTTAAAAAGAAAAGGATAAATGTTGGCCTTTTTCAAGTTATCTTAGTTTGAAAGTTCCTCCTGCTCGCTATGGAAATGATATCTGCCTATATCTAAACCTCTTATAAATCAAAATGTCACTAAGTTCATTTATGATTTTGTATCTCAACATGTAACAAATCCACTCCTATAGCCAAATAATTGTCCATGGCATCACATTAATGACAATGTATTATGCATGCAACATATCCACATCATTTCATCCATGCAATTGTTCATGTCACCGGTTTTTAATTATCAAATACAAGAAACCATTACATCAATTAAATGCACGTACATCACTCTGCGCATCACCAGGAAGCCGCCACTTGTAACGCACGAAGGAAAGGTGAGAATTAAAAGCAAACGAAATTACGACACGTGTCGGAAGCGGAGCGGACGGGAATAGACCTTCGCGAAGGGAGGATTTCCGTACGAGTTCCGACATATTGAGCGGCAGTCAGCCTTCCTATTCGGGCCGTGGTCCATCTAAATATGACAGCCCAATAAGCAATACTAAGTCGTTGTCAAAACAATACTCCCTCCTTCCCAAGGATTAAGACGTAATTTTTTTGTTAGTTTTTAGTCAAGACTTAAGGCGCACGGTTTGCTATGCCCCATTTCTCCCACTGCCCCTCCTTGCATGCGAGTGATTAGCATAAAATTAGGAGAGAAGTTAATGGGGAGTAGTTATTGTGGATCAACTATTAGGTGCATGTGGGAGAAATAAAAGGAATGCATGCGGTAGAGAGAAGAGAGGAGGTAGTTAATTACACTACATGTGTGCATGCAGGGGTAAGAAGGAAAAGATGTTAATTATTTCTCTCCACCAATTGTTGTCTTGATAATTACGCTGAGATTTATACGTCCTAAGCCTTGACAAGAAGGGAGTAGTAGGTACCTATTCCTGTGTTTTACCAAAATATCATGAGACCCGCCCAACAAAGCCAGTTAGGTTAGGGTATCCACAATGTTGTCAAATGCTAAATTGTTCATGTAGTACACTGGCATCGGTGGAAAATTTGGCATTTCTCTAGCTGAAACCAAATTTGCATGCATGGACCCACTGTTGACACAAAGTGAGTAGCTATGCATGTGCTTCTTACCAAATCCTTTCCCCCTCTATTCATTTTTTTATTTCTTTCTTGTAATGAGAGTTTGGCATCAGCACATGTAGATGCCCCGTCTTCATCCCCTAAGATATCTAAGCGAGCTGGGATTGCAGCGCTCCGGAGATGTCCACTGTTGAAGCGTGATACGCTTGTGCATGTCGTCTGCCCGCGCGACCTGGCTCCACCAGTGTTTTAGGGTCCCACCTATCCGTGTGTGGCTCTTCGGTGCCAATGAATAGTTCACGCGTAGTTTCTATCTCTCCTTTTTTTTCTCCGCGGAGACTCCTGACTCCTTCCACACCCTTTCCTGGAAAGAATCCCCCGATTTATGAAGGCAGGGGCGGCGGTGGAGCATTGGATGGAGGCGACGGCGACGCGTAGGTCTGTGATGTCGGGGAAAGGCAAGCGTTGTCCGCATCTTCTTCGCCCTGCAAGTCGCCGGCCGGACCACCGGCCAACTCCTTACAATTTGTGGTAGCAGCGGTGGCGGTTGTGTGTGAGGGCCGGTGGGATTCAGACCTCTGTGATGGCTGTTCCCTCATCGTCACTGCTAGGTTTGCTTCCTTTGCTCGCGACGCCGACCTGGTGGTCCAGGTGGCGACGCGCAGCATCGAGCGGGTTGTCCAGAAGCAGCGGGAGGCCGCCAGGACCCTAGCCGCGCCGCGCCGCCAACGGGGACTTGCTGCGGCGCACTGGACAGGATGTTTATATCCTCCAAGGCTCCTTCGTGGCCTTCCCTAATCGTGCCACTGTGAAAAGGTCCGTCCACCTCCCGCCTTCCCTAATCGTGCCAGTCTTGAGCTCCTCGCATCCGCCACGTCTCAGGTGTCAACAGCTGCTTGCGGGTGTGCTCCTCGCTTCCTCCCCTACCAGACCCTGCTACCAGATTGTAGGCGGCGAGCTGGTAGCAGGAATGTGGGATCCTCAACTTTCCCCCTCAGGTGGCAGCAGTAGCTCGCTGGTGGCAAGTCCGTTGTGGACTCCTTGCTTTCTCACCCCTTTCCTCTCCCCAGCTCCAAGAACAACATTTTATATTTTAATTACCTAATTATTGTTGTAGATGACCCTGGTTGTCAATTATTTCTTTTCTTGATGTCAAGCCTCTGATAATAAAAAAAGTGCCGTAAAAGCCTATGATAATAAGTACCTAGACCATTGGTACTATTAGATGATTTATCGTTTAAAGTGTTAAACTTTACCTTGAGAGGCCACTCTGTGTCGTTGAAACAACAACATCGTTGTTGTATTGGTATTGAGTAGGTCTATTTGGTAGTCAGATTCTGTATGCCGTGGTGCAATATATCTTAAGATCTATAAAAGGTTCAGCATGCATTATTTATCAAAGTGTAGACTGTTGGTTTGGACCAAGAGGAATCCTTTGATTTTATCTACGAAGCATCCCTTATTGCAATCAAAGTAATCGGACTTTTAGTTATACTATTTTTTGCAGCTGCTAATTTATGAATGAGTCATACTGTGATAGTATCTATTGTTTCAGTGAGAAGGTGTGGATTGTGATACAGTTTGTACACCCCTCAAGAGAAGAAATGATCTGTGCTAATTTTTGCTACGTTTGGTATGGATTCCTCCAAACATCTTATGTTCTTCAGTACAAGATCCCACTCATTGTTTCAATTATTTATAAAGATCATATAGACTCTAAGATGTTAAGAAACTTCAGTTTAGAGTAGGAAGACCAACTGACTAGCAATCACGTAGGAGCAAATATGTGTAGTGGAATCCCCTGGTGTGTTGATTATGTAAGCAACATTTAGAGTCGTTTTTGCAAAATATAAGGATCTTACATTTATATGTTTGCTCATTCAGTTGTGACCAAAGGATTTAGGGGCAAAAGTTGTTTTGGTGCATCTTTACATGATAGAGAATCTTCAGGTTTTGATGTTTTAGCAGGTAATGTGTGGAACTCTCTTGACTCCCAAGTCATGCAGTTTTTGCAAAATATACGGATCTTACATTTGTATGTTTGCTCATTCAGTTGTGACCAAAGGATTTAGGGGCAAACGTCATTTTGGTGCATCTTTACAGGATAGAGAATCTTCAGGTTTTGATGCTTTAGCGGGTAATGTGTGGAACTCTCTTGACTCCCAAGTCATGCAGTTTGGTTTGAGAAGGAAATGTGTGCATATCTGAAAATTTAAAATCACGGTAAATAAGAAGCTTAGAAGCAGATTTAAGTAAAGAAGGGTAGAAGCATTGGTGGCTTGTGTTTTCTACTGCTCAGTTTCTGAAAAAACTATTGTTGATATTTTCGTGTTTACAACATGTGTTTCTAATAGCATTCATGGTTGAGTCTTCGGTATCAAATTTCTTTATGTGCTTATACATGCACAACTATTGAATTCACGTTGCAAACTTAGCCACTCCTTTTGCTATTACGGCCCGTGTCATTTCAGTACATTAAGTTATACTAGGAAATGTGCTCGTGCGTTGCTACGGGTTGATTGAAAGTTCAAACAAAATCACAAACTTGTGTCAAACTTGACAATATATTGTTTCTCTCTACATCCTTAGTACTTGTGTCTCCTTAACCTACCTCACCTTGTAAAGAGTAGAGTGTTATACTTCTCACCCTCCTTCCTTCCAATTCCATTTTCTTTATCCGTTTTTGTTCTAGCATTGTTTTTCTTTCAAAAGTTTTATATGGTCTTGCCATTGGTTGAGCATCTTTTTTAAATTTTAACAGATTTATGAAATGGCCCTCATGTACCATGAGAGATGATGACGTGGTGTATGTCTGATTTGCAAGTGAAACAGTGAAAGTGTTGTCCGTCGCACGAGAGGAGATCTAAGATGCACATAGTGAAATTATAGTTTTGTGTCTCCATATTTTCCGATGGTAACGAAGATAAGTTCCTGACCGCAAGAAAAAAAAAGAACTGCGTTGTATAGCTAAGAAAATGAAGCTAGAAAATACCTGATTACCTAACTTGAGAACCCCATCTTTGACTCGTCCTGAAAGTTTTGATTTTCTATCTTAATGATTGAAATCTTAAAGGGTGTTTCTCTATTTGTTTAAGAAATCAAAAGCAATTAATCTAGCTTTCTTACCAGACGACGGTCTCCTGCTCTTCTAGTCGAATCAGGCCATGTACGGGGATGATGAGCCGAACACTCCCTCCTTCCTTCTGTACAAGATGTTCACCTCCCATGCATATACAGTTTAGTTTAGGTTACACTGCATCAGTTCAGTTCAAACACCTTCAATTTTTTTTTTTCCAGGAGACATCTTCAATTTAATTAAGTTCGGGTGTAAACTCGCTACCACTCGTATACAAAAATCATGGAGCAGAGAAAATGCAACGAATTACTTATATGTATGCTCGTTCCTGAAGACATAAATGTCTTGGTCGAGGTACGGAGCTAATAAACATGCAGATCAGGAACAATATAGTGTATCTTTGCCTGCATAAAATATTTAAACTTTTGACACACTTTCTTGGACAGCATTCAACAATGAATCCTGTTCTAAAAATAGAACATTCAGCTTTGAACATGTGAGAACATTCAGCTTTGAACATGTGAGGACATATTCAGTTCAGAGAAAGAAACAGAACAGAAGTGCGCTACAATTAGAGAACATGTCCATATCTATGTATACGATAGAGAGAAATTTCCTAGCACAATGAAGCGTGTCTATTGCCTGGATCGGAGCATCAAGCATTCAAGCTGCGGTAGCCCGATGGCAGAGCCAGAATGCGTCGTGTACGTCGTCAGCGCCTCCGTGACTCTATGCAGCCGACAGTCCCAACTCGAATTTAAACATGTATCGCTCGATTAATCGAACACAGAGCAAGCGACAGCAACGGAGAAGTATCGAGCAGTGGAGAAGACTAAACGCTTGTGTGCGACGGGCAGGTAATGTTCATCCATTAATGAGTATTGTTCATCAATTGATCGATGTGCTAGCTTACTTAGCTGATTTCAATTTCAGCTCCGGCTCGCCGCTCGGCCAGGTACTGCTGCGACACGGAGCGCTCGCGCGGCCTGGACGACTCCGTCTCCCTGGCGTACCGTGCGGTGGAGCTCCGTCGCCCGCTGCGGCCCGTCTCGACGGGCGCCAGGAACCTGGCCCATCCGCGCGTGTCCTCCTCGAGCCGCGGCGGTGGCCACAACTCCTCCTCGTCGTCGTCCTCAGACTCCACCCGGCCCCCGGAAGAACTCGTCCGTGAGGTCGTCGAGGTTGTTCTCGCGAAATCCCCCTGAGGGGGCCCTGCCGCCGATGACCTCGGTGACGAATCTCGAGGAGGGCGTCGGAGCGTCGTCCGGGAAGGGCAACAGCAGCGGTAACCTGCACTGGATCCTCGACCGGCGGAGGCTGCGCCACCCACGACGTCGTACTTCTGGCCACACACAGCATAGAAGCCGTCGAGGTGTCCTTCCTGGTCGCCGACCGGAACGCCGCCATCGGCCAAGACAGCTAGTTTTCGAGCTGCCGCTTGCTAATCCCCACCCCCTTCCTCTTATTCCGCTGCCGCTTCCGAATACCGCAACACGAATCTGCCGTCGTCGAGGAGAGGAGACTTGTCAGGGGGCGGCGATTTGGGGGTGCGGTGCCGGGGGCGGTACAGCGGCGCAGCGATGTCGGCTGGAGGCTTGTGGGGATTGATGGCGAAAAAAAGAGAAAGAAACGAAGCGGTACCGTACCGAACCAATGGTGGGTAATATCACCGAATTTATAGGGGTAAAACCGTCTAAAAAAATGGACGACGAAAATCTGGACAGAAGCCTTCCTCCCTTATTAGTAAAACTAGATGATACCCCGCGCGTTGCTGTGGAAATACATGGTACAAACTAAAAAAAGTGTAAGTCACTTCAAGTAGATATTCAGATGACAAAATGTTTCTTAGGAAATTAATGTGTGATGAACAATGAAGAAGGAGAATAAACCATAGTGATTGGTAAAACACTGGTTGGACCTGAATACCAGAGGATATCTATTTTTTACTTTGTGTATAATTATACATTACGTTGTGAGATAAAATATATGGTATAGCAGAGACATGCTATACACGGACACACCAAAAATTGGCTCCAGAAACAAAAAGATTTATGGTTTATTTCTCTCGTCCCTAGTAAATAAAGAAGACTTATGGTTTATTTTTCTCATCCCTAATAAACAAATCAAGAAGGGTTTATATGCCAGAGGAACATGGGCAAAAAGTATGATTCATTTTGCCAAAATTATAGAAAAATAGCTGAAGAAAAAATCTCAGTACTTGTGTCTTATGAGTTTATATAAAAGAACACTTATGTATTGACATCGGATGATAATCTGTATGGCGGCAAATAAATATGGAATTCCCTGGTCACTGAGAGTAGAATGGGAAGAGCAACTCCAAGTACAAACAGATATCTTACAAAAAAAGAGGTGTGTCGGCAATAAACATGTCGGAAATACAACATTATATTATATTATATTATTGATACCTCTTTTCCCCTGCATTACCAGATAAAAGGAAAGAAAGATACAGTGTAAAGATTGAGATTTCTAACCGAAGATCAAACAATTACAACCTTTTGGTGCTCCTACATAAAAATACTGATAGTAGTTAATCTGTACATACCAATAAATGACCAATTTTTTTATCTTGATCCTTCATCTAGTATAATTTCCTGGTCCCCTGTTACCATGTTCAAATAAGTACATATAGGGTAAGATATACAATGTGATGGACTTGAATGAAAAGGTAACGAAGATGTAACATGCAAACAATAAAATAAATGTTTTGGTAGCCATGGAAAAATAGCCAGTACCATATACGGAGTCAATGTAGCAACACTATGGATCACATTAGCAAGAAGCTTTAGGGACAATCAACGGTCATTTACCTGTGAATGTGATGGTCTCAGATTAAGGATGAGGACAATTAAGCGTCACAACACGCCCGGCCGGAACACACCATCGGGTAGGACTCGTCACGCCAAGCAAACATACATCTAATCTGAGTATCTTGATGAACGTAGTTATCTAACAATTGGCGGATTTAAGTATGATTTTTTATTCGATGTGAACTATTGCTGGAGACAAACAACGGCAATCCACCTACATGGAAAATGAGAGGGGGAGATTATATTGGAGCAAGAGGTGATGTGAGCGACGTTTTATTCTGGAGTTAAATAGTGCCCCTTGGGTCCCTGGTTGGGAAGAGGAATCGTATAGCAAGTAATAATGTCGTATTAGTGGAATGAAGAAACCCACCAGGAAGCGGAACGGTGGCTACAAAAGTAATGGACCGTCTCCTCTTTTTTTGTTGAGAATCAAATATAGGCAGTTACTTTTTTTGTAGGGAAAAGGAGGCGGCGTTGGAAGAGGTTGATTCCAGAAAAATCCTGCATACATGGCATGACGTGGATGAAAGATGTATGATATTGTGGGTATGCTGATGTGGCATGCTTGCATGTTGAGAGAAATACACTTAGTGGGTTGCTCCCATGTATATACTATAGATGCCCGTGCGTTGCAACGGGTAGAGAGAACGTATTCTTATTAAAAAATGTTACACAACGGGCATTACAAAGATGTCACCACAATTGAAATATTACTGGAAAATGAATTAAGTTGGATAACCAGCTTTCTAATGTAAGATATAATAATCGTGAATTAATATGATGATGTCTAATCTAGATAGTTTAAATAGTAAGGACATCCTTATAAACTATGTTCTTTGTGCTCGTTACTGAGGACTCGTCTCATTTTCTCTTCTTTAAATTCTTGGTTTCATCCTTTTCTTCGACCTTGATTACGATAATCTTGATGTTTCGTTTAGCGGTAGCTCTGGACGCGGTAGCTCTGGACAAAGCGACGTATAGCTGTCCATGAGACAATACCGGCTCCGACAGGTACACACCTACAATCAGGATGGTCTGTCCTTGCGCCTTGTTGATCGTCATGGTAAAACTAAATCTGATAGGAAATTGTTTCCTCTTGAATCTGAACGGGAACATGTCACTATCAGATGAACATAGAGGTATTCGAGGGAGAAACACCTCTCTCCAGCGTGTTGTCCCGCCACGATCTCTGCATCTATCGTGTTCCTCTGAAATCCACGGATCACAAGCCTTGTGCCGTTGCACAACCCATTAGCTGGATCAATGTTCCTCAGCAGTATAATAGGGCAGTTTATCTTCAGTTTAAGCACGTGCGGGGCATCCCAGGAGGAGTTAGCGAGTTAAGAAACTCTTGAGCATAGAAGCCATGCGGATCGTCCTCCGCACTATCGAAGCTATGGCAGATCATCTCCTCTCCTTGAAAACGCTCAATCATGTGCATGTTTATTCCATCGACATTGTCATTCTTTGTGGAGAGGATTGCTCGAGAAGTCATGTAATCTGTATTGCTCATGTTTTGGTCCAGGGCAGGAAACACATGGTCGATCAGCCTCTCTACGTCAGATTTGTCGCCCGTAGACGGAACACATATATCTTCTGGAAGCTTTATGTTTCCTTCCTCATCAGTCTCCTCAGTGCCGTTACCTATTCTCAGCAAATAATCCACGAACCACTGGTCGTTTTGCGCCCTCATGTTCTTGACGAGCTTTAGCTGGCGCATGCCCTTCCATAGGTTTGAACTCCGCAGACTCGCGTCTATTATCTGACCCCGTGACCCTTTCCTCACTACTGGAAGCACCTGCCTGAAGTCCCCACCGAACACGACAGTCTTGCCTCCGAAAGGTCGGTCGGGGCAGCCCATGATGTCACGCATGCTTCTGTCCAACGCTTCAACTGCCTGTCGTTTCGTCATGGTGGCCTCATCCCATAGTATGAGCTTAGCCATTCTCAAGAGCTTGGCTGTCCCACTCTGCTTAGTGAAGCTGCGTGATGTCCCTTCTTCAAGGTTTAGTGGGATCTTGAACCTCGAGTGGGATGTCCTTCCTCCAGGCATGATTGAAGCCGCGACACCTGATGTCGCTGTGGCCAACGCGATATTTACCTGTCCACAAACCCTAGCAAGCAGGGCCTTGTAAAGGTATGTCTTACCCGTGCCTCCTGGAACATCGACGAAGAATACGCCCCCATCTTCACCATCGACTGCCTCTAGTATCTCGTCGTAAGCAAGCCTCTGCTTAGAATTCAGAAAGGACGCTAGACAAGCGTCTTCCTCATCAACCTTGATGTTTGTTTCCTCGATTACCTCTCTGGACTCTCCTCCGGTGTTGTCATACGTCTCGTCAATGTCCGGAAGAGGGAACGACTTTATGTCTTTACCCATGGATTGTAGCATTCCCCTTATATCAAGCAACACCATTTGCTCTACCGCTTTTTGACATGTGTGTTGTCGCCGGTAGTCGTCTGACATCGCCTCAAGGTGTCTATCCCAAAGTCCACGCACATCGCCAGGCTCACAAAATACCAAGATCGTTGCGAAGAGCCTTCTAAGTGAGGCCGACATGGCGAACTGCTCCGACTCAGTAAGGCACTCATCGAGCGTGTTATCGGCCTCGATTAGACCCTTCTTCTCCGCAGCCTCACGAACGTACCACATAGCACACCATCAACAGTTTTCAGGTCTTCGAAGGACTTCGAGCCCGGTACGTGGTTTAGAAGCACCCTAAGAAAGTACCTCTCCCCCTCTGCGGGATTGGCTGTCACGATTCGACCTACTTGGTGATCCCTTTTCCTTTTCTTCCAGTACTTTTCTGGTTGCCACGTGAACCGTCCTGGAAAATCTCTGTAGAGAATATTTCGAGCCCATTCGTGGTTCTGGTTAGCCACAAAATACTCTATCAGCATGGATGCGTTCTCCCTGGTAGCAACGTCATTTAGGTTGTCTCCTTCTTTGAATGTTACTCTTTGCATATCTGGTAGATGAAGCGGCAGCTGTAGTACAGACGGGTGGATCGCAGAGAGTTTGAAGCCAAATATCCTCCACATAGCTTCGGGTGGTGTGATCCATCTTGCGTCAATGTATCTCTTGATCTCGTCTATGTTACCTTTTTCGTCGGGTTTGTCAATGTTGAATGAAGTTTGATCGTGGCCCTTATATATGTACTTATATATGTACTTGACTGCCTTTATGCTGGATCACACCTCCACGTTTATGTGGCAGTTGAACATCCGCAGGAGGTAGGGGTTGTAAGGCACGACCCATCTATTGTAATGCGTCGAACCGCGGACCGTCGCCGAACGGCCGTCCTTCCGTCTCCGATAAATGGGGTATGAGTCCTTCCCCTGTATGGTGGTCTCGTTGAACGTTCGTGGGTACCTACACTTGCACAATCCATCTTGCATACACACGTTGTTTGGCTTTATGGCACCACATGGGCCGTCCATCATATGTGTTCACGACCATGGAGTGTAGCTCCGGGTATTTATCCTTGTCTGGGAGCTCCGCTGATATTAGGCGGTCATACTGCTCTGTCACAACGAGCTTATATTTGAGTCCATGATCAATAGGAAATGGGCATGTGGGAGGCCCCTCTTCTGGAACTCGACCACGTAGACCCACGCCTTCACAACGCCCAGGATGTTCTTCTTGGTTAGCATATATTTCATCATCTCCTGCTTGGCTCTAAACACTCGAGCCACAATATCTGGTCGGTCCTGTGGGGTTTGGCCTGGAAGCAGGGCATCCTGTATCTCCTGCCAGTTTGGGTTGCACGTCATCGTCAGGAAGATGTCAGGCTTGCCGTACGTCTGTACCAATGCCATGGCGTCCATATGCCTCCGCTTCATGTCACGGAAACACCCCTGGAATTTCCAAGGGAGCACAATCCTTGTGCCAATAGCGCTTGCTTGAGTCTCTCCGGCCGTGATGCTATCAACAATGCCTTTATATAGATCAGCACGTATCTGCGGTTGGTGCTTCCGGTACCAATTCAACCTGCACCCCTCGATCTTTATGTACATGTCCACCGCCCATTGCTGGAACAGACGCCCTCCATGCAGTATGGGGTTGAATATAGCAGGACGCGTCTGTAGTCGGTAACAGTAGTAGTCTCTCACGGAGACGCACATACGTCCACCCCCCTCTGTGACAGGAAAAAAAGAAGGTTATGCAACATATGTGAAGGATAGAGGAATTTACATAATTATTCGAGATAGCCAAATGTTGCGCTCGAAACGCGTCACACGAACACGTCCTCGTGTACCCGCGGTGCCGGGGGAGATACTCCGCAACTCGCCCCGCGGGAGGCTGGCTTACAGCGCGATACGCAAGACAGTAAGCCGGCGCTTTTGAGACCAGACGTCCCAGCCCCTCGGGAAGCCCCGTCCGAGGAAAGCCGGCAACGATTGGCTGAGCTAAGCCGGACTTGGCCGTTCTCAGCTCGGTTTTCGATATCCGGCGAGATCTACGAAATCCCCGAACAACGGAAGCAGGAACAAGGGTTGAAGGAGATAAAAGTAGGGTTGTATTGATAGGTTGTCGATTGTTTGCTTAATTTCAATCGGCCATCACCTCTCATATATATATGAGGCGGCTGGACTTCCCGTACAAGTTTTGGACTCCTACGCGAATTATAATTCATGGTTTAAGTCGGATTCTATCCGTACTTGGCGGATCCTTGATCGGCTTCGTGCTAGACCCGGAATCGATCTGTCTGGTTTCTTTGGAAAGTTGCCTCCTTCTTCCAGCCTGATCTCAAAGTTGCCTTCTCTTTGCCACCTTTAGCCTTTCGCCTTGTTACGGGCAAGAAAGTTGCCTTTTGTCTTCCGCCTTGATCAGCGAAAGTTGCCTTTTGCCTTCCACTTTGATCGGGGAAAGTTGCCTATCTCCTTCCGCCTTGATCGGAGAAAGTTGCCTTCTTTAGCCTTTCACCTTGATCGGGGAAAGTTGTCTTTTGTCTTCCGCCTTGATCGATGAAAGTTGCCTTCTTTAGCCTTTCACCTTGATCGGGGAAAGTTGCCTTTTGTCTTCCGCCTTGATCGGTGAAAGTTGCCTTTTGCCTTCCACCATGATTGCAGGAAGCTGCATTTTGGCTTCCGCCTTGATCAGGGAAAGTTGTCTTCTTTTGCCGGCTTGTTTTGACAACGTTGGCTTCTCTTCTATCGGCTCATTTTGACAACATTGGCTTCCTTTCTACCACCTTGTTTTGACAAAGTTGACTTCGTCCACCTTGTTTTGACAAAGTTGGCTTCTTTTCTACCACCTTCTTCTGACCTTGATTTTCCCTATGCTAGAATTGACTTGCCTCCATGGGCCTTCAAGCAACTTCTCACACCCAAATCTGTCTTCCGCCTTGTTCCAGTTTTGTGATCCTATAATCGGCCGACTGCCAAAAACGGGTGCTAACACATGCCCCCCTGTTTTCTAGTAGAGCCTGTGTACTAGAAAATATTCAACGTAGAAGTCTTGGTCTAAGGGCGATGTTTAAGCTCATCGGCCATATGCTAAGGGCGATATATGTATATCGGCCATATGCGCAGATCATGCAGTTTGCCAAACGCTTGGGTGGAACTTTTTCAGGTATTTCCCATTGATAGCTCGAGGCAACATGTAGCCTTCTAATGTCTCCACCAGATAAGAGTTGCCGGGTACTATCCTTGCGATTCTCAGTGGCCCTTCCCAGTTTGGGGACCATTTGCCGAATTTTCGGCTTCTGGAGCCAACTGGCAATATAACCTTCCAGACCAAGTCGTCAATTTGGAAATCCGTTAGCCGGACTTTCTTGTTGCAAGACCTCGCCACCCGCAACTTCTCTTTCTTGATTTCACTTAGCGCAATGACACGTTTGTCGGCTACTTCGTCAATGTTGTCCATCATTAGACTGTAATAATCATCAGCCGACAAATCGTTCTGTCTGACAAGCCTTAAGGCGGCCAGATTCACCTCTATTGGCAAAACGGCTTCCTGTCCATATACCAACTCGAAAGGAGTCACCTTGGTGGCTCCATGCCTTGAAATCCTGTGAGCCCACAAAGCTTCAGACAACACTTCGTGCCACCTTCTGGGAAAATCTTGCACCTTCTTCTTGATCAACTTGATCAAAAATTTGTTGCTCGACTCAGCTTGCCCGTTGGCTTGAGCATAGTACGGGGAAGAATTGAGCATCTTGATCCCGAGTGATTCGGCAAACTGTTTCACCTCCTTAGCCATGAAGGAAGTACCTTGATCTGTGGTCAATGTTTGCGGGATGCCGAACCTGTGAACTATAAGCTCTGTGATAAATTGAATCACCTCCTTATGAGTCATGTTTCTGAGAGGTACCGCTTCAGACCACTTGGTAAAATAATCAGTAGCAACCAAAACAAACCGATGTCCCTTAGAAGAAGCCGGATGAATCATCCCGACAAAGTCAAGCGCCCAACCTCGGAAAGGCCACGGTTTTATGATTGGGTTAAGAGGTGCAGCTGGCACTAACTGAATATCTCCAAACTTTTGGCAAGCTTCGCATCCCTTGTAATATCTGAAGCAGTCATTCATCATTGTTGGCCAATAAAATCCGGTTCGTCTGAGCATCCACTTCATTTTATGAGCCGACTGATGCGTTCCGCACAGGCCATCATGTACCTCTCCCATAGCAACTCTAGCTTTGTCTTCATTCAAACATTTTAGAAGAAGGCCGTCAACAGTTCGGCGATACAAGGCAGCATCCACCAACGTATACTTGAGAGCTGTGCGCCGAACTGCCCTGTCCGCCTTCCGACTTGGATCTTGCAGATAGTCAACATAAGGTTTTCTCCAATCGCTTGACGGTTCAAACTTTGGCTTTTCCTTAGCCGACTCCAACAAGCTGGCTTCCTGTTTGGCTTCCTCCAAGTTGGCAACATGGGTCACCGGCAGCTGCCTAACGAAGAACATACCTCGACTGATATGATAGCCTGATGCCTGTTGTGCCAATTCATTGGCAAGCCAATTATCCTGCCTGGGAACATGTGATATGTTGAAATAATCCAACTTTGAGATAACCTCCAGGCAACTGTCAAGATACACGTTGAGTGTCCCGCTATGACATTGACAAATCTTGGATACTTGCTGGACAACAAGTAACGAGTCACCATATGCCTCGATATGGGTCACCCCTACATCAACTAGAAGTTCTAGCCCGAATAAAAGTGCTTCATATTCGGCTTCATTGTTAGTGCATAAATAATCAAGACGACAAGATGCCTAAAAAATATTACCGTGTGGTGATATGTATACAACACCGACTCCCTGCCCATCATCGCAGACTGAGCCGTCAAAATAAAGCCTCCACGGTACAGCCGATACGAGATTTAAGTCGGCTTCCTGTCCCAGGTCAACCCGATGTTCAACAATGAAGTCAGCTACAATCTGGCCTTTCATAGATTTGAGGGGCTCATAAGCCAACTCATATTCGATCAATCCGTATGCCCACTTGCCGATTCGCCCGCTGAGAATCGGCTTTTGAATCATGTGTTTGAGAACATCGGTTTGACTAAGGACTTGGCATTCGCTGGACAACAAATAATGTCGCAATTTGGTGCAGGCGAAATAAAGAGACAGGCACAATCTCTCCACAAAGTTGTACCTTGATTCAGCATCCACCAAACGCCGGCTCAGATACGTGACGACATACCCTTTCCCTTCGGCTTCCTGAGTTAAGGCAGCTCCAATCACCTTTTCTTCAGCGGCAATGTAAAGCCGGAAAGGCTGCCCCCGAGTAGGCTTCCTCAGAACTGGCGGAGTAGATAGACAAATTTTGATCTTGTCAAATGCCTCTTGTTGCTTTGCTCCCCAGGTGAACTTATCATCATTCTTGAGCCGAAGGATTTCTGTAAATGCATCAACTTTTCCGGACAAGTTAGTAATAAATCTCCTTAAATAATTTACCTTGCCCAAAAACTTTTGCATCTCCTTTTTACAACTTGGTGCTGTCATCTTTTGGATGGCTTCAATCTTGGCCGGATCAATCTCTATGCCATCTTCATGTATGATAAATCCTAAGAACTTTCCAGCCGACACGCCAAAGGCACACTTCAAAGGATTCATCTTGAGCCCGTACTTCCTCATTCTTTCAAACGCAAGTTGTAAGTCGGCCAAATGACTTGACTCGCCGTCCGACTTAACCACCACGTCGTCAATATATACCTCCAGTACTACTCCCAGAAGATCATGAAAAATCAAGTTCATTGCTCTCTGATATGTGGCTCCGGCATTCTTCAAGCCAAAGGTCATCACAGTCCACTCGAACAAGCCAACAAAACCTGGGCAGCGAAACGCCGTCTTAGACGAATCTTCTTCGGCCATAAATATCTGGTTGTATCCTGCGTTGCCATCCAGAAAGCTGATAACTTTGTGACCTGAGGCTTCGTTGATGAGCATGTCGGCTATTGGCATAGGATATTCGTCCTTAGGCGTGGCACGATTTACATCTCTGAAGTCAATACATGCCCTAATCTTGCCAGATCCTTTCGTCTCGACCGGAACAATGTTGGATATCCACTCAGCATACTTACAAGGCCGAATAAAGTTGGCCTCCAAAAGTCGGCCTATTTCTGCCTTGATCCGGTCATAGATTGTTGGGTTGAACTTGCGAGCCGGCTGCTTGTGTGGTCTGAAGCCGGCTTTGATAGGCAACCGATGTTCGACCAACTCTCGGCTCAACCCAGGCATCTCGTGGTATTCCCACGCAAAGCAATCTACATATTCCCTGACTAGCGCGATTAACTTAGACTTATAATCGGCTGCCAACTTCTGCTTCACAAATGTTGGCCTAGGAATAGTGCCATCCCCAATGTCAACTTCTTCAAGTAAGTCAGCTGACGCAAAGCCTTGTCCCAACTTGTCCATATCGTCTGGTTCTTCAATTGCTTCACACATATCGTTCCTCTCGGACCGATACTTCTCCAGACGTTTCTGCAGCCACTCGTCGTTTTTATCCATCTACTTGAGCTGCAACCGATTTCCACCAATCGGCTTTAGAGATACTGGCACGAATCCGTCCCTGGTAGCACTCAGGAAATCGAACCCGGATAAATCACGCCCAGATAGGCATGTGATATTGGAATGTTGCCAATCAACAACCGACTCGGCTAATGCAATACATGCCGATTCGTCAGCATGGATGACTTCAATCTCGTCGTCAACCCATTGAACAAGTTTCTGGTGCATATTTGATGGAACACATTGGTTGGCATGAAGCCAATCTCTCCCCAACAGTACATTGTAGTTTCTCTGCACCTCAGCAACAAAGAAGGCAGTAGCCAAAGTTTTGCTGCCAACTGTGAGCTCCAAACTTATAACTCCTTTGGCTTCTATTCCTTCTCCTCCTTCGAACCCATTCAACACCATGTTTGTCTTCATCAAGTCACTATCATCTAGTTGTAGCTTCTTGAAGACAGAATATGGCATCAGATTTACCACAGCTCCGCCATCCACCAACATTCTGGTAACCGGCTTTCCATCAATATGCCCTCTGACGTACAAAGGCTTTAGGTGTTTAACCGGTCCATCAGGCTTCTCAAAGATGGCATTTTTGGGTCCAAAGTTGATTTGCGCAATTTCACCTTCTTCTTCCATAGCTCGGAACTCGGCAGGAAGATAATATACCATGTTGATATCCATGTTCGTCCGGCTTGGTGTCGTCTCATAATCCAGCAGCTCTTCGTCATCAGTCATGTTGCCCGATTCGTCCATTGCTGATTCTGATGTTGCCGGATTTTCTTCCGCCAACTTTTCTGTTGTACTTGTCGGCTCTTCCATCGTGATGTCTCCAGTTACAAGCTCTTCAGCTGGCAACTTTTCAGTTGCCGCGTTCTCGCGTGCCAAATCTGCCGCTTCTACTTCATCGGCCCATGATGAATAAGTAACAACCGATGCATCGGCCAACATTGTGTCATTTACTGCAGCTATACTTGGCGTGACTGCTGTCGATGCCGTCATACGAACTTGCCTAGGAACCCATACTTGAGATGGCACCATTGGTCGTTCCACATTGAATTGGACATCCCTGGCTTGCTCGGCTCCTTCTTCTGCCTTCTCTCGGTTCCTTGCCCTTTGCAGTTTCCGCCTTTGTGTCTTTGTTATACCCGGCGGACACCACTTTGGCTGAGTATATTTTGGATCCCGAGGGGGAGGAACCACAGATTGACTAGAGCTGGCTTCATGATCATGGGTTGCTGCCTTTGGCACGACAGCGGGTGTCGGCTTGTTGTTTGCCGGCTCTATAACCGGGTCCTTCATATTTAACACATGACTTCCAATGATCAGTACGTTGCCAGCTTCTGATCCGCCTTCTGTAGCCTTCTTAGCGCCTTGCGCCTTGACCCGCCAATATGACGAGTCTCCGGGATATACAAGCCGACTTTGCACAGATTGTCGAGTTGCCTTGCGTTTGAACTCGTCAGCCGGCTTCTCATACCGACTTCCTTTTTCGGCAGATGGTGACCTCGAACGCTTCCTATACTGATATTGGTTTGGTCTTGATCCGGCTTGGCGCACATACTTGTTCAGCAACATGTCAAAAGTTGGCTTCATCTTCCTTGGCCTATATTCAGCCTGATTTGTCTTCCATCTGCCAACTTCTGGGTTCTTGGGCTTTATAAATCTTGGCGGCAAACCATCCGAGCGTGGCTTTTGCCCCCCAAGCGCAGGATTCTTGATCGTGATCTTGATGACTTCGTGGCCACCGGGTTGTTGGCTTACAGTAACTTGTCTTCCGGCCGCCTTGTTGTCAGTCTTTTCCCTGGGCACACCAACAACAATATTAGACTTATTAGCCCCTTCGGCCGCCTCTGGCCGAAGCAAAACCTTCTTTCCCTCCAAGTCTAGCGCGTTCATTGGGAACGGCTGTGTGTCAATTGCCATGCCAGCAAAGCTCAATCGTCCGTCATTGAGGGCTGATTGGATCTGTCGACGAAAGACATTGCAATAATTAATAGCATGAGAGAAAGAATTGTGATACTTGCAATAAGCTCGCCGCCTTAATTCATCAGGAGACGGTATAACATGATTAACTCTTATCACTTTATCTTTTAACAAGGCATCAAATATTCTATCACATTTGCCTACATCAAAACTGCATTTTATCTCATCATCCCGATTTTTGCGAATCGGCTTTAAGTCATCACACACATAGGGTTTGGCCTTGCTGGGCCAAACAAACTCGGCAGAATAGATATCGGCCTCATCGTCGGAGTCAGCATCATTGCTGAGCACATTAAGCCGACTCCTGTTCATCCGATGTGGGTCTTTTGACTCATTAACCCGGCTTTCCTGAGCCAGAGCTCTCTCTTGAACTTGACTAACAGACAAGAATTCATGGCCTTCCAACTTCTCTTTTAAGTAAGTCCTTAACTCAGTAAAAACCAGGTCAGCCATGTCTCTTTCAGTTATCACCAGACTGTAACATCGGTTTCTAGTGTTTCTAAATCTCTTGACATAATCGGATACCGATTCGTCATGTTTCTGCCTAACCGATGTAAGGTGGGACAACTTCTGTTCTACTTCCCCGGCAAAGAAGTGTTCATGGAACTTTTGCTCTAAATGGAACCAAGTATGTATAGAATTAGGAGCTAAAGCCGAAAACCAAGAAAACGCAATGCCTGTCAAAGACAATGAGAACAAGCGGACTCTGATATGGTCATGATTAGCTTCGCCCAATTGAGCCAAGTACTGACTAATATGTTCCCATGTTGACTTGTTGTCCACCCCATTAAATTTGGCAAATTCAGGAACTCTATAACCAGGTGGATAAGGCTGTAGATCAAAGTAATCGGGGTAAGGCTTAATATAAGTCCTATGTTTTGGCATAACCCTAAGTTTGTCATAAGCTATCTGATCCAATTTTCTCTTGAATTCCGCCATCAAATTATCCATATTGGCCGATTTAGCCGGCACAAGCGAATAATTGGTTGCAGGGTTGGCAATGACTCTTGTCCAAAAAGTCGTACCGCTTGTCCCGGCTGGCTTACCGGGTTAGGCAGACTCTGGACAGGAGTTGAGCAGGGTATACTAGACACAAGTTGGTTTTCCCTGACTTGACCAATTGGCTGTCTGTCCGATGGTTGAACCTGGAGCGTGTTTTTCTTAGCCTTTTCATGTTCCAACATCATATCATAAACATTGGCAGTACCTTGCGAAACATAATATTGAATTTCGGCTATCTGTTCAGAGGAGAAAAGACTTTTGCTTACAGCGGGTTGGTCGATGTCAACGTTCAGCGGTATGAATTCCGGCTCCTTGATCGGCGAAATCACTCCCTGCCGATCAACCTTGAAGCTGGACAGGTACACATCTTGATCTTCTTGATCCCGCTTGGCACGCAAGGCTCCAAACTCCTCGTCTCTCTTCTTTTTCCACGCCTCCAGGCCTTGGCGTTATTCTTCTGACAACTTCTCCAAAGTTGGCTTGATGATGTTGTCAACATTGATGTTGGTAACGTCGGTCTTGGAACTGGTCATTGTTGTCCAATTTTAGATCGAAATCCCCAGCGGAGTCGCCAAAAAGTGTGTTGCGCTCGAAACGCGTCACACGAACACGTCCTCGTGTACCCGCGGTGCCGGGGGAGATACTCCGCAACTCGCCCCGCGGAAGGCTGGCTTACAGCGCGATACGCAAGACAGTAAGCCGGCGCTTTTGAGACCAGACGTCCCAACCCCTCGGGAAGCCCCGTCTGAGGAAAGCCGGCAACGATTGGCTGAGCTAAGCCGGACTTGGCCGCTCTCAGCTCGGTTTTCGATATCCGGCGAGATCTACGAAATCCCCGAACAACGGAAGCAAGAACAAGGGTTGAAGGAGACAAAAGTAGGGTTGTATTGATAGGTTGTCGATTGTTTGCTTAATTTCAATCGGCCATCACCTCTCATATATATATATATGAGGCGGCTGGACTTTCCGTACAAGTTTTGGACTCCTACGCGAATTATAATTCATGGTTTAAGTCGGATTCTATCCTAACTTGGCGGATCCTTGATCGGCTTCGTGCTAGTCCCGGAATCGATTTGTCTGGTTTCTTTGGAAAGTTGCCTCCTTCTTCCAGCCTGATCTCAAAGTTGCCTTCTCTTTGCCACCTTTAGCCTTCCGCCTTGATACGGGCAAGAAAGTTGCCTTTTGTCTTCCGCCTTGATCAGCGAAAGTTGCCTTTTGCCTTCCACTTTGATCGGGGAAAGTTGCCTATCTCCTTCCGCCTTGATCGGAGAAAGTTGCCTTCTTTAGCCTTTCACCTTGATCGGGGAAAGTTGTCTTTTGTCTTCCGCCTTGATCGATGAAAGTTGTCTTCTTTAGCCTTTCACCTTGATCGGGGAAAGTTGCCTTTTGTGTTCCGCCTTGATCGGTGAAGTTGCGTTTTGCCTTCCACCATGATTGCAGGAAGCTGCATTTTGCCTTCCGCCTTGATCAGGGAAAGTTGTCTTCTTTTGCCGGCTTGTTTTGACAACGTTGGCTTCTCTTCTATCGGCTCATTTTGACAACATTGGCTTCCTTTCTACCACCTTGTTTTGACAAAGTTGACTTCGTCCACCTTGTTTTGACAAAGTTGGCTTCTTTTCTACCACCTTCTTCTGACCTTGATTTTCCCTATACTAGAATTGACTTGCCTTCATGGGCCTTCAAGCAACTTCTCACACCCAAATCTGTTTTCCGCCTTGTTCCAGTTTTGTGATCCTATAACCGGCCGGCAGCCAAAAACGGGTGCTAACACCAAACCTGGATCTTCTTCACGATCTTATCTTTGTAGATGCGCAAGATCCCAAGACTTATTACGTTTAGGTATATTCGGATGCCAACCGAGCTCGCCCTTTGGGAAGAATAGGGGGTATGAGAGCGGGTCATAGCATCCTTGTGTGGCATGTATATTGTGCCTTCGATTATCGTTACCGTAGAGGATAATGTTGCGTTTGAACCTATTGGCAAGGTCGCTGCCTTCGACCTAGATCGCAGCCACCTTAGATGATACCGGTGTGTTGTATCTCCGTTGGTCTAGCTTTTTGTCGGTGTTCAGTTCTATACGGTAGTCCTCGAGGTTATCCTTATGGGCGCCCAAACTTCTAAACTGCTTGGAGTAGGGGTTTCCTCTCAGTATGTCCACAACCTTACGTACGACCTCCTGGTCTAGTTGCTTGGTGGCTTCCTTGCGGTGGATCAGGTTGGGATCGTCGTCGCAGAAGTATAGTTGTAGATGTTCCGGGCGAGAGCCTGGGCCGAAAGAATGCACGTTGTGGTACATGGAGCCTTGCGCCCAGAATGTGTACGTCCCGGACCTCATGTTCGTGCACTCGTTGTCGAGGCTGACGCCAAGGGTTGTGAAGGAGAAATGGCCGTTTAAGAATCGTATGCTCTCTCAAAAATGTCGGTTGTTAGCATCCGCGCTAGACCATAGCCTCATCAGCTCCGGTATTGTCTTTGGTTCCGCCAGTTCGATCTGACCGTTTAAACAGCAGAAACCAGGGGTCTCATGCTCAAACCTCTTGGCATGACAGTGTTGACAGTTGGGGACTTGCTCTAGTATGTGTGTGCTATCTGGGAGGTTCGAGTACACAAAGTCGAAAGGATCGATGGCATCCTCGTCTGATGAGTCTATCATTGTAGCGAGGTACTGAGCATCAGTCTTGAAACCTACATGAAGTGAATGTCACATCGATATGTTCATGTTCATTTGTAACAAATAGGGTCTATGGCAAGATGAAAAGTCTGGCCTACGTACCTTCACTTCCATCATTGGTGTAGCACTCCTCGTACATTAGGTTGTTGGGTATGGCATTCTCGTCCATGATACCGCTAAGGAAGGACTCCATGTCGCCTACCACATTATCGATCTAGTAAGTATGATGATTGAATGAATAAAGGGTTTAAATAGCCAGTGTGTTACCTTCGGTCCCGATCGTATACTCCGGCGTGCTCGTTGAAGGTATCTTTGACAAATTTGTTGTATTTGGGCATGGCATCGCGATGGACTCAGGGCACGGGGTGTGCTTCTTAGCCGCGGCGTTTGCCCTTCGTCGCGCCTGAAGTGATGGCCGCTTCTCTTCAGCTATGGCACTTCGTGGAACTGCTCTTCTACGTGCATTGATCTCCTCCTTTTGGTCGACCGTCAAACTAAGTCGTCGAGATGTATCACGTTCACGTCTTGCTAGATTGTCCCTGCTTGATCATGCTCTTCTGCGTGAAGTGATCCCCTCCCTTTGCTTAGCCGTCAAACTAAGTCGTCGAGCTCTATCACGTTCACGTCTTGCTTTATTTTTATCAGCGCTTCCAATTGATTGCCTTTGATCTTCCATCAGCCTAATCGAAGATTAGAGCAGCTTTTCTGATGGTTTGCCGCTTGGTTGGTTTAGACAACTGTTGTTCTCGGTAAAACTGGTAGGTAGCGACGTACTTGTTGTGGCTAATATAGGCTGAAGGGTTGGTTCTGTTGTTAGATTCGGATGTCGCTTGAATTCTTATCCCGTCCGACAAAGGACAGGTGCAGCAGTCCGTTTCGATTCAGAATTGGCTTGGTTTCTTATCCGTCAGCAGTCTGGACTTGGTAGTCAACGATCAATCTTGAAGCACTAATTCAGTGCATATGCCTCGGCGACCAGCTCCTTGTTCCGGACCACCACGGGCCTCGGGAGCACGGTGTCAGCGACCCCCGGCCACCAGTAGTGTTGCAGCCGCTCGACGCCGGGAAGCCGCCAGACGATTAGCCACCAGACGATTTCCGGTTGCTTCCGGCGGCGCGGCGCCACCTTGGTGAGGGCGTAGAGTGCCCGGAAGTAGTTGCCGGACTCGTGGTCCCGGAGGATCGCGCCCTCCTCGCCATAGGCTGAGAGGTCACTCAGAGTTTCCAGCGGGTGCGGCGAGTTGAGAAACGCGCGCAGGGCGCTGGCCACGACGGTCCTCTCCGGCCGCTTCGCGCGCTCCTCTGGGTCGACACGGAACATCGCCGCGCCCTTGGGCAGGAACGGGTGGTGCGGCGACGCCTTGCCGTCCGGCTGCAGAATGTACGTCGCGCCTATCGGCGTGTACAACACCTTCTAGCTATTGAGGCAGGGGTGTGTGCGCAGCGCGACGGCGTGGCTGGGGTACCGGCACGAGAAGGCCCTCGGCATGATGTCACGGTGCATGCCACAGCGCGGACGTGGCCCTCGCCAACGCCGAGCGCCTCCAGCACGCGCTGCCCGCCGCAGAACACCGACGGCGCGCCGAAGGTCACCACGGGGAGCAGCGACTCGGGACTGACCACCCCACGCGTCAGCATCAGGCTCACAAGAAGTGCCAGGCTGCCGAGTGAGTGTCCGGTGAACCGCAGGCGCGCGCTCTCCATGTGCTTACTTACATGTTGGGTGATCTCCGGCATCAGCTGTGCCTAGATGCCCTTAGCTGCTTCGTAGATGTAGTAGTAAGCACGGCGACTCTCTTAGCAATTAAGGTGCGGGACTTGATGCCCTCATCAGCAGGGGCGGAGCCAGGATTTGAATATAGGGGGGGCGAAGTTTAAAGGAGTCGGAAAAAAATTCGTTTGTTCCAGCAAGCTACTTAAGATTTTTTCCCTTATAAATTTTCAATAATTATCGAGAAAAAACTCACAAATCAGAGCCTTCACCAGCATAACTAGACGCTATAAAAATCATCAAATTTTTATACTTGTATAGATGAGATTGTTAGATTTTCCGCTAGCACTTCTACCTGACTTGAATGGCAAACAGTCGATGATCTTGGCTAGCAATTTTACTGGACTTAACAGTGTTCTATACATGCTCAGAGAAAATTGATCAATTAAGTGGGGTAGAAATACCAGGCGATATCTCTAAATTGAGTGTTTGATCAGGTAATTTTTTACATGTATTATGTTTGTTGGGAGTTCATGGTGCTGAGAAATAGTTTATTCTTAGTATAGTATACATATCAATTTATTCTTGATATAACCATTTTATAGTACCAAAAAGATAGTGTAGTGCATCTAGAAATAAATCAGTGTATAGTGTAGGGTTGTAGTGCATCCATATGAGGCCAATAGTTTCATCAAATACTAATCGTAATGGGCTGTAACAGCCTTGTTGGGCCTTTTCTCTAATCGTAATTACTAGTACGTAAGAAATGTATTGAGGAGGGCTGAAGGTTGGGGGGGTCCGACCCCTGCTAGCCCCCTGGATCCGCCCCTGCTCATCAGCGCATCGCTCGTCCCGCCGCGGCGCGGCCAAATCGTCGGCGGCTGCCGGGCGCGGGTGGCTCCGGGAGCCCCTCTGCGGCGGCCAAATCGTCCGCGGTGCAGGGCTCTGGCGGGTCCACGGGGAAGACCTCGGAGACGGCGTCCATGGCAAACCTGGCCTGGCCGGATCGACGCAACGCTCGAGCACGGCGGGGAGCTCGGCGCGGGGGAGATTTGATGATTACCCTCCCTGGCCACTTTGGCCCACATGTCAGTGGCACATCAGGGGGGCCTGTGAGCAAACATAATTGCACCAGAGGGGGTTATCATCAAATATCCCCAGAAAGAACAGAGGAAAGAGCAGAAGAACGCTAAGGACGCCCGCGTAGTCCATCTCGAAAGAACAGAGGAAAGAGCAGAGGAACGCATCGCTAAACGCCAAGGACGCACGACGTACGGTTGTTAGGCCGTATTATATTGTTGAGATTGAGATTATTAGGTATAGGACAAATGCCCGTGCGTTGCAACGGGACAGAATTTTTTTTTTATGGTGGTCAGGTCCATCGCTTGCTCTGCCTGTTATCTGCCTGTTAGGTGACAACATAGTCGTTCGCCGTCATCGCCACCTCACCCCACTTCGCCCTTTGGTCGGGGAGTAGAGGAAGATCACGAAGAAAAATAAATCATTGAGTGAGGAGTCATGATGCGGATGTATGTCACACCTTTGATCTTCCGCTCCCTCCAACACTTAACTATCATGTTAACCTTGCAAAATTCACGCGAATTATCGATCATATTTTGAAATGGACCACATAACACTTGAGAAAAGAAGACAAAATTATTCAATGATGTGGACTTGTGCGTACTAACGACACATATGTTTACGGTTAACTCATTTTGCTTCTTTTCATGTTCAGGCTGATTGGCAAGTCTGTGTTAACGCAAAATGCAAAGGTAAAACAAAATATTGTCCATACACGAATAGTTTGCATAATTACACTCTTTTTCTACACATAAATTAAGAAAAGTCATTTATGGGCAGCTAGTTGATACTATCTCTCTTGTATCTGCTTATCTCCTTCCAAATGAAACGAGATCACATCTCGGGAACTGCTTCTTCGCCAACATCTTGTTTTGCTCAATGTAAGGGTAGACTCTCTAATACTGTAATATCACCCAGCCTATGGTCGAAATTGGTCAGGCGGTTGGGATTTTCTATAATTGGGAGCATTATGCGTATTACAGCATCAATATTCAGTATATACGTACACAACTGGCACACACTGTTATTATAGCAGAAAACAACATTCGCTCTAGCTCCTCACGTTGTTTGCATCCGCAGCTGTGAATACAATCAATCCATCGACACATACAAAGATACAACACACAACCAGAGCATCCGTTGACTGAATGTCTGAATCTGACGTTGGGTTGGCGTCGACTGCCGGTAAGACGAGACGTTGTGGCCGTGTCCGTGGCCGTGGCCGTGGCTTGGCAAGTTCGGATGATGTCGGAGGAGGCGCCTGTTACCAGCACCACCTGTCCCTCCAGCCTGCTCTTCGACGATCCCCTCCCGCGACGACGACATATCTCCAAGCAAGGAGTCGCTCCGGCTGGTGAAGGAGCTCGGGGTGGAGGTTGAGGTCATGTTGGACGCGATTGTCCGGCGGGAGCAGGGGCTTGGGCTGAAGGAGGACGCCGGCGAGCCGGCGAGGTAGATACTTGCGAGGAGATCGTCGTGTAGGAGGCAGAAGAGGGAGCGAGGGGTGGCTACCTGCGTGACTGCGGCGCAGCACGCTGAAGGTGCCGCGCGTGCAGCGATGCGGCCTCCATGCTCCCTTGATCCCTGTCGGAGAGCTCTGTGAAGAGTGCTGGAAGCGTGGGTGGCAGGGGGCGGCGGCTAGCGGGAGGAGAGCTCGGGAGGTTGGGAATCGAGTGAAGGGAACAAAGGAACCGAGGGGAGAGAAAAAAATAACGAAACGGCACGATGGCATATGTGCGTAGTATGAAGTTCGGTGGGAGGGTAAAACCGTCTAAAAAAAGGGATGACGAAAATTTTAGGCAGAACCCTTCCTCCCTTTATTATTAGGTATAGATATGCTCAGTCTGGTTTATATCATTTGTGGTTACGTATTTTTAGCCCTCTGAACAAATTTATGACCTGAAGGGCACTAGACAACACCGGCGACATCGCCATCTCTGCCCCCATTCACTCTACAAGGTATGATCCCCATTTGTGTCCTCTCCGCTGTCCTAATATATGCATCTTTGTTTGTAGGGTCACAATATAGTTATTCGTGTAGATATCATCTGTAGTAATTAGTTGTTGTAGGATGGTAACATTTGGTGAAATGTATCAACACGCTTGAAGCTAATGCTTGTTCACTTTCATGTTCCAATGTTTGCTTTTATTGTTGATTTTTTTTTGTTTTTTGGGGTAACCGTAGAACAACTGTTTTAGGACACCATAGTAAAATAAAAAAAAACTAATTTGGAAGGGAGAGAAGGACTGGATCAATCCAGTTCTTCAGTACATCTTTATTCTTCTGCTTAATACGATGGCCCAAAATAATGAGATCTGAACGCAATTGTATTTTCCATGTGATCTTGCTTGGTTGAATATTCCTGAAGATTTAGTCATTTATCTGTTTTCAAATGTTCCAGCAGCCCATGATGATGATATCAAGAGAGATCTTTTTCTGTAATACATCCCTTGTAAGGCAGCATTCGTCAATCACTGAGATTCCTCTTCTTTTGTTTCTCAAAATCATGTCCCAGCACTATAGTGAGAAAGGGCAGTAAAAGAAGAGGTGCAACACAGTTTGTTCACTGTTATCAGCGCACAACACACAATTGTAGCTTGGTAAATGGAAGGATTTTCTAGATAGCAGGTTTCTAGTGTTAATCATGTCATGGAGGACCAACCAGAAGAAGATTTTGTATCTCAGGATAGCTGCAGATTTCCAAATTGCCTGAAAGATGTCATGAGCAGGCTGTCCCTGTGCTAGAATTTTATAATCTTTCATGAAAGAGAAGGTGTCCGAATTCCAGTTATATGCCCATATATCTGATTCATCATTTAGCTGAATGTGATTCATTTCCTCTTGTAAATGTAAAAGTTGTTGATAAGCTTGTGTACTTAGAGGCAGGTGGAAACTGTCGCTCAAATTATGTTGTTGCAAGAATCCTCTAACCGAGATACTTTCATTAAAGAAGGAGTGCAGTTCCGGGTAAGTGTTCTTGTGACTGTTTTCATTCCAGCTACCTGTCCAAAATAATGTCGAATCTCCATTTTTAAGTTTGTATATAGCCATCTTTCTATAATCTGGGAGTAGTTTAAGAATGCTTATCCACCAGAATGAGCCTGCTGGTCTTGTATCTATAATTATGTTTGTGTAATGCAGCTCTCTGATTAATTTTACCCATGGTAGATCTGGACAGTTGAAGAACTTGCGTAGGTGTTTCAACAATAGCGCAGCTGTAAATTTAACACTCCCAATCCTCCTTGGTTTTGAGGTAAAGTGACTTTATCCCATTTGATTAATGCAGTTCCTCTGTCTTCCGTCCCATATTTCCTCCAAAAGCAATGTTTCAAGTACTTCTCAGCTTGCTGTAAGACAGTAGTCGGAAAGGACAACATGCTCATATAGAAAATGGCAAGGCTTGAGAAGACTGATTTAATCAAGATTGATGTTTTTGGTTGACCGGAAGATGAAAACATACTGTAATGTAGGCTCTGCTAAGTTAAGCTCAATGTACACGATTTAATGATTTAATACTTTGAGTAGTCTTAACTTCATTCTCATATATGAGATGACATTGGTTTAACCCGGTATTGGAAGTATCACATTACATATAATTTTCATGGCGTTGATTCAGTTCTTGCCTTCATTGCACCAAGGGAAACTTCAATCTTAGTAAAGCTGAAGGAGATTGATCAAGAGGGCCAGTTGTAAGATGAAGGAGATTAATGTAGCCAACTAAAGCGGCGCAGCGAAGCGCGCCTATCCTTCTAGTCTTTTTTGGCTTCGGCTACTCTATTTAACATTCCACAAGACCACAACTGAGGGAACCGGTGCCAAAATCTAAATTTACTATTTGGCACACACTGTGGGCTGTGGCTGCTCTTAGGTTAAAAACAAGACCAAAAAGAAAATGAGTGAACCAATAATTTCGACAATGAGTAGAAAAAGGTTCAATAATACAATCCATCAACACAACTGATATCAAGAATATAAAAGTACACGGGAACCAAAAATTAATTTTTTCAAAACTTAACGAATGAGGAAATGTTACAAGCAAAAAGACTTCCGGTGCATACATTTAGCACATAAAAGAATAATTCATACGGCAGGCGTATGCATGAAGAAATTAAATCCGAGGAGGATGAACAACCACAACCGATCTGCCAGACAAAACTGTCAGTTTGATCAGTGTGATCGGTCAGTCGACGATGATGCCGCAGGTTCCTCTGATCTCGCCGTCGGTGCCGGTGCGGACGCCGATCCTTCCCATGTTGATCATGGAAACGGCGAAGTCGGCGAAGAATATTTCGAGGGAGGAGGCGTTGTTCATGACGCCGACGTAGGCGGCCGTGAGGCTGTCGTGGCGCAACGCGTCGTCGGACTGGAGCAGCCCCTTGCCGGCGTATACGGACTGGTAGTATCCCAGGTCGAAGTCCTCCGTGGTCACCGCATCCAGGGGCTCCACGGTCGCCACGTTGTCCAGCCCGCCGCATGTCGCGTTCAGTTTCTGCCCGTACGCCGGCTCCAGCGAAGGGTCAGCGTCGCCGACGCCGGTGTAGTTGTACACCCGCTTCGAGAAGGACGGGCAGTGCGCTACTCCAAGCGTGTGGGCGCCTGCATCGCATATTACGTTTAGTTCACAAGCCGATCGATGCTAGGCAGATTTATGGGAGCATGCATGCACCGCGCGCGTACGTACCTGAGAGGACGACAAGGTCCTTCATGGTGAGATTCTTGACGGAGAAGAACTTGGTGAGCACGGTGACGTTGCCGTCGGCGGGCGGGAGGTCGCTGAGCGCCTCCGCCATCATGGAGACGTTGCCATCGCGCCGCCCGGTCTCCACCCTGTACTCTGGCCCTCCGCTCTGCCACCACAAGAAAATGAAATACGTACATGTCAGCAAGAGGAATAGCAATGGTAGAATAAATGGGGGCAATCAGGCAATGAAGTATTGGAGAGAAGCATATCCAGCAATGACATACGAATTTGACGGCGTCGCGCGCAGCAATGGCCATAATGTCGGCGCAGGAGACGAGGAGCGGGCAGGCGGCCTCGACCTTCTCCTTGATGGCCTCGATGACCTCGTAGCCGCGCACCGTCAGGTTGGGGTTGGCATCCTTCTCGGCGGTGCCGTTTACGGAGTTGAGCATGATGGAGGCGTCGCAGCCCCGGACGAAGCAGTCGTGGAAGTGGAGGCGGAGCAGGCCGGAGCGAATGGTGGAGTCGGCGGCGAAGATCTCAGTGAGAGCATCGCGCACGATCGTCTCCACGGTCGGGCAGGACGCGTTGTAGAAGTCGTACTGCAGGTCCGCCCGCGCAAAGCTCGCCAGGAGGCTCGCCGCCACAACAAAGATCAGGAAGCTATTAGAGGACGCCATTGGTACGGTCGCCTGATAGATGATCGAGCTAGGAGGATGAAATGGATGGATCGATGCGCGCGCGAGCTGACGATGAACTAATGGATGAATATCTTTGCTCGATTTTGGCTATATTTATAGGATGAACGCTGAGGGAACGCGGTCGATGGTAATGTCGAGTAGTTGACCTTGGAGGGCAAACTTAGTGCTCGACATGAACGTCGTATATGCGATGCTTATGCATGTACGTGCGTGCCATGATCGACGCAGCTCAATCTCTACTGTTTTGAGAGAGTAGCTATATGTGGGGAAGAACCACTTAAATTAGTATTTAGGACAGAGGTGGGGACTAATCGGATGGGGAAAGGTACGTGCGTAAGCCCGGTCCGTAGGTTGTTTGATCGATCTAATGCGATGTCGGGCTGCAAATCCGACGTTTTTTATTTGAGATATGCTAATCCGACATTTTGCTTTGCTGGATACTCTGTGTTTAGCGACAAACGAGACGAGACTAGTCAACCTACTGTTTTGGAAATAAGAAGTAGCCAAACATGGGCCTGTCTGTACGCGCACCGGGTTACCGGTCCAGCCCAACTTATCAGTCTCGGGCCGTATTCTATACTTGCAAACTCTGCAAGATAGCAAAATAAATTGAGACAATCCCTCAAAAGCACGGGCTACATGGTGTCCGTTTTTTCAAAAATTCCAAATCGATATTTTAAGTTTCCAAAAATCGAGAAACAAATTCATGGAAGTATATATTATGGAGATCTACAAGACTGTACAAAAAATACAAATGGGTGGATCTGGATGTTGAACAATAACAGATTTTCCCTGATTTGTCTTTTTCGTACAACCCAAATATAACAAATTTTCAGGTATATTTTGTTTAAGCTTGTAGATGGCGACACTGTATACAATCTGTAATTTTTCTAGATTTTTTTGGAAACTAAAAAATGTCATTTCAATTTTTTTTAAAAAAGGACCTCCATGCATCCCGGTTTCCAAAAATCTACTCTCGGCAATCCCGGACAAACATGAAGTTTGTGAGAACCTCTAAACAATGAAGAAACATGCATCTCCCACACCTCGATGGTTCAATGTAGCTTTCTATACCTCGGCTTGGAGCTGGATTGGAGACGATGTGGTCGACCTAGTAAGAAACTTCAACACCACATATATCCTCCCTCCTCGAGTCAACGACACAAACATTGCTATTATCTCCAAAAAAAGTTGGTTTGTCATTTTCCTCTAGACTTAAGAACAATTATTCTTTGCCGTGTCATTTACAAAATAATGGCTAAGTTCTTGGCAAATAGATTGAAGAGCACTTACCTAATTATATTCACCCTTTGCAACAAGCCTTCATAGTGAGGCAAGACACATTAGTAACATTATCATCGTCACCCAGAAAATTATCCACTCGTTCTCTCCTTCTTGGGATGTTAAGCATGACTACATGCTTAAAATTGATTTGAGTCTTGTGACAGAATTGAATGTTATTACATTGCTTTGGCCCGACTTGCATAAACAACTTGATGACCATTTTATACATCTTGTCTATGCATGCATATCCTTGTTGACTTTCTCAGTTATCATTAATAGACAATCTTTCTATCGTTGTAAAAGTAGCAGAGGCATAAGACAAGGTTGTCCCTTGTCGACCCCTTCACTTTTAGAGCCATAACACAAGGTTGTCCCTTGCACATATCGTTTTTTGTTGTTTGAAGTGAATGCAATTTCGTTGGCGCTGCAAGAGGCTCTTCAGGCCAACCACTATTCAATTATCTCACTTGGACCAAATTACCCTCCTATAAGTTCTCTAATTAATGTTTGCTGATGATTTTTCTTGTCTGTGGCTAAGCTAACCTGCAGGAATAGGATCAATTCTTCCAACAATCATGACAACTATCGAATTGGTCCAAATCAGGTGTAAAGTTCAGTAAGAAGATTGATTTGCAAGCTAAGCAAGATATCAAGAGAACATTACCATCCATTTGGGACACCCACTCACTCTTCCAACAAAAAACAGATCAACGGCCCACAGATTCATCCTTGTAAAATTAAAATTAATTAAAATTGAACGTGTACAAAGGCAATATAGCTCTCATACTTCAGCAAGATTAATACTTATCGAACTGTCTTCTCCTCCATTCATGTGTACTATATGTCGCTTATACTCTTATAAAAAAATCTTAGCAAATATTACTGCTATCTTTAGGAGTTTTTGATGGAGATGTCTGCGCTCCGTGGCCGCGATGCGAGACCAACATTAGTGTGCAACTAAACACATACGAAACACATCAATGAGCAAAACACACGATTTCCAGAGCTACAACCCAATAGTTGCAGGTGAATGCCTTGCATGAACATATCTGCAATATCACATGCACCGTTGGACGTAGCTCGGGAATTCAGATGATTTGTACGTATTGGACGAACTGGAATAGGCTGAATAGTAGTTTTGTATTGAATGGTACCTAGCAATAAAAGCCGTATGCATCAACCTGATGCAGAAGAGGTTGAGGAGTTTTTTTAATAGTACAAACATAGATGGAACAAAAAATATGGTTTCCCTATCTATAGCCTGACGGTGGTTTCACGCAACGTCAGACGTAGCTGGGGAACTGATGCACATGGTGGGTGTGTTGTTGGGAAACCCCAAGAGGAAGGTGTGAAGTAGTGCAGCAGCAAATTTCACTCAGTATGAAATCAAGGTTATCGAACCAGTAGGAAATGAAGAGTTCCCTCGAGGTATCAACAACGCCAGAAAAGAGCTTCCTGGTGGTTGACGTAGAGCCTCCACACAAACAATCAAGATACTTTGCCCCAACTTAAAAGTGAGGTTGTCAATCTCGCCGGCTTGCTGTAACAAAGGATTAAACGAATGTGTGGAAGAAAGATGTTATTTATAGAAATTAACAGGTTTGCAGTTGTGGTTTTATCAAAATCATCTTGGTATGGATTCTAAACATGGTATGGATTTTGATATGGATCTGATCCCAGCAGTTGTGGTTTGCAGTAGCTAGATGATCCTAGCAAACACAAGGTCTAAACATGATAGCACAATAGGAGAATACAACCATCTAGCTACTGCTATGGACCCGTAGTCCAAGAGTAGACTACTCATGCATCAGTCCGGAGGCGGTCATGGCGACGTAGAGGCCTCCGGGACGATTCCCCCTCCCGACAGGGTGCCGGGGAGCAGTTCTGATCTCTCCCGAATTAGTGTTGACGACGGCGGCGGCTCGAGACCCGTGGAGGAAATATTGAACACCGTCCGTGCGTTATTAGGTCAGGAGGTATTTATGGGCAAAATGGCGATGTCGGTGGGCGCCCGAGGGGCCCACACCACCTCCTGGCGCGGCCAGGAAGGGAGCCGCGACACGGGGTGGTGAGGCCGCCTCGTGGCCCCTCTCCGTCTCGTCTTCGGTGTTCTGGAACGTTCCTTTTCCAAAAATAATTTCAGGATCTTTTATTTTCAATTCTGAGAATATTTGCTTAATTACTTTTCTGAAACAAAAAACAGCAGAAAACAAAGAACTGACACTTTGGCATCTTGTTAATAGGTTAGTCCCCAAAAATGCATAAACTATATAAAATGCATATAAAATATGTAATAACATGATATAACATAGCATGGAATATAAGAAATTATAGATACGTTGGAGACGTATCAACATCCGCAAGCTTAGTTCTACTCGTCCCGAGTAGGCAAGAACGATAAAAGAAGAATAATTTCTGAAGTGACATGCTTAAACACAATCTTGATCATGTAATAATGTAAGGTATGCAAACTGAGATCAAATGAATAAGGGTTGTAGTTTATATTGATATCAAATGAGTAATAAATAAACAAGTAGGTGAAGCAAGCAAAACTTTTAATGATATAGTACTAGATAGCAATCAAGTGTGCAAAGTAGATTATTAAAGATGATTTAAGCTTCAAGCACAACAATATAATCATCTAATGCTTCCAACAAACATGACAACTTAATGAAAGGATCAAGTCAAGCAATATCAATATGCACGTAGAAGATCAATACTTTATTTGTTCAAAAGAACCAAGCAAGCGTTCAACGTTGGTTCCTGGAACCAGGATGTTATGGCTAAGATAATGTTAACGGGGGTTTGGAAGGTCAACGGAAGAAAGGCTCACAAAGCTGCAAGTGATCATTAGACAAGAGAAAGTCTTACAATCGAAGCTATGCACGGAGTAGTGATTGACACACAACGGATGCACATGGAGCTATAAGTATATGAAAGCTTTCCAATGGAACTAGTGGGGGTGCATCCAACTTGCTTGCTCACGAAGACCTAGAGCACTTTTGAGGAGGCTCATAATTGGAATATACAAGCCAAGTTCTATATGAAGGGAATATGCCCTAGATGCACTTAATAAACATAGTTTATTGGTTATATTCTAATTATTCATTATATGTTTTATACCATGCTATAATTGTATTAAGCGGAAACATTAATACAGGTGTGGTAGATCAACAACCAGGTCCCTAGTAGCCTCTACTAAGACTAGTTTCGTTGCGCGATTGATGATCGAGGTTTTCCGATCATAGGGCATGGCGCCGGTCGGCAATGGAAGTCATGTCATTGGTTGAACGATGTGATGGACATACCAATATTGTAGGACGTAGTCATTACTCCTTTGACCGTGAGACAAACTATTATTGTTATTACTGGAAGATACTTTGATTGCACCAAACGTCGTATCTTATTTATTATGACAATAACGGTGATACTTTTGGGTATCGGAAAGGAGTAGTTGAGACGAGGGGTCAAGAGCGGGATTTGTCAGTCCGTATAGCCGGATAGATACTCTAGGGCCCACTCGGTGAGATTATGTCAAATGAGTTTGCAAACATGTGACTAGGTCACCAGCTGACATAATATCATAGACGAGTAGAAGATAGCGATGTAGGTAACGAGATCATGCTAGGTATGGAGATATGTGAGAATGATACTCGGACACGCTAAGTATCGCTATGACAAAAGGTTTAAGACTAGACGTCCAGGTTTGATAGATGAAAGTCATTCGTTATATCACAGGGATTAAATCATGGGGTCCAGGCCTACGAGTTAGCCATTGATCAGAGAGGAGTCTCGATCATGTCTGTTATTATATCGAACCGCTAGGGTAACACATTTAAGGGGTTTCGACAAGACAACCGGAAAGGAAAGAGATCACCGGGAACGTCCCGGGAATGGTCCGATGGAGATCGGGCTGCGACGAAATAGTTTTCGGAGCTAGAATAAATTATATATAATATGTTTGATATTAATTAGTGTAATTAATGTTTAAATATGATTTTAAATATTTATTTTCAAATTTTTAAAGTCAGATTTCCCTAAATTGGCCTTCTATTGGAAACAAGGCCCATGAGGGGGGGGGGAAGCTTCCCCCCAAGGGAGGAGGGCTCGTTCAGCCAGCCCCTAGTGGGCCACATGGGGCCCACTAGGTCCGGCGCACCTCCCAAGGTTGTGGCTGGTGTGGGAATAGTCCCACACCGCCCGGCTGCTGAGGTTGGTTGCTCCCTTGCCCCTTTATACAGAGGGGCACCCCTGGCCTTTTAATTCATCCAATTAATTCTCGATTTCTCCTCGATCTCGTGATTCCCTTTATCGGAGTTGCGCCGAGGAGGATGAGAGTTCTCTCTCCAGCATAGCCCGCTGCCGCGCTGCTGGTGTTCCGGTCCAAGTCTTCCGCTGTTCGTCCTGGACTGGAGTTTCGGAGGTCGTCGTCTCCACCGTATGTGTGTAACGCCCTGCAAGGTGCTGCACTAGCGGTGCTCGGAGGCCTACTTCCTCGTCTTCGTCGTGCTGAGTTCTTCGCGGCCTAGAGGTCGGCTACGCCGTCTTCTTCGTCAACGCTTGTGCGGGAGCGTAATCCCCGCTATTCGGTCTACGAGGGTCTGTATTCCGATCTCCGCCGTACTTCTATATCTGCATAGTGTAGATCTTGGCTAGTTTAAGGATATCGTTGCTAGGAATTTTTATGTTTTCTGAATGCGATCCCCTTCAGTGGTATCAGAGCCGATCTATCGTAGATATAGTTGTACGCTGATAGAACCCGTGTTCTGCACGGGGGGGCACCGTTCCTGTTATTTGCTACCCTCTAGCGTGAACTTGTGATTTCGACAGTATTGAGTTGATGAAGCGGCCCGGACCGACTTTACGTGTACGCTTACGCGAGACTGGTTCCACTACTGACATACGGCTTGTACCGTATCTGTGGCTGGCGAGTGTCTGTCTCTCTCTTTTTAGCTGGCTTTGCATTTTCAATGGAGGGCCTGAAAGGGATGCTTAAACATGCAATTATTGGATCGTTGTTGTGGTCATAAGGTTCGTAGTTATGAAGTGCTTCTATTTACGACAGCCCCAAGCAACGTAAAATATGCAAAAGATAAAGTAGAAGCGTCTAACTTTATTTTACAGGGGCAATGTGATATGGTCAAGGTAGGTTTATTAAATTGTTTATGAACTGCGGGCGCCAAGAAGACCATGGCGCAATGGACTATATCACATTGCATTACATTTGATGTTTTGTGTGCATCTTATATTGTGTGATTATGTATATATTAGTTACGCGGCGGTAATTATATATAAGATGATCCCTTCATAATACCACTAGTGTTCTTCCTCCATGAGCACCACCAAGAAAGTTCTACGTTATGAGGCAGGCCGTGATGATCAGGTGTCAGACATTCAGCTCTGCTTTCCCTTGCCACCGGACTTCTTGAAATCAACGGTCTTGTTGACCATCAACAGCGTGTGCTCCTTCTTAATCTCTACCTCAGCAGTCTTGAGCATCACGAACACTTCACCCAGGGACTTAGCCATGCCCTGCATGTTGTAGTTCATGACGAATCCTTTGTAGCTCGGTGGCAACGATTGCAACACCCTGTCAATCGCCAGCTCATCGGGAATCTTACACTCCAGAGCATTCAGGCGTTGAACGTAGCCAGACATCTTGACTACATGCTCGCTCACACTGCTATGCTCTTCCATCTTGGCTGAGAAGAAAAGCTCAGAAGCCTCATATCTCTCAGCCTTAGCCTGCGGCGCAAAGACAGCCTTAAGATCCGAGATGATCTCGAAGGCGCTCATCTTCTCAAAACGCTTCTGCAGGTCGGCTTCCATGGCGTAGTGCATGCCACTCTGGACAAAGGCAGAATCCTCCGATCGGGTCTGGAAGACCTTCTTCTCATCCTCAGAGGCTTCATCTGCAGGAGGGTCACCTATGGCGGCCTCAATGACGTAGGCCACCCTATGGGGAGTGAGGAGGATCCTCAGGTTGCGGAACCAGGCCATGAAGTTTGACCCATTAGTCTTAAGCTTTTCTTTCTCAAGGAACAGACCTAGGTTAAACGAGGGGCGAGACATCTACAATGGAATTTGCAACAACATAAGACTTTGTTCATAATAATTTTGAGTTATAGTATTTTAGAAAATAACTGACATAACTCCCACTCAAACGAACATCCCTCCTGGTCGTTTAAGCGATTACACGACCCCCATCCATTGCACCACCCCTCATCATCAAAGCCGGCGGCACAACTTCAGGAGTAGACAAAATCGTCCGCCACACCAATTTTGTGACTCGTGCTCAGCCTTTCGGCCTTCCTGTTCCGAGGCCATACTTCTGAGTATGCTAGGCTCGCCACCAAAGACCTCCACGCTGACGCTTGTGCAACATGGCTTACACCCACCGTATGCGAACGAAGATATGTCTGACACCCGATCATCACGGCCTGCCTCATAACGTAGAACTTTATTGGTGGTGCGCGTTGGAGGGAGAACACTAGTGGTATTTTGAAGGGATCATCTTATTCAACTACCGCCGTGTAACACACAATCACACACAAAATAAGATGCACACAAAACATCAAATGTAATGCAATGTGATATAGTCCATCGCGCCATTGTCTTCTTGGCGCCCGCAGTTTATAAACAATTTAATAAACCTACCTTGACCATATCACATAGCCCCTGCAAAATAAAGTTAGACGCTTCTACTTTATCTTTTGCATATTTTACGTGGCTTGGGGCTTTCGTAAATAGAACCGCTTCATACCTACGAATCTTATGACCACAACAACGATCCAATAATTGCATGTTTAAGCATCCCTTTCGGGCCCTCCATTGAAAATGCGAAGACCAACTAGAGAGAGAGAAACTGTCACCCGCCAGCCACAGATACGGTACAAGCCGTATGTCAGTAGTGGAACGAGTCTCGCGTAAGCGTACGCGTAAAGTCGGTCCGGGCCGCTTCATCAAGTCAATGCTGCTGGAATACACAAGTGCACGCTAGAGGGTAGCAAATAACAGGAACGGTGCCCCCGTGCAGAGCACGGGTTCTAACAGCGTACAGCTATATCTTACGATAGATCGGCTCTGATACCACTGAAGGGGATCGTGGGCAGAAAACAATAATTTTCCTAGCAACGATATCCTTAAACTAGCCAAGATCTATTCTATGCAAGTATAGTAGTACGAACGGAGATCGGAATACATACCCTTGTAGACCGAAAGCGGGGATTACGTTCCCGCACAAACGTTGTCGATGAAGACCGACGTAGCCGACCTCAAGGTCGTGTAGAGGAAGCAGGCCTCCGAGTACCGCTAGCGCAGCACCTCGCAGGGAGTCGCACACGTACGGTGGAGACGACGCCTCCGAAGCTCCAGTCCAGGACGAGCAGCGGAAGACTTGGACCGGAACACCAGCAGCGCGGCAGCGGGCTATGGTGGAGGAGATCCCCGACTCCTCTTGCTCGGCGCGGCTCCGACTTGGGAACCACGAGATCGAGAGAGAAATCAGGAATTAATTGGTGAATTAAAAGGCTGGGGGTGCCCCTTCTTATATAGGCTCCCAAGGGGAGCCAACCTTGCCAGCCAGGCCATGTGGGACTATTCCCACATGGCTGGTTCGGCCAAGGGGTGCGCCGGCCACCCTGGTGGGCCCCTTGTGGCCCACCTAGGCCGGCCCCAGGCTCCCACCGAATTCCCCAAGGGGTTTCCCCCCCTCTTGGGCCTTCTTTCGCCCGGAAGGCCCATTTAGGGAAATCTGCCTTAATAAATTCGAAAATAAATATATAAAATCATATTTGCATATTAATAACACTAATTAATATCAAACATAATATATAAAATATTTCCTAGCTCCGAAAACTCTTTCGGCGCCGCCCGATCTCCATCGGACCTCTCTCGGGACTGTCCCGGTGATCTCCTTCCTTTCCGGTTGTCTTGTCGAAACCCCTTAAGTGTGTTACCCTAGCGGTTCGATATAATATAAGGTATGATCAAGACTCCTCAATGATCAACGACTAACTCGTAGGCCTGGACCCCCTGAATTAATCCCTGAGATATAACGAATGACTTTCATCTATCAAACCTGAACGTGAAGTCTTAGACCTTTTGCCATGGCGATACTTAGCATGTCCGAGCGTCGCTCCATAGATATCTCCATACCTAATCCCGACCTCGTTACCGACGATGCCATCTTCTACTCGTTCATGATCTCATGTCTCCGTGACCTAGTCACATGCTTGCAAGCTCATTAGACATGATCTCACCGAGTGGGCCCGAGAGTATCTATCCTGCTACGCGGACTGGCAAATCCCGCTCTTGATCCCTCGTCTCAATACTCCTTTCCAATACCCAAAAGTATCACCGTTATTGTCATACTAAATAAGATACGACGTTTGGTGCAATCAAAGTATCTTCGGGGAATATTGATAAGAGTTGATCTCACGGTCAAAGGTGTAATGACTATGTTCTCCAAAACTGGGTATGTCCATCACATCACTCTCCAGTGATATGACTCTCATTGCCGACCGGCGCCATGCCCCATGACCGGGAAACCTCGATCATCAATCGCGCAACGAAACTAGTCTTAGTAGAGGCTACTAGGGACCTGGTTGTTTACGTATCACACCCGCATTAATGTTTCCGCTTAATACGGTTCTAGCATGACACAAAAACATATTATGAACAAACGAGATATGATAAAGAATACACTTTATTAATTGCCTCTAGGGCATATCTCCTTCAGTCTCCCACTTGCACTAGAGTACAAATTAATCTAGATTACAACTTGGTAAAAGCTTAACACCCATAGCTAACTGGTGTTGTTCATGCTTATCAAGCGGGAGAGGCTTCGTCAGCGGATCTGCCACATTCAGATCCGTATGCACTTTGCAAATCTTCACATCGCCTTCTCGTACGTACTGACGTATCATGTGGAAGCGTCGGAGAATGTGTTTGGTGGTGGAGTGAGTCCTTGGCTCCTTGGCGTTCGCAATGGCACCCGTATTGTCGCAGAAGAGGACCACGGGGTCTTGCACGCTCGGGAACACTCCAAGTTCGATGACGAACTTCCTCAGCCACACAGCTTCATTCGCAGCCTCGCAGGCAGCAATGTACTCCGACTCCATTGTAGATTGTGCGACTATGGGTTGCTTCCCACTTCTCCAGCACACGGCGCCTCCATTCACCTTGAACACGTAACCTGTCCGTGACTTACAGTCATCGGGGTCTGAGCAGAAACTTGCATCTACGTAACCCGTTACGCCAAGTTCCTCATCGCAGCCACCATACACAAGGAACATTTCCTTTGTCTTATTGAGATACTTAAGAATGCTCTTAACAGCTATCCAATGCGGCATTCCAGGATTACTCTGGAACCGGCTGGTCAAACTTAGAGCTAATGCCACATCTGGTCTAGTACTCAACATTGCGTACATGATCGATCCTATGGCTGAAGCATAAGGATGTTTCGTCATTTCGGCCTTACCCAGTTCCGTCACCGGACACTGCGCCTTACGCAATACCTTATTCTTGATAACCGGCAGAGAACCCTTCTTTGCCTTCTCCATATGAAAACGCTTCAATATTTTATCAAGATAAGTACTCTGACTTAGTGCTAATAGGCGCCTTGATCTATCACGGTAGATCTTTATGCCAGAACATACGCAGCTTCTCCTAAGTCCTTCATGGAAAACTTACTGTTTAAATATTCCTTCACGCTATTCAGAAGTTCCACATCATTCCCTATTAGCAATATGTCGTCAACATACAGTGCTAAGAACACAACCGAGCTCCCACTCATTTTCTTGTAAATACAGGTCTCTTCCACATTCTGGATAAATCCAAAACCTTTGATTACCTCATCAAAGCGAAGATTCCAGCTCCGAGATGCCTGCTTCAATCCATAGATGGATCGCTGAAGCTTGCACACCTTGTTAGCACTTCCTGGATCGACAAAACCTTCCGGCTGTACCATGTACAACTCTTCCTCAATGTTTCCATTCAGGAAGGCCGTTTTGACGTCCATCTGCCAGATTTCATAATCATAGTAGGCAGCTACCGCTAACAAAATCCGAATAGACTTAAGCATCACTACCGGTGAAAAAGTTTCATCGTAGTCAATTCCATGAACTTGTCGAAAACCCTTTGCGACAAGCCGAGCTTTATAGACGGTCACATTACCATCAGCATCAGTCTTCTTCTTAAAGATCCACTTATTCTCGACGGCCTTGCGCCCTTCGGGAATATCCACCAAGGTCCACACTTGGTTATCATACATGGATCCTATTTCGGATTTCATGGCTTCAAGCCATTTCTCGGATTCTAGACTCTCCATCGCCTCCTTGTAGTTCGTAGGTTCGTCTTGCTCGACTAGCATGACGGTGCAAACCATATTGCCATACCATTCTGGTGCGATCCGAGATCTACCAGACCTACGAGGCAGACCATCTTCCTCGACAGTTTCTCCCACTCCTTCCACGGAGGACGTTTCCGGAATTGCTTCCGTTGCGCCACTCGGAATCTCGAGTTCAGGATCAACGATTTCATCGAGGTCTACCTTCCTCCCACTTACTCCTTTCGCGAGAAATTCCTTCTCTAGAAAGGCACCGGTCTTCGCGACAAAAGTTTTGCCCTCAGCTTGGTTGTAGAAGGTGTACCCAACGGTTTCCCGCGGATATCCTACAAAGACGACTTTCTCCGACTTCGGCTCGAGTTTGTCGGGCTGTAGTTTTTTAACGTACGCCTCACAACCCCAAACCTTCAGAAACGATAACTTAGGCTTGTTGCCATACCATAATTCATACGGTGTCGTTTCAACGGACTTGGACGGAGCCCTATTTAAAATGAATGCGGCTGTTTCTAACGCATAACCCCAGAAGGACACTGGCAGATCGATAAGAGACATCATAGATCGGACACTATCCAGTAGAGTACGATTACGTCGCTCGGACACGCCGTTACGCTGCGGTGTTCCGGCGGGCATAAGTTGGGGCACTATGCCACAACTCTTCAGATGTGTGCCAAACTCAAAACTCAAGTACTCTCCACCGCGATCGGACCGGAGATGCTTGATTTTCCTATTAAGCTGATTCTCAACTTCACTCTGGAATTCTTTGAACTTTTCAAACGTTTCAGACTTGTGTTTCATCAAATAGATATAACCGTATCTACTCAAGTCATCAGTGAAGGTGACGAAGTAACGATAACCATTGCGTGTCGAAACGCTCATTGGTCCACATACGTCTGTATGTATGATCCCCAACAAATCCGACGCCCGTTCAACGAAACCTTTGAACGGTGTCCTGGTCATTTTGCCCATGAGGCATGGTTCACATGTATCGAGGGATCCGAAATCCAACGAGTCCAAGAGTCCATCGGAGTGGAGTCGCTTCATGCGCTTTATACCAATATGACCAAGACGGCAATGCCACAAAAACATGGCGGTATCGTCACTACACTTAACTCGTTTGGCCTCTATGTTATGGATGTGAGTACTACGATCGAGATTCAACAAGAATAAACCATTACTCTCGGGAGCATCAACATAAAAGATATCATTCATATAAATAGCACAATTGCTTGACACTGATTTAAATGAATAACCGTCTTGTAACAGGCAAGACCCACTTATAATGTTTACACTCAAGGATGGCACAAAATAACATTTATTTAAAACCAAAACTAATCCCGATGGTAGATGCAGAGGGAGCGTGCCGACAGCCACCACGTCGACTCTCGATCCGTTGCCGACGCGCATCGTCACCTCATCCTTCGCCAGCCGCCTTCTATTCCGTAACTCCTCCTGAGAGTTACATATATGAGCAACAGAACCGGTATCAAATACCCACGTGTTGCTCCGGGCGGATGTAAGGTACACATCTATAACATGTATATCAAATATACCTTTCTCTTTGTCGACCGTCTTGCCAGACTTCCTATCCTCCAGATACTTGGGGCAGTTGCGCTTCCAGTGACCCTTCCCCTTGCAGTAGAAACACTCCACGCTAGCTCTGGGACCAGATTTGTTAGTCCTGGACTTGGCAGTCAACTTTGCCTCCCTCCGGGACTTCCAGCTCTGCTTTCCCTTGCCACCGGACTTCTTGAAATCAACGGTCTTGTTGACCATCAACAGCGTGTGCTCCTTCTTAATCTCTACCTCAGCAGTCTTGAGCATCACGAACACTTCACCCAGGGACTTAGCCATGCCCTGCATGTTGTAGTTCATGACGAAGCCTTTGTAGCTCGGTGGCAACGATTGCAACACCCTGTCAATCGCCAGCTCATCGGGAATCTTACACTCCAGAGCATTCAGGCGTTGAACGTAGCCAGACATCTTGACTACATGCTCGCTCACACTGCTATGCTCTTCCATCTTGGCTGAGAAGAAAAGCTCAGAAGCCTCATATCTCTCAGCCTTAGCCTGCGGCGCAAAGACAGCCTTAAGATCCGAGATGATCTCGAAGGCGCTCATCTTCTCAAAACGCTTCTGCAGGTCGGCTTCCATGGCGTAGTGCATGCCACTCTGGACAAAGGCAGAATCCTCCGATCGGGTCTGGAAGACCTTCTTCTCATCCTCAGAGGCTTCATCTGCAGGAGGGTCACCTATGGCGGCCTCAATGACGTAGGCCACCCTATGGGGAGTGAGGAGGATCCTCAGGTTGCGGAACCAGGCCATGAAGTTTGACCCATTAGTCTTAAGCTTTTCTTTCTCAAGGAACAGACCTAGGTTAAACGAGGGGCGAGACATCTACAATGGAATTTGCAACAACATAAGACTTTGTTCATAATAATTTTGAGTTATAGTATTTTAGAAAATAACTGACATAACTCCCACTCAAACGAACATCCCTCCTGGTCGTTTAAGCGATTACACGACCCCCATCCATTGCACCACCCCTCATCATCAAAGCCGGCGGCACAACTTCAGGAGTAGACAAAATCGTCCGCCACACCAATTTTGTGACTCGTGCTCAGCCTTTCGGCCTTCCTGTTCCGAGGCCATACTTCTGAGTATGCTAGGCTCGCCACCAAAGACCTCCACGCTGACGCTTGTGCAACATGGCTTACACCCACCGTATGCGAACGAAGATATGTCTGACACCCGATCATCACGGCCTGCCTCATAACGTAGAACTTTATTGGTGGTGCGCGTTGGAGGGAGAACACTAGTGGTATTTTGAAGGGATCATCTTATTCAACTACCGCCGTGTAACACACAATCACACACAAAATAAGATGCACACAAAACATCAAATGTAATGCAATGTGATATAGTCCATCGCGCCATTGTCTTCTTGGCGCCCGCAGTTTATAAACAATTTAATAAACCTACCTTGACCATATCACATAGCCCCTGCAAAATAAAGTTAGACGCTTCTACTTTATCTTTTGCATATTTTACGTGGCTTGGGGCTTTCGTAAATAGAACCGCTTCATACCTACGAATCTTATGACCACAACAACGATCCAATAATTGCATGTTTAAGCATCCCTTTCGGGCCCTCCATTGAAAATGCGAAGACCAACTAGAGAGAGAGAAACTGTCACCCGCCAGCCACAGATACGGTACAAGCCGTATGTCAGTAGTGGAACGAGTCTCGCGTAAGCGTACGCGTAAAGTCGGTCTGGGCCGCTTCATCAAGTCAATGCTGCTGGAATACACAAGTGCACGCTAGAGGGTAGCAAATAACAGGAACGGTGCCCCCGTGCAGAGCACGGGTTCTAACAGCGTACAGCTATATCTTACGATAGATCGGCTCTGATACCACTGAAGGGGATCGTGGGCAGAAAACAATAATTTTCCTAGCAACGATATCCTTAAACTAGCCAAGATCTATTCTATGCAAGTATAGTAGTACGAACGGAGATCGGAATACATACCCTTGTAGACCGAAAGCGGGGATTACGTTCCCGCACAAACGTTGTCGATGAAGACCGACGTAGCCGACCTCAAGGTCGTGTAGAGGAAGCAGGCCTCCGAGTACCGCTAGCGCAGCACCTCGCAGGGAGTCGCACACGTACGGTGGAGACGACGCCTCCGAAGCTCCAGTCCAGGACGAGCAGTGGAAGACTTGGACCGGAACACCAGCAGCGCGGCAGCGGGCTATGGTGGAGGAGATCCCCGACTCCTCTTGCTCGGCGCGGCTCCGACTTGGGAACCACGAGATCGAGAGAGAAATCAGGAATTAATTGGTGAATTAAAAGGCTGGGGGTGCCCCTTCTTATATAGGCTCCCAAGGGGAGCCAACCTTGCCAGCCAGGCCATGTGGGACTATTCCCACATGGCTGGTTCGGCCAAGGGGTGCGCCGGCCACCCTGGTGGGCCCCTTGTGGCCCACCTAGGCCGGCCCCAGGCTCCCACCGAATTCCCCAAGGGGTTTCCCCCCCTCTTGGGCCTTCTTTCGCCCGGAAGGCCCATTTAGGGAAATCTGCCTTAATAAATTCGAAAATAAATATATAAAATCATATTTGCATATTAATAACACTAATTAATATCAAACATAATATATAAAATATTTCCTAGCTCCGAAAACTCTTTCGGCGCCGCCCGATCTCCATCGGACCTCTCTCGGGACTGTCCCGGTGATCTCCTTCCTTTCCGGTTGTCTTGTCGAAACCCCTTAAGTGTGTTACCCTAGCGGTTCGATATAATATCAGGTATGATCAAGACTCCTCAATGATCAACGACTAACTCGTAGGCCTGGACCCCCTGAATTAATCCCTGAGATATAACGAATGACTTTCATCTATCAAACCTGAACGTGAAGTCTTAGACCTTTTGCCATGGCGATACTTAGCATGTCCGAGCGTCGCTCCATAGATATCTCCATACCTAATCCCGACCTCGTTACCGACGATGCCATCTTCTACTCGTTCATGATCTCATGTCTCCGTGACCTAGTCACATGCTTGCAAGCTCATTAGACATGATCTCACCGAGTGGGCCCGAGAGTATCTATCCTGCTACGCGGACTGGCAAATCCCGCTCTTGATCCCTCGTCTCAATACTCCTTTCCAATACCCAAAATTATCACCGTTATTGTCATACTAAATAAGATACGACGTTTGGTGCAATCAAAGTATCTTCGGGGAATATTGATAAGAGTTGATCTCACGGTCAAAGGTGTAATGACTATGTTCTCCAAAACTGGGTATGTCCATCACATCACTCTCCAGTGATATGACTCTCATTGCCGACCGGCGCCATGCCCCATGACCGGGAAACCTCGATCATCAATCGCGCAACGAAACTAGTCTTAGTAGAGGCTACTAGGGACCTGGTTGTTTACGTATCACACCCGCATTAATGTTTCCGCTTAATACGGTTCTAGCATGACACAAAAACATATTATGAACAAACGAGATATGATAAAGAATACACTTTATTAATTGCCTCTAGGGCATATCTCCTTCAAATACACACATCGAGGGAGCACGTGGCAGTCATACTTGATGACATTGGTCATACTTGATGACATATGGTCATACTTGATGAACATTGAGACGCCTAGCTCAGCTTGATCACTGGATGACAGACGACGTTGTCAGGTGCAAATGCTTTGTCATAGACTTTGTCATGCAAGGGGAATCGTTCACCTTCGTGGTTCTTGATTACGTTGTATCAAGAAGATGAAACAGATCACTGGGAAGTCATCAATGATGATGTTGTATATATGATATACATGTTATGAATATTTTAGCTAAGCAAGTACTCGCAGTAGTGACTAAGTTTTTGATACTAGTCATGTTCTATGAAAACCAGGTTTACTGCTTGAGTAGCTTGAAAGGATGAGGCGACATTGCGTGTTGATAATGGCAGACAAATTGTTGTGATGTCCATAGACACTCTCCCTCTAGATCTACCATTTGAATAAATTATTTATGATCGCATGTTAGTATGATCGTTATAAGTGTGTCTCCTCTAGCGAGACACTTGTAATATATGTTAGTGGAAAATTCATTGTCCTATAATTATGAAGTGTTGATCATATGCCAATTTGAATTTAGATGGTAGAAGCTCCCACATTCATAATATTAATGCCAAAGGATACAAACTTAATAAAGACACCTCATATGTGTGGCACTACCGTTTAGTTCATGTCAATATTATAGTCAATGCATTAGCTCCATACCGGATGGATCTACAAGTTCTTAGATTTGATCTTTTGACACTTGCAAAATAACTATGACACCGTTTTCAGAAAACGGGCATATAACTTATTGATAGTCATGCATAGAGATGTATGTGGTTCAATGAAATAATTGACGGGTAGTGGAGACCTTTATTTCGTGAACTTCACTGAACGTTTTGAGTATAGCTTGTTGAGAATCGTGCATATGGGTGTATGTGAATCAATAAAGTACTTTAACGTGTAGTGGAAGTCTTTATTTCATAGACTTCATGAATATTCCAAGTAGATATATGGATATCCACTCAGGGTATGTTAGTCTGGAATTTTGATTCGATCAAACAAGTTCAGAATGAAGTAGGAAATAAATTTAACAAGAAAATCAAATTCCCGCGATACAGATCGAGTAAATAAAGATTTGAGTTATAATGTTGGCACATCATTGGAAGACTTGTGAGAAGAGTTCCACAAATTACGTCGCATGGAACACCATAGTGTTATGGTATGTTAGGACGTCATAATCACACCCTATCAGATAGTATGTGCTAAATAAATCTCTTATCGAATTATTGTGATCATTAGAGTCATATGGTAGAAACGTAAACATTCACGTTAGATAATAGGGAAACCATTTAAATCCATGGAGACAATACCATAAGAGTAATGGCGTGGCTTTTAGCCTGGATTGTCGTTTCAACAATTTAGTGTTTCAATGTGATCAAACCTAAAATGGATTAATCTTTGTAGTGTACCGTACCTAAAGAGTTAGTTGCGTACATGTCTCACGACATAGGCAAAATCATTGTCGGGATATACCTTGCGAAAGAAATAGTTTCTTGTTCAAGGGTATAAGTGAGAAAGAAAGTAGAGCAAGACAAAGTTGATGAACTTTCTCTCCAGACATCAGGGTGGCGCAATCGAAAGTGTTTTCGGTGTCATGCTCCACAACTTGAAAGAAGCTGATGATACAAGATCATGATGCTCTGAGCTCATACTAAGAACGTAGGCGTACGATGTTGTGTTCCACACTGTGTTTTACGACAATCTTGTTATGAAGGTCATATTAATGGAATATGACAGACCTACGGACTACGAAAAAGAGATGGTGGACCTAAGTCCGAGAAATGGCTATGAGTCATATATGATCCGAAATAAAATTCATGTACGATTACCAGGTATTGACTTGGGAGATCTTCTTGATGGCATCTAGGATGTTAACATAATATGTAATTTTATGAGAGATTAGACACTGGTAAGGATCGATTTGTCGTGAAACAGTTCCGACAGATTCAAAATTTGACCACAATGAGATTTTGTCTCAAGTGGCGAAGCCTAAATCTATTTTGGGTCGTTTAGCAATTACTATAATTTCGAATGAGAAATTGATAGATGGATAGGAAAACCATGTTTCTTAATAGTTTCATTAAGAAAGAGTCGTAATTAATACAATAATGGTTTGTAATCCCGAGGATGCTAAACATGTATGCAAACTTCAGTTGTCCATTCATGGGCTGAAGCAAGGATATCGGAGCTGGAATCTTCACTTTGATAATGTGATCAAAGGATTTTGGAGTTGTCCAAAATAGTTGAAGAAACCTGCATTTGCAAAGAAGTAAGTGGGAGCAAAGTAGATTTTCTTGATCTTATATGCGGAAGGCATATTTGAGTGGGAGCTAAGTATCTTTCCTTGATCTTATATGCGGAAGGCATATTTGAGTGGGAGCTAGGTGTCATTTGTGATTTTTTATGTAACGACATATTAAATGATACAGATCCTCTAGTAGAGTGTAAAGGATTATTTAAGTGATTAAATTTTCTACGAAATGAAGTTAGGAGTATTAGGCATCCGATTTATAATTGTATAGATTGTAAGGGGCTTAATAACATTAAGTCAGAATATTTTCTAAGTTAAGATTCTGAAGTGTTTCAGAATAGAACAAGCGAAGAAAGAGGTTCTTGTTTATATGACTAGGTAAAATATTAAGTTTATCTTGGCCTTTTCAGTGATAGCAAATGATGTTCGACATTCTCTATGTATCAGACATAGATGCTATCAGACTGAAAGCTCGACTTGGTGTGACCCAAGTTCTTGGTTGAAGAACGAGTTCTAGAGTGATCCTTGTGTGGATCAATGAACAAACGTTAAGTATATTTTGTAGTGTCTATGAGAACTGAAGATATGTTTTCTAGTAAAGGGTAAGAGTGGAAAGACAACTTGCCGTAAAACGTTTACAATGATGCAAGTTGTGACACTGATCCGTACGACTAGAAATCTCATATAGGAGATGTCCTTTACTTTGAAGAAAGACGTGGTTAGTTTGCAAAGTCGCATATGAATGCACTGTTGCATAATCTACATAGGTATAGAAATATATGGCATCTTCAAAAGTAGCAAGTGTGATTGGACTGAGCAGTTTTCCGAGCGTATGTGGTCCCCTTAATAGATCTCTTAGACTTTTAAGGCCCATGCTACACGAATGTTCGAGTCTCTCTCCATCCACTAGGATATATTTCACCATCATCGTAAGATACGGGATGATGTCAAAATAGGTGACATAGAAGTGTTGCAAAGCACATATAGGTCTCAATGTGTGAGATCTATTGACTTTATTCCTCTTCCATGAGGCGAGTATGCACCAAGATGCTATGCGTGTTGAGATTTTACCAAGTTGTAAACTAGATTAAGTGTTACTCTAGTGCAAGTGGGAGACTGAAGGGAATATGCCCTAGAGGCACTTAATAAACATAGTTTATTGGTTATATTCCAATTGTTCATTATATGCTTTATACCATGCTATAACTGTATTAAGCGGAAACATTAATACAGGTGTGGTAGATAAACAACCAGGTCCCTAGTAGCCTCTACTAAGACTAGTTTCGTTGCGCGATTGATGATCGAGGTTTTCCGATCATAGGGCATGGTGCCGGTCGGCAATGGAAGTCATGTCGTTGGTTGAACGATGTGATGGACATACCCATATTGTAGGACATAGTCATTACGCCTTTGACCGTAAGACCAACTCTTATTGTTATTCCTGTAAGATACTTTGATTGCACCAAACGTCGTGTCTTATATAGTATGACAATAACGGTGATACTTTTGGGTATCAGAAAGGAGTAGTTGAGACGAGGGGTCAAGAGCGGGATTTGTCAGTCCGTATAGCCGGATAGATACTCTAGGGCCCACTCGATGAGATTATGTCAAATGAGTTTGCAAACATGTGACTAGGTCACCAGCTGACATAATATCATAGACGAGTAGAAGATAGCGATATCGGTAACGAGATCATGCTAGGTATGGAGATATCTGAGAATGATACTCAGACACGCTAAGTATCGCTGTGACAACAGGTTTAAAACTAGACGTCCAGTTTTGATAGATGAAAGTCATTCGTTATATCACAGAGATTAATTCATGGGGTCCAGGCCTACGAGTTAGTCATTGATCGGAGAGGAGTCTCGATCATGTCTGTTATTATATCGAACAACTAGGTTAACACACTTAAGGGGTTTCGACAAGACAACCGGAAAGGAAAGAGATCACCGGGAACGTCCCGGGAATGGTCCGACGGAGATCGGGCTGCGACGAAATAGTTTTCGGAGATAGAATAAATTATATATAATATGTTGATATTAATTAGTGTAATTAATGTTTAAATTTGATTTTATATATTTATTTTCGAATTTTTAAAGGCAGATTTCCCTCAATGGGCCTTCTAGTGGAAAGACGGCCCATGAGGGGGTTGGGGAGCTTCCCCCCAAGGGAGGAGGGCTGGTTCGGCCAGCCCCTAGTGGGCCACATGGGGGCCACTAGGGCCGGCGCACCTCCCAAGGTCGTGGCTGGTGTGGGAATAGTCCCACACCACCCGGCTGGTGAGGTTGGCTGCTCCCTTGCCCCTTTATATAGAGGGGCACCCCTGGCCTTTTAATTCATCCAATTAATTCTCGATTTCTCCTCGATCTCGTGATTCCCTTTGTCGGAGTTGCGCCGAGGAGGATGAGAGTTCTCTCTCCACCATAGCCCGCTGCCGCGCTGCTGGTGTTCCGGTCCAAGTCTTCCGCTGCTCGTCCTGGACTGGAGTTTCGGAGGTTGTCGTCTCCATCGTATGTGTGTAACGCCCTGGAAGGTGCTGCGCTAGCGGTGCTCGGAGGCCTACTTCCTCCAAACGACCTCGAGGTCATCTTCGTCGTCTTTGTCACGCCGAGTTCTTCATGATCTAGAGGTCGGCTACGTCGTCTTCGTTGTCAACGCTTATGCGGGAGCGTAATCCCCGCTATTCGCTCTACGTGGGTATGTGTTCCGATCTCCACCGTACTTCTATATCTGCATAGTGTAGATTTTGGCTAGTTTAAGGATATCGTTGCTAGAAATTTTTTTGTTTTCTGCATGCGATCCCCTTCACTATAATGTAAAGTTGCCCACATAGTTATGCAACTAAGACATGAAAACCCTCTCATATGGAGTAAAGGTGCTAAACATGAGCACAAATGATGATCACAAATGATATGGTGCTATAACATGAGCACAAGTGATGACTATAAATGATATGATGTTATAACATGAGCACAAGTGTGTGATAAAGAATAGTAATGATGCCCCCTTTTTATTTCTTTTCTTTCTTTCCTTTTTCCTTTTTCTCTCTTTTTTTTCTTTTTTTTCTGTTTCTTTTTTCGATGGCCTCCATGGCTCTTTTCACTTTTAGGGGCAAGTATCCTAATATGATATATGATATATGACAACACACTAATGATGATATGACAACATACTAATGATATAAGTAACTAATATGAATTTGCCATAAGAATGCATATGACAACGGTGCCTCTGCCAGTGTAGCAGGTTATGCAATCATCTAGCATAACATGGGTACAACCAGACATCAACTTTATAGAATCACGCAAAGCAATAAATAAGTAATGAATGACAACAAGTCATGTAATGTATGATGGATGTTGCATGGCAATATATCTCGGAACAACTATGGAAATGCTGTAGTAGGTAGGTATGGTGGATGTTTTGAGGAAGATATTTGGCTTATGTGTAGGAGAACAAGATGAAGATCTCCCACGAGTTTGGATGTACCGGCTATAAATGCACCAACTCTCAATCTGAGAAAGGGCAATGCAAAGTACCGAAGAGGCTAGCAATATGGTGGTGGAAGTGCCATGAAAACCGCAGTTTTAGAACTCACAAGTAAAAAGATTCTAAATAAAAATAGGATCATACAAGGCATAATGAAAATTACTCCTAGGGGTGTTGTGGCAAATGAACAAGTCACTGTTGGGGACCCGACCGTAGCGCATAACATAAAGTCATTACGGTTGCTTTAGGCAAATAGAAGTCATATACCATTATGCTCTCAACTGGAAATTTAAGTGTGACACAACTTTATGTTTTTCTCGACCAACCATTAATAATTCCACTTTACAAGACCATCATGTTTACCATTAAGGAAATTAATATCTCAAAACAACATAAATGATTCAAGTGACACAATTTAATATCTACAAGATTATGTATCATTTAATTATACCATCTATCACATTTAGCATTTTTTGTTCTCAACCAAACACCAATCAACTTAGTTAAAAGATAAAATCTCCAAGTAATAAACAATGAGATATGATAGTATAATATAACAAAGCTAACAACTCTAACAAGAGATACATGGAAAACAAGAGATAGAGAGCAAACAATAACATGAAAAGAATACTCAACGAATATAAGCGAAGATAACGAGTATTCATAAGAAAAAACGGAGTCTATCTATCTCCCACAAAAGAATGCTAGGATCCTTTTCATTCAGAGAATGAAAATAACAAAAACAAAAAACAAACATACACTTCAAGAAAAACACATAAGATGTGACGGAATTAAAATATAGTTTCACTAGAAAGGACCTGATAGTTTGTTGATGAAGAAGGGGATGCCTTGGGCATCCCCAAGCTTTGACGCTTGAGTCTTCTTGAATTATATTGGGGTGAACCACCGGGGCATCCCCAAGGTTTGGCGTTACTATCCTCTTGATCACATTATATCATCCTTCTCTCTTGATTCCTGAAAACTTCCTCCACACCAAACTTAGAGTAACTTCATTAGAGTGTTAGTGCACAAAAAATTATGATATTCTGTAGGAACACAATTGCTACCAATGCTACTGGACATTAGCTACAGACATTGATACTTAATAGGATAAAAAGATCCAATCAAAATAGCAAAAGAGGCATTACAAAATAAATGACAGAATCTGTCAAAAACAGAATAGTCCGTAAAGATGAATTTTTTGAGGCACTAACCTTGCTCAGATCAGAAAACTCAAAACTAATTAAAGCTGCGTATAAATCTGAGGATTATGCACAAAAAAGGGCAGATTTTCTAATGTTCCAGTGAAGAGTTTTGAATTTAACGGTGAACAATAGAAATCTGTTTATGCGCAGGAATTGAAATTTAGCATCAACTTTCAACTACAGGCTTAACTTGACACAACAATGTAATAAAATAAAGATATAAAGGAATTGCTACAGAGATAGGACAAGTCCTTGACACAAGAAAAATAAAATAACAGGAAAAAAATGGGTTGTCTCCCATAAGCGTTTTTGTTTAACGGTTTTTAGCTAGGCACAAAAAGTGAAACTCAACTATTATCAAGAGATGAAGCATCAACATCAATAATTTCTTCCAAAACATGGTTGGTTGTAATAGGTGTTTTTGGTATCTATGACTGTGTCCTATTATGTAAACCATCATTTTTAGGCATATTGGGAGGTTTGGGTTTGGGAATATAAATAAACTTTTGCTCCCTTCCCACAAAAGCCTTATCTTTCTTAGTTTTAATAGAGGCAAAGGTTGAACTAAAAGTTTCCATAGCATATTCTAATTCATCAATTTTATGATTATGAGTATCAAGGGTGTTGCTAGTTTCTAAAGAAGTGATTCTTCCATTAATATCATTTATTGATTCATTACCCTTGCTACCATTATTAAGAAAAGTTTTTTCATAGAATCTAACCTTTTAATAATATCTTCCAAAGTGATCTCAGTTTTAACTTCTTTAGTAAGGGGTGGTGATCCTACCAAACTATCAATTAAATTGCGGGCTTCAAAAGCAGGTGTACCAAGAAAGTTACCCTCCGTAAGAGTGTCAAGAACATACCTATACCAACTAGAAATACCAACATAAAAATTCCTAAGGAGGATTAAAGTTGAGTGTTTCTTAGTGCATTTTTTATGAGCATCATTTATCCTATACCAAGCATCTTTTAAACTTTCTCCTCCTTGTTTTTTAAACGAACGAACTTCAACTTCAGGACTACCCATTTTCAGCAAATTAATGAACCGAAATAACAAAATTAAGGAAAAATAAAACAAACCGAAATAAACAAAAGCAACAAACTGAAAATAAAAGACAAAACCGAAATAAGAAAAATAATACAAGTAACTAATTTTTTTGTATTTTTTATATTAAGCAAACAAGACAGTAATAAAAGTAAACTAAGCAAGACAATAGCAATATAAAAAGATGGGAAGTGCGAAAACTCCCCTCTCAGTGAATTCTTATTTTCCCGCAACGGCACCAGAAAAGAGCTTGATACACACGGTGGGTGTGTTGTTGGGAGACCCCAAGAGGAAGGTGTGAATTAGTGCAGTAGCAAATTTCGCTCAGTATGAAACCAAGGTTATCGAACAGTAGGAAATGAAGAGTTCCCCTCGAGGTATCAACGGCGCCTGACTAGAGCTTTCTGGTGGTTGGCGTGGATCCTGCACACAAACAATCAAGATACTTTTCTCCAACTTAATAGTGAGGTTTTCAATCTCACCGGCTTGCTGTAACAAAGGATTAAACGTATGTGTGGAAGAAAGATATTTGTTTGCAGAAAGTAACAGGTTTGCAGTTGTGGTTTTATAAGATTAATGAGAAAGACCGGGGTCCACAGTTCACTAGTGGTGTCTCTCCATAAATAATAATAACATTCATCCATGAGTGGTAAACAAATTACAACTTGGCAATTGACAGAATAATGATGAGCAAACCAATTCATATACTAACGTTATGATGTCTAGTGTGAGATTCATTCGGGCATTACAACAATATACATAGACCGTTCCAACCGTATCTATGACTAATAATCCACCTTCCGGTTAGAGTCCGCACCCCTTTTAATATTAAGTTGCATGCAACAGATTATCGCCTTAAGCACTGTGTAAAGTAAGTAAGTAACATCATCCTTAGACAAGGTACTACTGTTTTATCCCTAGTAGCAACAATACATCTACAACCTTAGGCCTTTCTGTCACTGCCCCAGATTCAAATAGAGACATGAACCCACTATCGAGCATAAATACCCCCTCTTGGAGTTACGAGCATCTACTTGGCCAAAGCACACACAAGTAACGGAGAGCATGCAAAATCATTAAATAGCACACGCATGATATATTATGAAGCAATAACTTTAGTACTCAATATTTATCGGATCCCAGCAAACACAACATGGAGAATTACATAAAGATGATCTTGATCATGATAGGCAGCTCACAAGATCTAAACATGATAGCACAAGAGGAGAAGACAACCATCTAGCTACTGCTATGGACCCGTAGTCCAAGGGTATACTACTCACACATCAGTCTGGAGGCGGTCATGGCGACGTAGAGGCCTCCGAGGACGATTCCCCCTCCCGGCAGGGTGTCGGGGAGTAGTTCTGATCTCTCCTGACTTGGTGTTGACGACGACGGCGGCTCGGGACCCGTGGAGGAAATATTGAACACCGTCCGTGCGTTTTTAGGTCGGGAGGTATTTATGGGCGAAAGGGCGATGTCGGTGGGCGCCCGAGGGGCGCCCACCACCTCCTTGCGCGATCAGGAAGGGAGCCGCTCCACGGGGTGGTGAGGCCGCCTCGTGGCCCCTCACCGTCTCGTCTTCGTTGTTCTGTAATGTTCCTTTTCCAAAAAAAATCAGGATTTTTTATTTTCAATTCCGAGAATATTTTCTTAAGTAGTTTTCTTAAACCAAACACAGCAGAAAACATGAAAATGACACTTTGGCATCTTGTTAATAGGTTAGTCCCAGAAAATGCATAAAATTATATAAAATCCATATAAAACATGTAAATATAATATAACATAATCAGGGGAGATTCGGCATATGTGTCCTTCGCCCCCATTTGACGAGTGTTTTTTTACTTGCCATACAAGCTCTTTGCCGAGTGGCCCGTGTTTTGACAAACGGCAAAGAGTACAACACCATACCAGGCAGCGTCTCGTTTTCTAGAAGTGGATGGTGCGAGTAGCGGCGGATCCTGGCGGGGGGGGGGGGGGGGGGAGGGTGTGTGTGTGGAGGGGGCGGGGCCTGGCCGCCGCCATGCTCCGGCCTCCCCCAATAGATTTCTCCGGGGACTAGTAGTACAGCGAGCAGTAGCTTTTGTTAGTTGTACTTAGTACGCGGCCATTAGCGCATATATCCAGTAACACAAGTTTATTTGTCTAAGAGGCCAACATCTGCGTGGCCGCGTGGGCTAACTAGCTAAGCCCAGCGATACCTCACGAAATAGCCAGCCATGAGGATAGCGTTCCTCCCATAAACCTTTCAACTTGATTGTCGCAGTCCGCTCGGCAGTTAGGGCATACTGCAACGCCGCCAGGATTCACTGGACACATCCTCGAGACCTCGACTGTCGCCTTAATTCCATGGCGGTGTGAGTGTTGCGACTCCTTGGTTATCCCAGTCTCAAATGCAGCGGCCTGGCAATGTGAGTTCTAATCCTCCAACCAAGTTATGTTATCGTAAAATCTATTGTTTAGCATTTTGTTTGATCGATTGTGAAATACATACTACAGAGTAGTAATTAGTATTTCACACATCGACCAAAAGTTACAGACTACTAGTTAGGAACTTTCAGTCCAGTTATAAATTAATCAACGCACTTACACTATAAAAGTGCTACGACTCAAGAAAATAGAAAATGATAATGCACATGCGTTTCTTCTACAAGTCTCTCTAAAAACATCAGAAAGAGTCATGACCGTTGGCTGCTCTCGCGACGCGCGTGGCGAACGCCGCTGCGGCCCCCCGCCGCCGCCATCGCCGGCCGCTCCCAGCCCTGCCGCCTCCCGCGCTGCTCCCAGCCAACTCCCACCACCCCCGGCCTCCTTTCCCACCAATTTTCGCCCCGCCTACCTCAGACCTGCGGCCGGACACACCGCATCTGGATCTCGACCTTCTCCGACGGCTGCCTCCCCGACGACCCTCGCTAGGCTGCTCCGCCGGGCCTCCACGTCTGCTACGCCTTCGCGCTCTACACCGACGCTGCGCTCTGCACCGACCTCCTCCTCGCCTGCCGTTGCCACGCCACCTCCGATTCGGCGCCACATCCCGGTCAATCCGGTGCTCGCCACGCCACCGGAGGGTGTATGCCGCGGTGTTAATGCGTCCCTGGCGGCCTGGCGTTCGGCCGGCTGCCCTAGCACTGCCCCCCTGCGACCCGACATCCTGCGCCATCCCGCGACGCTTAATGGCCGAGCTACCGCAAGGGCTCCGCGGTCGGTCTCCTTCCTCATCCCGGCTCCACGCATTCAAGACGATGCCTGCCGCCCTACGGCGCTCCTTCAAGTCGGGTCACTTCGCCATGGCGCTGCTAGCTCGGCGGCGGGGGGCCCGAGGCTGCCCACGGTGGAGGACGGCTGGACGCTCGTCACATCGCGTCGCGCCCAGCGGGCGTGCAGGCTTTCGGCGCGACGGGACGGCTCCCATTTACGCCGCCATCCCTCACCTCGCCAGCAAAATCCACACTTTCTGCCGCCGACTACCCGCTCCCCCTCCACTCGCTCCCACGCCTCCAGCTACTCTGTGCATTTTTCCCCCGTTCATCGCTGCCGTCGTTGTGGCGCCAAGGAGCACGCCACTCGCCACTGCCGTGACCCGGTGACGTGCGACCGGTGCGGCCGCTCGGGACATTGGGCTAGCGGGTGCCACTCCCTCCGTCACCGTGCGCCGACCCCTACGCCACCGCCCCCGGCCCGATCTTCCTCCTCGCCCCAACTTCCCTCCCGCGTCTCGGCCGCCCCCCCGACTGCCATGGCCTTCCTGGGCGCTCCAAGCACGCGGGTGGCCGAGGCATCCTGCTTCGTCGCTACCTCCTACAAGCTGGACTGCGCCCGACTGGATTGGGAGAGCTCGGCGCTCGTGGTCTGGGTGCTCTCCCCTCCAGCGAACCTGGACCGCGCCGACGTCGACACCGCCTTCCGCCGCGAGTTCAATCTCCGCCGCACTGAGCTTATGGTGAGCAAGCACCTTCCGGAGGGTTTCCTCGTCAAGTTTACGGCAAGCAGCACCCGTGACATGGTCATGGGCACCCCGCGCTCCTGCTTCAAGTCCAACGGCCTCCAAATCCACTTCCGGCCTTACCGGGCCGTCGCACATGCCTACAACGCAAACTTCTTCAACCGTGTGCACCTTGAGGTTGACGGCCTGCCGCCTTTCGCTTGGAGGCCTGACATAGTCGACGTCCTCCTTGGGCAGTGGGGCGCGGTGCAGCGGCTCGACGACGGCTTCACCACCATGGAGGTCACATCTTCCTTCGGCCTATGGGCGTGGACTTCGGACCCGCACCACATCCCCAAGGTCCTGTGGTGCACCTTCGCCAACAAAGCACCCGGCAAGCTATCATCCATGGTCCGCGTCTCCGAGGATCAGCCGGACCAGTGGAAGCGCGGCTCCACCTTCCGCGTTCTTCTTCATCTAGACTGCATCGAGGACTACTCCGACGCGCCTGTGATCGACGGCGGCGCCCCGCCGACGGAATTCCGGCCATCCTCCAGGACTCTCCCGCCAATACATCCCGGGGTGGTTGATGGGGTGCCGGCCCCCGTTGCTCCCACCCCGCCCCGTGCCATCCCGCCGATCCGCCAGCGCTCGCGGAGCCATGGACGCGCACGCGACGCCGTTGACGACCACGAGCCCATCATTGGGCGCGCGCACCGACGGAGTGGGCGCCAGGATGATGAATACACTAAGGCGCGTGCCATCTCTAAGGCGCGTGAGGATCGCCATCGCAGCCGCTCCCGCTATGGGTGGCGTTGCAAGCCTGTCCAACACCGTCGCCGCGATGACGAGGACTACGACGACGCCGAACGCAACGGCGGCTACGGTGGCCGCGACCACCGCGAGCACCGCTCGTCGCACCGGGAAACCAGCGCCTCCAGCCGAAACCGCTCTACGGGCACGCACAGGTACGCCGATGATTCGCATGGCCGGCACCACGGCCGGCTGCCGTCCATCATCATCGGGCGCCTCTCCGAGCTGCTCCCTGCTTCACCTCCATCGGGGCGCTCCCCTGTTTCGTCACCGACCTTCACTGTGGTGGAGCCTCTCCTCACCGACGAAGAGGTGACCTCACAGCTCCAGGACATGTTCCGTATCGGCGTCGCCAACATGCGCGCGGCTTTGCCGGCCATCCTCGGCATTGAGCCGACCCCTCCCGCCCCGCCGTCATTCAGCGATGTCTGCCGCGACTGGATCTCCGCAATCCGAGCGGCGCCCGAGGCCCTCGTCGCCGGCTCCTCAAGGCTCGCGTCGCCCCCGCCTTTCTCTCTATGCATCCCGGCCGTCGACAAGAGTCACGAAGATGCCTGGGAAAAGGATTGCGATCTTCACGCTCCAGTGCTACCTGGCCACCCCGTCGCTGTCGTCCTGCTGAGTGCAGACGCTCGCATCGCTCCTGAGTGCTGGGACGACGAGTCGGCGGTTGGGCATGAAGCCTGGTTCGATGCTTCCACGACCATGCAGGAGCCCTCGATCCAGCTCACCACACCGGCTGCTGACCTCCTCGACATAGTCCCTGTCCCTGCGCCGGCTCCGCCCGCTGTGTTGGCCTCAAATGACACCGACGCCCCTCTGACTCCTTTCCTGGGTATGGTTCCTCTATGTGCAGATGTGGATGCTGACAACAGTGACGCGGCCCCCCTGGCACGGGCAGTGGCACTTGCGCAATTCTCCCCGCGCTCGAATCCTTCCGGCAACAACGACGCCGTCGTGCTCGGCGCGGTCGACGACATCTTCGACCGCCCCCAGCCTCCTCTACTGCAGCTGCCAATCGCTGCACCCGCTCCACCACCGCCCGCTGCAGCGCCAACCCCGGCGCGTCGGAGCATTCGCCTCCAAGCCAAGCCGCAGCTCCCTGTCCTTGACATGGCCATTGCTGTGCTACACAAGCGCATGGGCATCGACGTGGAGGCGGTGCCCGCAGTTCAAGCAAGGAAAGAATTCATCGACAGCTTTGTCACGCCGATGCCAACCACAAGATACCGGGCTCTGAACGAGCTGTTCAAGCTAAACATGCCAGGTTTTGTTGCTGTGGAAGATGCCCTAATTGCTATGGAAGGACCCCGGGTGGCTTGGAGTTGCCAGCCCAGGTCGTGCTACAGACTTCTGCCTAGGCCATGTCATCCGCTCATTTCCTTATGCCTGCTGTTTTCTTTTTGGAAATGCACTGCTTCAAAGACTCCTTAATTCGGCCAATTGGGGGTGGGCGTGTCACCCCCCTACCAGCACTTCTTATTCACATCGTTCGTGTACTTCTGCTCAAGGGTTGCTGCTACTGCTACACTGTTTGCTGCGTCTCAAAGCCACACAAGCCTACCACCTCCTGGGACGATGTCGCTCTCAAACTCGGCTTCATCTCCGGGGCACTATCCCTGTTGGTCTTCATCTCTTCATGGTAGGCCCATCACTCGCCATTGCTGATTGGAATACTCGGGGCCTAAACGACCTAGCCCGCAAAGACGTCGTCCATGCCTTGATCGCTGACACACCTTGCCACATCGCTTGCCTTCAAGAAACCAAGCTAGACTTCATCGACCATCAAACTGCGGCCTATACCGGGGGCAATCGGCTACGCTCCTTAGCGCACAGACCGGCTATTGGCACCAGAGGGGGAATCCTACTCCTTTGGAATGATGACTACATCGACATGACCAACGTTCACATTGGGGTCCACTTGATCTCGGCTGATGTGCTAATTCGTGACTGTGGCACTTCTTTTAAGATCACCAATGTCTATGGCCCCTCTACGGATGCCCTCAAGCAGGAGTTTCTCGATGAGATGGTCGCTGCCATCCCCCCCCCCCCTGACGCAAAATGGTTGATCCTGGGGGACTTCAATCTGATTTATCAGGCCTCCGACAAGAACAACGGCAACCTCGACCTTCGCCTAATGGGCAAATTCCGCCATGCGCTCAACACATACAGTCTGAAAGAGATCAAACTCCAGAATAGAAAATTCACCTGGAGCAACGAGCGTGAAAATCGAACTCTCTGCAAGCTGGATCGTGCTTTCTGCAACCTAAACTGGGACATCGCCTTTGAGAATCACGTGATGCATGCTTTGTCATCCTCGCTCTCCGATCACTGCCCTCTTCTGCTGTCAAATCAGAACGGTCCCCGCAAGCCAACTTCCTTTTGCTTTGAAAACTTCTGGACCAAGATGCCGGGATTCTCTGAGGTGGTGCAACTGTCTTGGAATGAACCTACAACTCACACCCAGTCGATTCATATCATAAATCACAAGCTCAAGAACACCGCAAGGAGACTTCGCTCATGGAGTCGTGGCCTCTTCTCTGATCATAAGCAACAACTCATCATGGCCCTTGAAGTCATCTTACAGCTTGACGTCACGCAGGAATCCAGAAACCTCAGTTCTGATGAGAGATTACTTCGCTCTGGCCTAAAAAAGAGGGTCATGGGTCTAGCTGCTCTTGAGCGTTCTCGTAAACGTCAGGCCTCCCGCATCACGCATCTTCGCGAAGGCGACGCCAACACTAAATTCTTCCATCTTCGTGTTAACTCTCGGAGGCGTAAGAATCATATTCAGAGGCTCAAGCAAAACGAGGGTTGGGTTACCAACCACTCCGACAAGGAAGCAGTCATCCACGAGCACTTCGACAAGGCCCTCGGCCGGCCACCACCAAGACCGCTGGACTTTAACTGGGCGGTCATGGATCCAATGGTCGAAGATCTTGACGACCTCGGGCTGCCTTTCTCGGAGGAGGAGATCAAAGCTGCCATTGAGGCATTACCGTTGGACAAAGCTCCAGGGCCGGACGGCTTCACGACAGCCTTTTTCAGATCTTGCTTGGAAATCATTAAAGGGGACCTCATGCATGTTATCAACGACTTTTCTGAGCTGGCCACTCCAAATTTCCACATAATCAACACTGCGAACATCGCCCTGTTGCCCAAGAAAGATGGAGCTGAGTCGGTTTCGGACTTTCGGCCAATCAGCCTGATCCATATCATTCCGAAGATTATCGCCAAGGCCATGGCCTCCCGCCTGAGCCCAAAGATGGATGACATTATCTCCCATAGTCAAAGCGCCTTCATCAAGAAGAGGAGCATTCATGAAAATTTCATGTTCGTTCGTGGCACAGCAAGGCGCTTTCACCGCGAACGCACACCTGCCCTGCTTATCAAGCTTGATATTGCCAAAGCTTTCGACTCCGTCAGATGGGACTACATTCTGGACGTCATGCAGCGCACGGGCTTCCCTCAACGTTGGCGTGCTTTGGTTTCGGTTCTCCTTTCTACGTCCACGTCTAGAGTTCTCCTCAACGGGATTCCTGGCAAAACCATCCTTCACGGCAGAGGATTGCGTCAAGGGGATCCGCTTGCTCCCTTGCTCTTTGACATTGCCATTGACCCCCTGCATCGGGTCCTGGAGTTGGCCACGGAGTCTCACTTGCTTAGCCCGTTGCCAGGGCGAAACCATGTTCCACGCATCTCCATGTATGCGGACGACGCCGCCATCTTCTTAACGCCAACCGCTATCGACGTCGCCAACCTTGCAGCCATACTCCGGAACTTTGGCGACGTCACCGGCCTGGTCACAAATGTGACCAAGACCTCCATCGCCCCCATCCGGTGCGCCGAGATTGACCTGCAAGCCATCCTCACGACTTTACCTGCGGCCGTCACAAACTTCCCAATCAAGTACCTGGGCCTCCCCCTGTCCTTAGGCAGGCTCAGGAGGGCCGACCTGCAACCTTATATCGACAAAATCGGCTCACGCCTCACTCCCTGGAAAGGAAAGTTCATAAACTATGCTGGCTGCGATGCCATTGTCAAGTCAGTGCTCACCTCCATGCCTCTCTTTCTCCTCACCGCACTCAAGGTGGACAAGGTTATCATCAAGGCTTTCGACAGGTTCAGACGGGGTATGTTGTGGGCCCAGGATGACAAGGTAAGTGGGGGAAAGTGCAAAGTCAGCTGGGACAAAGTTTGTCGCCCTAAGAGCTTTGGTGGCCTGGGTATCCTCGACCTGAACAAATTTGCTAGGGCCCTGCGGCTGCGTTGTCTATGGTACGAGTGGAGGGCTCCTGAGAAGCCCTGGATTGGCTTGGAAACTCCTGACGACGACACCGACAGAGCCCTCTTCGCCGCAGCCACCCGCGTCACTATTGGAGACGGACTGATGGCTTCTTTCTGGTCCTCCTCTTGGTTGGATGGCACCTCCCCGAAGTCGGTGGCCCCGGCAATCTTCTCCGCCTCCAAGCGGAAAAAGCGCTCGGTACACGATGCTTTGACAGAGAAAAAATGGATCACAGACCTAAACATGGCTGTCTTCACCCTGGACCACATTGTGCAGTTTGTCAGGCTATGGGAGCTGCTGGAGCCTGTCACCCTCTCAGCGGACATTGCTGACAGCATCACCTGGACTCTTTCGGAGAGCGGAACCTACTCCACGAGTACAGCCTACGTCGCCCAATTCGTCAGCTCCACATCTTGCTCTTTCAAGAAGATCATCTGGAAGACATGGCCCCCCCCTAAATGTCGTTTCTTCGCTTGGCTCGTGGTTCAGAACCGGCTGTGGACCTCAGACCGTTTGGCCATCCGTGGTTGGCCGCATCAGCCGGTGTGCTTGTTGTGTAATAGTCACCCTGAAACAGCAAGACACATCCTTTTCGAACGCAGATACTCCAAGCGTATTTGGGCCGACGCGACAAACTGGTTGTCCTGCCCTGACCTCCTCATGTGCCTCGGCTCGGGAAGACCCACGGTCCTGCAGTACTGGCACGCCATTGTGCAAACCCCTTGCAACTCTCCCAAGGGATTGAAGACGGCCATCATTCTAATCACGTGGGAACTTTGGAAGGAGCGGAACGCGCGGGTTTTCAACAACAAATCAGTGAGTCCAGCGGCTCTGTTGCAGATGATCAAGGATGAAGGCAGGAATTGGACTCTTGCTGGCGCAAAAAAGTTCTCTGAGATTTCGGGCACATAGAAACTTTTTTACCGTGTTTTTTAATTTTGGTATCATGGCATAGGCCTTTGTTTGCTTCTCCTATATCAATATAAAAAGGCAAATCTTTTGCCGCGTTAAAACTTCCAAAAAAAAAGATAATGCACATGCACCATCTTAGTATTGCAACTGTATACCTTGAGAATTCCTTATTTGGCTCTTACTTAAAATTTTCTTCCCTATTTGATCCTAATTGTTTTTTGGTTCCCTATTTGATTTTTTAACTTCATTTTCTTCCTTATATGACCCTATGATGCATTTTAAACATTAAAAGGACTCTTTTACCCCTGACTTGTCTATGAGCTCAAATAAATGTTTACGTCCACCTTCAAGATATGGTCAAACATTTATCCCACCTATAGTCAGCTATTTATTACTTCCTAAAGATACGGGCCCTTGGGCTTGCACACCATGCGGGAGCTGGTGGAACGGTACGTCGGCGTTGGCGGAACTTCCTAAGGTCAACTATTTACTATGCGCTTGCACATCAAGAAATAACAAATCAATCTACTAGCTGATTTGTTCAGGGCTGTAGAAAGATCAAAGCCAATTCTTTCTTGGTGCTGCTGGGGCGTCTAGACACACAAAAAAGAATTTGGCCATCGTTATCTAAGAAGTGGTCATTACTCAGTGTAAATCTTCTATACTGGAATTCTGACTTAGACGGACCGAAGGCTGCCTGGCTAGGCCTCAGCCATGCCGGCGTGGCGGTCCGGCCGTGTGGCCGCAGATCGATCGATGGAGGAGAGTTTCACGGGACATGGCGTTAACTGCTCTGCACGACGGTGCACGGCGTGCATAATTTCGAAGATGGTGTTTGTGTATTGCCTGTCCGTAGTGTATGGATGCTCGTGTATACTGTGTAGCGTGTGTATACAAAAATATGCTTAAAATATTACCACATAATTTATCAGGGGCAAAAGAGTCATTTGGATGTTCAAAATGCATTATAGGTCATATAAGGAAGAAAATTAAGTTAAGATGTCAAATAGGGAACCAAAAAAATTTAGGACCAAATAGGGAAGAAAATTTTAAGGAAGAGACAAATAAGGAATTCTCTGAGAGGAGTAAGTTTTGAATTTTGATAGTACTAGTATTTCGGTTGCATACTCCTGATTAGAATATCATAGATACTAAATCTAGAATACCAAAAGCATAAACGACGATATATTTTTGTGTTATCCTACGTCTTATTTTTCTTCTGTGGTCATTGTCGCGACCTCGCCTCCCCTATGGTCAAATCCTGGATCCGCCCCTGGGTGCGAGAGTATGTCGTATGCGTCTATGTTGAATTTTGTTTGATAAGGTTGCAAGAAAACTCGGACGGGAATTTCGATCTTTAGACCTACACATATATAAGTACTCTGAAATTTCTCTTCACAACCAGATCAAACGAACGACGGTTCGTTTATTCAGGGAAGCGCATGCTAGTTGACATGATACATGCATCAATTAATCACAAAAAGAAATGCAAACAAAGTAGCAAACTTAAGGGCTTTACAAAAAATGTAGCAAAGTAAATTCAAAAAAAAAGTAGCAAAGTGACGGCACTGAGCGGTTATGCCAAAATAAAACCCCAAATCAAATCCTGAAGCACAACAAGTTTTCTGCGGTGCCACACATGCACGGTCGGCAGAGAGTTTCTAGAGCACACGCCCCAGAGCAAGGATAGCAAGAGAGGCCGCGAGCAGCATGGCGTGCGCACTCATGGTGGTCAGCGTAGCCGAGGAGGATGCAGACGGCGGGTTGACGGCGGAGCACACCCTCCTTATCTCTCCCTTGTGGTGCGTGAGCGCGCCGATCTTGCTCATGTTAACGAAGGACACGGCAAAGTCGGCAAAGAACTCGTCGGAGACGGTGGCATTGGCCTGTCGAAGCACGTAGGCCCTGGTGTCGACGTTGAGTAGAAGCGTGGCGTCGGTTGAGAGGAGGCCCCTGCTGGCAGCGACGTCCCTGTAGTATCCGAGGTCGAAGGTGGTCCCGCTGCTGGGATCCAGGTCGACGAGGGTGGCGAGGTCGCCGGCCTTGCACTGACCGCGGAGAGTCGTCGTGTAGTTGGCGTCGAGCGTGGGGTCGGTGGAGGCGTTGTTGCTGCTGCTGAAGTTGTAGATGCGGGATGAGAAGGTGGAGCAGTGCGCCTTGCCGATGGTGTGCGCCCCTGAGAGGACAGCAACGTCCTTGGAGGTGAGGTTGAACTTGGCAAAGATGGCGATGAGCTCGGCCACGGTGGCGCCCGGCTTAGGAGTGTTAGGGGCCACGTCGGCGGCGGAGGACCTGTTGCCGTCCTCCCTCCCCGTGGGCATCGGGATGAACGGCCCTTTGGTCTACAAGAGCAGAGATATCAGATACAGGTCCAGAAAATCAACGCAAAGACAGATGCTGATGACTGACAGTGTGAAGTAGCTAGCTGAGACGTACGATTCGGACGGAGTCACGCGCGGCGAGGGCGAGGACGTCGGAGCAGGAGACGATGCCGGGGCATGCGGCCTCGAGCTTGGCCTTGATGGAGTCGACGACGTCGAAGCCACGGAGGCCCTTGTTGAGCGGCGAGTCCTTCTCTGCCGTGTTGTTGGCTGTCGAGTTGAGAAGAATTGACCCCTCGCAGCCCTGGGCGCGCACAGTCAATTAACTCTCTAGTGCTAATGCTGTGAAATCGACCTAGCTACTAGCTTAATATAGTACGATTGACTTACTCCGACAAAGCAGTCGACGGAGAAGAGCCTGAGGATTGCTCCGGCGAGGTCGGGTGACTTGGCGACGACGGCGGTCATCTCCTTCAAAACGATCTCCTCCGCCTGGGGGCACGTCTCGTTGTACGCCCCGAAGTGCGTGTGGGCCTCCGTCGTCGCCGGCCAGCCACACAGGAGAAGCAGCGCAACCACATTGACGGCGGCAAGAGCTGATGATGACCTCGACGCCATTGCAGCTGATTGCTGAATTACCCTTTGCTAGCGTGAGTTTGAGTATGTAGCTCCTGCAGCAGACGACCTCTATAAATAGGCTGTGGCCTCCAGCCGGAACCAATCTTGATTAGCGTTGACGATGGATGGTACTCGCGTTTGTGTACTGCTTGTCCCTAATGTGTACTACGTCGACGTACTCAATGTGTACTACGCGCGCGCGAGAGAAGAATGTCAACTGCTAGGCTAGTTGACATATACGGATTGTGACTACTTGTTTTTTTGGAGATAATGTTGTTTGATCCATTTGCCAACAGCTGAAAGCACCATGTCTCAATTGAAACTGATTCATGTATGGATCAATCAATTTCCCCTATGCTATGATCGTTGTTGCCAACAGTTGTCATGCTTTAGACATTGTTCCTACTCGAAACAGGCTTGCGTCCCGCTATATAAATATAACAACCACACCGATACAACGGATTGAGACCACCGCTGAGGGAAACAACATAAAGCACGTCCAAAAGAAATAAAAAAGGAAAGAAATAGAAGAAATAACGCCGACAACGGTGGCTCGACGAAAACATAGATGACTCGCAACCGATGCGCCCTCCGAAATCACCATGCTCCTAGCCCTCTGAAGTGTCGCTTACCAAGCAGCACGTCCAATAAGGTGAACGATGATGACGACGACACTGCTGCCCAAACTGAACCTAGGGTCACCCCTGGTATGCGTCCTAGGGTTACCCTGGTACGTCATGGGGTGAAGAAGAGGTACCCGACGCCCTTCAGGAAGTACGGCGACTCCTATAGGCATCGCCGCGTCGAGATTTTGCCCGACCTCCAATAAGCGTCACGTACCAAGCAGCACCTCCAATAAGGTGAACGATGATGAAGACAACATTGCTGCCCAAACCGAACTTAGGGTCACTCCTGGTATGCGTCCTAAGGTTACCCTGGTACGTCATGGGGTGAAGAGGAGGTACCCGACGCCCTTCAGGAAGGACGGCGACTCATGTAGGCGTCGCCGCGTCGAGATTTTGCCCGACCTCCAAGAAAAACCACATCCCCTGACACTTCGTCGTGCTCCACCAACCTTGACACCCACCAACACACACTACCACAGTTGCAATCACCACCGCCATCTCACCAAGGACCATGTTGCGAGGCCGGAAAGACTGAGAAGAAGGGGCACCGACAAGGGTCTTTAGAGATTGTTACGAATGTTAGTAAGAGAGATGCTAAACTTTATTGTTAGAAAGAAGAGTTATCCAATTTATGCGGGAAATTGGACCCAAAATAGTAGGAAAGACTTCAGTTAATTAAATGTAAATCAACAAAGACCACTCCCTAACAACAAAACTGACAACAAACAACTCATAAAGCAATAAGGGTCGTGTCACGACTGATGTTGTAAGACCTCGGAGAACATCCATGAAAAGCAAGTTTACAAGTCATCGACGTGATCCTACCAGAGCTGAAGAAGACATTGCCAAGGAAATGCTGGCATCACACGCCCCAAATGCCCACATCTTCGAACGGGCCAAAACCAACTCTGCCAGCCGCTTCACGTAATAACATAGGCATCACTTCCAATGAGGGAACAACACTAGCATACTATCACTACATGGTCTAACAAACTAGATCTAGGGTATCTCTCATTGCTCGTGGAAGAAAAAGCATGGTCCAGGCTGAGAGGACGCCTCCAATAAGGCAACTAGACCGACGGGAACACCGTCGTCATCAGCACAAAGCAAGGAAGAAATTATTGAAAAAACTGAAACAAATATACCCAAAGCCGTACTATTTAAAAGAACATGTGGAAAACAAATTTAGCATCGAGGACCACAAAACAAAAATTAGTCCCAGTGGAGAAAAGTTGACACGAAGGAACAAAAATTACCATGCGCGCAACAAATCAAGAGTACATGTAGAACACAAATATACCGTCTCAAGACCACATAACAAATTTGTAGTTCATGTGGAACAAAGATTTGCATATGGTGAAACAAAGTACTACAAATTAAAGGAACAACATATGAATACCGATGGGAGACAAAATTAGCATTGGGGACCAGGAAACAAATACTAGTTCCGATGGAACAACATTTACCAACTTTGGAACAAGTTATGACTACATGTGGAACACAACTTTAGCATCGAGGACCATTGAACAAAATATTAGCACCCCCACTCCCCCTACGGAATATATATTTAAACAAGGTGGCGAAAAGATACCGACCATATGAGTACACGTGGAATACAAAATCGCCGTCCGAAGACCATGGAATATACTTTTAGTTCCTTGGGAACAACAATTGGGATACGGAGAAAGAAAACATTCCGGATTACGGAAAAAATTATGAGTATCGGTGGAACACAAAATTAGTGCCCAGACCATGGAACAAAACACTAGTCCCCATGGAACAAAATATTGGAGAAATAGGAACAAAATTACCGACCGCAAAAAAAACTTACGAGTACACATCAAATACAAATTTAGCGCTAAGGACCATGAAACAAATGATTATATTTTTTGAACAAAAAGTCGGATAAGGTGGAACAATATCCCTATGGACCACGAAAAACTACGGATACATACGGGACTCAATTAGCTACGAAGGACTAAAACACATATATAGGAGGAACAAAACTATAGAATATATATGTGCAACAATGTTTTTTATGTAATTAGAATATATCACAACTATATGCACAAAATCGTACCAATCGACTGAACAAAAAACACTATATAAAAAAAAACTCACGCGACACTCCCTACTACTTACTTCGTTCCAAATTACTTGCGCATTTGGACAAGTCCAAACCAACTAATTTGAAACAGAGCAAGTAGAAAACATTTAAAGTTAACATGAAAAAATAAACATAAAAGAAAAGAAACAATACAAAATAAAATGAAAGAAATTTTACTAACAGAAAAAAAAGATAAAAAAGAAAGAAAGAAAAGAACTATGAGAAGAAAACAAGGGATGGAGCTTGCACCTGATTCGTGGAGAGAAAACACACAATCCATGTTTTTGAACATGATTGGTAGAGGAAAAAGGACACACTGTATATTTCTGAATCTGATTGGTGGATCAAACATGGTAAGGATCTTTGACAGTACGATATTGCGAACGGAAGACGGAAGTCGCGAACCAGTAGAACGGAAACACGCTACACGGGCTAGCCCACCCTCAGAATGCTTCAGTGAAACGGTGGTACGGATCACTCGACTAATAGCAAGTGTTTCCCTCGCCACGACCCGGCACATGAATAACACATATTATGTTGGTGAAATTTATGGTCAAAGTTGCACATAAAACAAGCTGCCTAAATAGGGATGGACGGAATATTGTGCATAAGGAGATATCACGATTCATGGAGATGATATGCATATACATTGGCCTATATATGGTCGCTTTGGTTCCTTTTTTAAGATATTGGATTGTTTCTAAATGTGCCCATCAGAACTTTAGGGCATGCTGAATTATTCATAAAGCACCGAGTAGCACAAAAGAGAGAGGACTCTGGGGTTTCTTTTGACTCGCATTTTGGTTCCCCCTCCGAACACCTCTCTCTCATTCGTGCCAAAGAATTAGCTCAATCGGCAATCTCAGCGGCTCTAGCCGCCAAAGCGCTAGAGGTGGAAGCAAAGAAAAAAGAACAGGACGAAGCTAAGAAAAAGGAACAAGAGGCGTTGGTAGGACAGGGATCGTAGAGTGCACCTGTCCTACCAAGCGCCCGAGACGGGAGTGTGTGTGCGGACGGGAGGGCTGATGATCCCGAACTGATTACAATTGCAAGTCTGCGGACGCAGAAAACTACTACTAAGCGGTGCGCTAAGATCACACAGCCAAGTGTTGGCCTCCGTGTGAATTTGAGAGCCACCCCTGCTCGCCAAGCACGAGCCGTCAAAATTAGTCACTAATGCGGATCTTCTGCTGGAATATGCGTGGTTTTGGACGCAGAGGCAGGCGAACCCAACTACGCGACTACCTCCGTAAGCATAAGGTGGATTTAATTTGCATCCAGGAAACAATTAAGCAAGATTTCTCCGACCAGGAGCTACGCAGTTTGGAGAATGGCGACCAATTCCTCTGGTTTTGGCTGCCTGCGACAGGTCACTCGGGGGGATCTTGTTGGGTTGTAGAACGTCCACTCTGGAAGTTCAAGCCTTCAGCAAAGGCTTTTTTCATGTTGCAGCAAATGTCCTTCACCTTGAGACGCGGTCCAAATGGTCGTTTGTGGGGGTGTATGGGCCTGCTGATCATGCCTGGTCACCCGATTTCCTCCAAGAGTTGGAGACGAAGGTCACTGTTGCACCCTTCCCAGTGGTGGTAGGGGGCCATTTCAACCTTATCAGGGGCTTGACGGACAAAAACAATGCTAATATCAACTGGCCTAAGGTAAACATGTTTAATGACAACATTGCTCGCATGGGTCTGCAAGAGTTGACGCGCAATGGAGCAAGATTCACCTGGTCCAACAGGCAAACTAATCCTGTCCGTAGTGTGCTGGATAGTGTTAGTGGCACCTGTGTGGGACCAGGTTTTTCACTTACTCATTTTGCGAGCAGAATCTAGTGTGGGATCTGATCACACGCCTTTGATCATTTCCAACCCCTTGCTGTCCCGACAGCTTCTTACCGGTTCTTCTTTCAGCCAGGGTGGCTGGAGATCCCGGGTTTTAAGGAAATGATTAGAGACTCGTGGTATTTCCTCCGCAATGATCCAGCAGGACGTTGGGGTAGTGTTGACAAATGGAACTGTATTTCTAGAGGCCTACGTCAACGCCTCAAGGGTTGGGGCGCGAATCTGGGCAAACAACTTCGGGATAATAAGCAAGTGGTGCTAACCAAGATTGAAGAATTGGATGGTTTGGTAGACTTGGGTGGTTTAGATGATGAAGCTTGGAGCTTCAGATACTACATTGAGAACCAGCTAGTACAAATCCTTGCCTCTGAAGAAGCTTATTCGCGCCAGCGCGGCCGTATAAACTGGACCCTCAAACGAGACGCAAACACGAAGTACTTTCATGCAATAGCAAATGGCAGACGGAGGAAATGTGCTATCCTGCGGCTCATGTCTGGTCAAGGGGAGATTACTGAGCCACTGGCGCTGAGAGACCACATCTATCAGTTCTACTCTGATCTGATGGGTACAGAGGAACCCAAATTCCTGAGCCTCGCTGACCATCTCTGGCCTATTGCACGTCAGGTTTCCCTGCGCGAAAACGAAGAGTTGATGCGCTCCTTTACAATGACAGAACTAGAAGAGGTGCTAAAGGACACCAAGTCTGACACTGCTCCTGGACTTGATGGGCTACCTGTAGCGTTCTTTAAAACTTGCTGGCCATTTGCAAAAGACCTGGTTCTAGCCTTGCTCAATGACTTTGCTCTGGGCAGGATAGACATCTCTCGTTTGAACTTTGGTATCCTGACCCTCATCCCGAAGGTGCCTGGCGCTGAATCAATCAAGCAGTACCGCCCTATCGCCCTAATCAATGTGATTTTCAAGCTGATGTCCAAAGCCTTTGCGGTCAGGTTATCGCCGGTTGCGCACCGGGTTATATCAAAGACGCAAACGGCGTTTATCAAGGGCAGGTTCATGGTGGATGGGGTGTTGGCCTTGCAAGAAATTCTACATGAGATCAGGAGCACTGGTGGGGAGGCCATTGTCCTGAAGTTGGACTTTGAAAAGGCCTATGACCGGGTCAATTGGTTGTTTCTGAAGGAAGTGCTCCTTAGAAAGGGTTTTGATATGGGTGTTATTCATCGCCTAATGCAGCTGGTATCTGGTGGGCACACTGCTGTCTCGTTTAATGGAAACATTGGACCTTATTTCAGGAACAAGCGGGGAGTGCGTCAGGGCGATCCAAGCTCCCCCCTCCTGTTTGATTTTGTGGTTGATGCTCTTGATGCTATACTGCTTAAGGCTAGTGCAGCTGGCCACATCCAGGGGGTTATTCCTCATTTGATTCCAGGAGGCATCACTCACCTGCAGTATGCGGATGACACAGTTATTCTGGTGCAGAAGACTGATGCCATTGCAAATCTTAAATTTATCCTCATCTGTTTCGAGTTGCTGTCAGGGCTGAAGATTAACTTCCATAAGAGTGAAGTTATTGTGTTAGGGTGCTCCCTGGTGGAGCAAGCCAGAGTGGCTGATGCACTTAACTGTAAGGTTGGTGCCATCCCTTTTAGATATCTGGGCTTCCCCATGAGTGATCATTGGCTCAATTTGCTCGACTGGGAACCACTGTTTGGCTGTGTTGGTCACAGAACAGAGCCCTGGCAAGGCAGATTTATGTCCTCGGCTGCGAGGCTAACTCTTATTGACGCCTGTATGTCTAGCCTACCTGTGTCTGTAATGGGCCTCTTCCTGCTTGGGGACGACACCCATGCAGGTTTTGACAAACATCGGGGCAGGTTCTTCTGGGAGGGAGCTGGGAATAAGAGGAAGTATCATATGATAAAGTGGGAGCACCTCTATCTCCCCCGTGACCAAGGTGGTCTCGGGATCATGAATACCAAGCTCATGAATAAAGCCCTTATGGCCAAATGGATTTGGCGGCTCTTTACTGCTGACCCGGAGGACACAAGCATTTGGCTGCGCATTATTCGAGCCAAATATGATGTACATAATTTTTTCTCTTCCTCTCCACAAGGAGGTTCGCAATTCTGGCACAACATTCATAAGGTGAAGAATTCATTCAAGCTTGGGGCAAGGTTCCACTTGGGCTCCGGGACCTCGATCAATTTCTGGCTTGACTGGTGGGTAGGGGAGTGCCCCCTCAAAACTAAGTTCCCCCGCTTATTTGCTATTTGCACTGATCAGAATCTGCTCGTTGCGTAAACTTACTCTGCTACAGGGTGGTCTCCTACTTTTCAAAGAACGTTTGGCCCAGAGGAACAGGAAAATTGGGTGCAGCTTCAACTTGACCTTCTTGGGATGGCTCCGGATCCAGAACAAGACAGTGTGTCTTGGTATCTCGACCCATCCAACTCGTTTACAACCAAATCTCTTTACATGAAGTTGTGTGAGCGCCACCATCGACCTGCTGTCAGGAGTATTTGGAATATACCTGTTCCGCTCAAACTCAAAATCTTTCTCTGGCAAATGTCTGCTGGCAGACTACCATCCCGTGAACAAATTGCAAAGAGACAGGGACCCTCTGATGGACTCTGTGCCCTGTGTGGGCAGGTAGAGTTGACCACATTTTCTTCCAATGTGTTCTCGCCTAATTCCTGTGGGCTGGTATGCGAAGTATGCTTACCACTTCCTGGCACCCCTGCTCGTTTGCTGAGGTGGTGACCTTCTTAGACAGTTTCTCTAGCAAAACAAAGCGTGTTCTTTGGCTTCTTTTTGCAATCCAAAGTTGGGCACTTTGGGTTACCCGCAATAAGTTTTCTATCGAGGGGGTCTTTCCCCAGCAACCGGCTGATGTGCTTAATAAATTGATAATCTTTTTGTAGCAGTGGCGCCCCTTGATAAAGCCTAGCTTGCTGCCCCAGGTGGATGTGCTCCGGGCGATGATCCAGGACCTCTTCGCCAAGACTCATTCACAGGCGCAAAGCCACCCTCTCCCTGGAGCAACCTAATTAGCTTTGTATTGCGTCTTTCTCCTTGCCCTGTTGGCTTTCTTGTGGAACTACTTATTCGTGCCTTTGCACCCCCCCCCCCCCCCCCCCCACCCCCCTGTAATCGTGGTGGTAACTTGTTGGTGCTGGTGCAGTCCCCCAGCTGTTGTGTACTCTGCCTTGAGACTTTATTAAGTTAAAGTCGGGCACGTGTTGCCTTTTATTTAAAAAAAAAGAGGAAAGTAACAAAATTTTGGTTTCATTGTTTGTTCTGCCAGAATACCTTTTTTCCGTTTCTGTTTCCGCTTTTGCCTTTTCACTTCCTCTACCCTAAATTTTGTTTTTGTTTTTGTTTTTTAATTTCTGATCCGGTTCTGTTTTCTCACGAAAAAATCGGGAAGTTTCCGCTTCCTTTTCTGCCTACTTTCCTAGAGACAACTGCGTTAGACAGTTGGATGCTAAAAAAAAATGCGTTGCACAGTACACTCCGGTGAGCAGCTAGCGCCGGTGTCCTCAATTTCAAGTTGAATGGCATCTTTGCAGAAATAATATTCCTAGCTTTCGAACATCGTGTAGGAGTCTCATAGGTAGGGAAGTAAGTGGTCTCCTAATTGGTGCCACATAGTGCCCAATAAATGGGTTCATAGTTAATTTTTTCACAAAGTAAAAAAAACATTTTAAATTATTGAATGAAACAACTGGGACCATGGGTCTGTTTTTTGGCCTGTAGCTGTTTAAAAGTGGTACGTTGTGAAAAAACAGCCGTGAGAAGTGACCGCAGTAAGATTTGATGTTTGGTCAAAATATTGTAGATGGCTGCTGCTATTGGTTTGAAGAATGAAATGTCTGAAATGCACTGAATGTTAAAGATGTAATATAAGTGTTGGTTTTAACCGAATTATATGTTTTTGACTCATTATATTCGTAATTACTATATTTACGATCTGAATTAACTAATTATATATTTTTTCCTCATATAATTGTATTTATCAGAATAATTTGACTAAATATTACATGTAAAGAATAATTTTGATTAAATATTCTGAGTAATAAAAATAAAATGAAGATTGAGAATGTATGTTAGCTGGATCTAGACCAATATTATCAGTATGTTAACTGGATGTTATTAAATACTTAATGAGGGAATTTCTTATTTGGCCCTTACGCTAAAATTTTATTCCTTATTTGGCCCTATAAAATAATTTCTTCTCAATTTGACATCTTAATTTCGTTTTCTTCCTAATATGGCCCTCTAGTACATTCTAAGCGTTAAAAAGACTCTTCTGCCCTGATAAAATGTGTGACAAAAAAGGAGGATTGAATCTGTTCCATTAACATAGCATATACAATATACAACATTGTTACAAATTTAAATCACAACGACGTCCACTATAACAGCTAAATCAGTCCGGCCACTGGGTATTGATTGATCATTTCCGAGCTAGCTAGCTCGTACGCGAATCCATCACGTTCACATGTAGCTTTTTTTTTAACAAGAATTCACAACGCTCGATTGCAGCATTCTAGTAAGGCGCAACGGCGAGGGCGTACATGTGACAAGGATCTAAAGGGCTGAGCAGAGTGTAGCGGAACACGTGCCGACGGGATCGGACGTGAAGCTCCGCCGTTGCGCGCGACGCCGTGCCCGGCGTGCAGTGCGGATGGCGCAGCGGCGAGGACGGGGAGCAGCCAAGGCCGCGGGCGCATGACGGCGCGGCGACATGCGTCGGTCATGGACGCAGACGCAACAAGGTCGTCGGGCGGTGGCTGCCGCAATGGCTGGGCGGCGAGGTTGGTCGATTGACTCTTTTAATTTATAATAATGGAACAGATTCAATTCTCCTTTTTTGTCACACAATTATCAGGGGCAAAAGAGTCTTTTAGTGCTAAAAATGTATTAGAGGGCCATATTAGAAAGAAAATGAAATTATGATGTCGCATAAGGAACAAAATTTATAGGGTCAAATAAAGAACAAAAATTTTGAGCAAGGGCTAAATAAGGAACTCTCTCTTACTTAATTGAGTAGATTTTGGTTTGCCATTAATTAACTGGACCATAGTTTTTGTTCGTTTGAGCAAAGGGTAGGAGAAATAATAACCAGGATCGGTCGGAGCAGCACCTCGTCGATTCTTTGAAGGATCTTAGGACGGCAGGTGAGAAACGGTGAGCCGGCGGAATGGAGAGAGGGGCAAAGGCGGCTGGGAATGGCGGCGACGGCGGAGGGGAATGGCAGCCGCGGCTGGAGTGGTGAATCCTAATATCTAGCCATGGCACCGTTTGGACGAAAAGGATGGTGCGTCGGTTGTTGGGAAATTGTCCGGGCAGGCTGGGTTATATTGGGATGGCATGGGTGTCGTAAATACTGATAACGAGAATGGGCATTTTCATCCGGTGGAACTCAGGAAACACCTCGCCCGCCGCTTTCGGCTTCCTCGTTCATTTCGCGACCAGCACTTTGTGCCAGTGCTTTGCTATCTCTTGATGTTTGTTTGGGGCTTCAGGTCTTAGGGCATGTACAATGGTAGGGAAGGCACGATTTCTCTTAACCATCCACGTCATTTAGGGAAGACAAAATTATAAGTTGTACAATGTATTATCTCTTGTTGCCATCCCTAGCAATTAATGAGAATTAATTATATTTTGATAGGAAATAAAAATTTTAAGGGAAGACAAATGGTACAATGGTGAAATTAGTCTTCTCTTATTTTGTAAGAGATCATCCCTTAACTAAGGGAAGGCAACCTTCTTTTTCTTCATTCTCTCTCCGTCACCTAGACAATTATCCTATGTGTCAACGTTAAGAGAAGGCTGACGTCACCCCATTTACATGCCCTTAGACCTCAAAAGTGTAACAAGAAGCCCAAATAAATAGGACCTATGTGGTATCAAATACGTCACCACTTAGATCCCTACTCATAGGTCGATAAAGTATTTTTTTTTTAATATAGATGAGAGATTGCTACGGTAGATATCACAGTTTGCGCTTGAAAATTGTTCCTGGAGCTTGCTGCGATGCATACTAGCTTCCGATCCGGAGGTACGCTTCTTCGAACGTTTGGATCATTGTCATCATGCTCTTTGGCCAAGGCTCTTACACATTAATAGTGTGTTTGGTTTAGCTGTGGATTTTGAAAAAGTTATTGTGAACTATGAACTGTGAAAACCCAGCTGTGCACGTGAGAACCGTGGAAAAGTTGAAAATTGTTTGGCTGAAATAACTGTCAAACTTTTTGTGCAGATCATCTCTAATACCCTTAAGATCTTGTGAGTGATGTCGGCTGTAGCATCAGAACCTCGCCAGAGTTCGTCACGTCTTGTCGGACCATCGTGCCAGAACACCTCCTCCCGGCTCTGACGCGTGGAACCTTCACCGCCGCCAGAACACCTCGCTGGAGATTGACAAATATACACCATACCTTGTCGGAGCCGTGTCGGACCACCTCTAGCCACCCTGGTTATCATCGGACAGTCGCCGGAGTTGGTCAAAACCTCGACGGAATTTGCCACGCCTCGCCGGACCACCGTGTAGGAACACCTCCTCAGAGCTCTGACGTGCGGAACCTCCACCACCGTCGGAACACCTCGCCGGAGATTGACAAATACACACCGTACCTTGCCAGAGTCATGTCGAACCGCCTCTAGCCACCCTGGTTATCATCGGACAGTTGCCAGAGTTGGTCGGACCTTACTTAAACTCAGCCAAAAATTCGCGAAGACACGTTCTACCTCGCATGACCGTGCTTGACCACCTCCGGCCACCTTGCTTATCGCCGGACCTTCGCCGGAGTTGGTCGAACCTTGCCGAAACCACGCCAAATTATTAGAACAACCCGAGACCAAGCTAGCAAGCAAGCTAGCTTGTACGTGCCTCCTAGCTGATCAATGTAGTCAAGGTAGTACTAGCTAGCCTGTGGTACGTTCAAGTTCAGCCGCACATCTAATTAGAAACTCCATTGCCAAGCCATCTAACTATGGTGGACGGGACTGACAGACTAGCTGTTCCGAGCACAGCGAGGCAAGCGAGCTGCGTCATGGGAGGTTCTTCTCGATGCAATCTGTACTTGGGAACGGGGCTCCAGATCTGGAAGTTGCTTTTCCCGTGAGCAGTCGTGGCAGATGTGGAGATAAGCACAATTAGAAAGTGGCCGTTATGGAGTGGATCTGAGCGGAGATGCCGGTATGGAGGGAGAAGCTTTCACCGATGGAGTTGGGCGCCGCCAGAATAAAGAGAAAGGGCAAGAGGCCGCGGTTACACAGAATGAAAAGAAGAAATAAAGATTGGATCACTTATTGATGGTAAAGCGGGTAATTTTCTTTCAGAGTTGATTAGGAACACGATGGAAGCTGGTCCCGAGGTGCTGCGAAATATGACTCGTAAAAGCAGGTTGCGTTTTCAGATTGTGCGGTGAAAAAAAGACGTTTGGTTGGCGTTCAACTTTTAGAACGCAGAAATTGGCTCTGGAAGCTGAACCAAACACAACCGTTCGACGGCTTCCTGAACGAAGCAAGCTTATATCTCTTTAGTGAAATAAGTCTCGTATAGTTTCCAGTTTGAATGGTATGCCTCTTTAAACCAATACTCATATTTGCAGTTCTGAGATGATCAATGTCACGTGACCAAAAACTAGACATATGGCAATATAGGTTAGTCTGATTCTTTAGATATTCAGAAACATATAGACGATCTAAATTGATTAAAAGAGCTCCTCTACCCCGAAAAAGGGCCCTAGAGTTCATCACATAGGCCACCTTACCACACTCACCGTCCATTGCAGGCTAGGGGAAGACATGCATGCATTGCCAAGATCTCCTAAAAATGCCGAGGAGCATGTCAAGGGAAGAAAGACACCGGTGTCGACTAGGCATGTACCGGAACGTTTTCCTTGATAGAATCTTTGAGGCCCCATTTGGAACACAGGAAGTACAAACGTAGGAACAAGAAAAATGCAGGAATTGAGTTGTCATGTTTTCTGAATTCTTACATGAATCAAAACCAAAGAAAATTTTCCAAAACACAGGAAATGTGTAGACATAGGAAGATTAAAACATGAGGACCTTATGTTTATTTTCCTCCAAAATTCCTATGTAAAAGCCTATCCTATAGGAATTTCAAAGGAATATAAGTTTCATATTCCTTTGTTCCAAACTGTACCATAGAAAATTTTCCTGCAAAATTCCTATCCTTCAAAATTCCTACCGTTTTCCTTTGTTCCAAACGGGGCCTCAGTGTTGTCGTGGGCATTCCCATCAAATAGAGGTGCCGGATGTGATTTTATCTTTAAACCCAATCCTGCATTTGACTCATATTTAGTGTATATAAATGATATATTCCACATAAAAATAATATTTATTAATATTTTCCACAAAATAATTTTAAATAAATTTAGAGCTATTCAGGAGCACACATTTTTTATTTCGCATGTAATTATTTCGGCAATATGTTTTTTTTACAAAAAAATCAGATAAATCTAAAAAATCTTTAAACAACATTATATGTATATTTCACAAAATCTTTAATCTATCTTACATGACTTCCATTTATTAAAAAATGAATGTATTTAGACTTGTAAAATCTCTAGATAAAACAACTTTTGTACAAATGAAATGAAAGTTACCTAATATGGAACGGAGGGAGTAGATTAATTCAGTTATGTTTCATTTTAGGCACAGTTCAGTAATAAGTTTTACAAGGTTCATTCGGTTTCATCTAATATTAGTAGACTTCAAGAGGTATGTTCGAAAAATGATGTAACTATTTATATATATATGTGTGAAAATTTTATGAATTATATGTGCATCACACAAAAAATCATGATAAAATACACGCCAAATCTCTATTATACTCAACCATAAGTCATTTCCAAACAGTACATGTGAAATAGTTCCACTAAAATTTCATTATAGTTTCAAACCACTTTCGCAATTAATATTTCAAACATTTTCAAAATGTGTAAGCGATGTATCTTGAACTAAAATGATCAAACCCTTGAAATCAATTCACAACATCCCAAACTGAAAATAACTAATGATACGTACAGCTAGCTAGCCCATGATAAAAGAGAAAATAAATAAATCAAAAAATAGTCTCACATCCTAGTTCCTCACATTCAAGATCAGACTTCAACAATGCAAGATCCTTGATTGATCCTGGCTAGAGTAGTTCAGTTGACAAGGTTACACTTGGTCCTGATCTCCCCCTGATCGCCCGTGAGCACTCCGATGGCGCCCATCTTGGCCATGGATTCGCGGAAGTCCCGGAAGAAGTGCCCTTCGTACCTGCCTCTGGCGGCGCGTCGGACGTAGGTGGCGGTGAAAGGATGCTCCATGAGGTCGGCGTCCGCCCGGAGCAGTCCGCGCCTCCTGGCCACCTGTCGGTAGTAGCTCGTGTCGAACGTCACGCAGCTCCCCGCGTCCATCTCCGTCATCGCCGCGCTGCTGTCGCCGGGGCCACCACCGCACCGCATTCGCAGCCTGTCGGCGTACCGGCCGTCCAGGGTCGGGTCGGTGCTGGGGGTGCTGCCGTTGTAGAGTCGGTCAGTGAAGGAGGAGCAGTGCGCCTTCCCAAGCGTGTGCGCGGCAGAGAGCACGACGAGGTCCTTGATATCGAGGCCCTTGGCAGCGAACGACTCGATCATGACCGTGACGTTCCCGTAGAGCGGAGGAAGGTCGACGCAGTTGGCGGCGCTGGACGTCCGGCCGTCCCTCCGGCCGAGTGCCACCGGCCAGCCCGGCCCCTTGGTCTGGGATCAAGACGAGTTGCAAGATATAACCGATCAGTGTCAGAAGCACAGGCAACGTTGACAGCTACAGAAAGACACTGGTACTACGTATACGCGATAAGACAAGAGGCAAGTTGCGTTTTGTTGTCATGTACCAGAACGACGGCGTCGCGTGCCATGAGCGCGAGTAGATCGGCGCAGGACACGGTGGCCGGGCACGCCTTCTCGAGCTTGTCCTTGACGCGAGCGATGGCGTCGAATCCTCGCAGGCTCTCGTTGGGCTTGGCGTCCTTCTCCGCCGGGGTGCCGTCGGTGGAGTCCAGCAGCACGGAAGCGTCGCAGCCCTGCACGAAGCAGTCATGGTAGTGCATCCTGAGGAGCGAGGCGGCGAGGTCCGGCGAGGCCCTGACGATCCTCGTCGTCTCCTGGAACACGATCCGCTCGGCCGCCGGGCACGTCTCCTCGTAGTATCCGAAAGCGATGCCCGGCTGCGCTGCGCGTGCGGATAGGAGCGTCGCTAGCGAAGCTGCTAGAGCAAGTGACAGCCATTGCAACCTTCCCGCTGCCATTGCTAGCTGACGGCGGCGAGCCGACGAGGACGACGATGGCCAGGCACGCACAGGCTGACTGCAGCACAGCGCGTACTACAGTGTAACTGGACACTCCCTCTCTGCTGCCACTACCTGTAGTATTTATGCATGGATCTGACGTGCTAAGCTGTATCCTGCAGTTTTTAGGATAATCTAAGATGCAGAGCTTCGATCCTTGAAACAGGCGAGTTTGACCTTGCCATTACGAGCTGCACGCAGCAGATTCGTTGCGTTCACGTTCTGCGCAGCGCCGTCCGTTGATTTAGGTATTTAAGTAATCTTATTACAGCGGTGTGGTAGACTGGTAGCCGACCATATGCACGCGGAACGACTACAGTGTTCCTTCTGTAGCTCGAACCTTCGGTAAAACGCAGATTCAGCTGAAATGAAATGACAAGTATCTCTATGTCAGCTTAGATAGTAGTTGACATTCAAAAATAACCACAGCTATTTTCTTGCGAGTCAATAATCATAGACGTAGTTATTTTGCGTTTCTTACACCGTGCAACAGGAGAGGGTTTCAGACGGTTTCACTCGAAACCCTGCTACGTGGGCCCATGTTGTCTATCACCAGCAACTTCTTAGGGCGTCTCCAATGCTTGTGCACAAATCTGGGTCTTAAGCTGGGGCCCACCGGATGTGCTACAGCAGATTGAAACGGCCACAATGCTTATGGAAAATCTAGGTCTTAAGATGGGGTCCAGTTGTAAGCTTTTACTCATTTTTTAACCATTGCTCACCTTATCCCTTCGGTTCCTCCTTGACGGAGAGCATCCCAAATATTACCGATTCCTAATCCAATCCTCTCCTTGACGCCGCGGAGCATCCAAATCATGCCAATTCCTCATCTAGTTTCTGTACTCCATGGAGCAATCTTCAGGCCATCGGAAATGGCTGACCTCCTTCTCCTCCTTCCCTTGCTGATGTGCTTGGGCGACAGTGAGACACGGCCGCGGGACAACCTCCAGCAATGCACGGTTCACGACGGCACAGTGCGCCGCTCTGCTTGGGCTGCCAAACGAGGCGACATGGCCACCACTGCCAGGACCTCTGTGTCTACCGCCTTGCCCAGGACCTCTGTGTCTGCCGTCGTGCCGGGCGTCGCGGCGACCAAAGCCTTGGTCCGCGTCCTCGATTCGACCGCCGCTGCCGCGCGAGGCACTCGGTTTTGGATGCCTCCGCCGGCCAGCTCCGGGTGGCCGCCTCGCCGGTGTTGGTAAGCATCATCGGGCGACCTCCGTCGTCGCAGGGTCGGAGTTCTCCGTGCTCGCGGCAAGAGCAACTGCTCTTCCCGACCTGCACGCCGTAGACAGAAGAAAGCAAATAGTAATTTTTTATGCCTTATGGCTCGGCCATACCAGTAAGGTCGACCATAGGAATTTTTGCGCTATGACCGATGGCTACAATGCTTATTTCTTCTTATAGTCGACCTCAAGAGCTTAAGACAAGTCTACATTGGAGACGCCCTTAAAGGGGTACCCCATGTGACTTTTTTTTCTTTTTTGTGTTAGGATAGGTCATACACACTTGGATAACCAAAAAAGAAGCCAGGTTCTTATATTACAAGAGCTGTAGGTGGAGCCAAAGTGAGAGTTTAGCTTACAAGTACGTATGTAAGTTAATGCCACATCATAGTCACTACGGGAAACGCTACGAATACTGACGGTAATTTCAATGTCGACGGCAATTTGTCGGGACCGTCGGCGTCATAACGTGAGACCGACGAAACGGCGAAACCATCAGCGTTGTTTTGCCGTCGGCATCATAGTGGTGAGGCCGATGTCCATCGTCGGGTTTAGAATACCGTCAGCGTCCATTTAGTGAGCCCGACGACCACCGTCGGCGTCAATACCCATTGTAAGGCCGACGGTATTACCGTCGGGCTCACAACACTGTTTTCTAGTTTTTCTAAAAAAATAGATTACATTCAAAAAATATTAAAAAGTATAGAAAGAAGAAACCCTTTGACATGGAGTCTTTTTACGTGTACTAGTTTGTAGAAAAATGATAAATTTGAGTTTTGGCAAACTTTTCAAAACAAAACTTCACAAAAATATCAATTATCTACAAACATGCATAAGTTTCAAGTCAAATGACCAATGTATGACCATTATCATGTCATAAATTATGATAAAGTGCCCATATTCAGCACATATGTGTACCATGATATGGGAAACAATGTCGCCGAAGCGATTTTCAAAATTATTTTTAGAAATATCATTTTCCATTTTTAAGTGCCAAAAATGACTTTTTTGTGAAGTAAGTACATAAAATATGGTCCAAAATGACACTCATTTAATTTTCGCAAATAGTAGTACATATTTGATGGATAATATCTGAATATGAGGATTTTTCTTACTTTCTATCTAAATTCACCTCTTTAATTGACTTTATGTCAATTTTTCGGAAGTAATTTAAATTTGAACTACAACTGTGTGATAGTTTGCTGTGAAATTTTTACAAAAATAATTTTCAGATATACAAGTAGTGGTTACAACATAGAACGGTCAATAGTCTTCAAAAAATCGACCTTTTTATGAATAGCCATGCTCTCCATTTTGACTGTTTTTTGAAAAAAATGCAAAAATATGAAAAAGTACTCAAAAAATGAAACACTTTGGCATGGAGTCCTTGTACGCGTACTAGTTTCTAAGAAAAATGATAAACTTGAGTTTTGGCAAACTTTTTAAAATAAAACTTCACAAAATGTCAATCATCTACAAACATGCATAAGTTTCAAGACAAAAGACCAATGTATGACCATTATCATGTCATAGTTTGTGATAAAGTGGCCATATTCAGCACATGCTTGTGCCATGGTATGTGGAACAATGTCGCCGAAGCGATTTTTAAAATTATTTTTAGAAATATCATTTTCCATTTTTTAAGTGACAAAAATGACTTTTTTTGTGAAGCAAGTACATAAAATATGGTACAAAATGACACCGTTTTAATTTTCACAAAGAGTAGTACATATTTGATGGATAATACCTGAATATGAGGATTTTCCTTACTTTCTATCTAAATTCTGCTCTTTAATTGACTTTATGTCAATTTTTAGGAAGTAATTCAAATTTGGTGATAGTTTGCTCCGAAATTCTTACAAAAATAATTTTAAAGTACAGAAGTAGTGATTACAACATAGAACCGTCAATAGTCTTGAAAAATTCGACCACTTTTGATGAATAGTCATGCTCTCCATTTTGACTGTTTTTTGAAAGAAATGCAAAAATATGAAAAAGTACTGAAAAAAAGAAACCCTTTGGCATGGAGCCCTTTTACGCGCACTAGTTTCTAAGAAAAATTATAAACTTGAGTTTTAGCAAACTTTTCAAAACAAAACTTTACAAAAATATCAATCATCTACAAACATGCATAAGTTTTAAGACAAATGACCAATGTATGACCATTATCTAGTTATAGTTTGTGATAAAGTGCCTGTATTCAGCACATACGTGTGCCATGGTATGGGAAACAATGTCGCTGAAGCGATTTTCAAAATTATATTTAGAAATATCATTTAACATTTTTAAGTGCCAACAATGACTTTTTTGTGAAGCAAGTACATAAAATATGGTCTAAAATGACAACCTTTTAATTTTCACAAAGAGTAGTACATATTTTATGGATAATACCTGAATATGAAGATTTTCCTTACTTTCTATCTAAATTCGCCTCTTTAATTGACTTTATGTCAATTTTTCGGAAGTAATTCAAATTTGAACTACAACTGTGTGATAGTTTGCTCTGAGATTCTTAAAAAACTAATTTTAAGGTACACAAGTAGTGGTTACAACATAGAACCGTCAATAGTTTTGGAAAATTCGACAACTTTTGATGAATAGCCATGCTCTCCATTTTGACTGTTTTTTTGAAAGAAATGAAAAAATATGAAAACGTACTCAAAAAAGAAACCCTTTCCTTTTACTTGTATTAGTTTCTAGGAAAAATGATAAACTTGAGTTTTGGTAAACTTTTCAAAACAAAACTTTACAAAAATGTCAAGCATCTATAAACATGCGTAAGTTTTAAGACATGACCAATGTATCACCGTTATCATGTCATAGTGATAAAGTGCACATATTCAACACATATATGTGTGCCATGGTATGGGAAACAATGTCGCCGAAGTGATTTTCAAAATTATTTTCAGAAATATCATTTTCCATTTTTAAGTGTCAAAAATGACTTTTTTGTGAAGCAAGTACATAAAATATGGTACAAAATGACACTCATTTAATTTTCACAAAGAGTAGTACATATTTGATGGATAATACCATAATATGAGGATTTTTCTTACTTTCTATCTAAATTCACCTCTTTAATTGATTTTATGCTGATTTATTTTGTTTCTTGTTTGTTTTAAAGAACATATTCATTTTAAAAATGATGACATGGATGTCATATTTGGATTAGTCTCATTTTTATTATCGATATAGATTTTTATTTGGTAAATTCTGATATACAAATATATGACATATTTCTTATTAAATGGTAAAGACAAAACTAAAATAAAATAATTGATTATTATTATTCAAGTATTATTAAACATAGTTATTTTGTTCATCCAAATCTTATTTTTGAAATTTTAAATATTAGAAAGTATAATATATTGAATGAGGGTTAATATGATTGATATCATACTAATAGCAACAAGGTATGATATCTCAATTGGATTCTCATTTGAATACAACTCAATAGTAAAGCGTTCTTGGCCTCGAGCAATCTGAGGATGGGTGACCGTCTGGGAAGTTTGACTAGTGGTGGATAGTTTGAGATTAACTTAAGTGTGTGATATGAGATTAAATATATGACTAAATTGGAGTTAAAATAATAATAAAAGAAGTTGAAAAAAATATTTTTTTTGAAAAATTGTTTTTCAAAAATATTTGGTAGAGTTAGGCCGACGACAATGCCATCGACGTAGCTAGCTATGAGATCAACGGCAATGCCGTCGCATAGCTATGAGCCCGACGACATTTGCGACGCCGAAGACAACAGAGTGAGCCCGATGAATTACACGCTGACGGCGCTGGGCTACGTGTACGCCGAGTGTTTTCGTTGTGAGCCCGACGGCAAATGCCGTCGATCGTGTGCTGTTATTCCTGTAGTGAATTTAATATTGACTGTTGAGCTAGCGCAACATTCACATATACCCATAATAGCACCACATGTAAATGGGGGAGGCTATCCGACACTCTATCACGCGGTCTCAGGTAAAACCGGTTACATGGGCTCTACATCGTCTGGCCACTAGCAATCCGTAGAAAGGGGTAGCCCATATAACATTTCTACTTATTTATGTTAGGATATGCTATAGAGACTTAGACGGACCAAAAGGGCCAATACAAGAGTTTCTTAGGTGGCGTCGAAGAGTGAGTTTAACCCTACAAGTGCACAATCTTCATGCGGGATAGTTATCTTTGCGAAGAGAGTGCAACATCAAAGTTAGATATTGCCACTTAACAAAGAAAACCATCCTCATGTACCCATATTAGACCCCTTGCAAGGAGGAGATGGTTTCGAACACTTTCTCGCATTGTTTCAAGCGAGAGTGCGATGGCTAACCAAAAATGGAGAATTTAGACATACATATTTACACTAGACATTTAATTAACCTATGCCTGTTGTGCCAATTTGCAAATTTTCTTTCACAACACTCGGCTTATAAATCATGGTTGCCAAGTGCGCGACAAATTGCACTTGTCAAACTTGTCGACACTCAGACAATGTGTCGATTTCCTAAGTGCATAATTGCGAAGTTTAATATAAATAATATATAACAGCAAAGAATTACTAATTCTTTTATTAAGTAATGAAGGGATAAGGGGTGATAAACACAAGAAAATGTTTATTGTTACATCGCCATTGTTACATGGGGAATCCAAATCCCATGAAAAAAATGAAAATCAAAACAAGAAAGCTGAAAGTATATATGGAGCCGTATGCTTACGACCAATATCACAGTTACACTCTTTGTACGTGATAAACACATAAAAGGAATATACATGCACGAATATATATCGCGGGTCAAATTAATTAATCACACATATGTGTATGAAGTATGAACCAAATGAAACCAAAGCAATTCATCAAAGTATACCAAATTAGCCATGCAGGAGTACGTCGACGGATGAGCCAATCATTATTTGTTGACGGCGTAGCACTTGCTCCTGATCTCGCCCTGGTCTCCGGTGAGGACGCCTATGTTACCCATCTTGATCATGGACTCGGCGAAGTCGCGGAAGAACTCAGCGGCGAAGAGCCCGGTGGCCTGGCGCTCGACGTAGGCCCTGGTGGTCGGGTGCTCGAGGAGTGCAGAGTCGGAGTGGAGGACTCCCCGGCGCTTGGCGACGAGGCGGTAGTAGCCGGCGTCGAAAGTGAGGAAGCTGCCGGGGTCCATCTCGGCGAGGGTGGTGTTGTCGGCGAGGCTACGGCACTGGGACCTCAGCTTGGCCATGTACTCGGTGTCCAGCGCAGGGTCCACGTCGGTTGGGTTGTTGGCGCCGGTGAAGTTGTACAGCCGGTCGGTGAAGGATACGCAGCGCGCGGTGCCGAGCGTGTGCCCACCGGAGAGCACGACGATGTCCTTGGCGTCGAGGCCCTTGGCCGCGAACATCGTGGAGAGGCGGGTGAAGTTGGAGGTGGGCGGGGGAAGCTGCTTGGTCTCGTTCGCGACGGATACGCGCCCGTCCCTCCGGCCGAGCGCCACGGGCCAGTTGGGCCCTCCGGCGAGCACGACGGCGTCGCGGGCCATGAGGGCAAGCACGTCGGCGCAGGAGACGGTGTTAGGACAGGCGGTCTGGAGCCTGTCCTTGACGCGCTGCACGGCGCCGAAGCCGCGAAGGCTCTTGTTGGGCGCCGCGTCCTTCTCCGCCGGGTTGTTGGTGACGTCGGTGGAGTCGATCAGCACCGATGCGTCGCAGCCCCGGACGAAGCAGTCGTGGAAGTGGAGGCGGAGGAAGGGGCCGGCGAGCGTGGGCGCCTCCTTGAGGATGCCAAGCATCTCGTGCCGGACGATCTCCTCGACGTGCGGGCATGTCTTGCTGTAGTAGCCGACGTCCAGCTGAGCCACGGCGGATATCGACAGGAGCATCAGCAGAGCGGCGGCCATGAATGACATTGTCCTGCAGCTGCTTCCGCGGAAAGACCTCGAGGTGGCCATGGATGTCCTTGACGTTATTTGGTAAGTTATGCTAGAGAGGGAAGGATTGTTACTTGGCCTGAATGACTATGGGGTGGTCGCTGCTTTAAATAGTGTCTACGTGCACATTAGCATTTGCATTAGTGAACAATCCATCATTAGCTAATTGTTAATCGTTGACGTGCAGTGTAATAGTAGTAAGTACGTACGGCATGCTTCTCTAAAAAAAAGTGCGTACGTAGGGTAGGGCATGCACCTTGGTATGACAGGCTTAGTTCGGGGATGATTAAGCCGTACGCTGATGTTACTGTTTGATCAAGCTTTTGCGTAAGGTCGGTGTTCATCTGTCACACTGAATCTAGCTAGCTAGCCACACAGTGAGAAGCACAATCCTAATTGATATGCATATCGTTTGTACCTCTTGCAGGAAGGCTTGGACGGGGATGATTTGAGGAATCATTGTTGGTAACTAATTGGAATGATTAGTTCATTCTTCGCGATCCGCTCGCAAGTTAACTGATGCTTGAGTAGCAGAGTGCAACACAGGGTCTCCCCACGGTTCGTGAAACGCAGGCCTACAAAATTTTCAGAAGACAATGACTTTAATGTTTGATTGGTTAAAAACAAACTAACATCAAAAAATAAGATCCAGAGTGGAATCATATGAAAAATATATTTCATGATTTATTTAATAGTGTTGAAAATGATGTATCATATAAAAATATATTTCTTGATTTATCTAATAGTATTGAAAATGATGTATCATATGAAAATATAATACATGTAAATTTATCTTATAGCATAGCACAACACAAGTGCGTCATTTTGGTGGACGCGAGATCCATGGAGACCTTTTAAGAAATCAATAAAAACGAGATTTCCAAAAGTAAAAGAATTCTAGAAACAATCCTAAATGTAGTGCATGTGTGCAAAAAACCAATGCGAAATATTTTGTATTTTGGATTGTGCAAAAACGATAAATTTCTGAATCCTTGACCAAACGGTGAAAGTTTGAAAAATCTCGGACTTTTAGGATTTGCCATTTTTTAGTAGGTCAGAAAACGTACTATTTTGGATTGAAATTCTGCAGGACCGTAAATTCCGTCATTGTGAACATTATGATTTTTTTGTCATTTTTTGAACTTCAAAATGTCTATCTATTTTTTCTGATGAAAAGTCTATCTAATTTTGTTTACACAAAAGGGGGTCCATGGAGCTAGGGTTCTAAATGTGCATCTCACAGAGTCCCGCATAATAAGATTCAGTTCTAAATGAACTAAAACTGAGCAAGAAAATTATAACTCAATTTATCTATCTTTACTGTTACGTGGAGTGGATCGAACAACGCCATCCAACCCTACACGTGATACTGCCTCATTTCACGAAAAAGTCGAAAGTTACAAGAATATTAAGTTTGACCAATTTCTCTGAAAAAACTATCAACAACTATATTACTAGATAAATTATAAATATCATATGCAAATATATTTTACGATATTCTCATAAAACTGATTTGGTATTGTAAATTTAATCAATCTTTAAAAAAATTGTCAAACATTATATAGTTTGATTTAACAAAGTCTACGCCTTATTTTGAGAAAAAAAGAGAGTGCTAGGTGGCTAACTAGCTGCAAATTTAGTGATTCAGTTTATAGGAATAAGGAGCACTGATTTTGTTATACTATGTCCAGAATTAAATTACACTCTCTCTCTTTTTTTCCTTTTTTTTTTGGCTTTTCGTTTGACACCAAATCATATATGGCAGAAAGAAACGTCTCTAGCAGTTCGATAGCTTTGCTCGTAGCATAAGGAAGGCATGCCCCAGAAATTGCAATGCTTGTAGTAAGGTTTTCATCGTCGGTAGCTGGCGAGTTACGGTCACTGCCAAATGTAAGGAGGAAACTCGACCACACACGCATGCACGCATGGCGACACAGGGATGGATTGACGACGGTGAGATCGATCGCGGTGGTTAGCCGGCCGGTCGGCCGGGCCGTAGCTTGGAAGGGAACAAAGTAAGACTGCTGAGGACTATACTGGGAGTTTTGGGACGAATTTAAATGTATGAATTGCTGCTGCATGTTGCTTCCAAGGCAACGAATACTCACAGCTAGTGCTGGTCGATCGCTGTTTGGGTTGGTAGCTTTGCTGACTTGCTGTTGCTACTTGCTGCTACGTACGTACCTAGCTAGTACCGGTCAGCTCAGATACGGCCCATGTCAGTGTCAGGAACTGATTGACATGTTGTCAAGGATCGAGTTCCATGGATGGGACAGAATGCTTGATCGAGTAGATTTTACTGCAAGTTGTTACTGACCATCGACTTAGGAATAATAATCTATCTATCAGTCGTCTGAGAATCCGTCAACAAATAAACATGGACAAATGAACCTCAACTTTTTATGTTGGCTTTTAGTTGTCTTGACCCATTTAGTCTAACAAATTTGAAATCTCAAAATGTTCAACCCAGTGCGACTTCTTGGAAGATTCAGTTAAGGAAAGACATTTCGTTACTTGGCTATTGTATAGGCAAAATTTGCAGAAAGTCTTAAGTGCTGTGAATTGATTCACTCTTCCTTCCAATTCAGATTATTTTGCAGATGTAAGAACAAACTGGAGTACGGTTAGACCTTCTGAGGTCCCTAGTTTGTAATTTGTAAATACTGGTTAATTAACGAAAATTACCGAAGAACAATTATCCTACGGTTCCTGCTTCAAAAAAAAATCTCAAAAAAGCATTTAGCTTAGTTGCATCACATGCATAATTAACGAGAGTGTGTAGAGATTCGTGGTAGGCAACGAGAGCCTCCACCTCTTCTATTTATACAAGGCAGAATTATATGTACAAGTACGTTTACAACACGTACACGGTATGAGACCAATTCTCAACACGTCCCCTTAATCTAAACTACTACTACATACAAGGTTTAGATTGGTTCTAAATCGGTCTATTATCTGCCGTGTGGCTGGCTTAGTAAAGACATCAGCCAACTGATCATTCAAAGAGATGAACCCCACTACTAAAGTGCCATCAGCGACTTGCTCTCGCACAAAATGGAAATCAATCTCAATGTGCTTAGTTCGAGCGTGAAACACTGGATTCACCGTGAGGTAAGTAGCCCCTAGATTATCACACCATAAAACTGGAACTTGTTGTTGGGAAACACCTAGTTCTGTAAGCAAAGAACCGACCCACATAGCTTCAGCTGCCCCATTTGCTAGTGCCTTATACTCTGCCTCGGTGCTGGATCTCGAGACAGTAGGCTGCGTCTTCGAACTCCATGAAATAAGGTTCGAATCCACAAAGACTGCAAAACTGCTCGTAGAGCGTCTGTCATCAACATATCCAACCCAATCTGCATCGGTAAATATACTGACATTCTGCTGTGGTGAGTTACGAATGCGTAGACCACCGTCCACTGTTCCTTTAATATAGCGCAGGATACGCTTGACTGCCTCCCAATGAACCTTAGTAGGTTGAGAGAGAAACTGACACACCTTATTTACCGTAAAGGAAATATCCGGACGTGTAAGCGTCAAATACTGCAGGCTGCCAACAATACTGCGATACCGAGAAGAATCCTCTGTACCTAGCAGAGCACCAGTATCCCGAGCAAGGTGCTCCTTAGTGTCTAGAGGAGTGGGAGTGGGTTTACAATTCTCCATACTGACCCGATGTAACAAGTCAAGTGCATACTTGCGCTGCATAAGTGTCATGCCCCCTGAATTGTACGACACTTCCAATCTGAGAAAGTATTCTATAGTGCCCAAATCCTTGATAGGAAAAATATCCGAGAGAGAGCGAACAAGACTCTCAACTACTGCAGTAGTGGAACCAGCAATAACTATGTCATCAACATAGACCAACATGAAAACTTGGACACCGTGCTGATTGAATATGAACAGGGACGTATCAGCCTTAGAAGGAACAAAGTCAAGCTGAAGTAAGCGAGCACTCAGGCGAGCATACCAATCTCGAGGGGTCTGCTTCAGTTCATAGATAGCACGCTACAATTTGCACACATGAGATGGATACCTGATATCCTCAAAACCCGGGGGGCTGCTGCATATAGACATCGTCTGACAAGAAACCGTGAAGGAAAGCATTGCTGACATCAATCTGACGAAGAGACCATCCTCTAGAGACTGCAAGTGAAAGAACCAGGCAAATGCTCGCGGGTTTGATAACTGGACTAAAAGTATCACGATAATCAATACCATATTGCTGAGTGAAGCCGCGAGCAACGAGACGGGTCTTGTGCTTCTCAATAGATCCATCAGGACGATGCTTGATTTTGAAAACCCACTTGCTACCAACAGTATTAATGTCAGGCGGTCGAGGTACCAATTTCCATGTATTTATCTGAGAGAGCGCTGAGAATTCTTCAGACATTGCGGCACGCCACTCGGTTCCTGGAGTGCATCCTGATGAGAGACCGGGGCCGAAAAAGAGCACACCGACGTGGATTATACCGCACAATGTCAGGGAAAATCTTCTCGCGACGAGTGTTATCGCGGAGGCGCGTGATCATGTCGTGGCTAGAAGCTGGAGCTGCGGGAGCTGTCACCGTCGGCGATGACGCGCTCGAGTGGAGAAGCAGGAGCCGAGTCGGGCGACCCAGCTGGTGGCGAGGACGTACATCCACGACTGGCCGAGCCAGGTGATGAAGGAGCAACGCCCATGTGAGGAGCATGGGAAGACGCGCCAAGACCATGTACATGCACGTCCATGTGCTGGACGTCCATCGGAGCTGCTGCCTGAACCAGGGCCGGTCCTGAGATCTCAGGGACCGGGGCGAAATTAGAACTTTGGGCCCTAGTATAAATAAATAAACATATGCGCTAGCTAAATATAGATCGCCAGACATATAAACTCTTACATGAAAATCATTATGGTAAAAGTTAGTGATCGAAATTAAAATCATCTATACTAGACTAGAGAATTAGAAAATATGTCGGTAACATGTGCGACTTGCGCCACCAAAAAGAGGGGACAAATCACGGAAGACGACGTTCAGCCATGCCTTGTCCCTTGGGCGCCGCGGCGAGCGAGACGAGAGATCACAGCAACGGCGACGCGGTTTTCCTATGGTTTTTATGACGAATGAATAAAAGCGATAAAGAAAACTAGCGAACAAGCTGATGTTTTTTTTTTGAAATTGCGAACGAGCTGATGTTGATCGATAGAAAATGTACTTCTACGACTCGCTGTCTCCATGTAAAGGTGAATGGGCCTGCATTTTCAACGGAAACAGAAGGGTCCAATTTATGTGCACGTAACTTGATTAACTATCGATTGGTCTTATATTTTTCTCATATATATATATATATATTTATATATATATAGGTTAAATATATATATATAGGTAAAATGGTTTCTACCCTCAAAGGTAACTACCCGTCTCATATACCAACTTACGGAAGTACTTTGTCATAATTTATCGGTTTGAGTATGTTCGTATACTATATCTAAGATACCTAAAAACAACTTTAATGAAAAAATTGCAAATGGCATAATATTTTCTATATACTCGAAATATCGTCATATATGCATATAAAAGAGAAGTATGTAGAAGTTTTCTACATACTACTAAAAAAAGTATCTATAGTACTGAAATAGCATTATATACTCCATACTACATGATACATACCTCATGTTATGATAGATACTCCATACATTGTGTGAAACACACGTGTGGTAGTTACCTTCGAGGGTAGTATGAATATGTCCTATATATAGTACCTTTGAGGATATCTTCGAGGGTAGTTACCTTCGAGGATATCTTAGATACTCCATACATTGTGTGAAACACACGTGGGGTAGTTACCTTTGAGGGTAGAAACCATTTATAGTATATATATAGGACATATTTATACTACACCCGGGTGTAACTATACCCACGTGTGTTTCACACGAGTATGGAGTATGTATCATACCGGGAGGTATGTAACATGTAGTATGGAGTATATAATGTTATTTTAGTACTATAGATACTTCTTTTTAGGCAGTATGTAAAAAAATTCTACATACTTCTCTTTTATATGCATATATGATGGTATTTTGATTATATAGTGTAAAATATTAGGACAATTGCAATTTTTTCATGAAACTTATTTTAGGATATCTTAGATATAGTATATGAACATATTCAAACCGATAAAGTATCACAAATATTTCCGTAAGGTGGTATATGAGACGTGGGTGTAGTTACACCCGGGAGTAGAAAGCATTTAACCTATATAGGACATATTTATACTACACCCGGGTGTAACTACACCCACGTGTGTTTCAAACCGATAAAGTATCACAAATATTTCCGTAAGGTGGTATATGAGACGTGGGTGTAGTTACACCCGGGAGTAGAAAGCATTTAACACACATATATATATATATATATATATATATATATATATATATATATATATATATATATATATATATATATATATATGGGAAATAGTGGGATGCCCATGGTGATAGCTGCGCACCAGCATCCAACCATCCATACGCGATATTGAGTGAACTTCCCCGGAGACATTGCAACCTCATAGTTAACAGACATTCGACGGAGCTTGCTATCAACGTCGTAACGAGAGAACGAATTATTACACACGTCTTTCACGCAACTAGACCGCTAGCCGATGATCATGCTTTTTTGTATACGGAAAATGAGATTCACGCTGCCACCGTGTAGTGGAGAGAAATCATGCTAGCCATAACTCATCAACACCGTCGGGTGGAGAGAAATCATGCTAGTCAGGATTATACATCAACACCGTGTTGTGGAGAGAACACATGCTGGCTAGTACTTATCACCACCGTGGTGTGGAGTGAAATAATGCTAGCCAAAACTAGACATCACCATGGTGGTGTGGAGAGAAAACACGCAGTGCACAACTTGATGTGTGATGGACGGTAGCGTTATTTCACGGTCCCCATGGTTGATTTGTGATGGACGGTCGCGTGTTTTCATGGACACCGGTTGGCATCATTATCATGGGAAGCTTGATAGCCCATGCCTGCGTAAATGATGTGATGCACCGAGTATATGACATGGGAACGGCTTACAGAGCGTTTAACGCCTCCGTGAAAGAAACTTCTCTGCCCGCTCGTCGTTCCAATGCGCTTCTTATCAGACTTACTTTACTCTCTGTATCCTACGGTAGCCACCATATGCGCAGCTATCCCCGTGGGCAGGAAAGAAACTTCTCTGCCCGCTCGTCGTTCCAATGCGCTTCTTATCAGACTTACTTTACTCTCTGTATCCTACGGTAGCCACCATATGCGCAGCTATCCCCGTGGGCACGAAATCCGCGTTGATAGTTTCTTCCACGGAGGCGTTAAACGCTCCGTAAGCCGTTCCCATGTCATATACTCGGTGCATCACATCATTTACGCAGGCATGGGCTACCAAGATTCCCATGATAATGATGCCAACCGGTGTCCATGAAAACACGCGACCGTCCATCACAAATCAACCATGGGGACCGTGAAATAACGCTACCGTCCATCACACATCAAGTTGTGCACTGCGTGTTTTCTCTCCACACCACCATGGTGATGTCTAGTTTTGGCTAGCATTATTTCACTCCACACCACGGTGGATATAAGTACTAGCCAGCATGTGTTCTCTCCACAACACGGTGTTGATGTATAATTCTGGCTAGCATGATTTCTCTCCACCCGACGGTGTTGATGAGTTATGGCTAGCATGATTTCTCTCCACTACACGGTGGCAGCGTGAATCTCATTTTCCGTATACAAAAAAGCATGGTCATCGGCTAGCGGTCTAGTTGCGTGAAAGACGTGTGTAAGAATTCGTTCTCTCGTTACGACGTTGATAGCAAGCTCCGTCGAATGTCTGTTAACTATGAGGTTGCAATGTTTCCGGGGAAGTTCACTCAATATCGCGTATGGATGGTTGGATGCTGGTGCGCAGCTATCACCATGGGCATCCCACTATTTTGCATATATATATATATATATATATATATATATATATATATATATATATATATATATATATATATATATATATATATATATATTGTAGACTGATATACAGAGATATACTACTATACATATACCTCCGAAGGGCCCTAAAATTTTCTGGACCCGGGGCGGCCGCCCCTCCCGCCCCCCCTAGGACCGGCCCTGGCCTGAACATGCGAAAAATCATCTTCAGAAGACAGGTTAGTGGATAAATAGGATAAGTCATAGTGACTGCACATGGTCATTCGTAGCCGGTTCAGACGCAGGAAAAGTAATAGCCTCACGGAGAGTAGGAAGATCAACCGTAACCCTCGGAGTGGCATACGGGAAGACGGACTCATCGAAGACGACGTCACGAGATATATAAACGCGACCGGTGGACCGATCGAGACACTTGTAGCCCTTGTGCATAGCACTATAGCCTAAGAAGACACACATCTTAGATCGAAACTCAACCTTGTGAGCGGTATACTTGCGAAGGCTAGGCCAACACGCACAACCAAAAATACGGAGAAACTCGTAATTCGGCTGGATTTGAAGGAGTTGAAAAATAGGAGTATCTTTGTTAAGAACCGGAGTAGGCATACGGTTAATCAAGTAACACGCAGTCAAAAAGGCTCCGTCCCAAAAACGTAATGGAAGAGATGAATGAGCAAGCAAGGCGAGACCCGTTTCAACCAAATGACGGTGTTTGTGTTCCGCGACTCCGTTTTGCTGGGAGGTATGAGGACAAGAGACACGGTGGGACACACCGGGGCGCTGAAAATGCTGATGGAGCCGATGATATTCACCGCCCCAATCGGACTGGACGGGCTTAATTTTAGTGTCTAGAAGAAGCTCAACATGAGCCTGAAAAGCATGAAACACTTGATCAACATCGATTTGTGCTTAAGAAGACAAATCCAGCAAAAATGGGAGTTGTCATCAATAAAACTGACATAATATTTAAAACCACCGGAAGAAGCCATAGCAGGACCCCAAACATCAGAATGAATAAGCTCAAGAGGCGCGGTGGTAACACGGTGAGACAAATTATAAGATAATTGATGACTTTTAGCACACTGACATGCATCACAAATCGAAGGAGTATCAACGGGAATACACGTAAATCATGGTTCTTAACAATGTTTTGGACTATACTATTGGCACCGGAAAAAGCTTGATGAGAAGATGATGCATGACTAAACGGGATGGGATAGAGTCCTCCATGAATCCTACCATGAAGCAGAACTCTCCGTGTGGCCTTGTCCTTCACACAAAAAAAGTGACGGTGAAACTCAACAAAGACGTTATTATCAAAAACAAGGCGATGGACAGAAAGAAGATGCTGACTAATGTGAGGAACGTGAAGAATATTATTCAGTTTTAATTGTGAACCGGCTAAAGAAGAATGACCAATGTGGGAAATAGACAAACCTGCACCATTGGCCACTTGAACCTGGTCTGTCCCGCCATAACGCTCTTGCATGTGGAGGCGTTGGAGATCGTTCGTCAGATGATCGGTAGCCCCGGTATCCATGATCCAGGGAGGAGAGGCCTGGGAGCTTGTCGATGCAGCGTTCCCGGCTCGCTGGTTGTTGGCGCGTACGAAATCGGGGTTGTAGCGGTTCCGACAATCCGACGCGAAGTGCCCCCAGTAACCACAAATTTGGCACCGGGGACGTTGACGGCGACAACCGTTCTGGCGATTTCCACTCCCGAAGTTAGGGCGACCACTGTCGCCACCAGAGGGTTGGCCATACCCGCCTCCGCCAGCGTTGTACTGGCCACCACCGTAGCCAGTATTGGAGCGGCCTCCGTTTCCCCCGCCATAGCCGGGCTGGTAATTGCCAGCTTGGGTTCCTCCACCAGAGAAAACCGGCGACGGAGGCGTCGGTGCACGCGGCTGCCAAGTGGCACCACCGCTCCCGCCGAAACCACCAGGGCGAGATGCAGTGTTTGCACAAGAAGACCACTCCACGGTCTCGGCCTGCTGTGCCTGAAGCGCCTCGAAGAAGAGGATATGCGAGTAGAAATCGGCATACGCGATAGAGACGTTGCCGACAGTGAGGGCACCAACGATGGAGTTGTAACTGAGGCCGAGACCGGTGATGATGTGATCGACGAGCTCGTCGTCAGTGATAGGGGAGCCGGCGGTGGCCATGGCATCAGCGAAGCTTTTCATCCTGTGCATGTACATCGCGGCCGACGTGTCTCCCTTCCTCGTCGTCTCCAGCTGACGACGGATGTGCCGCACGTTTGCGCGGTTCTGAGCACCAAACATGGTGTGAATGGAAGCCCACACCGCGGCTGCCGTCTTGCAGCCGATGAGCTGCATGGAGATGTGAAGGGGATCGTATGCAGAAAACAAAAAAATTCCTACCAACGATATCCTAAAAGCATGCCAAGATCTATTCTATGCAGATATAGTAGTACGAACGGAGATCGTAATACATACCCTTGTAAACCGAAAGCGGGATTACGTTCCCGCACAAACGTTGTCGATGAAGACCGACGAAGCCGACCTCAAGGTCGTGTAGAGGAAGCAGACCTCCGAGCACCGCTAGCGCAGCACCTCGCAGGGCGGTACACACGTACGGTGGAGACGACGGCCTCTGAAGCTCCAGTCCAGGACGAGCAGCGGAAGACTTGGACCGGAACACTTGCAGCGCGGCAGCGGGCTATGGTGGAAGAGATCCCCCTCTCAACTCGGCGCAACTCCAACAAAAGGAATCACGAAATCGAGAGAGAATTAGGGAATTAATTGGTGAATTAAAATGCCAGGGGTGCCCCTTCTTATATAGGCTCCCAGGGGGGGGCCAACCTCCTCACCAGGCAATGTGGGACTATCCCCACATTTCCTGGTGCGGCATGGCTGGTGCGCCGGCCCTGGTGGGCCCCATTTGGCCCACCTAGGCCGGCCTGCATGCCCCCACCGAATCCCCTTGGGGATTTTCCCCTCTTGGGCCTTCTTTCGACCAGAAGGCCCATTTAGGGAAATCAGCCTAAATGAATTCGAAAATAAATATATAAAATCATATTTGAATATTAATTACACTAATTAATATCAAACATATTATATATAATTTATTCTAGCTCCGAAAACTCTTTCGTCGCTGCCCGATCTCCATCGGACCCCTCCCGGGATGTTCCCGGTGATCTCTTTCCTTTCCGATTGTCTTATCGAAACCCCTTAAGTGTGTTACCCTAGCGGTTCGATACAATAACAGGTACGATCAAGACTCCTCTATGATCGACGACTAACTCGTAGGCCTGGACCCCATGAATTAATCCCTGTGATATAACGAATGACTTTCATCTATCAAACCTGGACGTCTAGTCTTAAACCCTTTGTCATGGCTACTAGGGACCTGGTTGCTTTATCTACCACACCTGTATTAATGTTTTCTCTTAATACAGTTATAGCATGGTGTAAAACATATAATGACCGATTTGGGATATTGCCAATAAACTATGTTTATTAAGTGCCTCTAGGGCATATTCCCTTCAGTCTCCCACTTGCACTAGAGTACAAATTAATCTAGATTACAACTTGGTAAAAGCTTAACACCCATAGCGAACTAGTGTTTTTCATGCTTATCAAGCGGGAGAGGCTTCGTCAGCGGATCTGCCACATTCAGATCCGTATGTGAACGGATAGACGTCGCCTAGAGGGGGGGGGGGGGGGGGGGGGTGAATAGGCGATTTAAAACTTTTTCCGGGTAGCCGGAATATCCGGTCCAAGAATGACCCGGAAATTCCGGTATGCTTGATAAAGGCGGAATAAAACTAGAGGTTTACTTTAACAAGCATACAACCTAGATTTAAATACTAGGCTCACCTATGTGCACCAACAACTTATGCTAAGCAATACAAGTAACAAGGTGATAGCAAGATATATGACTTCAAGCACGAAGGCTATCAAAATGTAAAGTGCATAAGTAAAGAGCTCGGGTATAGAAATAACCGAGGCACGCAGAGACGAGGATGTATTCCCGAGTTCCACCCAAAGGGTGTACGTCTCGTTTGGAGAGGTGTGCGCAACCACAACAGGTTAGCCGCAACGCCACAAAGGCTCACCTTCTTCTCCTGATGAACTCAACCACAAAAGGTTGCGAGTTCACCTTCCACTATTGATCTCCTTTGGGGCGGAGATCAAATCCCGTACAACTCTTGAGGCACACACCCACAACTTAATTGGGGGCTCCCAAGTCTTGAGGCACACACCCACAACTTAATTGGAGGCTCTCAAGTGACCACAAAAGGTCTTGGCCACAAAAGGCTTCTAGGGTCCAAAGACCCAAGAGTAACAAACTCACAAGTATCACCACCACGAATCCTCGTGGAGGGCTCAAACCGATGCAAATGCAATGGGAAGAGCACACGAAGTCCTTCACTCTCAAATTCCAACAAAGCAACAAATGCTTATGGGGGAATAAGAGAGGAAGAACAAAAGAAACCACAAAGGAGTCAAATCCTTCACTCGCAAATCCCACCAAAAGCAACTAATGCTTATGGGGGGGGAGGAAAGGAAGAACAAAGGAGAAGAACCACAAAGGAACTCCAAGAACTAGATCCACTAGGTTCCCCTCACTTAGAGGAGAGATGGATTGGTAGGATTGTAGATCTAGATCTCGTCTCAACTTTCCCTAAAAAATATGGAAGATTCAATGGAGGGATTGAGAGGGAAGTGAGCTTTCCAAGGTCAACAATGGAGTAGGAGAGAGGGGAAAAACGTGCTGCCTTGGATTCGCTGGGGAAGAAGATCCAGAAAATATAGCCGTTGGCTGTTTCGACACTCGGAAATTCCGGTATAAGTGAGACTCGGAAATTCCGGTTACCCGGAAATTCCGAGTCCATGAAATTTCCGAGCAGAAATTCTGGCTGAAGTCAGAACCAAAACCAAACTTTTCCTCAGCCGTTTCTGGAGGGCTTTTCTGGGTGCACTCGGAAATTCCGGTATATGGAAATTTCCGAGCACAATTTCCGGTTCGAGTCAGAACCAAAAGTCCTTCTTTCCTTAGTCATTTTCTTGGATGAGCTGGGGAACCGGAAATTCCGGTAGAGCAGAATTTCCGACCCCAATAATCCGAATCAGCAAAACAACGAAACGAAAACTGCTATAACTTTTGCAAATGAACTCCAAATGAGGTGAGACCAATTTTGTTAGAAAGATAGCGACGATGAGCACCCAACAAAAATAGAGTAAAATCACCACACATGGCAAGGTGTGGGACTTTCCTCATGGTAGAACCGGCAATATTTCCGCCACCGAAGACGCAACAAGTTGTCCAAAGTAAAACCGATTTCGATGAACAAGAGCTTGACATGGAGATGAACCAAGCTCTAATTCCTCACCAACATAAAAGCCAAATAAGAACCAAGAAACATGATATGCTAAGTATGCAAAGGTTTGAGCTCTCCACAACGATGCGATCAAGTTACTAACTTGAGAGCCCCTCTTGATAGTATGCCTATCTATCCTATAGCCCTATCAAGATCATACCTTTGCCTTGAGCATTCCACTTGAGTTGGATGATAACTATCTTGATCTCTTAAAGTGGATCATCTTTCTTGATTGCGCGTCCAGGCACATGCTTGATGAAGACTTCTCCAAATACTCCCCCATGCTCACAATGGGAGAGTCTCGCTTAGCTCCATCTTCATGTATCCATTGCAAGCACCAATCATAGGATCTCTTCAAGAAGCTTCTCTTGGTCTTGGTCTTGCACATCTCACCTTGATGACGATCACCACATGACGTTATCCTCCATGAGCTATATGAAATCTTCATTTGATGCAAGCCCATGGGAAGATACCTAACCTCATATAAAGATACCACACACACATATATCATGGGTTAGTTCACAAAGCTATGCGGACAAGTGTTTACCATCCCAAGAGATACATGATCGCTCTTGGTACATCTTGTAGCTTTGTGTGTTGATCAACATCTTGATCAACCTTGTATCTTCCAACATTTCTTCACTAATATGATGTCTTGAATCCTTCAAGACATACTTGTAATATGCTCCACTCAACACATAAGCTTCAAGAGTCCAACACATGAACTCCACAATTCTATGGACATGATCTATAATGATATCTCAATGCAAACATTAGTCCATAGATATTGTCATTCAATTACCAAAACCACACATGAGGGAAAATGCTCTTTCAGTATGCACTTTGCAAATCTTCACATCGCCTCCTTGTATGTACTGACGTATCACATGGAAGCGTCGGAGAATGTGTTTTGCAGTGTAGTGAGACTTTGGCTCCTTGGCGTTAGCAATGGCACCCGTATTGTCGCAGAAGAGGATCACGGGGTCTTGCACGCTTGGGAACACTCCAAGTTCGATGCCGAACTTCCTCAGCCACACAACTTCATTTGCGGCTTCGCAAGCAGCAATGTACTCCGACTCCATTGTAGATTGTGCGACAATGGGTTGCTTCCCACTTCTCCAGCACACGGCGCCTCCATTCACCTTGAACACATAACCTGTCTGTGACTTAGAGTCATCGGGGTCTGAGCAGAAATTTGCATCCACGTAACCCGTTACGCCAAGTTCTTCATCGCAGCCACCATACACAGGGAACATTTCCTTTGTCTTATTGAGATACTTAAGAATGCTCTTAACAACTATCCAATGCGCCATTCCAGGATTACTCTGAAACCGGCTTGTCAAACTTAGAGCTAATGCCACATCCGGTCTAGTACTCAACATTGCATACATGATCGATCCTATGGCTGAAGCATAAGGATGTTTAGTCATATCGGACTTATCCAGTTCCGTTACCGGACACTGTGCCTCCCGCAATATCTTATTCTTGATAACCGGCAGAGAACCCTTATTTTCCTTCTCCATACCGAAACGCTTCAGTATTTTATCAAGATAAGTACTCTGACTCAACGCTAATAGGCGCCTTGATCTATCACGATAGATTTTTATGCCTAAGACGTATGCAGCTTCTCCTAAGTCCTTCATGGAAAATTTACTGTTTAAATATTCCATCACGCTATTCAGAAGTTCCACATCATTCCCAATCAGCAATATGTCATCTGCATATAGTGCTAAGAACACAACCGGGCTCCAACTTATTTTCTTGTAAATGCAGGTCTCTTCCAAATTTTGGATAAATCCAAAACCTTTGATTAACTCATCAAATCGAAGATTCCAGCTCCGAGATGCCTGCTTCAATCCATAGATGGATCGCTGAAGGTTGCATACCTTGTTAGCATTCCCTGGATCGACAAAACCTTCCGGTTGTACCATGTACAACTCTTTCTCAATGTTTCCATTTAGGAAGGCTGTTTTGACGTCCATCTGCCAGATTTCATAATCATAATAGGCAGCTACTGCTAACAAAATCCGAATAGACTTAAGCATCGCTACCGGTAAAAAAATTTCATCGTAGTCAATCTCATGAACTTGTCGGAAACCTTTAGCGACAAGCCGAGCTTTATAAACGGTCACATTACCATCAGCATCAGTCTTCTTATTGAAGATCCATTTATTCTCGACGGCCTTGCGCCCTTCGGGAGTATCCATCAAAGTCCACACTTTGTTGTCATACATGGATCCTATTTCGGATTTCATGGCTTCAAGCCATTTCTCGGACTCTAGACTCGCCATTGCCTACTTGTAGTTCGTAGGTTCGTCTTGTTCAACTAAAATGACGGTGCAAACCATGTTGCCATACCATTCTGGTGCGATCCGAGATCTACCAGACCTACGAGGTAGAATACTTTCCTCGACAGTTTCTCCCACTCCTTCCACGGAGGACGTTTCCAGAATTGCTTCCGTTGCGCCAGAATCTCGAGTTCAGGATCAACGATCTCATCGAGGTCTACCTTCCTCCCACTTACTCCTTTCGCGAGAAAATCCTTCTCTAGAAAGGTACAGGTCTTCGCGACAGAAGTTTTGCCCTCAGCTTGGTTGTAGAAGGTGTACCCAACGGTTTCCCGCGGATATCCTACAAAGACGACTTTCTCCGACTTCGGTTCGAGTTTGTCGGGCTGTAGTTTCTTAACGTATGCCTCACAACCCCAAACCTTCAGAAACGATAACTTAGTCTTTTGGCCATACCATAATTCATACGGTGTCGTTTCAACGGATTTGGACGGAACCCTATTTAAAATGAATGCGGATGTTTCTAACACATAACCCCAGAAGGACACGGGAAAATCGGTAAGAGACATCATAGATCGAACACTATCTAGTAGAGTACGATTACGTCGCTCGGACACGCCGTTACGCTGCGGTGTTTCGGCCGGCGTAAGTTGGGATACTATGCCACAACTCTTCAGATGTGTGCCAAACTCAAAACTCATATACTCGCCACCACGATCGGATCGGAGGTGTTTGATTTTCTTATTAAGCTGATTCTCAACTTCACTCTGGAATTCTTTGAACTTTTCAAAAGTTTCAGACTTGTGTTTCATCAAGTAGATATAACCGTATCTACTCAAGTCATCAGTGAAGGTGACGAAGTAACGATAACCATTGCGTGTCGAAACACTCATCGATCCACACACAGCTGTATGTATGATCCCTAATAAATCCGATGCCCGTTCAACGAAACCTTTGAACGGTGTCTTGGTCATTTTTCCCATGAGGCATGGTTCACATGTATCGAGGGATCCGAAATCCAACGAGTCCAAAAGTCCATCAGAGTGGAGTTTCTTCATGCGCTTTACACCAATATGACCAAGACGGCAATGCCACATATACATGGCGGTATCATCACTACACTTAATCCGTTTGGCTTCTATGTTATGGATGTGAGTACTACGATCGAGATTCCACAAGAATAAACCATTATTCTCGGGAGCATCAACATAAAAAATATCATTCATATAAATAGCACAACTGCTTGACACTGATTTAAATGAATAACCGTCTTGTAACAGACAAGACCCACTTATAATGTTTACACTCAAGGATGGTACAAAATAACACTTATTTAAAACCAAAACTAATCCCGATGGTAGATGTTGAGGGAGCGTGCCGACAGCCACCACGTCGACTCTCGATCTGTTGCCGACGCGCATCGTCACCTCATCCTTTGCCAGCCGCCATCTATTCCGTAACTCCTCCTGAGAGTTACATATATGAGCAACAGAACCAGTATCAAATACCCACGTGTTGCTCCGGGCGGATGTAAGGTACACATCTATAACATGTATATCAAATATACCTTGCTCTTTGTCGACCGTCTTGCTAGACTTCCTATCCTCCAGGTACTTGGGGCAGTTGCGCTCAGGTGATCCGATGGTCACCACCATCTTTTCCAGCTTGATTTCTAATTCAGCCAATTCGAGCATCTTTAGGATCTCCGACAGGGGTTTTGACGTCCCTTTCATGTTGTAGTCCACGATGGCGTTCTTATAGCTAGGGGGCAGAGAAATCAGCACCCTATCAATAACCAGCTCTTCTGGTATCACACTTCCTAGATCACTCTGCAGCTGTACGCAGCCAAAAACCTTGGCTAAGTACTCCCTTATATTGCCGTTCTCTTCCATCTGGGCTAAGAAGAAAAGCACGGATGCTTCAAACGTCTCAGCCTTGACTTGTCGTGCAAAAACAACCATGAGTTCAGTGATTATATCATAAGCACCCTTGTTCACGAAGTGGTTTTGCAGGTCAGCCTCCATGGCAAAGAACATGCCACTCTGGACATAAGAAGAAATCTCCGCCTTAACCTCATGGACATTTCTTTCGATATCCGAGGCGGTGTTTGGAAGATCACCTAAGGGGGCTTCAAGGATGTAGACCACCTTGTGGGTTTCAAGAATGGACTTCAGGTCGCGGAACCAGGACACGAAGTTAGACCCATCGGTCTAAAGCTTCTCTTTCTCAATGAACAGGTGTAGGTTAAAGGATGGGTGAGACATCTACAATGGAATTTGCGACAACATAAGACATTGTTCATAATAATTTTGAGTTATAGTATTTTTAGAAAATAACTAACATAACTCCCACTCAAACGAACATCCCTCCTGGTCGTTTAAGCGATTACACGACCCCCATCCATTGCACCACCCCTCATCATCAGAGCCGGCGGCACAACTTCAAGAGTAGACAAAAGTCCGCCACACCAATTTTGTGACTCGTGCTCTACCTTTCGGTCTCCCTGTTCCGAGGCCATATCTGCATATGCTAGACTCGCCACCAAAAACCTTTACGTTGACGCTTGTGCAACATGGATTACACCCACTGTATGCGAACGACGAGATGTCTGACACCCGATCATCACGGCCTGCCTCATAACGTAGAACGTTCTTGGTGGTGCGCGTTGGAGGGAGAACACTAGTGGTATTTTGAAGGGATCATGTACCGCCGTGTAACTAATATATACTATATATACAATCACACATTATAAGATGCACACAAACCATCAAATGTAATGCAATGTGATATAGTCCATTGCGCCATGGTCTTCTTGGCGCCCGCAGTTTATAAACAATTTAATAAAGCTACCTTGACCATATCACATAGCCCCTGCAAAATAAAGTTAGACTCTTCTACTTTATCTTTTGCATATTTTACGTGGCTTGGGGCTTTCGTAAATAGAACCGCTTCATACCTACGAACCTTATGACCACAACAACGATCCAATAATTGCATGTTTAAGCATCCCTTTCGGGCCCTCCATTAAAAATGCGAAGACCAACTAAAGAGAGAGAAACTGACACCCGCCAGCCACAAATACGGTACAAGCCGTATGTCAGTAGTGGAACCAGTCTCGCGTAAGCGTACGCGTAAAGTCAGTCCGGGCCGCTTCATCAACTCAATGCCGCTGGAATCACAAGTGCACGCTAGAGGGTAGCCAATAACAGGAACGGTGCCCCCGTGTAGAACACGGGTTCTAACAACGTACAGCTATATCTACGATAGATCGGCTCTGATACCACTAAAGGGGATCGTGTTCAGAAAACAAAAATTTTCCTACCAACGATATCCTAAAAGCATGCCAAGATCTATTCTATGCAGATATAGTAGTACGAACGGAGATCGGAATACATACCCTTGTAGACCGAAAGCGGGATTACGTTCCCGCACAAACGTTGTCGATGAAGACCGACGAAGCCGACCTCAAGTTAGTGTAGAGGAAGCATACCTCCGAGCACCGCTAGTGCAGCACCTCGTAGGGCGTTACACACGTACGGTGGAGACGACGGCCTCCGAAGCTCCAGTCCAGGACGAGCAGCGGAAGACTTGGACCGGAACACCAGCAGCGCGACAGCGGGCTATGGTGGAAGAGATCCCCCTCTCAACTTGGCGCAACTCCAACAAAGGGAATCACGAAATCGAGAGAGAATTAGGGAATTAACTAGTGAATTAAAAGGCCAGGGGTGCCCCTTCTTATATAGGCTCCCAGGGGGGAGCCAACCTCCTCACCAGGCAATGTGGGACTATCCCCACATTGCCTGGTGCGGCATGGCTGGTGCGCCGGCCCTGGTGGGCCCCATTTGACCCACCTAGGCCGGCCTCCATGCCCCCACCGAATCCCCTTGGGGATTTTCCCCCTCTTGGGCCTTCTTTCGACCAGAAGGCCCATTTAGGGAAATCAGCCTAAATAAATTCGAAAATAAATATATAAAATCATATTTACATATTAATTACACTAATTAATATCAAACATATTATTTATAATTTATTCTAGCTCCAAAAACTCTTTCGTCGCTGCCCGATCTCCATCGGACCCCTCCCGGGACGTTCCCGGTGATCTGTTTCCTTTCCGGTTGTCTTGTCGAAACCCCTTAAGTGGGTTACCCTAGCGGTTCGATATAATAACATGTATGATCAAGACTCCTCTATGATCAACGACTAACTCGTAGGCCTGGACCCCATGAATCAATCCCTGTGATATAACGAATGACTTTCATCTATCAAACCTGAACGCAAAGTCTTAAACCTTTTGTCATAGCGATACTTAGCGTGTCCGAGTGTCGTATTATAGATATCTGCATACCTAGCTTGACCTCGTCACCGACAACGCTATCTTCTACTCGTCCATGATCTCATGTCTCCGTGACCTAGTCACATGCTTGCAAGCTCATTAGACATGATCTCACCGAGTGGGTCCGAGAGTATCTATCCTGCTATGCGGACTGGCAAATCCTGCTCTTGACCCCTCGTCTCAACTAATCCTTTCCGATACCTTAAAGTATCACCGTTATTGTCATACTATATAAGATACGACGTTTGGTGCGATCAAAGTATATTCCAGGAATAACAATAAGAGTTCATCTCATGGTCAAAGGCGGACGAATACGTCCTCCAAATCTGGGTATGTCCATCACATCGTTCTCCAACGATATGACCTCCATTGCCGACCGGCGCCATGCCCTATGATCGGGAAACCTCGATCATCAATCGCGCAACGAAACTAGTCTTAGTAGAGACTACTAGGGACCTGGTTGTTTACGTATCACACCCGTATCAATGTTTCCGCTTAGTACCGTTATAGCATGACACAAAAACCAATTATGAACAAACGAGATATGATAAAGAATACACTTTATTAATTTCCTCTAGGTCATATCTCCTTCAAGATGTCCTCATCCATGGAGGAAAGCAGTGCTCCGAGCACCTTTTGGTCCATCCCCCACCAACGAGCGTACTCGGGGTTGGGAACGGTCTTGGCGGCGTCACCGGTTCCATCAATGATGGTCTTCGTCGGGGCAGGCACGGAGTTGTCGAGGAAGCCATGCAGATACGCGCCGGAGAGGATCGGCATCGTCAATCCTCGCCACAACATGAAGTTGGAGCTGTTGAGGCGGACAGCGACGGGCGGAATCGCCATGTTTGGGGTAGAGCTCGCCGAAGCGGAAGCGAAGAGAGGCGAGATGATCGGGCCGATGGGTTGCAGGCCAAGGAGTGCCAAGTCTAACATCGCGTGGAGAAGAGAGCGTCACGCGGGTGTCCGGCGGCGCTACGCTCGGAGCGATAAGAAACGATCGCTAGAGGCGGCGGCGACAGGCTTGGCTCTGATACCAAATTAACGAGAGTGTTTAGGGATTCGTGGTAGGCAACGAGAGCCTCCACCTCTTCTATTCATACAAGGCAGGATTACATGTACAAGTACGTTTACAACATGTACACGGTATGAGACCGATTCTCAACATGTATATGAACTTGCATTAAGTTTACTTCCATATTACAAACAGGGGCAAACATGACATGTTTATAAGGGCAATTCTTGTGAGAATATTATCAGTTCACGCACACTTCTCCTCCGTTGCACGCGCGTCGTGTAAATCAAGTTCGAGTTAGAAACCAGTTTTATTGGAAAGATTAAATTTCTACTTGGTGCATCAACTTAGTATGTAAATGTCAAAAGACATGTGCATGTTTAACATTGCTTCTTTCACCGTGTGGTACTTGTTTCTCTTCACGTCATCACGCTATATAGATGGATCCAAAACACACCACTTACTCTCTACTAGAAGAAAAAGACGCACGTTGTCGCGTCCGTCCTAATACGAACAACAATAGAAAAAAAATACTTTAAGCGAAACATACCTATAAAAAATATTAATGATAAAAAATAGTACAACTCTATCACTGCATGGAAGTAGAGAAAGGACATATTTATTTAGTTGTAATGCCATGAAATTTATATTCTGTACATGGTTCTATAATGATTTAATCCTTTTTTTGACAATCTAGAGACATTGTATGATGAACATTGCAAACTCAAAGAGTTAGATTAGGCATCGAGATCATAAAGTGATGGTTACTGATTTTAATATAATGAAATTAAATATATTTTCTGACATAAATTATCCCAAAATTATTAATAGTTGGCATAATTATGTCCTAACATATTTAAAAATATTACATCAGATACGGCCGATACTATATTTCACCAATAAATACTAAATAATTCACAAAAATATAGAGCAAACTAAGAGATTAAACCTGTTTACATGCAATACTAATCAGTGCATTTAGATCTAGATTGTATAAAATAAATTATACAACATTAAATGGTATGAATACCACCAACCATCATATATTGAATTGCAAAAATACACTTATTTTGACATATAGTTTGAGCACACGCAGCATGCAAGTTACCAATGGACGTGAGGGGCGGCAGTAGGATTGGAGAGTCAACCACTACTAATAGCAACGGTGATAGCGGTGGCCGGTGCGGGAGGCGACATGGGTGTTTGCATGCAACTACTGTGATAATCGTAGAAGTCAGGTCAATTGTAGCGTACCTGCACTTAAAATAAGGCAGATACCTGTGTATAGTGCAAATCCCTGGATCGATTCGTTTGCACACACAGTTTATGATGTAATATCACAACAAAGTATCAATTTTATTACATCGATGATCCAGTCTTACAAAATATTCGATACAAGTTGCATAGCATAAAGTTAGCATTGAAAAAGTACACAGCGGAAATATAATAGCAGTGAGTCTCTATCACTTTCATGCTGCCACAGGCGAAAACATGTTGGTTGTAGACTCGAAACCTATAAACGAAACCTCACTCGTCTTCTGAACAATCTACAATAATAAATTGCAACAACGTGGGTCAGATTCCATTAAAAATGGAGTCTGGCAAGTGACACTATGGTGGACACTTAATGGAATAACTCTATAGCCTATATGAATATTTGGCTGGTGGAGTTCAAGGCTATTTTGCATAAAGCCAATTTTTCCTATCTCTTTGGAAAACACTTTATTAAAATTAAGACAAGTATGACATGAAAACCATAAATCTCATCTTCCCTTGTTCACCCATCAAGTTTTATTTCTGAAGTTGGAATGATGGAATCCTCCGTTGACGTCCGTGATCAGCTGCTCAAATTGTCCGTACCGGGGACACGGCTAAGTACTTAGTTTTACACTATGCAGAGGTTGTGCACGTTCACCATTGTACCCATTCAATCCAGATTATCCTTTACACACCATTTGTGATAAGGAAAGGAGAAGAATGAGACGAGATCTTTCAGAAGCATTTTCCCTCCCACCTGCCTTGACCCGTTCCACCTAACACCCCCTAAATCAGCTTGTCAAGTCGGAGAGAGTCCACGCAACATAATTGATCAAGCCAGAGCCCATATGGCAATGGCTGCACTGGAAGCAATCGTCACTCGGAGTTCTTCAGATTCCTCTGTTCCCTGGGTGGCCATCCACAAGTGCACGTACTCCAGAAACCATAGACATGGACCGGAGTAGCCACTCAACTTCGCCACCATTAACAACCAATCCACCCAGGAGTTTCATTAACTTAGTGGATGTGTACTCTCAGGTAAAAATCACCATGCTCACGGCCCTAAGTAGAATAGACATTCATCCTAGGCGACGACAACCATGAGCACATCCCTGAGTAATCACTTAACATTTTGTAAAACTTTTCATCAATTGCATAGCATCAATACATATACTAAGTATTATATAGGAACCTAGACACAAGAGTAAGGGAATTCTACACAGGTTTAGCATAGCAATACTATCCTACTCATGCATATAAAAATACACTAAGTAATGCATATAGAAATAATAGGAAGTTTATGAGGTGTGCCACTTGCCTTTGAATGCAGTCTTTACTCACAAACTCTTTTCAACGAACTCGGTTCTCTCCGTTCAGTCTAAACAATATAAACAAACAACAATACACAATCATAAAACAAACCACACAACACATACAAACAAGTTTCATAATATGCAAATTATTTCTAAGGACTTGAAATGCATGTCATGCCATGAAAATCTTTTAAGTTAATGCAAGGAAAGTAGGTTGGTGAAAATGACTAAAGATTAAGGTTAGAAGTTGGACAAGATAACTTTGTTATAGATTATCTAGAATAAGCACTCAAATGGCTTAGCCATGACGTGCATATATACTTGGGGAAAATACTAAGTTTATAAGGGGCTCACAATTACTATCAACTCTTTGTAAATTGGATATTCACTATAGTGAGAGAGAAAGACACCCGGCCAGCCACTTAAGTTGTGGGACAGGTCTCATGTACGTGGACATGTAAGATTGTCTCCAGGCCGCTTCATCTCACTATGCCGCTAGGATCCAACAAACTTCAAGATGGTAATAATATGATCAAAAATTGTTTAAGTCAAATGTAAAAGACAAGATTAGAAAAGAGGGAAAAGATAGAAGAAAGATGTAGTTGTCCTCCAGGCTTCATCTCCAGGCTTGTAATATTCTCCTTGGTGATGTCTTGATTGAATTCTTGGTAGACTTGAATAATTTTCGGACTTGATGATTTTTGTATCACCTAGGCTGGTCTTGGATTTTACTTAGTCTTCATGAAGTCTCAGAGAAGGAGGGAGAAAAGAAGGAAAGAGGAAGAAAGACTTAGAAAATATTTGCCGGGTAGTCTTCATGAACTTCTCTTGAATTTCTTCTAAGTGCTTCTACTCCTTGAAGATTCCTCTGAAGTCTTGTTTGGCTAAGTTCTTCATTGGCCTTCTAGCTCCATGTTAATAATACTAAGTGTCTGGTGCATAGCACTTTTACCAAAATACTAAGTTGAAAATATTTCTAACTTAGAGGAAATGGAGAAGGAGTTTTCTTATGGGGAGTATAACTATATAATAAAATAAGTTACGCATGAAATGCACTTTTAATCACAAGAAAGTATCAAAATAACTTTTGTGATTTCTTTATAAATATGCATGAATTTATAAATGCAATTTAATTAATTTCTATTTTCGGAAAATACAATAAAAGGAATAATTATAAGATTAAAGTTTTCTATCATTAAATTTTTAAAATAAAATTTTATAAATAGTGTTAATAGACAGGGATCATTTAGTTAAATTTATAGCAATTTGATTTAATCAAAGATAATATTTCTATTAATAGTTATGTTGAAATACTCAAACTACTCAATTTAAGCAAACAACCATTAAATCATCAAATAATACTCAAAAAAATTTTTTAACAGAGGCATAATATTACTAATATTCCAAAGTTTCTAAAACAATTTTATTTGCAATTTTTGGATTTATAGATTTAAAGTTATTACAAATATACTCAAATTCACCATTTGAAATTTGAATATTTATACTAAGTCAAATTTTAATTTTGGCCGATCTAAAATAATCTACATGTCAAGAGCTTTCCAATTATATAAAAATATTTGAATTTGGATAAACAGAGAAAAAGATATGATAGTTTGAATAGACAGGGGTTTTTCTGCAAAACTGCCAATTAATTAAATCATGAAAATGATTTTACACGTCAGTGCTAACTGGGCACTGACTGTGCGCTGACTGTGCATGCCACGTAGGCGCTGACGTGGTTAAGTGATTGGATCTGGATCTGACGGTCCAGATCTGATCTTACCGGTTGACCAAAACTTCTAATCGTGACCGTATAAAATAGATCAGAAGCTCACCGTGTGATGGAGAGGGGGTGGCGGCGGAAACTCGCCGGAGTTGGAGGAGATGGCGGCGGTGCTCTCGGGAGAGGACGACGCCGGTGTTGTAGCTCCTCCCCGGATGAACGGAAGGCAGCTCCGGGCGCGGCGCGTCGCGGGAGGGCGATGGAGGCGGCGGCGTCTTCCCGTTCTTCCTGGAGCTGTGTGGACACGCGGGCGGAGCCACGGGTACTCCGGCGACCTCGGGTCGAGCACGGACTCGTCGATCTGGCGCCTAACAAGTCACGGGAAAAATCAGAGAGTTGTGCACGGACGAAGCAGAGGAGATGGGACAGAGGAGAGAGCATGAGGTGGTCTTCATTCACCGGAACTTGAGGAAAACACCGGCGGCAATGGCGAACTCCGGCGATGCAATTAGACGGCCTGGGGGCGTTCCGAGCTAGGGTTTGAGAGGGGAAATGCGGAGGAGGGGCAGGGGGTTTCAATAGCAACAACCGAGCGTTAAATCCGTGCCTTAATCATGCAGATTTGGAGAAGGAAACTCCGGTGGTCTCGGGCGCGATTTGGGGCAAAGGTTAAAGACGGGCTGACGTCAGCAATTTTTCTTTTAATTCATATCTTTTGATTTATTTGTCCAAATGATGTCAAACAAATTTCTAAAAAATTGTAAAATTATTATCTTTGTGTTAAACCAGTTGTGGGCATGTTTTGGACACTTTTCAAAAATAATAATTTCGAAATACTGATTAAATGTAAAATTGACACTTTATGTTTAATTTTAAAACTAGGGTTTAATTAATTTTAATTTTGGTTAAATAAATTATATGAAATACCCATATTCAATTATGTTTGAATTTAAGTTTTTTAAACTCATTTCCCATATTAAATAAATTTTAGATTTAATAGATTATTAAATAACATATTACAACTATTTGTAATGAAAAGAGAAAATGTAATGTAAACATTTTTAATTCAAATTATTTTGTGCACCATTAAGTTTCATAATATGATAATTCATTTGAAAACTTTATAACATATCTTTATAATAGATTTTAGATTTAATTTATTTCTTATACTGGATATAAATTCATGAAAATCATTTTATGTTTTGAAAATAAATGAAATTCATTTAAACTAAGGAAATGTTTATTTGGATAATTCATTAATTATAAAATATATGAAGTTTTAAAGTTATGAGTTATAAACTTATAATTTCCAAAACTTTAATTTGAATTTAGTTAAATGAATGAAAACCATTTGGCAAAAATATACCATTTTAAATAGTCTTGAATTTATGAATAGATATGGCTAAGTGGTTGAAATCTATTATTTCTAGGTAAATTATTTTTTTAAAATAAAATGGTTTGAAGTTTATAAAACATTTGTCAATTTATATAATGAGGCTTAAGAAAATACAATGCATAAAAAAATGTTTAACTTGAAACCACTTTTGAAAATAATGTTTACTTGAGATATTCAAATTATTAAACTCTTTCAATATGTTTGAAGTCTTTCATAGTTGGTTTTCTTATGCATTTAATGTTTTATTTTAAGCAAAAACAAAAGTTTTAAATTTTAGTGATTTTTGAACATTATAAAATGTTGGTATGTTACATCAATAGTGTGTTTTTGATACAATACGACTCGAGAGAGGCAGAGAGAGAAATGGTGTCACGTGGCATCAGGAAGTGGCGAAGCTTAGAGCAAGCTAACCTAGGTAGTGGCCTGCCCAGGATTTTCCCATTTCTTCTTATATCTTGTTGGGCCGACAATTTAAGAGTCCAATTTTAGAGGAAATTTAGTGCTTGGCCCGCCCAGGAATTTTGGTGGAGCCCCGCCAGTGGCATCAGGGATGAGGTGCCATGGAGTCCCAAGTTCTTGCCGAAAGCCAGATGTGTGTGTGGAGAGAAGGGCAAACATTGCGTAGAGGTTTGCATAGGGTCGGTTGTTTTCAGTATAATACGACTCGAAGGAGGCGGAAGGAGAGAAACGGTGTCGTGTGGCACAAGCGGCATGACACTATGGTGGACGCTAGGTAGAGATAAGAGAGAGAGTTCTTGGATATCTCTACCGTCGCTCCGAACTCACCACATGTCGTTTTAAAAAACCAGAACGACATGTTTATCTTTCTTAAAATAAAACATACCACTACATGCACATATTCAACAAAGTCTGGAATTTTTTAACATTTTTTCTACAGAAAAGTGTAATTTTCAGGGGAAATGAAATAGTTTTTTTTGTTTTTTAAGATAGGAATCCCTTCTTATTTCACAAAAAATTAGTAGATAAGTACAAACATATGTATATATAATATATCCAATAGAATAGTTTTTAAACTAAATTTAAAATGAAATATGAGTGGGTCCACCATGATGTGGACGTGTGGCAGAAGGAGAAGTCTCTATTCCTAGGGAGCTTAGTTTTCTTAGGGTTTTTTGTTTTTAGAACCGGGTGGAATGGAATGGAACCATTCCATTATTGTGTTCTTTTTGGACAAAAAAAATTCACGTAACCATTCCATTCTTGTGTTCTTTTCTAGGATGGGGGAATGGAATTAGAATGGCATCAAACTCGATTGATTATTTTTTAATCTAGATTAATTATTACAAAACTTAATTAATTATTGCTAAACTTGATTATTTATTCCTAATCTTAATTAATTGTTGCTAAACTTGATTAAATTAGAGTTAATCACCCAGCAGTACCGTTCCGTTCCACCTCGTTGGACCGGACCGGTCGGTTCCGCATATTGAGGAATATTCCCTTTTCTGGAACAACTACATTCCACTCCATTCTACTCCATTCCAAAAAAGAACACAAGAACTGAAGGGGTTCCAGTGCAGAAAACAATAATTTTTCTAGCGTATGAAACCCTAACTAACCAGGATCTATCTATCTAGTACATGTGATAACGGTGGCGGAACGGGTTACATTACCTCCATGTAGACCGATAACGGAGATTACGCTCCTGCACAAGACGTACGTAGCCGACCTCGAGGTCGTGGAGAACTTGCCGCTATGACGTAGACGATGACGCCGGGGTGTCGACGATGACCTGCGACGACGGGCGTCGGGCGGAAGATGGCGAGGCGCCAGCGACGAGGGGGGGGGGGGGGGTGGCGCCGGCGGCAGGGGCAGCGATAGGGCTGCTGGGTGGGCGAGACGACGTCGCCCAGGCTCCTCAAAGGTGGTGCCTCCGAGCACTCGCAAACCTACGAAGCTTAACAACAACCCCCAGTCATTCAGATCCAGCTGAAATCGTAGGGGTAGAACTTTTCTGAAATCCCGCAGGGCAACGACGCCCGACGGTATAGCTTTGGTGGAGAGAGGAGACAAAACGGGCGGAGAAGCAACTCGGTCGGCCTGCTATACAATTAATTGTATTTTTCTGTAATTAATCCAATCAATACGCCTTGCTATATAAAGGGGGGAGGGGGTGTGCAAACACCTTGCCTCCCCCATGTGGGACTAAAGGAAAAGGACGGGGAAGGGGGTTCGGCCGGCTCTCCTAGTCCGAGTTGGACTAGGGGCCCAAGCCCCTTTCCTCCTTGGTGGTGCGGCTCCCCCTCTTGGGACCTCTTAGGGCCCATGTAGGTGGGATGCCCCTTTTTCCTTTATTATTTGATAATTAAATTAATATAAAATATAATTAATTTATAATTAATATATTTAAATACTATTTAATATCCCGTGACTCCGAAACATTTTCCGAACCATCCGAACAACTTTTGGACATCCCTGGAACCATTCCAGACCTTCCCGGAACTCCTTCCGGACCACCGGAACTCTTTCCGGATCATTTCTCTCTCTCCAACAAAATCCTATATTATTCTAGAACCTATCTCCTGGTGTCGTTAAGACCTTAAGTTTCTTATGCTACGGTTCGAGAACACTCTAGACATGGTCGAGACACTCCGTTCACCAATGACCGTCAGGGATACCAGGATGCATATGATGGCCCCTGTGTATTCTACGAATATCGTCGTTGAACCATAAACATGATATTCATTCCCTTTGTTTTTGCGATACTACCTTGTCCGAGATATGATCATAGGCATCCGATGTCTTTGTTGTTTCTAGTTACCGACAAAGGTTATTAACTCGTGTGTGATATTACATCTCCATGACCTAGTCACAAGCTGCGCAGCTATATAGATGCAATCTCACCGAGTGGGCCCAGAGTATCTTTCCATTACAAGAATAAACAAATCCCGCTCTTGATCCTTACGTCTCAATACTCTTTCGGGATACCCAAGATGGACACCGTTATTGTCATGCTAAATAAGACACAACGTTTGATACTCTCAAAGTACCCCTACGAAGCATCAATAATTACGGTCTCACGGTCTAAGAAATAAGCTATCATATTCTTATCTATTGCAAATGAAAAACATCGTAATATGATCTTATTGCAATACTTTGCGTATGTCCATCACCTTATTCAACTAATAAGATGACCCCATTGTCAACCGACGTCATTGTCCTTGATCGAGAATCTCGATCAACTGTTGCCCAATGGACTAGTTCATATAGAGGCTTACTAGGGACTCTGGTTGTCTTTGTATCACACGTGTATTAATTATTCCGATTAATACAGTTATAGCATAATACAAAAACCTATTATAAACTTATGAGATAATGCAATAAATACTACTTATTTATTTTCCTCTAGGGCATATCTCCTTCAGTCTCCCACTTGCACTAGAGTACAAATAAACTAGCTGCATTTTATTTCATCAAAATCCCTTATCAAATAAGCATCATATGATAATGCTTGCTAGTGGAAGAGTGTTACTCTGACAATCTGTACAATACATATTTGTGCGTTCTTTTGCGATTCATTGATATCAACTTGCTTGATATTACCATGTTATCCAATAACATATATGCAAATACCGTAACTAAGTGAGACTTCTGTTTCCCAGTGCTTACTCTGATTCTGCTAACCAGATAACTGCCTTGAAAACACACTCAGTCATAGAGAGCCCCTTGTAACAATTACAAACTCGCGATATCTACATACTTTCACACCTATGTAGAAAACTGAACATTCCAATGTCAATCCAATGACTAATGCACTTCTACTTCCAGTAAATTCTAAATTTACTTTTATAACTGTTCTTTTTCTAAGAACATCGGTCATATTTCATCGAGCAGATAATATGATTTCTGTATGATGTCTAATAATAGACGAACATGTCATACAAACACTATTACCGTGTATCATTACTCTTAATGATTAATTGGATTTTCAAGGACCATCCTTTTGATTCTATTCTGACTCCTCAGATGTAATCCAAAACAACTCGACTAACTATTTAAAATTTCCGTTCTATTCCAAATAGACACTAACTTTAAAATTGTTTCACAACTTGATCCTTCTTATCAATTTTACTGGTACAATTTCACAATGTGTCATTTACACAAGATGACTTCGGCTCCCACTCAAATTATGTCTCCAGATATTTGAGAACACGAGCTCCCACTCAAAAACATGTCATCTACATATTTGAATTCCTAAGCTCCCACTCAAAAATATGTCCTTTACATATTCCACCTGAGTAAACTAACTTTGACTCCCACTTAAAATCACAATTTATCTCGACATTTTGGTCAATCCAAAATCATTGATCTCTTATCAATTCGAATTCAATACAAACTGCAGTAATTTTTTCCTTCGATTCGATCATTCAAAAACGGAACAAATTATCACATCTCCTTAATAAGAAGGTGATTTGTTTTCTTAGCATTTTTTACGAATAGTTTGTTTGCAAAAGCAAAATCCAGTGAGATAGAGTTACACGATATGCATCCTCGTGCATATTTTATCGAATAAAAAGGGAGTTCTGCATCCTTGGTCCAAAAAAAAAGACTTTGCTTTCACCAAGAAAGCAGAAAGCCTTAGTTGATTTCTCAATCAAAAAATCTTCCATTGGATCTACAGAATAATATAATTTATTTTAGGCACAAATCCATCAAAAAAATTACAGAATCGAGTAATCCATCTGTGGAGTCGATACCGATAAAGTGATAAACATAAATTTTCACTCGCAAAAACTCGTGGGATCTGGATCGAACGATCGGAAACAGGAAAGAGAAAACTTCGAATGCACATCGGGAACTCAACATCTATTAATCTGGCTCCTTAAGCGGAGAAGAAAAACCAACCTGGACGCAAGGGACGGCAGCGTCATCTTCTCGCATGCGGCCCGTTTTTGCCTTGCACGGCGGCCGTAGCACTTCCTGCCTCATCACCCTCCATCTCAGGTCGGAGAGGAGAGGAAATAATGCCGTGGCTCCTCCGTGAGCTCGACATGGACGTACATCACACGCCGCCGGAGGATCCCATCTCCAGCACGAACCGCAGCCAGACCCGTCCGCCCCGTCGGCTTGCCTAGCGGCGGGCGGAGGTCGGCTTTCCTGTAATGGAGGCAAGCCCGCGGTCGGGAGCAGCTGGAGGAGACGAAGAGCATCGGTGGAAGACGACCTGGGTTGGTTTGGAAAGGAAAGCGAGAGAAAATGACGCCACGAGAGATGCGACGAAGAGCATCGGTGGAAGATGACCTGGGTTGGTTTGGAAAGGAAAGTGAGAGAAAATGACGCCACGAGAGATGCGACGAAGAGCTCGTGAGCCACGCAGGCCGCAACTCGTCCGCTTCTCACGGCCGACAGATGCGACGGCACGGAAAGCCCCACGGCGGGCGGCCGACCCCGGCAAGCGGCGCTGCTCTCCTCCGCCCTGCCTCGATCCTTGACGCGCCCGTGCCCTACGGCGGCCCATCCCCGGCGAGGTCGCTTCCCGGCCCGCCTCTCCGTCGAGATCGGCGCACCGCTCGTCTCTGGCCGCCGCCACTCGACCTCCTCTGCCACGTGGAGGCCGGTCCAACCTCCGCTACGGTAGCCGCCACCGGTCGATCTCCTGCATCGATGCGCCACCCCGGCCTCACCCCGCCCCCAAACTCCCTTCCATGGAGCGCGCCTGCCAAGCGAGGTCGCCGCCCCCAGGCGGGTTACTCACGGTTGTGGAGGGCTCGCGACAGGGGATCGGAGGAGCACGTTGGGTCAACCACGCAAGAGAAAATCAGTTGGGGACCGTGGGGATGAGGAAAGTGGGGTGGGACTGGGACGGGAGTACGGGACGGGTGTTTTTTTTTCTCTAGACCAGTTGTGGTTCGTTTCGTCGTGGGCTGGCTGACGGCGTACGTTAACCCAATCCACGGTGTGAAATGGCCTATAGGGCGGATCAACGGCTTTAGGAGGGTGTGCAACCACCGTGGGCAGCCCAATATTTTGCATATATATATATATATATATATATATATATATATATATATATAAGCGCTATTTGACTCCCTGGGAGTAGAATAGTTATTCTACACCCACCCCGTATCTTTTGAACCGTAAATTTTTTTTATGTGATGTAAATTTTGCCGTACTTCATAAGATCAAAGGATTGTAAGAAAATATTAACATGACGTAAAAAATTATTTATGTGGCACATAAAAAATATTGTGTAAAATATGTATTTTTACCTATTTTTACACTGTTATGACTTATATATTGCATTTATTATGTAGATTTTTTTAGTTATGGAGCAAAATAAATGTAATTATTTGGATCATAAACATATTTTCTCTTATAAAAAACAATGTAAAAACTCTCGGGTGCAAAATAATTTATCCTGCACATGGGTGCAGAATAGGGTTTCCCTATATATATATATAGTGAAAATACTAGCTATGTTGCAACATTGTGGAGAGGGTAATCGGTGCCGTGCATGTGCATCACGATCTGTGCGCATGCGTGATCCAAACATTGCCACCGGTTAGGGCACCAATCGCAAAGCAATTGAACGGTGCCGATTGCATGCACATTGGTTATGCAACATACAAAAACCTTGTCCAATATATATATATATATATATATATATATATATATATATATATATATATATATATATATATATATATATATATATATATATAGGACATATTCATACTACCCTCGAAGGTAACTACCCCACGTGTGTTTCACACAATGTATGGAGTATCTATCATAACATGAGGTATGTATCATGTAGTATGGAGTATATAATGCTATTTCAGTACTATAGATACTTTTTTTAGTAGTATGTAGAAAACTTCTACATACTTCTCGTTTATATGCATATATGACGATATTTCGAGTATATAGTGTAAAATATTAGGCCATTTGCAATTTTTTATATTAAAGTTGTTTTTGGGTATCTTACATATAGTATACGAACATACTCAAACCGATAAATTATGACAAAGTACTTCCATAAGTTGGTATATGAGACGTGGGGTAGTTACCTTTGAGGGTAGAAACCATTTTACATATATATATATATATATAGAAACCCTATTCTGCACCTAGGTGCAGGATAAATTATTTTGCACCCGATAGTTTTTATGTTATTTTTTATAAAAAATTATGTTTATAATCCAAATAATTACATTTATTTTGCCCCATAACTAAACAATCTACATAAGAAATGCAATATATAAGTCATAACAGTATAAAAATAGGAAAAAATGCGTATTTTACGTAATATTTTTTATATGCCACATAAATAAATTTTTACGTCATGTTAATATTTTCTTACATTCCTATAAACTTACGAAGTACGGCAAAATTTACGTGACGTAAAAATTCTTTATGGTTCAAAAGATACGGGGTGGGTGTAGAATAACTATTCTACTCCCAGGGAGTCAAATAGCGCTACCCTATATATATATATATATATATATATATATAGAAACCCTATTTTGCACCCAGGTGCAGAATAAATTATTTTGCACCCGAAAGTTTTTACATTGTTTTTTATAAAAAAAATATGTTTATGATCCAAATAATTATATTTATTTTGCCCCATAACTAAAAAATATACATAAGAAATGCAATATATAAGTTATAACAGTGTAAAAATAGGTAAAAATAATACGCATTTTACGTAATATTTTTTATATGCCACATAAATAAATTTTTACGTCATGTTAATATTTTCTAACGTTCCTATAAACTTACGATGTACGGCAAAATTTACGTGACGTAAAAATACTTTACGGTTCAAAAGATACGGGGTGGGTGTAGAATATCTATTCTACTCACAGGGAGTCAAATAGCTCTACCATATATATATATATATATATATATATATATATATATATATATATATATATATATATATATATATATATATATATATATATATATATATCAACACGGATTTTATGCCCATGGTGGTAGCAACGCATACAGTTATAGCCATTGGATGTGGTTCTGTGATTCGTGCCACCGTTTCCTTCCGTCCACACCACCGTTTACCATTCCCTTTCTTGCGGTCGACAAAAACACAAGCAAAAACGTCACACCTGTGCCCGGCTATGCCACTGTTTTCCAACTAAAAAAATAATTTCTTTGAGCAGCAGACATCGTAGCTACACAGTTGCCGGAGATGGCAGCAGTGGTTCTCTGTGTGCGGGCGGACGGAGATGGGCGTGAAGATGAGGGCGGCGGGCTGATTTCCTGGCGGCGAGGAATCACCATCGAAGTCGAAGAAATGACACCATTTAGGCCTCGACGCCATCCGCGCCGCCTTCCTGGCCTACCTCTGCCGCTTCTTCCCCTTCGCGGGCCGCGCGTCATCGGTGACCCCGAGACCAACATCCCCAACGGCGGCGCCGACCTTTTCGTCGCCGACGCCGCCGTGCCCCTCGCCGTCGTCGACTTTGCGCGCATCGACCGACCGCTGGGTCTGATTGGGATCCTCTTCGATGCGTGCTTCGCCTCCAGTTTCACGTTGCTGTAGAGGTGGGGCATGAAGTGGTGCCGGCCGCCGCTGCCGAGAGCAGGCGGCGGCTTGCTGTCGACTCACACGCCGCCAAACTGCTCTGAATCAAGCGCGGCGGCGGCGATGGCGAGGGGTTGTTGCGGTCGTCGTCGGGGATGTTGACGGTGGTGATGTCGTGGATGCTGGAGCGGCGCTTGTCCTTGCCGCCAAAGTTGAGCTGGATGAAGTACTTCTGCGCGTGGCTGGCGACCTGCGTGGGCGTGCGGCTGGTCACGAAGTTGCGCGAGATGTTCCTCCAATCCCCTCGCCCGTACTTCTTCAGGCCCATCAAGAACAGTCTAGGAAGAACCAAGAAAAGGAAATTCGCGGAACAGTTAGTTAGAACACGCACGCACGGATCCATCAATTCCAGCCAGCGTGTGGTAACTGGGGGAAGGGGCTTACTTGTGCTCCTCCTCTGTCCATGGCACGCCCTTCTTGCGCTCCTGGTCCGAGCCGCGCGCGCGCTTGCCGCCGACCACGTAGCAGGAGCGGTTGAACGCGAAGGCGTTGTCGCCGCCGCCGTCCCAGTCCAGGGTGAACCCGGAGCCGCCGCCGTTGTAGCGGGGTAAGGGCACGAGCCCCGCCTCGATGAAGGAGACGTCGTTCTCGAGGTCGTCATAGTGCGCCATGACGTCGGCCACCGTCTTGCCGGGCAGCAGCGACGCCACCCGCTCCCAGCGGTCCGGGGCGCCCCAGTCGACCCGCGCGAGCGCCTCCTCGAACAGCTTGTTCTCGTCCAGGCCCCTCCTTCACCTCCTAGAGTATCCCGTCGGTGGGAAGCACGAGCTGCAGCGCGGGCGCAAAAATGGCGCAGGGGATGACAGGCGGCGCGGGCGCACGCGGCCATCAGCTCCACCCGCGCGCGCCGCAGCTCACCCGGCACCCGCGCCTCCACCCGCGGGTCGCGCCGCAGGCTAGAAACTCCACCCCGCGCGGGCCTCCGCCTCCCAGCGCCTCCACCATGGCGTGTGCCGCCGACCTCCGCCTTGCGCCGCCCCGGGAGAGCCCTCACCCGCGCCGCCTCTGCTCCTCCCCGCCACCACGCACAGCCCGTGCTCCTCCGGCGAGCCGTCTTCGCTCCACCTCCTGCCGGCACGCCGCCTTGCACCTCCACCCGACGCAGCCCCAGTCCACCGCGTCAGCGCCGTCGCCTCCACCTACGGGGGGCTGTGGACGGGGAGGAGGAATGCGCATGCGGGGGCGTGCGGGATTTGGCAACTGGTCATGTGGGGTTTTCTTATTCAGGAGTGGAAATTTGGACGGAACGGCGTTAACTGGATGGGTGATTGAAAATACTCTATAGGGTGATCCAATGGTTGGATTAGGGTGCGTAGCTACCACCATGGGCAGCCCACTATTTTGCTATATATATATATATCAACGCAGATTTTATGCCCATAGTCGTTTTTTTTTCTCTACGTCGTTTTCAAAAGCAAACATGGTGTTCTTTAGAGACACGGTATTTTCCCGTGTTAATTTTTGTGCTTTACGGCGGGGCTGTATATCTCCATGGTGTTTTACGGCAGGTTTGCATCCATCCACACGTGTAACGGGTCGTGTCTCCTTGTATCATGGAGTACAAAATGCATTTCACTACTTGCAATGTGTTTTTTTGTTAAAGGAAAAATCAAGCAATAAACATGCTCCATTAAATCTATATCTCTTGTTAAGAAAAGAATTCGTACTTACCAGAATATGCAAGGCTTCATGCATCTTGCTCGATTATATTCACGGTCAAATAGTTTGCTATGATGGGTATCAAAAAGTTGTCTTAATTAGCTCGTAAAACAACTCAGGGTAGTATTTTTTCAACTTCTCCAGACCAGTAATTTTGGTGCTTTACCAGTAATCCAGAATATCATAACCAATCAAGAAACAACATCCCGTATTTTCTGTAAAAGAAACATGGATGAACATGGTATTTGGTTTATAACATATCATGTGATAATTAACAGAAATTTTCAACGATCAATCTGCTCGATGACTCATTTCTTACTAATTTATAAGTTATCAAATGCATCTCTCCATCCATGGATCATGTATATATGGAGCGGCCTCAATAATTGCTGGAATTTTAGTGTACTTAGGCTAAGGCCCAACTAAAATCCGAAATTCTCATGGCCCATTCTGGTTGGTTGGTTGTGCATGTACGTGACTAATGTTTAGTCCCATACTGCTTGTGGAGAGTGAGATGTACCACTTTATATAGCGGGATGTTCTAGTACTAGTATGAGCTAGTGAGAAGATGAAGAGTGCCACACGCGCGCTCCTCCTCCTCGCTCGCCTCGCCACACCACGCCTCGCCTCGCCTCGTCACGACACGTCGCGCCGCGGGTTGCGGGAATCTCGCCGAGCCGAGGTTATATTTTTGCAGTCTGGGAAAATTAATGAGTCATCGATTAGTAATTAACGGACGCGTTAATTATTTCCGATTCCAATGGGATCGTGGGGCGTTACCGACTCGATCGCGGCTTACTGCCCACGTTCTACCCGACTCGCTCCATATATACAGCCCAGGGCAAACCCTAGCCGCGACCACGAGATACATGGTCTCACACCGTTCCAGAGCATTGCGCCGCCGTCTACCAAGTATTCTCCATCCCGTCTTCCGGCGTGCACCGGTTGAAGGGACAGTAGGCCTCCGGAACCCCGCCTCTTGTGATCCTGTACGGGAGAGGGGCGATCAGGTTTTTGGGGAGCGCACTCGCGCGACTACTGGCTTCGAGTTCTTCCCCAACGACGACTTCTTCCCCGACATCGCCAGCCCCTTCATCGACGACATGGGCGACGACACGGGAAACTCCAGTGGTGCGACTGCCGCTGCACCGTATGTGTTCTTGATCTTCCTATATGATATTTTGCTAGAGCTCTTACTTATAGTATGTGCTCTAGATTGCATCTGTTTATCTACTATTTACGTAGATCACATGATTAGTATTATTCTAGTCATGAATTGTTCACTATTATTAGGAATTAAATCATATGCTAAATCGCCTAATTATTCAACAATCCAAAAACCTGATAATAGGCAATTAGCAACTGCTGGCTTTATCGCATCAACGAGGCCGTTTCCCTTTAAAGGGGTTATGTATAAGCGGTGGCGCATGAGAGCAGTGTTATGGTTTCAGAACATGAACTGCTATGCTGCCACCAAAGGCAAGCCTGATGGTGAGCTTGACCCTGCACAACAGGAGTCTTTCGAGAGGCTCGACAACATGTTTAAGAGTGCCCTTTTGAGTATTCTTGACGATTCCATTGTGGACTCGTATATGTCGTTTTCTAATGGCAAGGACATGTGGGATGCGCTCGAGGCCAAGTTTGGGGTCTCGGACGCTGGCAGCGAGTTGTATGTCATGGAAACTTTCTATGACTACAAGATGACTGATGAGCGCCCTGTTGTTCAACAGGCTCATGAGATACAGTCACTCGCTAAGGAACTTGAGCACTTTAAGTGTATCTTACCGGACAAGTTTGTCGCCGGTGGCATAATCGCCAAGCTTCCACCTTCGTGGAGCAACTTTGCTTCCTCTCTGAAACACAAGAGACAAGAGTTTTCCGTTTCGGATCTCATTGGGTCGCTTGATGTGGAAGAGAAGGCGAGAGCGAAGGATACACGTGCTCGAGTTACCGAGGCTGGTTCTAGTGCCCATGTGGTACAAAAGAAGAATTACCAGCCGCCCCACAAGACCAAGTTTAACAAGAACAACTCTGGGGGTAAGGGCAAGCCTGATGGAAAGTTCAAGCCATCACAGCCTACCAACTTCAAGAAGAAGAACAATAAACCGAGGAAGGGTTCATGCCATGTTTGCGGTGATCCAAATCACTGGGCACCCCGTTGTCCCAACCGCCATGAGCTGCGCGAACCTGACAACAATGGCAAGAGTGCCAATGTTGTCATTGGCGATACTGAGATGAAGGATCCAGGGTACGGAATATTTCCCACCATCCTTTCAGTTTGTCATTCACCTGAATGGTTGATTGACACTGGTGCCAATGTACATGTTTGTGCTGATTCCTCGATGTTCTCTTCTTACCAGATCACAGGGACTTCCCCCGTGCTGATGGGTAATGGGTCACATGCTTTTGTTCGTGGAGTCGGTACAGTCGATCTGAAGTTTACTTCGGGGAAGACCGTGCGTCTGAAGAACGTTCATCATGTGCCCGCCATCAATAAAAATCTCGTCAGCGGATCTTTGCTGTGTCGAGATGGTTTTAAGTTGGTTTTCGAGTCCAATAAAGTTGTAATATCTAAATATGGACAATTTGTTGGAAAAGGCTATGAGTGTGGAGGCTTGTTCCGCCTATCTTTGTCGGATATTTGCACCAAAGTTATTAATCATATTTGCCATAAAGTTGAATCTAATATTTGGCATTCTCGACTTTGTCATATTAACTTTGGTAGCATGACGCGGCTAGCTAATTTGGATTTAATTCCGAAATTCACTAATGTCAAAGGTTCCAAGTGTCAAGTGTGCGTTCAAGCTAAACAACCCCGCAAGTCCCATAAGGCTGCGGAGGCAAGAGACTTGGCACCACTGGAACTTATACATTCAGATCTCTGTGAGATGAATGGCGTGTTGACAAAAGGCGGAAAGAAATATTTCATGACGCTTATTGATGACTCCACTAGATATTGTTATGTGTATCTCCTGAAAACAAAAGATGAAGCTTTAAACTTCTTCAAAAACTATAAAGCTGAAGCAGAGAACCAACTTGATCTAAAAATAAAACGGCTAAGGTCTGATCGTGGTGGAGAGTACTTTTCCAATGAGTTTGATTCTTTTTGTGCGGAACATGGTATAATCCATGAGAGGACGCCTCCCTATTCACCTCAGTCAAATGGGGTAGCCGAAAGAAAGAACCGAACTCTAACTGATTTGGTTAACGCCATGTTAGACACTTCGGGTCTCTCCAAGGCATGGTGGGGGGAGGCGCTATTGACAGCTTGTCATGTCCTAAACCGAGTTCCCGCAAAGAACAAATCCGTTTCTCCATTTGAGGAATGGGAAAGAAAAAAGTTGAGACTCTCTTACTTACGCACTTGGGGTTGTTTGGCGAAAGTCAATATTCCAATTCCCAAAAAGCGCAAGCTAGGACCAAATACCGTGGACTGTGTTCTTCTGGGCTATGCTTTTCATAGCATTGGCTATAGATTTTTGATAATAAAATCTGAGGTACCCGACATGCATGTTGGTACGATTATGGAGTCGAATGATGCGACTTTCTTTGAGGACATCTTTCCCATGAAGGGTATGTCTAGCTCATCAAATCAGGATATACCTAATACATCTAGTCAGGAATTAGTTGAGATTCCTGATCCTACCATTCCGATAGAACACACTGATAATCCCATGGAGGATGACAATGAAGCTCCTATTAGGAGCAAGAGACAGAGGACTGTTAAGTCCTTTGGTGATGATTTCATTGTGTATCTTGTGGATGACACCCCCAGTACCATTTCAGAAGCTTATGCATCTCTTGATGCTGACTACTTGAAGGAGGCTGTCCGTAGTGAGATGGATTCCATCTTAGCTAACGGAACCTGGGAAGTTACTGATCGTCCTTATGGGTGCAAACCTGTAGGATGTAAGTGGGTGTTCAAGAAAAAGCTTAGGCCTGATGGTACTATTGAGAAGTACAAGGCGCGGCTTGTGGCCAAGGGTTATACCCAGAAAGAAGGAGAAGACTTCTTTGATACTTACTCACCTGTGGCTAGACTGACCACGATTCGGGTGCTACTTTCATTGGCTGCCTCGCATCGTCTTCTTGTTCATCAAATGGACGTTAAGACAGCTTTCCTAAATGGAGAGTTAGACGAGGAAATTTATATGGATCAGCCTGATGGTTTTGTAGTACCAGGTCAGGAAGCAAAGGTGTGCAAGCTATTGAAGTCTTTATATGGCCTTAAGCAAGCTCCGAAGCAGTGGCATGAGAATTTTGAAAGAACTTTAACTGCTGCAGGTTTCGTTGTTAACGAATCTGATAAGTGTGTATACTATCGCCATGGTGGGGGCGAGGGAGTTATTCTATGTCTGTATGTCGATGACATATTGATATTTGGAACCAATCTTGATTTAATCAAGGAGGTTAAGGATTTCTTATCTAAGTGTTTTGAGATGAAGGATCTTGGAGTAGCTGATGTAATCTTAAACATCAAGCTGCTGAGAGATGGTGATGGTGGGATTACACTGCTTCAATCCCACTATGTGGAAAAGATCTTGAGTCGCTTCGGGTATGACGACTGCAAGCCTTCTCCGACACCATATGATCCCAGTGTGTTGATTCGAAAGAATTAGAGCATTGCTAGAGATCACGTGAGATATTCTCAGATCATTGGCTCGCTTATGTATTTGGCTTGTGCCACGAGGCCTGACATCTCTTTTGCTGTAAGCAAGTTGAGCCGGTTTGTTTCCAACCCGGGAGATGATCATTGGCATGCGCTTGAGAGAGTTATGCGCTATTTAAAAGGCACTGCGAGCTATGGAATTCACTATTCTGGTTATCCTAGAGTACTGGAAGGTTATAGTGATTCCAATTGGATATCTGATGCTGATGAGATTAAGGCCACGAGTGGTTATGTGTTTACACTCGGTGGTGGAGCTGTTTCCTGGAAGTCTTGCAAGCAGACCATCTTAACGAGGTCAACTATGGAAGCAGAACTCACAGCATTAGACACAGCCACTGTTGAAGCAGAGTGGCTTCGAGAGCTTTTGATGGACTTACCTGTGGTTGAAAAACCCATACCCGCTATTCTTATGAACTGTGATAATCAAACTGTGATAGTTAAGATTAAAAGTTCTAAGGATAATTTGAAGTCATCAAGGCATGTGAAAAGGAGATTGAAATCTGTCAGAAAATTGAAGAACTCCGGAGTTATTGCGTTGGATTATATCCAAACGTCTAAAAACTTGGCAGATCCTTTCACAAAGGGTTTATCACGAAATGTGATAGATAATGCATCGAGGGAGATGGGTTTAAGACCCACCGTATGAGTTGTCCACAGTGGTAATCTACTCTATGTGATCGGAGATCCCGTGAATTAGAAGTGGGAGACAAGCTGTTGGTCGGCTGGGAGGAGAGTATCCTTACATTTTACTATCCCACTCCGCAAAGATGCAATACTCTCCTGATCTGCATGGCAGGTTGATATTTATCTTAATGTGTTCCAAGCGGGTTACTTTTATAATCGGAGATGTTACCTGTAGAGCATCTCTTGAGGAATACACCTATATGAGTCTGACTGTTAAACGTCGCAGTCTATGAGAGTCGGGTGCTCTTTAGTAAACTCATGAAAGGCCTTGGAGTATGACGTATAAGCTCCACACCGCGGGGAAGCCTTGCGGTAGCCTAGTATCGGTCAAGGGCTTGTGTGAAATTAGGTCGCAGCAAACTTGTAGTTCAAGGCATAGTCCACTATTCAAGTTGTGGCCTAACGTAGCATAAGTTTCTAAGTGGAGTTCAACTTAACAGTCCCCACTAAGCACCGGTATATAAAACAATGTTTTGGAACAAAGTGGTACAATGTGCCAATGAGACTTTGTGGGGGATTGCTGGAATTTTAGTGTACTTGGGCTAAGGCCCAACTAAAATCCGAAATTCTCATGGCCCATTCTGGTTGGCTGGTTGTGCATGTACGTGACTAATGTTTAGTCCCATACTGCTTGTGGAGAGTGAGCTGCACCACTTTATATAGTGGGATGTTCTAGTACTAGTATGAGCTAGTGAGAAGATGAAGAGTGCCACACGCGCGCTCCTCCTCCTCGCTCGCCTCGCCACGCCATCCCTCGCCTCGTCACGACACGTCGCGCCGCGGGTTGCGGAAATCTCGCCGAGCCGAGCTTATATTTTTGCAGTCTGGGAAAATTAATGAGTCATTGATTAGTAATTAACGGACGCGTTAATTACCTTGCCGTTCCCGATTCCAATGGGATCGTGGGGCGTTACCGACTCGATCGCGGCTTACTGCCCACGTTCTACCCGACTCGCTCCATATATACAGCCCAGGGCAAACCCTAGCCGCGAGCACGAGATACATGGTCTCACACCGTTCCAGAGCATTGCGCCGCCGTCTACCAAGTCTTCTCCATCCCGTCTTCCGGCGTGCACCGGTTGAAGGGACAGTAGGCCTCCGGAACCCCGCCTCTTGTGATCCTGTACGGGAGAGGGGCGATCAGGTTTTTGGGGAGCGCACTCGCGCGACTACTGGCTTCGAGTTCTTCCCCAACGACGACTTCTTCCCCGACATCGCCAGCCCCTTCATCGACGATATGGGCGACGACACGGGAAACTCCAGTGGTGCGACTGCCGCTGCACCGTATGTGTTCTTGATCTTCCTATATGATATTTTGCTAGATCTCTTACTTATAATATGTGCTCTATGTTGCATGTGTTTATCTACTATTTACGTAGATCACATGATTAGTATTATTCTAGTCATGAATTGTTCACTATTATTAGGAATTAAATCATATGCTAAATCGTCTAATTATTCAACAATAAGTTCACCGCATACTGCAAAATTTCTTACATTCATGCATACGGTAATTTTATTAGCAAAAGTTTGTGCCAAACTTGTAGGATAACACGTCCCGTATGTACGGCCGATGGACGACGAGTCCAACCCGCCGCTGATGGACACGTACCAGCACCTCTTCGGCGACAACTACCTGCACGGTCTGCTGGACGCCGCCGGCAACGACGACGATTACGGGTGCGTCCTCCCTGTGGTTGATTTCGCCGTGCTGGAGCAAGGCAGTGACGCGGCGGCCGCCGAGGTGTGACGTGCGGAGATCGCGCACGCGGCGACAGAGTGGGGGTTCTTCCAGGTGACGAACCACGGCGTGCCGGAGGTGTTGCTTGATAAGCTGCACGAAGAGCAGGTGCGGGTGTTCCGGCGCCCCTTCCAGCGCAAGGTGAACGAGCCGCTGCTGGGCTTCTCGCCGGAGAGCTACCGCTGGGGCACACCCACCGCCACGTCCCTAGAGCAGCTCTCCTGGTCCGAGGCCTACCATATCCCCCCATCATGCCTCCGTCGACAAAAGCCGAGCACGACGATCAGGTGGCCGCCGCCGACGAAGACGACAACCACACCAGGCATGTGATCGAGGAGGTGTCCACGGCGATGTGGCAGCTGGCGCAGAAGCTCGCGTCGATCCTGGTCATGGAACTGCAACGAGACGACGACCATGAGATGATGACGAGCTGCACGCGCAGCACATGCTTCCTGCGGCTGAACCGGTACCCGCCGTGCCCCAGCGGCGGCGCGTTCGGGCTGTGCCCGCACACGGACAGCGATTTCCTGACGATCATGCGGCCGCAGGACAGCGTCGGCGGGCTTCAGCTGCTCAAGGCCGGACGGTGGCTAACCGTGAAGCCCAGCCCCAGCGCGCTCGTCGTCAACGTCGGAGACCTCCTCCAGGCGTGGAGCAACGACCTGTACAGGAGCGTGGAGCACAGGGTGGTGGCTCAAGCGGCGCGGGAGCGCTTCTCCGCTGTCTTCTTCCTCTGCCCGTCCTATGACACCATCATCCGCCCGGGACGGCGGCCGGAGGGGAGCCAGATTGAGAGCGTGTACAGTAGTTTCACCTTCGGAGAGTACCGGGACGGCTAGAAGTAGGATTTATACGATCAGCTTTTGGAGAAAAAGTTGACCCATTATCCTTTTTCAGAGGATTTGACCACTATCTGTTAGTGCATGAAATAATTCGATCCATTACTTGGGCCGAAAATAGCTCTTCAGTCCGACTGAAAGTAGTATGGTGCGGTCAGCCCAGAATTGGCCTTGGATTCCCTTACTTGGACCGAGGTTCAAATGTTCAAATCAATCCGCCAAGAGTTCATGGTAATTAAGCCCACTTCTTTTCGGGTTCTACCATAGATTTTCGAGGAAGTTATACTCTCCGCCAGCTTCTCCCAGTAGCCCGTCTCCAAAACTCGTTTAGACATAAGGTAAAAAAAAACAATCGTATAGACATTCAAACTACTCAATCTAAGACTTATCTGGAAACTAAAATAATTTATGAGGCGAGATTCTGAGAGAAGCTGGTGGGGAGTATCTGAGAGCACAATGTGTTCAACGATTTTTGATGCCAAACCTTTTATGGGTGGACGTCTTATGTTTTTTTAAAGGATAGTCCCGTCCTCTGTATCAAGCGATGTACACATCCATTTATTAAAACAAAGTAATAGTCTGAGTATCATATCCAAATTATCCAAACACACAAAGGTAAGGAGATGCTAATATCGCCACTAAAAAAGCGTAAAAAAATTACTACTGAAGTCGACTATTATGCCGCCACGTGGATTGGGAGAAATAATCGTGTGCCAACATAAGTAGGCATGTGCAGCCAGACTCCATGAGGTCCTGCTGGTCCGAATGAAGCAAGATCCCATAGTCTGATCCAGTGCGCCGCCGAATGAATAACCTGTAAAATATTAGAACAATCTTTCTTGTTAAAAATTTAATCATTCCTACGACGCCAAATAGACCAACAAATAGCGGAAACGCTTATACGTATCATATCTTTTGTCTTTTTGTCAATCCCATTTAACTAATTCCCAAACATATTGGAAACATTTGTAGGAGGCGGGTTGTTATACGTACATAAGACAACCCGCCATATAAGTTTAGCAAACAGGCACTTAATTAATAGATGATTTATAACCTCAGCTAAATCACAGTGGGGGCAATTCAAATCACCAATCACCAAAGGAGAAAAAAATTAGAAGAAGAAAATTAAACTGTTAACTATCTGAGGCGATTATCCAACACTTGTTCCAGTCAAAATTCAGTACTAGTTTAGCAAAATATTCAATCCCTACATGAATCATGTGAAGTTTATGGAGGTGTGAGATGATTAGGTCGTATGTAAAAAAATTCTACATACTTACCTTTTATATGCATATATGACGGTATTTTGAGTATACAGTGTAAAATATTAGCACAATTGTAATTTTTTCATGAAACTTGTTTTGCTCTATCTTAGATATAGTATATGAACATACTCAAATGGATAAAGTATGACTAATACTTCCACAAGGTGGTGTTTGAGACGTGGGTGTAGTTACACCCGGGATTAGAAAGCATTTAACCATATTCATACTACACCCGGATGTAGTTACACCCATGTGTGTTTCACACATGTATGGAGTATCTATCATACCGGGAGGTTTGTAACATGTAGTATGAAGTATATAATGCTATTTTAATACTATAGATACTTCTTTTTAGGTCGTATGTAAAAAAAATTACATACTTAACTTTTATATGCATATATGACGGTATTTTGAGTATATAGTGTAAAATATTAGCACAATTGTAATTTTTTCATGAAACTTGTTTTGGTCTATCTTAGATATAGTATATAAACATACTCAAACGAATAAAGTATGACAAATACTTCCACAAGATGGTGTTTGAGACGTGGGTGTAGTTACACCCTGGAGTAGAAAACATTTAACCTACATATATATATATATATATATATGACATATTCATACTACACTCGGGTGTAACTACACCCACGTGTGTTTCACGCGAGTATGGAGTATCTATCATACCGGGAGGTATGTAACATGTAGTATGAAGTATATAATACTATTATAGTACTATAGATACTTATTTTTTGGTAGTATGTTAAATATTTCTACATACTTCTCTTTTATATGTACATATGACGATATTTCGTGTATATAGTGTAAAATATTAGGACAATTGCAATTTTTTCATGAAACTTGTTTTGGGATATCTTAGATATACTATATGAACATACTCAAACCGATGAAGTATGACAAATATTTCCGTAAGGTGGTATAAGAGACGTGGGTGTAGTTACACCCGGGAGTAGAATGCATTTTACCTATATATATATATATATATAGGTTAAATGCTTTCTACTCCCGGGTGTAACTACACCCATGTCTCGTATACCACCTTACGGAAGTATTTGTCATACTTTATTGGTTTGAGTATGTTCATATACTATATCTAAGATACCCTAAAATAAGTTTCGTCAAAAAATTGCAATTGTCCTAATATTTTACACTATATACTCAAAATACCGTCATATATGCATATATATGCATATAAAAAAGAAGTATGTAGAATTTTTTTACATACTGCCTAAAAAGAAGTATCTTTAGTACTAAAATAACATTATATACTCCATACTACATGTTACATACCTCCCGGTATGATAGATACTCCATACTCGCGTGAAACACACATGGGTGTAGTTACACCCGGGTGTAGTATGAATATGTCCTATATATATATATATATATAGAGGACATATTCATACTACCCTCGAAGGTAACTACCCCACGTGTGTTTCACACAATGTATGGAGTATGTATCATAACATGAAGTATGTATCATGTAGTATGGAGTATATAATGCTATTTCAGTACTATAGATACTTTTTTTAGTAGTATGTAGAAAACTTCTACATACTTCTCTTTTATATGCATATATAACGATATTTCGAGTATATAGTGTAAAATATTAGGCCATTTGCAATTTTTTCATTAAAGTTGTTTTTGGGTATCTTAGATATAGTATACGAACATACTCAAACCGATAAATTATGACAAAGTACTTCCGTAAGTTGGTATATGAGACGTGGGGTAGTTACCTTTAAGGGTAGAAACCATTTTACCTATATATATATATATATATAGGGAAACCCTATTCTGCACCCAGGTGCAGGATAAATTATTTTGCACCCGAAGTTTTTTACATTGTTTTTATGAAAGAAAATATGTTTATGATCCAAATAATTACATTTATTTTGCACCATAACTAAAAAATCTAAATAAGAAATGTAATATACAAGTCACAATAGTGAAAAAATAGGTTAAAATGCGTATTTTACATAATATTTTTTATACACCACATAAAAAAAGTTTTACATTATGTTAATATTTTCTTACGTTCCTACAAACTCACGAAGTACGGAAAAATTTACGTGACGTAAAAATTCTTTACGGTTCAAAAGATACGGGGTGGGTGTAGATACCTCAACACACAAATTCTAGGCACCTCAACACACAAATTTAGTACTAGTACTAACCGGATGTGATAACCCTCTATGGGATACAACGCATATTATTTAAATCTTAGGTAGCTCACATCACAAATTTTAGAACTGATACTATCCTAATATGATAACTATCTCCTGCAATAGGACTATGTGAATGAGCCACAACACATTTTGTTTGAATTATGCGCAGCTAACACCACAAATTTGCACAATAGGGCTAGTACTATCATCCATATAATTTATGCAAAATCTCACAGGTAGCTACTTCATATTTTCAGTCCACTGCCATAATAATTCAAGAATGTTTGTGTGCACAGTTTTTATCTTTTAGACACCCACATGTTATTCGACAAAATATCAACGTACAAATAGAAGCTAAGAGAGAAGGACTGACTTGACAACGTGTCCTCCATCTTAAGCGCATATAATGATTAAATCATTTCCTAGTACTCCACAATTCAAAACGTTGATGCCAAAAATTTCTCGTATGTGAGTTGTGTTAGCAAAACATATATATATATATATATATATATATATATATATATATATATAGGGAAACCCTATTCTACACCCAGGTGTAGGATGAATTATTTTGCACCCGAGGTTTTTTTACATTGTTTTTATAAAATAAAATTTATTTATCATCCAAATAATTACATTTATTTCGTCCCATATTTAAAAATAAACATAAGAAATGCAATATACAAGTCACAATAGTGAAAGAATAGGTTAAAATGCGTATTTTACATAATATTTTTTATATGCCACATAAATAAAATTTTACATTATGTTAATATTTTCTTACGTTCCTATGAACTTACGAAATACGGCAAAATTTACGTGATGTAAAAATTATTTACGGTTCAAAAGATACGGGGTGGGTGTAGAATAACTATTCTACTCCCAGGGAGTCAAATAGCGCTACCCTATATATATATATATATATATATATATATATATATATATATATATATATATATATATAGGTAAAATAGTTTCTACCCTCAAAGGTAACTACCCCACGTCTCATATACCAACTTACGGAAGTATTTTGTCATAATTTATCGGTTTGAATATGTTCGTATACTATATCTAAGATACCCAAAAAATAAATAGATATATATATATATAGGACATATTCATACTACACCCGGGTGTAACTACACCCATGTGTGTTTCACGCGAGTATGGAGTATCTATCATACCGGGAGGTATGTAACATGTAGTATGGAGTATATAATGTTATTTTAGTACTAAAGATACTTCTTTTTAGGCAGTATGTAAAAAAAATTCTACATACTTCTCTTTTATATGCATATATATGCATATATGACGGTATTTTGAGTATATAGTGTAAAATATGAGGACAATTGCAATTTTTTGACGAAACTTATTTTAGGGTATCTTAGATATAGTATATGAACATACTCAAACCAATAAAGTATGACAAATACTTCCGTAAGGTGGTATACGAGACATGGGTGTAGTTACACCCAGGAGTAGAAAGCATTTAACCTATATATATATATATATATATATATATATATATATATATATATATATATATATATATATATATATGGGGCACCTAGGTGCCCATGCTCCTAGTTGGAATACGAACCATTTTTAGATATGTAGACCATATATATAGCTTGGATATGTATACCTTAGGTATGTAGGAGGTGACATTGGGTATGCACGTAACGGGGTATACATACCTAATTTGTACGCATACCTAAAATATTTATATATACACCTGATCTGTACGCGTACTATTGAACATATATACCCGAGGTATATATATTATGTAGATACCTTGGAAATGCATACCTAAAGTCATATCTATCTCATACATACCTAAGATATACATAGCCAAAACATTTGTATGGTCTACATACCTAAAACTTACTGTATTCCATCCAGGAGCATGGGCACCTAGGAGGTCTACATACCTAAAAATGGTTCGTATTCCAACTAGGAGCATGGGCACGTAGGTGCCCCAATTGATATATATATATATATATATATATATATATATATATATATATATAGGTTAAATGCTTTCTACTCCCGGGTGTAACTACACCCATGTCTCGTATACCACCTTACGGAAGTATTTGTCATACTTTATTGGTTTGAGTATGTGCATATACTATATCTAAGATACCCTAAAATAAGTTTCGTCAAAAAATTGCAATTGTCCTAATATTTTACACTATATACTCAAAATACCGTCATATATGCATATATATACATATAAAAGAGAAGTATGTAGAATTTTTTTACATACTGCCTAAAAAGAAGTATCTTTAGTACTAAAATAACATTATATACTCCATACTACATGTTACATAGCTCCCGGTATGATAGATACTCCATACTCGCGTGAAACACACATGGGTGTAGTTACACCCGGGTGTAGTATGAATATGTCCTATATATATATATATATATATATATACCAATCTCAAAGCAAACAAACGGTGCCGATTACAGTCATCCTAGTTATGCAACATATGAAAACCTTGTCGCATATATATATATATATATGCGACAAGGTTTTCATATGTTGCATAACTAGGATGACTGTAATCGGCACCGTTTGTTTGCTTTGAGATTGGTGCCTATTATTGAGAATGGTTCCATTTTGGATGGGTTGTTTGGAGGGAATTATCAAAAAGGAATGGAGCAGCTCTTTCATGCCTAGGCTAACAAAAACGACAATCTGAGCACAAAGCAGTCAGATGCATGTGATCATGTTCCGTGACTTGCAATCTGAGCACAAAGCAGTCAGATGCATGTGATCATGTTCCGTGACTTGCTCGGTCCAAAACAATGTCAGGAACGACTGTTGCTAGCCATGCCCGTTTCAATCAGTTCTTCTGCTGACTAACACCATGCCCGTTTCTCTAAAAAAACACCACACACGTTCCAGATTTTGGGGTTGTTCCTCGTCTTTCTGTGTGTGAGTTCTCAGGTATCTAGCAAACCATGGAAACTAGAAGTGAGAAAAAACCCTCAAAACATATGCATTTCAAGTATTTTTGGTACCTTACAACACGTAATCATTTGGTGCCTACTACATTGAAATGAAACGGTGCCCATTTAAAATCATACGGTGCCTACACTCAAATATAGATGGTGCTCTCCAATTAAATAAGAAGTGCACGTACTGATCATCACAAATGAATCACGGAGGACAAAAAGATCTCAAATTCTACAGGTAATGGACGGCATAAATGACAAATTGGAACAACAATCACAGATCAAAACACCTCACAATTATTCGGTGCCCGTGCGTCCGACCTCCGGTGCCGCCGCATCCGGCTTCGGTGCTGCGACAGGGCAGGGGCGAGCGCAGACGCGCGGGGCCGGGCTCCTCTCGCCGGGATGAGCACCGGCGGTGGAGGAGGAGGAGTAGGGCCACCGGAGGGCGGGGCGGCGCGCCGACCGGAGGGAAACGCACCGGCGCTTGAGGAGGAGCACGGGGCGCCGCCGGCCTGGCTTCCTCCTGGACGAGCATGGGGCGCCGCCGGGCTGGCTTCCTCCGGGACAAGCACGCACGGGGCGCCCGACTCCAATCGCTAGGAACGAGGAAGACGTGGGATAGGAGAAGAACACATCACGTTGACTCGGGGATGCAGGGCGGCGCCGCCGGTCCAGGCCTGGAGACGGGACGGGGCGCAGGGGGGGGGGGGGGGCACGGGGCAGGGCGTGGACAGGCGCGGCACGGGGCAGGGCGCGAACGGGCGCGGCGCAGGCGGAGCATGTCGGAGACGGGACGGGGCGCGGCACCGGGCAGGGCGCGGACGGGCGCGACGCCTCCTCTTCATTCCTCCGGTGCTGCTGTGCGATCGGGAGGCGATGATGGAGAGAAGAGGTGGTGTTCGTGTTCGTCGGAAGTGGATCGGGAGGGGATCAAATAGCAGATTAGGAGCTAGAGAGAGGAGAGACAGTGACTGCTCGGTTGGTAGGGTGTCAAGGGATGGGGTGGGGATGGGTTATTGGAGAGAGAGGAAAGGCAAGGCTACCACACTAGACCGCAGGCTTAGTCTCTGTCCCACGTACAGAATTTGTGACCACTTGTAACTAAAGAGGAAATAACATGCGGTCTTTAAAAAATCAACAAAACAAAAAGCGGAAAGATTTGGATCACGATGTGCACAGATCACAAAGCTGATGTGTGGCACCGATTACCTTCTCTAGAATGTTGCAACATAGATAGTATTTTCCCTATCTATGTTGGTAAATTAGTAGGGGAGTAGGGGAGTAGGGGCTCCTAGTTGCCCAGACTCCTAGCTCAACAACCATTGGATTCATCAGATCATGATCATTTGGGCAGGAACCGATTTCGGGTATGTGACGTCTAGAATACCCGTTAGTACCCGTTTTGCACTTTAGTATTTTTAAAATTTTGAACCGTGCTGCTAGTGACTAATTAAACAACCACATTAATACCAAGTTTGAAATTTTGACAGCGTGGTGCTATTTACTAATCAAATATATCAGACATTAATGTTGTTTCCTTGCTTACACATGTGCGCTGCTGGATTGTGTGCTCCTTGAATCATGCCCAATCATTGGTTATTTATACGCGCCCTAAATTGCTCCACAATCACAGGTTCACCGGTGCCAAACGATGTTATTCTCACCCTCAGCACAAGCACAACTTTACCGGTGCCAAAAGATCTGATTCTCACCCTCACGCCATGAGCTAGCCCTTCATTTGGCTGATTCTGTCCATTCTTTCAATCGGTTGTTGATTATTGGTTTCAGGTATGTACGTTTGGCCGCCCGTCCTATCGCTGCCGTCGGAAAACGCTGAGATTCGTGCAAGCGCCCTCACACAACCCAGTACTCATCCCGCAGAGTCGCAGCAGTCAGCAGAGTCGACACCATACCAGCAGGCAAGAGCAACACCATGCGTGCCCCGGTGAGCCTCTTGCATCGCACGGCCGCGATCTCCGCTGGTCCTGGTGAGACGACGTCGTCGTCGCCGGCGAGCATGAAGGCACCGGAGGAGCAGCAGACGGCTCCCACGATTGCGGTGGACTCGAACATGGTGGTGATCCTGGCGTCGTTGCTCCGCGCGCTCGTCTGCGTCCTCGGCCTCGCCCTCGTCTCCCGCTGCACGTGCCGAAGCCGGCGCAGCTCAAGCTCCTCCGACCACTCGTCTCCTCCGCCGCGTCATTAGCCAAATCCCCACGCGCTGGCCCACTCTCCCCGGTCTTCCGGATTCACGCGCATCGACAGCCGCGATAGGACGGGCGGGCGAACGCACGTATGGAAAAACCGCACTCTAATTGTAGGTATCTAGATGCCCGGGCTGCAGAAGTGTGCTAGTGCAAGAAGAAAACAAGTATCTCTTGCTATCCGAGGGAATATGTCTCTCCACAGAGACCAAAACGACGACGTCGACTTCATGGATTCACCTCCCAGTTGAACATATGTAACATCCCAATACTTTGAAATGTTTAAAAATCACTAAAAATTTAAAACTTTTGTTTTTGATTAAAATAAAACTTTAAATGCTTAAGGAAACCAACTATAAAAGACTTCAACCAATTTGAAAAAGTCTATTATTTCAAAATTTCCATTGTGTCATTATTTTCAAAAAAGTTATTTCCAATTAAACATTAAATTATCCATTGTATTTCAAAAACCTTAATATGTAATTTGAAAAATGTTTTATAAAGTACAAACCATTTTATTTTAAGTAAATAGTTTATTTATAAGTAATTGATTTCAACCACTTAGCCTTAGCTATAAATAAATTAAAATAATAATTACAAGTGTTATTTTAAACTATTAAAAACATTGTCTATTTGCCAAAAGATTATTATTCACTTACCTGAGTTCAAAACATAATTTGGATATTACAAGTCTATATTTTATAACTTAAAACCTCATAGATTTTATAATTACTTAACAACCCAAATAAACATTTCATTAGCTTAAATGATTTTCATTTATTTTCAAAACATGAAATGACTTTCATGAATATATTTTCTATATAAGAAATGAATTAAATCAAAAATCTTTCCAAAGTTGTTATAAGGTTTTCAAATGAATTATCATAATATAAAATATAATGGTGCATAAAATATTTTAAATTAAAAATGAATACATTATATTTCCCTTTTCATTTCAAATAAATGTGTGATGTTATTTAATATTGTACTAAAGCCAAAAATTATTTAATATTGGAAAATGAGTTTAAATAACTTAATTTATACTTATATAAGTGATGTATTTTTATAAATTTTATTTAGCCAAAAATGAAATTATTTAAGCCATGTTTTCAAATTTGACATTAAGTGGCAAATTTGTAATTAAGCAATAATTCAAAATTTTGATTTCTGAAAAGTATTCAAAACATGCCCACAACTGGTTTAACATAAAGATATTATTTTTACAAATTTTTAGAAATTTATTTGACTTGAATTAGAGTCTTAAATCAAAAGTTAGGAAAGAAATAAGAAAATCAGAAAAAGAAAAAAGAAAAAATTCTGACGTCAGCATGACGTCAGTATGGTCTTCAAAGCTCCAGAACCAGAAAACGCGAAAACAACTCCCGTGCAAACTTCCCGAATTGATTCCCGTTGATTTATAGCCTCAAATGGCGCACCGTTTGTTTCTAATTAAAGCACTTGATCTCCTCTTTCATTCCCCCATAAAAGCCCTCTCTTAAATGCACTAAATTGCTCTAATTTCGTCCGTCATTAAACATGAGCGTTTTTTGTCGAATTTAATTTTCGATTGATTGCGGGGAAATTACTGCACCAAATCCACCCCCCCCCCCCCCCCCCCCAAAGCCCTCTCCAATACGTCCCCAGGCCGACGAATTTGCTCGCCGGAGTTATTCACATCCACGGCCGATTTCATTGATTCCGGCGAGGTGAGGCGACCCCCAAGGCCGAGAACCCTCTCCTCTTTCTCCCCACCCCCGTGCGCATCCACTGGCCCCGTCTTACCTCTTTTAAGACAGCGGAGACGTGGAGTTCGTGCTCACCGAGCTCGCCGGTGACCCGAGCTTCTCCGGCGGAACGTCCACGCCACTCTCGGACACCCGCCACAATGTAGACGCCACCATCCTCTCCGTCACGACGCGCCTCATACGGGGAGCCCCTCTACACGTCCGGAGAACCACGGGAACGTCGTCTCCGACCTCCATCCGACGCCGGCGCCGCCGTCTCCCTCAACTCCGGCAAACCGCGCCGCCACCTCCAGACCATCTCGCTGTAAGCCCTTAGATCTTGATCCAGCGGTGTAGATTAGATGACATGTTTGAATCGGTATCAGCCAATGGCATCGCGTCGCGCGACTCTTGTGTCAGCTATTTTCCATTTTCGTTTTTCTGACTAGACATAACTTCCAAAATTCATATTAAATCAACCGTAACTCCGTTTTTGATGTTTTTGTAGTCTATGGAATCGTATGAACATGTAGAAAATAGTGGTATAATAAAAACTTGTATTTTAGTCGTGCACTAACTTGGTATTTACAGAAACATGTAAAACATTATTTTAATTATAGTTTTAATTCTGTAAGGTCAAAATTTGTAAATAAAATATCTTTGAAAAGCCCATGACCTATAGATTGTGCTAGTTCTGTTGTTTTCCAACCTTGAGAAATTTAGATTTATTCAAATTCAAAATATGATGTTTGAGGAAATTTGACATAACCTTTGATAAAAACATTGTTTTTGAGTAAATCAAATTGCTATAAATTTATTTAAATCCTCTCTGTCTATTAATACTAATTATAAAATTTTCTTATAAAAAATTTATATCACATAAAACTTTAATCTTATATTTATTCCTTTATTATATTTTGTGAAAATAGAAATTAATTAAATTGCATTAGCATTATTGTTCATGTGATTTAAAATTGCATTTCATGCATATCATATTTTATTTTGTAGTTATATTTCTCATAAGAAAACTCCTTCCCCATTTTCTCTAAGTTAGAAATATTTTCAACTTACCATTTTGGTAAAGTGATACACTTAGACACTTAGGATTTTCAACATGGATCTAGAAGACCAATGAAGGACTTAGCCAAAACAAGACTCCAGAAGAATCTCCAAGAAGTAGAAGCACTTAGAAGAAAAATCAAGAGGAAGTTCATGAAGACCAACCAGAAATATTTTCTAAGTCTTGCGCCCTCTCTCTTTCATTTCTCCTTTCTTATCTTAGACCTCTTGAAGACTAACTTAAATCCAAGACCAGCCTAGGTGATACCAAGTCTGAAGATTATTCAAGTCTACCAGGAATTCAATCAAGACATCACCAAGTAGAATATTACAAGTCTGGAGATGAAGCCTGGAAGACCAACTACATCTATCTTCTACCTTTTCCCAGTTTCCTAATCTTGTCTTTCACTTAAGACTTAAGAGATTTTCATGGCATGACATGCATCTCTAGTCCTCATAAATAAATTGCATATCATGCATGACATGTTTTCCTTAGAAGTTTTATGAAACTTGTTTGTTCACTAGATATGAGCATGTATGTTTGATGATTGTTGTTTGTTGATTGTTGTATTGTTGTTTGCTTATATTGTTTAGATTGAACGGAGAGCAAACGTTTGTTGTTGAAAGTAGTTGTGAACAACGACAATATGCAAAGGCAAGTGGCACACCTCATAAACTTCCTATTATTTTCTATATGCATTACTTAGTATATTTTTATATGCATGTGTAGGATAGTAGTGCTATGCTAAACCTGTGTAGAATTCCCTTACTCCTGTGTCTAGGTTTCTATATAATACTTAGTAGATATATTGATGCTTTGCAATTGATGAAAAGTTTTACAAAATGTTAAGTGACTACTCAGGACTGTGCTCATGGTTGTCGCCTAGGATGAATGTCTATTCTACTTAGGGCCGTGAGCATGGTGATTTTCACCTAAGAGGACATCCACTAAGTTAATGAAACACCTGGGTGGTAAGTGGTTGTATGGTTTATGTTGAGTGGCTACTCAGGTCCATGTCTATGGTTCCTGGAGTATGTACACTTGTGAATGGCCACCCAGGAATAGAGGAATCTGAAGAACTCCGATTAACGATTGCTTCCAGTGCAGCCATTGCCATATGGGCTCTGGCTTGATCAATTATGTTGCGTGGACTCTCTCCGACTTGACAAGCAGATGTAGGGGGTGTTAGGTGGAACGGGTCAAGGCAGGTGGGAGGAAAAATGCTTCTGAAAGATCTTGTCTCATTCTTCTCCTTTCCTTATCACAAATGGTGTGTAAACGATAATTTGGGTTGAATGGGTACAATGGTGAACGTGCACAACCTCTGCAGAGTGTAAAACTAAGTACTTAGCCGTGTCCCCGGTATGGACAATTTGAGCAGCTGATCACGGACGTCAACGGAGGATTCCGTCATTCCAACTTCAGAAATAAAACTTGATGGATGAACAAGGGAAGATGAGATTTATGGTTTTCATGCCATACTTGTCTTGATTTGAAGAAAGTGTTTTCCAAAGAGATAGGAAAAATTGGGTTTATGCAAAATTGCCTTGAAACCCCACCAGCCAAATATGCATATAGGTTATAGAGTTATTCCATTAAGTGTCCACCATAGTGTCACTTGCCAGACTCCATTAATGGAATCTGACCCACGTTGTTGCAATATTTTTCTTATGCAGATTGTTCAGATGACGAGTGAGGTTTCCTTTAAAGGTTTCGAGTCTACAACCAACATGTTTTCGCCTGTGGCAACATGAAGTTGTTGTTGACCCACTGCTATTGTATTTCCGCTGTGTACTATTTCAAAGCTAGGTTTAAGCTATGCAACTTGTATTGAATATTTTGCAAGTCTGGATCATCGATGTAATAAAATTGATACTTTGTTGTGATATTACATCGTAAACTGTGTGTGCAAACGAATCGATCCAGGGATTTGCACTATACACAGGTATCTGCCTAATTGAAAGTGCAGGTACGCTACAGATGGTATCAGAGCACTGTGTTGCCTGTAGGTTCGAAAACCTAGGTTTGGATAGAAATAGGATTTGGACCATAAGATTGAAAATCTATTTTATTCACTTTTCTAAAAACAAAAATGTTCATTTTATCTTCCTCATACTCTCATCTACTATCAACCTTCTGAAAACCTCTTATCTTTTTCTAGATGACCATGTTCTTGTAGTCTAAGTCTGATTCTACTGCTTCATATAGAAAAGTTTCAATTCAACATGAAGTTCTACATCCATGGAAGACCACTGAAGAAACAAGATTCGGCCAACACTTCTAAGATATCCAAGAAAGTTGAACAAGAACTTGAAGCGCTCACGAAGGAGGTAGATTTGACCACCACCTAAATAGAATGACGATATCGTGTTAGTGTATCGATCATATCAACTTGGCTATATGACAATACTAGATTGTTTGTTTGTTGTGAACCTTGTTGCTTGATGTTTGTTAGATGTTGATTGATTATGTTATAGATTGGTGGCCTTGTTTTGTTTTATTGAACTAGGATTCCTCCATAGTACAAATAATTCAACTCATTGCTTTCTAAACCAAACAGATGTCTCACCCCAATACCAACACCAATGATTTGCATACAACTATGCAACTACTATTAGAGAACCAGAGTCAGTTGTGGAAGTTGATCAATGACCAACTGCCTAAGATTGATCAAAACCATAGTGATTTTGAAGAGAACCTCATGACCAAACTAAAGGCATGCAAAACTTGTGGAGAGATAGGACATACGTCCAAAGAATGTTCTGATGAGTGGCCCCATGGTCATACCATACGTCCAGTTAAAGGAGGCCTCACCGTGACGCCCTAAAATCGGTACTATGTAGATTTAAGCGCCCCGCCGAAATCCGCATAATAACGATATTAGGTCGCCCACCAGACATAATGTGCACGCCGAAACATGCACATTATGTGGGTGGAATTGTGATAACATTACAACAGTTTCAATACATCTACAAATACAACAGAAGATATATAATACAACAACGACTCGAATGAGTCAAGATACAAATATACAATACAAAGATACAAATGACAGCGAAAGCAGAAATAGTATCCGACTACGGATAAGATACAAATTGGACTAAGGGTCCTGAAGATAAGCGATGGCGCCATATCCCTGCCCAGCCAAGCCGGAGGGATTCTCAAGCTAACGTCGTCAGACTTCAAACCTGTTGACTGCACATAAAGCACATCCCAAAAGAGGGTCAGGGCACTCCCTGGCAAGCAAAACCGACTTGACTACTTTCTACACCATCTCCCAAAATATAGGGGAGGTGGACTTAGCGGCAGCAGCACTAGCAACCTAAAGAGACACGCTACAACTTCCGTCTAATTAGACAGCGATAAGAGAGCGCATAAAGTAAACATCTACAACTAACACCAAACATAACCCATTCTCGAATTAACCCCCTCAACCCAGTATGAGGAAGCAATTCGGGAAAACTCACACATTGAACAATTTTAGTTACCATTTATTGTGAAAGTAATTCTATATTACTAGTCAAATTAATTAACATTAATTAGGTGTAAGTTGTCTAGATCTTGTTAGCCAGCATCATCACCAAAGTCGTCCATAACCGTGGACACGGCTCATCGATAAGATTATACCCTGCAGGGGTGCACTACTGTACCCATACTCGCATGATCAACCCAAGCAAGCATCAGGGCTTCTCAACACGACTTATTCCTTCACTACAGCAAGTCCAAGTGCCACCCATATGAGTTGTTACCCGCGTCAGGAGTCCGGCCGAATCTCAATTGAGGACTCATTAGTTTGCGCCTACGCCACCATGCGGCTCAAACCACAGTAGGAACTGTCCGCTTCGTGTCGTACCGCACCTATATGACCCCCCGTATCACATACCCTCTCATCATCATCATCATGCACATGCATATGAGCAAATGGAAAACCCAAACTACTCGCGGCACATGGACAAGCTTTAGATCCGTTCAAAGTCGAGGGGGGCTCCATAGGGCCTCCCACAAGTGGTTAGTGCGCTCAAAATTGGATCCGAGTACAAAATCTCAGTTCCTAGGTCGACACTGAGCAGAACAAAGCACCTCGCAAGGCCTTCCGCCTAGTGCCTTATCTTTTAATTATAGTACCCCAATATAAGATAACATTTTATTAAGGTAGAATAATTCTAACATACTAAGCAGATGAAACATAAGAACAACAGACGACTCGCACAAACAACTCTAAGCATGCTCTACGACTCGCAAGGCCAACAGATAAACAAACAACAGGTGATGGGATGTAGGGATAAAGCTGTATGGGCTGCAGGATAAACATGTGATGGGATCGCGATAAGAATCGAATACTAGGGTAGCAGAGATCAACGGCAGGAATGAAAGACAATGTATAGGTAAACAAGCAAACTTTGCTTGCTTGGAATCCCGCATGGAAGCAGATCTTGTCGTTGCTCACACATCTCAACGTCGTATCCGCGAAGAAGCAACAAACACTGAAAAGCGTAAAATATGTATTTTACAACTACGACAACAGATCCAGCATGATCCTATGAGAAAGATGCTTGGCATGGCAAGATGCAATACAATGCAGGTAATCCAAATTAAGCGGGAAAGCAACCCGTCAATTAATATTTAGGTGCAAGTTATTTATTTACCAGCAATATTAAATGTTGGTTAACATGGCAGCACATGGCATAGGTGATCTAATTAATTTAAATAGAATGGGGCATTATATATTTATTACCCCTAACATTTCATATTTAACTATTTAGTTGCAATTAACAAATTACACTAAGCATTTAAAATAACAGATACAAAATGTCATACAAATGACATATTAAAATTCCTTGCATTTTTCTGATAAATAAACATATAAAGATTATTTAATTTGGATTTATAGATTAAAAGTTATTAACATTTTAGTTTTAGGGTTCTTTCTGCAAATTATAGGACCTGTTCGTGATAGAAAACTTGCTGGGAGGGCTCTCTGTACAAAACCGGAAAGACAAGGGGCTTAGTGTAAAGATTAAAGCAGGGGAGTCTTCTGGACTTTTCTCACCCAGGGGAAACTCTACCCGCGAGGCTGACAGTGGGACCCGAGGCCACGCTGGCGCGCGCGTGGGTGTGTTGGCGCCCGCGGTCGCTGACCGGCGGGGCCCGCCTGTCGGTTGGTGCGGAAAAGGGAAAAATGTGGGTTTCTTTGTACAACGCGCCCACGGAGAGTCGAACTCGGTTCTCCGGCAGAGAGTAGGATAGGTGGTGCTAACCACTGGGCCGGTGTGGTGTTTGTTGCTAGGTTTAGACAGGTTCGGTTTTAAACAGTAGAAGGTGCGATTTGGACTGACGAAGCTGCAAACTGAAGAAAAAGCAGATCGAGCGAGGCGGCGGGACAAAACGCACCGGCGATGACCCAAAACGGGCGGTGCAGGGCGTACGAGCACGGGCAGGGGTGCTGTGGGTGTGTGTGTGTTGCAAGGGCTCGATGACCGAGTCGAGGGAGAAAGGGGGCTCAAAGTCACGAGCTTTGAGCTCGTCCATGGAGCTCATGGCGGACCGGCGGACGTCGGCGACGGATTCGTCGGCTACTTGAAGAAAACGAGACAAGGAGAGGGGGAACGGGGAGAGTGGCTCACTGCGGATAAGCTCGGGGTAGTCGTTCGTCTCGTAGAGGTCCGGCGACGAAGAAATCCGGCGGCGGGCGTCGCCGGCCGCGAGCATGACGCGGACGAACTCGGCGGCTAGCGGCGATCTCGACTCGATCCCTTCGGTCTGGAGGAAGAAGACGACACGGCGCAGCTCCTAGGACCGTCTTCTGGCCTTCGACGGCGATGGAGAGGCGGCGCATCGGCATGGTGCTCTCCGGTTGGCTTTTTGTGGGAGAAGAACAAAGAAGAAAACGAGAGGGAAAAGAAGAGAGAGGGAGAGCGGCGGCGGCGCGATGGGAAGGAGAGCTAGGGTTTGGGGGAAGAGAGGGAGGGGCCGACTAAGAAGGGGAGGAGGGGGAGCATGTGGTGGGGACTCCATGGCTCGGTGTAAAGTTTTCTCCCGTACGGGGAGGAAGACGACAGGGAACGACAGGGAAGGAGTGGGCTTGGGCCGTTGCTGGGCCAGGAGGAGAGGGGAGAGGTGTGCTGAGGTAAGTGGGTTGCGGCCCAGGAATTGTTTTTCTCTCTTTGGTTTTTCTCTCTTTGGTTTTTATTTTATTTTTCTTTTATTTCTTTTCTATTTTTCTTTTTTTAAAACAAAAATAGAAAAGGAAAATGAATTAGGAGATTTTACAAAATACTTTTAGTTTAGAAAAGGCAATTTAATTATTGTTTCCAATACACAATTTAATATATTAATTTGAATATTTGAAAGGAATTTAAATACCATATTTAAATTAATTTGATTTGCAATTATATTTAAAAGTGGAATTTAAATTTGAAAGGTGTGATTCAAATTTAAATACAATAAAATAAAAGAAGTGACACGTGCATGATGATATGATGACATGATGATGCAAAAAAAAAAGCAAACAATTTCTAATTTGGGAAAAATCCCGGGGCGTTACACTCACAAGTCAGGTTACTTGCTTCCTGTGCGAAGGAACAAACCATGTCCCAATTCAGTGTCAACTTTATCCCATGGTGCAACAAGCTAACCAGCAAACCAAGGAAGGAATGCAACAGTCTCTCATCAAGACCCTGGAGGAACAAGGACAAAAGCTTAAATCCAAGAAAGATCTTAGCCACATAAGTTGCTACAAGTGCAAAGAAAAGGGACACTATGTCAGTGGCTGCCCTGAGAGGAAGAAGGATAAATCTCTCCAAGGACCGAGTGGAAAACGTGAGTGCTAAAATTTCTGTATCCACCACATGCCATTGTATTTTGAATACTTGTACGCTCTACATCAGAAAAATAAACAAGATTAAACAAAGTTCCTAGACTGACCACAAAAATTTCTTTTAAGGGTGGTAGCCACCCAGATAATTCTAACCCAGCTGCCTTAAACCCAGAGGTCCCAAACCATCTTTCTTTCGAGCCTCCCCAATCAGAAAATTCATCCCCTGCTAGTTTCTAGTTTCCATGTCAGAAATTTTATTTCTCAAAACGTCCCGAGTTATCAGAATCATTCAAGCATTTGCTTTGTCTTCCTACCTTCTCCGAATCTCGGGGACGAGATTCCTTTTAAGGGTGGTAGTTTGTAACATCCCAATACTTTGGAATGTTTAAAAATCCCTAAAAATTTAAAACTTTTGTTTTTGATTAAAATAAAACTTTAAATGCTTAAGGAAACCAACTATAAAATACTTTGAAAAAGTCTATTATTTCAAAATTTCCATTGTGTCATTATTTTCAAAAGTTATTTCCAGTTAAACATTAAATTATCCATTGTATTTCAAAAACCTTAATATGTAATTTGACAATTGTTTTATAAAGTACAAACTATTTTATTTTAAGTAAATAGTTTACTTATAAGTAATTGATTTCAACCACTTAGCCTTAGCTATAAATAAATTAAAATAATAATTACAAGTGTTATTTTAAACTATTGAAAACATTGTCTATTTGCCAAAAGATTATTATTTATTTACCTGAGTTCAAAAATAATTTGGATATTACAAGTCTATGTTTTATAACTTAAAACCTCATAGATTTTATAATTACTTAACAACCCAAATAAACATTTCATTAGCTTAAATGATTTTCATTTATTTTCAAAACATGAAATGACTTTCATGAATATATTTTCTATATAAGAAATGAATTAAATCAAAAATCTTTTCCAAAGTTGTTATAAGGTTTTCAAATAAATTATCATAATATAAAATATAATGGTGCATAAAATATTTTGAATTAAAATGAATACATTATATTTCCCTTTTCATTTCAAATAAATGTGTGATGTTATTTAATATTGTACTAAAGTCAAAAATTATTTAATATTGGAAAATGAGTTTAAATAACTTAATTTTAAACTTATATAAGTGTTGTATTTTTATAAATTTTTTTAGCCAAAAACGAAATTATTTAAGCCATGTTTTCAAATTTGACATTAAGTGGAAAATTTGTAATTAATCAATAATTCAAAATTTTGATTTTTCAAAAGTGATCAAAACATGCCCACAACTGGTTTAACATAAATATATTATTTTTACAAATTTTTAGAAATGTATTTGACTTGATTTGGAGTCTTAAATCAAAAGTTATAAAAGAAATAAGCAAAATCAAAAAAAGAAAAAGAAAAACATGTTGACGTCAGCATGACGTCAGCATCGTCTTCAAAGCTCCAGACCAGAAAACGCGAAAACGGCTCCCGTGCAAACTTCCCGAATTGATTCCCGTTGATTTAGAGCCCCAAATGGCGCACCGTTTGTTTCTAATTAAAGCACTTGATCTCCTGTTTCATTCCCCCATAAAATCCCTCTCTTAAATGCACTAAATTACTCTAATTTCGTCCGCCATTAAACATGAGCGTTTTTGGTCGAATTTAATTTCCGATTGATTGCGGGCAAATTACTGCACCAAATCAAGAACGGTTGGTTCCTATAGTACCTCCTCCTCCATTCCCCCCCAAAAGCCCTCTCCAATACGCCCCCAGGCCGACGAATTTGCTCGCCGGAGTTATTCACATCCACGACCGATTTCATTGAATCCGGCGAGGTGAGGCGACCCCCGAGGCCAAGAACCCTCTCCTCTTTCTCCCCACCCCCGTGCGCATCCACTGACCCCGTCTTACCTCTTTTAACACAGCGGAGACGTAGAGTTCGTGCTCACCGAGCTCGCCGGTGACCCGAGCTTCTCCGGCGGAACGTCCACGCCACTCTCGGACACCCGCCACAACGTCGACGCCACCATCCTCTCCGTCGCGACGCGCCGCATACGGGGAGCCCCTCTACACGTCCGGAGAACCACGGGAACGTCGTCTCCGACCTCCATCCGACGCCGGCGTAGCCGTCTCCCTCAACTCCGGCGAACCGCCCCGCCACCTCCAGGCCATCTCGCTGTAAGCCCTTAGATCTTGATCCAGCGGTGTAGATTAGATGACATGTTTGAATCGGTATCAGGCAATAGCATCGCGCCGTGCGACTGTTGTGTCAGCTATTTTCCATTTTCGTTTTTCTGACTAGACATAACTTCCAAAATTCATATTATATCAACCGTAACTTCGTTTTTGATGTTTTTGTAGTCTATGGAATCGTATGAACGTGTAGAAAATAGTGGTATAATAAAAACTTGTATTTTAGTCATGCACCAACTTGGTATTTACAGAAACATGTAAAACATTATTTTAATTATAGTTTTAATTCTGTGAGGTCAAAATTTATAAATAAAATATCTTTGAAAAGCACATGACCTATAGATTGTGCTAGTTCTGTTTTTTTCCAACCTTGAGAAATTTAGATTTATTCAAATTCAAAATATGATGTTTGAGTAAATTTGACATAACCTTTGATATAAACATTGTTTTTGAGTAAATCAAATTGCTATAAATTTATTTAAATCCTCTCTGTCTATTAATACTAATTATAAAATTTTCTTATAAAAAATTTAAATCACATAAAATTTTAATCTTATATTTATTCCTTTATTATATTTTGTGAAAATAGAAATTAATTAAATTGCATTAGCATTATTGTTCATGTGATTAACAATTGCATTTTATGCATATCATATTTTATTTCGTAGTTATATTTCTCATAAGAAAACTCCTTCCCCATTTTCTCTAAGTTAGAAATATTTTCAACTTAGCATTTTGGTAAAGTGATACACTTAGACACTTAGGATTTTCAACATGGAGCTAGAAGACCAATGAAGGACTTAGCCAAAACAAGACTCCAGAAGAATCTCCAAGAAGTAGAAGCACTTAGAAGAAAAATCAAGAGGAAGTTCATGAAGACCAACCAGAAATAGTTTCTAAGTCTTGATCTCTCTCTCTTTCATTTCTCCTTTCTTCTCTTAGACCTCTTGAAGACTAAGTTAAATCCAAGACCAGCCTAGGTGATACCTGGTCTGAAGATTATTCAAGTCTACCAAGAATTCAATCAAGACATCACCAAGGAGAATATTACAAGTCTGGACATGAAGCCTGGAAGACCAACTACATCTTTCTTCTACCTTTTTCCTATTTCCTAATCTTGTCTTTCACTTAAGACTTAAGAGATTTTCATGGCATGACATGCATCTCTAGTCCTTAGAAATAAATTGCATATCATGCATGACATGTTTTCCTTAGAAGTTTTATGAAACTTGTTTGTTCACTAGATATGAGCATGTATGTTTGATGATTGTTGTTTGTTAATTGTTGTATTGTTGTTTGCTTATATTGTTTAGATTGAACGGAGAGCAAACGTTCGTTGTTGAAAGGAGTTGTGAACAACGACAACATTCATAGGCAAGTGGCATACCTCATAAACTTCCTATTATTTTCTATATGCATTACTTAGTGTATTTTTATATGCATGTGTAGGATAGTAGTGCTATGCTAAACCTGTGTAGAATTCCCTTACTCCCGTGTCTAGGTTCCTATATAATACTTAGTAGATATATTGATGCTTTGCAATTGATGAATTTTTTTACAAAATGTTAAGTGACTACTCAGGACTGTGCTCATGGTTGTCATCGCCTAGGATGAATGTCTATTCTACTTAGTGCCGTGAGCATGGTGATTTTCACCTGAGAGTACATCCACTAAGTTAATGAAACACCTGGGTGGTAAGTGGTTGTATGGTTTATGTTGAGTGGCTACTCAGGTCCATGTCTATGGTTCCTGGAGTATGTACACTTGTGAATGGCCACCCAGGAACAGAGGAATCTGAAGAACTCCGAGTGACGATTGCTTCCAGTGCAGCCATTGCCATATGGGCTCTGTCTTGATCAATTATATTGCGTGGACTCTCTCCGACTTGACAAGCAGATGTAGGGGGTGTTAGGTGGAACGGGTCAAGGCAGGTGGGAGGGAGGGAAAATGTTTCTGAAAGATCTCGTCTCATTCTTCTCCTTTCCTTATCACAAATGGTGTATAAAGGATAATTTGGGTTGAATGGGTACAATGGTGAACGTGCACAACCTCTGCAGAGTGTAAAACTAAGTACTTAGCCGTGTCCCCGGTACGGACAATTTGAGCAGCTGATCACGGACGTCAACGGAGGATTCCATCATTCCAACTTCAGAAATAAAACTTGATGGGTGAACAAGGGAAGATGAGATTTATGGATTTCATGCCATACTTGTCTTGATTTGAAGAAAGTGTTTTCCAAAGAGATAGAAAAAATTGGGTTTATGCAAAATAGCCTTGAAACCCCACCAGCCAAATATGCATATAGGTTATAGAGTTATTCCATTATGTGTCCACCATAGTGTGACTTGCCAGACTCCATTTTTAATGGAATCTGACCCACGTTGTTGCAATATTTTTCTTATTGCAGATTGTTAAGATGACGAGTGAGGTTTCCTTTAAAAGTTTCGAGTCTACAACCAACATGTTTTCGCCTGTGGCAACATGAAGATGTTGTTGACCCACTGCTATTGTATTTCCGCTGTGTACTATTTCAAAGCTAGCTTTAAGCTATGCAACTTGTATTGAATATTTTGCAAGTCTGAATCATCGATGTAATAAAATTGATACTTTGTTGTGATATTACATCGTAAACTGTGTGTGCAAACGAATCGATTCAGAGATTTGCACTATACACAGGTATCTGCCTTATTTAAAGTGCAAGTACGCTACAACATACCTGTTAAATTCATACCCCTACATCTAGGTGCACGCCTATTTCACTATCTAGCAGTGTGAAAACATTCAATGCTTAAAAGAAGAAACTAGTGTGCGACATGGGTTTTCGTGGTATGTTGAAACTGCTGGACATTGTAAACAATAGAGAATTTGGTCACTGTCAAGAGTATCATGTGATGATATGGTCAAGCTATTTTTTGTATAATGTGTTTACTTATGATCTATTTATGATGTACAATATATTATGTTGTCACCGAGATATGTAATGCCTCTGAATAGATCGTGTAAGTCAGCTACTACAAGGTTTCTCAACTATTGACGAGTATCACATACTACGGAAAAAGCAGTTCTTACGTAACAAGTACATTGGGACGATACCTCGACTATTTCATAGACTAATGCATATTTCAAGTGCATTATGGATACCTGGGTATCGCATACCCATCATGTCTTTTATATGCGATACCCAAAACTCATTATGAGTGATATATCCCTGGTTATATGCGATACCCTAGTTATTTCGTATACTTATTAAGGAGTGCACTATCGAAACCCTAGTTATTTCGTATACTTATTAAGGAGTGCACTATCGAAACCCTAGGTATCGCATATAAGAATCACACTATCGATACTCAGGTATTGTGATACTCAATACCTTGTTTAATTGGCTCTAATATTTTTCAGGTACCTCAGGTATTATATATCTTATATGCGGCACTCCAAAACTCGTCATGTAATATCTTTACCCTGAGTATATTGAGGTATGGAGTACCAGATTCAGATTATCAGCATGTGATACCATAGTGAGGTTGTATTGAGTACCACAAACTCAAGTTGTGATACTTAGTGCAATGAAATATGTGATATGAACGAGGTGTTATCATGTCCTTAGCATGTGATATGACACTACTTAAATGAATAAATATAAACTATACAAGGTATAGACTATATCACATACTCACTTTTATGATACATGAGGTATAGCGTGACAGATACTTCACATGTGATATTGAAAATGTGAGACATCGGGAAGATTTCCCAACCAATGAATGTTTCTCACGAATGCTCATGCAGTGCGCCTCAAAGGAAAACATCGTGACATATGCCTCAATATCTGGGAAACTTTATTCGCGTACATAGAAAATATGGGTTCATATGAAATGCCCGAGACGCCAAGCTTGCATAGCCTAGAATAGCAATGTATGTAAACATAGCTCGGCAGTTTGTCTTGGTCAGAGATATTGTGGGTATTTGTGAGAAATGATTTCACAATCTTAGTATTGATAGTACTTACTCGACGCACACATTTTCCATACCCATGTTAGTCGACACAATGTGCATGTTCCTTTTTGTGCTCTGTCGTGGAACACACAAGAAGTAAATCTCGGATGAAAATTGTACCGCGCTGGCCAAAAACCCAATTTACATGATTGTTAAACCCTGTACCATATAATGAGTACGTGGTACTCATTAACTCGTTCAATTGGGTATTGCATACCTAGGATGCGATATCGCTTACTTCATATCGTTTACTTGGGTATGATATATTGATACATCTGATACCTTATGGGTACTTGATACTCTAAACCTTGTTCGTCCTATACCTTATTGTGTCAGATGTCGACGTCAAGGTCTTCCCGTGTCGAGGGTGTTGATGATGTTGGCACGCTTCACCCCTCACTCGTGTCGCCTCGCCTCTTGCCGATGTGATGGTTGGGGTGGGTAACGTATCCAAACATACCCAAAATCTTTCTAATGCTTGCCCATTACATTCATCATCTCGTGTGTACCCGTCAAAATTCCGTATTTTTAATGACCCATCGCGCTTAGTATGTATGCTAATGTTGTGAGCATGTAAGGCGCGTCCGTGATTTCTGGGTATCCTTAACCAATGGATCTTACATACCTCAAAAAGGAAACAATCCGACCAATAATAACGGACAGCTCGTCCATGATTTATGGGTACGCTAATGAAGCCAATAAATAGTCCAATGATAGTCAAGGTCTCCTTTATTCCACCCGGTCAACTACCATTAAATTCTCCAAAATAAATACAAAACACATACTACCAGATTTCGGCCTGCTGCATTATCGACCAGATTATCTCCATCTAACAGCCACGATTTGCTTTTTTTTTCTATTTATCCATGGGATCAATCTCATTTAATCCCGCAAACAACGCTAGGTCACCTATATCCCCAGATCGCTCCCATCGAGCACCTACCCAATGCCACGAAATCAGACAACGACGCCATGACCGGGCACATGCGGCTGGACTTGTTCCTTGCCATGGGCCATGGCATACATTGTGGCGCAGTCGTCGTCGAGGCTGCGGCCTCCGTCGGGACCTCACGCTGGTCAAGAAGGTAAGGTGCACCGACGTACCGTGCAACATGCTAGTCGACATGTACGCCAAGTGCGGTGACGCGACGGCCACACTCCAGTGCTTCTGGATTATGTTAGGTACGTGGTATCCAGGCGTAACGGGAGGCGCTAGCTGTGTTTTAGGAGATGTTGATGCAGGATAAGGTGTAAATCCGACTATACGTTCATCACCATCGATCCTCGGCGTATGTGCGCAGCTTGGCGCGCTCACGCCGGCACCTGTGCCCACGCCTACTACATCGATAGGAGGACCGGACTGAATGTTGCCGCTGCCTGGCGGAATTGTATGCATCAAGGTAACCACATCCACATACTTGCCATTACCGTCGACACCTTGAGCAGCACAGATGTTTCCTTAGCTTTGTTTGGATGCTTCCATTTTTAGCTCAAGATGCTTCTAATGTTTGTCAAGGTAACCACATACTTGACATCCTTCCTTAATTTTGCATAGATGCTTCTATCGTTTGTCACATATGCTTTCTTATTCCTTCGATTTACTGATTATAGAATGTCGCTATAGGGGATGAGGTTCCGGTACACTTGTGAACCGTTTAGAGGCTGCACATGACTGGTGGCCCGCAGCGCTAGCGTGGCAAGGTGATGTCCAACAGCTGGCATGCACGTTTAGGTGATGTCGTGCGACCACATCTTTGAGCATCGTAAGTTGGCCATGCCAATAGTCTCACACAAAAACAAATCTTGGTTAACATAGGATGCATCCAGGAAACACATTGTGTTGCAGAATGAAGCAAAATTTTAACATGTACAGTACCAAACATGTGATATGAACATTCCAAGATATGTATGTTAAACGACTTGAAGGAAGCAATTCTGTATGTTTTTCGAAATATGTCAAGTGATTTTATGAAATACTACAATCTTCTAGAAGTAGAGGAATGAAATTTCTGCAATCACGAAAGCAAGTGTTACACATTTCACAATAAACATATGCCCCCACGCATGTGGACAAAGTTGTGTTAACCAACTAATCATGCTTTCAACTATAGCTCAATATGCTTCCTATCAATATGAACGAAGTTTCTTGCTATGTGCTTGCATGTATCCCGTCACATGACATACACTCTTGTATTATATATCCAAGAAAATTTACTCACCATGGAAGCAATATTCTATCGTCCACAAAAACATACTTTGATAATTCCATCATTGAAGCACCTTTTAGTTGTAATGAAAGCAAATACTAGTATCATCGGAAGCAAAAATAAATTTGTTCCCACATAAGCATATCTGCAAGCCTGATATTTTGCTAAAGTTGCTATTCGAAACATGATTTTATTTCCAAAATATCTGGAGAGTTAGATCGATTTACCCATCTTACAAATTTAGCGGTTTCATTTCGGGAAGGTTGACATCACGGAACAGACCACTAATCATGGAAAGAGTGGCCCACCTCCTTGAAACTGATCATGTTTCCAAATCCAAGGCACAAATTACGGGTTTCAACGGAAACATGCATCATGTACGGGTCCAGCTAGTGCATCTCGTGCGGATCCGACTGAAAATCGAACGGTCTGCTTGGTTCTAATCCAACGGTACATGCAGCGTCCGATTTTAAGCCAATCATTGGCGTCCGACTCCTAGTGGTTGCCTTCAGATTATTTCTTATGAAGAGACATGTTATGGGGTTGGGAAGTTTACTTGTCTTAAAGTATAATTAGTTGTACTATATGATCGACCCATGCACAAGTCTAATTAAGGATTATTGTGTTATTGGATTACTTTAAGTGTACATAATTATGTATGTCCGTAGTACGTATATGTATTATATATCAATGAGTTTTTACATGCATATTTTTATATATGTTCGAAAAAACTTAGACACCGTCGCAACGCACGGGCATTCAGCTAGTATGCTTTACTTGGAGCGTATGTTTGTTTTTATTTCTGTTTTTATTATTTTCATTCTCTGAATAAATTGGATCCTAGCATTCTTGTTTGGGAGAGAGACACGATCCGTTTTTTCTTATGAATACTCCTATTCTTCATTTATATTTGTTGAGTATTCTTCTCTAGCTACTGCAATACTTTCAGCTCTTGTTTTTCATGCACCTCTTGTTCAGAGCTGTTAGTTCTCATATATTATACTCTCATATCTCATTGTTTAATACTTGAAGAGTTTATTGGTCTTTGGTTGGAAACAGAAAATGCTAAATGTGGTAGATGGTATAATGAACAGATATACATGATCTTGTAGATCATTGTCTTAATTTTTTTTATGCTTGGCAATTGTTTTGAGCTCTCAAGGAGATCACGTTTAAGCTTTTACATCATGTAGTTAAAACCTATTAGTGGAGAACTACCGTAAAACTTGTTGAAATTTGGTTTGCATGTTTGGTATCTCTAAGGTGTAGATATTTTCTAGTTAAAGTGTTTGAGCAACAAGGGAGGAAATGTAGAGTTTTATAATGCTTGCAATATGTTTTGTATATACGATCTTATTGTCATAGTTTATACTTGTGTTTGCTTCAAACAACCTTGCTAGCCAAAGCCTTTTACTGAGAGGAATACTTCTCGTGCATCCAAAAACTTGAGCCAAAACCTATGCCATTTGTGTCCACCATACCTACCTACTACATGGTATTTCCTGCCATCCCAAGCATATACTTCGTGTGCAGTCCTTTATTAAAAACTTATTATCACTTATTTGTGTCAATGTTTATTAGCTCATGAGGAAGTATGTGGTGTTACGGATATCAAACTTGTCGTTTACTTTCAGACAGACTTTCACAACAAGACTAGTGGTATATACACCGCGTATCCATTAATTTTGCAAAAAGAGCTGGCAAATGGGGTGCCCAGTCCCAATTAATTATAACTTTAACCGCTGCATTCTCTTCACATTTTTGCCCTGATCTAATCAGCCAAGCAATGATACTAGTTCTAAACTACATGTGTAAACAAAAGAGAAAAGATGGATGATCTGCCTTGCTGGTAGAAATAACGTCCTTCATGGGAGCCGCTCTTAAAGTTTGGTTGACAAGGGGGGTAGAGTGCCCATTACCATTCAATGACAACGACAAACACCGCTCAAAACTTACTTTTATGCTCTCTATATGATTTCAAAAACCTATGAAACTAAGAAGCTCTAGCACATGCTTGTATCCCTGCTTCCCTCTGCGAAGGGCCTATCTTTTACTTTATGTTGAGTCAGTTTACCTTCTTCTTTATATCTCTGAAGCAAACACTTGTGTCAATTGTGTACAACAATTCTTATATGCTTACTTATTGCACTTGTTATATTTCTTTGTGTTGACAACTATCTATATGACATACATGTTCAAAGTTGAAAGCCAATGCTGAAACTTATATCTTCCTTTGTGTTGCTTCAATGCACTTTTACTTAGATAATATTGCTTTATGAGTTAACTCTTATGCAAATCTTATTGATGCTCGTTTGAAAGTACTATTTATGAATAGTTTTTACTTATATGATGTGGTTGTTTACTCCTTGTCTATTTGTAAGCAAACTATAGATCGTTGCCTTGAGTCATTTCATTCATAACATGAGCCTTACAATATTATATGATCAAGATTATGTGAAAGCATGTCACTTCAGAAATTATTCTTTTTATCGTTCTTGCCTACTCGGGACGAGTAGAACTAAGCTTGGGGATGTTGATACGTCTCCAACGTATCTATAGTTTCTTATGTTCCATGCTATGTTATACCATGTTATTACATGTTTTATATGCATTTTATATAGCTTTATGCATTTTCTGGGACTAACCTATTAACAAGATGCCACAGTGCCAGTTCCCTGTTTTCCGCTGGTTTTGGTTTCAGAAAATCTCTTAAGGAAATATCCGCCAAATTGGAAACGAGTCAACCAGGAATTATTTTTGGAATATTTGCGTCCAGGAAAACCGAAGACGAGACGAAGTGGGGCCGTGAGGCCGCCACATCTCCTGGTGGCGTGGCAGCTATAGGAGTCGCGCCGGGAGGCGATGTGGCGCCCTCGGGCGCCCACCGACCTAGGTCTTTCGCCTACAAATACCCCCTTGACCTATAAACAAAGTACGGTTAGACACTATTTCCTCCACGGGTCCCGAGCGCCGCCGCCATCGCCGACAAGTTTCGGGGGGTCAGAAGTTCCTGTTCTGGCACCCTGCCGGGACGGGGATCGACCCCCGGAGCCATCTCCATCGACTCCACCGCCTCCACTTCGCCTCCATGATGGTTTGTGAGTAGTTCCCCCATGGACTACGGGTTCTTGGCTGTAGCTAGTTGGTACTCTCTCTCCCATGTCCTTCAATACAATGTTCTCATGAGCTGCCTTACATGATTGAGATCCATATGATGTAATCCGTGTTGTGTTTGTTCGGATCCGATGAATTGTACCATTATGATCAGTCAATCTATATAGGTTTGTGAAACTATTGTTGCTGCAATCTTGTTGTGTTTAATGCTTGTCACTAGTGCACGAGTGGCATGATCTTAGATTTGAGCTCTATATTTATTGCTTAGATTGTATCTATAAGTTGTATGCACATGTCATTGTCCAGAACCGATGGCCCCAAAGTGACAGCAACTGGGATAACCAGAGGGAATGGCTATGATGTGAGGATCACATGTTTTCACCAAGTGTTAATACTCTGCACCGGTGCTCTATTAAAAGGAGCACCTTAATTGCCAGTTGTTTCCCTAGAGGCCTCACTGCAAAGGGGTTGGCTGGACAAAAGATGTTATGCAAGTTTCTCATTGCGAGCACGCACAAACTATATATGGAAAACATGCCTACTTAGTTAATAATCTGGATGTTCTTACTTAATGTTATTTCAATACTGTCAATTGACCAACTGTAATTTGTTCACCCGACACTTGTTCTTTGAGAGTTACCACTAGTGTAGATAGCTGGGAACCCCGGTCCTTCTATCATCATCATTGCTCTAAAGTCAACTCCACGCAAGCTACTGTTTTCTGGTGACATTGTCTCTGTGTTACTGTTACTACTGCTCTCATATTACTGATGCTTTCACATCACCCCTGTTACTAGTGCTTTTCCAGGTGCAGCTGAATTGACAACTCGGCTGTTAAGACTTATAAGTATTCTTTACCTCCCCTTGTGTCGAATCAATAAATTTGGGTTTTACTTCCCTCGAAGACTGTTGCGATCCCCTATACTTGTGGGTTATCACTACCATGCACTAGCGTTTGGGTTTGCCTCCCTAACATCCGTAGGGAACAAGTGTCCCCCCAAGCCCGAGGAGGCAAAATGATCAACCCCTGAAGAGGAGCACCCCGCCAGGGAAAACCTCCACAGAGCAAAAAGTCTCGAGAAGCTAAGTCCTGCACTCACGCCTCGAGAGCTTTTTTCTCTTTCGCAAGCACACGTTGTCCCTTGAGTGTTTCATTTTCCCTTACACTTCATGGACCTTGCACGTCAATGGGGGGCTCTTGAGCATCGCGCCTCGAGACCTCTTACCTCTCCAAGCCTTAAACTCCCCCCGGCCTTGTCGAGTCATTGCTCAGGCATACCGTAGTGGCAGGGTCATAGCGCAAAGAGACGGGTCCTAATGACGCAGAGCAGACAAAGGCATTAAATTAAGATAAAAGGCCTCTCGAGGGGCACACATTCTAAGTTAAAGTACTTAAAGAGTATATATTACAGACCATAATTCAAAGTGTCTAAACAAAAGTCTTTCGAATAAAAGCGCTACAAGTGCATGACAGATAAACAAGCACGCTTCAGGCGGAAGCCTCTCCATCGCCCTACTCGTCAGAGTCCTCCTTTCTAGTGCCCAAGGAGCCAGCCTCCTCGCCATCATCGCATGTCGCCTCATCACGCTTGAAGCGGCTGCAGAAATCATTGACTTGGCCGCGTATGGAGTTGGAGATCTGCCACCCTTCTTCGCCCGTGAGAGGCTCGGTCACCGTCAAAAAGTTGAAGCCAGGCGTGAGGCGCCCGAGGTTGGCGAAGACGCGGTCGACGACCACGGCCAGGAGCCGGCGGCTTTCCTCCTCGATAACCTCGCGGAGCTCAGCGGTAGGACCCTCAAGCGCCGCGAAGACCTGGTCAAAGCAGACCAGGTACATGGCAGCGTCAGCGTGGCCTTGGGCGGCGGCGTGCGGCGCATCCGCTCCTAGATTGACGGCGAGCTCGTTGCCCCTAGCCACCAAGGACTGGAACATGAGTTCCCGCTGCTGCGTCAGCACCCGCGCCGCCTGGGCGCCCTCGGCGGACTCCACCGCACGCTCCACAGCAGGACCTACCTGCTTGGTCATCTCCTCCATGTCCACCATGAAGGAGTTCAGGTCCTGCATGGCGAGCTCGCGAACCGCTTCAGCTTGGCGGAGGCATCCAAGACATGTTTTGCTCGGGTTTCCAGCTTGGCGTTCGCCTTCTCCAGCTCGCTGATCCGCTTGGCGTCCTCGGTGCGCTTGCTCTTGAAGCGGCTCTCCTGCTTCTCGAGCTTGTCGCGGTAGTCCTGGGTGACGGCCGCACGGTATTTCTTCTCCCGGGCCTAGAAGTCTGCCTCCGCCTCGTATTTATTCTTGGAAAACGCAACCATGAAGCGCTCCATGATCTTCTGCTGGGAGGAAACCTCTTGGTTGTGCTCGTCGAGTGCTTCGGCTAAGTTCCCTTCCCGGGCCTTGAGTTCGTCGCGCTTCGCCGTGAGCTCATTTTCCGCCTACAGCCGCTGCTCGTCACGCATGCGCACCTCTTTCTCGGTGGCGCACAGCTGCTGCTCCCGGGCGTCTAGGCCCTTGCGGACCTCCTCCTGAGAGACTCGCTCGGTCTCAGAAGCGGAGAAGAGCTGGGTCTCGAGCTGGACGAGCTCGCGGTGCTTCTCCGCCAGCAAGTGCTCCATGGCCTCCAGCTCCGCCCTCGCCTCGACCAAGAGCTCCTCGGCCGCGTCGCGCTCGGTCTGAAGGGGCGCGAGGGTCTCGTTCGCCTCGCGCACGGCCCTTTCACGCACCTCCTTGGCGAAGCTCAGCGCCTCCTCGCGCTTGGCTTGCAGGGCCAAGTCGCTCTAGCGACGAGCCTCCACTACAACATCTAAGGACGCCCTGGCCTCCGCAAGCTCGCCCTGCCGCTGGGCGATATGCGCATCCTCGAGGGCGAGATGGGCCTCCAGCCACTCCAGCGACTCCCGCACCAGGCGGAAGGCGACGTCGCGGCATCCTCTGCTCCAGTCCCAGCCGCTGAGGACTAGGTCTCGGCAGGCAGAAGACCCCGCTCTTGCATCAAGACTGGAGAACGGGGCCTCAATGAGAGTCCCCGTAGCGCTGCGAGCTTGGGGGCTGGGCGGCAAGTCATCGTCCTTGGCTCGTGTGCCCTTCGTGCTGTCGTCTCCACCCTTGTGCACCACCTCCTGCTATGGCTCTGGGTCCGGAGGAGCCTGCCCCGCAGTTGCTCCTTCTCCTCCAGCTGTGGAGCGTGGCGAGAGCGGCAGAGGAGCTTCCCCCTCTTGCTCGCTGGCCCCAGGCTGCCCCTGCCCCGCCTCAGCCTCCTGCTGCGCGGGAGGAGTGGCCGCGCGAGGTGGAGTTGGCGCGCGAGGCGGACTAGATGCGCGAGAAGGAGTGGCTGTCCGCTCCTCTCGCTCCTCAGGCCCATACCGCCCAGTAGGCGGAGCTGTCGCCTCCGTCTTAGGCTTCTCCTCAATAGGGCCTGTGGTGTCCCCCTCCACAGGCCTCGTGGCCTCTTCAGCCGCAGCCTCTGTCACGTCCCTCTTCACGCCGGCCGCCTTGCGGAGCCTGCGGCGCTTCGCAGGCACCAGATCGCTCACAAATAGCACGAAAGATCATCAGAAAAGATTGGAGAAAAGGAGACGAAGCAGCAAGCGAACCAAATCAGGGTCTAGATACTTACCCAGCTTGCTGGGCGCGGGTGTCCGCCCACGCCATTCCTGCTGAGCGCCACGATGGCTTGTCCTTGGCGCCAGATCCCTTGGGAGGCGCCTCGGCCTTCCTCTTGAGGGGAACGTCAGACGGCCTCGCCACAGGCCTGTCAACGACCGCCTTGGACCGAGGCTCTCGCCGCCCCGCCGCGGCATCCTCGTCCTTCTCCTCCTCTTCCATAGGGCGCGAGGGCGCCACCTGAAGGCCTCGTCATCGCCTGACGAGATCTGCAGATTTCATCAGTGAAGGGCCCGACCCTTGATGAGGTCACCTCTCCGGTGGAGGGGTTTGCCGTGGCCTCTCCGAAGCCTGGCCCGGCTCCTGAAGCGGAGGGAGATCCGTGGCCCCCGCCTCCTGCGCCATCGGTGTGGCCACCACCTTCTCCTCCCCCACCAAGCCCAACGGGGTGAAGTCCGGCATCCTCTCCAGGATGGCCAAGCGCTCACTCATGGAGAGCTGGTGTAGAGGCCGCATCAATGCATCAATCTTCTCCGGCACCTTCGGGTTGACGAAGAGGATTCCCAGGACGGTGTCGACGATCTCCTGGCGGTTCTCGCAGGGATGGAGCCACATCGAGTCCGAGAGGCCGGTGTACATCCACATCGGCTTCTAATGCGCTTGAAGCGAAGCGATGCGGCACCTCACGAAGTCCGCCACGGTCATCTGTCCCGTGAGGCCCTCCTCCCGGAGATAATGCAGGCGCCCCACCAGGTTCGCGCTATCCGCGCAGCGGAAGACGGACTTGCCCCAGTGAGAGTTCTTTACTGGCGGCGCCTCCGAGACGTCGAGGAAGGCGGAGGGCGACTCGATGCCGATGAGGAACCACTTCGGGCGGAAGTCGTTGATGTCTACGCACGCTTCTATTCTTCTAGACAGTGTTGGGCCTCCAAGAGGAGAGGTTTGTAGAACAACATCAAGTTTCCCTTAAGTGGATCACCCAAGGTATATTGAACTCACGGAGGTAGAGGTCAAAGATATTCCTCTGAGGCAACCCTGCAATTAAGATACGAGAAGTCTCTTGTGTCCCCAACACACCCAATACACTTGTCAGATGTATAGGTGCACTAGTTATGCAAAGAGATATTGAAATACAAGTAATATGGATGATTATAAGTGGTAATTGCAATCTGTAATAAAAATGGCAGCAAGAAAACATGTAGCAGAACTTGTTGGAAACAGTGTTTTAATGCTTAGAAACAAGGCCTAAGGATCCTACTTTCACCAGTGGACATTCTCAACGATGACATCGAAGTTAAATAAATAAACACTACTCTCAAACACTCTCATTTTGGATAACAAACACCATTCATTGTTGTAGGGCTACAAGAGCACCATCAAAGTCGGAGTAAACTAACACCAACAACTTCATAAAGGGAATCACACACGGTGCACACTGTCACCATTACACACGGGAATAACCCCTGAGTTCATATTAAAGTAACCTCTAGAGTGCATAATAGATAAAGAGTAGCATCACATATCCAACTAGATTACAAAGCTCATAATCACATAAAGATCACATGGGAGAGAGAGATAAACCACATGGCTACCGTAGATCCCTCAGCCCCGGGGGGGGAGACTACTCACTCCTCATCATAGGATCAACAACGCCGATGGAGATGGTGGTGGAGTCGATGGAGATGGCTCCAGGGGGCAATTCCCCATCCCAGCAGGGTGCCAGAACAAAGACTTATGTCCCCCGAATCTTGTTTTCGATGGCGGCGGCGCTCTGGACCCGTGGAGGAAATATCGAATATTGTACGTGCGTTTTTAGGTCAGGAGGTATTATGGGCGAAAGGGTGATGTCGGTGGGTGCCCGAGGCGCCCACACCACTTCCTGGCGCGGTCAGGAAGGGACCCACGCCACAGGGTGGTGAGGACACCTCGTGGCCCCTCTCCGTCTCGTCTTCGGTGTTCTGGAACGTTCCTCTACGAAAAATAATTCCAGGATCTTTTATTTCCAATTCCGAGAATATTTCCTTAAGTACTTTTCTGAAACCAAAACCAGCGGAAAACAGGGAACTGGCACTGTGGCATCTTGTTAATAGGTTAGTCTCAGAAAATGCATAAAACTATATAAAATGCATATAAAACATTTAATAACATGATATAACATAGCATGGAACATAAGAAATTATGGATACGTTGGAGACGTATCAACATCCCCAAGCTTAGTTCTACTCGTCCCGAGTATGGAAGAACGATAAAAGAAGAATAATTTCTGAAGTGACCTGCTTAAACACAATCTTGATCACATAATAATGTAAGGCATGTAATCTGAGATCAAATGAATAAGGGTTGTAGTTTTTTTTTTGATATCAAATGAGTAATAAATAAACAAGTAGGTAAAGCAAGCAAAGCTTTCAATTTTATAGTACTACATAGCAATCAACTGTGCAAAGTAGATATTAGAGATGATTTAAGCTTCAAGCACAACAATATAATCATCTAATGCTTCCAACAAACATGACAACTTAATGAAAGGATCAAGTCAAGAAATATCAATATGCACGTAAAAGATCAATACTTTATTTGTTCAAAAGAAACAAGCAAGCGTTCAACGTTGGTTCCTGGCACCAGGATGTTATGGCTAAGAGAACGTTAATGGAGGTTTGGAAGGCCAACGGATGAATGGCTCACAAAGATGCAAGTGATCATTAGACAAGAGAAAGTCTTACAATCGAAGCTATGCTAGGAGTAGTGATTGCCACACAACGGATGCACATGGAGCTATAAGTATATGAAAACTCTCCAATGGAACTAGTGGGGGTGCATCCAACTTGCTTGCTCACGAAGACCTAGAGCACTTTTGAGGAGGCTCATCATTGGAATATACAAGCCAAGTTCTATAATGTAAAGTTCCCCACATAGTTATGCAACTAAGACATGAAAACTCTCTCATATGGAGTACAAGTCCTAAACATGAGCACAAATGATATGGTGCTATAACATGAGCACAAGTGATGACTATAAATGATATGGTGCTATAAAATGAGCACAATTGTGTGATAAAGAATAGTAACCTACCCCCTTTTTTATTTCTTTGTTTTTTTTCTTTTTCTCTTTTTTCTATTTTTTTCCTTTTTTGTTTCTCTTTTTGATGGCCTCCATGACTCTTTTCACTTTGAGGGTAAAGCATCCTAATATGATATAAGATATATGATAACACACTAATGATGATATGACAACATACCGATTATACAAGTAACTAATATGAATGTGCCATAAAATGCATATGACAACGGTTTCTCAGCAAGTGTAGCAGGTTATGCAATGATCTAGTGTAACATGGGTAAAACCACACATCAGCTTTATAGAATCACATGAAGCAATATATAAGTAATGAATGACAACAAGTCATGTAATGTAAGATGGATGTTGCATGGCAATATATCTCGGAACAACTATGGAAATGTTGTAGTTGGAAGGTATGGTGGATGTTTTGAGAAAGATATTTGGCTTATGTGTAGGAGAACAAGATGAAGATCTCCCACGAGTTTGGATGTACCCGCGAAATATGCACCAACTCTCAATGTGATAAAGGGCAATGCAAAGTACCAAAGAGGCAAGCAATATGGTGGTGGAAGTGCCATGAAAACCACAGTTTTTTAACTCACAAGTAAAAAGATTCCAAATATAAATATGATCATACAAGGCATAATGAAAATTACTCCTGGAGGGATCGTGGTGAATGACAAAGTCACCGTTGGCTTCCCCGACCGTAGCCCATAACATAAAGTCATTACCGTTGCTTTAGGCTAATAGAAGTCATATACCATTATGCAATCAACTGGAAATTTAAGTGTGCCACAACTTCAAGTTTTTCTAGACCAACCATTAATCATTCCACTTTACTAGACCATCATGTTTACCATTAAGAAAATTAATATCTCAAAACAACATCAATGATTCAAGTGACACAATTTAATGATCTACAAGATTATGTATCATTTAATTATACCATCTACCACTTTTAGCATTTTCTGTTCTCAAGCAAACACCAATCAACTTATTTATAAGATAAATTCTCCAAGTAATTAAACTCTAGCAAGAGATGCATGAAAAACAAGAGCTAGAAAGCAAACAATAGCATGAAAAGAATACTCAACGAATATAAGTGAAGAATACGAGTATTCATAAGAAAAAGCGGAGCGTGTCTCTCTCCCACACAAAATAATGGTAGGATCCATTTTATTCAGAGAATGAAAATAAAATAAAATAAACAGAAGCTTCAAGCAAGCACATATGATGTGACGGAATTAAAATATAGTTTCACTAGAACGGACCTAATAGTTTGTCGATGAAGAAGGGGATGCCTTGGGCATCCCCAAGATTTGACGCTTGAGTCTTCTTGAAATATATTGGGGTGAACCACCGGGGCATCCCCAAGATTTGGCGTTACTATCCTCTTGATCACATTATATCATCTTTCTCTCTTGATCCTTGAAAACTTCCTCCACACCAAACTTAGAGTAACTTCATTAGAGGGTTAGTGCATAAAAAATTATGATATTCCGTAGGAACAAAATTTCTACCAATGCTACTGGACATTACCTACAGCCACTGATACTTAATAAGATAAAAAGATCCAATCAAAATAGCAAAAGAGGCACTGCAAATAAATAGCAGAATCTGTCAAAAACAGAACAGTCCGTAAATGCGAATTTATTTAGGCACTTAATTTGCTCAGATTAGAAAACTCAAAACTAATGAAAGTTGCGTATACATATGAGGATTATGCACAAAAGAGGACAGCTGTTTCTGATGTTCCAGTGAAGAGTTATGAATTTAACAGTGAACAACATAAATCTGTTTATGCACAGGAATTGAAATTTAGCATCAACTTTCCACTAGAGGCTTAACTTGACACAACATTGCAATAAAATAAAGATACAAAGTAATTGCTACAGAGGTAGGACAAGTCGACGCAAGAAAAATAAAATAACATGAAACAAATAGTGGGTTGTCTCTCATAAGCGCTTTTTTTAACGCCTTTGAGCTAGGCACGGAGATTCATATGATGCTCTCATAAAAATGAGAGTTGAAAAACATAGGAGAGCATCAAGAGGTAAAAATCAAACACATTTAAGTCTAACCCACTTCCTACGAAAAGGAGTCTTGTGATAGAATAAATTATTGAAACATAAAGCACATATCACACAAAGATGAAACAATTGAAACTTCAAAGCTTCCAACATAAAGAAAGGTGTTTTAGTTACTTGAAAACTTTGACAACTGTGTTTTCCTCTGTCATAATAACTTTCAGTAGCATCATTGATAAAATCAACAATATAACCATCACATGAAACATTCTTATCATGATCCATGCATAAAAGTATCATTATCTCCCTCATAAGAAAAGTTCTTCTCATTAATAAGAAGGGGAGTAGGATCATCATAAAGAACTTGAACATGATATACAAGTTGTACATTAAAAGGATTGGTTTGAGTGATTCCTCTATAATTATGACAAGTTTCAAAAGGATAATTATAATTATAACCCATGTCATAGTATTCTTTATAATTATCAAAGACCGTCTGCATAGTATCATCATAAGCAATAGAATAATTATCCTCTAAAGTGTGTTCATTTGCAAACATTTAATCATTTTTACTAGAGGGGGATGTATCAACCAAATAATCATTAGTAGCAAAAGGATTTTCAGACACCTCATCCCCGAGCTTCGAGCTCTCTATATCATCATGGCAAGGAACATGGATAGTATTAATAGTGCATCAATTATTAACATCATCAATTTCGGAATTATTATCCCAAAGATCTTCAATATCAAAAGAAGTGTGCTTATCCTAATCATGATCACTAATATAAATAATAGGCATAGGCACATCATCTAGTTCAAAATCATCGAATTCAGAATTATAAGCATAAATAGTAACAGGAGCAACAAGTTTGGGAGAAGATGTCGTTTCCTCTCTCCTTTTACTCCTCTTCTTCTTTTCCTTTCCATTTTCTTCTTTTGTTCCTCTTTTGGAGGGAGTTGCTTGAAAGGAAGCTTCTCCACATAACCTGGTTTACTATTAGAGACAATTGAAGAAACTTGGGATAATTCCTCTCTTTCATTAATAAGATGAAAACACAGATTAGTCTTGTCATACTTTGGTGAAGTCTCATCCTTTATAATATTTTGTATGTAGGTTTTAGCATGGCAATTATTAACACAATAGAGATAACATCCATGCAACAAATCATTCATATCAATATCACTCATATTTAACAAAGAAGTTTTTCTTGATATCTCTTCACACCCCCAAAAATAATGTAAGTTCGTCGTATTGATTACGGGTGATCATGTTATCACAAAAGTTTCCTGCAATATCTTTATGAGAACCCAAGCATTGAAATTTGAAATGTCCCTTTTCATAGCAAAGTTCGCAAATAAAAGGATAGGTGGCCCAAATCGTTTTACCAAGATCTCTAAAAACTTTATACCAACCTCTAGTATTTTCATCCCTATGATGGATACAATATTCATCTTCAATTTGGTTAATTCCACAAGGTCTATGTATTCCACAAAAATTAACATGCTTATAAGAAATAGTGTTATCAGAAGTTTGAGCATGTTTATTGCAATCATTAACAACAACTTCATTTTCCATGCAAGTGTCTTTGAAAGGTTCATGATACACGTCCCAATTTTATTTAGGAACATTAATATGAGAAGCAAAGGTTCTATAATAATCAACAATAGTATGAGAATCAAGACCATATTTAGCACTAAGCTCTTGAAAACCAGCAGTTTCAACACAAGACTTAATACAATCATATTCATAGTTCATACCTGATTCTTTACCTTTGTCATTCTCCCAACCTTCAGCATTGTTTCGAATTGTTTCAAGGAGATCCCATCTAGCTTCAACCTTCTTACTTGTGAAAGAGCCCTCCAAACAGGCATCTAGATAATCCTTGCAATGTCCTGAAAGCCTTGCATAAAAATTGTTAACAATTATATTATCAGGAAGCTCATGGTTAGGAAATTTGAGTATTAATGTTATCAGCCTTTCCCAGGCTTGAGAAATGCTTTCTCCTTCAAGAGGCCATAAATTATATATAGCATTACGATCTTTGTGAATCTCACTCGGAGGAAAAAATTTAAAATAAAAGAGAGATACAACCTCCTCCCATTCTAGAGAGTGACTATTCTTCAATAATTTATACCAACTCGTAACTCTTCCACCATTTGATATAGAAAATAATTTCTTCTTAACTATGTCCATTGAAATACCTGCACACTTGAACAATTCGCATAATTCATGTAAAATAGCAAATGATCACTTGGATGGACAGTTCCACCCCCTACATAGTGGTTATTCATAACACGTTCAATAATTTTCATAGGTATTTTAAATGGCACTATTTCTTCAGGTGGCTTAACAATAACACAAGCATCATAAGAATTATCACATATTGGAGGCACAACATTATCACGGCATAATAATTCCTCCAAAGCTGAGGAGCAAAAAAGATTATTTTCGTTTAAACTAGCTCCCCCAAGCATAGGCTTTTCCACGGCCTTAGCAATAATGGTGTCGAAAGAATTTACTAATAACATTACTACCACTATTATGCAAACAAACTTCCATAGGTTTTTAAATTTTCTCTTCATATCATGTCCTAATGCTTTCATGAAGATCTCTAATTTTGTTGTTGTTTTCTATTAGCCTAACTAGTGGAAATAAAAATAAGAAACAAAAAGTAATAACTGCATAATCTAAAGGAGATACCTTCAAGCCCTCACCTCCCTGGCAACGGCGCCAGAAAATAGCTTGATGTCTACGCACGCTTCTATTCTTGTAGACAGTGTTGGGCCTCCAAGAGCAGAGGTTTGTAGAACAGCAGCAAATTTCCCTTAAGTGGATCACCCAAGGTATATCGAGCTCAGGAAGGTAGAGGTCAAAGATATTCCTCTCAAGCAACCCTGCAATTAAGATATGAGAAGTCTCTTGTGTCCCCAACACACCCAATACAGTTATTGGATGTATAGGTGCACTAGTTATGCGAAGAGATAGTGAAATACAAGTAATATGAATGATTATAAGTAGTATTTGCAATCTGTAATAAAATGGAAGCAAGCAAACATGTAGCGGAACTTGTTGGAAACGGTGTTTTAATGCTTAGAAATAAGGCCTAGGGATCCTACTTTCACCAGTGGACATTCTCAACAACGACATCAAAGTTAAATAAATAAGGGTCAGTTGGTTTTGTGCCATACCTAGCTGAGTTCTATCGGTATGTGCCATACCCGCGTTGTTTCTCTGGTCTGTGCCCTGGTTTGCTCGCATATCGCTCAAACGCTCGTTTCCCCCTGGTAAACCTACTTTGACCCGCACTTGGCCTGACTGGTGGGGTAGCCCTGGCACGGCTCGGCTCGTTTGTCGGCTCGGTTGGGATTTCCTGTGGTCGGCGCGTGGGGCCGGGGCACTAGTCTGTTTGGTGGGGTTGTTGCACTAGTCTGACTAGTGGGGCTGTGGCGCAAGTCTGACTTAGTGGGGCCGGGGCACAAGTGTTACCTGGTGGGGTATTGACTTGGTGGGGCCGGACCCACCAGATGGGGAACCTACAGAGAATCATTACCGCTAGTTGGGTGTGTGCGCGAACTCTTTATATTATACTCCCTCCGTTCTAAATTGACTCAGATTTACTGCAAATTGTACTAAATCTGAGTCAATTAAATTAGAAGAGGGAGTAAATTTCAAAAAAAAATCAGAAGAGGGAGCATATCATAATATTCTAAAGTTGTCGTTAGCATTGAACGTGTTAGTCTATAGATATGCCTCTAATTTCTGGAGTACATAGTTTCGGTACGGATGATTAGTAATAGGGAAGCGGTTGGTCCAAATGAGACGACTGGCTTACCATAAGTGGTTGGTTACATAGAGCTTACATTGCATTAATTATGCTTACATCGCATTAATTAACTACGACTGACAATACACAGATAAACAAATCCTAGAGCAACTATATTGAGATAAAATCATGCAGCTATCAAATTAGCCTGCTTCTTCAGATCATTCATCTGCCTTAAGTGCTTGTTCAACTTCTTTAGTTCACCTCTCACTTCCGCTTCCGCAAGCCCCATTGGCGGAGCAACGATGCCCATCAGCAGAGCAGAGGGTGCAATATCCACATCAGACGGCAGCGGAAGGTCGCTGTGCGTGCACCTCTCCTGTCTAAGTTGTGCAACGTATTCATCCAACCACTGTAAATAGTTACATGGATCTAAACCCTGAAAAAGTCAACCTGAACCCTAAATCCCAGATCTGAGCAAGAAATTGAAAACATTCAAGAAATCAAAGCAAAAGGATGCGAGAGAAAGATCTTTACATCTTGTGGTAGGCTCTCGCATGTCAAATATTCGCGCCCCATGTTCCTTCCATTCTTAGTAATCTTACGAAGCAGTGGTTCCTTGCGTGAGCATTTAGAACATGGCGGCAACATCACCTCAGGCTGCCTTGGCCAATTGGGGTGAGCGGATGAAGTGGAGGAGCTCGACATTGCTTCCGCCCTTCGTCGCTGGAGCGGAATAAGAGGAAGGAATAGGAAGAAGAAGATGGTCCAAAGAGGAGGATGGATGCTCTGTCTATGCGAGCAAGGATGGGTGCTCTGTCAATGCGAGGAAGGAGATGGTACAAAAAGGAGAATGGATGCTTTGTCTATGCGAGCAAGAATGGATGCTCTGTGAATGCGTGGAAGAAAAAGAGGAACAGGAGGAAGGAGGAGGATGGGTGCTCTGTCTATGAAGAGGAGGAAAATGGTGGGTCCGTGGTGAGCATGTAACGGTCACATGCGGCGGTGCGGTTGTTGCAAGTCCACCAACCCTTTTTGCTTAGAAATGTGGCCGTTTACCCTACCTTTGGAGCTCATTTGAAACACATCGAACGGGTTGTGCAGAATGATCACAGCCAATCAGATCGTAGAATGATCCCCGAGTCTGCCAGATTCCTTCTAGAGGACGATCAAACGGCTGGAGTTCAGCAGTAGAGTTAGATCGACGGTCATTGTTTAAATAGGGTTTGGAGGCACTCAACGGGGTTTTGAAAAGTTTGATAAATTGTCCAAGTTTCATTTTTAAGTGGCTAAGAATGCAATTTTATCGAAACTGAAACCCTCTCTCACTCGTCTACGAACTCTATAACTCATTGTACGTGATAGCTCATTTGTGCGTACCATTTTTCATGAAATTAACCAATCTCAGGTTTATATTTTTTATCATAACTCGTTCAAAAGAAGTTTAAAATATGAAAATGAAAAACAAAGTGCAGATTCTTCTTAGTAACAATGAAATGTAGCTTTTGTGATTTTTTTTATTTTATCGAAACCTTAACCCTCTTACTCTTCTACGAACTCTATAACTTTTTGTACGTGATAGCTTATTTGTGCATACTATTTTTCATGAAATAAACCAAACCCAGGTTTATATTTTTGTATCATAACTATGTCACATAATAAGACAATGTGCACTGCACATTTTTTCGAATTTTTTTGAATCATTTATGGTCATTTGAATGTCTGGTTATACCTGGTCAAACGCACTTTGAGCGTCTCCAAAAGAAGTTTAAAATATGAAAATGAAAAACAAAGTGCAGATGCTTCTTAGTAACAACGGAATGAAGCTTTTGTGATTTTTTTTATTTTTTTATTTTATCGAAACCTAAACCCTCTCACTCTTCTACGAACTCTATAACTCTTTGTACGTGATATCTCAATTGTGCATACCATTTTTCATGAAATGAACCAAACCCAGGTTTATATATTTTTTATCATAACTATGTCACATAATAAGACAATGTGTGCTGGTTTCACATTTTTTCGATTTTTTTAATCATTTATGATCATTTGAATGTCTGGTCAAACCTGGTCAAACGCACTTTGAGCGTCTCCAAAAGAAGTTTAAAATACGAAAATGCAAAACAAAGTGCATATGCTTCTTAGTAACAATGAAATGAAGCTTTTGTGATTTTTGTGATTTTTTTATCGAAACCGAACGCGCACAGTTCATGCCCAGAGCCCATAAGGTGTTAGACCAAATTACATCCGACCAAAATACAACTGTTAGTAATACTAATCAGTCTCTTCTTTGACGTCGTTAAAGCTGGACATCATCTGGTCAACCCACTTGTCGATCTCTTCGCTAGGGTCGTTGATCTCTTCGTCCGAGTGCTCGATTTCTTCATCCGACTGCTCAATTTCTTCGCCCGACTACTCGATCTCTTCGCTGATCTTCTCAAATGTCAGCTTGATGTACTCCACCTTGATGATCACTTTGATAACATAGAGATCACCAAATCGAATCGGCAGTTGCTCCCAGAATAGATCCCAATTCCTCTCGAACTCGAGGTAATCGTGGCCGTTGACCACATGATATGATCCAAAGATCTCGACATCATTCCCCAAAAGATGAGAAACTCCATGATCTTGCCGTAATATGAGCGCAAGCGGTGGAAAAACCTCAGGGTAGACATCTAGTAACTCAATCTTGAGATGCTATCAAAACAACATGAGCATCATATCAGAATAGTTCAAATGACAGAACTGAGGGATCATTCAAATGACAGAACATGAGCATCGTATCCGAATACCAGAGAAGCTTAATCTAAATAATCATTCTCAATCCTGCGAACGTAGTATTGAGGGATCTCTTCCAACTCCATCGTGGCATCTTGCAATAAAACGAGAGATATCACATTCATTTCTGAATAGGTGATATCTCTTGGTTCGTGAAATATGCTCGTCACGAGGGCTGGCTTGCAGCGTCCGTCAATATGATGAAACTCTGATCAAAGAGAGGAAGGAATTCAGAAAACTTGTAAACTACTCAATGTGTAAGAAAACAAACACAAACGAGCATACCCGTGTGTTGCACAAGAGGTTTTGCAGCATTGTGCTTGTTAGTCACTTCAACATTGAACAAATGCAGATCTTCATTCCAAGCGAATTTGACAACATCGCCCTCCTCGATGCCGTAGCCTTCACATAGTGCTCTCCATTGTGTTCCACAGATCTCCGTGTATATATGGATGTTCGGGCTACCACTTAGCTGCTTAACAAGATATGTCCCTAATGTGTCATCTTCTACCCACTTATTCAGGTAGAACAAGTACCGGTCTCCGTTCGGACACCTAGCCTCCATCCAGTTCTTACGAGGGCCAAGTCCCTGGCTCTCATCTAGAAGATATCTTAAAGTGCATGGCATAATATACATGTAATACCAAACCAGAGAAACTATGAAGACATTCATTGAAGGAAAAAAAATGGCATTCCCTCGAATTTGAAAGGCAATACTTACAACGGCCATTTTGAAACCGCGTTCCATCGGGACTTTGAAAGTGGAACCACGAGTTAGCGTGCGACAGAGAGTTGCTTCGTAATTGAACGAGCACGGAGATCGACGCCATCGCTATCGCTATCGCTATCGCTATCGTATCGGAATCCTATTTTAACAAATGAAATTTAAAACTGGATAAACAGGCGGAACCTGGGGTTTTTCCCCATTCCATAATCCAAATACAAAATCAAATCTACTCAGATATAATGCACCAAACAGGAAAATGAAACATGTAGAGAAGATAGCACTGAGCATCGGCGACAAAATGGGGTTGATGGACTGCATCTGGAACCGTCAGCGACCAAAAAACACCAAACGGCGAAGGCGGCCGTACAATGGCGTGGGAGATGGAGCTCCTTGCTTGTCCCTCCTTCTCGACAGGCTACGGGAGACTGGCCGGCTATGGAAATGGCGTTGGCGATGGAGCTCCTCTGCGCCTTCAATCACCCTGCTCTCCGCCCTCAGTCCAACTCCTATTGCTCTGTTTTGGTTTGTTCTTGGGGGTTCATCGGAGGTTCTATGGGTGACAGCAGTGAGGCAGGGAAGAAAGACCTCGTGGGCCCCATCAGCGGTTTCCCTTGATTAAACAAATCCCACGGCCCCAAGCCAACCCCTCGAAATCCCATCTGAGCCGCACACAAGCCGACCCCACGAGACTCCAACCGAGCCGCGCCTGGCCGACCCCACCAGTCAGGCCAAGTGCGGGTCAAAGTAGGTTGACCAGAGGAAAACGAGCGTTTGGGCGATATGCGAGCAAACCAGGGCACAGAATAGAGAAACAGCGCGGGTATGGCACATATCGATAAAACTCAGCTAGGTATGGCACAAAACCAATTGACCCAATAAATAAACACTACTCTCAAACATTCTCATGTTGGATAACAAACACCATTCATTGTTGTAAGGCTACAAGAGCACCCTCTGAGTCGGAGTAAACTAACACCAACAACTTCATAAAGGGAATCACACACGGTGCACACACTGTCACCATTACACACGTGAATAACCTCAGAGATCATATTAACGTAACCTCTAGAGTGCATAATAGATAAAGAATAGCATCACATATTCAACTAGATTACAAAGCTCATGATCACATTAAGATCACATGGGAGAGAGAGATAAACCACATGGCTACCGTAGATCCCGCAGCCCCGGGGGAGACTACTCACTCCTCATCATAGGAGTCGGCAACGGCGATGGAGATGGTGGTCGAGTCGATGGAGATAGCTCCGGGGGCAATTCCCTGTCCCGGCAGGGTGCCGAAGCAGAGACTTTTGTCCCCCGAATCTTGTCTTCGATGGCGGCGGCGCTCTCGACCCGTGGAGGAAATATTGAACATCGTACGTGTGTTTTTAGATCAAGAGGTATTTATGGGCGAAAGGGCGATGTCGGTGGGCGCCCGTGGGACTTAAGTACTTTTATAAAAAATAATTCTTGGAACTTTTATTTTCAATTCCGAGAATATTTCCTTAAGTACTTTCCTGAAACTAAAAACAGCAGAAAACAGGGAACTGGCACTTTGGCATCTTGTTAATAGGTTAGTCCCGGAAAATGCATAAAACTATATAAAATGCATATAAAACATTTAATAACTTGATATAACATAGCATGGAACATAAGAAATTATGGATACGTTGGAGACGTATCAGTCGTCCACCTTCTTCACCACCGCCATGACGGGCTTGTCCCTATTCCACGACATGGGGATGTAGACTCCCCCCATGCCGTCCTCGATGCGGAAGGAGACGCACCCGGACCGCTCGAGGTTCGCAAAGCTCCGGTGCGCGTAGAAGCTCCTGAAGAGGGCCAAGTATGCCTCGCAGAGGTAGGCGAAGATGGAGAGGATCAGGATGGAGTTGGGGTGAAGATGGAGAAGCTGGATCTGGTAGAACTCCAGCACCGCCTCCAAGAATGGCGAGTATACAGGCACCAGCCCGGCGGTGATGGTGTGAAGGAAGGTGGTGTAAAACCCTTTCGGGAGCTTCCCGAGCTTTACGGCCCGGAGCACGGTGGCGTCGTGCTCGTTGGTCCGCCCTGCGACCAAGTGGCGGATCTTGTCCAGCGCCACCTCGTTACAGCGCTCCCCTATCAGCGCGCCGTCGAGCGCGGGCTCGCCAGGCGCGTCCGTGGAGGGCCTCGACATCGCCGCCTTGCCCTTTCCCTGGCCGGACTCATCTCCGGGAGAGGAAAAAGGACAAAGGAGCAAGGAGGAGCGCGAAAGGAAGAAAATTTCGCCAGAGCGCGCAGGCGGAGAAGGAAAGGTAGGAGGCTTGGAAGCGAAGAATGGGAGCAGTAACGGCTCCCCGCTCTGGCCCGCAAGCTTTATGTCGCGTCAGGAGCGGTTACCGGGGCGTGGTGGGACCTCCCACGACGCGCGCCCCTGAGATCGTGCGCTGCAGTTGCGCAACCGCGCGACGCGTGTCTCGGGTCGGCCGGACACTTTGGGCCCACGACGTTTCGCCTGAGCCCATGGGCTCCTCCACGCTCATCTTGGGCCCGGGGCTATTGTCGGCCCAGTGAGGACCAGGGTGTGCAGAGCCCACTCTCCACAGACCTCGCACGCGACATCACCGAAGAAATGACTAAGGACCAAGTCATCGCTTGGAGAGACCCTCGAGAGGCACGTCCTCGACAGGGCCTGAAGAGGAACTCCCTTCAGATGCTACTCTACAAGACTCCCCTCGCCTGGAGAGGAGTCAACGCATATCTCTCCACAAGGCCACCGGGGCCCTGTGGAGATACTTCGCTACGAAGCAACTTCTGCAGAGCGCACATGCTCTCTGTAGGGAGCGCATAGTGACGCAGACGTCTGCAGACAGTGACGTGGGCGCTGCAGTTGCAATTCTGGTGATTAAAGGGGTCATCAAAGCTGCGCCGCCCGAGCCAGACTACGAAGCTTTTCTCTTTTATGATAAAGCGGCCGGACGACGCAACGCTCACACGGCAACGTCACCGTGGGCTCCGCCACGACCTCTTCTGCGCCTGCTGGCCGTCCTGTGCGGACAGTGGTTTGCCGGCCACTACGGCTGGCTTTTGGACGGATGGACCGAGTCCATGAGCAATTCTGCTGTTGTGCACCCTACTCCTTCGCGCGCCAGTGCCATCTGGGAACTCATCCTCTGCATAAAGTGCAGGGATGAGGCCCGGGATGCCTATAAAAGGATTAGGAGCACCTCCGTAGCAAGAGATCGATCATCTGATGCCCTGGTGCACTAGCCTAGAGCATAGGATAGACAACCGGCTTGAGGAGGTAGAATGTCATAACTTCCCTCTTCGAGCTCCGCACTGCCAAAAGAGAGTACTCGGCAAGCTCATTGTACTGTAATCATCTGCAGTGCAATACAGACAAGCAGGAGTAGCGGTGTTACCTCCTCCTGAGTGTCATGAACCTAGGTACGGGTTGGTGTCCTTCTCTATCGTGCTGCTCCTCTTCAGTCTCAACGAGCTCCGTCGCCGTGCCTCTCGAGTGTTTCTTGACCCCCGCGTTCAGTCCCCCTTCGAACACTCCCTGAAGAGTGTGACTACCCCTGTTCCGTGGGAGTCACGCTCCGACAAGCAAATAGATGATTTGTTTAGTAAAGGAGCATATGGTTGACTAAGCACTGAATATGGTTAGAACTGAGTACATGAGGTAGCATTCAGCCATAAAAGCCACAAAGTACCGATACAAAGATGCATCTGGTACTACATTTCATGGTTTGAGCTAGCTAACTTCAGCATCAGATTACATGTTACGGATATAAAAATTTATTACAGGGCCATAGATAATAACTGTACTAAAATAACAGTACATTCTTGTAGGTCATCAGTTAAAATGTAAAAACAAAACCGAATAGTCATATGTAACTGGTAGAAAACGTTCATGCCTTCTCAAATTACTTCTCACTAATAGGTGATACAAGTGCTCTCGTCTAAGCTTCCTAATTCTAAGCTTCTCAATTTTCAAGCATTTCCTTTTATAAGCTAATGCAAATAATGACCATACGTAAGATTTAGAAAATAAAACTAAATCAATTAAACTTATTAATTAAGCTGAGATGAATTTGCGAATTAGATCAACCTAAAAATGCCACCTTAAAAGACAATGTTAACCTTGCTTATAATATGAACAGTGTCATGCTTGCTAGTTCAGAATTCAGATGTTTCAAATTAATCAACATGGACGTGGCAAATTAAATCAGTAGGAAAATAGATGGAAAACCATTGGGAAACAAACAAAGTGAAACATCGAATTTAAAAAAACAATGTGAAACATCTAACCAAAGTTAGATCTCCCGTTAAATCAATTTCACATGTGACCACAATTTCACAAAAAAATTCACATGTGATCACAGAATCTAAGGAATACCAGGTTAGACACTCCTGAATATGGAAGGTGAACACAAATGGTATGTTTTTTAATATAAGGATTGACTCTTTTAGTTGCAATCTGGAGGGAGCCACCGCCTCCTCCCTAGTCGTCGAGCGCCGGTCCCTCCTCCCATCGCCAGCGTCGACGCTGGCCTTGTCCCCGGTGTGTCTCCTCTCCCCTCTTGTCGGCCCAGTGGAGACTGGGGTATGAAGAGCCCACTCTCCCGAGGCCTCGCTCGCGGGCTGATCAAACGAAACGACTAAGGATCAAGCCACCGCTTGGAGAGACCATCGAGAGGGAAATCCTCTTGAGGGCCTGAAGAGGAAGCGAAGGCCAGAACAGGACCTGCGCTTCAACAGACCCTCCCAAGGCGATATGCGCCTGTCGGGAAGTCAACAGAAATAACTCCACAGGCCCCCTCGGGCCCGCGGGGAAGTTTCGCGGCCAAGGAAGTACGACAAGGCGCACACGGCCTCTGCCGTATTCGTAGAGTGACGCATGCGCTCCCTTTGCCGTTTTGGTGATAAAGTAGTCAATAAAGCCACGCCGCCTGCTCCAGGACAGCCAGGACCTTCCTCTCTGGTGATAAAGCAGCTGGACAGCACAACCCTCCAAGAAGATCGTCATTGTGGGCTCCACCCCAAAGACTGCAACCCATGCGAGCCGTTCTGCGCGGTCTGCATCCTGTCAGCCACCGCGCCCAACTTTATCGACGATGGACCGCGTCCATGAACGATCCCGCAGCGGTGGACTCCAACTCCTCCACGCCGCTGCCGCGTGGGAGCCCACCTTGGACGCCAAGCGCAAGGAAGATGCCTGCGGCGCCTATAAAAGGAGCAAGACCTCCACCGTAGAGGGGGTCGGCCAATTGCTTGGAGAACACTTGTAAAACCTAGCTCAACCAAGTAGAATAGCCTTCGGCTGGAGGAGGAAGAAGACCATTACTTCCCTCCCCAGGCACGAACTGCCTCAAGGGAGCCTTCGTCAAGCTCAGTTGTACTGTAATCCTCCACAGCGCAATACAGACAAGCAGAAGTAGCGGTTTACCTCCTCCTGAGGGCCGTGAACCTGGGTACGGGCTGGTCTCTATCTCTGTCGTGGGTGTTCCTCTCCAGGCCCGGCGAGCACCGTCGTCGTGCCTCTCGAGAGTCTTGACCTCCGTGTTCAATCCCCTTCACAAACTACTCTTCAGGAAGTGACCACCCCAGTTTCGAGGGAGTCACAACCCGACATTTGGCGCGCCAGGTAGGGGGAGTCACAACCCGACATTTGGCGCGCCAGGTAGGAAGATTGAGGCACGACCTTCGAGCCACCTCCGCGCCATGGCGAACACCCGTGCTACTCGTGCCGCCCGCGCCAACCGGCGCGCACCTGAAGGAGCACACGTCACGCCCGACGCCACGTCCACGCGCGCACGACGGGGTTGACCCCGCCATGAAGAACGCGCCAACTCAGGCCCTCATGTGGAAGAGCCCGAGCACAACTCCGAGCACCAGGAGGACGCGCAGTCGTCGCACCCGACGCGGCGCCCGAGCGGCTCCGTTGCAGGCATGACGGACCCCGCGCCGCACACCGCACTGCTCATGGCGCAAGAACTTCTCCGCTACCAGCCTACCGCTGAGGCCCACGAGCAGTGGCTGGAGCGCCTCAACCACCTCGTCGGTATCGCCACGACTCGCCAAACTCCGTCACAGTCTGTCGTGCACCCCTCCCTCGCGGGCACGGCTGCGCCAAACGCGCCTCCGCCTCCACCAGGGCCTGCACCGGCTGCGACGCAGAGGGCTGCCTCGCACGCGTCCTCGCCTCACGACTGCCTGATCCTGCAGCGCACCGCGCCAGACGCGCGCATGGGAATGAAGCTCCAGCGCAACCGCCAAAACCGGCTCGTGGAAGAAATCGGCCAGGCAGGCCAGCAGAACCGCAGCGCGGTGCAGCACGGGGTCGCCACGTACGCCACAGGCTGCATGGCGTTCACCCGCTCCCTGCGCCGCGTGGTATGGCCCCTGAAGTTCAGGCCGGCTCTCCCCAAGGGCTATGACGGCTCCAGCAACCCCATCGAGTTCCTGCAGCTCTACACCACCTCCATCCAGGCGGCAGGCGGAGATGACAAGGTCATGGCCAACTGGTTCTCCCACGCGCTTCGCGTCTCTGCGCTGTCATGGCTCAAGGGGACGTACGAGCGCGCGCTCACCCACAACGACCTGCACGCTGTGGTGCAGAAGAAGGATGAGACCCTCCGCAAGTACATCCAGCGCTTCAGCCAAGTGCGCAACAAGATCCCGAACATCCCTGACACTCAAGTCATCGCCGCCTTCCGAAAGGGCGTCACGAACATCAGGATGCTCGAGAAGTTGGGTATCCACGACAAGCTCACCTCTGTGATGAAGTTGTTCGACCTGGCGGACAAGTGCGCCAAGGCTGAAGAGGGACTCCTCTTCGTCAAGATGACCTCGAGAGGGGACGAGCACGCTGAGGTGTCCAGGAGCCAGAAGAAGAAGGAGGAGCCCAAGCGCAAGGCCACCACGGTCCTCGCGGCAGAGCCCGACGCGAAGGGCACCCACAGGGACTCTCCCAAGCCTGGGGAGAGAAAAGACGACCACCGCGCATTCTGCATCTACCACAGCAGGCGCGGTCACTCTACCGAGACTTGCTTCGACCTCAAGAGGCTGAGCAAGGAGCGCGAACAAGCAGAGGGCAGCAGCAGCCACGGTCGAGGCCGTGGCTACCGCGGAAGCGGGCGCAAGAGCGGCTACCAGAATCCATCTGGCAATCAGGCCAACGCTGCAGAGAGGAACGACAACCTCCCTGACGAGGAAGATGGAGGCTATCAAGCTCCAAGAGGCGCCATTGCCTGCATCCTCGGTGGGGCACAGGTGCCCAAATCGAACAATCAGGTCAAGCAGTTCGCTCGCGAGCTCATTGCCGCCCTCCCCAGCCTCGAGACCTCCAGGCCCCTTAAGTGGTCGCAGTACACCATCGCCTTCGATGCTCAGGACCACCCCAAGTCCACCAAGACTGTTGGAACCCTCCCGCTGGTCTGCAGCCCCACCATCGACAACATCGCCGTCTCCAAGACACTCATTGATGGTGGAGCAGGCCTGAATGTCATCTCCATTGAGACGTTCGAAGCGCTTCAAGTGCCCTACGAACGGCTCATGCCCTCTAGGCCCTTCACGGGAGTCACCAGCGGCTCGATCGAGCCTCGGGGGTAGGTCAGGCTTGCCGTCACCTTCGGCAGCGAGGAAAACTACCGCACCGAGCACATCGACTTGGATCATATAAGTCTCGCATTTTCCAGTTAGATGAAATATCACAGTACAATGTCAAATTTATTATAACCGAGAACGAATGCTCCAAAAACTATATTCGTTACAACTTTGCATAGCTGAAACGCTAGCTAAATAAATAGATAGTTCACAAATTATTTCAGAGTTCATACGCAAATTCTAATGATAACATGGAGCTACATCATCTCCATGAAGCCACAGGCAATCATACTGGTTGTAACTCGAAGACGACCCCCTTACTCCTCATCCGAACAATCTGCAAGGTTTAGTTGCAGCCCAGCTATAAAGGGTCAGCACATTGAATTGTGGTGACAAGTGACTTTAATTTCTAATATTCTTCTAAGCTATATCTATATGATTATTTGGCTGGTGGAGCTCGAACTATTGCACAAAGAAAGTTTTCTCCTACTTTTGGTAACCTCTTTTTGAAACAATATTCTTCTCTTTATAAGACATCTCGGGACAAGTCCATGTCCCCTACCCATGTTCACCCATCAAATTTTATTAAGAAATTAGGATGAAGAGATTTTCAGAAGACAACCCTGTGTACTCACTCAATTTGTTCGATGCCGGGGACACGGCTAGGATCGTAGGTTTTAACTCTCGAGAGTGTGTGCACTTTCACCATTTGACTCAATCAACCCAAACTATCCTCTACACTGATTTAGTGAGAAGGAAAAGGAGAAGATCAAGACGAGACTTTTCAGAAGTTGCTTTCCCATGGTCATACTAAGAGATTACCACCATCCTATCACCCCTACCACCATCAATCTCTAGACCCAGGTCCACATAAACTTACTCCATCAAGACAGAGCCCAAATTGACCAATGGTTGCACGATAAGCAACTAAACTCAGTGTAAACTTAAATCTCATAGCCCTGGGTGGCCTTCCACAAGTGAGCAAACTCAGGTCGCCGCAGACCTGGCCCCTGAGTAGCCACTCAACTTGAAACCTCCTCGTTCGAACCAATCCACCCAGGTGGTAAATTAATTTGGTGGAACTTTTCCTTTATCACATCAACCATAAAACAATCATTTTTGCAGCATATACTTCCACTAAATTATAATAGGTGTCTAACTGGAATTTCTAAAGGGGTAACCTAACAGGTTTGCATAGCATACCACAATTCTCACAAAAACCTATCATGCATACTAATTTGCAAATACTGCTAAAAAATACTAGTAATGCAATAGAATAAAAATAGTAGGTATTTTATGAAGTCACTTGCCTTTGGAAATTTGTCGTTTCTCACACACTCTTATCCAAGTCAAACGTTGCTCCCCGTTTCAAACTATACATTAAAGTGCATCCAATAAACAAGAAATCCAACAAGCATATAACAATCAAATAATCAAACAAGTGTAATTAAGGCTTAGAAGTGGATTTGGTCAAGGGTGTCACATAATTCAATTTGCAAAAAGAATTAATGTGATTGCGTTTAGGGTATTGTCATTTAGGTCCCGGGTATGGTCTGAAGTCAAATTGGACATTTTCATTTTGAAAGGATTGAAAGGGTGATCAAAAGATCCTAATGAATTGGTCTTTAAAAGTTTACATAAAAGAAAGGTCATGATGGTTTCAACACCGTCTACATTCAAGGATTTCTTAGTTTTATCATACTTAAACATTTTAATTTCCCAAATTAAATGTTCATAGTATGAAATAAATAACTTAGTTATTTGCACTAGCATAAAGTTTTAAATCACCTTTTTATTAGCATCTAAATAAACAATAACATTTATAAACACCTATAAATGTACTAACATCATTAAAAAGTTTTTTTTAAACACCACTTACATATTAATGTTATGTAATAATTTGGTTAACATGTATTTAAGTTTCTCTGAACAAGGACAATTATTTATGACATTTGTGCAAACGAAATAATTTAAACATATTAATAAATATTTACACTATGCCCAAGTTAACCAGAATAAGTTTCTGATTTTTAAATTCATTTTAAATTATCCAATCTTTAATTAGATTAGTGCATCATTATTCTTCTAATCTTAAGCTTTCCAAAAATATTTTATTTGGAAATTTTGGACTTATAAATTTAAAACTAAGTCAAAAATGCTCAAACTCTTAGTTTGAAAATTGAATCTATTTAGACTATTCAAATTTGAAATTTAAAAGTTCCAGCAGATTCTACTTGTCGAGGGCTTTAATTTGATATAACATTTGTCCAATTTGGGTCAAGGGTTAAAAAGTTATGATAAATCTAAGTGGCAGGGGCTTTTCTGCAAAACAGACAATTTAATTCTATTTGGAAATAAAACAGAAAAAAGCTGGCCATATGGCGTGCTACGATTGGCTAGGCTCGGACTCGGTCGCGGCTCGGCTTCGGCTCGGCTTAAGCCGTTGCTCGGCTCGGCCGATCTGGTTCGTCAGATCAAGATCCGACGGATCACAACGACGCGTACCGCTTTGATCAAAGGATATAATCCTACGCGTAGAAATTAGATCGAACGGCCAGGGAGCGTTGACCTTACCGTGGCGGCGCTCCGGTGGCCGGAGTTGAGGAGGACGGCGGTGCGCGGCTTGGTCGAGGACGCCGGCGACGCTCCGGTTTCCTCCTGGACTCGGCGAGGCGACGAGGAGGTGCAGCGCGTGACGAGGAGCTCAATGGTGCAGGCGGCGCCGTCGATTTCTTCCCGTACGCACGTGATGGCGTGGGTGGAGGTGTTCGGCTGCCGGCGCACTCCGGCGACGCACGCGGTGGCTCACTTCTACTGCAGAAGAGAGGTGGGGAAGGGGTGAGAAGTTGCGCGCGGCTGCGGTGAAAGAGCTGGACACGGTCTCGGACAGAGAGGTGTCTCACCATGCCGGGAAAACGGAGAAACGCGCGGCTGCGGCCGAGCGACTCCGGCGAGCGGCAACGGCAGCCTGGCGGCGCTCCGTTAGGGGTTTTTGGGGGCAAACGAACCGCGGCGTCGGGGACTTTATATGGGGCCAGAGAATGGGAACAAATCCCGTAAGAAATGCGCTGATTTTGAATGAATTTGGGAGAGGATTTCGGCCGGATATCTCGGACGGAGGTTGAAGATGATGACGTCATCCCTGACATCATCCCGATATTTAATTTTCTGTTTTATTCCATTTTATTCATATCTTTTGATTTAGAGGTCCAAATCAAGTCAAATTAATTTCTAAAATTTCTAAAAATCATATCTTCTGTTTTAACATTTTTCAAAAAATCAAATTTTAAATATTGGTTAAATACAAATTTGGCATTTTTTGTCAAATTTACATTATGGCTTTAATAAGATCATTTGTGGTTAAATAAACTTTTGGATAACAACACAAATACTTGTATATGAAATAAGTTATTTTAAACTCCTTTTTCAAACAATATCATTTTTGTCTTTAGTCAAATAGTAATTCATCTCACAGTGGTATTTGAAAATGAAATGGAAATTATATTGTACTCATTTTCAAACCAAGATACTTTGTGCCGAAATTAGTCTTAAATGTGTTAAATCATTTGAAACTCCATAATATATATTTAGGAAGTATTTATTTTAATTTCATTTCTTATGTTGAATTTATTAAGGAAATCTTTCATGTTTTCATGGTAAATGAAATAATTAAAATCAATCAAATGCATATTTGGAACATCAAACTAATTATAAATATATACACTCTTAGTATATGAAATCCAAGGTGGTGAGTTAATAAAATTGGTTTTAAACTAAGATAAATGCATGACCACTATTTTAGTAAATAGACCTTGCTTTAAAAATGTTACAACATTATTTTAACGTGGTAACTTTAGATTATTTCAAGCACTTTGCAATTATGGTTTTGGGTTTATCAAGTCAAGCCTAAATGTTTATAAACACATACTTAAAATGAAACCTTCTTATTACAGAAAATGGTTTGAGAGTTTGTAAAATATTTGTCAAATTATATTTTGAGGTTTAAGAAATAAAATGGATAATAAAATGTTTAACCTGAACCCACTTTTGAAAATAATGTTTACTTGAGATATTTGAAATATTAAACTTTTTCAATATGCTTGAAGTCTTTTATAGTTGGTTTTCTTTTGCATTTTTAATATTTTATTTTAATATTTTTTTTAAAATTTTAGTGATTTTTAAACATTCCAAGATATTGGGATGTTACAGACGACCACCCTTAAAAGGAATCTCGTCCCCGAGATTCGAGAATGCTAGAAAGATTATTTGGGTTTGGACAAACAGGTTTAAAGCATCTGGGTGGCTACCACCCTTAAAATAATTCCAAGTCATACAAACAGCACATCAAGCAATCAAACATGTTCACAGCTCAAGGTTCAAAACCACTAAATTTTAATAATCCTGAAACTTGAAGTGTTTAAATCTCAAATCTGAAAATGATTTAGGTTCCAAAACAAACACGCGGGTACTGTCATATCACATTTTGATCGGTCAATACACTAAATTGATACGATAAGCTAAATAAGATAAATGGTGGTCCCTCTAACGTTGCTTGAATTGCTTCACTTATTCCTCTTTGATATCACGCTTCCGCTTCATTGCGTGGTTATCCACCACATGTGTGACTTCTTCCTCACTTGACTCTTCAAAAAGCACCTCTTCGGGGTCTTCTTCCTCCTGTTCTTCCTCCTTTATAGGTGCGGGTACAGCCACATCTCCAGTGCCATTGTCACCTCCTTCTTCAGCTACCGGCGGTGGTGGTGGAGGTGGGTTGAGTTGTGCCTGTAGTGCGGCAATCTGCTCATCTTTGTCAAGGTTCTGCAACTGTAGGTCATGGATGTGTTCCTCCATATGGACAATAAGGGTTTCAGAAGTCTGGAGTTCTTGGGTTTTTGCGTGTATGACGGCTCGGCATGATCCGCGATGTCATAAGCTCGTTGAACCTTCCTGGTCAGGCAGTTGATGAGAAAATCTAAGTCTTCGAACATTTTGTTGATGATGGGCAGGTCCAAGCGATTTCCCGTGTGAGCCAACGAGTGGCCAAGTGCATCTCGCTTCCCAAAGGCACGGAAGGGCGATTCCGGTGCTAGATTGTTGCGATACTTGTAACACAAACGGGCCATTAATTCCACCATAGCTATGTTCACTCCTTCAATCCACTCTGGGTAGTAGGTGACATAGTCCACGGGCTCGAAGTCTGGCATCGTGGAATCTGGGGTCATGATTGTGCGGATTTCCCAACGCGTCACATTAGGTATGTCGGTCTCCTCCTTCTTCCTCGGAAATAGGGCGGTGGTAGCTTCAATTGACTTGTCAACCTGGACAGCTGCCTCCCAAAGATGAAATCCGACAAAACACCAGCATACGCGGTGTCAGTGTACTCTCCCATCTAAAATTTTGTAAAGGTAAGAGTATTAGAATTAAAGTTAAAAGTAAAAGATACAAGACAAGAAAATTAATGTAAAAATAGAAAAGTAACTTTTCCAAAGAAATGAGGATACTGGAACTAGCTTCTGGGGTCCAAGGATACCTCCGCCTTTCACTTTCATCTAGTATATTTAAAAATGTTTGACTTTTGGTCTCTGTCCAATCCTTGGGGTTTCGAGTCTACAGGCAACATTCGTGCTCTGATACCATCTGTAGCACCCTTGCTTAAGAAAGCAGTGGTGTATATGAATCGTGCAGAAGACTTGGATCATATAAGTCTCGCATTTTCCAACAAGATGTAATATCACAGTACAATGTCAAATTTATCCAAAAACGAATGATCCAAAAACTATATTCCTTACAACTTTGCATAGCTGAAACGCTAGCTAAATAAATAGATAGTTCACAAATTATTTCAGAGTTCATACGCAAATTCTAATGATAACATGGAGCTACATCATCTCCATGAAGCCACTGGCAATCATGTTGGTTGTAGCTCGAAGACAACCCCCTTACTCCTCAACCGAACAATCTACAAGGTTTAGTTCCAGCCTAGCTATAAAGGGTCAGCACAATTGAATTGTGGTGGCAAGTGACTTTAATTTCTAATATTCTTCTAAGCTATATCTATATGCTTATTTGGCTGGTGGAGCTCAAAGATATTGCGCAAAGCAAGTTTTCTCCTACTTTTGGTAAACTCTTTTTGAAACAATATTCTTCTCTTTATGAGACATCTCGGGACAAGTCCATGTCCCCTACCCATGTTCACCCATCAAAGTTTTATTAAGAAATTGGGATGAAGAGATTTTCAGAAGACAACCTTGTGTAGTCACTCAATTTGTCCGATGCCGGGGACACGGCTAAGATCTTAGTTTTTAACTCTCGAGAGTGTGTGCACTTTCACCATTAGACTCAATCAACCCAAACTATCCTCTACACTCATTTAGTGAGAAGGAAAAGGAGAAGATCAAGACGAGACTTTTCAGAAGTTGCTTTCCCATGATCATACTAAGAGATTACCACCATCCTATCACCCCTACCACCATCAATCTCTTGGCCCAGGTCCACATCAACTTACTCCATCAAGGCAGAGCCCATATTGACCAATGGTTGCACGATAAGCAGCTAAACTCAGTGTAAACTTAAATATCATATCCCGGGTGGCCTTCCACAAGTGAGCAAACTCAGGCCGCCGCAGAACTGGCCCCTGAGTAGCCACTCTACTTGAAACCTCCTCGATCGAACCAATCCACCCAGGCGGTAAATTAATTTAGTGGAAATTTTCATTTATCACATCAACCATAAAACAATCATTTTTGCAGCATATACTTTCACTAAATTATAATAGGTGTCTAACTGGAATTTCTAAAGGGGTAACCTAACAGGTTTGCATAGCATACCACAATTCTCACAAAAACCTATCATGCATACTAATTTGCAAATACTGCTAAAAAATACTAGTAATGCAATAGAATAAAAATAGTAGGTATTTTATGAAGTCACTTGCCTTTGGAAATTTGTCGTTTCTCACACACTCTTGTCCAAGTCAAACGTTGCTCCCCGTTTCAAACTATACAGTAAAGTGCATCCAATAAACAAGCAATCCAACAAGCATATAACATTCAAATAATCAAACAAGTGTAATTAAGGCTTAGAAGTGGATTTTGTCAAGGGTGTCACATAATTAAATTTGCAAAAAGAATTAATGTGATTGCGTTTAGGGTATTGTCATTTTGGTCCCGGGTATGGTCTGACGTCAAATTGGACATTTTCATTTTGAAAGGATTGAAAGGGTGATCAAAAGATCCTAATGAATTGGTCTTTAAAAGTTTACGTAAAAGAAAGGTCATGATGGTTTCAACACCGTCTACATTCAAGGATTTCTTAGTTTTATCATACTTAAACATTTTAATTTCCAAAATTAAATTTTCATAGTATGAAAGAAATAACTTAGTTATTTGCACTAGCATAAAGTTTTAAATCACCTTTTTAATAGCATCTAAATAAACAATAACATTTATAAACACCTATAAATGTACTAACATCATTAAAAAGTTTTTTTTAAACACCACTTACATATTAATGTTATGTAATAATTTGGTAAACGTGGATTTAAGTTTCTCTGAACAAGGAGAATTATTTATGACATTTGTGCAAAGGAAATAATTTAAACATATTAATAAATATTTACACTCTGCCCAAGTTAACCAGAATAAGTTTCTGATTTTTAAATTCATTTTAAATTATACAAACTTTAATTAGATTAGTGCATCATTATTCTTCTAATCTTAAGCTTTCCAAAAATATTTTATTTGGAAATTTTGGACTTATAAATTTAAAACTAAGTCAAAAATGCTCTAACTCCTAGTTTGAAAATTGAATCTACTTGTCGAGGGCTTTAATTTGATATAAAATTTGTCAAATTTGGGTCAAGGGTTAAAAAGTTATGATAAATCTAAGTGGCAGGGGCTTTTCTGCAAAACAGACAATTTAATTCTATTCGGAAATAAAACAGAAAAAAGCTGGCCACGTGGCGTGCTACGATTGGCTAGGCTCGGACTCGGTCGCCGCTCGGCTTCGGCTCGGCTTAAGCCGTGGCTCAGCTCGGCCGATCTGGTTCGTCAGATCCAGATCCGCCGGATCACAACGACGCGTACCGCTTCGATCAAAGGATCTAATCCTACGCGTAGAAATTAGATCGAACGGCCAGGGAGCGTTGACCTTACCGTGGCGGCACTCCGGTGGCCGGAGTTGAGGAGGACGGCGGCGCGCGGCTCGGTCGAGGACGCCGGCGACGCTCTGGTTTCCCCGCTCGACGAGGAGGTGCAGCGCGCGACGATGAGCTCGATGGTGCAGGCGGCGCCGTCGATTTCTTCCCGTACGCACGTGACAGCGTGGGCGGAGGTGTTTGGCTGTCGGCGAACTCCGGCGACGCACGCGGTGGCTCGCTTCTACTGCGGAAGAGAGGCAGGGAAGTGGTGAGAAGTTGCGCGCGGCTGCGGGGAAAGAGCTGGGCACGGTCTCGGACAGAGAGGTGTCTCACCTCACCGGGAAAACAGAGAAACGCGTGGCTGCGGCCGAGCGACTCCGGCGAGCGGCAACGGCGGCCTGGCGGCGCTCCGTTAGGGGATTTTGGGGGCAAACGAACCGCGGCGTCGGGGGCTTTATATGGGGACAAAGAATGGGAACAAATCCCGTGAGAAATGCGCTGATTTTGAATGAATTTGGGACAGGATTTCGGCCGGATTTCTCGGACAGAGGTTGAAGATGATGACGTCATCGCTGACGTCATCCCGATATTTAATTTTCTGTTTTATTCCATTTTATTCATATCTTTTGATTTAGAGGTCCAAATCAAGTCAAATTAATTTCTAAAAATTTCTAAAAATCACATCTTTGTGTTAAACCAATTGTGGTCATGTTTTTAACATTTTTCAAATGATCAAATTTAAAATAATGGTTAAATACAAATTTGGCAATTTTTGTCAAATTTGACATTATGGATTTAATAAGATCATTTGTGGTTAAATAAATTTTTGGATAACAACACAAATACTTGTATATGAAATAAGTTATTTTAAACTCCTTTTTCAAACTAAATCATTTTTGGCTCTAGTCAAATAGTAATTCATCTCACAGTGGTATTAGAAAATGAAATGGAAACTATATTGTACTCATTTTCAAACCAAGATACTTTGTGCCAAAATTAGTCTTAAATGTTTTAAATCATTTGAAACTCCATAATATATATTTAGGAAGTATTTATTTTCATTTCATTTCTTATGTTGAATTTATTATGGAAATCTTTCATGTTTTCATGGTAAATGAAATAATTAAAATCAATGAAATGCATATTTGGAACATCAAACTAATTATAAATATATACAGTCTTAGTATATGAAATCCAAGGTGGTGAGTTAATAAAATTGGTTTTAAACTAAGATAAATGCATGACAACTATTTTAGTAAATAGACCTTGCTTTAAAAATGTTACAACATTATTTTAACGTGGTAACATTAGATTATTTCAAGCACTTTGCAATTATGGTTTTGGGTTTATCAAGCCAAGCCTAAATGTTTATAAACACATACTTAAAATGAAACCTTCTTATTACAGAAAATGGTTTGAGAGTTTGTAAAACATTTGTCAAATTAGATTTTGAGGTTTAAGAAATAAAATGGATAATAAAAACCACTTTTGAAAATAATGTTTACTTGAGAAATTTGAAATATTAAACTTTTTCAATATGCTTGAAGTCTTTTATAGTTTGTTTTCTTTTGCATTTTTAATATTTTATTTTAATAAAAAGAAAAGTTTTAAATTTAGTGATTTTTAAACATTCCAAGATATTGGGATGTTACAATATGCAACGCCTAGCAGGCTACATGGCCAGTTTGGGTAGATTCACTTCCAAGTTTGGTGAGAGAGCTCTGCCGTTCTTCAAGATCATGAAAAGAACTGGCACTTTCAAGTGGATTCCTGAAGCGGAAAAAGCATTTGAGGATTTGAAGAGGTACTTGGCCAGCCCACCAGTCATGGTCGCCCCAAGGACAGGCGAGCACCGGAAGCTGAATCTATCAGCCACTCCACAGACCGCCAGTGTCGTCCTTGTGGTAGAAAGGGAAGAGCCAGTCCTCCACAAGAAGAGTGCAACCACTCCAAAGCCAAAAACGCTTGATGAAGAGCTTGGCGAAAGAACATGCCCCACAAACCCACCGCCAGTCCCAAAGCCACAGGCGGAGCCTGCCCCAAGTCCACCGCTACAGGACAATCTCGCCAGGGAGCCTGAAGAGCCTCCACAGGCCAACCCTCTCGAGGGCTCTCCACAGGCCAGCCCCCTTGAGAGCCCTGCAGAGCCTCCTCAGGCAGAGTGCGCCAAGACTAAACTGACAACCCTTGTCGAGCATCCAGTCTACTTCGTCAGCACAGTACTGCGCGATGCTCGCAAGCGGTACACAATGCAGCAGAAGCTCCCCGTCGCGCACCTCATCGCCTCAAGAAAAATGTGACACTACTTCTAGGGGCACCCCATCACGGTGGTCACCTCTTTTCCCCTGGAGCAGATCCTGTGCAACCCTAACGCCAGAGATCATGTCGCAGGATGGAATATAGAGCTACAGCCATTCAGTTTGCGCTTCGATACCACAAGGGTAATCATAGGAAGAGCACTGGCGGACTTCGTCGCCGAATGGACTGACCCAACACCTGAAGAGCCTCTAGGAGAAGAAAAAGATCCCTCTGGAGACAAAATGCCCAGCCACTAGACCATGAAGTTTGATGGAGCTTTCGCTTGTCGACACGGTGGGGCTGGTGTGGTCTTGACCTCACCAAAGGGCGACAAGCTCTATTACGCGGTCCAGCTGTGCTTCGGAATCGACAAGATCTCCAACAATATTGCCGAGTACGAAGGCTTGCTCGCGGGCCTACGTGCCGCAATTGCCCTAGGCATCAAGCACCTGCTCATCAAGGGCGACTCCCAACTGCTCATCAACTTTTCCAACAAGAGCTACAAGCCTAAGGACGACCACATGGCCGCATACCTTGAGGAGTTCCGCAGGCTTGAGAAGTACTTCAGGGGTATGGAGCTCATGCACATCCCAAGAAAGGAAAATCAAGAGGCCGATGACATCGTCAAGCACGCATCAAAGAGGCAAGCTCAGCTGCCAGGCGTCTTTCAAGAAAGACTTGTCAAGGCATCCATAAAACAGCCTCAAGTGGCCATGCCCGCAAGCACAGACGAAGCGCTCCCGCCACCACCTACAGTCGGGCCTCCCGATTGTGGGCCCCCTACAAGGGAACGTCTGTTGCTCACAGCGGCGCATCAAGAAACATGATAGATTGACGAGATCAAAGACTACCTCGCCAAAGGGATCCTTACCGAGAAAGATGTTGAAGCTGAGCGAATTGCCCGCCAGGCAAAATCTTACCACATCCTCGAAGGAAATCTCTACCGCAAGCGCCCAAACGGCATCGCGCTCAAATGTGTCCCCCCATGAAGAAGGCAAAATGCTGATCAAAGACATCCACATCGGAGAGTGCGGCCACCACTCGTGCGCCCGCACCCTCGCAGGAAAAGTCTTCATGAGCGGCTTCTACTGGCATCAAGCACTTCAGGATGCAGTTGACATCGTTCAAGCATGTGAAGCTTGCCAATTCCACGCCAAGCAAATCCACCAACCTGCGCTGGGCCTACAAACCATTCCGCTCTCCTGGCCATTCGCGGTCTGGGTGCTGGACATCCTGGGACCATTCCCAACGGCGCAAGGGGGATACCGCTACCTCTTTGTGGCGATGGACAAGTTCACTAAGTGGCCCGAAGTGGAGGCGACGCGCACAATTCCAGCAGGCGCGGCGGTGAAATTCATCAGAGGCCTGGTCTGCCGCTTCGGAGTGCCTAACCGCATCATCACCGGCAATGGCTCGCAATTCAGCAGTGGCATCTTAAGAGCTTACTGTGAAAGGATGGGCATCAAGCTCTGCTTCGCCTCAGTCGCTCATCCACAAACAAATGGACAGGCCGAGCGAGCAAACGCAGAAGTCCTCAAGGGCCTAAAGACCAGGACCTTCGACATCCTCAAAGGCCACGGCAAGGGCTAGATCAGCGAGCTCCCTTCGGTGCTCTGGTCCATCCTCACAACGCCACCCAAGCCTACAGGGGAAACACCATTCGCCCTTGTCTATGGAGCCGAAGCAGTCCTCCACACAGAGATAAAGCATGGATCCCCACGGGTCCTTGCCTTTAACGAGGACCAGCAAGAGGACCTCCACAACGATGACCTGCTGCTTCTCGAGGGACTACGACGTCGTGCCGCCCTCCGGGCGGCCAAATACAAGCAGGACCTGTGACGCTACCACAGCCGCAATGTGCGCTGGCGCACCTTGGAGACAGGCGATCTCATCCTCAGGCGAATGCTCTCCAGGGAAGGCCTCCACAAGCTGTCACCAATGTGGGAAGGTCCTTACAGGGTCACCCACATCGCTAGGCCTGACGCGGCTCGTCTCGAGACTCAAGACGGCATCCCCGTCAAGAACCCATGGAACATCATGCACCTACGCAAGTTCTACCCGTGATCATTGTCACGCCCGTGATCATTGTCACGTCAAGACATCTGACGGAAGAGGCAGCTTACGGCTCAACCTCCAAGCATTTTTGTCTCCAGAAGGATGAAAAGAAAAACTTGATGATTGTCACGCCCGTGATGATTGTCACGTAAATACATCTGGCGGAAGAGGCAGCTTACGGCTCAACCTCGAAGCATTTTTTGTCTCTAGAGGTTAAAAGCTCATGGTTTAAACCTCCAAGCTCCAAAGGCTTCTCTCGAGGGTCAACCCTCCGAGCTCTCCATGTAACGAGCCACCTCAGGACGTTGAGAGTCTCTGACACTAATGGGTGGTCCCCATGCCTCGACATGGTCAAAACATTTACTTGGCAACTCCAAGCATAATGATACAATTTCGTTACTAAGTGAACTTAGCGCTACGGCGCCGTTATGTAATATTTGGTGGTGAGTTTTATTTACGCATTACTTCATTGAAATGTGCGTTTATATCTCTCCACTTGTGCACCTCACGAGCGGGGGCTGAGTACGGTGCCAGTGCCTCAAATGACACACCAACAACACTGGAAAATCCAAGGATCCGAGCTCTGGCTGGAGGGCAAGCTCCCACAAACACGCCATCTCTATAAAGGACCTTGGTACTTACTCTCCTCGCGAGGAAAGCCTGAGGGACCTATAAGCCCACACGAGTCCTCTGTACCGTGCACCAGCGTTTGGGTTCGCCCCTCTAACATCTACAGGGAAGAAATGCTCCCGCAAGCCCGAGGAGGCATCCGGGAGCGATCCCTCAAGAGGACCTCCTCGCCAGGCAAAACAAAACCTCTACAGGGCAAAAGCCTCGACAAGCTAAGTCTCGCACCCGTTCCTCGAGAGTTTTTCCCCCGCAAGCGCACGTTTGCCCCTCTAGCGACTTCGCTTTCCCATATACTTCATGGACTACTCGTACGTCTAAGGGGGGCACTTGAGCAGCGCGACTCAGGGCTCCTACCTCTCCTAGGCCTAAACTCCCCCCGGCCTTGTAGAGTCATTGCTCTAGCATACCAAAGTGGCGGAGTCATGGCACGAAGAGATGGGTCCTAACGACGCAGAGAACAAATAGGCATGAAGATAAGTCCTAAGGGACCTCTCGAGGGGCAAGTAAGCAAGAAGAAAATTGTAAACAAGAGTATATTACATGCCCAAAAGTCGCAAATGTCTAAACATAAAATTGTTTCAGATACAAGCGCACACAGGCGCAATGACAGCTTCTTAGGCGGAATCGCCGTCATCCTGCACCTCCTCCACTTCGCCCTCCTCGGTCTCAGCAGAGGCGGTCTCCTCCTTGCTGTCCTCTACAGTGACCTCCGCGCGCCTGAAGCGGTTGCAGAAGACGTCGACTTGCTCACGGAGGGAGTTGGAGACCCGCCGCACGTCCTCCCCTTGACGAGCCTCCGTCACTGTGGAGAGGTCGAAGCCCGGTGTGAGGATCCTGACGTTCGTAAAGATGCGGTCAACGACCACCCCTAGGAGCTGCCGACTCTCGTCCTCTATGACCTCGCGGAGCTCAGCGACAGGGACCTCGAGCACCGAGAAAAGCTGGTCGAAGTAGACCAAGTACATGGCAGCATCGCCACGGCCCCGGACCTCAGCGTGCGGCGCGTCCGCGCCAAGCTGGGCGGCGAGCTCGTTACCCCGGGCAACCAGCGCTTCGAACATGCGCTCCCGCTGCCTCGTGAGCGCACGTGCCGCCGCGGCAGTGTCCGCAGCCTCCGTCGCCTGCTCCATCGCGGGGGCCACCTGCTCCTCCACGTCCTTGGCCAGGGTGTTGAGGTCATGGATGGCCTCGCTGCGGGCCTCCTCCGCCCGGCATCGACCGTCCTTGGCGCGCTTGAGGCGGTTTTCTAGCTTGGAATTGGCCTTCTCAAGCGCAGCAATCCGCTGAGCATCGGTGGCGTGCCGGACCTTGAAGCGATCCTCCTGCTTCGGGGCCAAGTCGCGGTACTCTTGTGATTTGGTCAGCATGTACTGCTTGTCGCGCTCCACAAGTGCGTCCTCCTCCTCTTTCTTCTTCTCAGTATACCGCTGCTCGAAGCGCTCATAAGCACGCTTCTGGGCAGCGACATTCTCGTCGTACTGACAGAGCGCCTGGGCCAGGTCCGCCTCGCGCGCCTCGAGCTCTTCGCGCTGAGTGGCGAGCGCGCTCTCCGCCTGAAGCCGCTGCTCGTCGCGCAGCCGCACCTCCTTCTCCTTGAGGGCCAGCTGCCGATCGCGCTCGGCGAGGCTCTTGCGGTCCTCCTCCAGAGTCTCCTGCGCGGACCGGTGGGCGGAGAGGAGCTGGGTCTCCAGATGGCCCAGCTCGTGGCGTTTTTGCACCAACGTGCCCTCCATGGCTTCACGCTCAGCTGTCGCCACAGACAGGAGTTTGGCAGCGGCGTCACGCTCCGCCTAGAGGGGCGCGAGAAGCTCAGAGGCGTCGCGGATGCCCCCCTCGCGGATCTCCTTGGTGAAGCGGATGGACTCCTCGAGCGCGGCCTGCAGTGCCAGGTCCTCTTGACGACGAACCTCGACGGCCGTGTTGAAGGACGTCCACGCTCTCGCCAGCTCCTCGCGCTGCTGAGCGAGCTGTATGTCCTCGAGGGCGAGTTGTGCCTCCAAGCCCTCCAGGGACTCCCTCACGAGGCGAAAGGCGACCTCGCGGTGCCCCGCGCTCCAGTCCCAGGTCTTGATGTGTCAAGGGCCCAGCCCCTGAGTCGAGGCCCGAGAGCCTGGCCCCGGAGCGCGCTCGGGGGCTAGGCTGCACTCCGTCCCCGGCCGCGTCAGCAGCCCCCTCGACGCCTGCACCAGCCTAGGTCTCATTCCCAGCCGCGGGATGGGGAGGAGAAGAAGGAGCCCCTCCTGCAGACTCGTCCACACCTGGCGGCTTCTGGCCCGCCTCGACCTCTAACTGCGCGGGAGGCGTGGACACACGAGCCGGAGTTGGCTCGCGCGGCGGAGTTGTCTCGCGCGGAGGCGTGACCACGCGAGGAGGAGTAGGAGCGCGAGGAGGAGTGGCAGTCCTCTCCTCTGGAGCCTTCACCACCATTGGCTCAGGAGGAGGTGCAGAGGCCTCCGGGCGAGGCGCGGCCTCATCCGCCCGAGGCGCAGTCGCCTCCCCTTGAGGCCCCTCCTCAGTAGGGCCTGTGGAGGCCGTCTCCAAAGGCCTCGTGGCCTCTTCAGCCACGGCCTCATCCGTGGCTCTCTTCACATCTGCTGCCTTGCGAAGCTTACGGCGCTTCGCAGGGACAAGATCACTGGCAAGAACCAAGAAAAGACCTTCAAGAGAGGATAAAGCGAAAAAGAAACAGGAGTCAAATGACCAAGTGCCAGGAACACTTACCCGGACGGTGGAGCGCCAGTGTCGACCCACGCGAGGCCTGGCGAGCGCCAGGAGGGCGTGGTCCGGGCGCCTGACCCCTCCAGAGGCGCCACCGCTTTCCTCTTGGAGGGGACGTCGGACGGCCTCGCCCCAGAGCGGTCCACGGACGCCTTGGTGCTTGGCTCGCGCCTCCCCGGAGTGGCCTCCGCGTCGGAGGCCTCCCTCTCCACGTCCTCCTCCCCCACGAGGCGCGAGGGCGCCACCACGAAGGCGTCATCATCGCCTGACGAGATGTCGCAAATCTCGTCAGTAAATGGCTCTACCGTCGTAGAGGACACCTTCCATGCCGCGGCCTCCTCCTCGCCTAGCCCAGCTCCCAAGGGCGAGGGAGAGTCCGCTCCCGCTGCTTCCCGCGCCACCGGCACGGGCACCTCCATCCCCGCCTGGCCTGCCGGGGTAAACAGGGTCATCCCCTCCAAAATGGCCATGCGCTCAGTCATGTTATATTGGTGGAGGAGTTGGAGCATGACAGGGAGCTGGTCCGCGGCAGGCACCACCGGGTTGATGAAGAGCGCCGACAGGACGTTATCGACGGCGTCCTTGTCGTTGTCCTCGCGGTGGAGCCGCATCTTGTTGTTCGGCTCGGAGTACATCCACATGGGCACCGAGTGTGCCTGGAGGGGAGCGATGCGGCGCGTCACGAAATCCGCCACAATGATCTGCCCCATGAGGCCCTCCTCACGGAGGAAGCTCAGGCGTCCCATCAGGCTCGCGTTCTTCGCGCCGTCAAAGGGCGCCTTGCCCCAGTGGGAGTTCTTCAAGGGCGGCGCATCGGGAACCTCGAGGAAGGCGCAGGGATTCTCCACCCCGACGAAGAACCACTTATGACAGAAGTCGTCCACCTTCTTCGTCACTGAGGTGACGGCCTTGCCATCGCTCCACGACATGGGGATGTAGACACTCCCCATGCCGTCCATGATGCGGAACGAGACGCACCCCGAGCGCTCGTTCTTTGCCATATTCTGGAGTGGGTAGAAGCACCGGAAGAGCCCCACCGTGGGCTCCAAGCCCAGGTACGCCTCGCAGAGGTACGCGAAGACGGCGAGGATGAGGACGGAGTTGGGGTGGAGGTGCAACAGCTGGACCTGGTATTACGCCAACACCGCCTCTAGGAACGGCGAGAATGGCGGCACCAACCCGGCGGCAAGGCAGTGCTGGAATATCGGGAAATACCCTCGCGGGTGTTTCCCGTGCGCCGCGGGCTTGAGCGCGGTGGCGCCCTGCTCGTTCGTCCGGTCCTCTATTAGGAAGCGGACCTTGGCGAGTGCTTTGTCATTGACGCACACACCAAGCAGTGCCGCGCCATGCGCGACCTCGGCGGCCTCCGCCTGGGAAGAGGACCCCGCAGCGGCCTTGCCCTTGTTCTTGGCGGGACTCATCGCCGGAGTTCAGGATGTCGCTGGAGGCGGAAGGAGCAGAGAACGCTAGAGAGCAAAGGCGGAGAGCTCGAGAATGGCGGAGGCTTCTGCGAGAAGGATGGAAAGCACTAACGGCTCCCTGCTCCGGCGCTCGGGTTTTATGCCCCCCCCAAGGAGCAGTTACCGGGGCGTGGTGGGACCCCCAGGACGCACGCCCCAGATCGTGCGCGACCGTTACTCGTCTGAGCTCCGGCCGGGCACTTTGGGCCCACGACGCTCCGCCTGCGCCCATGGACTCAGTCGCGCCCATCGTGGGCCCGGGGGCTACTGTCGGCCCAGTGGAGACTGGGGTATGAAGAGCCCACTCTCCCCAGGCCTCGCTCGTGGGCTGATCAGACGAAACGACTAAGGACCAAGCCACCGCTTGGAGAGACCCTCGAGAGGGAAATCCTCTTGAGGGCCTGAAGAGGAAGCGAAGGCCAGAACAGAACTTGCGCTTCAAAAGACCCTCCCGAGGCGATATGCGCGTGTCGGGAAGTCAACAGAAATCCCTCGGGGGCCTGCGGGGAAGCTTCGCGGCAGAGGAAGTACGGCAGGGCGCACATGGCCTCTGCCGTATCCGCAGAGTGACACAGGCGCTCCCTTTGCCGTTTTGGTGATAAAGGAGTCAATAAAGCCACGTCGCCTGCTCCGGACAGCCATCACCTTCCTCTCTGGTGATAAAGCAGCTGGACGGCGCAACCCTCAAGGAAGATCGTCATCGTGGGCTCCACACCAAAGACTGCAACCCCTGTGAGCCGTTCTGCGCGGTCTGCAGCCTGTCGGCCACCGCACCCAACTTTATCGACGATGGACCGCGTCCATGAACGATCCCGCAGCGGTGGACTCCAACTCCTCCACGCCGCTGCCGCGTGGGAGCCCACCTTGGACGCCAAGCGCAAGGAAGATGCCTGCGGCGCCTATAAAAGGAGCAAGGCCTCCACCGTAGACGGGGTCGGCCAATTGCTTGGAGAACACTTGTAAACCCTAGCTCAACCAAGTAGAATAACCTTCGGCTGGAGGAGGAAGAAGACCATTACTTCCCTCCCCAGGCACGAACTGTCTCAAGGGAGACTTCGGCAAGCTCAGTTGTACTGTAATCCTCCACAGCGCAATACAGACAAGCAGGAGTAGCGGTTTACCTCCTCCTGAGTGCCGTGAACCTGGGTACGGGCTAGTGTCTATCTCTGTCGTGGGTGTTCCTCTCCAGGCCCGGCGAGCACCGTCGTCGTGCCTCTCGAGGGTCTTGACCTCCGTGTTCAATCCCCTTCACGAACTACTCTTCAGTAAGTGACGAGCCCAGTTTCGAGGGAGTCACAACCCGACACCTCTCCCATCCCTTCTCTCTATGATTTGCACAATGAAGATCAATGATCCCGCCGCCGCTACGCATCTCCGGAGCCGCCGGCCGCGCGCCTCGGCCCACTCTTCCCGCCAGCGACCGCGTAGTAGTCCATCTCTCTCTCTCTCTCTCTCTCCCATGAGCTAGCTCGTTGCCTGGATCGATTCTTGGTCGGGCAGAGAATAGGACGGCCTTGTTTCCTGAATCGGTTCTTGATCTGTTCTTGGTAGGATGCGAATTTAACATCATCTGTTGGCTGTGGTTGTTTGAGTCTTAGCACAAAGTCCATATTAATTTTGAAGTGTGATATGTAGTCTTGTCTTTGATGTTCTTTTGACAATCTACCTTTGTTTTCTTCTTTTACGAGGAGCCAATGCTTGGCACAAGACCATGATCTCAGCGAGTGACTACACTAGATTTGATGAATGTCTTCTCAAAGTGACTCAGTGTGTCGTGGTAGTTAGCTAAATTATGTCTGGATTTCCTGTTTTGTGTGATATGTCTCATGTCTTGTGTCGACCATAAATCTGGTGTTAATGCGCTGTTATAAAAATTCTGTCTTTTCTAAGCTATGTTGATTTGCCTATCTGAATGCTTGCAAATAACGGTATGGATTTGTGCATCAACCCTGCCTACCAAATGACGTTTTGAAACGAGGGGTTTGTAGGGGATTAGGACAGGAGGCTTTGAGGGGATTGGGTGAGGAGAGTGTTTTCATCCAAACCCTGTGGGAGTGTTTTCATCCAAACCCTGTGGGGATTATCCCCACTAATCCCCTCAAAACATCTAGTACCAAACAAGGCCTAAGGGAGCTTCATCCGTGACGACTTCTATTAAGCAGCCAACTCTTGTATTTCTCGCCGATCGACAAGAAACATTGGCCGTTAACGAAGCCGTGTGGTCTATAAGTTATTATGCTGTCTGCCAAGGCGGTAAATCGGATTTGCACATGCAGAGCCAACTCATATAAAAGTTTAGAAGTCTACACAAAATCTTGAAGATGCCACCAAAATTTTCTTTCCCATGCATGTATGTAATCAGAGGAAAAACCCACGGTCATGAAACAATCACATGATAGAACTATTGTGCCGGTCTCGTATTAATGGCGTCCTATGAAGAATACATCCTGTCATATAGAATTCACGGCAACCACTAGGAGTCGGACAATGATGGTTTGCTTAAAATCGGACCCTGCATGTACAGTTGGATTAGAAGCAAGCAGACCGTTCGATTTTCAGTCGGATCCACGCGAGATGCACTAGCTGGACCCGTACATGATGCATGTTTCCATTGAAACCCGTAATTTATGTCTTGGATTTGGAAACACGATCAGTTTCAAGGAGGTGGGCCACTCTTTCCATGAATAATGGTCTGATTGCATGGTTCGGTGATGTCAACCTTCCCTAAATGAAACCGCTAAATTTGTGAGATGCGTAAATCGATCTAACTCTCCAGATATTTCGGAAATAAAATCATGTTTCGAATAGCAACTTTAGCAACATATCAGGCTTGCAGATATGCTTATGTGGGAACAAATTTATGTTTCGTTCCGATGATACTAGTATTTGCTTCCATTACAACTAAAAGGTGCTTCAATGATGGAATTATCAAAGTATGTTTTTGTGGACGATAGAATATTGCTTCCATGGTGAGTAAATTTTCTTGGATATATAATACAAAAGTGTATGTCATATGACGGGATACATGGAAGCACATAGCAAGAAACTTCGTTCATATTGATAGGAAGCATATTGAGCTAGTGTTGGAAGCATGATTAGTTGGTTAACAAAACTTTGTCCTATGTGTGGGGGCATATGTTTATTGTGAAATGTGTAACACTTGCTTTCGTGTGATTGCAGAAATTTCATTCCTCTACTTCTAGAAGATTGTAGTATTTCATAAAATCACTTGACATATTTCGAAAAACATAAAGATTTGCTTCCTTCAAGTCGTTTAACGTACATAGCTTAGGACGTTCATATCACATGTTTCGTATTGTACATGTTAAAAATTTGCTTCATTCTGCAACACAATGTGTTTCCTGGAAGCATCCTATGTTAACCAAGATTTGTTTTGTTGTGTGAGGCTATTGGCATGGCCAACTTCCGATGCTCAAAGATGTGGTCGCATGACATCACCTAAACGTGCATGCCAGCTGTTGGACATCGCCTTGCCACACTAGCGCTGCGGGCCACCAGTCATGTGCAGCCTCCAAACGGTTAACAAGTGTACCGGAACCTCATCCCCTACAGCGACATTCTATAATAAGTAAACCGAAGGAATAAGAAAGAATATGTGACAAACAATAGAAGCATCTATGCAAAATTAAGGAAGCATGTCAAGTATGTGGTTACCTTGACAAACATTAGAAGCATCTTGTGCTAAAAATGGAAGCATCCAAACAAAGTTAAGGAAGCATCTGTGCTGCTCGTCGTGTCGACGGTAATGGGAAGTATGTGGATGTGGTTACCTTGACGCATACAATTCCGCCGGGCAACATTCAGTCTGGTCCTCCTACCGATGTAGTAGGCGTGGGCACAGGTGCCGGCGTGAGCGCGCCAAGCTGCGCACATACGCCGAGGATCGATGGTGATGAACGTATAGTCGGATTTACGCCTTAGCCTGCATCAACATCTCCTAAAACGCAGCCAGCGCCTCCCGCGTACCTAACATAATCCAGAAGCACTGGAGTGTGGCCGTCGGGTCGCCGCACTTGGCGTACATGTCGACCAGCATGTTGCACATGAAGTCGAGGGTCATCCCGGCAACGAGGTACGTCGGTGCACCTTACCTTCTTGACCAGCGCGAGGTCCCGACGGAGACCGCAGCCTCGACGACGACCGCGCCACAACGTATGCCATGGCCCATGGCAAGGAACAAGTCCATCCACTACTAGAAAACGAGCCTTTGGTTCACCCTTTAGTCTCGGTTCATTTTTTGAACCCAGACTAAAGGGGTGAGAGCCACACCGCTGGATTTGTGAGGGACCTTTAGTCCCGGTTCGTGTTACGAACCGGGACTAAAGGTTCACCGCACGCGGCAGCAGAGGCGGGCCCCAGCGCCTGAAACCTTTAGTCCCGGTTCGTAACACAAACCGGGACTAAAGGTTCTCACTTTATCAGCTTCTTCCAGCCCGAGCCAACTCCATTTTTCCCACCGAGCCCGAGCTCCAAATCATTTCCTCTCCATTTCTTCTCCATTTCCTCTCCCCAATACTAGATAATCCATAATATTTTACACCATTTGGAGAGATTGAAGCCACCCCACGGTTAGCCTCTTCATCGTCTTTCCGGCATTGCTTATTTAGCTCATTTTGCTCATTTCAATTTTTTTGTGCAAGCAAGGTGTTCGATGTAATGCCTAAGTTATGATCTCATTTGTGTATATGTGCAATTTGTTCTCAAACTAAAATAATGATTTATGTGTTTTAGTGTGGGGAGGAGCCTTATCGACGTCGATCGCCCGCGCCGTCCCGTCACCACCTCGGTGAGCCTCTATATTTTATTTTATTTTATTTTAAAAACATAGCTTTTATGATTTAGATGCATAGTTACTACTTGTATAATTTTCTAACTTGTATTATATGTATAGTGTCATGGTTCTGATATCCGTCCCCGTCGGTCCTCGTCCGGTCTATGATTCGGATGTGGTATATTTTCAAAACTATTTATTTCATTCTATGTTTCTGACAATTATGGCGACCAACTTGACATAGAATTATTTTTATCTAGGAGGTAGTTGAACCAGAAATTGAACCTGACCCTATTGTCGAGTTTTTGGATAAAGAAAACAATGATTTGAAAGCAAAATTGAAAAGAAGTGAAGCTCTTTATCTTCAATGCTTAGAAGATAAGATGAAATTAGAGCTCAAACTTGCCGACGTGGTCGATGGTAACGAGATCAAGATGGATGCAATGCGCTTGAAGATAAAAAGGATTAGAAAATATGCCATTAATCGGGAGGCTTGGTATCATTATGCTGTGGGTTCAGTATTTACCTTAGTTGCGATTTTGATCGCATTTGTTGTTGGATTTAAATTCTTTAGATAATTTTTATATTTGTTTCAGTTAATGTATGTTTTATGAGAACTATGTATTACCGCTTGTCAATACTCTACTCTTATTTTAATGGATGACATTGTATTAATTAATTAGCTCTTACATATTATTTATGACAGTAGTGTAATAATGGGGTTCGATATACTTTTATGTAATACAGATGAACCGACAATGGATGTAGGGTGACCGATGTTGTCCTGAGTTCATTGATGGCATGCATAATTTTCTCCATATGGCTGAGGCAAAAAGGCCGAAGAACGGTTTTATTCGTTGTCCATGTAGTGCCTGCAAGAATATGAGTGATCACTCTACCTCAAAAGTCATTCACTCACACCTCTTGCATAATGGTTTTATGCCTGGTTATTATTGTTGGACCAAGCACGGAGAAACAGGGGTTATCATGGAAGAAAATGAAAAAGAGGAGGATAATGACAAGTATGCTTGGTTCAGTGATACTACAATGGGAGAAGACGAAACTGAAGAAGATCCCATTATTGATGAGCCCGACGATGATCTTCGTCGGGCCATTCGTGATGCACAAATGGACTGTGGAAGTGAAAACGAAAGGTTGAAGTTGGAGCGTATGTTAGCTGATCACGCCAAATTGTTGTACCCAACTTGTCAAAATGACCAGAAAAAGCTAGGTACCACACTTGAATTGTTGCAATGGAAGGCAGAGAATGGTACTTCTGACAAGGGATTTGAAAATTTGTTAAAAATAGTTAAGAAGATGCTTCCAAAGGATAACGAATTGCCGTCTAGTACGTATGAAGCAAAGAAGGTGGTATGCCCTCTAGGATTAGAGGTGCATAAGATACACGCTTGCATTAATGACTGCATCCTCTACCGCGGTGAGCACGAAAAATTGAATGCATGTCCTGTATGCGGTGCTTTGCGGTATAAGATCGGGCGAGATGACCCTGGTGATGTTGAGGGCGAGCCGCGCCCCAGGAAGAGGATTCCTGCAAAGGTGATGTGGTATGCTCCTATAATACCACGGTTGAAACGTTTGTTCAGCAATAGAGAGCATGCCAAGTTGTTGCGTTGGCACAAAGAAGATCGTAAAAAAGACTTGATGTTGAGACACCCCGCGGATGGGTCCCAGTGGAGAAAAATTGACAGAGAGTTCCCGACATTTTTAGATGACGCAAGGAACTTAAGATTTGGCCTAAGTACAGATGGCTTTAATCCTTTTGGAGAGCAGAGCTCCAGTCACAGCACTTGGGCCGTGACTCTATGTATCTATAACCTTCCTCCTTGGTTGTGCATGAAGCGGAAGTACATTATGATGCCCGTGCTCATTCAAGGCCCGAAGCAACCTGGCAACGACATTGATGTGTACCTCAGGCCATTAGTTGAAGAACTTTTGCAGTTGTGGTGTGAGGAAGGTGTACGTGTGTGGGATGAGCACAAACTGGAGGAATTTGATCTACGAGCTTTGCTTTTTGTAACCATCAATGATTGACCTGCTCTAGGCAACATTTCAGGACAGTCAAACAAGGGATACAATGCATGCACGCACTGTTTAGCAGAGACTGATAGTATACATTTAGGTAACAAGAATGTGTACCTAGGTCATCGTCGGTTTCTTGTACCCAAGCATCCGTTAAGGAAGAAAGGCAAGCATTACAAAGGTGAGGCAGATCATCGGCCGAGGCCTACCCGCCCTTCTAGTTCTGCTATACATGATATGGTCAAGGATTTAAATGTAATCTTTGGAAAGGGTCCTGGCGGTCGCACTGTTCCGAATGACGCAAACAACCACGTACCCATGTGGAAGAAGAAATCTATATTTTGGGAGCTGCCATATTGGATAATGCTAGAGATTCACTCTGCAATCGACGTGATGCACGTGACAAAGAACATTTGTTGCAATTTGCTAAACTTCTTAGTCGTGTATGGGAAGTCAAAAGATGGGAAGTCAAAAAAAGGTACATCGAAAGGAAGGCAGACCCATCAACGTATGAGCGAAGAGATGCATCGAGACGATACTCATTCAGAGAATCAGCCAGGTCCTGCAAGCTACGCTCTTACTAAAGAAGAGAAGAAAATATTTTTTGAGTGCCTTCGCAGTATGAAGGTTCCATCTGGCTTCTCATCAAATATAAAAGGAATAATAAACATGGCAGAGCAAAAATTTCAGAATCTAAAGTCTCATGACTGTCACGTGATTATGACACAATTACTTCCGGTTGCATTGAGAGGGCTTCTACCGGAAAATGTTCGAGAACCCATTGTGAAGCTATGTGCATTTCTCAATGCAATTTCTCAGAAGGTCATCAATCCACTAACTCTAAAAAATTTAGAGAAGGATGTGGTCCAATGTCTTGTCAGCTTCGAGTTGGTGTTCCCACCAACCTTCTTCAATATTATGACGCACCTTGTAGTCCACCTAGTCGAAGAGATTTCTGTTCTCGGTCCTGTATTTTTACACAACATGTTCCCCTTTGAGAGGTTCATGGGAGTCTTAAAAAAATATGTGCATAACCGGGCTAGGCCAGAAGGAAGCATCGTCAAGGGTTATGGAACAGAGGAGGTCATTGAGTTTTGTGTAGATTTTATTCCTGATCTGAAGCCGATCGGTGTTCCTGAATCACGTCATGAGGGGAGACTGCATGGAAAAGGCACCCTTGGAAAGAAAGCAACAATATGTCAAGACGGGGATTCTTTCACTCAAGCACACGACACCGTTCTACATAATTCCAGTTTGGTGGGTCCGTATGTCGAGGAACACAAGAATGTTTTACGCTCCAAGTACCCGGAGAAATCTGAAGATTGTATTGATGGAGAACACATGAAGACTTTCAGCAGTTGGTTAAAAAGACGTCTCATTAATGACACCAATGTTGAAGAACAGCTATACTTGTTGGCCACATCACCAGCTTCAACTATATTGACTTTTCAAGGGTACGAGATAAATGGAAATATATTTTACACAGCCAAACAAGATAAAAAGAGCACCAACCAAAACAGTGGAGTACGCTTTGATGCAACAAACTGCAACGGGACAAAGGACACATATTATGGTTACATAGAGGAGATATGGGAACTTGACTATGGACCTACTTTTAAGGTCCCTTTGTTCAAGTGCAAATGGTTCAACCTACAAGGCGGGGTAGAGGTAGACCCACGATACGGAATGACTACAGTGGATCTCAACAATCTTTCGTACGAGAATGAACCATTCGTCCTAGCCAGTGAAGTTGCTCAGGTTTTCTATGTGAAAGACATGTCTACCCTACCGAAAAAAAGAAAAGATAAGCAAGCGAGTACATCATACGATGGGCCAAAGCGCCACATAGTTCTTTCAGGGAAAAGAGTCATTGTGGGAGTGGAGGACAAGACAGACATGTCAGAAGATTACGATAAGTTTCATGACATTCCGCCCTTTAAAGTCAACACTGATCCAAGTATCAAGTTAAATGAAGAAGATTGTCCGTGGTTACGGCGCAATCGGAAGAACAAGTAAACACTAGAGAGGGATATTATTGTTGATGTGTAATATCCGAATGTTTTGTATCAGAAGAACAAGTGAACTGAAGTATTTTGTAGATGCATGGAACAAAACACACGATTTCACCTGCATACAGCCCAACGGTGGCTCGTGAGTGCCTGCATATGAAATGCACCGTTGGACGTATGCAGGGAATCCGAATGCTTTGTATTCTGTCGATGAAGTAGAATGAGGAGACAATGACTGCCGAACATGTTCAAGAGGGGGCTATATATAGGGTCATGTGGGTCACGAAGTGGTCATGATAGTGCCCATCCAACAGCTCAGAATCTCTCAAAAGAAACACATCTCTTCATCCAACGGCTCACAAGTGCTTAAAAGAAACACACGATCCATGTGCTTCTTTAGTCCCGGTTGGTGTTACCAACCGAGACTAAAGAAACACATGGATCGTGTGTTTCTTTCTAGTGCTTGTGAGACGTTGGATCTGAGGTGTGTTTCTTTTGAGATATTCTGAGCTGTTGGATCAGCAGTATCACGACCACTTCGTGACCCACATGACTCGGTTGTTGTTACCAACCGGGACTAAAGAAGCACACGTACCTTATATATATCCCCCCTCCCGGACATGTTCAACACTCAGTGTCTACTCATTGTAGTTCATTTTGGCAGCACACGGGTAGCAGAGAGCACTCAGTGAAGGCTGAAGGTGAACCCTCCCCTCGGCAGAGGCATCTCTGGGCAACCAGCGGCAAGACGTCTCTGATGATCTGCGACCGTTTCAAACGGTTGCAGATCATCAGAGATGTCTTGTCGGACGGTTGTAGATCATCAGAGATGTCTTGCCACGGTCATTTGGCTTGGCTTGAAATGACCATAACTTGGTCATTTAGCTTGAAACTTCTAGATGTTCAAGGATTTGATTTTTTGAGGTGTTTATCATTTTTCCTAGCAACTAGTACACATATAAGGAGCCCATGCCAAAGGATTTGATTTTTTGAGGTGTTTATCACTTTATTACATTTTTTCTTAAAAACGATCAAAACGGTCGCTACGACTAATCATCGGAAGAGGTGATATTTTCTAGAACTATCAATGTTTCTGTGATATAACCACTAGTTGTGTACCTTAAAATGATTTTTCCAAAAGTTTCAGACCAAACTATCAAATAGTTGTAGTTCAAATTCTAATTACTTTCGATAAATCAACATAAACTCAATTAACTAGGGGAAATTAGTTAGAATTGTAAGAAAACTCATACTTGGGGATCATCCATCATATGTGCACCACTCTTAGTGAAAAATAGTTGGTTGCCATTTGGAATCATATTTTCTGTACTCACTTCACAAAAAACCTCATTTTTTGCACTCAAAAAAAGGAAAATGATATTTATGAAAATAATTTGAAGAATCCCTTTGGCATGGTTGTTTAATATACCAATATGCACCTATGTGTGGAGTATGAGATCTTTATCACAAACTATGTCGTCGAAATGACCATAACTTGGTCATTTGGCTTGAAACTTCTAGATGTTCATACATGATAGACCTTTTTGTGAAGACTTTTTTTGAAAATGTAGGCAAAAATCAAGTTTATCATTTTTCCTAGCAACTAGTACACATATAAGGAGCCCATGCCAAAGGATTTGATTTTTTGAGGTGTTTATCACTTTATTACATTTTTTCTTAAAAACGATCAAAACGTTCGCTACGACTAATCATCGGAAGAGGTGATATTTTCTAGAACTATCAATGTTTCTGTGATATAACCACTAGTTGTGTACCTTAAAATGATTTTTCCAAAAGTTTCAGACCAAACTATCAAATAGTTGTAGTTCAAATTTGAATTACTTTCGATAAATCAACATAAACTCAATTAACTAGGGGAAATTAGTTAGAATTGTAAGGAAAAACTCATACTTGGGGATCATCCATCATATGTGCACCACTCTTAGTGAAAAATAATTGGGTGCCATTTGGAATCATATTTTATGTACTTACTTCACAAAAAACCTTAAAACATAGAAAATAATATTTATGATATAATTTGAAGAAATAACCTTGGCATCTTAAAATGTTATAAAATATAAAACAAAACATAAAAATAAGCTAGAAACCAAAACAATTCAAAAAATAAGTAAACCAAAATAAGAAATAGAAAAGTAAGCAATTCAAACAATTTAAAAGAAAACAGAAACAAAAATCAGTAAAAAGAAATAAGGAAAAAAGAACCTTTAGTCTCGGTTGCTAACACCAACCGAGACTAAAGAGTTAAAGAGGCGCTCTGGGCTCCAGCCAGAACCCTTTAGATGCGGTTGGTAACTCCAATCGCGACTAAAGACCCTTTAGTCTCGGTTCGTGGCTAGAACCGAGACTAAAGGTCCTTCCGCGACGTTTTGGGTGGTCGTGGCCGGAAATTTTCTTATCTTTCCCAAATCTTCCAAAGCGCCGTCGCCTCCCGCTCCGCCGCGCCGTCGCCCTGCCGCCCCGCCGCGCCGTCGCCCTGCCGCTCCGCCGCGCCGTCGCCCCCCCCAAACCCTACCCCATGCGACATAATCCTCTCGCGCGCCGGCGTCTCCTCTCGCTCGCATCGCAACTCGCCGCCGCCGGTCCTCCCGCCTACGCCCTCGACGCCCTCGCGCGCAAGGTCTGCCGCCGGCGCTCCTCCTCCTGCCCGAGCCCTCGACGTGCACTGTCCCGCGCCCTCGACGCACACGACAACTCCCCGAGGTGCTTCGCTCTCCCCCCTCCTTCCTCTCTCCATTACCGCACCGAAGGTGTATGTGAAAATGCTCAAGTGAATATGTGACATGTGCTTAATGGATCTGGTTTTTTATTGTATTTCTCTTAGCTAGTTCTCAAGCATTTTTACAACTGAACATGGTTGAAATAAATTTGATGCCACCTTAATAATAGACCAAACTGCATCGGTGTAATTACATTCGGCAAACAAATATATAATAGAGTTATGATCATGAAAAAAAACATTGGTTACTACCATGTTCATTTTGTTTGACTATATGATTCTTGGTTTAAATGCTTGCCTTCTCTAGATACAAGGGAAAATACTAATCTTTCAAGGGACCTTCATCTACATATTGTTTTTTTATTAACTGATGCATCTACCTAGACTATGTGTGGTACACTGATTTGACAAAAAAAGTGTCATTCTCATGAAAATTCCATCAGAACTAGCAAGGTGGCCCTTTGTCTTCAGCTTATTGAATATGTTCATGAACTACTTGTTTTTATTTTTCTACAAACTATAAAGGAAATCTAACTCATAACATTCTATAACCATTATAAATATATTGCAGATAGAATTTTAGATGTGTGACATATTTTAATTTACAGTAGGGTATGTATTCTGATATTTTCTAAAAATACCAAGCCACATATTTTAGAAGGTCATTTATGTTTAATCGTATGTAGTGCTAATTTAATATATACATTTTTTTTACTCTCTTACCGCCACCCCATTCATTGTTGCACACATTGTGTCTTGTAACAACGACTACATGTATTTATATGTCACATAGTTTCATGCAACAAACTTGGATGATACATAGTTTTAGCATTTTAATCCATCACCAATTTACTTCAAGGCAGATTACAAATATTTTTAGTTCCTTGCAGCATCCTCACACTTTTAGTTCCTTCCAGCATCCTCATACAATTGTTTTTCATGACATGAAACATGACTGCACTGCTATGGACAACACTATTTTGGCGTCTTCATCGATCAAATTAACTTATTTCCAAATTCAGTAAATGACCCTTGTTAAATTTAAATAATAAGTCAATAAAGTTCTTCACTAAACCGCCCTCAAACAAAAAAATCTTATTCAGTCACATCATAAGAAACTAAGGAAAGCCATAGGAACTTATTAGACATAATATCGCTTCGATTTTTTTTTAATCAAAGCAAGTTTTAAATTTCTTGGTAATTTCATGAGAAGACTCGGTTGCAGAAAGGGCCATTTTTTATCACAGGGGTGATTTTTTTTATATGTTTATAACTTGTTGTGTAGCTCTAATGCTCGATCAGATGAACTAAAATGGATGTAGTCAATGATGTAATTATGAAAATTCACAGTGCAAAATTCTTTATATTTTAAGCAACACAATAAAGACATAATCTTATATTTTTGGCAGATTGATAGTGTATAAAATCAGATCCACACATTTGTTTGTTCTCAATGTAGCTCTGAATATAAAGTACTTTTAACTGAGATTTTAACGTTTATGTGATACATCATTGACAATACAATATGTGACATGTGTTGCAATTTAATTTGTGCTCAAGTGATATGTGTTGCAATTTAGAGAGGTGTGAGTGAACCATGTTGTCTGAACATATATGCAATGTTCATTCCACTTTGTTCACTGACGCCATCTCTAAATTTCATATGTGACTGATCAATTCCACATGAGGCATTGCTTGTTTTTTAATTACATTTTTGTTGAGTGTTCTTTAACTTGCATTTTACAATCTTGCAGGAGGTCTGCTGCTCGGGTCCTTGTGTCCACGGCTTTTCAGGAGGTCTTGCTCCTTGCCGAGGCTGTGCCGCTCCTCCTCGTCGTTGCCTCGATTTCAGGTGTAAAAGACATGCCTATATGATCCAGTAGTAAAGAAAATCCGAACTATTTGTATATAAAGCTGATGGAATTCTAGATTCCTCGATATGTCTACAACATGTATATAAAGCTGATGGAATTTAAAGTTGTTGGAGAACTTGAGTTCTGAAGATGAGATACTGCCTTCATTATGTGTATGGAATTTGGGTTGCAGATATTTGTTTGAACTGTGATGTGAGTTAGCCGAGGTCTGAAATTAAATCTTAGAACTTTTGTGTGTTAGATATGCAAATTGAGATGATTGTAATATATATGACCCAGTTGTATCAGCTGCTTCCTCCCAGTTTTATTTATGAGAATTACACTTGGGTGCATTAGTTTGACATGCTTGAGTAGTAAACAGGTACATTGTAATTTATAGAATATTTTAAACAATCATTCAACCCAATATTCATATTCTTGTAATTTATAGGATTGCATACTTGTATCTTTTTTAGAATAAATCTAAACTTGATTGCAAATTTGATTGATTGCAGGTACATTTGAGCTATGGAGCACTTGCGAGACGAGCAGATAGAAGAAGCACAATTTCAACGAGACGAAGAGATGGAAGACCAAATGGAACAACTTATTTTTAATGATGCCCGAGCTGGAGGAGATGTAGATGATTATGATTTCGACCAATTTTTGAACGACTTTGGAATCGAGTCACAAGACTTTGATGTGGTGATAGCAAACTCCGGCGGAGAGGTGTATATGTGTTTATAATAAATATGGCGATATGTGGTTGTTAACTACATGCATTTATTAACGACTTATTTTTCTTTTAGCCATCCGGATCGAGCCAATCTGCAAAAAAGCAGCCACCATGTGCTCCTCGAGGCAAGGCAAAAAGAATGACGAGCGAGGATCCAAAGTTACCGATTGAGGAAATTGCTGATTCCGGCGAACCGCTCGAACCAAAACAGAACCGCAACAAATTTATACGTCAAGCTGGAGTTATTGTTAGGGACATGATCCCAATCAGCATACGCGAATGGAATAAGCCGGCGGTCGCAGATGTGGACGACCCATGTTATGTCCACCAAGTTCTTAAGGATTTGGTCTATAACACGCTGTTGTCACATTTCACCCTCCCGCCAGATCTCTCTAAAGTGAAGAAGGACAACCTCAAGAGGTGGACTCTTATTAAGATGGCGGAACAATTCCGGAACTGGAAGAAAAAGTTATGGAATCAATATGTAGAAACAAAAGAAGTGCCAGATTTCAGTGGAGCACAAGGGAAGAAGTTAGAATCTGAATGGGCGGCGTTTAAGGCGTATAGGGAATCACCTATGGCTGTGTCCCGATCGAAGATAAATAAATTGAATGCTAAGCTGAAGGAACACCACCATACATTGGGAACAGGTGGCTACAAGAGCGTCATTCCTAAGTGGTTAGCCTATGAAGAAAAACTGCTTCAATCGGGGGTCCGTCCACAGACACTTGACTGGCCCGAGAGGTCGAAATTCTGGTTGTTCGCGCATGGGGCAATGTTGGACCCTAAAACCGGAGAGATTGTTGGAAGGGGAAAATGGAAGGTTCTCGTGGAGCGTATAAAAAAGAAGCTTGAAGAAGCAATTAATGATGTTCGCAATGGTGTGTTCAAACCCGATAGAGAGGATGACGAGCTGACACGGGCACTGGGGAATCCTGAACATGTTGGAAGAGCTCGAGGCTTTCCTGGCGGTGCTACGTTTAAGACTACGTGGCCGGAATCCCATCACACTTATAGAAGCCGTAGCAGAGGTAAGAAGAAGGAGGCCGACCGGATATTACAATTGGAACGTGAAATGAAGGAGCAACGGGCGGAAATAAAAGCATTGAAGGAGCAAAGAACGGAACCTCAGGAGCGGCACCAATTAGACCATGAAGCGCATGCCACCCCATCTCAGCGTAGAAGCAGCGTTGGTTCCACGCGTCAGGGCGACGTTGGTGCCTACCCAGTGGATGACATCACAGAGCCTACAGGTTGTGAGCTACATATAGCAATGCGAAACATAACTTTGAAGGTGGCGGTGGGGCAAGCTTTAGTAATTCAACCTGGAGAACTCTACCATTGTGGTCAAATTCCAGATGGCTACGCTTGTGTCGGGGTGGACGAAATTATGCCGGGATTTGAATCCTTGGAACTTGAGTTACCTGGAGGTGACGAGGAGAAAACGTTGGCAGACGTCAGGCATGCCTTCGCCCTATGGCCCAAGAAATACATCGTCCTTCCAGAACAAGCAAAGTCCACTCCTCGTTCTAGGAGTCCAGCTCACCAGCCAAGTCCACTCTTCCTCGAGAGGGATCAAAGACGGAGTCCATCTCCACCCCATCAGCAAAGCCCACACCTCCCCGATAGGGACCCCAGCCCGAGTCCATCTCCAGCTCAACAGCAAAGCCAACCGCCCCCCGAGAGGGTTCCTAGCGTGAGGCCATCGCAGTCTGTGCCAGTCCGCCAGAATGTTAAGTCGCTCTCGAGTAGGCGCCAGTCTGGTTCTCCTGTTAGGAAGAAACCTAGAAAGCAGAAAACACCGCCGCCTACTCCAAAGTTACCTTGGGAGAGAATCGTCGAGGAAAACGATATCGCATGCAAAGAACATACGGATGCCTGGCTTGCTGGCGTGAAACAGAAAGCGTTAGCGAAACAATTGCCTCCTGCAAAATTTACTGCCGGAATTCCTCAGGAAAAAATTGACCGTTGCATCGATGCCCTATACAACCCCCCACCATCGCCGCCAACAGACTATGATCGCAACATTGGTAAGTCATATGACGAAGAGATGGATGATCAATCCAAAAAAGGGAAACAAGTTGCCCAACTCGGAGAACAAGACGCACAGTCGCCCCCCCCCCCCCCCCCCCCCGCTCAAGGTGCTTGATGACAGAGTTCTCAAAAACATCAATGTGCGGGAGCTGGTATATTCGGGAGATGATATCCCCTTCGCGGATGTTGTTCGTACTTATGTTCACGGGGAGAATTTTGTTGACGGCGACTTACCCACAAGAATGCGTCAATTTCAAGCCTGGTACAAGGATACCGTAAAGGAGACGGATAAAGTCGCTCTCCAGATGGCAGTTAAGGAAGAGCATTATTTCCAAGAATACTCCGTTGTCCTTTACTTCGCCGAAATCTTTCAGTTATACAATCTCCGGGCCCTCGACAAAAACATCATAAGTTCATATTGTCTGTAAGTCATCTATTCCTGTAATTTAATGTTTTAATTAGCTCTACTCGTTCATTGTCTGTGATAATCCTCTCTATAATATTTTGTGTGCTTTATTACGCAGAATGAAGATGCTCGAATGCAAGAAGAAGAAAATCAACCACATTGGGTTCATTGACCCCTCTATAATGCATGAAGATAACATAATTGATCCACTACTTAACAAGGATACACCGGGGAATTTGCTAATGTTTTTCAAGCGACAAGCTTACAAAAAATATATATTATGGCCTTACAACTTCAAGTGAGTGTTACTGCTTATTACACATTCTATTTTTCTCACCCGATGTTAAGTTTAATTGATTAGTTATGCATGACTATTTATAAACGTGCGCAGCTACCACTACATTCTTATCGTTATTGACTTGCGGAAAGGAGAAATTGTTGTCCTTGACTCGTTAAGAAGATGCCCTAAACAATACAAGACCTGTTTTGATTTGGTGGCAAGGTACTTTCTTTTCTTATCGCCTCTTTCGTTCATTTCCTAATATCAAGGAATTTATGACTCATTCATTCAGTTTCTTGTCATGCAGCGTTTGGAAAATGTTCCTCGCGGAACATCCGAACAGTGGATGGCCAGAGAAACTGCGCTGGCGTACTAACGATGTAATTAGTACTATAACTAGGCCCATGCACCATTATCATACTTTATTATTATTTGATTAAATTTTATTCTTCTATAGACTTGTCTTAAACAGCCAACCGGTACTGATCTATGTGGATTCTTCGTTTGCGAGTACATGCACACTGTGGTCAACGAGAGTTTGAAGAGCAAAAGAAGTATCGAAGTACGTAAAGCTCTAGTCACAACATTATTTTTGTATCATCAATCGTGATGAGTTTTATTCATTTCATATCTCATGTATTCATTGTGATATCATTTTTTTACAGTTGGCAAGAAAGCGCAACGAGCTACCAATAAAGACCCGCTTCAGGGCAATTGCAGAGGAGTTGACAGGATTTTACCTCACCGAAGTCATACCGGAGACCGGAGAGTACCACTATGTTGACTAGTGCGGACATGTAATATATAGTGATCTCCATGTAACAAAATATTTCTAAGTCTCTGGAACCGGGAAACGTGATATTCATGTACCACGCGTACTTAAATGTATATGTGTTATGAACACATGATCTTCATGTAATTGTATATATGCATGATGCAACTTCATCTAGGTTTGTATAATAATTTATACGTGTTTTTCGCCCATCGAAGCTGTAGCATCCGAAACCCCTACCCCCGGCGCATCAACATGGTACCATCCGAAAGCCCCTACCATCACACATCGACTATAGTATCGACGTGGTACCATCCGAAACCCCCTACCGTCACGCATCGACGTGGTACCATTCGAAACCCCTACCCAGAAAACCGGTAGAAATAAAAAACAGTAAACCCTGAAATGAAAAAAGCAAAACCCTGAAATTTTTAAAAAAATAAAAACCCTAGTCCCGGTTCGTATTACGAACCGGGACTAAAGGGTTCGCCCCCCGCACGCCCTGCCGCGGCCACGTGCGCAGCGCTCATTGGGGGGGGGGGGGGCTCCGGTCCCGGTTCGTGTTAAACCGAGACCAAAGGGTCCGGGGGCTCTAGTCCCGGCCTGACAGTCCCGGTTGCTACACCGGGACTACAGGCCCTCTGGAACCGGGACTACAGCCCCGATTTCCACTAGTGAGCCGCATGTGCCCGGTCATGGCGTCGTCATCTGATTTCGTGGCATTGGGTAGGTGCTCGATGGGAGCGATCTGGGGATATAGGTGACCTAGCGTTGTTTGCCGGATTAAATAAGATTGATCCCGTGGATAAGTAGGAAAAAAGGAGGAAATCATGGCTGTTAGATGGAGATAATCTGGACGATAATGCAGCAGGCCGAAACTTTCTTTTCCATCGGCCTCAGATAGGTAGTATTTACCTAATCTAAATTACAATAATATCAGTACATTGAATAGGTTTTTTCACGTCAAACATCACATTGTCATCAGAGACAGAATAAGTCTCCTGCTCTCAATGCCTTAGAACAAGTCTCCTGCTCTCAAGGTCATCACTTGGTACATGTACATCTTTCAAGCCGGATTTCTCACCTCAACAACATTGTCATCAGAGACAGAACAAGAGGATCACTGCTGGCTATTATCCTTCCTGTTCGCTTAGGCTTCCTGCCTATTATGAACCAAATGGTGTTCTCCGAACATGACACTACGGGTTCAAAGATAAGCAGAACTCAACAACAAGATGACGGAAGTTGATCTGATCTTTGCTATTCCTCGAAATTTTTCATTCAGAGCAGCAACAACCTACAAGTGTGACGCCCTAAAATCGGTACTATGTAGATTTAAGCGTTCCCGCCGAAATCCGCATAATAACGATTTTAGGTCGCCCACCAGACATAATGTGCACGCCGAAACATGCGCATTATGTGGGTGGAATTGTGATAACATTATAACAGTTCCGATACATCCACAAATACAACAAAGATAAAATACAACAACGACTCGAACGAGTCAAGATACAAAAGATACAATACAAAGATACAAATGACAGCGGAAGCAAAATAGTATCCGACTACGGATAAGATGCAAATTGGACTAAGAGTCCTGGAGATAAGCAATGGCGCCATATCCCTGCCCAGCCAAGCCGGAGGGATTCCCAAGCTAACGTCGTCGGACTTCAAACCTGTTGACTGCACATAAAGCACATCCCAAAAGAGGGTCAGGGCACTCCCTGGCAAGCAAAACCGACTTGCCTACTTTCTACACCATCTCCCAAAATATAGGGGAGGTGGACTTAGCGGCAGCAGCACTAGCAACCTAAAGAGACACGCTACAACTTCCGTCTAATTAGAGAGGGATAAGAGAGCGCATAAGATAAACACCCACAACTAACACCAAACATAACCCATTCTCGAATTAACCCCCTCAACCAAATATGAGGAAGCAATTCGGGAAACTCACACATTGAACAGTTTTTATTTATAATTTATTGTGAAAGTAACTCTGTATTACTAATCAAATTAATTAACATTAATTAGGTGCAAGTTGTCTAGATCTTGTTAGCCAGCATCATCACCAAAGTCGTCCATAACCGTGGACACGGCTCATCGATAAGATTATACCCTGCAGGGGTGCACTACAGTACCCATACTCGCATGATCAACCCGCTAAGGTCTCTCAACACGACTCATTCCTTCACTACAACAAGTCCAAGTGCCACCCATATGAGTTGTTACCCGCGTCAGGAGTCCGGCCGAATCTCAATTGCGGACTCATTAGTTTGTGTCCACGCGCCATGCGGCTCAAACCACAGTAGGAACTGTCCGCTTCGCACGCACCACACCTATATGACCCCCCGTATCACATACCCTCTCATCATCATCATTATCATCATCATGCACATGCATATGAGCAAATGGAAAACCCGAACTAGTTGCGGCACATGGACAAGCTGTAGATCCGTTCAAAGTTGAGGGGGGCTCCATTGGGCCTCCCACAAGTGGTTAGTGCGCTCAAAATTGGATCCGAGGACAAAATCTCAGTTCCTAGGTCGACACTGAGCAGAACAAAGCACCTCGCAAGGCCTTCCGCCTGGTGCCTTATCATTTTATTATAGTACCCCAATATAATACAACATTTTATTAAGGTAGAATAATATATCATACTAAGCAGATGAAACATAAGACCAACAGACGACTCGCACAAACAACTCTAAGCATGCGCTACGACTCGCAAGGCCAACAGATAAACATGCAATAGGTATTAGGTTGTGGGGATAAAGCTGTATGGGCTGCAGGATAAACATGTGATGGGATCGCAGTTCCAGAATCGATAACTAGGGTAGCAGAGATCAACGGCAGGAATGAAAGACAATGTATAGGTAAACAAGCAAATTTTGCTTGCCTGGAATCCCGCAAGGAAGCAGATCTTGTCGTTGCTCACACATCTCAACGTCATATCCGCGAAGAAGCAACAAACACTGGAAAGCGTAAAAGAGGCATTTTACAACTACGGCAAAAGATCCAGCATGATCATGCGACAGATGAATGACATGGCAAGATGCAATGCGAGATGCACTTAATCCAAATTAAGCGGAACCGAGGATTCCGACAATTAATATTTAGGTGCAAGTTATTTATTTACCCACAATATTAAATGTTGGTTAGCAGGGCAACACATGGCATGGGTGATCTAATTAAATTAAATGGAGTAGGGCATTATATATTTATTACCCCACACATTCCATAATTATTATTTAGGTGAAATGCTACACCCGCAAACCCAAGAGATGCAAACCATGCAATTATGATGCGATCTGCACAAGATAGATGACATTTTATAAAATAGGTGTAGGGTTAGAGTTTCGGGTTCGCACGTTGGATCGGGAGAGACAGGGTTCGAAACCGACGTCTTCGGAACGTAGAGGAAGTAGTCGTCGTCGGGGAAGTAGTCGTCGCGGAACCGGGACATCGTCGTTTGTCGGTGTCGTGTAAGTGGTCGGGGAAGCGCGGGCACGTAGGACACGGCAAACGGACACCGGAAGGAGAAACGCACGGGCGGGCACCGCGACAGGGACACGGGTGGTCACGGGCAACGCGGCACCGGAAGAGGCACGCTCACGCGCATGTAGCAACACCTCGAAGGGTGGACAACTCGGACAAAAATTGGCGATGCCGGGGTCTTGCGGGCATTTCACCGAGCACCTTGCGGGCGGCGGCAGATGGCGGTGGCGACGACGTGCACGTGGCCGGAAGAAGAGGCAGCGGCGACACGTGCGTGCGGAAGGCGGCGACGCGGAGCGGATGCGCACGGCGGCGGCGACCGGCGCGGATGGAGGCGGCGGCAGCGAGCGGCGGCGTGGCGCGGCGAGTAGCGGAGGCCGGGCGAAAGGGGGCGCGGGCGCCGGCGGCAAAGGCGGAACAGGGGGCACGGGCGACAGCGACGCTTGCGTGCGGGGAGCGGAGGTGCGTCGGCAAGGCGAGCGCAGCGCGCGGGCGCACGGTGGGAGGCGTCTCGGGGGCGCGCGGCAGAGGAGGCCGGGGCGGCGCGAGCGCGGCGCTGGAGGCGGAGGCTTGGAGGAGCTCGGGGCGGCGGCTCGGGGGTGGCCAGCGGCGCGGCCGCCGGAGCACGGCGCGGCCGGAGCGCGGCGCGGTGGCGCGGGTGGCCGGGGAGGCGCAGGGCCGGCGGCGCAAGGCGCGCTCGGCGCGAGCAGGGGAGAGGAGGAGGAGCACGGGCGGCGGCGGCGGTCGGCGCGCGCGCGGGCGCGCGGGGAGGCGCGGCGCACTGGGAGCGCGCGGGGGTGCGGCGGAGGGCCGGAGACGGGGGCGACGCGGCGGCGGGGACGGCGAGGCGAGGACGGCCGGCGCGGCGTCGGGCCGAAGCGCGGAGGGCGCTGGCCGGAGGCGGGCGTGCGGCAGGAGCTCGCTCGGGCTCGGGAGGATCGGTGCGGGAAGGCTCGGGATGAAGAAGGTTGCGTGCGGGCTCGGGATGGAAGGAGCAGTTTTTCTCCCGTGCGGAAGGAAAAGGAGAGAGGAGAGAGAAGAAAAAAAAAGAAAAGAAGAAGAGAAGGAGGGGAAAAAGAGAAAAAGAGAGGTGGGAGGATTAATTCGCAAAAACCCAGAAAAAGGAGGTGGGTGGCTGCAAAAAGGCAGGGGGTGGGAAAAGATTTCAGGAGACAAAACCTAGGGTTTGGGGTTAGATGGGCTTGGGCTTTATATTTCTCTCCTCTTTTAGGTTTTCTATTTTTAAAACAAAAACAAAAAAGAATTTGAATACAAAACCTTTACAAAGTATTTTTAGTTTTGAATAGACAATTTAATAAACTAGTTTTTAACATTTTTAAAATATTTGAAATTAACACATTTTTAATTAATTTGAAATGCATTTAAATTTAATTATGGAAAATTAATTTAAATGCAACAAATTAAATTAATGCGATGCGATGCCATGTCGATGCAAAAAGAAAACTCACAAATCAAAAAGGGGATAAATCCCGGGCGTTACAACAAGCCTTTAAAGAGAACAACCAACCAGTTAAGAAGGTCATCAACAACCTAAAGAAACTGCAGAGAGAACATTTAAAGGATAGCTCTTAACTAATTTTGCTCTCCATAGAACCAACATCAGTGGCAACAGTGGAAACTCCAAACACACATACAATTCCACTGAAGTTTACATATGCATCATGTGCAGCCTTCCACTTGTGCATGTGTACAAAACGGTTGCCTGAAGAAAAAATTCTGAAAACAAACAATTATTCAGGAACAACACAATTGTACGGCAGTTACTTGGCAGCATGCTGCACAGACCAACAAACATGATGAATACAGTTGGTTCCTTAACCATAGGTCTGCACACCAGCAGGTTCAATACAACCTGGAGTTCCCCAGCATGCCAAAGCATAGTGACTACAAACATAAGAGAAACTGTGACAGGCCTTTCGTCCCCAGGACAGTCAGAGACTAACAATACCTTTGTTTAAATTGTTCTTACCAAATCAAGGACAAAGGTAAGGAACAAATAGTTACAGGGTTTAGCACTATGACCCAACTATATGGAGAATAAATCAAGAGATAGTCAAGATAGAAACACATCTAGACATTTTTGTGTCAAAAAATGGTGGAGCTCAAACAGTATGTGAAGCTAGCTTAATTATGGACTAAGCTGTTCTAAAATCTGACCAACATACCAGATCTATCACAAAGAGAGCATACAATATGAATTAAAGAAATATAAGTTTGCATAGGCTAAGTGTCGGCAAAGGTATAAACTATTATTTGTCTACGAATCACACCTTTGTCTAATACTGAAAGGCATGGAGATGGAGTTTGCACGGGAAACTCGCTCCAGGTTGCCTGCTCCAGCTGCAATGTTTAATGCCCCATGCATCCTCCTTCATGAGATCACTGAATTATTAATGAAATACTATTAATATTCTAGATTGCTGAATGCTTGATGAGCTGAAAATATTTATGGAAAACTAATGTATATCTAAACATAAGGAATTAAGAGAAATGTATTTCAAGCATTCATGTAACTATTCTAAAGACTGAGGCGACAAAGGAATAGCTACACTTTGTTTTGAAACACAAATAGGAAACTAATAAAAATAACTTCATATTATGATAGACAAGTTAGAAAACACTATTGTACCCTGATCTTAGCCCAAGCATAATGCTTAGGACGAACACCAAAAAAGTGTAGCACATCACCTTGTTCTTGCTTGGTAACAAAGAAGACAACGACCAAATACATATCCTAGCCCTAGAACATCACCAACCGGGTGCTAACTATATCATTGTGTTGTTGCAAATAAACCGCGATAATACAAATTGAGAGTTGTCGTATGAGCAACATCCATATGGTTAGTCACTGCTCCTGGTGCAAAATATATTTGAAAACCTAATATAAATATTGGCAATGAATCTAAAAGAAATAATGCAAAATTGATTTGATATCCTGGGATAAACATGTGGAATAAATATACAGGAAATATTGCAAATTTCTGAAAACCTTGGATATTTCCTAGTAAAAAAAAGAAGAGGTTGAACAGATTCTTGCTCTCCTCAAACTTGGTTAGTAAAAAAACAGAGAGCAGTTTTCACATTCAGAAGCAGAGACGAGGGTTATGAAAATCTTGGAATATTTCAGTTGACCGATATCAGTATCTTCACTATAGTTATGACTTAGCTCGTCTGAACAATGTTTGAAGAAAAATGAGATGGTTCATGTCGGGTTATGACTCCCAAGAATCGGGGGTAGTCACTTCCTGAAGTGTAGTTCGTGAACGGGATTGAACACGGAGGTCTAGACCCTCAAGTGGCTCCGCGACGTTGCTCGCCGGACCCGAAGAAGACACGCACACGACAGAGGAAGACACCGGCCTTTACCCAGGTTCACGGCCCTCGTGAGGAGGTAAGACCTCTAGTCCTGCTTGTCTGTATTAGATGGGGAAAGTTACAGTACAATGGAGCTTGCCGGAGGCCCCCTTGAGGCAGTTCTTGCCTGGGGAGGGGAGCGATCGTCTTCTTCCTCCTCTAGACAGAGGCTATCCTAACAAGTGTTGCTAGGGTTTACAAGGGTTGTAGCACGCAAAGAGCCGACCTTTGCTACGATGGATGTCTTGTCCCTTTTATAGGCGCCTCTGGCGCTCTCCTTCGGCTTGGCCTTCAAGGTGGCTCCCACATGGCAGAGTCAGGGTGGAGCAGGAGTCCACCGTCGTCCGTTCGTCCATGGACGCGGTCCACTGTCGATAAAGGTGGGCGCGGTGGCCGACAGGCGGCCGACCACGCTGTACTGCCCGCAGAGAGAGCAGTCTCTGAGGTGGAGCCCATGATGACGTTCTCCGTTGGAGGGTTGCGCCGTCCACCCGCTTTATCGTCAGAGTAGAAGGTCCTGGCAGCTGCGCAGCAGGCGGAGCCTCTTTATTGACCCCTTTATCACCAAAACGGCAACGGGGGTGCTTGCGTCACCACGTGGGCGTGGCAGAGGCCACGTGCGTCTTGCCGCACTTCCTTGGCCGCGACGTTTCACTTCAGGCCTGAGGGGAGATTCCTGTTGGACTCCCTCAAGGAGAGTTGTCACCTCGGGAGGGTCCCCTGAGGCGAAGGATCCCTTGAGGCCCTCGTTTCCTCTTCAAGCCCTCGAGGGGAATTGCCTCTCGAGGGTCCCGCCAGGCGGTGACGCCTGGTCCTTAGTCGTTTCGTCCGACTGGCCCGCGTGCGAGGCCTGGGGGGAATGGGCTCTACATACCCCAGTTCCCACTGGACCGACAGTAGCCCCAGGGCCCATGATGGGCACGACTGAGCCCATGGGCTTAGGCGAAGCGTCGTGGGCCCTTAGTGCCCAGCCGGCCCGAGCCACACGGCACTTGGACGAATAACAGTCTCGCACGATTCGGGGCGCAAGTCGTGGGGGGTCCCACCACGCCCCGGATACTGCTCCTGGAGGGGACATAAAGCCCGAGCGCAGCGGCAGGGAGCCGTTACTGTTTCCAATTCTTTCGCAGAAATTTCCGCTTTACAGAGCTCTCCGCCTCCGCTCTCCCCTGCGAATCTCTGTTCTCCAACTCCTTCACTCCTCCGTGCCCCCGACGATGAGCCCGCTCAAGAGCAAGGGCAAGGCCGCCGCGGGGTCTTCCTCCCAGGCGGAGGCCCCTGAGACCGTTGTGGGCGCGGCGCTGCTAGGCGTGCGCGTCAACGAGAAAGCGCTCGACAAGGTCCGGTACCTGGTGGCGGACCGGACGAACGAGCATGGCGCCACTACCCTGAAGCCTGCGGCGCACGGGAAGCGTCCGCGCGGTTTCTTCCCGATCTTCCAGCATTGTCTGGCTGCGGGACTGATGCCGCCCTTCTCGCCGTTCCTGGAGGCGTTGCTTGCATTCTATCAGGTGCAGCTGCTGCGACTGCACCCCAACTCCGTCCTCATCCTCGCCGTCTTCGCCTACCTCTGCGAGGCGTACCTGGGCCTGGAGGCCACGGTGGGGCTGTTCCGGTGCTTCTACGCGCTCCGGAACACGGCGAAGAACGAGCGCTCCGGGTGCGTCTCGTTCCGCATCGTCGATGGCATGGAGAGCATCTACATCCCCATATCTTGGAGCGAGGGCAAGGCCATCACTTCCGTAACGAAGAAGGTCCGTCAGAAGTGGTTTTTTGTTGGGGTGGAGCGTCCCTGCGCCTTCCTCGAGGTCCCCGACGAGCCCCCGGTGAAGAACTCCCACTGGGGCAAGGCCACCTTCGACGGCGCCAGGAGCGTGAGCTTGATGGGGCGCCTGAGCTTCCTCCGCGAGGAGGGCCTCACGGGGAAGATGGTTGTGGCGGACTTCGTGACACGCCGCATCGCGCCCCTCCAGGCGCACTCGATCCCCATGTGGATGTACTCGGGGCCGAGCGATAGGATGCGGCTCCACGTTGAGGACAACGACAAGGAAACCATCGACAACGTCCTCGCCGCGCTCTTCGTCAATCCATCGGTGCTTCCCGTGGATGAGCTCTCTGCGGCGCTCCGGCCCCTTCACCAATAAAATCTGACAGAGCGCATGGACCTCCTGGAGGGGATGCCTCCGTTCACCCCGACGGGCCAGGCGGACCTCGAGGTGCCGATGCCGGCCGCGCGGGGAGCGGAAGGGGCCGATTCTCCCTCGGCTTCAGGAGCTGGCCTAGGTGAGGAAGAGGCCGCGGCAGGGAAGGTTTCCTCTTCGAGGGCTGGGCCATTTTCTGACGAGATTTGCGATATCTCGTCAGGCGATGAAGATGCCTTCGTGGTGGCGCCCTCGCACCTCGTGGAGGAGGAGGTTGAGGAAGAGGAGGCCCCTGACGCGGAGGCCTCTCCGGGAGGGCGCGGACCTCGCACCAAAGCTGCCGTGGACCGCTCGGGGGCGAGGCCGTCTGACATCCCCTCCAAGAAGAAAGCGGAGGCGTCCGCGGCAAGGCCTACTTCCAAGCCCTTCCCATCATGGCGCTCGCCAGGCTTGGCGTGGGTCGATGCTTGCGCCCCCCTTCAGGGTGAGTTTTCCTGGTGTTGGATCATTCGTCTTTTATCTTTCTCTTTCGCTTTATTTTTTCTTGAAGTCTTTCCTTGGGCTCTTGTCAGTGACCTTGCACCTGCGAAGCGCCGCCGGCTTCGCAAGGCATCTGAGGTGAAGAGCTCCATGGCAGGGGCCGCAGCTGACGAGGCCGTGAGGCCTGCGGAGGCGGCCCCCACAGTCCCCCTTGAGGAGGCGCCTCAAGTGGAGGCCGCTGCGTCCCAGGCGGGGGCGGCAGGGCCTCAGGTGGATGAGGGCGCGGTGGGCCCAGATGCATGTGTAGCGCCCGCCGAGTCTCTGGTGGTGGAAAGCTTGGAGGAGAGAACTTCCGCGCCGCCTCACGCTCTTACTTCTCCCCGTGCGGCGGCGCCACCGCGCGAGGCCACTCCACCGCGCGAACCAGCACCGCCGCGCGTGTTGACGCCTTCGTGCGCGCCTACCCCGCCGCCTGTGGCAACTACTCCCGTGCAGCCTGCGAGGGAGGCGCGCGAGGCAGCAGCAGGCACAGGCGGCCCTGGTGGGGAGATGCTTCCTCGCCTCCTCGTCAAGTCGTGCCCGAGGAACGCCCTGCAGCAGCAGGGCCGGAAGTGGATGCCGGCGCAGGCCTAGGCGCAGCCCAGGCTAGCCCCCGAGCTTTCCCCGAGGCCGGGCCCGCGAGTCTCGACGCTGGGGCCGGGCCCTCCACGAGCCAGAAGCTGGTCCTCCGTGGCTGGGAATGGAGCGCGGGGCGCCGCGAGGTCGCCTTCGGCCTCGTAAGGGAGTCCTTGGAGGGCTTGGAGGCGCACCTCGCCCTTGGAGACATATGGCTCGCTCGGCAACAGGAGGAGCTGGTGAAGTCGTGGGCGTCCCTCCACGTGGCGATCGAGGCGCGCCGGCTGGAGGATTTGGCGCTGCAGGCCACTCGCGAGGAGGCCACCTGCTTCGCCAAGGAGATCCGCGAAGGGGCCATCCGTGACGCTGCGGAGCTCCTTAACCCTCTCCAGGCGGAATGTGACGCTGCGGCGGAGCTCCTGCACGAGGCCAGGGCGGAGCGCGAGGTGATGGAGGGCTCGCTGGTGCAGAAACGCCATGAGCTGGGCTAGCTGGAGGCCCAGCTGCTCTCCGCCCACCAGGCCGCACATGCTGCTCTGGAGGAGGACCGCAAGGTCTCTGCCGAGCGTGAGCGGCAGTTGGTCCTCAAGGAGAAGGAGCAGCAGCAGCGCGAGGAGCAGCGCCTTCAGGCGGAGAGGGATCTGGTCACCCAGCGCGAGGCCTTTGAGGAGCGTGAAGGTGATCTGGCCAAGGCGACCTTGAAGTACGACGAAAACGTTGCTGCCCAGAAGCTAGCTTACGAGCGCTTCGAGCGGCGTTTCGCCGAGAAGAAGAAGGAGGCCGAGGACGCCCTGGTAGAGCGCGAGAAGCAGTTCCGCAAGTCCACTTCTCAGAAGTACCGCGACCTGGCCCAGACGCAGGAGGACCGCTTCAAGGTCAAGCACGCCGCGGATGCTCGGCGGATCGCCGAGCTCGAGAAGGCCAACTCCAAGCTGGAGGCTCGCCTCATGCGCGCTAAGGATGGCCGTCGCCGAGCGGAGGAGGCTCGCACCAAGGCAGTCCACAACCTCAACTCCTTGGCAAAGGATGTGGAGGAGCAGGTGGCCCCGGCGATGGAGCGGGCAGCGGAGGCCTCAGCCTCTGCCAATGCGGCTCGCGCGCTCTCGAAGCAGCACAAGCGCATGTTCGAGGCATTGGTCGCTCGTGGCAACGAGCTCGCCGGGCAGCTCGGCGCAGACGCGCCGCACACCGACGTTCGAGGCCGCGGCGATGCTGCCATGTACCTGGTCTACTTTGACCAGCTCTTCGAGGCGCTCGAGGGTCCCGTCGCCGAGCTTCGCGAGATGATCGAGGACGAGAGCCGGCAGCTCCTGGGGGTGGTTGTTGACCGCATATTCACCAACCTCAGGCTCCTCACGCCAGACTTCGATCTCTCCTCCGTGACAGAGGCTGCACAAGGCGAGGACGCGCGGCGGGTCTCCGGTTCCCTCCGCGAGCAAGTCGACGCCTTCTGCAACCGCTTCAGGCGCGCGGAGGCTGCGGCTGAAGACAGCGAGGAGGAGGCCTGCTCCGCCGAGCTTGAGGAGGGTGCCACATAGGAGGTTCAAGGCGCTGCTTCTTCACGAGCCTCCCTTTATTGCGCCTGCGCGCGCTGGTATCTGAAACAACTGTTGTGTTTAGATACCTTAAGACCTTTTGGCCTGTAATATACTCTTTATTGCTGTTTAATTCGAGCTTGTTTGCCCCCCGTGAGGTCTCTTTGGACTCATCTTCATGTCTATTTGTTCTCTGCGTCGGTAGGTCCCATCTCTTCGTGCCATGACTCCGCCACTTCGGTATGCAGGAGCAATGACTCCGCAAGGCCGGGGGGAGTTTAGGCCTAGGAGAGGTAAGAGCCCTGAGTCGCGATGCTCAAGTACCCCCCTTAGACGTGCGAGTAGTCCATGAAGTGTAAGGGAAAGCGAAGTCGCTTGAGGGGCAAACGTGCGCTAGGGAGAGAAAACGCTCTTAAAGCGTGGGTGCGAGACTTAGCTTCTCAAGGTTTTCGTCCTGCAAAGGCTTTTCGCCTAGCGAGGTGGCCCTATTGAGGGGTCGCTCCTGGGGAGGCTTTTCGCCTGGCGAGGTTGCCCACTTGAGGGGTCGCTCCCGGATGCCTCTCCAGGCTTGTGGGGGGATTTTTCCCTGCAGATGTTAGAGGAGCGAACCTAGACGCTGGAACACGGTTCAAGGGACTCGTGCGCGCTTATAGGTCCCCTCAGGCATTCCTTGCAAGGAGAGTAAGTACCAAGGTCCTCTGTAGAGATGGCGTGTTTGTGGGATCTTGCCCTCCAGCCAGAGCTCGGACTATTGGATTTTGCAGTGCTGCTGGTGTGTCATTTGAGGCACTGGCACCGTACTCAGCCCCCGCTCCCGAGGTACGCATGTGGAGAGATATAAGCGCACACTCCAACAGAGTTGTCACCAAATACATTTTAAAGCGGCGCCTAGGCGCTAAGTTCACTTGGGAACGAAATTGAGTCATTAAGCTTGGGGTTGCCAAGTTAATGTTTTGACCATGTCGAGGCATGGGGACCACCTATTAGTGGCGGAGACTCTCAACGGCCTGAGGTGGCTCGTTAAATGGAGAGCTCGGAGGATTTGCCCTCGAGAGAAGCCTTTGGAGCTTGGAGGTTTAAGCCGTTAGCTTTTAACCCCTAGAGACAAAGATGCTTGGAGGTTGAGCCGTAGGCTGCCTCTTCCGCTCGTAGTCTCGACGTGACAATGATCACGGGCGTGACAATGATCACGTTTACGTTTTGTTCCTTTAGGAGACAAAAGTTATTTGGGAGGTTTAAGCCGTGAGCTTTTAACCTCTAGAGACTATAATGCTTGGAGGTTGAGCTGTAGGCTGCCTCGTCCGCTAGAAGTTTCGACGTGACAATGATCGCGGGCGTGACAATGATCACGGTAACGTTTTGTTCCTTTAGGAGACAACGGTTATTTGGGAGGTTTAAGCCGTGAGCTTTTAACCTCTAGAGACTATAATGCTTGGAGGTTGAGCCGTAGGCTGCCTCGTCTGCTAGAAGTCTCGACGTGACAATGATCACGGGCGTGACAATGATCATGTTTGCGTTTTGCTCCTTTAGGAGACAAAAGGTATTTTGGAGGTTTAAGCCGTGAGCTTTTAACCTCTAGAGACAAAGATGCTTGGAGGTTGAGCCGTAGGCTGCCTCTTCCGCTCGGAGTCTCGACGTGACAATGATCACGGGCGTGACAATGATCACAGTTTTGAGTCTGTTCCTTGCGGATAGAAAAATCTTGAGGTTTAAGCCTTGAGCTTTTAACCTTTAGAGACAAAAAAATGCTTGCAGGTTGAGCCGTAGGCTGCCTCTTTCTCTAAATGCCTTGACCTGACGATCATCACGGGTAGAACTTGCGTAGGTGCATGATGTTCCATGGATTCTTGATGGGGACGCCATCTTGAGTCTCGAGGCGATCCGCGCCAGGCCTGGCGATGTGAGTGACCCTGTAGGGGCCTTCCCACATCGGGGACAGCTTGTGGAGGCCTTCCCTGGAGAGGATTCGCCTGAGGACGAGATCGCCTGCCTCTAGGGTGCGCGAGCGCACGTTGCGGCTGTGGTAGCGCCGCAGGTCCTGCTGGTATTTGGCTGCCCGGAGGGCGGCGCGGCGTCGTAGCCCTTCAAGGAGCAGCAGGTCGTCGTTCTGGAGGTGCTCTTGCTGGTCCTCGTTAAAGGCAAGGACCCGTGGGGATCCATGCTTTACCTCTGTGGGGAGGACTGCTTCGGCTCCGTAGACTAGGGCGAACGGGGTTTCCCCGGCGGGCTTGGGTGGCGTGGTACGGATGGACCAGAGCACCGAGGGGAGCTCGTTGATCCAGCCCTTGCCGTGGCCCTTGAGGACATCGAAGGTCCTGGTCTTTAGGCCTTTGAGGACCTCTGCGTTTGCGCGTTCGGCCTGTCCGTTGCTTTGCGGATGGGCGATTGAGGCGAAGCAGAGCTTGATGCCCATTCTTTCACAGTAAACGCCACTGGTGAATTGTGAGCCATTGTCGGTGATGATGCGGTTAGGCACCCCGAAGCGGCAGACCAGGCCTCTGATGAATTTCACCGCCACGCCTGCTGTGATTGTGCGCGTCGCCTCCACTTCAGGCCACTTCGTGAACTTGTCAATGGCCACGAAGAGGTAGCGATATCCACCTTGCGCCGTTGGGAAGTGTCCCAGGATGTCCAGCCCCCAGACCGCAAATGGCCACGAGAGCGGAATGGTCTGAAGCCCCAGCGCTAGTTGGTGGATTTGCTTGGCGTGGAATTGGCAGGCTTCACATGCTTGAATGATGTCCATTGCATCCTGAAGTTCTTGAGGCCAGTAGAAGCCACTCCTGAAGACTTTGCCTGCGAGGGTGCGGGCACACGAATGGTGGCCGCATTCCCCGCTGTGGATGTCTTTGATCAGCATTTTTCCTTCTTCAGGAGGGGCGCATTTGAGCGTGATGCCGTTTGGGCGCTTGCGGTAGAGAACTCCTTCGAGGATTTGGTACGATTTTGCTTGGCGGGCAATTCTCTCCGCTTCAACATCTTCCTCGGGAAGGACTCCTTTGTGGAGGTAATTTTGATCTCTTCGATCCATCCTGTTTCTTGGTGCACCGCTGTGAGCAACAGACGCTCCCCTGTAGGGGGCCCGCAGTCAGGAGCTCCGCTTGTAGGTGGTGGCGGGAGCGCTTCGTCTGTGCTTGCGGGCAGAGCCTCTAGGGGCTGCTTTATGGATGCCTTGACGAGCCTTTCTTCAAAGACACCTGGCGGCTGAGCTGCACGCTTGGCGATGTCATCAGCCTCTTGGTTCTCCTTTCTCGAGATGTGCATGAGCTCCATTCCCCTGAAGTGCTTCTCAAGCCTACGGACCTCTTCAAGGTATGCGGCCATGTGGTCGTCCTTAGGCTTGTAGCTTTTGTTTGAGAAGTTGACGAGCAGTTGGGAGTCGCCCTTGATGAGTAGATGCTTGACGCGTAGGGCGATTGCGGCGCGTAAGCCGGCAAGCAGGCCTTCATACTCGGCGATATTGTTGGATATCTTGTCAATTCCGAAGCACAGCTGGACTGCGTAATACAACTTGTCGCCTTTGGGTGAGGTCAGGACCACGCCTGCCCCGCTGTGGCGACAAGCAAAGGCTCCGTCGAACTTCATGGTCCAGTGGCTAGGAATTGCGGCTCCGAGGGGCTTGTGCTCTTATCCCAAAGGCTCTTCAGAGGTTGGGTCAGTCCATTCGGCGACGAAGTCAGCCAGCGCTCTTCCTTTGATTACCCTTGTGGTATCGAAGCGCAAATTGAATGGTTGTAGCTCAATGTTCCACCCTGCGACACGATCTATTGCGTTTGGGTTGCGCAGTATTTGCTCCAGGGGAAAAGAGGTGGCCACTGTGATGGGGTGCCCCTGGAAGTAGTGTCGCAGCTTTCTTGAGGCGATGAGGAGCTTCTGCTGCATTGTATACCGCTCGTGAGCATCACGCAGTACTGTGCTGACGAAGTAAACTGGATGCTCGACGAGGGTAGTTCATGTTGCCTTGACGTCTTTTGCCTGAGGTGGCTCAGCTTGGCCCTCGAGGGGGTTTGCCTCAGGGGGATTGGCCTGTGCCTCGAGGGGGTTGGCCTCAGGGGGCTTGGCATGTGCCTTGAGGGGGTTGGCCTCAGGGGGCTTGCCCTCGGCCTCGACGGGCTCCTCAGGCTCCTCGGCATGAATTCCTTGCAGCGGTTGACTTGGGGCGGTCCTCTCTTGAGGCTTTGGGCCTGGCGCCGGGTTTGTGAGGGCTGCCCTTTCGTCGAGCTCCTTATCAGGAGGCTTTTTCTTTGGAGTGTCTGCACTCTTTGTGTGGAGTATTGGCTCTTCTCTTTCCACCACAAGGACAACACTGGCTGTTTGCAGAGTAGCTGACAAGTACAGCTTCAGGTGCTCGCCATGCCTTGGGGCTACCATTACTGGTGGGCTGGCCAGATACTTCTTCAAGTCCTCAAATGCTTTTTCAGTTTCAGGGGTCCACTTGAAAGTTCCCGTTCTTTTCATGATCTTGAAGAACGGTAGGGCTCTTTTGCCGAACTTGGAGATGAATCGACCCAAGCTGGCCATGCAACCTGTCAGGCGTTGCATGTCCTTGAGCCTGCGTGGAGGTTGCATGTCTTCTATGGCCTTGATTTTGTCTGGGTTTGCCTCTATGCCTCGATGAGACACGAGGAACCCAAGCAATTTTCCTGAAGGTACTCCAAAGACGCACTTGGCGGGGTTGAGCTTGATGTTCACCTTGCGCAGGCTCACAAAGGTTTCTTCAAGGTCTCCGAGGAGAGTATTCCCTTCTCGTGATTTCACGACGATGTCATCGACATATGCTTCGGCGTTCCGCCCCATTTGCCCGCCAAGTGCTATCCTCATCAACCTCTGGAAACTGGCCCCGACATTTTTCAGGCCGAAAGGCATGCAGACGTAGCAATACACACCGCACGGGGTGAGGAAAGCTGTCTTCTCCTCGTCCTCCTTAGCCATTTTTATCTGGTGATAACCAGAGAAGGCATCGAGGAAACAGATGAGGTCACAGCCTGCCGTGGAGTCCACAATCTGGTCAATTCTGGGCATGGGATAAGCGTCTTTGGGGCAGGCCTTGTTTACATCAGTGTAGTCGATGCAGAGATGGCCTCCTCCGGCAGGCTTTGGGACTACCACACCGTTGGAGAGCCAAGTGGGGTGTGCGACTTCGCGAACGACTTTTGCCGCTTTGAGCTTCTCGACCTCCTTGACGATGAATGCTTGCTTCTCGGGGGCTTGCTTTCTTGCTTTTTGCTTGACGGGGCGCGCGTTTGGGCACACGGCCAAGTGGTGCTCGATCACCTCCCTCGGTACACCAGACATATCTGACGGTGTCCATGCGAACATGTCAGAGTTTGCATGGAGGAAGGCAACGAGCGCGCTTTCCTATTTGGGAGGTAGCGCGGCGCCAATGGTGACGCTAGCCCCCGAGCCTTCAGCCCCCGAGCTGCTGGAGCTCAAAGATCTTCTTTGTAGCAGCTGCCTCCTGAGTGAACAACTGCTTCTTCTTCTTGGGCCTCTCGAGAGGCTCCAGGTCCTCGTCTGCGGGAAATGCCATGGCGGCAGTCTTGTAGGTCGTCTCAACGGCGCGTGTAGCGTCCAGGACATGCCCACGGATGGTGATCGTGCCAGCGCTGCCGGTGATCTTGACCATGTTGTAGGCATGGTGCATGACGGACATGAACTTCGCGAGCGCGGGGTAGCCGAGGATTGCATTGTATGGCAGTCCGATGTGTGCGACATCGAAATCGATGTGCTGGGTGCGGTAATTTTCCTTGCTCCCGAAGGAGACAGCAAGCCTGACCTGGCCTAGAGACTCGATCGACCCGCTGGTGACCCCCGTGAAGGGCCTCGAGGGCGTTAGCCGCTAGTAGGGCACTTGAAGCGCTTCGAACGTATCTATGGAGATAACGTTCAGGCCTGCTCCGCCATCGATGAGAGTCTTGGAGACAGCCACGTTGTCGATTGTAGGGCTGCAGACCAGCGGGAGGGTTCCAACAGTCTTGGTGGACTTGGGGTGGTCCTGAGCATCGAAGGCGATGGTGTACTGCGACCACTTGAGGGGCCTAGAGGTTTCTGTGCTTGGGAGGGCGGCGTTGAGCTCGCGGGCGAACTACTTGAACTGGTTGTTCGACTTCGGCGCCTGCCCCCCCCCCCCCCCCCGAGGATGCCGGCAATGGCGCCCCTCGGGGCTTGGTAGCCGCCATCTTCCTCGTCAGGGAGGTTTCCGTTGTTTTCCGCAGCGTTGGCCTGATTTCCAGATGGTTTCTGGTAGCCGCCCTTGCGTCCGCTTCCACGGTAGCCACGGCCTCGACCGCGGCTGCCACTGCCCTTTGCTTGCTCGCGCTCCTTGCTCAACCTTTTGAGGTCGAAGCAGGACTCTGTAGAGTGGCCGCACCTGTTGTGGTAGACGCAGAAAGGGCGGTGGTCATCTTTCCTCTCTCCAGGCTCAGGGAGTCCCTGCGGGTGCCCTTCGCGTCAGGCTCTGCCGCGAGAACTGCGGTGGCCTTGCGCTTGGGCTCCTCCTTCTTTTTATGGCTTCGGGACCCCTCAGCGTGGTCGTCCCCTCTCGAGGACATCTTGACGAAAAGGAGTCCCTCTTCAGCCTTGGCGCACTTGTCTGCCAGGTCGAAAAGCTTCACCACAGAGGTGAGCTTGTCGTGGATACCCAGCTTCTCGAGCATCCTGCTGTTTGTGACGCTCTCGCGGAAGGCGGCGATGACTTGGGTGTCAGGGATGTTCGAGATCTTGTTGCGAACTTGGCTGAAGCGCTGGATGTACTTGCGAAGCGTCTCATCCTTCCTCTGCACTACAGCGCGCAGATCGTTGTGGGTGAGGGCTCGCTCGTATGTCCCCTTCAAGTTGGAGATGAACTGCTTGCAGAGCTCCTCCCACGAGTTCACGGAGCCCTCAGGGAGGTTCAGGAGCCACGACAGCGCAGAATCGCGAAGCGCGTGGGAGAACCAGTTGGCCATGACCTTGTCATCTCCCACCGCAGCTTGGATGGAGGTGGTGTAGAGCTGCAGGAACTCGATGGGGTTGCTGGAGCCGTCGTAGCCCTTGGGAAGAGCCGGCCTGAACTTCTGGGGCCAGACCACGCGACGCAGAGAACAGGTGAACGCCATGCAGCCTGAGGCGTACGTAGCGACCCCGTGCTGCAGCGCGCCGCGGTTCTGCTGACCCACCTGGCCAATCTCCTCCACGAGCCTGTTCTGGCGGTCTCGCTGGAGCTCCATCCCCACGTGAGCGTCAGGCGCAGTGCGCTGCACGATCAAGCCGGTGCAAGCCCCGGAGGTGGCGGAGGCGCATTTGTTGCGACCGTGCCCGCAAGAGAGGGGTGCACGTTGGACTGCGACGGAGCGGGGCGCGTCGTGGCGATGCCGACGAGGTGGTTGAGGCGTTGGAGCCACTGCTTGTGGGCCTCTGCGGTGGGCTGATAGCGGAGGAGCTCCTGCGCCATGAGCAGCGCGGTGTGAGGCGCAGGGTCTGTCCTCCCAGGGCCGGAGCCGCTCGGGCGCTGCGTCGGGTGCGACGACTGCGCGTCCTCCTGGTGCTCGGAGTTGTGCTCCGGCGCTTAAGCGTTAGGGCCAGAAGGGACGCGCTCTTCATGGCGGGGTCGGCCCCGCCGTGCGCGGGTGGTCGCGGTGCCTGGCGGCGCGCGTGCTTTTCCAGGCACACGTCGGTTGATGCGGGCGACGCGGGTGGCGCGAGTGTTCACCATGGCGCGGAGACGAACTCGAAGGTTGTTGACGCGCCTCAATTCCCTACCCGACGCGCCAAATGTCGGGTTATGACTCCCAAGAATCGGGGGTAGTCACTTCCTGCAGTGTAGTTCATGAAGGGGATTGAACACGGAGGTCTAGACCCTCGAGTGGCTCCGCGACGTTGCTCACCGAACCCGAAGAAGACACGCACGCGACAGAGGAAGACACCGGCCATTACCCAGGTTCACGGCCCTCGTGAGGAGGTAAGACCGCTACTCCTGCTTGTTTGTATTAGATGGGGAAAGTTACAGTACAATGGAGCTTGCCGGACGCCCCCTTGAGGCAGTTCTTGCCTGGGGAGGGAAGTGATCGTCTTCTTACTCCTCCAGCCAGAGGCTATCCTAACAAGTGTTGCTAGGGTTTACAAGGGTTTTAGCACGCAAAGAGCCGACCTTTGCTACGATGGATGTCTTGTCCCTTTTATAGGTGCCTCTGGCGCTCTCCTTCGGCTTGGCCTTCAAGGTGGCTCCCACATGGCAGAACCAGGGTGGAGCAGGAGTCCACCGCCGTCCGTTCGTCCATGGACGCGGTCCACTGTCGATAAAGGTGGGCGCGGTGGCCGACAGGCGGCCGACCGCGTTGTACTGCCCGCAGAGGGAGCAGTCTCTGAGGTGGAGCACACGATGACGTTCTCCGTTGAAGGGTTGCGCCGTCCACCCACTTTATCGTCAGAGTAGAAGGTCCTGGCAGCTGCGCAGCAGGCGGAGCCGCTTTATTGACCCCTTTATCACCAAAACGGCAACGGGGGTGCTTGCGTCACCACATGGGCATGGCAGAGGCCACGTGCGTCTTGCCGCACTTCCTTGGCCGCGACGTTTCCCTTCAGACCTGAGGAGGCCTGAGGGGAGATTCCTGTTGGACTCCCTCAAGGGGAGTTGTCTCCTCGGGAGGGTCCCCTGAGGCGAAGGATCCCTTGAGACCCTCGTTTTCTCTTCAGGCCCTCGAGGGGAATTGCCTCTCGAGGGTCCCGCCAGGCGGTGACGCCTGGTCCTTAGTCGTTTCGTCCGACTGGCCCGCGTGCGAGGCCTGGGGGGAATGGGATCTCCATACCCCAGTTCCCACTGGGCCGACAGTGCATGTGGCTAGTAAGCTCATGCGATATAGCCAAGTATTGTGTTATAGATTTCCAGCTTATTTTATGCAGAACACAACATTCAGCCCGGTAGCAAATTTAAAAATTATAACGATTCAAAATATCTCACCATGGAGGTCATCAATCATCATGTCCTCCAAGTATTGAACCACAAATACTATAAGCTAGGCCCAAATAAAAGATATGATCATCTTATATATAATCAAAGTGGTTATAGAGAGGTCAAGTACAATTACCAAATTGCTACCATTTGGCTAATAAAATTATCTGAATCCAGTTAGAGAAGATAAAAGTTCGTCCATTAGGTTGGATGAGAGAGGTTACTTGGGGTTTCTTTCATCTACTTCATGCTATAGATTACAATTAAAAATTCCCCTTAAATGGTTCAAGTTGCAAGTGACCTTGACTCATTCAGATTTGTGAGACATCAACCTGCCAAGATACATATACAAGAGAAGTTCAACATCATGGTCAATTTTAAATCACAAACATATTTTCAATTTTTAAAGATTCAAACAGGATGTAGCAACATGTAAGGACCCAGAAACCATTTTCATGTATCCTTTATGGATCATCCCTAGCATAGGTATGAAGCTGTACACAAATTTAAAGACAAGTACATTGCAGTATCTCAAGTAATGAAATAGAAAAAATCTTGTATCAGCGACCAAATTATACAACACATAATTCTTTTATCAGCATGATAAAAGATTAGGCCAAGCATCAAGTATGATTCTGGTGGAAATCAAATTGTAAACAATGGTAGCAAGTATTTTGTTCAATAAAGATCCCAGCCATATAGTACACTGAATGTAACTCCAGACCAAGAACAATGCCAACAAATCGTCCCGTATAAAATCAGAATAAGAAATCAACAGGGAGCATTGGCAATCGATGACAATTAACAAATCCAACCCCCTACACATCATCCTCTGCAGTATAGTCATCATACATGTGTTCCAAGAAATTTCTTCCCAACAGAAGCAGCTAACACACAACTGAACACACATGCAAATTGATGACAATTACCAGAGCCACCACTCTTTCTCAGACACCGGCGTCACCTCCTTCACCATAGCCTGCACCAATCAAATTGCACCCAAATGGATGGCTGGTGCAGTACTTCTGTGGAGAAGGGTGGCTGCTTCATCGGCGAGCGGACTGGCCGGGCGGGCTCGTGCGTCCGGGCGCGCGGGGGGCGACAGCAGGCGGTCGCGAGCTGCGTTCATGGCGGCGACCACACGTTGATGGAGGGCGGGCGGGTGGGCGCGGTAGCAGGCGGGGATGGCGGGTGGGCGCGGTAGAAGGCGGGGATGGAGGGCGGGCGGGCGGGCACGGCTGCAGCTCGGTGCGAGGGCGCAACAGCAGGAGGGGATGGAGAGCGCGCGCGGCTGCAGCTGGGTGCGAAGAGACGTCGAGGATGGAAGCGCAGGGCGACGGCGGTCACCGAATGTCTCGTTTCGTCGGTCGCCAGCGTGAATCGGGCGGTGGCGTAGATGGAGTCAAGAACCGCGGCGTGGAGACGGAGAATGAAGGCGAGAGAGTGTGTCGCGGAGGGCCGGAGAGGATTGGAGCGTCGCAGGGGAGTAGGCGGTTCACGTTCGGCAGAGACATGGTAATGGATACGAGCACGTCGGGATCGCGGGAGAAGGTGGAGGTCGTGGTGTTCGTTATATTTCTCCGGGAGATTTCTTTTACGTGCGAGAGGCATGGGACGACGGACGACCCACCACCACTTTTGCTTTAATATAGTAGAGATAAGATGTGACAGAATAAAAATATAGTTTCACTAGAGATAACCTGCTAATTTGTTGATGAAGAAGGGGATGCCCAAGGCATCCCCAATCTTTGACGCTTGAGTCTTCTTGAAATATGCTTCGGTGACCCACGGGGGCATCCCCAAGCTTAGGCTCTTTCATCTTCTTGATCACATTATATCATCCTTTGATTTGATCCTTGAAAACTTCCTTCACACCAAACTTCTCATAAACTTCATTAGAGGGGTTAGTATTCAAAAAATTAATCTATTTTGGTACTGTTGTGACACAATCCAAGAACTTAATAAAACATTAGCTACATATCTCCATGATAGAGAACCTTGCTTAAAGTCCACAAGAGACAATGCAAAAAACAGAGACAAAATATGCCAAAACAGAACAGCCAGTAAAGATGAATTTTTTCGAGGCACTTAACTTGCAAAAATCAGAAAACTCAAAACTAATGAAAGTTGCGTACATATATGAGGATCACGTACAAAACATTCCTGGTCATTTGAATTTTTCTGTATTTAGTTACGAATTTAACGGTGATCAGCAGAAAAATTGTTCTTGCACAGAAATCCAAATCTAGTTCAACTTCCTACTAGAGACTTTACTTGACACAACTATGCAATAAAATAAAGATACGTAGTTGTTACAGAGGTAAGCATGCTACTAGACTCAAATAAAAAAAATAACATAAATAAAACATAGGTTTTCTCCCATAAGCGCTTTTCTTTAATGCCTTTTAGCTAGGCTTGATAGTTGTAATGAAGCTCTCATGAAAATAGAAAATAAAGCAAAAGGAGCATCAAGAAGAAAATTCAAAACATATTTAAGTCTAACCCACTTCCTATGCTTAGGAATCTTGTATACAAATAAATTCACAAAGAACAAAGTGACAAGCATAGGAAGATAAAACAAGAGTAACTTCAATATTTTCAGCATATAGAGAGGTGTTTTAGTACCATGAAAAATTCTACAAACATATTTTCCTCTATCATAATAATTTTTAGTAGCACCATGAATAAACTCAACAACATAACCATCACATAAATCATGCTTTTCATGATTTACAAACACATAATTTTATCAAGCTCCATAATAGTGGGATTAAAACCTTCAAACCCCACTTGTAACAATTTTATAACAAGATGATTGATCATTCTCAAGGTATATGGGACTCCTAGATAAAGTCAAGACCTCTCCAATCCCATTTTCAATAGTAGTACAGTTAATATTATCAAGTAACATAGGACCATCATCTAGAGCTTTATCATAAACATTTTCTAAGCAAACTTCTTTAGTACCATGCATTTCGAAATTAGGAGTAAGTAAAGGATTTTCATAAGATTTATCAAAATAGCATGGATTATCATATATAACAGTAGCATAATTGTTTTCACAAGGTTTACTCATAGGGAATATTTCAAGAGAATCCACAGGAAGATAACATTCATCCTCCTTTGATAAGCATGGGGGACAATCAAATAGTGTAAGGGATGAAGAGTTACTCTCATTAGAAGGTTGGCATGGGTAGCTATTCCATTCTTCCTCCTTTTGTTCTTCACTCTCCTCCTCTTTTTCATCTAATGAGCTTTCTGGTTCAACAATTTCTTCTTCCATAGGTTCCTGCAAATTGTGGATACATTCTTGTGCATTAATGAGTCTCTCTCTATAATCAATGATATAAGGATTATTGATGAAATATTCTATGCAATAATCAAGGATAGAAGAGACATAATCTTTAAGTGTATTACAAGCAACACAAGTTTCATAACTTTTAGACATGAAGGATTCTATTTCAGAAGCTCCCATAAATATAACAAATTGTTCTACTCTTCAAATCCAACATGAATATAGTTTTTCCAATGATAGTTCATAATTATAACTTCTTTACTAAAACCACATTGGAATTTAAGATGTTTATTATCCTGTTCAGAGCAGCAGTTTATGTCATGGCGTTTAAGCTAAATTTTAGCAAGTGTATTCAACTTTCCTAACGTGCCTTTCATGACTTTAACAATACGTGATTATCTATAATTCATTAAGTTCCACATCATATCTAGCATGTTCTTCCATAACAACAGTTTTTTTTAATTTTCAGTTTTTCAAAATTTTATGGTTTTTCGGGTATATAAAAATAAAACAAGACAAAAAAACTAGACAAAAGTAAACTAAACAAAACTAAACTAAACAGAAATAAACTAAGCACAAATAAACTAGACAAGAAAATAAAATACAATAAAATAAAAACAGAGATAGAGAGGTAGAGTGTACTCCCGAGGTGAACTTATGAGTAGAGCTATGCCTCCCCGGCAACGGCGCCAGAAAATAGTCTTGATAACCCACAAGTATGGGGGATCGCAACAGTCTTCGAGGGACGTAAAACCCAAATTTATTGATTCGACACAAGGGGAGGTAAAGAATACTTATAAGTCTTAACAACCGAGTTGTCAATTCAGCTGCATCTGGAAAAGCACTAGTAACAGGGGTGATGTGAAAGCAGCAGTAATATGAGACCAGTAGTAACAGTAACACAGCGACAATGGCACTAGAAAACAGTAGCTTGCGTGGAGTTGACTTTAAAGCAATGATGATGACAGAAGGACCAGGGTTCCCAGCTATCTACACTAGTGGTAACTCTCAAAGAACAAGTGCCGGGTGAACAAATTACAGTTGGGCAATTGATAGTATTAAATAACATTAAGTGAGAATATCTAGATTATTAATTAAGTAGGCATGTTTTGCATATATAGTTTGTGCGTGCTCGCAATGAGCAACTTGCATAACATATTTTGTCCTGCCAGCCCCTTTGCAGCGGGGTCTCTAGGGAAACTACATGCAATTAAGGTGCTCCTTTTAATAGAGCACCGAAGCAAAGTATTAACACTTGGTGAAAACATGTGATCCTCACATCATAGCCATTCCCTCTGGTTATCCCAATTGCTGTCACTTTGGGGCCATCGGTTCCGTACAATGACATGTGCATACAACTTATAGATACAATCTAAGCAATAAATGCAGAGCTCAAATCTAAGATCATGCCACTCGTGCACTAGTGACAAGCATTAAACACAACAAGATTGCAACAACAATAACTTCACAAACCTATATAGATTGACTGATCATAATGTAGCAATTCATCGGATCCCAACAAACACAACACGGATTACATCATATGGATCTCAATCATGTAAGGCAGCTCATGAGAACATTGTATTGAAGGACATGGGAGAGAGAATACCAACTAGCTACAGCCAAGAACCCGTAGTCCATGGGGGAACTACTCACAAACCATCATGGAGTCGAAGTGGAGGCGGTGGAGTCGATGGAGATGGCTCCGGGGGACAATCCCCGTCCCAGCAGGGTGCCGGAACAGGAACTTCTGACCCCCGAAACTTGTCGGCGATGGCGGGGGCGCTCGGGACCCGAGGAGAAAAAAGTGTCTAACCGTCGTCTGTTTTTATGTCAAGGGGTAGGCGAAAGACCTAGGTCGGTGGGCGCCCGAGGGCGCCACATCGCCTCCCGGCACGGCTCCTGTAGCTGCCGCGCCACCAGGCGATGTGGCGGCCTCGCGGCCCCACTTCGTCTCGTCTTTGGTTTTCGTGGACGCAAATATTCCAAAAATAATTCCTGATTGACTCGTTTCCAATTTGGCGGATATTTCCTTAAGAGATTTTCTGAAACCAAAAACAGCAGAAAAACGAGGAACTAGCACTGGCATCTTGTTAATAGGTTAGTCCCTGAAAATGCAAAAAACTATATAAAATGCATATAAAACATGTAATAACATAGCATGGAACATAAAAAATTATAGATACGTTGGAGACGTATCAGGTAGTAAGGACTCATGTGCGCTTGTAGGTTTCTTTAGGTGTTCCTCGTGAGGAGAGTAAGTACCAAGGTCCTTCGGAGAGATGGCGTGTTTCTGGGAGCATTCCCTTTAGCCAGAGCTCGGATCCATTGGGTTTTGCAGTACTGTTGGTGTGTCTTTTGAGGAACTGGCACCGTACTCAGCCCTCTCTCGCGAGGTGCGCATGGGAAGCATATAAGCGCACATTAAAAAACAATAATGCGGAATAGAAACTCACCACCAAAATATTACATAGCGGCGCCGTAGCGCATAGTTCACTAAGGAACGAAATGGTTCATTATGCTTGGGGTTGCCAAGTTAACGTATTTTCTATGTCGAGGCATGGCGACCACCTATCAGTGGCTGAGACTCTCTACGGCCTGCGGTGGCTCGTTACAACGAGAGCTCGGAGGGATGACCCTCAAGAGAAGCTTTTGTGAAGCTTGGAGGTGAAGCCGTGAGCTTCCCTCTAGAGACAAAAAATGCCTAGAGGTGGAGCCGTAAGCTTCCTCTCGAGCCAAATGTCTGATGTGACAATGATCACGGGCGTGACTATGATCACGGGTAGAACTTGCGTAGATGCATAATGTTCCATGTTTTCTTGACGGGGATGCCGTCTTGAGTCTCGAGGAAAGCCGCGCCAGGCCTGGCGGTGTGAACGACCTTTTAGGGACCTTCCCACATTGGTGACAGGTTGTGGAGGCCTTCCCTGGAGAAGATTCGCCTGAGTACGAGATCGCCTGCCTCCAGGGTGCGTGAGCGCACATGGCGGTTGTGGTAGCATCGCAGGTCCTGCTGGTATTTTGCTGCCCTGAGGGCGGCACGGCGGCGTAGCCCCTCAAGAAGCAGCAGGTCGTCGTTGTGGAGATCCTCTTGATCGTCCTCATTGAAGGCAAGGACCCGTGGGGATCCATGCTTAATATCTGTGGGGAGGACTGCTTTGGCTCCATAGACGACGGTGAACAGTGTTTCTCTCGTGGGCTTTGGCGGAGTTGTGCAGATGGACTAGAGCACCGATGGGAGCTCGTTGATCCAGCCCTTGCCATGGCCCTAAAGGATGTTGAAGGTCCTGGTCTTTAAGTCCTTGAGGACTTCTGCGTTTGCTCGCTCGGCTTGGCCATTGCTCTATGGTTGAGCCACCGAGGCGAAGCAGAACTAGATGCCAAGTTTTTCGCAGTAAGCCCTGAATATGCCGCTAATAAATTGTGAGCCATTGTCGGTGATGATGCGATTAGGCACTCTGAAGCCACAGACCAAGCCTCTGATAAATTTCACCGCTGCTCTGGCTGGGATGGTGCGCCATTTCGTGAACTTGTCGATGGCCACGAAGAGGTAGCGATAGCCCCCTTGCGACTTGGGGAATGGTCCCAAGATGTCCAACCACCAGACCGCGAACGGCCAGGAGAGCGGGATGGTCTGGAGCCCCAGCGCCGGTTGATGGATTTTCTTGGCATGGAACTGACAAGCCTCGCACGCTTGGACGATGTCGACTGCATCCTGTAGTGCTTGCGGCCAGTAGAAACCGCTCTTGAAGACTTTGCCTGCGAGGCTGCGTGCACACGAGTAGTGATCGCATTCCCCGCTGTGGATGTCCTTGATCAGCCTTCTGCCATCTTCAAGAGGGACACATTTGAGCGCAATCCCATTCGGGCGCTTGCGGTAGAGATCTCCCTCCAGTATGTAGTAGGATTTCTCCTGTCGAGCGCTTCGCTCTGCTTCTACGTATTCCTCGGGGAGGATTCCCTTGGCGAGGTCGTCTTTGAGCTCGTCGATCTAGCTTGTTTCTTGATGTGCAGCTGTGAGCAATAGGCGCTCCCCTGTTTGAGGACTGCCATCGGGAGTCCCGGCTGCAGGAGGTGGTGGGAGCACTTCGTTTGGGCTTGCGCCTGTGGCCTCTTGAGGCTGCTTTATGGATGCCTTGACGAGTCTCTCTTCAAAGAGGCCTGCCTGCTGAGCTTGCCTTCTTGATGCACGCTTGGCGTCGTCAGCCTCTTGGTTTTCCTTCCTCGAACCTCTTCAAGGTATGCGGCCATGCGATCATCTTTAGGTGTGTAGCTTTTGTTGGAGAAGTTTACGAGCAGCTGGAAGTCGCCTTTGACGAGTAGGTGCTTGACGCCTAGAGCAATGGCGGCCCGTAGGGCAGCGAGAAGGCCCTCGTATTCAGCAATGTTGTTGGAGATCTTGTCGATTGCGAAGCACAACTGCATAGCGTAGTAGAGCTTGTCGCCCTTGGGCGAGGTCAAGACGACGCCAGCCCCATGATGTCTATGCACGCTTCTATTCTTGAAGACAGTGTTGGGCCTCCAAGAGCAGAGGTTTATAGAACAACAGCAAGTTTCCCTTAAGTGGATCACCCAAGGTATATCAAACTCAGGGAGGTTGAGGTCAAAGATAACCCTCTCGAACAACCCTGCAATTCAGATACGAGAAGTCTCTTGTCTCCCAAAGACACCCAATAGACTTGTCAGATGTATAGGTGCACTAGCTATGCAAAGAGATAGTGAAATAAAAGTAATATGGATGATTATAAGTAGTAATTGCAATCTATAATAAAAATGGCAGCAAGCAAACATGTAGAAGAACTTGTTCGAAATGGTGTTTCGATGCTTAGAAACAAGGCCTAGGGATCCTACTTTCACCAGTGGAAATTCTCAATAGTGACATGAAAGTTAAATAAATAAACACTACTCTAAAACACTCTTATGTTTGATAACAAACATCATTCATTGTGTAGGGCTACAAGAGCACCCTCAAAATCAGAGTAAACTAACACCAACAATGTCATAAAGGAAATCACACACGGTGCACACACTGTCACTGTTACAGACGTGAATAACCCCGGAGTTCATATTAAAGTAACCTCTAGAGTGCATAATAGATAAAGAGTAGCATCACATATTCAACTAGATTACAAAGCTCGTGATCACATAAAATATCACATCATGGGAGAGAGAGATGGACCACATAACTATCGTAGATCCCTCAGCCCCGGGGGAGACTACTCACTCCTCATCATAGGAGTCAGCAACGACGATGGAGATGGCGGTGGAGTCAATGGAGATGGCTCCGGGGGCAATTCCCCGTCACGGCAGGGTGCCGAAACAGAGACTTATGTCGATGGTGGCGCCGCTCGGGACCCGCGGAGGAAAAAGTGATTAAACTTCTCGAGTTTTTAGTTCAAGGAGGTATTTATGGGCAAAAGACCTAGGTCGGTGGGCGCCCAAGGGCACCACATCACCTTCTGGCGCGGCCGGGATGGGGCCCGCTCCAGCAGGTGGTGTGGGCTCCTCGCAGCATTCTTCGTCTCGTCTTTGGTTCCTCGTGACGCAAATATTCCAAAAATAATTCCAGGTTGATTTATTTCCAATTTGGAGGATATTTTCTTAAGCACTTTTCTGAAACCAAAAATAGCAGAAAACAGGTAACTGGCACTGTGGCATCTTGTTAATAGGTTAGTCACAGAAAATGCATAAAACTATATAAAATGCATATAAAACATGTAATAATATGATATAACATAGCATGGAACATAAGAAATTATGGATACGTTGGAGAGGTATCAATATCCCCAAGCTTAGTTCTACTCGTCCCGAGTAGGCAAGAACGATAAAAGAAGAATAATTTCTGAAGTGACATGCTTAAACACAATCTTGATCTTATAATAATGTAAGCATGTAAACTGAGATCAAATGAATAAGGGCTATAGTTTATATTGATATCAAACGAGTAATGAATAAACAAGTAGGAAGCAAGCAAAGCTTTCAATGATATAGTACTAGATAGCAATCAACCGTGCAAAGTAGATATTTAGAGATGATTTAAGCTTCAAGCACAACAATATAATCATCTAATTCTTCCGACAAATATGACAACTTAATGAAAGGATGAAGTCAAGTAATAGCAATATGCACGTAGAAGATCAATATAATATTTGTTCAAAAGAAACATGTAGCACCCCAACTTTTATTAAAGTTGGAACACCTGTGTTATGTGCTAGTCCCTGGATCACTGCCAGCACCACAGTACAAAATATAAAGTATCATTGCATAAGTATTAAATTACTACAACGAGATCCAAAAATAATAGCCAAAATGGCTTTATTACAAATTGCATAGCCATGAAGGCTAGCTAAAGTTCAGAGTTCACAGCGAAAGCAAAAATAACATTGAGCCTCATCTTCAAGCATGCGCCACAGGCAGTCATGTTGGGTGTAGACTCGAGCCAATCATTCAGCATCAGAAATTCCTGCACATTGGAATATGCAGCCCCCGAAGGAGGTCAATACAATGATGTATTGGCAAGTGACTATGGTGGATAAATATACTGGCAAGTCTAACATCTATATGCATATTTGGCTTGGTGGAGTTGAAGGCTATTTGCAGAAAGCAAGTTTTCTCCTATCATTTTATAAAACACTTTTATTTCTCAAAGACTTGGCACCGAGGGACAAGGCCCAGGAGCACTAAGAATTCTTTCCTTAGTCAAATTTTACTTTATGAAAACAGTGTTGAGATTCTTCTGCCCATCCTTGTCCAGTTGCTCGAAATAGTCCATTTCCGGGGACACGGCTAAGTACTTAGTTTTAACTCTGCAGAGGTTGTGCACTTTCACCTTTAGACTCAATTTGTCCGAGAAATCCTATACACACGGAGTGTATTATGGAAAGGAGAGAATTGAGACAAGAACTTTCAGAAGAAGAATGCAACCATACTAGCAAGACCCGTTCCACCTATCAACTCTACATCTGCTTGTCAAGCTGACAGGTTGCACTCCCACAACTTAATCATTCTAGACAGAGCCCATTGTCAAAAGGTTGCACGGGAAGCTTCTAAACTTGGAGGGACTTGGTAATCTCTTCGTTCCTGGGTGGCCGTCCACAAGTGTACTTCTGGGTAACAACCACCATACTCATGGCCCTAAGTAGAATAGACATTCATCCTAGGCGATGACAACCACAAGCATAGTCCCAAAAGCCACTCAACATAAACCATAACAACCAATTCCACCCAGATGTGCATTTTAGATTTTTAACACTTAGAAACATTTCCATAACATGGTAAACATTTTTATAGCATGGCTAAGCAACTAATAAAATCTTTTCATGGCTGCTTAGGAAAAAGGGTAACTACACACTACTAGGATATTTGTAAAATACCAACTAACTTAGCATTATAACATACATCAAAATCCCTATCATGCACACTACTCAAAATATACTACTTATGCATATAGAAAATATGGGATATTGTATGAATGTCACTTGCCTTGGTAACAGGAGGAACAAGCACAGCAAAAATAACAATCACAAGCAAGTCCTTCCTCTTCTTCACAATCTAGCACAAACAATGAATAACATAAATACCAACACCATATCATCATAACACTAAACAAAATTTATGTATGCATGAATGATATGTTATGATGAGTAGACACACTTATTAATAATTCTTATTTTCTGTCATAAATAAATGAAGTTTAATGTTTAGGTATTTCTTATTTTATTTATTAGTTCAATAATTTGAATTTATATAGTAAAACTTTGATTTCTATAATTACCACTTTTATTGTTTTTATAACATCTTCAATTTGGACATTTATGAATATTGCTGGACAGAGGGAAATTATACAATCTTAAAACAATTACATTTATTTCTAAATAATTTTTATCCTTTAAGTTATTAATTTAATGGCCGAAATGCTCCTCTGATAATTATTCAATTTAGAATTTGTCAATGGGAAAAACAAATGATGTAGAATTAAACTGCATGAGCAGAGCTTTCCAATGACATAAAGTTTACTAAATTTGGACTTACAGATCAAAAGTTATGAATTTTGCAAGTTTTATCTATTTTCTGTTTTATTTATATAATTTCCTGCGAAAAAGAAATAAACTGGGCTACGTGGGGCAATCCTATTGGTCGATACCGCTTCGGCGCGGATCGGCTGCGAGAGCCGTCCGATCTAAATTAAAATGGACGCGCGAGATCTAATCGATCTAGATCCATTGGATCTAGATCTAACGGTCCACGATTCGTTGACCAAAAACGGGCGGCGCGGTCACCGGAGACGCGCGGTGCGTGGCGGAGCCATGGCCGGCGTTCGCGCCCGAGGCGTGCTACGATGCTAAGAGGAAAACGGAGCTCACCAGAAGATGCGCGACGTCGTGGGGAGGGCGATGGCGCGGTGATGATGACCGGAGCGTCTTCGTCTTCCCGGAAGAGCTCGCCGGAGTTGCGCACGGCGTCGGTTTCTCTCGGTCGTGGACGGAGGCGAGATTTCGCTGCAAAAACACACTCTCCACTATGTCAACTCGATGCGCACGGCTCACAGGGAGCGAGGGGAGGTGAAATGGAGGTCCGAGGTGGCCGGAGTTGCTCGGGCGGTGAAGTTCTTACCGACGGCGACGGCGGGATGGCGTGAGCTCGTGCGGGCAGCCTATGGGCTCTCGGGAGGTGAGGTTTGGGGCAATCGTACGAGAGCGAGGAGGGCTATTAGTAGGGGGAGGAGGCGAGGTAAGGGGAGCAGTAAATCGCTCGTAATCGTGCGAATCAAATCTGCCATTTCCTGTCGGGGTCGGGGGCGAGATTTGGGGAAGAACGTTACCGCGGGGGTGATGATAGGTGGGTCCCACCTGTCAGCGTCTGCTGGCGGGCGCGCGGGGCGCTGGGCCGCTGGCGGGCTGCTCGGCTACGCGCGCGCAGTAGATAGTTACGGGCCACGGCCCACTTGCTCCGAAATTCAATTATTTTTATTTAAATCCTTTTCTGTTTTTAAATACTGATTTCAAATATGATTTTTAAACTTATTCAAAACATTTCAGAAAAATTCATAAAAATACCTTTTGGAAAGGTTATTAAAAATGGAACTTTTTAACATTATTCTTGCCCATATATATTTTGGTAAAATTTTATTTATTACAGGAGTTTTAAATAAACACTTTATGGAATTTGTAGATTATTTATATTTAAAATTTGGAGTTTTATTTAATATTTTTGGTGATGTATTCTTATGCTCATGATGCATGATGCTTGAATGCAAGTTTTAAATTTTTGCAAAATTTGGGATGTTACAAAACAAGTATGTGTTCAACGTTGGTTCCTGGCGCCAAGATGTTATGGCTAAGAGAATGTTAACGGAGGTATGGAAGGCCAACGGAAGAAAGGCTCACAAAGTTGAAGATGATCATTATACAAGAGAAAGTCATACAATTGAAGCTATGCAAGGAGTAGTGATTGCCATACAACAGATGCACATGGAGCTATAAGTATATGAAAGCTCTCCAATGGAACTAGTGGGGGTGCATCCAACTTGCTTGCTCACGAAGATCTAGAGCACTTTTGAGGAGGCTCCTCATTGAAATATACAAGTCAAGTTCTATAGTTTAAAGTTCCCCACATAGTTATGCAACTAACACATGAAAACTCTCTCATATGGAGTAAAGGTGCTAAACATGAGCACAAATGATGATCACAAATGATGTGGTGCTATAACATGAGCACAAGTGATGACTATAAATGATATAGTTCTATAACATGAGAAAAAGTGTGTGATAAAGAATAGTAATGTTGCCCCCTTTTATTTCTTTTCTTTCTTTCTTTTTTTCTTTTTCTCCTTTTTTTCTATTTTTTATTCTTTTTCTGTTTCTCTTTTCGATGACCTCCATGGCTCTTTTAACTTTTAGGGGCAAGTATCCTAATATGATATATGATATATGATATATGACAACACACTAATTATGATATGACGATATACTGATGATACAAGAAACTAATATGAATGTGACATAAAATGCATATGTCACGGTGCCTCTGCTAGTGTAGCAGGTTATGCAATGATTTAGCGTAACATGGTTGAAAGCACACATCAGCTTTATAGAATCACGCAAAGCAATATATAAGTAATGAATGCCAATAAGTCATGTAATGTAAGATGGATGTTGCATGGCAATATATCTCGGAACAGCAATGGAAATGCTGTAGTAGATAGGTATGGTGAATGTTTTGAGGAAGATATTTGGCTTATGTGTAGGAGAACAGGATGAAGATCTCCCACGAGTTTGGATGTACCCGCGAAATATGCACCAACTCTCAATGTTAGAAAGGGCAATGCAAAGTACCGAAGAGGCTAGTAATATGGTGGTGGAAGTCCATGAAAACCTTAGTTTTAGAACTCACAAGTAAAAAGATTCCAAATAAAAATATTATCTTACAAGGCATAATGAAAATCACTCCAAGAGGGATCATGACGAATGACAAAGTCACCGTTGGCTTCCCCGACCGTAGCGCATAACATCAATCATTACGGTTGCCTTAGGCAAATAGAAGTCATATACCATTGTGCAATCAACGGGAAATTTAAGTGTGGCACAACTTCAAGTTTTTCTAGACCAACCATTAATCATTCCACTTTACTAGATCATCATGTTTACCATTAAGCAAATTAATATCTCAAAGCAACATCAATGATTCAAGTGACACAATTTAATGATCTACAAGATTATGTATCATTTAGTTATACCATATACCACATTTAGCATTTTCTGTTCTCAACCAAACACTAATCAACTTATTTAAAAGATAAAATCTCCAAGTAATTAAATAATGAGGTATGAGAGTATGATAAAACAAATCTAACAGCTCTAAAAAGAGATGCATGAAAAACAAGAGCTAGAAAGCAAACAATAACTAGAGAAGAATACTCAACAAATATAAGTGAAGAATACGAGTATTCATAAGAAAAAGCGGAGCGTGTCTCTCTCCCACACAAAAGAGGTTTTTACGCAAAACTACCACAATTCGGGCAGAGGTAACAGGTCAGTACCATTCCAGCTAAAATTTCTAAAAATCTACCAACTCTGGACTAAAAGTTACAGGAGGCGCTGATGGCTCGGCTAATCGTTTCTGACATGGCTGGCACACTGGCAGTTTCGACGTGGCGCAGACGGCCGTTGCAGTTGACATTAGGGCACGGGACGTTAGGGCACGGGGTGTTCGGGTCGGACCCAGTTGACCTAACTCAGTCACCAGTACTCTCTCTCGAGCGCGATAGACGACGGCGGAGGCGGCGGTGGGCAAGGCGCCCGCCACGGCGGTAGATAGAGCGACGTGATTGGTGGTTGCAGTGGTCCAGCTGGTGGAGGCGCGGTCACCGGATCTGAGAGCGTCGACGACGAGCTCGACGAGCTGTGGCCGGTGCTGCGGCCATCGGCGGCGGCGAAGCATGCTCAGAGCTGGTTGGCGAACCCGGAGGCAAGCTCCTAGTGGACGTACGGGCTCGGCGGGGTCGAGTAAGTCTTCTGTCTCGATCGTCTTGCTCTCGATCTGTAGGGTTAGTTCCAATTTGGGGATTTAGTGTTAGGGTTCCATGAAATTGGGGATTTAGGGTTACAGGTTGAACTGAAATTGTCACTGGAGCTGAAATGTGCTATGTCTTACTGATTTGTAGTTTGGATTCTGAGGTGTGGGATGCCCGAATTCGTTTCGATGGAGTTGATAAAGTTGACCAGAAATTTGCCCGAGACGATGTCAGATTTATGAACATCCTAGCATTGATAGAGTCACAAGGTTATGGCATTAGGGATTCTGTTTACTGCAAAAGGGGACAAGACCTGGAGCTAGTTCAGAACAATGCGAAGATATATGAACTGCTTGATTATTTCCAGTACAAGCAGGTTTTGTCTTTGGTTGTGAAGAGGTCCAATGTTCCAATTTATGCTAGAAAGAAAAAGAAGAAACATGTAGCTATATCTCAAGCAGTTGTACAATATGTTGAACCTGACGACAAATACATCATACATAAATCATAGATCATTTCAACACACATATAACCATGATGCAAACACATATTATAAGATTGAACACACATAATCCATACATAGGTTCAGATAGGTTGTCACAAAGCATAATCCATTACATCATTCATCCATACATAAAGTGCAATCTAATGTATTACATCATTCATCGAATATCATCTTGATTTTCTTAAGCTTGCCTTTATTTGCTTCACTAACCTTCAGCAGATCATACAAGCTGTACTCCAGCTTCTTCTTCTCCTCCTTCAAAGCTTATTCCTTCTCAGCATAATTTTTCTTCTCCAACTGAAGATTATCCATGTACTCCTGCAGTGTCAGATTAGCACCTTTGCTTTCGCATCCAACGCGAGTTTGCTGAGCACCTCCTTGAGCTGACACAATTCAGTTTTCAGCTTATCGTTCTCCTCTTCCTTAGCTGCCAGCTGAACCAGTACCTCAATCTTTGCTTCACCACAGGCTTGTAGTTTCCTTTCAGTCTCCTCCTCTTGCTTGAACCTGGCATAGTTCTCCACCTGCACTTTCCTCTCACTAGCTTCTAATATCTTCTTCAACTCAGCCTTCAATGCATTGAACTTGTTCTCCAATTCTGCCTTCTCAACTTGCATTTTACTCTTCTCACCTTCTAATTTCTTCACAACTACATGATTATCAAACTGCTCATCCATTCTAGCAAAATTGATCTCATCCATCTTTGCCCAAGCATGATGCAAAGCATACTGAAGTGAATCTGGCCATTCAGGATCAACCCAATCAACAAACCCACAGTTGGTGACTTCCTACCATACATAAATGAGAGCAAAATCAGTTAATCTTCTCCACAATTCCTATGTAAATAAATGTACCAGTGCTTATGTATGAACACTTACATTCTTCACTGCACAAGCTAGAAAACGCCTCCCAGTGTTCCTGCCTTCGTACGCGACGAATTTCTCTGGCTTCTCCTGATGAACGCAACACACATACGTTGTGTCCACAGCAATGCCGTACCAAGTCGGAACCTCGATGGAGAGAGGAACATAGCCCCCTTCTGGGTACTACAAATCAAACGAAATCGAGCCTCAGTTCGAGCAGTCGACACAAAAAATCGATATCCCCATTCTGAAACCCTAACCCTAGCCAAATGTGGACGGATGCTTACCTCGCCTTCCAAGGGACCTTCGCTGGACGTCTCGCCGTCCCCCCAGCTCGGCATGTCGACAGCGGCGCCTACACCTGCACCCGGCGTACAACCTCGTCGGAGATCGCCGGACCTCCAAATCGAACGCCGAGAGGATAAGCAGAGAGCAGCGCGTGAGGTCTACTGGTTCCCACCCGACCCACCCCGACGCGGCCGAGATGTGTACTCGTGTTCGGTCGAACCCGTGCCCTAACGGCGGCGTCAACGGCCGTCTGCGCCACGTCGGCACTGCCAGTGGGCCATACCTGTCAGATGTGCGCCAAACACGATTAGCCGAGCCATCAGCGCCTCCTGTAACTTTTAGTTCAGAGTTGGTAGATTTTTAGAAATTTTAGCTGGAATGGTACTGACCTGTTACCTCTGCCCGGATTGTGGTAGTTTTGCGTCAAAATCTCCACCCAAAAGAATGCTAGGATACAATTTATTCAGAGAATGAAAATAACAAAAAACGAAAACAAAAACAAACAGACGCTTCAAGAAAAGCACATAAGATGTGGCAGAATTAAAATATAGTTTCACTAGAAAGGACCTGATAGTTTGTCGATGAAGAAGGGGATGCCTTGGGCATCCCCAAGCTTTGACACTTGAGTCTTCTTGAAATATATTGGGGTGAACCACCGGGGCATCTCCAAGCTTTGGCGTTACTATCCTCTTGATCACATTATATCATCCTTCTCTTTTGATCCTTGAAAACCTACTCCACACCAAACTTAGAGTACACTTAATTAGAGGGTTAGTGCATGAAAAATTATGATATTCTGTAGGAACACAATTGATATCAATGTTACTGGACATTACCTACAGACACTGATATCTCATAGGATAAAAATATCCAATCAAAATAGCAAAAGAGGCATTGGAAAATAAATGACAGAATCTGTCAAAAACAGAACAGTCCGTATATACGAATTTTTTCGAGACACTTAACTTGCTCAGATCAGAAAACTCAAAACTCATGAAAGTTGAGTATACATCTTAGGATTATGTACAAAAAAGGGTAGATTTTTATGACGTTCTAGTGATGAGCTGTGAATTTAACGGTGAACAGGAGAAATCTGTTTATGCGCAGGAATTGAAATTTAGCATCAACTTTCAACTTGACAGAACATTGCAATAAAATAAAGATACACAGGAATTGGTACAGAGGTATGAATGTTCCTTGACTCAACAAAATAAAATAACATGAAATAAAATAGTGGGTTTTCTCCCAAAAGCACTTTTCTTTAACGCATTTTTAGCTAGGCAAGAAGATTCGTATGATGCTCTCATGAAAATGAGAGTTGAAAAACATAGGAAAGTACCATGAAAAATTCTACAAACATATTCTCCTCTCTCATAGTAGTTGAAAGTAGTAGAAATAAATTCAACCATAGAACGACAAGAATCATTCAACTTAGATAACATAGGCACATAAAGAGGATCATTAAATTTACTTTGGACTTCATTAGCATGTTTCCCTCTTTCAAAATAGTTATCAAGATCAATATCAAGGTTAAGATCATGGTTGCAACAAATATTTGGAAGCAGATATAATTCTAAATCACATAAGTATTTCTCAACATAAGAAAATTTCTCCTCCATGGTGTAACTAGGAGAATTTAAGAACAAAGTAGGACTCTCATGAGAAAGAGTACCATCACAAGGAAAATTATATCATTTTTATCCTCAACTTTTAATCATAGAGGATTATCAATAAGAATAGGACCATCATCTAAAGCATTATCATATAGCATATTTAAGCAATACTCATCATTATCATCAATAAGTTCACTTGTAGCATCATGAATAAAATTTAGAACATAATTATCACATAAAACATTCTTATCATAAGCCATGTGCATAAAGAATTAATACTCTCCACATAAGCATAGTCATTCTTATTAATTGTAGTGGGAGCAAATTCAATAAAATAGCTATCATTATTATTCTCATCACCATAATCATCAAATATAGGAGGCATATTGTAATCATAATTAATTTTCTCCTCAATAGTAGGTGGAATGAAAATATCACAATTATTATAATTATCATATATTGGAGGCAAGGTATCATCAAAGAAAATTTTCTCCTCCATGCTTGGGGGACTAAAATATCATGCTCATCAAAACCAACTTCCACAAACTTAGACTTTTCCATAGTATTAGCAATAATGGTGTTCAAGGAGTCACACTAATAACATTTCTACTAGCATGAAAATAAAGTTCCATAGGTGTTTTAATTTTCTCTTCAAAAGCATCATGTCCTAATTTAATATAAATTTCATAAAGGTCTCTAATTTTCTTGTTGTATTCTATTTAGCCTAACTAGTGTAATAAAAACAAGAAACAAAAAGTAATAATTGCAAAATCTAAAGGAGATACCGTCAAGCGCTCACCTCCCCGGCAACGGCGCCAGAAAATAGCTTGCTGTCTACGCACGTGATACGTCTCCAACGTATCCATAATTTCTTGTGTTCCATGCTATAATATATCATGTTATTACATGTTTTATATGCATTTTATATAGTTTTATGCATTTTCTGGGATTAACCTGTTAACAAGATGCCATAGTGTCAGTTCCCTGTTTTCTGCTGTTTTTGGTTTCAGAAAAGCTCTTAATTAAATATCCGCCAAATTGGAAACAAGCCAACAAGTATTTATTTTTGGAATATTTGTGACCAGAGGAACCGAAGACGAGACGAAGGCGGACCCCGAGGGGCCCACACCGCCTCGTGGCGCGGGCCCCATGCTGGCCACACCGGGAGGTGGTGTGGCGCCCTTGGGCGCCCACCGACCTAGGTCTTTCACCCATATAAGCCCTCGTGACCTAAAAACTCCAGATGGTTAATCAATTTTTCCTCCACGGGTCCCGAGCCGCCGCCGTCGCCGCCACCACTTCAGGAGAGATTAGAACTGCTCCCCGGCACCCTACCGGGAGGGGGAATCTTTCCCGGAGGCCTCTACGTCGCCATGATCGCATTTGGACTGATGCGTGAGTAGTCTACCTTGCACTACGGGTCCATAGCACTAGCTAGATGGTTGTCTTCTCCTCTTGTGCTATCATGTTTAGATCTTGTGAGCTGCCTATCATGATCAAGACCATCTTTATGTAATTCTCCATACTTTATTTGCTGAGATCCGATGAATATTGAGAACTAAAGTTATTGCTTCATAATATATCATGTGTGTGTTATTTAATGATCTTGCATGCTCTCCGTTACTTGTGTGTGCTTTGGCCAAGTAGATGCTCGTAACTCCAAGAGGGGGTATTTATGCTCGATAGTAGGTTCATGTCTCTATTTAATCTGGGGCAGTGACAAAAAGCTCTAAGGTTGTAGATGTACTGTTGCTACTAGGGATAAAACGGTAGTACTTTATCTAAGTATGATGTTAATTACATTACACACAGTGCTTAAGGCGATAATCTGTTGCATGCAACTTAATACTTAAAGGGGTGCGGACGCTAACCGGAAGGTGGATTATTAGTCATAGATGCGGTTGGAACGGTCTATGTATATTGTTATAATGCCCGAATGAATCTCACACTAGACACCATATCATTAGTATATGCATTGGGTTGCTTATCATTATTCTGTCAATTGTCTAGCTGTAATTTGTTTACCACGCATGGATTAATGTAATTATTATTTATGGAGAGACACCACTAGTGAACTGGGGACCCCGGTCCTTCTCATTAATCTGATAAAACCACAACTGCAAACCAGTTACTTTCTACAAACATCATTCTTTCTTGGGTTAATTGGTTATTTGCCATACCTAGCTGAGTTTTATCGGTCTGTGCCATACCCGCGCTGTTTCTCTGGTGTGTGCCCTGGTTTGCTCGCATATCGCTCAAAGGCTCGTTTCCCTCTGGTCAACCTACTTTGACCCGCACTTGGCCTGACTGGTGGGGTCTGCCTGGCGCGGCTCAGCTCGTTTGTCGGCTCAGTTGGCATTTCCTAGGGTCGGCGCATGGGGCCGGGCACTAGTCTGACTGGTGGGGTTGTGGCACTAGTCTGACTGGTGGGGCTGTGGCACTAGTCTGACTGGTGGGGACAGCACGTGGGATGCGCGTGGGGTCAGCGTGGCACTGCACCTCCGCTTGGAAGACGCAACCATGGCGGCAGATCCAGGCCTCGTCGTTCCGCCCGTTCCGCTGGTCAATTGTGGACAGTTTCATCCTACTGCAGGTTTGAGGTGGTTCGGAAACGAATTTTACATGTTGAACACATTGCGGGCCACACGAACCGCCTCCGATGAACAAGATTGAGGTGGTTCGGAAACGAATTCAACATGAATGCATACTTTCGAACACCTTGCGGGAATACGAACCGCCGACGATGAACAACATAAACGGTGAACACAAATTGATTCAAACATTTAAACAAGATTTAACAAACTTACAATTACAAATCTAAACGAGATTTAACAAACTTAAACCTAAACAAAATAGGCTTTCGCCCCGCTTTATAAATAAAGCAAACCTAAAGAAAGGGTTTAGGGTTTATGGATTAGAGAGAGGCCTATGCATGGCCATCCCTCAAGACCACCGCCGGTGAAGAGATGGCGCTCCATCCCGGTGAGGGGGAGAAGATTCGAACCAAGTCATCCTTCACCTGGTCCGTAGCCACCGCCGTGGCGGCTGAGGCTTCTGGCTTCACAGGCGCCGTTTTCGATTCACCGCCATGACATGCGGGGGGGGGGGGGGGGGGGGGTGTTTTAAGGTAATCCTCTTCGTCTTGCGCCGGCACTTTCTTCGGAGAAAGCGACGCTGCTGACCAAGATGCAGACGCTTGTAGAGGCAGATCGGTTAGCTCGGGGTCGTCGTCGTCGTCGCTGGCGTCGCCGTCCTTGCCATCAAAGTCGTCGTCCGTTGAGGACAACTCCGGCGTCGGCTTTCGTCGACTGCCAAGACGCGCCTCGTACTCCTTGTCCACCACGGCGTGCCAATAGGGCGCCGAGATGGAATACTTGGGGTCGAGCCTTTGCTCGCACGACATCTCCGTCCACTTGCCCTTGATGAACTCGACGCTGGCCTGCCCGCTGAGCTGCGGCGCCACCGGAATGTACACGACGCTCCTCACCCACCCATCCGGAAGGATGGCGTCGTCGTCCACCGGCAGCTGGTGGTGGCTACTCAGCCGCGCGGTCTCCAGCGAGAGCACGTAGGGACGAGAGGTCTTGGCCTCCTCGCCCCACATGACTCGCTCGAACGCCTTGGCCATCTCCACGTCCTCATTGCGACGTCGGAGTTCCTCCAGCTGCAAGAGGCGTTGCTGCCCGCCAGGGCTGCCTGCCATGGTGGCTTATGTTTCCGTTTCCTTGGGGAGAAGAAGAGAGAGTAGGAAGTGCTGGTGTGAGGAGAGGAGGGTTGCGCTGCGTCTGGTTTTAAAGGTGGCCGGAGGAGTGGGGTTGGGTGGCCTGCATTAACGCGGCCACCGCTTCGCCTGGCCGCGCATTGACGGCGACGCGACCACACGCTGCGACTGCCAGAACGCGTCGCTTCTGTCTGCGCCATTGGAGGCTCCGCGCCGTTATTGCGACTCCAGCCGCTGCGACTCGAGCACGCTTGCTTCCGTCTGCAGGGCACCGACTGTAGCACATGCGCACATTTGTGTAAAATTTGGGCGCGAACTAATACTAGACCATTCTTAGTCACTCCTAAATGATACTTTCGTGACAATTTTGAAATTATCATGTTGCAATTCTCATTTGCACATTTGAGTTATGCGATATCACATGAGATTCATGCCCTTCTCATTTGAATGTATGTAGACCAAAGTTTTCAACTTGAGTCGTTCGTATATGACATATGAATACTATGTGCGTCGGTTTTTCAATTTATCGATAAGTTTTGATTTTTTAAGGTTATTTCAAAATCGGTCAAACCTAAGTTTGACCAACATTTAAACAAGTTTAAAACATGAAAATGAAAAACTAAGCATGGATCCTTCTTAAATACTCCAAAATGAAGCTTTTGTGAAGTTTTTGAAAATTTCATGTTGCAATTCCAAAACCACTTCTCTCCAACCTTAGACCTCATAGTTTGAGTTATGCGATATCACCTGAGATCCATGCCCTTCTCCTTTTGAGTGATGTAGACCATGTTTTTCAACTTGAGTCGTTAGTATATGATATGAAAACTATGTGCGTCGGTTTTTCAATTTTTTGACAAGTTTTGAATTTATTATGGTTATTTCAAAATCGGTCAAAGCTAAGTTTGGCCAACATTTAAACAAGTTTAAAACGTGAAAATGAAAAATTAAGCATGGATCCTTCTTAGTTACTCCAAAATGAAACTTTTGTGAGGATTTTGAAAATTTCATGTTGCAATTCTAAAACCAGTTCTCTCCAACCTTAGACCTCATATAGTTTGAGTTATGCAATATCACATGAGATCCATGCCCTTCTCATTTTGAATGTATGTAGACCATGTTTTTCAACTTGAGTCGTTAGTATATGACATAAGACGACTATGTGCGCAGGATTTTTCATTTTTTTTGATAATTTTTGAATATTTGAAGCTGATTTCCTATACAAGGAATCTGTAGCCGTCTGATTTCCTCTACAAGGAATCTGCGGCCGTCCGATTTCCTCTAGAAGGAATCTGCAGGCAGACTAGGGGCGATCCGCGAGAAGCTCATTCTGCGATCTGATTCGACGCGCACGTAGGACAAGGGCTGTACACCCGCTGACGAGTGGAACACGGCGGACCCAACGGGGATTTTGGCTCGCCCACCCCCATTTTCCTCTGTGACACAAAATGGGTATTTTGGCAAACCAAATGCGGATAGCCATGACCTTTCTCAAATCTAGTTTGGACTCGTGAAAAATGTGTTTCAAATGACCTCGAAAGGTAGGGTAAACGGCCTCATTTCAAAGCAAAAATGGTGGACTCGCCGAAAAATGTGTTTCAAATGAGATCCAAAGGTAGGGTGGTGGACTCGCTGAAAAATGTGTTTCAAATGAGATCGATAGGTAGGGTAAACGGCCTAATTTGTAAGTAAAAATGGCCGACTCGCCGAAAAATGTTTTTCAAATGAGTTCGAAAGGTAGGGTGGTGGACTCGCTTAAAAATGTGTTTCAAATGAGCTCGAAAGGTAGGGTACACGGCCTCATTTCTAAGCAAAAATGGTGGTCTCGCCAAAAAATGTGTTTCAAATCAGCTCCAAAGGTAGGGTGGTGGACTCACTAAAAAATGTGTTTCAAATGAGCTCGAAAGGTAGGATAAACGGCCTCATTTCTAAGCAAAAATGGTGGACTCGCCGAAAAATGTGTTTCAAATGAGCTCCAAAGGTAGGGTGGTGGACTCGCTAAAAATGTGTTTCAAATGAACTCGAAAGGTAGGGTAAACGGCCTCATTTCTAAACAAAAATGGTGGACTCGCCGAAAAATGTGTTCAAATGAGCTCAAAAGGTAGGGTGGTGGACTCGCTTAAAAATGTGTTTCAAATGAGCTCGAAAGGTAGGGTAAACAACCTCATTTCTAAGTAAAAATGGTGGAATCGCCGAAAAATGTGTTTCAAATGAGCTCGAATGGTAGGGTGGTGGACTCGCTTAAAAATGTGTTTCAAATGAGCTCGAAAGGTAGGGTAAACGGCCTCATTTCTAAGCAAAAATGGTGGACTCGCCGAAAAATATGTTTCAAATGAGCTCCAAAGGTAGGGTGGTGGACTCGCTAAAAAATGTGTTTCAAATGTGCTCAAAAGGTAGGGTAAACGGCCTCATTTCTGAAGAAAAATGGTGGACTCGCCGAAAATGTGTTTCAATTGAGCCTCAAAGTGTCGGCCCAGTGGGAACTGGGGTATCAAGAGCCCATTCCCTCCAGGCCTCGCTCGCGGGCTAGTCAGACGAAACGGCTAAGGACCAGGCGTCCCCGCCTGGCGAGACTGTCGAGAGGCGATCCCCCTCGAGGGCCTGAAGAAGAAACGAGGGCCTCAAGGGCCCCCTCGCCTCAGGGGACCCCCCCCCCCAAGGCGCCAACCCGCCTAAGGGGAGTCCAACAGGAATCTCCCCTCAGGCCTGAAGGGAAACGTCGCGGCCAAGGAAGCACGACAGAGCGCACGTGATATCTGCCACGCTCGTGCAGTGGCACGTACACCCCTGTCGCTGTCCCCGACGATAAAGCGGTCAACAAAGCTGCTCCACCTGCTGCGCAGCTGTGAGGACCTTCTACTCTGACGATAAAGTAGGTGGACGGCGCAAGCCTCCAACGGAGATCGTCATCGCAAGCTCCACCTCAGAGACTGCCCGCTCTGCTGATAGTATCGCGCGGTCGGCCGCCTGTCGGCCACGACGCCACCTTTATCAACAATGGACCGAGTCCATGGACGAATGGAGCGCGGTGGACTCATGCTCCGCCTTGCCACTGGCATGTGGGAGCCACCTTGAAGTCCAAGCCGAAGGAGAAGGCCCGAGGCGCCTATAAAAGGGAGAAGACATCCATCGTAGCAGGGGTCGGCCCTTTGCGTGCAAAACACCCTTGTAAACCCTAGCAACACTGGTTAGGTTAGCCTCTGGCTGGAGGAGGAAGAAGATCATCGCTTTCCTCCCCAGGCAAGAACTGCCTCAAGGGGGCTTCCGGCAAGCTCAATTGTACTGTAACCTTCCACATATAATACAGACAGGCAGGAGTAGCGGTCTTACCTCCTCACGAGGGCCGTGAACCTGGGTAAAGGACGGTGTCTTCCTTGGTCGGGTGTGCGTCTTCTTCGGGTCCGGCGAGCAACGTCGCGGAGCCACTTTAGGGTTTAGACCTCCGCGTTCAATCCCCTTTCGAACCAGACTTCAGTAAGTGACTACCCCCGATTCCTGGGAGTCATAACCCTACATTTGGCGCGCCAGGTAGGGGACTGAGGCGCGTCAACAACCTTCGAGTTCGCCTCCGCGCCATGGTGAACACGCGCGCCACCCGCGTCGCCCGAGGCAACCGACGTGCGCCCGCGGGAGCACGCGCGCCCCCAGGTGCCGCGACCACCCGCGCACGGCGGGGCCGACCCCGCCACGAGGAGCATGTACCTTCTGGCCCTCAAGCGGAGGCACCGGAGCACGACGCCGAGAACCAGGAGGACGCGCAGTCGTCGCACCCGACGCAGCGCCCGAGCGGCTCGGGCCCGGGGAGGACAGACCCTGCGCCCCACACCGCCCTGCTCATGGCGTAGGAGATGCTCCGCTACCAGCCCACCGCTCAGGCCCACGAGCAGTGGCTCCAACGCCTCAACCACCTCTTCGGCATCGCCACGACGCGCCCCGCTCCGTCGCAGTCCAACATGCACCCCTCTCTTGCGGGCACGGTCGCAACAAATGCGCCTCCGCCACCTCCGGGGCCAGCACCGGCTGCGGCACAAAGGGCGGCTTCGCACGTGTCCTCGCCACACGATTGCTTAATCGTGCAGCGCACCGCGCCCGACGCTCGTGTGGGGATGGAGCTCCAGCGAGACCGCCAGAACAGGCTCGTGGAGGAGCTCGGCCAGGCGGGACAGCAGAACCGCGGTGCGCTTCAGCACGGGGTCGCTATGTACACCTCAGGCTGCATGGCGTTCACTCCCTCTCTGCATCGCGTGGTCTGGCCGCAGAAGTTCAGGCCGGCTCTTCCCAAGGGCTATGACGGCTCCAGCAACCTTGTCGAGTTGCTGCAGCTCTACACGACCTCCATCCAAGCCGCAGGGGGAGACGACAAGATAATGGCCAACTGGTTCTCTCACGTGCTACGCGACTCTGCGCTGTCGTGGCTCCTGAACCTCCCGGAGGACTCTGTAAACTCCTTGGAGGAGCTCTGCAAGCAGTTCGTCTCCAACTTCAAGGGGACGTACGAGCGCGCCCTCATCCACAACAATCTGCACGCTGTGGTGCAGAGGAAGGATGAAACGCTCCGCAAGTATATCCAGCGCTTCAGCCAAGTGTGCAACAAGATCCCGAACATCCCTGACACTCAAGTGGTCACCGCTTTCCGCGAGGGCGTCACAAACAGCAGGATGCTCGAGAAGCTAGGCATCCACGACAAGCTCACCTCTGTGGTGAAGCTGTTCGACATGGTGGACAAGTGCGCCAAGGCTGAAGAAGGACTCATCTTCGTGAAGATGTCCTCGAGAGGGGACGATCATGCTGAGGGGTCCAAAAGCTAGAAGAAGAAGGAGGAGCCCAAGCGCAAGGCCACCGCAGTTCTCGCGGCAGAGCCTGACACAAAAGGCACCCGCAGGGACTCCCCCGAGGCTGGAGAGAGGAAAGATGATCACCGCCCTTTCTGCATCTACCACAACAGGCGCGGCCACTCTACGGAGTCCTGCTACGACCTCAAAAGGTTGAGCAAGGAGAGCGAGCAAGCAGAAGGCAGTGGCAGCCGCGGTCGAGGCCGTGGCTATCGTGGGAGCGGACGCAAGGGCGGCTACCAGAAACCATCTGGAAATCAAGCCAACGCCGTAGAAAAGAACGGCAACCTCCCTGACGAGGAAGATGGCGGCTACCAAGCCCCGAGGGGCGCCATTGCCTGCATCCTCGGGGGGGCGCAGGCGCCGAAGTCGAACAACCAGTTCAAGAAGTTCACCTGCGAGCTCAATGCCGCCCTCCCAAGCACGGAAACCTCCAGGCCTTCGACGCTCAGGACCACCCCAAGTCCACCAAGACTGTTGGAACCCTCCCGCTGGTCTGCACCCCCACCATCGACAATGTGGCTGTCTCCAAGACGCTCATCGATGGCGGAGCAGGCCTGAACGTTATCTCCATAGATACGTTCGAAGCGCTTCAAGTACCCTACGAGCGGCTTATGCCCTTGAGGCCCTTCACGGGGGTCTCCAGCGGCTCGATCGAGCCCCTAGGCCAGGTCAGGCTTGCCGTCACCATCGGGAGCAAGGAAAATTACCGCACCGAGCACATCGACTTCGATGTCACGCACATCGGCCTGCCGTACAACGCCATCCTCGGCTACCCCGCACTTGCGAAGTTCATGGCTGTCACGCACCATGCGTACAACATGGTCAAGATCCCCGGCAGCACCGGCACGATCACCATACGTGGGCATGTCCTGGACGCTACGCGCGCTGTTGAGACGGCCTACAAGACCGCCGCCATGGCCTTCCCCGCAGAAGAGGACCAAGAGCCTCTCGAGAGGCCCAAGAAGAAGAATCAGTTGTTCTCCCAGGAGGCAGCTGCTACCAAGAAGATCTCTCTGAGCTCAAGTAGCTCGGGGGCTGAAGGCTCGGGGGCTAGCGTCACCATTGGCACCGCACTGCCTCCCAAATAGGAAAGCGCGCTCGTCGCCTTCCTCCAGGCAAACTCTGACATGTTCGCATGGACACCGTCAGATATGTCTTGTGTACCGAGGGAGGTGATCGAGCACCACTTGGCCGTGTGCCCAAACGCGCACCCCGTCAAGCAAAAAGCAAGAAAGCAAGCCCCCGAGGAGCAAGCATTCATCGTCAAGGAGGTCGAGAAGCTCAAAGCGGCAAAAGTCGTTCGCGAAGTCGCGCACCCCACTTGGCTCTCCAACGACGTGGTAGTCCCAAAACCCGCCGGCGGAGGCCGCCTCTGCATCGACTACACTGATGTAAACAAAGCCTGCCCCAAAGACCCTTATCCCATGCCGAGAATCGACCAGATCGTGGACTCCACGGCAGGCTGCGACCTCCTCTGTTTTCTCGATTCCTTCTCTGGTTATCACCAGATTAAGATGGCTAAAGAGGATGAGGAAAAGACGGCTTTCCTCACCCCATGTGATGTGTATTGCTACGTCTGCATGCCCTTCGGCTTAAAAAATGCCGGAGCCACTTTCCAGAGGTTAATGAGGATAGCCCTTGGCGGGAAAATGGGGCGAAATGCTGAAGCATATGTTGATGACATCGTCGTGAAGTCGCGAGAAGGAAATACTATTCTCGGAGACCTTGAAGAAACCTTCGCCAGCCTGCGCAAGGTGAACATCAAGCTCAACCTCGCCAAGTGCGTCTTTGGAGTACCTTCAGGCAAATTGCTGGGGTTCCTCGTGTCTCATCGGGGCATAGAGGCGAACCCAGACAAAATCAAGGCCATAGAAGGCATACAACCTCCACGCAGGCTAAAGGACATGCAATGCCTGGCAGGCTGCATGGCCAGCTTGGGTCGATTCATCTCCAAGTTCGGCGAAAGAGCCCTGCCGTTTTTCAAGATCATGAAAAGAACGGGCACTTTCAAGTGGACCCCTGAAGCTGAAAAAGCATTTGAGAACTTGAAGAAGTACTTGGCCAGCCCACCTGTAATGGTCGCCCCAAGGCTTGGCGAGCACCTGAAGTTGTACTTGTCAGGTACTCCACAAACAGCCAGTGCTGTCCTTGTGATGGAAAGAGAGGAGCCTGTACTTCACAAGAAGAGTGCAACCACTCCAAAGAGAAAGCCTCCTGATAAAGAGCTCGACGAAAGGGCAGTCCTCACAAAGCCACCGCCAGGCCCAAAGTCTCAAGAGGGGACCGCCCTGAGTCAACCGCTGCCAGAGGTTCATGCCGAAGGGACTGAGGAGCCTCAAGAGGCTAACACACTTGAGGCCCAGGAGGAGCGCTGCGAGGCCAAGTCCCTCGAGGCCACGTCCCTCGAGGCCACGTCCCTCAAGACCATGTCCCTCGAGGCAAAGTCCCTCGAGGCCACGTCCCTCGAGGCAAAGCCCCTCGAGGCCGAGTCCTTCGAGACTAAGTCCCGCGAGGCCAGCACCCTCGAGGCCCAGGACTAGCCCCTTGAAGCCAACCCCATCGAGGGCCAAGCTGGGCCACCTTAAGCGAAAGACGCCAAGGAAACAGGAACTACTCTCGTCGAGCATCCAGTTTACTTCCTCAGCACAGTACTGCGTGATGCTCGCGAGCGGTACCCGATGCAGCAGAAGCTTATCCTCGCACTCCTCATCGCCTCAAGAAAGCTGCGACACTACTTCCAGGGGCACCCCATCACGGTGGTAACCTCTTTCCCCTTGGAGCAAATTCTGCGCAACCCCAATGCAACAGATCGTGTCGCAGGATGGAACATCGAGCTATAGCCATTCAATTTGCGCTTCGATACCACAAGGGTAATCAAAGGAAGAGCGCTGGCAGACTTCGTCGCCGAATGGACTGATCCAACCCCTGAAGAGCCCTGGGAAGAAGAGCACGAGTCCTCTGGAGCCGCGGTGCCCAGCTACTGGACCATGAAGTTCGACGGAGCTTTCGCTTGTCGCCACGGTGGGGCAGGCGTAGTCCTGACCTCACCCAAAGGAGACAAGTTGTATTATGCAGTCCAGCTGTGCTTCGGAATTGACAAGATATCCAACAACATCGCCGAGTATGAAGGGTTGTTTGCTGGCCTACGCGCCGCAATCGCCCTAGGCGTCAAGCATATACTCATCAAGGGCGACTCCCAGCTGCTCGTAAACTTCTCCAACAAAAGCTACAAGCCCAAGGACGACCACATGGCCGCATACCTTGAAGAGGTCCGTAGGCTGGAGAAGAACTTCAGCGGAATGGAGCTTATGCATATCCCAAGAAAGGAAAATCAAGAGGCTGATGACATCGCCAAGCGTGCATCAAAGCGGCAGGCTCAGCCGCCAGGTGTCTTTGAAGAAAGGCTCGTCAAGGCATCCATAAAGCAGCCCCTACAGGCCCTGCCCTCAAGCAAGGGCGAAGCGCTGCCGCCACCACCTGCAAGCAGAGATCCAGGCTGCGGGCCCCCCACAGGGGAGCGTCTGTTGCTCACAGCGGTGCACCAAGAGGCAGGATGGATCGACGAGATCAAAGACTACCTCCACAAAGGGATCCTTCCCGAGGAAGATGCTGAAGCGGAGCAAATTGCCCGCCAAGCAAAATCGTACCGAATCCTCGTAGGAATTCTCTACCGCAAGCGCCCAAACGGCATCGTGCTCAATTGCGTCCCTCCTGAAGAAGGAAAACTGCTGATTAAGGACATCCACAGCGGGGAATGCGGCCACCATTCGTGCGCCCGCACCATCGCAGGAAAAGTCTTCAGGAGCGGCTTCTACCGGCCTCAAGCGCTTCAAGATGCACCGGACATCATTCAAGCTTGTGAAGCATGCCAATTCCACGCCAAGCAAATCCACCAACCAGCGCTGGGGCTACAAACCATTCCGCTTTCGTGGCCGTCTGTGGTCTGGGGGCTGGACATCCTGGGACATTTCCCAACGGCGCAAGGTGGATATCGTTACCTCTTCGTGGCCATTGACAAGTTCACAAAATGGCCTGAAGTGGAGGCGACGCGCACAATCACAGCAGGCGCGGCGGTGAAATTCATCAGAGGCCTGGTCTGCCGCTTCGGAGTGCCTAACCGCATCATCACCGACAATGGCTCGCAATTCACAAGTGGCATTTTCAGAGCCTACTGTGAGAAAATGGGCATCAAGCTCTGCTTCGCCTCAGTCGCCCATCCGCAAAGCAACGGACAGGCCGAGTGCGCAAACGCAGAGGTCCTCAAAGGCTTAAAGACCAGGACCTTCGATATCCTCAAGGGCCACGGCAAGGGCTGGATCAATGAGCTACCCTCGGTGCTCTGGTCCATCCGTACCACACCACCCAAGCCCACTGCGGAAACGCCGTTGGCACTCGTCTATGGATCCGAAGCATTCCTCCCCGCGGAGATGAAGCATGGATCCCCACGGGTCCTTGCCTTTAATGAGGACCAACAAGAGGACCTCCACAACGGCGACCTGCTGCTCCTTGAGGGCTAAGACGCCACGCTGCCCTCCGGGCGGCCAAGTACCAGCAGTCCCTGAGGCGCTACCACAGCCGCAATGTGCGCTCGCGCACCCTGGAGGCAGGCGATCTCGTCCTCAGGCGAATCCTCTCTAGGGAAGGCCTCCACAAGCTGTCGCCGATGTCGGAAGGTCCCTACAGGGTCACCCACATCGCCAGGCCTGGCGCGGCTCGCCTCGAGACGCAAGACGGCGTCCCCGTCAAGAATCCATGGAACATCATGCATCTGCGCAAGTTCTACCCGTGATCATTATCACGTCAGGGCATTTAGCGAAAGAGGCAGCCCACGGCTCAACCTCCAAGCACCTTTTTGTCCCTCAAGGTTAAAAGCTCAAGGCTTAAACCTCGCAAACCTTTGTATCCGCAAGGAACATGTTAAAAAAGTGATTATTGTCACGCCCGTGATCATTGTCACGTCGAGACATCAAGCGGACGAGGCAGCCTACAACTCAACCTCCAAGCATTTTTCGTCTCTAGAGGTTAAAACGCCAAAAGGCTTAAACCTCCCAAAAAAACTTTGTCTCCTAAAGGAACAAATGCCACCGTGGTCATTGCCACACCCGTGATCATTGTCACGTCGAGAAGACAAGCGGAAGAGGCAGCCTACGGCTCAACCTCCAAGCAATGTCGTCCCTAGAGGTTAAAACGCCAAAAGGCTTAAACCTCAAACACATGCTTTGTCTCCTACGGGAACAAACGCAACCGTGGTCATTGCCACGCACGTGATCATGTTCACGTCGAGACTCCTAGCGGACGAGGCAGGCTATGGCTCAACCTCCAAGCATTCTTATCTCTGGAGGTTAAAACGCCAACGTCTTAAACCTCCAAAGCCCCAAAGGCTTCACTCGAGGGAAAACCCTCCGAGCTCTCAATTAAAACGAGCCACCTCAGGCCGTTGAGAGTCTCTGCCACCAACAGGTGGTCCCCATGCCTCGACATGGTCAGAGCATTAACTTGGCAATCCCAAGCATAATGACTCAATCTCGTTCCTAAGTGAACTTAGCCCTTCGGCGCCGCTTAAAAAATGTTTTTTGGGGGGTTTTTATTTACGCATTACTATTGTTGAAGTGTGCGCTTATATCTCTCCACATGCGTACCTCGCGAGCGGGGGCTGAGTACGGTGCCAGTGCCTCAAATGACACACCAGCAGCACTGCAAAATCCAAGAGTCCGAGCTCTGGCTGGAGGGCAAGATCCCACAAACACGCCATCTCTACAGAGGACCTTGTTACTTACTATCCTCGCAAGGAACGCCTGAGGGGACCCATAAGCGCGCACGAGTCCCTTGAACCGTGTTTCAGCGTTTGGGTTCGCCCCTCTAATACCTGCAGGGAAGAATTCCCCCGCGAGCCTGTAGGGGCATCCGTGAGCGACCCCTCAAGTGGGCAACCTCGCCAGGCGAAAAGCCTTCCAAGGAGCGACCCCTCAAGTGGGCAACCTCGCCAGGCGAAAAGCCTCCCAAGGAGCGACCCCTCAGGCGGGCGACCTCGCCAGGCAAAAAGCCTCCCCAGGAGCGACCCCTCAAGTGGGCAAACTCGCCAGGCGAAAATCCTTCATAGAGCAAAAACCTCGAGAAGCTAAGTCTCGCACCCACGCTTTAAGAGCGTTTTTCTCTCCCTAGCGCGCGTCTTTGCCCCTCGAGCGACTTCGCTTTCCCTTACGCTTCATGGACTACTCGCACGTCTAAGGGGGGCACTTGAGCATCGCGACTCAAGTCTCTTTCCTCTCCCAGGCCTAAACTCCCCGCGGCCTTGCGGAGTCATTGCTCCCACATACCGAGGTGGCGGAGTCATGGCACGAAGAGATGGGACCTAACGACGCAGAGAACAAATAGACATGAAGATGAGTCCAAAGAGACCTCACGAGGAGCAGACAAGCTCGAATTAAAACATCAATTAAAAGTATATTACAGGCCAAAGGTCTTAAGATGTCTAAAGCACACAGCTGTTACAGATACAAACGCTCACAGGCGCAATCAAGAGAGGCTCAGGGGGAAGCAGCATCGCTTTGAGCCTCCTCCGTAGCACCATTTTCGACCTCGGCGGAGCAGGCCTCCTCCTCCCTGAAGTCTGGTGCAGCCTCCGCACGCCTGAAGCAGTTGCAGAAGCCATCCACCTGCTCGCAGAGGGAAGACGAGACGCGCTGCGCGCCCTCACCATGAGCAACTTCGGTCACCAAGCGGAGGTCGATGTCTGGCACAAGGAGCTTGAGGTTGGTGAAGATGCGATCAACAGCCACCCCCAAGAGCTGCCTGCTCTCGTCTTTGATCAACTCGCGAAGCTCGGCGGCGGGGCCCTCCAGCGCCGCGAGGAGCTGGTCAAAATAGGCCATGAACGCGGCGGCGTCGTCGTGGCTTTGGGTCCCGGGGCACGGCGCGTCCGCGCCGCAAGCTCACCACCGCGCGCGACCAGCTTTTCAAACAGGCGCTCACACTGCATCGCGGGCGCACTCGACGAAGGGCCAGCGCCGTGAGTCGCTCCGTCGCGAGCCTCCTCCGCTCGACGCCAACCGGCCTTGGCGCGCTTGAAGCGGCGCGCCAGCTTGGAGTTGGCCTTCTCGAGCTCAGCGAGCCCCTGAGCGTCCGCAACATACTTGGCCTTGAGGCGGTCCTCCCGTTTCCACAGACGAGGGCGATACTTCTGAAGAAGGGACCAACGGAGATGTCTCTCGTGCTCCGCGAGGGCCCTCTGTGCCGCTCTTGTCCTCTTGGCGAAGCGCCGCTCCGAGCGCTTGTCAGAGCGCTTCTGAGCAGCGACGTGCTCGTCGAACTTCGAGATCGCCCGGGCCAAGCCTCCCTCACACGCTTCGAGGACCTCACGCTGGGCAGCCAAGTCCTTCTCCGTCTGGAGACACTTCTCCTCGCGCCGCTGCAGCTCCCTCCCCCTGAGGGCCAGCTGCCGATCGCGCTCGGCCAAGCACTTGCGGTCCTCCTCCAGAGCGGCATGAGCGGCTTGGTGGGCAGAATGTAGCTGGGACTCCAACCGGCCCAGCTCGCAGCGTTTCTGCGCCAGCGAACCCTCCATCGCCTCACGCTCGGCTGTGCCTCTCGCAGGAGCTCCGCAATGGCATCGCGCTCTGCCTGGAGGGGCTCAAGTAGCTCTACGGCATCGCGAATGGCTCCGTCGCGGATTTCCTTGGCAAAGCTGATGGCCTCTTCGCGGGCTGCCTGCAGCGCCAAGTCCCCTAGCCGGCGCACTTCGACGGCCGCATGAAAGGACGCCCATGATCTCGCAAGTTCCTCCTCCTGCTGGGCGAGCCGTATGTCGCCGAGGGCGAGGTGGGCCAAGGACTCCCGCACAGAGCATGGTGGAGGTGACGCATGCGTTGGCGTCACTGCGCGGCGATGGTAGCATGCGGAGCGAAATTGCCTTGCGTGGTGGCGTAGCCGCGCGAGGAGGAGTCGAAGCGCGAGGTGACGCGGGAGCCGTCTCCTCCGCGCTGTCCACTAGCAGAGGCTCGGGAGGCGCTGCTTGAGGCTCAGCCGCCCCCACTAGGGGCACGGCCGCTCCCTCCTGAGGCGCCTCCTCAACTGGGCCTGGAGTGGATGTCTCCACAGGCCTCGGGCGCTCGCCAGCCGCCACCGCAGCTGCGGCTCTCTTCACACCTGCTGCCTCGCGAAGCCTGCGACGCTTCGCCGGCACCAGATCACTGGCAAAAGCCCAAAGAAGATTGTTCAGGAGAAGACGGAGCAGGGAGGACAACAAAAGCCAAAAATGACCAAGTGGTGGGAACACTCACCATGAAGGAGAACCACCGGCGTCGACCCACGACAGGCGGGGAGAGTGCCAGGAAGGTGTGGGCTTGGCGCCTGATCCCTCCGGAGGCGTCGCCGCTTTTCTTTTGGAGGGGATGTCTGAGGGCCTCACCCTATAGCGATCCACCATCGCCTTGGTGCGAGGCTCGCGCCTCCCCGGCGAAGCATCTGCCTCAGAGGCCGTCCCCGCCTCGGACGCCTCCTCCTTGAGGCGCGAAGGCGCCACAACGAAGGCGTCGTCATCGCCCGACGAGATGTCGCAAATCTCGTCGGTGAAGGGCTCGTACCTCGCAGGGGACGCCCCTCCCGTCGCGGCCTCTTCCTCGCTGCTCCAGGCACGGGAGGCGGATGAAGAGTCAACACTAACGACTGCACGCGCCGGCGGAGCTACCTACTGATCCATCAAGCCCGCCAGACCATGAGCAGTAAAGTCCGGCATCCCGTCCAGAATATCCACGCGGTCGCTCAGGGGAAGCTGACGCAGAGGACGCACGGAGCCGGCGATCTTAGGCACATCCGGACTGGCAAAGAGGATGTTTAGGATGGTGTCGACCACGTCCGAGCCAAGCTCCTCCGGATGAAGCCACATTGGGTCGGAGGGGCCAGCATACATCCACATCGGCTCCGAGTGCGCCTGAAGGGGGGCGATGCGGCGTGCCACGAAGTCCGCCGCGACCATCTGACCCGTGAGACCCTCCTCGCGGAGGAATATCAAACGCCCCTCCAAATAAGCGTTATCCGCACCGCGAAGAGCAGACTTGCACCAGTGGGAGTTCTTCACGGGCGGCGCCTCCGGGACGTCCAGGAACGCGCAGGGCGACGAGACGCCGATGAGCAGCCTATCTGGCGAAAGTCACCCACCTTCTTGAGAAGGGCCGTGACAGGCTTATCCCCACTCTAGGACATGGGAATGTATACGTTCCCCATGCCGTCCGCAATGCGGAAGGAGACACACCCTGTCCTTTCGCTAGCGGCCGTGCACCACAGCGAGTAGAAGGTCCTGAAGAGCGCTACCGAAGGGTGCACGCCCAGATAAGCCTCACAAAGGTAGGCGAAGATGGACAAGATGAGTATGGAGTTTGGGTGAAGATGGAGGAGTTGAATTTGGTAGAATTCCAATACTGCCTCCAAGAAAGGCGAGTACGGCGGCACCAGCCCAGCAGTGATGGCGTGGAGAAAAATGGGGTAGAACCCTTGAGGAAATCTCCTGAACCGGGCGGCTTGAAGTTAGCTGGCACCGTGCTCGTTGGTCGGCCCCGCAACCAGGTGGCGAATCTTCCCCAACGCCTGAATATCAGTGCGCGCCCCCACGAGTGTCGCGCCCTCCACTACCTCCATGGCCGCCACCCGGGAAGAAGACCCTGCTGCGGCCTTACTTTTGCTCTTCACCGGGCCCATCGGAGAGGACTTGAGTTTTAGCGAAGATGAAGATGGGAGATTCGCAGGAGAGAGCAGAGGCGGAGAGCTCTGAGAAGCGGAAACTTCTGCGGGAAGAACTGGAAACGGTAACGGCTCCACGCGGCAACGCCTGGCTTTATGTCCCCTCCAGGAGCAGATACCGGGGCGTGGTGGGACCCCCCACAACTCACGCCCCAGATCGTGCGAGGCCGTTAATCGTCCAACTTCCGCGTGGCTCGGGCCAGCTGGGCACTAAGGGCCCACGATGCTTTGCCTAATCCCATGGGCTAAGTCGTGCTCATCATGGGCCCGGGGGCTACTGTCGGCCCAGTGGGAACTGGGGTATCAAGAACCCATTCCCCCAGGCCTCGCTCGCGGGCTAGTCAGACGAAACGGCTAAGGACCAGGCGTCCCCGCCTGGCGAGACCCTCAAGAGGCGATCCCCCTCGAGGGCCTGAAGAAGAAACGAGGGCCTCAAGGGCCCCCTCGCCTCAGGGGACCCCCCCCCCCCCCCCCCCGAGGCGCCAACCCTCCTGAGGGGAGTCCAACAGGAATCTCCCCTCAGGCCTGAAGGGAAACGTCGCGGCCAAGGAAGCACGACAGAGCGCACGTGATATCTGCCACGCTCGTGCAGTGGCGCGCACACCCCCGTCGTTGTCCCTGGCGATAAAGTGGTCAACAAAGCTGCTCCACCTTCTACTCTGACGATATAGTAGGTGGACGGCGCAACCCTCCAACGGAAATCGTCATCGCGGGCTCCACCTCAGAGACTGCCTGCTCTGCTGAAAGTACCGCGCGGTCGGCCGCCTGTCGGCCACGACGCCACCTTTATCAACAATGGACCGAGTCCATGGACGAATGGAGCGCGGTGGACTCGTGCTCCGCCCTACCACTGGCATGTGGGAGCCACCTTGAAGGCCAAGCCGAAGGAGAAGTCCCGAGGCGCCTATAAAAGGGAGAAGACATCCATCGTAGTAGGGGTCGGCCCTTTGCGTGCAAAACACCCTTGTAAACCCTAGCAACACTGGTTAGGTTAGCCTCTGGCTGGAGGAGGAAGAAGATCATCGCTTTCCTCCCCAGGCAAGAACTGCCTCAAGGGGGCTTCCGGCAAGCTCAATTGTACTGTAACCTTCCACATATAATACAAACAGGCAGGAGTAGCGGTCTTACCTCCTCACGAGGGCCATGAACCTGGGTAAAGGACGGTGTCTTCCTTGGTCGGGTGTGCGTCTTCTTCGGGTCCGGCGAGCAACGTCGCGGAGCCACTTGAGGGTCTAGACCTCCGCGTTCAATCCCCTTTCGAACCACACTTCAGGAAGTGACTACCCCCGATTCCTGGGAGTCATAACCCGACACAAAGGTAGGGTGATGGTCTAGCTGAAAAAAGTGTTTCAAATGACCTCCAAACATAGGGTAAACATCCCCATTTCTGAGCAAAAATGGTGGACTCGCTTCAAAGGTGACTTATAAACCAGGATGGAGGGAGTACTAGCTATAGCAGAACGAACGGCACGCATACGTTCATGTTAGGGTTACCTTCATGTTTATCCGTTCTAGCGTGAAAGCAAGAATCCAAAGCAAATCAATTTTTACGAGTCATACGATGAGAGTATGAGATAATCTGTCCGAGAACCTTCCAGTTCGTGGCACTGCGTGCGCATTGAATACGTGCGTGGCATGTCGTAGTCCACCATGTCGTCTATGTAGCGTGCACGGATAGGCATGACCATTGAAATGAAAGCTTTTGTTATTAGAAGGTTCTTCTTCGCTAGCCACTCATCCCGCTCCTCTGGCTTCATCTCCTGCATGTCGTGCATATTTCCTCAGGCGAGTAGAGCTCCGAGTCCGGCATCGCCGATGGCGTGCTCCACCACATTTTCGAGGGAGGAAGGGGAGATAGAGGTAGAGAAAATGGAGTTTCTACGGTGAGGGCGGCCCACTTTTATTAGCCGCGGCAGGGAGGGCGGGCAAACCCTAACCGACCCACGCTGAACCCACGCGCCAACCCCACACCGACCCCACGCGCACCCCACGTGCCGTCCCCACCAGTCAGACTAGTGCCACAACCCCACCAGTCAGACTAGTGCCACAGCCCCACCAGTCAGACTAGTGCCCGGCGCCACGCGCCGCCCCCAGGAAATCCCAACCGAGCCGACAAACGAGCCGATACGCGTCAGGCTGACCCCACCAGTCAGGCCATGTGCGGGTCAAAGGGGGTTGACCAGAGGGAGACGAGCGTTTGGGCGATATCCGAGCAAACCAGGCCACAGACCAGCGAAACAGTGCGGGTATGGCACAAACCGATAAAACTCAGCGAACCATGGGATAGAACCAATTGTCCCTTCTTTCTTCCACACATACGTTTAATCCCTTGTTACAGCAAGCCGGTGAGATTGACAAACTCACTGTTAAGTTGGGGCAAAGTATCTTGATTGTTTGTGTGCAGGCTCCACGTCAACTTAGCAGCAGCATTTTTCTGGCGCCTTGACACCTCAAGGGAATCCTTCATCTCCTACTGGTTCGATAACCTTGGTTTCATACGGAGGGAAACTTGCTGCTGCACTACTTCACACCTTCCTCTTGGGGTCTCCCAACAACACACCCACTGTGTGCATCAGCACACTTCTATTCTTGTAGACAATGTTGGGCCTCCAAGAGCAGAGGTTTGTAGAACAGCAGCAAGACTCCCTTAATTGGATCACCCAAGGTATACCGAACTCAGGGAGGTAGAGGTCAAAGATGACCCTCTCGAACAACCCTGTAATTCAAATACGAGAAGTCTCTTGTGTCCCCAACACACCCAATACACTTGTCAGAAGTATAGGTGCACTTGTTACGCGAAGAGTGAAATACAAGTAATGTGGATGATTATAAGTAGTAATTGTAATCTCTAATAAAAATGTTAGTAATCAAACATGTAGCAGAACTTGTTGGAAACGGTGTTTCGATGCTTAGAAACAAGGCCTAGGGATCCTACTTTCACCAGTGAAAAATCTCAACAGTGACATCAAAGTTAAATAAATAAACACTACTCTCAAACACTCTCATGTTGGATAACAAACACCATTCATTGTGTAGGGCTACAAGAGCACCCTCAAAGTCAGAGTAAACTAACACCAACAATGTCATAAAGGGAATCTTACACGGTGCACACACTGTCACCGTTACACACGTGAATAACCCCGGAGTTCATATTAAAGTAACCTCTAGAGTGCATAATAGATAAAGAGTAGCATCACATATTCAACTAGATTACAAAGCTCCTGATCACATAAAAGATCACATCATGGGAGAGAGAGATGAACCACATGGCTACCATGGATCCCGCAACACCGGGGGAGACTACTCACTCCTCATCATAAGAGTCAGCAACGGCGATGGAGATGGTGGTGGAGTCGACGGAGATGGCTCCGGGGGAAATTCCTCGTCCGGCAGGGTACCGGAACAGAGACTTCTATCCCGTGAATCTTGTCTTCGATGACGGCGGCGTTCGGGACCCGTGGAGGAAAAAGTGATTAAACGTCTCGAGTTTTTAGGTCAGGGAGGTATTTATGGGCGAAATACCTAGGTCGGTCGGCGCCCGAGGGCGCCACATCACCTCCGGGGCGGCCAGGATGGGGCCCGCGCCAACAGGTGGTGTGGGCTCCCCGCGGCCCTTCTTCGTCTCGTCTTCGGTTCCTCGTGACACAAATATTCCAAAATATTTCCAGGTTGATTTATTTACAATTTGGCGGATATTTCGTTAATCACTTTTCTGAAACCAAAAACAGCAGAAAACAGGGAACTAGCACTGTGGCATCTTGTTAATAGGTTAGTCCCAGAAAATGCATAAAACTATATAAAATGGATATAAAACATGTAATAATATGATATAACATAGCATGGAACATAAGAAATTATAGATACGTTAGAGACATATCACCCCACCATTGCGGCAGGAGAAGGCTCCATCGAACTTCATGGTCTATTGGCTGGGCATCTTGTCTCCAGAGAGCTCTGGCTCTTCTCCTTGAGGCTCTTTAGGGGTTGTGTCAATCCATTCGGCGACAAAGTCTGCTAGCGCTCTTCCTTTGAGGACTCTTGTGGTATCAAAGCGCAAATTGAAAGGCTGCAGCTCTATGTTCTATCCCGCGACACGACCTGAAGCATTGGGGTTGCAAAGGATCAGCTCCAGGGGAAATGAGGTGACCACCGTGATGGAATGGCCCTAGAAGTAATGTCGTACCTTCCTCGAGGCGATGAGGAGCGCAATGAGGAGCTTCTGCTGCATTGGGTACCGTTTTCGAGCGTTCCTTAGTACTGTACTGACGAAGTAGACGGGGTGCTCGACAAGGGTTGTCAGCTTTGGCGCAGCGTTAGCTATCTGAGGAGGCTCTTCAGGGCCTCTGTCGTATCGGCTTGTGGAGGCTCTTCAGGTCCCTTGTCGAGATCAGCTTGTGGAGGCTCTTCAGGTCCCTTGACAAGATCGGCTTGTGGAGGTGTCTCGGCAAGGGTGCTTGGGACAGACTCGGCTTGAGGCTTTGGGCCTGGCGGTGGGTCTGTGGAGTCTGTCCCTTTATCGGGCTCTTCGTCAGGCGGCTTTGGACTTGGAGTGGTTGCACTCTTATTGGGGAGGACTGGCTCTTCTCTTTCAACCACCAGGACCGCGCTGGCGGTCTGAGGATTGTCTGTGAGATACAGCTTCAGATGTTCGCCTATCCTCGGGGCTACCATGACTGGTGGGCTGGCCAAGTACCTCTTCAATTCATTCAAACGTCTCCATCGTATCAATAATTTCTTGGGTTCCATGCTATGTTATATCATATTATTACATGTTTTATATGCATTTTATATAGTTTTATGCATTTTCTGGGACTAACCTATTAACAAGATGGCACAGTGCCAGTTCCCTGTTTTCTGCTGTTTTTGGTTTCAAAAAAGCTCTTATGGAAATATCCGCCAAATTGGAAACGAGCCAACCAGGATTTATTTTTGGAATATTTGCGTCCAGGAAAACCGAAGACAAGACGAAGAGGGGCCGCAAGGTGGCCTCATCACCTGGTGGCACGACCCACATGCCAGCCGCGCCAGGAGGTGAGGAGGGCCCCTCGGGCGCGCACCGACCTAGGTCTTTCGCCTACAAATACCCCCTTGACCTATAAACAGAGCACGGTTGAACACTTTTTCCTCCACGGGTCCCGAGCCGCCGCCGTCGTCACCACCACTTCGGGAGAGATCAAAACTGCTCCCCGGCACCCTGCCGGGAGGGGGAATCGTCCCCGGAGGCCTCTACATCGCCATAACCACCTCATGAATCGTCCCCATGCATGAGTAGTCTACCTTGGACTACGGGTCCATAGCAGTAGCTAGATGGTTGTCTTCTCCGCTTGTGCTATCATGTTTAGATCTTGTGAGCAGCCTATCATGATCAAGATCATCTTTATGTAATTCTACATGTTGTGTTTGCTGGGATCCAATGAATATTGAGTACTAAAGTTATTGCTTCATAATATATCATGTGTGTGATTTATAATGATCTTCCATGCTCTCCGTTACTTGTGTATGCTCTGGCCAAGTAGATGCTCGTAACTCCAAGAGGGGGTATTTATGCTCGATAGTAGGTTCATGTCTCTATTTAATCTGGGGCAGTGACAGAAAGCTCTAAGGTTGTAGATGTGCTGTTGCTACTAGGGATATAACTGTAGTACTTTGTCTAAGGATTATGTTACTTACTTACTTTACACGCAGTGCTTAAGGCGATAATTTGTTGCATGCAACTTAATACTCAAAGGGGTGCAGATGCTAACAGGAAGGTGGATTATTAGTCATAGATGTGGTTGGAACGGTCTATGTATATTGTTGTAATGCCCGAATGAATCTCACACTAGACGCCATATCATTAGTATATGCATTGGATTGTTCATCATTATTCTGTTAATTGCCTAGCTGTAATTTGTTTACCACGCATGGATGAATGTTATTATTATTTATGGAGAGACACCACTAGTGAACTGTGGACCCCGGTCCTTCTCATTAATCTGATAAAACCACAACTACAAATCTGTTACTTTCTGCAAACATCACTCTTTCTTCCACACATACGTTTAATCCTTTGTTACAGCAAGCAGGTGAAATTGACAACCTCACTGTTAAGTTGGGGCAAAGTATCTTGATTGTTTGTGTGCAGGCTCCACGTCAACCACCAGAAAGCATCTTTCTAGCGCCTTGACACCTCAAGGGAATCCTTTATCTCCTACTGGTTCGATAACCTTTGTTTCCTACTGAGGGAAACTTGCTGCTGCACTACTTCACACCTTCCTCTTGGGGTCTCCCAACAACACACCCACAATGTGCATCAAGCATTTTTCTGGCGCCGTTGCCGAGGAGACGAGATTTCCTTGAAGACCTTCACAATTCCTCGTCAACTTAGCACAATCATTTTTCTAGCACTGTTGCCGGGGAGACGAGATTTCCTTGAAGACGTTCACAATCTCTCGTCAACTTAGCACCATCATTTTTCTGGCGCCGTTGCCGGGGATTTGAAGATTCACTGCGAGGGGTGTTTTCGCATGTCCAATCTTTTTATTTTGTTATTGTCTTGCTTAGTTTATTTTTATTACTGTTTTGTTTGCTTAATATCAAAAATACAAAAAAATTGTTACTTGCAATATCTTTATTATTTCGGTTTGCACTTTTATTTTCAGTTTTGTTGCTTTTGTTATTTCGGTTTGTCTTTATTTTCTGAATTTTGTTATTTCGGTTTTAGCTTTACCTTTATTACTATGTTGCTTCCTAAGTATAGTTTTGAGGATCTCTCAGTAGGTAGTGTTATATAATTGGAAAAGAAAATATTGGAGAGTTCTTTAATCATATTAGTAAGAATAGTGATCTTGAGGAGAAATCCATAGACGAACTTGCTCCGAAGTATGAAACTGCTGCAACTTCTTTAGTTCACATGCTGCAAACTAGGTTTGTTAACCTTCACCCCATAATACAACAAATGTTTCTTAATCTTCATAATGTTAAAAATGCTAAAAAGAAGGATTTATCATGGAAACCTTTCTTAAAGAATTTGGTGATGTTGCCGTGGAAACTCGGAAAGTGTTTGATCGATTTAATATGCTTGGATCATGTGTAGATGTTATTAATGCACTTGATAAACTAGGGAAAACCGAACCTAAAAAGGGGGAAGAAATGAAAGTTCTAATACCTGTTAAACTTATAGCTATGCATGAAGCTTTGGAAGAAAATTTTGATTGGATTGTCCCTCAAAACCCCTTTGATGAAAGTAGTAAGCCTAAAAGAAATGAAAGGGGCACCACTGAACCTTATATAGATAAAATACAATGTATAGTTGAACGGTGTAGCGTACCTGCACTTTAAATAAGGCAGATACCTGTGTATAGTGCAAATCCCTGGATCGATTCATTTGCACACACAGTTTACGATGTAATATCACAACAAAGCGTCAATTTTATTACATCGATGATCCAGAATTACAAAATATTTGATACAAGTTGCATAGCATAAAGCTAGCATTGAAAAAGTACACAGCGGAAAAATAATAACAGTGAGTCTCTATAACTTTCATGCTGCCACAAGCGAAAACATGTTGGTTGTAGACTCGAAACCTTCAAACGAAACCTCACTCGTCATCTGATCAAATCTGCAATAAGAAAAATATTGCAACAACGTGGGTCAGATTCCATTAAAAATGGAGTCTGGCAAGTGACACTATGGTGGACACTTAATGGAATAACTCTAAAGCCTATATGCATATTTGGCAGGTGGAGTTCAAGGCTAATTTGCATAAAGCCAATTTTTCCTACTCTTTTGAAAACACTTTTCTTGAAATCAAGACGAGTATGGCATGAAAACCATAAATCTCATCTTCCCTTGTTCACCCATCAAGTTTTACTTCTGAAGTTGGAATGATGGAATCCTCCGTTGACGTCCGTGATCAGCTGCTCAAATTGTCCGTACCGGGGACACGGCTAAGTACTTAGTTTTACACTCTGCAGAGGTTGTGCACGTTCACCATTGTACCCATTCAATCCAGATTATCCTTTACACACCATTTGTGATAAGGAAAGGAGAAGAATGAGACGAGATCTTTCAGAAGCATTTTCCCTCCCACTCTGGCTTGACCCGTTCCACCTAACATCCCCCTACATCTGCTTGTCAAGCCGGAGAGAGTCCACGCAACATAATTGATCAAGCCAGAGCCCATATGGCAATGGCTGCACTGGAAGCAATCGTCACTTGGAGTTCTTCAGATTCCTCTGTTCCTGGGTGGCCATTCACAAGTGTACATACTCCAGGAACCATAGACATGGACCTGAGTAGCCACTCAACATAAACCATACAACCACTTACCACCCAGGTGTTTCATTCTTAACTTAGTAGAATTTAGATTTTCACAAAACAACATTTGCATAGCATCAATAATTCTACTAAGTATTGCATAGGAACCTAGACACAGGAATAAGGAATTCTACACAGGTTTAGCATAGCAGTACTATCCTACACATGCATATAAAAATACACTAAGTAATGCATATAGAAATAGGAAGTTTATGAGGTGTGCCACTTGCCTTTGAATGTTGTCTTTGTTCACAACTCTTTTCAACGATACTCGGGACTCTCCGTTCAATCTAACAGTATAGACAAGCAACAATACAACAATCAACAGCAAGCACTACTCCACAATGCATACAAACACATACTAGATGAATAAATAAGTTTTATAAAACTTTCTAAGGAAAATATATTTATGCATGATGTGCAAAATATTCCTAAGGGCTAGAACTGCTTTTTCATGCCATGAAAATCTTTTAAGTTAATGCTAGGAAAATAGGTTGGTCCAAAAGGACTAAGGGCTAAGGTCATAAGTTGAATAAAATATTTTGTTTTATATCATCTTGAATAAGCACTCTAATGGCTTAGTCTTGATGTGCAAAATACTTAGAGAAAATTACTAGCTCTATTCTTCGAGGTGATCAACAATTATTATCAACTCTTTGTAAATTGGATATTCACTAAAGTGAGAGAGACAGACACCCGGCCAGCCACTTAAATTGTGGAACAGGTCTCATGTACGTGGACATGTAAGGTATGTTTCCAGGCCGCTTCATCTCACTATGCCGCTAGGATCCAACAACTTCAAGATGATAATATCATGATCAAAATTGTTTAAGTCAAATGTGAAAGACAAGATTAGGAAAGAGGGAAAAGATAGAAGAAAGATGTAGTTGTCCTCCAGGCTTCATCTCCAGACTTGTAATATTCTCCTTGATGATGTCTTGATTGAAGTTTTGATCTTCAGACTTGGTGGTTCTTGTATCCTCGAGGCTGGTCTTGGATTTTGAGTTCTCAGAGAAGAAGAAAAGGCAGAGAGAAAGACTTAGAGAATAAAAGGGAGGTTGGCCTTCGTGAACTTCTTCTCACTTTTCTTCTAAGTGCTTGACATCTTGAGGATGCTTCCAGAGTCTGTTTTCTTCTAAGTGCTTCTACTTCTTGGAGATACTTCTGAAGTCTTGTTTTGGCTAAGTCCTTCAATGGCCTTCTAGCTCCATCTTGGAAATCCTAAGTGTCTACGTGCATAGCACTTTACCAAAACACTAGGTTGAAAATAATCCTAACTTAGGGAAAATAAGGAAGGAGTTTTCCTATAAGGAGTATAACTATACAATAGATATGTCATGCATGCAATGCAATTTATTTCTAAGGACAACACTTAACAAAATAAAACAACTAAGTTTTCTAGATGCTAAAATTTTCTAAGGAAAAGATTTAGCATCTTTAAGATGTTAAAATTTTTCTAAGGAAGAGTGTTGTCGAAAAATATTTATCAATATCTTCTAACAAAGAATTTATTTTGTTTAAAGAGGCAAAATATTTCTAAGTACATTTTAATACCAAAGTGGTTATAATATGACTAAGTACTTTATAATTCGAATAGATGATGAAAATAAATTTTAATAAATTTTTAATCAATTTTAATCATTAAAACAACACTTAAAAGTATTTAATCAATATAAATTATAAAATCATAGAAAATTATTCTACAAAAATTAGTAGAAAAATACTACTGCCAATACTTTGACATTCAAATTTATATCAAAAGAGTTTGACAAGTTTTAAATTTCAAATTTGAAGTTATGTTCAATTTACCATTAATGCCACTTTTGAATTTCAACAAATTTTAATTTGACAAAACATAAAAGTAATGATGCCAAAAGTTTCTACGTGTCATAAGCTTTCCAAAAATATTTGATTTGTAAAATTTGACCAAACCAATAAAAAGTAGTGATAGATTTAAAATTTAAATTTTTCTGCAAAACTGCCGGTCTTCGGTTGACTGTTGACTTTGACTGCTGACGTAGGAATTGACTTGCTGACATGGCAGGCTGACTGGGATTTGACTACGAATTTGACCAAAATTAAGATTGCTCGGATGGAAAAACACTCTTAACGAAAGTTGTAGAGAATTACGTGCTATTTCTAAATATCAGAATTATAACATAAGTGGATGAATAGATTGGTCACAAATCGCAAAATACCTATCTGATCCGAAACTTCAAACGTGAATATCTCTCAGCTCGCTGAACCAAAAGAGGTGAGCCTTGGGGTAAAAGAAAGGTCTTGATCAGGGGAACAACTTTCGTATTGTCGTCCCAACTTTTCAAGATGGTTTGGTTACTCGAACAACATCAAACACGATCTGTATTATACAGAAAATTACGTACGTTAAAATAAAAAGTTGTCAACAGGAAAGTTGTAGATATAGAGTAGATCTACCTTTTCACCAAAGGAATTTCGATTTGACGCAACGAGCGCGAAGAGATCTGAGAAATACGACTTCAGATCTGATGGATGATGATTCGAAATTCTTCCTCCAAGCTTGATGAAAAGAGTTGAGACTTATTGGGATGGAAAGTTATCGACGAGATCTACAAGAATTATTAAGGCCCCGTCGCGATTGGAGATGGTTTTGTTTGTCGAACGAACAAAATACTATTTCGCTGATTAGGGTTTTGGTGAAACGAAAAGAGTAAAAGAGATGCCGGCGGCTACAGGGGTTTATATAGGCGGAGGGATGGTGGAATAGATAGGCCTCGGAGTTGTGAACGCGTAGGATCAAGCGGATCCGGATTTGGAGTTATATTTCTTGAGATATACGTGTTTGAATGAAAGGTGATTGGAAAAACGAATTTTAGGGTTTGAGTTGGATACGATAGCTCGGTTCGGTTCGTTCGTGGGTCGGCCGGCTGGCCCGATTCGTTTTTTTTTTTCTTAATTCATTTATAACTTTTATTTTAGAACTCCGAATTAAGTGAAATTAATTTCTAAAAATCATATCTTTATTTTAAAACATTTATGGACATGTTTTGACCACTTTTTAAAAATATTAATTTTGAATATTTGATTTAATGCAAATTTGACACTTTTGTCAAATTTGGAAATAGAAATTTAATTAATTTATGTATGGCTAAATAAAATTTGGTACCACAATTGTGAACATATGAAAATAATTATTTCTAATAATTACAATCAAAATATTAAAGTAAAATAAGATAAATAGCATAATCGTTATTTTATTTTTAATATTTTCTCAAATAGGTTTTCAAGTGGAAATAATATTTCAACCATTGTAATTTCAAATATAAATAATGCAAGAAAATGATGAATGCATGCATGAATTTTGTTTTCAAATCGACATACAAATAGTTTTCAAAAAAGTTTTTAATTTTTCTGATTTTTCATAATTTGAAAAATCCTAGGATGTTACAAACGGGTTTCTACTCTTGATCCTATTAATACTTGAGTTTCACTTTGTGCCTAGCTCAAAGGATTAAACAAAAGCGCTTATGAGAGACAACTCAATTTTATTTACTGTTATTTTGTTTTGTTTTGCTTGTGTCAAGGACTTGTCCTACCTCTGTAGCAATTCATTTGTGTCTTATTTTTATTGCAATGTTGTGTCAAGTTAAGACTCTAGTTGAAAGTTGATGCTTAAATTTTATTGCTATGCTGAAACAGATTTCTGATATCCACCGTAAAATTCATATCTCCCTACTGGAACGTCCGAAAAATCTTTCTTTTTTGTGCGCAATCCACAGATGTATACACAACTTTCTTTAGTTTTAAGTTTTCAGATCTGAGTAATTTAGGTGCCTCAAAAAAAATCGTCTTTACAGACTGTTCTGTTTTTTATAGATTCTGCCATTTTCTTTTGCAATGCGTGTTTTGCTATTTTGATTAGATCTTTTTATTCTATTAAGTATCAGTGGCTGTAGCTAATGTCCAGTAGCAATGTTAGCAATTGTGTTCCCACAGAATATCATAATTGTTTTGTGCACTAACCCTCTAATGAAGTTACTCTAAGTTTGGTGTGGAGGAAGTTTTCATGGATCAAGAGAAGAGGATGATATAATTTGATCAAGAGGATAGTAAAGCCAAAACTTGGGGATGCCCCGGTGGTTCACCCCAATATAATTCAAGAAGACTCAAGCGTCAAAGCTTGGGCATCCCCTTTTTCATCGACAAACTATCAGGTCCTTTCTAGTGAAACTATATTTTAATTATGTCACATCTTATGTGCTTATCTTGAAGCGTCTGTTTGTTTTTGTTATTTTCATTCTCTGAATAAATATGGATCATAGCATTATTTTGTGCGGGAGAGAGACACGCTCCGCTTTTTCATATGAATACTTGTATTCTTCACTTATATTCGTTGAGTATTCATCTATTTGTTATCGTTTGCTCTCCAGCTCTTGTTTTTCATGCATCTCTTGTTTAGAGTTGTTAGCCTTGTTATGTTATACTCTCATATCTCATTGTTTAATTACTTGGAGAGTTTATCTTTTAAATAAGTTGATTGGTGTTTGGTTGAGAACAGAAAATGCTAAATGTGGTAGATGGTATAATTAAATGATACGTTAATCTTGTAGATCATTAAATTGTGTCACTTGAATCATCGATGTTGTTTTGAGATATTAATTTGCTTAATGTTAAACATGGTGATTTAGTAAAGTGGAATGATTAAATGGTTGGTCTAGAGAAACTTGAAAACTGTGCCACACTTAAATTTCAGGTTGATTGCATAATGGTATATGACTTCTTTTGCCTAAAGCAACCGTAATGACTTTATGTTATGCGCTACGGTCGGGTCTCCAACAGTGACTTGTTCATTTGCCACAGCACCCCTAGGAGTAATTTTCATTATACCTTGCATGATCATATTTTTATTTGGATTCTTTTTACTTGTGAGTTCTAAAATTGCGGTTTTCATGGCACTTCCACCACCATATTGCTACCCTCTTCGGTACTTTGCTTTGCCCTTTCTCACATTGAGAGTTGGTGCAATTTTTCGCGGGTACCTCCAAACTCGTGGGAGATCTTCATCTTGTTCTCCTACACATAAGCAAAATATCTTCCTCAAAACATCCACCATACCTACCTACTACAGCATTTCCATAGCTGTTCCGAGATATATTGCCATGCAACATCCATATTACATTACATGACTTGTTGTCATTCATTACTTGTTTATTGTTTTGCGTGTTTCTATAAAGCTGATGTGTGGTTTTACCCATGTTACACTTTTAGAGGCACCGTTGTCATATGTATTCTTATGGCACATTCATATTAGTTACTTATATCATCAGTATGTTGTTTTATCATCATTAGTGTGTTGTCATATATTATGTATCATATTAGGATGCTTGCCCCTAAAAGGTGAAAAGAGCCACGGAGGCCATCGAAAAGAGAAACAGAAAAAGAAAAAAAGATAAAAAAAGAAAAGAAAAAAGAAATAGATAAATAAAAAAGGGGGCAACATTACTATTCATTACACACACTTGTGCTTATGTTACAACACCATACTATCACGTGTGCTCATGTTATAGCACCATATCATTTGTGATCATCATTTGTGCTCATGTTTAGCACCGTTACTCCATATGAGAGAGTTTTCATGTCTTAGTTGCATAACTATGTGGGGAACTTTATACTATAGAAATTGGCTTGTATATTCCAATGATGAACAAGGAAGTTGGATGCACCCCCACTAGTTCCATTGGAGAGCTTTCATATACTTATAGCTCCATGTACATCCGTTGTATGGCAATCACTACTCCTTGCATAGATTCGATTGTATGACTGTCTCTTGTCTAATGATCATCTACAGCTTTGTGAGGTTTTCTTCCGTTGGCCTTCCAAACCTTCGTTAACATTCTCTTAGCCATAACATCCTGGTGCCAGGAACCAACGTTGAACGCTTGCTTGTTTCTTTTGAACAAATAATATATTGATCTTCTACGTGCATATTGCTATTACATGACTTGATCCTTTCATTAAGTTGTCATGTTTGTTGGAAGCATTAGATTATTATATTGTTGTGCTTGAAGCTTAAATCATCTCTAATATCTACTTTGCATATTTGATTGCTATCTAGCATTATATCATTGAAAGCTTTGCTTGCTTCACCTAATTGTTTATTCATTACTCGTTTGATATCAATATAAACTACAACCCTTATTCATTTGATCTCAGTTTACATGTCTTACATTATTACATGATCAAGATTGTGTTTAAGCATGTCACTTCAGAAATTATTTTTCTTTTATCGTTCTTGCCTACTCGCGACGAGTAGAACTAAGCTTGGGGATGTTGATACGTCTCCAACGTATCCATAATTTCTTGTGTTCCATGCTATGTTATATCATATTATTACATGTTTTATATGCATTTTATATAGTTTTATGCATTTTCTGGGACTAACCTATTAACAAGATGCCACAGTGCCAGTTCCCTGTTTTTTTGCTGTTTTTGGTTTCAGAAAAGCTCTTAAAGAAATATCTGCCAAATTGGAAACGAGCGAACCAGGATTTATTTTTGGAATATTTGCGTTCAGGAAAACCGAAGACGAGACGAAGGGAGCCGCGAGGCGGCCTCATCACCAGGTGGCGCGGCCCACATGCCAGCCACGTCGGGAGATGAGGAGGGCCCCTTGGCACCCACCGACCAAGGTCTTTCGCCTTCAAATACCCCCTTGACCAAAAAACAGAGCACGGTTTAACACTTTTTCCTCCACGGGTCCAGAGCCGCCGCTGTCGTCACCACCACTCCGGGAGAGATCAGAATTGCTCCCCGACACCCTGTCGGGAGGGTGAATCGTCCCTGGAGGCCTCTACGTCGCCATGACCGTCTTTGGACTCATTCATGAGTAGTCTACCTTGGACTACGGGTCCATAGCAGTAGCTAGATAGTTGTCTTCTCCTCTTGTGCTTGAAGGGAATATGCCCTAAAGGCATTTAATAAACATAGTTTATTGGTTATATTCCGATTGTTCATTATATGTTTTATACCATGCTATAACTGTATTAAGCGGAAACATTAATATGGGTGTGGTAGATAAACAACCAGATCCCTAGTAGCCTCTACTAAGACTAGTTTCATAGGGCATGGCGCCTGTCGGCAATGGAGTCATGTCGTTGGTTGAACGATGTGATGGACATACTCATTATTTATAGGACGTAGTCTCTACGCCTTAAGACCTTGAGATCAACTCTTATTGTTATCCCTAGAAGATACTTTGATCGCACCAAAAGTCATATCTTATATAGTGTGACAATGATAGGTGATACTTTTGGATATCGGAAGGGGGTAGTTGAGACGAGGGGTGAACAACAGGATTTGTCAGTCCGTATAGCCGGATAGATACTCTGGGGCCCACTCGGTGAGATTATGTCAAATGAGTTTGCAAACATGTGACTAGGTCACCAGCTGACACAATATCATAGACGAGTAGAAGATAGTGTTGTCGGTAACGAGATCATACTAGGTATGGAGATATCTGAGAATGATACTCGGACATGCTAAGTATCGCTATGACAAAAGGGTTAAGACTAGACGTCCAGGTTTGATAGATGAAAGTCATTCGTTATATCACAGGGATTAATTCATGGGGTCCAGGCCTACGAGTTAGTTATTGATCGGAGAGGAGTCTCGATCATGTCTGTTATTATATCGAACCGCTAGGGTAACACACTTAAGGGGTTTCGACAAGACAACCGAAAAGGAAAGAGATCTCCGGGAACGTCCCGGGAATGGTCCGATGGAGAGCGGGCAGCGACGAAATAGTTTTCGGAGCTAAAATAAATTATATATAATATGTTTGAAATTAATTAGTGTAATTAATGTTCAAATATGATTTTATATATTTATTTTCGAATTTATTTAGTCTGATTTCCCTAAATGGGTTTTCTGTTGGAAAGAAGGCCCATGGGGGGGGGACCCTCAAGGGAATTTGGTGGGGGGGCTTGGCCGGCCTAGGTGGGACAAATGGGGCCCACCTAGGGCCAGGGCACCTATCCTAGCCGCACCAGGCATGTGGGATAGTCCCACATTGCCTGGCTAGCAAGGTTGGCTCCCCCCGGGAGCCTGTTTAAGAAGGGGCACCCCTGGCCTTTTAATTCAACCAATTAATTCTCTTATTTCTCCTCGATTTCGTGATTCCCTTTGTCGGAGTTGCGCCCAGGAGGATGAGGGGATCTCTCTCCACCATAGCCCGCTGCCGCGCTGCTGGTGTTCTGGTCCAAGTCTTCCGCTGCTCGTCCTGGACTGGAGCTTCGGAGGCCGTCGTCTCCACCGTATGTGTGTGACGCCCTGCAAGGTGCCACCCTAGTGGTGCTGGGAGGTTGGCTTCCTCCACCCGACCTCGAGGTCATCTTCGTCGTCTTCGGCGCGCCGAGCTCTTCGCGACCTAGAGGTCTTCTTCATCGTCAACGCTTGTGCGGGAGCGTAATCCCCACTTTGGGTATGTATTCTGATCTCCGCCGTACTTCTATATCGGCATAGTGTAGATTCTGGCTAGTTTAAGGTTATCGCCGATAGGAAATTTTTTGTTTTCTGCCTGCGATCCCCTTCAGTGGTATCAGAGCCGATCTATCGTAGATATAGATGTACGCTGTTAGAACCCGTGTTCTTCACGGGGCACCGTTCCTGTTATTTGCTACCTTCTAGCGTGCACTTGTGATTCCGGCAGTGTTGAGTTGATGAAGCGGACCGGACCGACTTTACACGTACGCTTACGCGAGACTGGTTCCACTACTGACATACGGCTTGTACCGTATCTGTGGCTGGCGGGTGTCTGTCTCTCTCTTTAGCTGGCATTGCATTTTCATAAGGTTCGCAGGTATGAAGTGTGATGTGGTTATACCCGAAGGGTATCCCCAGCGGGCTATATTAAAGGTGATTTCCTGCAAGGCCCAGTCGTTGGCCCATATAAAGAAGATGATGAAGGGTTTTTTTAGCTAGAGTATGGAAGAAGTTAGGCGGTTTCGTCCCGACTAAGGTATCTAATAGACGTACCACTAGTTGTATTCGAACTCCTGTGACCTGGATCCCTATATATATGGGTCAGGAGAGAGGTGAAAGACTACGTGCAATCTTGTATCCAAAACCCTAGCAAGGCAACGACTCGCCGGGTTATACCTGTATTCGTATTGTGAGATCGACAATATAAACCTGACGAGCAGCTATTCGCTTGTCAGCCGAATTCGCCAACACCCATATATTCTTCCTATCGATACAACCCTAGGTGCATCACCATGGGACTTGTCGAGTTAATCCCTCGTCAATTGGCGCCGTCTGTGGGAAAGAAGGGCGTTGGATCAACGGAGTCGGCAGCAGCAGCGGCAGGGCCGTCACGGGATCCCCTAGATTTGAGGAAGCCATACGCATTCGGCACCTTCGAGTTCGTCCCGCACTGGGCTTCGGAGAGATCAGCGTTCGCGTGTGTGCACTCAGGTATGGATCTGACCTTTGGCAGCTTCCATTTCTTGGTCAACCAGTGGGGAACTCTCCACGTGGCGAGCCCAGTTCGATCGACAAACATGGGCATCAAGATCGCATCTGCGTCACTTGTGGGATCCTCGACTCCCGTGTCTTCATCAACAGTCAAGATTGCATCTGCGTCACTCGCGGGATCCTCGACTCCCACGTCTTCATCAACAGTCAAGATCGCATCTGCGTCACTCACGGGATCCTCGACTCCCGCGTCTTCATCAACAGTCAAGATCGCATCTGCGTCACTCGCGGGATCCTCGACTCCCACGTCTTCATCAACAGTCAAGATCGCATCTGCGTCACTCGCGGGATCCTCGACTCCCGCGTCGTCTTCATCAACAGTCAAGATTGCATCTGTGTCTTGCACGGGACTTTCAATTCCCGCGTCATCATCAGCAACCAAATCCACGCCCGCGTCGTCCTCGTATAATATAAACCCGGTAACTCCGTGAAGGAGTTAGGCGTGGCATGCAATTGCTCTGACTGCATCGCTTCCCAAGTCGCGTCCATACTCCGTAGTGGGGGTTCATTCATGGACAACAAGCGCGAGTATAGGTGCAGGGTGCGCAACACGCACAGTCAGCAGGTTATTCAAGTATGCACGGTGGATGCCACCCCAGGAGCCACACCTACGCAGCACTGGCGCCTCAAGGCACTTAGTACCCTATCATAGTACGGATGGCGGGTGATGAACTGGAAATCACAGAGGAGATGGCCACCAGGTTGGAAGATGTTGTTAACAGAGGCGCGTTGTTACCTGTCGACTCTGCCAGGGAGGATTTATTGGCATACCAGTACCTGTTACGCAAGAAAAACGCCGAATTAGTTGAGCTGCAGAACACCCTCGACGAGCGGCAGGCCAGAGCTGACTCGCTCAGTGCAAGAAGACTGGCTTATTCATCCTCGTATTCGACTAGTGCGGATCCGGACACAACAGAGCATGTAAGGACCAGGCCCAGGTTACCCGGGGCTAGGCAAAATCTGAATAACATCATGCAGAAGTTTATAACTATAGCGGAGGACAGTATTCCCAGCCCAAAAACCACATCAGCAGCCGTAGCTTCTGTAGCAACCTACCTCAGATCCACTATGCCTCCGCAGGATGACCCACGACACGCCCTTCACCGAGCTCAGATCGAGGCTTTAGGGCATGTTGGGTCAGCTTTTGTACCAGTCACTACCCCGACGGGCCGACCGGGGAACAGCCCTGGTCAGAATCCTCCTGGTACGGGCACCAGTGCAAATGGCAATAGACCAGTCGATCAGTCGGCCCTAGGCGAAAACACCCGACGCGGCAATCAGCGACGGGAGGGAGGTGGTCAGGACGAGCTAGAAGGTAGAAGGTCCAGGCGCCGACACCGCGACGAGCGAGACTGAGAAGACTTGGAGTGGAGCATGTCTAGGCAACGAAATCGGAGCAGCCGAGACAGAGAAGAGACCGAAGAAGAGCGGTCCACTCGACGCCGCCTCGAGAGAGAAGAGCGCAGACGTAATAGAGAGGAGCGGCGGCAGCAGAGACAAGCCGCCAGTTTTGATCATGATTATGCAGAGGAGGGATTCGATGCAAGAGATGTAATCACTCAGCGGTTAATAAATAGGCCGGCATCAGCGTAGTCATCATAGTCGCACTCCAGGTTCCAGTCATAGCAGTTCAGATTCAAAATCTGATGTTGAGCCATGCGGTGCAATGTGCTTCACTTCGGCAGTACGGGAAACCCGCATGCTAAGAAGGTTCAAATTAACTTCTGAGACTCCCAAGTATGATGGCAGTCAAGAGTCGTCGGCATGGTTAGAGGACTATACAACGGCAATAGCGTGTCAGCGAGGGAATACTATGACGGCCATGCAATACATCCAGTTAATGTTGACGGGATCAGCCCGTGCTTGGCTCAGAGGACTGTCGCGCAGTTCGTATGGTACAGGGGAAGCTTTTTGTAGCAAATTCAAGAGAAACTTTTCCTCCATGTTCAAACGACCCGTGTTTTTCCAACAGCTCCGAGCTTGCAAGCAAAAGCCTGGTGAAACATTGCGCGAGTAAATTCAGCGCTGGACTACCATGAAAAACTCAGGCGCAAACATCTCCGAGGACAACGCCATATTCGCATTTATACAAGGTGTCAGGCGCAATGACTTGCAAGACGTGAAGACCTGAAGTCAATTGCACACCTCATGATAAATGGGCTGACGGGGAAGACTCAGTAAGGAACGACAGAGTGCCATCACCAGAGGCCGTTCGCCAACAGGGCAATAACGGACATCGCGGACGTTTCGACAGAAGAATTAGGCCAAGGCCGTACGGGGGAATATATGGAGTCGAGCAAGTAGCGGCGGGGTTCCAGGATAATCGGGCAAATCGTAACACCCAGCAGGGGGATAACTCGCGTGAAGAGCGGGAGGACAGGAACTTTCTCGATAGGAGTCGAGAGGATACCAACAGTAGACGTGACTTCAAGCCAAGAGGAGCCCGGTTCGAGCGACCCAATCGATCACCGGCTCAGCAACTCAACGACCCGTGCAGACTACACCTGTTCAAGGATGATTTCGGCATTTTGCGAGCAACGCACATACTAAAAAATTGTCGTCACTTCATCACAATGCAGGCTGAGATACGGCGTAGCGCCCGCGGCAAATCCGGCTCTGCCCACGCACGCAGCGTTACCTCCGCCGCCGGCAGGGCAAATCGCGGGAGTAGTTTAGGAAAACCGGCAGCAGGAAAATTCGGGCGCACCCCGGGATCAGTTCCCGCAAACCAGGGGGGCAATGTACATGATACAGAAAGGGCGGCCATCTAACAGGTGTCAGAAGCTCATCAGTCGCCAATTTCATTTGGCCATCGCAGCGCCACAAGCAGTCCCAGAGTACTTGCAGGGCTCAGAAACTCTAATCAGCTTCACTCGGGCGGATCACCCCCCGCGATTCGTGCGTCCAGGCCATGCACCTCTTGTCATTCAGTCTTTGATTGGAGGGTTCAGGATGAACAAACTGTTTATGGATGGGGGCAGCGGCATCAACATCGTTTTCGCAGACACTTTACGCAAGATGAATATGTCACTCGAAAATTTAAACAAGTATGAAAACACATTCCACGGCATAGTGCCGGGCAAGGCAGTGTACCCCCTGGGTTCTTTATGGCTCGAGGTTGTTCTGGGTGACGAGGACCACTTCAGAAAGGAAAGTGTCGAGTTCGAGGTCGTCGACTGGCATTCTCAGTACCAGATAATACTAGGGCGACCAACGTTTGCCAGGTTTATGGAAGTGCCACACTATGCGTATCTTATGCTCAAACTGCCTAGACCAAAGGGAGTCATCACAGTCCACGGCGACTTTCGGCGTTCTGACGTCTGCGACAGGGAATTCAGCAGGATATCCGAGTCCTTCGGTGCGAAGAACAGCTTGCGGAGATTGCAGTGGATAATGATCGCACGGTGTTCCCTGAGGTCAAGAAACCCGCTCCCGAGAATTCATTCAGCGCCAAAAATGACACAAGGGCTCATAGGGTTCACCCGACGGACAATGACAAGACAGTCCTCGTCTCGTCCAGTCTAGATGAAGCATAGGAAGACACGCTCGTTGAGTTCCTCCATGAGAACTGGGAAATTTTCGCCTGGCACCCTACTGATATGCCAGGAGTACCCAGGGAACTTGCCGAGCATGCCTTACAAATTTATCCAGGCACCAATCCAGTTAAACAAACCATGAGAAGGTTGTCCGAGCCGAAGTGTGCGGCGATCGGCTCCGAAATTAACAGATTACTAGACGCCAAGTTCATCCGAGAGTTGAAAAAGTATGATTGGGTTGCAAACCCAGTGCTCGTTCCAAAAATAGGAGTTAAATATGGGCGAATGTGCATCGACTTCACATCGCTCAACAAGTGCTGCCCCAAAGATAATTTCCCCCTGCCTCGAATTGATCAGATCGTGGACTCGACGGCAGGGTGCGAGCGTCTTTCTTTTCTTGATTCTTACTCGGGGTACCAGCAGATTAATATGAAGAAGGAGGATGAGCAAAAGACAGCTTTTACCATCCCTCAATGGTGTATACTGCTACACCAAAATGACCTTTGGGCTCAAGAATGCAGGGGCTACTTACCAGCGGATGATGCAGAACTGCCTGAGGGATCAGATCGGCAGAAATATTCAGGTGTACATTGACGACATAGTTGTCAAGTCCAAAGAAACAAGAACTCTGATAGATGATCTGAGGGAAACTTTCGCAGCCCTCAGCAAGTACAGAATCAAACTCAACCCCACCAAGTGCGTGTTCGGGGTGCCATTAGGGCAGATATTGGGTTACCTAGTCTCCGCTAGGGGCATCGAGGCCAATCCCGAGAAAATTCAAGATCTCTTGCAAATGCCGGAGCCGACAAAGCTCCGCGAGGTCCAAGGAGTCACAGGAAGGGTGGCAGCTCTCAGCAGATTCATCAGTCGGATATGGGCGAGAAGGCACTGCCTTTCTACCAGTTAATGAAGACAGCTGACAAGTTCGAGTGGACAACGGAGGCGCGAGTGGCGTTCACAGAGTTGAAGCGGATGCTCACAAACCCTCCTGTACTCGTGGCGCCCCGAGAGCAGGAAACGTTGTATCTGTACATAGCCCCCACCAACAGGGTGGTCAGCACGGTACTTGTAGTCGAGAGGCCGGAGGAAGGAAAAACGCAGCCAGTTCAGAGGCCGGTGTATTACTTAAGTGAGGTTCTCACCCCAGCCAAGGAGCGGTACCCGCACTACCAGAAGCTAGCGTATGGTGTGTTTATGACGAGTCGCAAAGTCGCACACTACTTCGCAGAACACCCAATAGTGGTGGTGAGCAGCGCCCCATTGTCAGACATTCTCAACAACTCCATGGCGGCTGGGCGAGTCGCCAAGTGGAGTATCGAGCTTGGTCCAAGACATCACTCATCGGCACCCCAAGGCAGTCAAAGCCCAGGTTCTGCCAGATTTCACAACCGAGTGGATAGAGGCTCAGTTGCCACACGTCCCTGATTTGTCCAACTCTTGGACCATGTATTTTTACGGGTCAAAGCGATTCGAGGGTGCAGGAGCCAGTGTCGTCTTAACCTCACCCAAAGGAGACAAACTGAGATATGTATTGCAGATGGATTTTAAGCAAATAATGAGGCGGAGTATGAGGCGCTTGCGGAGCAACTCGACTGATAATATACGTTGACTCGAATATGGTGGTGCAGCAAACGATGAAGGAATGCGATGCAAACGCAGATAACATGTAGGCTTATCGTGATGTGTACAATGTAATGGAGGGCAAGTTCGACGGCTGCGAGTTAAGGCACGTCGGTCGGGAAAGCAACGAGGAAGCAGATATGCTGGCCAACATAGGGTCCAAAAAGGAGTCTGTCCCGCCCGAAGTTTTTCTGGAAAGAATCAAGGAGAGATCAATAAAAATCAAAAATCCAGCCGAGTCAGCAGTTGACACCAACACTCCGCAAGAGCAAGGCGAAAATGTATCTGCTGATCAGCAGCCCTACAAACTCTTAACCTCAATTCCTCCGGTCGAAGTGTTCCTTATCGAGCCGTCCTGGACCAAACCCTTTTTGTCATATATCACATGTCATGAATTGCCCAGTGATGGAGTCGAGGCAAAACGCATCACTCGACGCTCTAAGGCATTTACAGTCATTAACAAGGAGTTCACTGGGCAGTAAACAAGTTCACTGGGCAATGTAACAATATACTTTCCTTCTGGTCGCAGTCGACAAGTTCACCAAGTGGATCGAAGCAGTTCCCGTAACAAATGCCACGACAACTTCCGCAGTCAATTTTATCAAGTCTATAATCTTCCGCTTCGGAGTATCCAATAGTATAATCACTGACAACGGGACCAACTTCAAAGTAGAGGAGTTCCAGGACTTCTGTACCTCACAGGGTATCAAGCTCAAATACGCATTTGTTGCGCACCCGCAGTCCAATGGTCAAGTCAAAAAGGCCAATGGGTTAGTTTGCAGCGGGTTGAAGAAGAGGATGTTAGTCCCACTCAAACGCGCAGCAGGCGCCTGGGCAGAGGAGCTGCCCGCCGTACTCTGGAGTTTGCGAACAACTCCAAACAGGTCAATGCAGTTCACTCCTTTCTTTCTGGTACATGGAGCCGAGGCAGTTATGCCTTACGACCTAAAATTCGACGCCCCCCGAGTGGTGCCATATGATGAGGAAGATTCAGATGATGCACTCGAGGACGGCGTTGACACTCTGGACGAAGCTCATGATGTTGCCTTAGCCAGAACGGCCACGTAACAACAAAGCTTGAGGAATTATCATAGTCGCCGTTTGAGACCACGCTCCTTCTCAGTGGGCTACTTGGTCCTTTGGCTGAAGCAGAAGAAAGTTCACAAGCTCGCGTCCCCCTGGGAAGGACCCTTCGCATACAGAGGTCGTCGGCGGCGGAGCATACCGACTGAAGCATGCAAAAACAGGGGAACCATCCCACAATCCATGGAACGCGGCGTACTTGCGCCGGTTTTATGCATAGTTTTTAGTTATGGCAGTTTGTTATCTTTTAGGGTATCTCTAGTAGTTATTTTTAGTATATTATGTCGCACCAGGAGGAAACAATACATTGGTCAGCAATGAAATATAATGTTCCTCTTTGAACGTGTGTTCATGCTTCTCCTTGTGTACCCTAAGGAGTTGTTAACCCGGTGCAAGCAGTGCTCGGGGGCTGACAGAAAATGAAGCATAAGCAAACTCACCCGTCACTCGCAGAGTTCGGTAATGCTTGACAATTCAGTTAGTAATATGCACAATCACCAAAAATAGTTGGGGTATTAAATATAGTCATCAAAAGAGCGGTATGGAGTTGAGCGGCGTCAGGCAAAGCTCGCGGCTAGCTGCTCTTCCTTCGGTGGTCCCAAGGTGCGGCGGTCTAGTTCTAGATCAGTCTCTCGCTCGACGAGGGCAACTATACAGTTGGCGGGTCCCTCTGTCGCTTTGTAGTGTGGCCGCATATCGACAGGCCCAGCTTGCATAGTCTCCCAGGGGAGCCCAGCACCTATGGTAGGCAAGTCGAGTCGAGGATGATGCAGGTGCACAAAGGCAAGGGCAGCGGTCGCTCCAGCAATCAGCTGATGTCGAACAAAGTCACGGATGGCGTTGCCGTGTCGAAATTTCGTCATCAGAGCAGCTAGGCCTTGTGATTGATCATTCAATGGGAACAGAGCGTCATGGACTTTGGACATCGCTTGGGTGCAGGAGGTGGCAAACTCGCGGACTTGCTCGACGCGGTCACGCAGAGTGAGCAACACTCGCGCCTTGGCTCGGTGAGCCCACACTACGGTGGTGTCTCGACCAAGGCTGTTGGTAATTCCAACAAATCGCGATTGCACTCGAGCTCGTTCGTCATTCGCGTTTTGCTGGATGCCTGCAAATATAATCGGGTTAAGTATGGAACACATGGGCAACCAAAGGAATTACTCGGAGGCTTATGCGAGAGGGGAGACTCACAAATCCTCCCGCGGTTGCTTCGGTTGCTTCGACTTCTGGATAGCAAGGACACCAAGTGCCTCCCGTGGTTTTTGTTCGGCAGCTTTGCATCGACTCTCCATCATCCCGTACCTGTATTTACCGTGGGGGTCGTACGCGGCAATCGTAGAAGGGGCAGTCGCGGCCGTAGTCTGCACGAAGACAGAATTCCTTAGTATTTTGCAGTTTTCACTCGCGGCCGCACAAGGCCCATGCGGCAATCAAGGGGGCTCAGTGAAAGGTGTTTGCAAAAGAAGAAATGCGAGTGAGACCAGCGGACATATATAAATATAAAGCAGGCAGCGTCTCCAGCAGGTTCACCAGGCACATTGTGTTTGCTCAAAAAATATTAGATCAGCATAAGTTCGCAAAAGCATAAAACTAATAGTAGCAGCAGTCTACGATTGCGCTTGGCCCGCGGAAGCAGTCACTCCCGGTGAAGCATGTGTAACGCCCTGGGATTTCTCCCCTTTTAGTTTTGTGTGTTTTTCTTTTTGCATCGACATAGCATCGCATTGCATCGCATTAATTTAATTGTTGTATTTAAATTTAATTCCCACAATTAAATTTAAATGCATTTCAAATTAATTAAAAATGTGTTATTTTCAAATCTTTTAAAAATGTTAAAAACTAGTTTATTGAATTGTATATTTAAAACTAAAAATATTTTGTAAAGGTTTCGTGTTCAAATTCGTTTTCTATTTTGTTTAAAAAATATATAACCGAAAAGAATAACGGGAGAGAAATAAAGCACACCTAAGCAAACCCTAGGGTTTCCCCCTGGACAATTCTTTCCCACCCCCTGACTTTTTGCAGCCACTCACCTCCTTTTTCTGGATTTTACGAATTAATCCTCCCACCTCTCTTTTTCTCTTTTTCCCCCTCCTTTCTTTTTCTTTTCCCTTTTTCTTTTCTTTTTCTTCTTTTCCTTCCTTTCTTCTCTTTCTTTCCTTCCTTCCTCCTCCCGCACCACGCCTTCTCCTCCCGGCCCGAGCTCCACGCGCGCCCAGCCCGAGCGACCCCACGCCGCAGCTCCCAGCTCCTCCCCCCGCTGCCTCCGGCCACCAGCCCACCTGCGCGCCTCCCCGGGCCGCCGCGCCAGTGTCGCCCCCGGCCGCGCCCGACGCCGCGCCTCCGGCCCGTCTCCCTCACCTTCGGCCAGCGCCGTGCGCCCCACGCCCTGGCCGCGCTCCGACGCCTCCGGCCCTGCCGCGCCGCCCTCCGCCGCCTGCGCTCCGCCCGCAGCGCCCCAACCTCCCGAGCCCCTGCGCCTCCACCCCGACTCCCGCGCCGCGCATGTGCACGCCAGCGCTCGCCCTGCCGCCGCGCCCTTTTCCGCTGTGCTCGCGCCGCCCGGCGCCCTGCTCCGGCCGCCGACCGCCTCCGCGCCTCCCCGGGCCGCGCAGCTCCTGCCGCCGCGCGCACCGCGCCGACGCCGGCCGTCGCCCCGCCGTCGCCTCCTGCCCCAGCGCGCGCCGTGTCGGCCGGACTTCTTCGCGCGCTGCCTTCCGCCGGCCGCCGCCCCCTGCCCCAGCGCGCGCCGTGCGCCGCCGCCGCCAGCCGCTGTCGCGCGCGCCCCGCGCTGCTCGTCCGCGCGCCGTCTCCGGCCGCTCCGCGCCGCTGCGCTCTGCCGCCTGTGTGCACCCTGCCGCCGCACCCCCGAGCTCCTCCGCGTGCGCCTCCGCCCGTGCTCCCAGGCTGCCGCGCGCGTCTCCGTCGCCGCCTCCGCGCCGCCGCCGACGCCGCGCATCTCCTCGTCCTCGACTACGGCGCCTCCACCTACTACTCCTTCCATTCCGCCGTTTACTCCGTCCGGTGGCGTCCCCGCATCCGCCGCCCGCCAGGTGTTCGACACAATGTCCGCAAGACCCCGACGTCGCAATTTTTGTCCGAGTTGTCCACCCTTCGAGGTGTTGCTACATGCGCGTGCGCGTGACTTCTTTCGATGCCACATTGCCGTGCTACTCCGTGCCCGCGCTCGTCAACGAGAATGACCGAGTACGACTACTTCCCCGACCACTTCCACGACACCGACAAACGACGATGCCCCAGTTCCGCGACGACTACTTCCCCGACGACGACTACTTCGTCTACGTTCCGAAGACGTCGGTTTCGAACCCTATCTCTCCCGATCCAACGTGCGAACCCAAACCCTAACCCTATGCCTCTTTTATAAAATGTCATATATCTTGTGCATTTCGCATCATAATTACATGGGTTGCATCTCTTGGGTTTGCGGGTGTAGCTTTTCACCTAAATAATAAATATGGAATGTGTGGGGCAAATCAATATATGTATTACCCCATTCCATTTAATTTGACTAGATCATCCTTGCCATGCCTTGCCATCTTAATGGACATTTAATTTGTGGGGTAGATAAATAACTTCAACATTAATATTAATTGTCGGAATCCCGGTTCCGCTTAATTTGGATTAAGTGCATCTCGCATTGCATCTTGCCATGCCATGCATCATTCTCATATGATCATGCTGGATCTTTTGCCGTAGTTGTAAAATGCATCTTTTACGCTTTCCAGTGTTTGTTGCTTCTTCGCGGATAATACGTTGAGATGTGTGAGCACCGACAAGATCTGCTTCCATGCGGGATTTCCAGGCAAGCAAAGTTTGCTTGTTTACCTATACATTATCTTTCATTCCTGCCGTTGATCTCTGCTACCCTAGTTATCGATTCTTGAACTGCGATCCCATCACATGTTTATCCTGCATCCCATACAGCTTTATCCCCACAACCTAATACCCGTTGCATGTTTATCTGTTGGCCTTGCGAGTCGTAGCGCATGCTTAGAGTTGTTTGTGCGAGTCGTCTGTTGGTCTTATGTTTCATCTACTTAGTTTTATATATTATTCTACCTTAATAAAATGTTGTATTATATTGGGGTATTATAATTAAAAGATAAGGCATCAGGCGGAAGGCCTTGCGAGGTGTTTTGTTCTGCTCAGTGTCGACCTAGGAACTGAGATTTTGTCCTCGGATCCAATTTTGAGCGCACTAACCACTTGTGGGTGGCCCAATGGAGCCCCCCTCGACTTTGAACGGATCTACAGCTTGTCCATGTGCCGCAACTAGTTCAGGTTTTCCATTCGCTCATATGCATGTGCATGATGATGATGATGATGATGAGAGGGTATGTGATACGGGGGGTCATATAGGTGTGGTGCGTACGTAGCGGACAGTTCCTACTGTGGTTTGAGCCGCATGGTGCGTAGGCACAAACTAATGAGTCCGCAATTGAGATTCGGCCGGACTCCTGACGCGGGTAACAACTCATATGGGTGGCACTTGGACTTGCTGTAGTGAAGGAATAAGTCGTGTTGAGAAGCCCTGATGCTTGCTTGGGTTGATCATGCGAGTATGGGTACAGTAGTGCACCCTGGAGGGTATAATCTTATCGATGAGCCGTGTCCACAGTTATGGACGACTTTGGTGATGATGCTGGCTAACAAGATCTAGACAACTTGCACCTAATTAATGTTAATTAATTTGACTACTAATATAGAATTACTTTCACAATAAATTATAATTAAAACTGTTCAATGTGTGAGTTTCCCGAATTGCTTCCTCATATTTGGTTGAGGGGGTTAATTCGAGAATGGGTTATGTTTGGTGTTAGTTGTAGATGTTTACTTTATGCGCTCTCTTATCCCTCTCTGATTAGACGGAAGTTGTAGCGTGTCTCTTTAGGTTGCTAGTGCTGCTGCCGCTAAGTCCACCTACCCCATATTTTGGGAGATGGTGTAGAAATTAGGCAAGTCGGTTTTGCTTGCCAGGGAGTGCCCTGACCCTCTTTTGGGATGTGCTTTATGTGCAGTTAACAGGTTTTGAAGTCTGACGACGTTAGCTTGGGAATCCCTCCGGCTTGGCTGGGCAGGGATATGGCGCCATCGCTTATCTTCAGGACTCTTAGTCCAATTTGCATCTTATCCGTAGCCGGATACTATTTCGCTTCCGCTGTCACATGAATCTTTGTATTGTAACATTTGTATCTTGACTCGTTCGAGTCGTTGTTGTATTTATCTTTTATTGTATTTGTGGATGTATCGAAACTGTTGTAATGTTATCACAATTCCAACCACATAATGCACATGTTTCGGCGTGCACATTATGTCTGGTGGGCGACCTAAAATCGTTATTATGCGGATTTCGGCGGGAACGCTTAAATCTACATAGTACCGATTTTAGGGCGTCACAAGTGGTATCAGAGCCTTGGTTTCGATCTCCTTGTTGTTTCGATACGAATGGTTATCGAAGCAGCGGGTCCACAAAAGCCTGTAGGATAACCTCGCTAACGGTCGTTGTTTCTAGAGTGTCGAAACTATTTGACTTAAATTTTTATTTTGAAAAATATCTCAATAGGTTTCTTTTTACTCCTTACCTCAATTCTATTTCCCCTCTTACCTTACTTGTTTTGAGTCTCTTCTCTTATCCAAATTTCAAATTTTTAGGAACCTACGTGTGGGTGGACGATTTCTTGCCTTTTATCCTATTAGGTTCGATCTTTCGGAGTCGTCTTCATCGTGAGCAACAATCCCTTGTTAGTGGTGTCGAGAAGTTCATCCCGGAGCGTGAAGACTCGATAGTTACCCCTCTCTTCTTGTGGTCTCGGCGTGGATCTCGGGACGCGATCCCTTGTTAGTGGTGTCGATTGTAACGCCCCGGGATTTCTCCCCTTTTAGTTTTGTGTGTTTTTCTTTTTGCATCGACATAGCATCGCATTGCATCGCATTAATTTAATTGTTGTATTTAAATTTAATTCCCACAATTAAATTTAAATGCATTTCAAATTAATTAAAAATGTGTTATTTTCAAATCTTTTAAAAATGTTAAAAACTTGTTTATTAAATTGTATATTTAAAACTAAAAATATTTTGTAAAGGTTTCGTGTTCAAATTCGTTTTCTATTTTGTTTTAAAAATATATAACCGAAAAGAATAACGGGAGAGAAATAAAGCCCAAAAGCCCACCTAAGCAAACCCTAGGGTTTCCCCCTTGACAATTCTTTCCCACCCCCTGACTTTTTGCAGCCACCCACCTCCTTTTTCTGGATTTTGCGAATTAATCCTCCCAACTCTCTTTTTCTCTTTTTCCCCCTCCTTTCTTTTTCTTTTCCCTTTTTCTTTTCTTTTTCTTCTTTTCCTTCCTTTCTTCTCTTTCTTTCCTTCCTTCCTCCTCCCGCACCACGCCTTCTCCTCCCGGCCCGAGCTCCACACGCGCCCAGCCCAAGCGACCCCGCGCCGCAGCTCCCAGCTCCTCCCTCCGCTGCCTCCGGCCACCAGCCCACTTGCGCGCCTCCCCAGGCCGCCGCGCCGGCGTCGCCCCCGGCCGCGCCCGACGCCACGCCTCCGGCCCGTCTCCCTCACCTCCGGCCAGCGCCGCGCGCCCCACGCCCCGGCCGCGCTCCGACGCCTCCGGCCCTGCCGCGCCGCCCTCCGCCGCCTGCGCTCCGCCCACAGCGCCCCAACCTCCCGAGCCCGAGCCCCTGCGCCTCCACCCCGACTCCCGCGCCGCGCATGCGCACGCCAGCGCTCGCCCTGCCGCCGCGCCCTTTTCCGCTGTGCTCGCGCCGCCCGGCGCCCTGCTCCGGCCGCCGACCGCCTCCGCGCCTCCCCGGGCCGCGCAGCTCCTGCCGCCGCGCGCACCGCGCCGACGCCGGCCGTCGCCCCGCCGTCGCCTCCTGCCCCAGCGCGCGCCGTGTCGGCCGGACCTCTCTGCGCGCTGCCTTCCGCCGGCCGCCGCCCCCTACCCCAGCGCGCGCCGTGCGCCGCCGCCGCCAGCCGCTGTCGCGCGCGCCCCGCGCTGCTCGTCCGCGCGCCGTCTCCGGCCGCTCCGCGCCGCTGCGCTCTGCCGCCTGTGTGCACCCTGCCGCCGCACCCCCGAGCTCCTCCGCGTGCGCCTCCGCCCATGCTCCCAGGCTTCCGCGCGCGTCTCCGTCGCCGCCTCCGCGCCGCCGCCGACGCCGCGCCTCTCCTCGTCCTCGACTACGGCGCCTCCACCTACTACTCCTTCCATTCCGCCGTTTACTCCGTCCGGTGGCGTCCCCGCATCCGCCGCCCGCCAGGTGTTCGACACAATGTCCGCAAGACCCCGGCGTCGCAATTTTTGTCCGAGTTGTCCACCCTTCGAGGTGTTTCTACATGCGCGTGCGCGTGACTTCTTTCGATGCCGCATTGCCGTGCTACTCCGTGCCCGCGCTCGTCAACGAGAATGACCGAGTACGACTACTTCCCCGACCACTTCCACGACACCGACAAACGACGATGCCCCGGTTCCGCGACGACTACTTCCCCGACGACGACTACTTCCTCTACGTTCCGAAGACGTCGGTTTCGAACCCTATCTCTCCCGATCCAACGTGCGAACCCAAACCCTAACCCTATGCCTCTTTTATAAAATGTCATCTATCTTGTGCATTTCGCATCATAATTACATGGGTTGCATCTCTTGGGTTTGCGGGTGTAGCTTTTCACCTAAATAATAAATATGGAATGTGTGGGGCAAATCAATATATGTATTACCCCATTCCATTTAATTTGACTAGATCATCCTTGCCATGCCTTGCCATCTTAATGGACATTTAATTTGTGGGGTAGATAAATAACTTCAACATTAATATTAATTGTCGGAATCCCGGTTCCGCTTAATTTGGATTAAGTGCATCTCGCATTGCATCTTGCCTCATTCTCATATGATCATGCTGGATCTTTTGCCGTAGTTGTAAAATGCATCTTTTACGCTTTCCAGTGTTTGTTGCTTCTTCGCGGATAAGACGTTGAGATGTGTGAGCACCGACAAGATCTGCTTCCATGCGGGATTTCCAGGCAAGCAAAGTTTGCTTGTTTACCTATACATTGTCTTTCATTCCTGCCGTTGATCTCTGCTACCCTAGTTATCGATTCTTGAACTGCGATCCCATCACATGTTTATCCTGCATCCCATACAGCTTTATCCCCACAACCTAATACCCGTTGCATGTTTATCTGTCGGCCTTGCGAGTCGTAGCGCATGCTTAGAGTTGTTTGTGCGAGTCGTCTGTTGGTCTTATGTTTCATCTACTTAGTTTGATATATTATTCTACCTTAATAAAATGTTGTATTATATTGGGGTATTATAATTAAAAGATAAGGCACCGGGCGGAAGGCCTTGCGAGGTGTTTTGTTCTGCTCAGTGTCGACCTAGGAACTGAGATTTTGTCCTCGGATCCAATTTTGAGCGCACTAACCACTTGTGGGTGGCCCAATGGAGCCCCCCTCGACTTTGAACGGATCTACAGCTTGTCCATATGCCGCAACTAGTTCAGGTTTTCCATTCGCTCATATGCATGTGCATGATGATGATGATGAGAGGGTATGTGATACGGGGGGTCATATAGGTGTGGTGCGTACGTAGCGGACAGTTCCTACTGTGGTTTGAGCCGCATGGTGCGTAGGCACAAACTAATGAGTCCGCAATTGAGATTCGGCCGGACTCCTGACGCGGGTAACAACTCATATGGGTGGCACTTGGACTTGCTGTAGTGAAGGAATAAGTCGTGTTGAGAAGCCCTGATGCTTGCTTGGGTTGATCATGCGAGTATGGGTACAGTAGTGCACCCCTGCAGGGTATAATCTTATCGATGAGCCGTGTCCACGGTTATGGACGACTTTGGTGATGATGCTGGCTAACAAGATCTAGACAACTTGCACCTAATTAATGTTAATTAATTTGACTACTAATATAGAATTACTTTCACAATAAATTATAATTAAAACTGTTCAATGTGTGAGTTTCCCGAATTGCTTCCTCATATTTGGTTGAGGGGGTTAATTCGAGAATGGGTTATGTTTGGTGTTAGTTGTAGATGTTTACTTTATGCGCTCTCTTATCCCTCTCTGATTAGACGGAAGTTGTAGCGTGTCTCTTTAGGTTGCTAGTGCTGCTGCCGCTAAGTCCACCTACCCCATATTTTGGAAGATGGTGTAGAAAGTAGGCAAGTCGGTTTTGCTTGCCAGGGAGTGCCCTGACCCTCTTTTGGGATGTGCTTTATGTGCAGTTAACAGGTTTTGAAGTCTGACGACGTTAGCTTGGGAATCCCTCCGGCTTGGCTGGGCAGGGATATGGCGCCATCGCTTATCTTCAGGACTCTTAGTCCAATTTGCATCTTATCCGTAGCCGGATACTATTTCGCTTCCACTGTCATTTGAATCTTTGTATTGTAACATTTGTATCTTGACTCGTTCGAGTCGTTGTTGTATTTATCTTTTATTGTATTTGTGGATGTATCGAAACTGTTGTAATGTTATCACAATTCCACCCACATAATGCACATGTTTCGGCGTGCACATTATGTCTGGTGGGCGACCTAAACTCGTTATTATGCGGATTTCGGCGGGAACGCTTAAATCTACATAGTACCGATTTTAGGGCGTCACAGCATGGTAGGTCAAACTCCGCTTGTTAAGGGTTTCGACTAACAGATTCGCTAGCCTCTTCGCCTCCTTCAGACATGATTTAGCGCCTATTTCAGGGTACTCCGATAGGGCCCCCTCGAAATCACCTTGTATCCCATGCGCAATAAGAAGCTTCAAGGTGGTTTGCAAGCCACGTACCATCTGCTCCAGGATGAAGTCGTCCAGCTGAGCAGCGTGGGGGTTGAAGGTTGAGATCAGCTCCTCCACAATCTCCGGCTGGGCCACTCGGGGGTATATTGTGCTGTGGAGTGCGGTGAGCGACTCTATGGCCTTCGGCAGTAGTGTAGCCAGGCGACTCCCCAGAGTGTCTACGGTCTCGGTAGCGGCAGTCAGCTGGTCATCCTGGTCGGTTGGGCTCGGGGGCTCCGGAAGATTGAGTGCAACTGGTTGCCAGAGTCAGCAGGCATGAAAGAGTCAGTCAGTAGCAAGCAGCGCAAGGCAATGCAATCATGTCGTTGCTTTTTAGATATCAGCCTAGGACGTCATCGAGTTACCTGTGAATGCTCGGCTCAGAGAGGACAGTCGGGCAGCGAGTGCGTGATCACGCTCGGCTTGCCGGTTCGTTACTTCTTGTTCTCCTTCTTGGCGCGCAATCTCGACTTGCTGAGAGGTGGAGTCGCGAAGATCAGCCAGGTTCTTCATGAGTTGTTCAACCTCCCTCTCCGCCGAAGATGCATCGGCTGAAAATCGTGAGGTCAGGTGGTGTTATCGCTACAATGAAATTGCAAAAATCGTATCGACTTAACGAGTAAAATGAGCAAGTGCAAGGAGTAGTTACTTTTTTCTTGTAGAAGTTGTCTGCGGAGGTCGGAGTTATCCGACTCTATCTTCATGTACTGGTCTATGGCAGCCAACAGAGGAGCAGGAAAAGGATGCGAACAATGGAGAAAAAGGGTATAAGTCGGAGTCTGTACCCATCCCTCAAGGGATAGCCACAGGCTCGGGGGCTACTCCCATCGAGAGCGCTGTCGCGCCCGATGAAGAAGACTATAAGCACTCGTATTGAACTTACGTGAGTTGATGAGCTCGTCGAGGAGGGCCCCGTAGTGGGTCGGTGAACCATTTCAAACTGGTCAATGTGCATGGTTTCCGGCGTGGTTGTCTCAGCTTGTGCAGCCGCGGTTTCTGCGTGAGCAGCAGATGGTGATCTGGTTATCGCAGTAGTCGAGGCCTTGGTAAAGGCTGGGACAGGAATGTCCGGGCTGGGCTCCTCATCATCTTCGTCGGAGCTAGAGTGTTGCAAGCAGGAAGTCAGGCTCGTGGTTAAATATCACTGCAAGGGCTCAGTGAGACTTACTCAGTAACGAAAGGGTTCTTGTGTTTTCGTATCGGCGCCAGCGGTGGCCGACTGCGGAGAGGTATCGCCAGCAGTGGGGCGTCAAGATTGCCACTCGCAGAGGGCGCGACTGCAGAACCACTCGTGGAAGGAAGGGTCTTCGACTTCTTCGTGGCGGCCGAGTCGGCTGAGCTCTCGTCCTCCCCTTCTCCGTGTCTCCATTTGTCTCCAGTAGATATGTGTCCGGCGACCTCCCCGTCTTCGTCGGAGTGGGAGTTCTCTGCGGGGAGTGAGGAGTTCGAGACTTCCTGGAGAAATTCATCATCGATCCCCATTTCTTCAGGAGTTGGGGGGCAGCTGATTGGTTTGATGTGGTCGCGGACAAGTGATATGGACAGAGTGGGTGTGTGAACAAACAGAGGGTCGGCAGAGACAATTTCAACAGTCAAATATAGTAGTGCAAGCGTACCTTGGGCATGGGATTTTCTTTGGAGAAAGGCTTAATCGGAGAGGCCAGGGCTCGGGATCTCAGGTTCTTGGCAGAAGTTAAGATCTTCACGACTGAAAGCAGTCCGGTGGCATCGTAAGAAGCCTTGGACACTCGGGACGTGTCGTCAGTACCTGAGTAGTCCCACATGGCGTGTGGGCGTGCTGGCAGTGGCTGCACCAGGCGGCGGAGGTAGGTGCTCATCAGGTGGACGCCAGTCAGCACTTGACCTTCCTCAAACTGCAGCGCTACCACCTTCAGTCGAAGAGTTTCCGCCTCAACAGCTTTGGACTCACTCAGGTTGTGAGACCAAGACCTCTTCTTGACGACGTTGGCGTTCGGGTCGAATTCGGCGAGCCCGGTGGTCGAGTCGTCTGAGATCTGGTGCTTGATGTAGAACCATCGGCTCCGCCAGCTCTGCACGGAGTCGGACGATTGAATGTCAAACTAGCCGGAGCCACTACGCACCTGGAGTCCAATCTTGCCGGGCCCGGTAGTTCACTGGCGCTTGATGATGAAGCATTTCCTCCACAGCCCCCAGTGGGGGGCAATGCCGAGGAACGCCTCGCACAGAGTGATGAAGCACGCCAGGTGAAGAACTGAGTTAGGTGTCAGGTCGTGCAGTTGCACACCGTAGACACATAAGAGGCCCCTCACAAAAGGGTGGAGGGGAAAGGACAGACCTCTGTCGAGGAAATCGACGAAGCAGATGCGCTCTTCTTTGCGTGGTTTGGGGATGGATTCGTCGCTGGGCAGCCGGAGCAGCTTGGCATCGGCGGGAAGAATGCCTGCATCGCGCAAGGCGTCGAGTTGCGTTTCCCGTAGGTTGGATGGGCGCCAAGAGCCCTTAGCATCTTTTGCAGTCTTGGAGGCGGTTTTCTTCGGCGCCATTTTTGGCAAGGTGGGTGGATGTAGAGAGATGGAAAGCAGAGAGATGGAGAAGAATGCGGCGGTGCGGTGTGAGCACGGGGAAGAAGATGAAGAGGAAGAAAGGCGGCACAAAATGGAAGGGTAGGGAACGGTATTCGCCTTTTACCCACGATTTATGTATTTTCTCCCAGTTCATCTCAGCCTTCAGAAACAAGGATAGGACGCGTGTCGTGCATCTGTGTTGTTTTGCGAAGCGCAAGCGGTGCGCAGGTTCCCACTACGCACGATTTTTTAAGGAGGCCATCATCACGTTCCGCTTCCCGCGCGCGTCGTGCGGTCAAATCAGGCTGGCTGGTCAGCGGTGCAGACACTGACAAGGTGGGCCTGGCGGAGGGTCATGTCCCATCAGAAATGTTGGGCATCTTTTCTTACGTCGTCAGTCACATCAGATGTTGAAGTCCGTCAGATAAAAAGTGGTAAGGCAGTATACTTTGTCAAGTCAGTAAGGTGTCGACGATTGTTCTTCACGTCAGTATGGGTGCAGTAAGAGTCACACAGTTTCAGGCAGTGCATATCATGGGGTCGGCACTCTGTAAGTTGCGAAGTGCACTCCCATCGGGAGTGTGTTTGTGGTATTAATAATGTTACTTCAGTTTTTTCAATTTCAGATTAAGCACAATTACAGGCAATTGCACTCAACCTCGAGGGCTACTCCCATCAGGAGCGCTGTCGCGCACCCGATGTTTTTCTTATCAGTTGAAGGATGAAATTCACTCGGCGGTCAGCGTCAATCAAAGGATGACATTCGATCGGCGGTCAGCGTCAATCGAAGGATGAAATTCACTCGACGAGTAGCGTCAGTCGAAGGAGGAAATTCACTCGACGAGCAGCGTCAGTCGATGGATGAAGTTGAGTCAGTGGCAAACGCTAGAGCAAGGAAGTTTTCACTCACATGCATCAGGTGATGTTGAACAAATATATATACAAGATATAAAGCAATTCCAGGATGTTCTAGCCTAGTCTAGTCCTCGATGCTGCATCAAACTATGCAACGGTAAGACCTGAGTAAGGTCGGGTAACCCGTACAAGCTACGTGGACTCGTTGAAATTCCGTGCCAGCAGGCATGAAGCAAAATCCCGGCGGACGTGCAAAGGGTACCTTATATTTGTCCGGGTTCAAGCCAGTAAGTCCCGACAGGCGTGGTTTGGATTTAAACGGTTTGCCAGTCTCGAGTCAAGGGACTTGAGACTAAGTAGGTTAGTGAGGTATTTCGCCAGAGTCGCGAATTAACTTGACCCCAATCTGTCGGCTGAATCGGGCCTACAATGCCAACCATCTCTTAAAAAAGGCGAATCAAGCATTTATGTGATCTTGCGATTAATGCTCACTCTTATTTGTAACCATTCACCTTCAAAAAACAGGTTGTGAACAGCAAAGGAGGATAGCCAGGTGATACATAGTGTGGGGGAATCCCTACCCGATCCTTCGGACTCGAATAGGCATTCGGGGGCTGCTGATGTGGTTATACCCGAAGGGTAACCCCAGCGGGCTATATTAAAGGTGATTTCCTGCAAGGCCCGGTCGTTGGCCCATATAAAGGAGAAGATGAAGGGTTTTTAGCTAGAGTATGGAACAAGTTAGGCGGTTTCGTCCCGACTAAGGTATCTAATAGACGTACCACTAGTTGTATTCGAACTCCTGAGACCTGGATCCCTATATATATGGGTCAGGAGGGAGGTGAAAGACTACGTGCAATCTTGTATCCAAAACCCTAGCAAGGAAACGACTCGCCGGGTTATACCTGTATTCGTATTGTGAGATCGATAATATAAATCCGACGAGCAGCTATTCGCTTGTCAGCCGTCCGAATTCGCCAACACCCATATATTCTTCCTATCGATACAACCCTAGGTACATCACCATGGGACTTGTCAAGTTAATCCCTCGTCAAAGTGGTTCTATTTACGACAGCCCAAGCCACGTAAAATATGCAAAGGATAAAGTAGAAGCGTCTAACTTTATTTTGCAGGGGCAATGTGATATGGTCATGGTATGTTTGTTAAATTGTTTATGAACTGCGGGCGCCAAGAAGACCATGGCACAATGGACTATATCACATCGCATTACATTTGATGTTTTGAGTGCATCTTATATTGTGTGATTATATATATTGGTATATATTAGTTACACGGCGGTAGTTATATATAAGATGATCCCTTCAAAAATACCACTAGTGTTCTTCCTCCAACGAGCACCACCAAGAAAGTTCTACGTTATGAGGCAGGCCGTGACGATCGGATGTCAGACATATCGTCGTTCGCATACAGTGGGTGTAAGCCATGTTGCACAAGCGTTACGTGGAGGTTATTGTGGCGAGCCTAGCATATGAAGATATGGCCTCGAGACACGGGGGCCAAAAGGTCTGTAACATCCCAATTTTTGCTAAAATTTAAAACTTTGCATTCATACATCATTCATCTTATAGGGTTAATTTTTAATCACATAAATACTAAATAAAAATTCAATTATGAGTTTAAATAATGTTTAATCCCATTTAAATGTTTATTTAAACTTACTTCATAAATATAATTTTTCCAAACTATATAATGGGTAAGGTTATTATTAATAATTGCTAATTTAAATAACCTTTCCAAAATATATTTTTATGAATTTTTCTGAAATGTTTTGAATAGGTTTAAAAATCATTTAGTAAATCAGATTTGATAAACAGTTTTTATTTTTATTTAAAGGATTAGGTTACTGGGCCGGCCCAGACGTTATCCACCGCGAACGCAGTCGATAACGGCCCATCGGCCCGCTCCAGCGCGTCTTCCATTTCCGTCCGGAGATCGCGCCGGAGAAGACGACCACGACCGAGCCGTTTCCGTGCCGGTTTCCGCCGTGATTAGCTCCCGCGCCCCCTCCTATTTATACCCCGCGAGGCCGCCTCCGAAATCCCCCCCAAAAACCCTACCTCTCCGACATCGAGCTCGCCGTCGCCGCCATTGCCGTCGGGCTTTTTCGCGAGTGCGGTAAGCTCCAAGCTCCTCGAGCTCTACCGAGCCCCCCCCCCCCTCGTTTCCCCATCCTTTTGCGCACCCGTTGAGCCCCCTTGCTTGTCCCATTGCGCAGCCGAACGCCGAAAACGACCTCGACCGAGGTGCTCCGCCGTCGGCCACCATCTCCGACGAGGAAAGGAGAGGAGTCTCGACGCCGCCGCCGCGACATCGACCTCGCCTCCTCCTCCGCGTCATTTTGGTAAGATCCGTTCGTCCTGGGGCGGTGTTTTCATGCGGGAAGCGTCGAGGCCGACGCGCCGCCGCCGCGGGCGCCGCCGCCGGCGAGCCTACCGGTGACCCGCGCGCCGCTCGGTTCGGCCGGGCGTCCCACGCCGTTGGATCTAGATCCGATCTAGATCCAAACGATCCCGTGCGTCCGATCTCATTTAAATCGGACGGTTCTCGTCCACGATCCGCGCGAACCGTTTTCGTCCAATATGATCGCGCCACGTAGCCCCCTTATTTTCTTTATCGCAGGAATTTTATAAATAAAATAGAAAAATATGCAAAACTGAGAAAATTCATAACTTATGTTCTGTAAGTCCAAATTCAATGAACTTTATATCCACGGATAGCCCTGCTAGAGTAGTTTAATTCTACATCATTTGTTTTTGCTTTTGTTAAATAAAAATTCATAAGATCATCCGAGGAGTAATTCGGCTATTAAATCCATAACTTAAATAAAAAAATGTTTTACAAATAAACTCAATTGTTTTAGGTTTAGGTTAACAACATCTGTCCAGGAATATTAATATATGTCTTATTGGAAAACTTTCTTAGAACAATAAAAGTTGTAATGTTATAATCTAAGTTTTTGGTTATTTTATTTTCAATTAATAACTTGTTAAGTGAATTGAGAAATTCCTAGAAATTGCATATCATGCATTTAATACCAGAGAATATAAATCATAGATAAGTGTGCCTAATTCTACACATGGCATACCATGGATGCATACATCTTTTATTTGGTGTGTGAGATTTTGTGTCGATATTTATTTGTATGTATTGCTTGTGCTAGATTGTGAAGGATAGGAAGGACCAGCTTGTGATTGCTATTCTTGTTGTGCCTGCCCCTCCTGTTGCGAAGGCAAGTGACTTCATAAAACACCTACTATTTTATTCTATTGCATATCTAGTGTTTTCAAACAGTATTTGCAAAAGTAGTATGCATGATAGGTATTGGGAGATTGTAGTATGCTATGCAAACCTATTAGGTTCCCCTTAGAAATTCCAGATTTGACCCCTATTATATTTTAGTGGAAGCACCTGCTGCAAAAATGATTGTTTTATGGTTGTTGTGATAAATGAAAATTTCCACTAAATTAATTTAACGCCTGGATGGATTGGGTCGATCGAGGAGGTTTCAAGTTGAGTGGCTTCTCAGGGCCATGTGTCATGGTTGTCTTCGCCCAGGGTAGTTTCTACTTACCTGGGGCCATGATATGCGGTGTTAACCTGAGTTGCTCACTTGTGGTAGGTCACCCAGGGCTATGAGATTGAAGTTTACACTGAGTCTAGTTGCTTATCGTGCAACCATTGGTCAATATGGGCTCTGTCTTGATGGAGTAAGTTGATGTGGACCTGGGTCAAGAGATTGATGGTGGTAGAGTTGATAGGATGGTGGTAATCTCTTAGTATGATCATGGGAAAGCAACTTCTGAAAAGTCTCGTCTTGATCTTCTCCTTTTCCTTCTCACTAAAGGAGTGTAGAGGATAGTTTGGGTTGATTGAGTCTAATGGTGAAAGTGCACACCCTCTCGAGAGTTAAAACCTAAGATCTTAGCCGTGTCCCCGGCATCCGACAATTTGAGTAACTACACAAGGCTGTGTTCTGAAAATCTCCTCATCTCAAATTTCGTAATAAAACTTTTTTGGATGAACATGGGTAGGAGACATGGACTTGTCTCGAGAATTGTCTCTGAAGGAGAAGATATTGATTTAAGAAAATTGTTTATCAAAAATAGGAGAAAATTTGCTTTGCGCAATAGCCTTGACCTCCACCAGCCAAAATAAGCATATAGTTATAGTATAATAGAACATTAGGAATTAACGTCACTTGCCACCACAATTCAATTGTGCTGACCCTTTATAGCTGGGCTGCAACTAAACCTTGCAGAATGTCCGACTGAGGAGTAAGGGGGTCGTCTTCGAGCTACAACCAACATGATTTGCCAGTGGCTTCATGGAGAAGATGTAGCTCCATGTTACCTTTAGTATTGCGTTTGAACTCTGAAATAAAGTGTGAACTACTCATTCAGCTAGCATTCCCGCTATGCTAAGTTGTAAGGATATTTGTTTTTGGATCATTCGTCTCGTTCTGTAATAAATTTTTACATTGTACTGTGATATTACATCTTATTGGAGAATGTGAGACTTATGTGATCCAAGTCCTTGCATTATTCATATGTGCCATTGCTTTCGTAAGCAAGGGCACTACAAGGTCGAGCATGAGTCACATAGTTATTGTGATTGACAATTGTCTACCCTTGAAGTTGTGTTGCCGGCTCTGACGATGAGGGGTTGCGCAATGGATGGGGGTCGTGTAATCGCTGAAACGACCAGGAGGGATGTTCGTTTGAGTGGGAGTTCTGATAGTTATTTTCTAAAATACTAGAACTCAAAATATAATGAACAAAGTCTATTTGCAAACCTTTGTAGATAGTAACCAATGTAATAGCATCTTTTGAAATTAGGCGCATTCCTACGATTGAGAAACTTAAAAGGTTGGGTCCAAACTTCATAGTTTTATACTTTAGCTTAAGGATACTCCTTGTTTAAACCGTTAGCTCTTTGTGATACAATACCCGCTAGGAGATAAACCCGGAGATTCCGCTAACAAAAGGATAATTTGGATTATCAAGTTTTTGTGCGGATGATATCATCATAGTCCAGTGTATGCTATGATCTCCTCCATAGAGAACCAACGATGTGTACGAGTTGTTAGATCGCGAACATATGAGATGATCGCTAAACTCGGGGTACACCTAAAGTTGGATTGATGAAGTTTATCAGTACGTTGACTGATTGTCTTCTCAACCAAGATGGAAGAGAATACAAACATTGAAGGAGCACGTGGCAGACATACTTGATGACACTATGTAACGCCCTAGGAATTTTCCCAAATAGAAAATTGTTTATTTTTCTTTTTGCATCAACATGACATCATCATGCATCATTTGCATTTGTCAAGCTTAATTTAAATTATTGCATTTAAATTCAACTCCATTTAAATTCTTTGCCACTTTTAAATCTAAATGCAAATCAAATTAATTTAAATGTGGTATTTAATTTCTTTTCAAATATTCAAACTAATATATTAAATTGTATATTTTTGAAAACTATTTATTTTTGCTAAATGTTTCTATCTCTCTTCTTTTTTCTATTTTCTTTAAAACCACTAAAACATAAAAAGAATAAATAAACAAAACAAATAAAATCCAGGGAGAAAAATACTTACCTGGGCTTACCTGGGCCGCTTCTCTCCCCTGGCCGAAGCCCACCAGCCCATCTCCCCTGTCTAATTCCTGTACGTCCGAGAGCAGAGCTCGCTTTACAGCGAGGCTATGGAGCCCCCCATGTGCTCCCTCCTCCTTCCCTCCTTTTTAGCCGCAGCCCCTCCCCTCTGGAAACCCTAACTTCTCTCCCTATCCCTCTCAGCCGCCGCCGCCCCCTTCTCCCCCATCTTCTCTTCTCTGTTCTTCTCCCACAAGAAGCCAACCGGAGAGCACCACGCCGCTGCGCCGCCTCTCCATCGCTGTCGAAGGCCAGCAGACGGTCCAAGGAGCTGCGTCGTGTCGTCTTCTTCCTCCAGCCCGAAGGAATCGAGTCGAGATCGCCGCTAGCCGCCAAGTTCGTCCGCGTCGTGCTCGCGGGCGGCGACGCCCGTCGCCGGAATTCCTCGCCGCCGGACCTCTACGAGACGAACGACTACCCCGAGCTTATCCGCAGTGAGCCTCTCGTCCCATTCCCCCTCTCCCCCGACTCGTTTCGTCTCTGTATCATCGAGCCCGTCCTCGACCTCCTCCGTTGCGCCATGGCTGTGCCCGACGAGCTCAAGCTCGAGGCGTTTGGGCCTGTTCATTCGTCCTCTGCACGATCTACTCGCTCCCTGCACTCACCTCGCACGCCCCAACACGCGCAAGCACTCGCCCGGGTCCGCGCCGCCGGATCTTGGTCGACGCCGGCCGTTTCCCTCCGCCGTGCTCCTCTGCACCCGCACGCTTTTTTTCAGTTTTGTCAGAAAACTGCACCCCGACTAGCTACTTAAACCAACACGCTCCTACACTAACACAAACACACCACAACTCCAGCGGCTAGCGCAGCGCAGCGCTCGTCCCGCACCTCCCAGTCGCGAGTTCGAACCCCACCCGCGCGTTGGAAGGAAAAAAACATCTTTTTATTTCTTTCCCGTCACTGACAGGTGGATCCCACCAGTCATAGACAGTAGCTCCTGGAAGATTTGCACTGAGCCCCTCTGCTCTCTGTTTTCTCCCCTAAGCCCTCACTGAATTCTTTTCCATCACAGATAGGTCCCTAACAATTACAGAAACAACCCTAAAACTTATTTTGCTAATAACTTTAATTCTATAACTCCAAATAAAATAATCTTTATATGTTTATTTATAAGAAAAATGCAAGGAATATTAATATGCCATTTGTATGCCATTTTACTTCTGTTATTTTAATTGCTTAGTTTAATTTGTTAATTGCAACTAAATAATGAAATATGGAATGTGTGGGATAATAAATATATAATGCCCTATTCCATTTAATTTAATTAGATCACTCATGACATGTGTTACCATGTTAACCAACATTTAATATTGCTGGTAAATAAATAACTTGCACCTAAATATTAATTGCCGGGATTGTTTTCCCGCTTAATTTGGATTAATTGCTTTTGTACTGCATCTTGCCATGTCATGCATCATTCTCACATGATCATGCTGGACCTTTGCCGTAGTTATAAGATGCATCTTTCACGCTTTCCAGTGTTTGTTGCTTCTTCGCGGATAAGACCTTGAGATGTGTGAGCAACGACAAGATCTGCTTCCATGCGGGATTCCAGGCAAGCAAAGTTTGCTTGTTTACCTATACATTGTCTTTCATCCTTGCCTTTTGATCTATGCTATCCTAGTTACGATTCTTGAATTGCGATCCTATCATATGTTATCCTGCAGCCGATACAGCTTCACCCCCCACATCCCATAACATGTTGTAATGTTTATCTATTAGCCTTGCGAGTCGTAGTGCATGCTCAGAGTTGTTTGCGCCAGTCGTCTGTATGTCTTATTTATTTCACCTGCTTAGCATGATAGATTATTCTACCTTAATAAAATGTTGTCTTATATTGGGCTATTATAATTAAAAGATAAGGCACCGGCGGAAGGCCTTGCGAGGTGCTTTGTTCTGCTAAGTGTCGACCTAGGAACTTAGTTCTTGTCCTCGGATCCAATTTTGAGCGCACTAACCGCTTGTGGGAGGCCCTATGGAGCCCCCCGCGGCTTCGATCTAATCCGCTTCTTATCCAGGGCGCCGCAAGTAGTTCGGGCTTTCCATTTGATGCATGCATATGGTTACCTAACGATCTCATGATGATGGAGTAGTCGATTCTCATATAGGGTGGCACGTTCTTAGAGTGCTATGAAGGTCGATCCCGCGGGCACTGGACCTGATTAGCCGTGCACACAATCATGCGGTTCCCTGGATGGGTTGTAGAGAAGAGATTTGCCGTGTTGAGATGCCCTACCTTCTGGCTTTGCTTTTGGGGTTGATCGAACGAGTACGGGTCCAGTAGTGCACCCCTGCAGGGTATAATCTTATCGATGAGCCGTGTCCACGGTTATGGACGACTTGGTGATGATGCTGGCTAACAAGATCATAGACAACTTATACCTAATCATTGTTATTTAACTTGACTAGTAATATATAATTACTTTCACAATAACTCGTAACTAAAATTGTTCAATGTGTGAGTATTCCCGAATTGCTTCCTCATATTTGGTTGAGGGGGTTAATCCGAGAATGGGTTATGATTGGTGTTAGTTGTAGCTGTTTATCTTATGTGCTCTCTTATCCCTCTCTTATTAGACGGAAGTTCTAGCGTGTCTCTTTAGGTTGCTAGTGCTGCTGCCGCTAAGTCCACCTCCCCTATATTTTGGGAGATGGTGTAGAAAGTAGGCAAGTCGGTTTTGCTTGCCAGGGAGTGTCGTGACCCTCTTTTGGGTTGTGCTTTATGTGCAGTTAACAGGTTTGAAGTCTGACGACGTTAGCTTGGGAATCCCTCCGGCTTGGCTGGGCAGGGATATGGCGCCATTGCTTATCTTCAGGACTCTTAGTCCAATCTGTATCTTATCCGTAGTCGGATACTATTTTGCTTCCGATGTCATTTGTATCTTTGTATTGTATCATTTGTATCTTGACTCGTTCGAGTCGCTGTTTTAATTATATATTTATTGTATTTGTGGATGTATCGGAACTATTGTAATGTTATCACAATTCCACCCACACAATGCGCATGTTTCGGCGTGCACATTATGTCTGGTGGGCGACCTAAAATCGTTATTATGCGGATTTCGGCGGGAGCGCCTAAATCTACATAGTACCGATTTTCGGGCGTCACAAAGTGGTATCAGAGCCTTGGTTTCGATCTCCTTGTTGTTTCGATACGATTGGTTATCGAAGCAGCGGGTCCGCAAAAGCCTGTAGGATAACCTCGTTAACGGTCGTTGTTTCTAGTGTGTCAAAAACTATTTGACTAAAATTATTTTGAAAAATATCTCAATAGGGTTCTTTTATTCCTTACCTCTATTCTATTTCTCCTCTTATCTTATTTGTTTTGGAGTCTCTTCTCTTATCCAAACTTTCAAAGTTTAGGTTCCTACGTGTGGGTGGACGATTTCTTACCTTTTATCCTATTAGGTTCGATCTTTCGGAGTCATCTTCGTCGTGAGAAACAATCCCTTGTTAGTGGTGTTGAGATTTTCGAGGTGGAGCAACAATCCCTTGTTAGTGGTGTCGAGAAGTTCTTCACGGAGCCGGAAGACTCGGTAGTTACCCCTCTCTTCTTGTGGTCTCGGCGTGGATCGCGGGACGCGATCCCTTGTTAGTGGTGTCGATTGTAACGCCCTGGGAATTTTCCCAAATAGAAAATTGTTTATTTTTCTTTTTGCATCAACATGACATCATCATGCATCATTTGCATTTGTCAAGCTTAATTTAAATTACTGCATTTAAATTCAGCTCCATTTAAATTCTTTGCCACTTTTAAATCTAAATGCAAATCAAATTAATTTAAATGTGCTATTTAATTTCTTTTCAAATATTCAAACTAATATATTAAATTGTATATTTTTGAAAACTTTTTATTTTTGCTAAATGTTTCTATCTCTCTTCTTTTTTCTATTTTATTTAAAACCACTAAAACAGAAAAAGAATAAATAAAAAAAACAAATAAAACCCAGGGAGAAAAATACTTACCGGGCTTACCTGGGCCGCTTCTCTCCCCTGTCCGAAGCCCACCAGCCCATCTCCCCTGTCTTCTTGCTGTACGTCAGAGAGCAGAGCTCGCTTTACAGCGAGGCTATGGAGCCCCCCATGTGCTCCCTCCTCCTCCCCTCCTTCTTAGCCGCAGCCCCTCCCCTCTGGAAACCCTAGCTTCTCTCCCTATCCCTCTCAGACGCCGCCGCCCCCTTCTCCCCCATCTTCTCTTCTCTGTTCTTCTCCCACAAAAAGCCAACCAGAGAGCACCACGTCGCTGCGCCGCCTCTCCATCGCCGTCGAAGGCCAGCAGACGGTCCCAGGAGCTGCGTCGTGTCGTCTTCTTCCTCCAGCCCGAAGGAATCGAGTCGAGATAGCCGCTAGCCGCCGAGTTCGTCCGCGTCGTGCTCGCGGCCGGCGACGCCCGCCGCCGGAATTCCTCGCCACCGGACCTCTACGAGACGAACGACTACCCCGAGCTTATCCGCAGTGAGCCTCTCGTCCCATTCCCCCTCTCCCCCGGCTCGTTTCGTCTCCGTATCATCGAGCTCGTCCTCAACCTCCTCCGTTGCGCCATGGATGTGCCCGACGAGCTCAAGCTCGAGGCGTTTGGGCCTGTTCATTCGTCATCTCCACGATCTACTCTCTCCCTGCACTCACCCCACACGCCCCAACACGCGCACGCACTCGCCCGGGTCCGCGCCGCCGGATCTTGGTCGACGCCGGCCGTTTCCCTCCGCCGTGCTCCTCTGCACCCGCACGCTTTTTTCAGTTTTGCCAGAAAACTGCACCCCGACTAGCTACTTAAACCAACGAGCTCCTACACTAACACAAACACACCACAACTCCAGCGGCTAGCGCAGCGCAGCGCTCGTCCCGCACCTCGCAGTCGCGAGTTCGAACCCCACCCGCTCGTTGGAAGGAAAAAACCAACTTTTTATTTCTTTCCCGTCACTGACAGGTGGGTCCCACCAGTCATAGACAGTAGCTCCTGGGAGATTTGCACCGAGCCCCTCTGCTCTCTGTTTTCTCCCCTAAGCCCTCACTGAATTCTTTTCCATCACAGATAGGTCCCTAACAATTACAGAAACACCCCTAAAACTTATTTTGCTAATAACTTTAATTCTATAACTCTAAATAAAATAATCTTTATATATTTATTTATCAGAAAAATGCAAGGAATATTAATATACCATTTGTATGCCATTTTACTTCTATTATTTTAATTGCTTAGTTTAATTTGTTAATTGCAACTAAATAATTAAATATGGAATGTGTGGGCTAAGAAATATATAATGCCCTATTCCATTTAATTTAATTAGATCACTCATGCCATGTGTTACCATGTTAACCAATATTTAATATTGCTGGTAAATAAATAACTTGCACCTAAATATTAATTGCCGGGATTGTTTTCCCGCTTAATTTGGATTAATTGCTTTTGTATTGCATCTTGCCATGTCATGCATCATTCTCACATGATCATGCTGAACCTTTGCCGTAGTTATAAGATGCATCTTTCACGCTTTCCAGTGTTTGTTGCTTCTTCGCGGATAAGACCTTGAGATGTGTGAGCAACGACAAGATCTGCTTCCATGCGGGATTCCAGGCAAGCAAAGTTTGCTTGTTTACCTATACATTGTCTTTCATCCTTGCCTTTTGATCTATGCTATCCTAGTTACGATTCTTGAATTGCGATCCTATCATATGTTATCCTGCAGCCGATACAGCTCCACCCCCCACATCCCATAACCTGTTGTAATGTTTATCTGTTAGCCTTGCGAGTCGTAGTGCATGCTCAGAGTTGTTTGCGCCAGTCGTCTGTATGTCTTATTTATTTCACCTGCTTAGCATGATAGATTATTCTACCTTAATAGAATGCTGTCTTATATTGGGCTATTATAATTAAAAGATAAGGCACCGGCGGAAGGCCTTGCGAGGTGCTTTGTTCTACTAAGTGTCGACCTAGGAACTCAGTTCTTGTCCTCGGATCCAATTTTGAGCGCACTAACCGCTTGTAGGAGGCCCTATGGAGCCCCCCGCGGCTTCGATCTAATCCGCTTCTTATCCAGGGCGCCGCAAGTAGTTCGGGCTTTCCATGTGATGCATGCATATGGTTACCTAACGATCTCATGATGATGGAGTAGTCGATTCTCATATAGGGTGGCACGTTCTTAGAGTGCTATGAAGGTCGATCCCGTGGGCACTGGACCTGATTAGCCGTGCACACAATCATGCGGTTCCCTGGATGGGTTGTAGAGAAGAGATTTGCCGTGTTGAGATGCCCTACCTTCTGGCTTTGCTTTTGGGGTTGATCGAACGAGTACGGGTCCAGTAGTGCACCCCTGCAGGGTATAATCTTATCGATGAGCCGTGTCCACGGTTATGGACGACTTGGTGATGATGCTGGCTAACAAGATCATAGACAACTTACACCTAATCATTGTTATTTAACTTGACTAGTAATATAGAATTACTTTCACAATAATTGGTAACTAAAATTGTTCAATGTGTGAGTATTCCCGAATTGCTTCCTCATATTTGGTTGAGGCGGTTAATCCGAGAATGGGTTACAATTGGTGTTAGTAGTAGTTGTTTATCGTATGCGCTCTCTTATCCCTCTCTAATTAGACGGAAGTTCTAGCGTGTCTCTTTAGGTTGCTAGTGCTGCTGCCGCTAAGTCCACCTCCCCTATATTTTGGGAGATGGTGTAGAAAGTAGGCAAGTCGGTTTTACTTGCCAGGGAATGCCCTGACCCTATTTTGGGTTGTGCTTTATGTGCAGTTAACAGGTTTGAAGTCTGATGACGTTAGCTTGGGAATCCCTCCGGCTTGGCTGGGCAGGGATATGGCGCCATTGCTTATCTTCAGGATTCTTAGTACAATATGTATCTTATCCGTAGTCGGATACTATTTTGCTTCCGCTGTCATTTGTATCTTTGTATTGTTTTTTATCTTGACTCGTTCGAGTCGCTGTTGTAATTATATCTTTGTTGTATTTGTGGATGTATCTGAACTATTGTAATGTTATCACAATTCCACCCACATAATGCGCATGTTTCGGCGTGCACATTATGTCTGGTGGGCGACCTAAAATCATTATTATGCGGATTTCGGCGGGAGCGCCTAAATCTACATAGTACCGATTTTTGGGCGTCACACACGAGTCATACTTGATGACATTGGTCATACTTGATGAACATTGAGACGCCTCGCTCAGCTCGATCACTGGATGACAGACATCGTTGCCAAGTGCAAATGATTTTTCATAGGACTATGTCATGCAAGGGGAATCGTTCACCTTCATGGTTCTTGAACACGTTGGAAGTGTCAAGAAGATGAAACAGATCGCTGGGAAGTCATCAATGATGATGTTGTATATATGATATACATGTTATGAATGTTTTACCTAAGCAAGTACTCGCAGTAGTGACTAAGTTTTGATACTAGTCATATTTTATGAAAACCAGATTTACTACTTGAGTAGCTTGGAAGGATGAGGCAAAATTGTGTGTTGATAATGGCGGACAAATTGTTGTGATGGCCATAGACACTATCCCTCTAGATCTACCATTTGAATAAATTCTTTTATGATCGCATGTTAGTATGATCGTTATAAGTGTGTCTCCTCTAGCGAGACAATTGTTCATATATGTTAGTGACAAATTCGTTGTCCTATATTTATGTATCAATGATCATATGCCGATTAGAATTTAGATGGTAGAAGCTCCCCCATTCATAATATTAATGCCAAAGGATACAAACTTAATAAATACACCACATATGTGTGGCACAACCGTTTAAGTCATGTCAATGTTATAGTCAATGAATTAGCTCCATAACGGATGGATCTACAAGTCCTTAGATTTGATCTTTTGAAACTTGCAAAATAACTATGACACCGTTTTCGGAAAACGGGCATATAACTTATTGATAGTCATGCATATAGATGTATGTGGATCAATGAAGTAATTGACGGGTAGTGGAGACCTTTATTTTGTGAAGTTCACTGAACGTTTTGAGTATAACTTGTTGAGAATCGTGCATATGGGTGTATGTGAATCAACGAAGTACTTTAACGTATGGTGGAAGCCTTTATTTCATAGACTTCATGAATATTCCGAGTAGATATATGTATATCCACTCAGGGAATGTTAGTATGGAAACTTTGATTCGATTAAACAAGTTCATAATGAAGTAGGAAATAAATTTAACTAGAAAATCAAATTCCTGCGATACAGATCGAGGAAATAAAGATTTGAGTTATAATGTTGGCACATCATTAGAAGAGTTCCACAAATTACGTCGCATGGAACACTATACTGTTATGGTATGTTAGGACGTCGTAATCGCACCCTATCGGATAGTGTGTGTTAAATAAATCTCTTATCGAATTATTGTGATCATTAGAGTCATATGGTAGAAACGTAACACTCACGTTAGATAATAGGGAAACCATTTAAATCCATGGAGACAATACCATATAAGTGATGGCATGGCTTTGAGCCTAGATTGTCATTTCAGCAATTTAGTGTTTCGATGTGATCAAACCTAAAGTGGATTAATCTTTGTAGTGCACCGTACCTAAATAGTTAGTTGGGTACATGTCTCACAACATAGGAAAAATTGTTGCCGGGATATACCTTGCGAAAGAAATAGTTTCTTGTCCAAGGGTATAAGTGAGAAAGAAAGTAGAGCAAGACAAAGTTGATGAACTTTCTCTCCAGGCATCAGAGTGGCGCAACCGAAAGTGTTTCCGGTGTCATGCTCCACAGCTTGAAAGAAGCTAATGATACAAGATCATGATGCTCTTAGCGCATACTAAGAACGTAGGCATACAAGGTTGTGTTGCACACTGTGTGTTACGACAATATTGTTGTGAAGGTCATGTTAATGGAATATGACAGACCTATGAACTACGAAGAAGAGATGGTAGACCTAATTCCGAGAAATGGCTATGAGTCATATATGATCTGAAATAAAATCCATGTACGATTATAAGGTAATGACTTGGGAGATCTTCTTGATGGCATCTAGGATGTTAACATAATATGGAATTTTATGAGAGAGTAGACACTGATAAGGATCGATTTGTCGTGAAATAGTTCCGACGGATTCAAATGTTGACCACAACGAGATTTTGTCTCAGGTGGCAAAGCCTAAATCTATTCTGGGTCGTTTAGCAATCACTATAATTTCAAATGAAAAATTGATACATGGATAAGGAAACCATATTTCTTAATAGTGTCATTAAGAAAGAGTTGTAATCAGTACAATGATGGTTTGGTGATCCTAAGGATGCTAAACATGTATGCAAACTTCAGTTGTCCATTCATGGGCTAAAGCAGCATATCGGAGCTGGAATCTTCACTTTGATAATGTGATCAAAGGATTTTTGAGTTGTCCAAAATAGTTCAAGAAACCTGCATTTGCAAAGAAGTGAGTGGGAGCAAAGTAGCTTTCTTGATTTTATATGCGGAAGGCATATTTGAGTGAGAGCTAAGTAGCTTTCCTTAATCTTATATGCGGAAGGCATATTTGAGTGGGAGCTAGGTGTCATTTGTGATTTTGTATGTAACGATATATTGAATGACACAGATCCTCTAGTAGAGTGTGAAGGATTATTTAAGTGATTAAATTTTCTATGAATGAAGTTAGGAGTATTAGGCATCCAATCTATAATTGTATAGATCGTAAGGGGCTTAATAACATTAGGTCGGAATATTTCCTAAGTTAAGATTCTGAAGTGTTCCAGAATATAAAAGCGAAGAAAGAGGTTCTTGCTTATATGACTAGGTAAAATATTAAGTTTATCTTGGCATTTTAAGTGATAGAAAATGATGTTTGACATTCTCTATGTATCAGACATAGATTCTATAAAGACTGAAAGCTCGACCTTGTGTGACCCAAGTTCTTGGTTGAAGAACGGGTCTAGAGTGATCCTTGTGCGGGTCAATGAACAAACGTTAAGTTTATTTTTCAGTGTCTATGAGAACTGAAGATATGTTTTCTAGTAAAGGGTAAGAGTGGAAAGACAACTTGCCGTAAAACGGTTACGATAATGCAAGTTGTGACACTGACTCATAAAACAAGAAATGTCATATAGGAGATGTCCTTTGTTTTGAAGAAATATATGGTTAGTTTGCGAAGTCGCATATGAATGGACTGTTGCATAATCTACGTAGGTTTATAAATATATGGCAACTTCGGAAGTAGCAAGTGTGATTGGATTGTCTGACTCCAGCCACTAGGATATATTTCACCGTCATCGTAAGATACAGGATGATGTCAAACTAGGTGACATAGAAGTGTTGCAAAGCACATATAGGTCTCAATGTGTGAGATATATTCCTCTTCCACGAGACGAGCAGGTACCAAGATGTTATGGGTGTTGAGCTTTTACCAAGTTGTAAACTAGATTAACTGTTACTCTAGTGCAAGTGGGAGACTGAAGAGAATATGCCCTAGAGGCACTTAATAAACATAGTTTATTGGTTATATTCCAATTTTTCATTATATGTTTTATACCATGCTATAATTGTATTAAGCGGAAAAATTAATACAGGTGTGGTAGATAAACAACCAGGTCCCTAGTAGCCTCTACTAAGACTAGTTTTGTTGCGCGATTGATGATCGAGGTTTTCCGATCATAGGGCATGGCGTCGGTCGGCAATGGAAGTCATGTCGTTGGTTGAACGATGTGATGGACATACCCATTATTTATAGGACGTAGTCATTACACCTTAAGACCGTGAGATCAACTCTTATTGTTATCCCTGAAAGATACTTTGATCGCACCAAACGTCATATCTTATATAGTGTGACAATGATAGGTGATACTTTTGGGTATCTGAAGGGGGTAGTTGAGACGAGGGGTCAACAACGTGATTTGTCAGTCCGTATAGCCGGATAGTTACTCTAGTGCCCACTCGGTGAGATTATGTCAAAATGAGTTTGCAAACATGTGACTAGGTCACCAGCTGACATAATATCATAGACGAGTAGAAGATAGTGTTGTCGGTAACGAGATCATACTAGGTATGGAGATATCTGAGAATGATACTCGGTCACGCTAAGTATCGCTATGACAAAAGGTTTAAGACTAGACGTCCAGGTTTGATAGATGAAAGTCATTCGTTATATCACAGGGATTAATTCATGGGGTCCAGGCCTACGAGTTAGTCATTGAACGGAGAGGAGTCTCGATCATGTCTGTTATTATATCGAACCGCTAGGGTAACACACTTAAGGGGTTTCGACAAGACAACCGGAAAGGAAAGAGATCTCCGGGAACGTCCCGGGAATGGTCCGATGGAGATCAGGCAGCGACGAAATAGTTTTCGGAGCTAGAATAAATTATATATAATATGTTTGATATTAATTAGTGTAATTAATGTTTAAATATGATTTTATATACTCCCTCCGTTTCTGAATATAGGGTGTATAAGTTTTCCGCACGGATATTAAGACAAGCTATTTTGTACATAGTGTACCAAATTTTTATTTAGAAAAAATGGCAATAGATGAGTTCTTAATTGGTATAAAATGAATACAATCCATTAAATCGCTTTTCTGAGACTAGATTTTATTTTTTTATGGGTCAAATTGTGCATAAATAGCAAATACACCTTATATTTTGGATTTTTCTTCAAAAACTTATACACCTTATATCAAGGAACAGAGGGAGTATTTATTTAGGCTGATTTCCCTAAATGGGCCTTCTGGTGGAAAGAAGGCCCATGGGGGGAAAACCCTCAAGGGAATTCGGTGGGGCGGCTTGGCCGGCCTAGGTGGGCCAAATGGGGGATAGTCCCACATTGCCTGGCTGGCAAGGTTGGCTCCCCCCGGGAGTCTATATAAGAAGGGGCACCCCTGGCCTTTTAATTCAACAAATTAATTCTCATATTTCTCCTCGATTTCGTGATTCCCTTTGTCGGAGTTGCACCAAGGAGGATGAGGGGATCTCTCTCCACCATAGCCCCTTGTCGCGCTGCTGGTGTTCCGGTCCAAGTCCTCCGCTGCTTGTCCTGGACTGGAGGTTCGGAGGTCGTCGTCTCCACCGTATGTGTGTGACGCCCTGCGAGGTGCCACACTAGTGGTGCTGGGAGGTTGGCGTCCTCCACCCGACCTCGAGGTCATCTTCGTCGTCTTTGGCGTGCCGAGTTCTTCGCGACCTAGAGGTCAGCTACGTTGTATTCGTCGTCAACGCTTGTGCGGGAGCGTAATCCCCACTTTTCGGTCTACAAGGGTATGTATTCCGATCTCCGCCGTACTTCTATATCTGCATAGTGTAGATTTTGGCTAGTTTAAGGTTATCGCCGATAGGAATCGCCTTCAGTGCTATCATGTTTAGATCTTGTGAGCTGTCTATCATGATCAAGATCATCTTTATGTAATTCTCCATGTTGTGTTTGCTGGGATCCGATGAATATTGAGTACTAAAGTTATTGCTTCATAATATATCATGTGTGTGCTATTTAATGATCTTGCATGCTCTCTATTACTTGTGTATGCTCTGGCCAAGTAGATGTTCCTAACTCAAAGAGGGGGTATTTATGCTCGATAGTAGGTTCATGTCTCTATTTAATCTGGGGCAGTGACAGAAAGCTCTAAGATTGTAGATGTGTTGTTGCTACTAGGGATAAAACAGTAGTACTTTGTCTAAGGATGATGTTACTTACTTACTTTACACGCAGTGCTTAAGGCGATAATCTATTGCATGCAACTTAATACTGAAAGGGGTGTGGACGCTAACGGGAAGGTGGATTATTAGTCATAGATGCGGTTGGAACGGTCTATGTATATTGTTGTAATGCCCAAATGAATCTCAGACTAGACATCATAGCGTTAGTATATGCATTGGATTGCTCATCATTATTCTGTCAATTGCCTAACCGTAATTTGTTTACCACTCATGGATGAATGTTATTATTATTTATGGAGAGACACCACTAGTGAACTGTGGACCCCGGTACTTCTCATTAATCTAATACAACCACAACTGCAAACTTGTTGCTTTCTGCAAACATCACTCTTTCTTCCACACATACGTTTAATCCTTTGTTACAGCAAGCCGGTGAGATTGACAACCTCACTGTTAAGTTGTGGCAAAGTATCTTGATTTATTGTATGCAGGCTCCACGTCAACTTAGCACCAGCTCTTTTCTAGCGCCGTTGATACCTCGAGGGAATTCTTCGTCTCCTACTAGTTCGATAACCTTGGTTTCATACTGAGGGAAACTTGCTGTTGCACTACTTCACACCTTCCTGTTGGGGTCTCCCAACAACACACCCACCGTGTGCATCAAGCTCTTTTCTGGCGCCGTTGCCGGGGATTTGTGGACTTCATCACGAGGGAGTTTTTGCACTTCCAATCTTTTTATTTTGTTATTGTCTTTCTTAGTTTATTTTTATTACTGTTTTGTTTGCTTAATATCAAGAATACAAAAAATAGTTGCTTGCATTTCTTTATTTATTTTGGTTTAGCTATTTACTATTTCGGTATTAATATTCTTATTTCGGTTTGCATACTATGTCTAGTTCTTTACTTGCTAATACCAATTCACTTCAATGGATTCTATATTTAATACAAAAGAGGAATACCGCTTGTCTAAAAGGGGAAATATTATAGGAACAAATAAATAGATTGAATTATTTTGCTAAGAACTTGTGTTCTACATATGATGAATCCTACTGCTTTAATGAATCCTTATGTTGTAGGAGGTATAAACACCTCCCCTTCCAATGTGATTATAATGATAATGAAACCTTGGCTGCCTATGCTAAAGGAAACTATGACTTTGGTCATCTTGAACAAATTGAAGAATTTGTTGTTTTTAAGGGCGCCTATGAAATTGTTGGTTATATTCAAAATGATGATGCCCCTTGTAAAACTAAGAGTTATGCTATACTTGGTTACTGTCTTGAGTATTATAATGATAATCCTTATATTGCTGAATTTCTTGAGAAGAGATATCCTCAAATAGAAGAAACCGTTGTCTTGCAGGAAACTGTACAAGAAGAAATTGCTGAACCGGAAAGCTCATTAGATGAAAAAGAGGAGGACAGTGAAGAACAAAAGAAGGATCTACCTCCTTTAGATAGTAACTCTATAACTCATACATTACTTGATTGCCCTCCATACGTGCCGAAGGAGGAAGTGTGCTATATTGTTGAATGTCATGAATCTATTGTGACGAGGGATGTTGTTGTGGTGGTGTCACGGCAGATGCAATACGATGGCTAATGTGTGGGGCCGATGGACGTTGGTGGATCCGGGGAGGGATAGCGAGCTGACTAGCCCACGCGAGGAGGATCCCGGTATGACCGAGATCTCCTAGGAACAAGAAACAAGACCAAAGTGCAAAGGGGAAGATCTAACAAATACGAACAAATGCACGAAGGCACACAACACACACACGATATACCCAGGTTCAGGGCCCTCGTGAGGAGGTAACACCCCTACTCCTGCCTTTCCTCTCTATATACTTGCGGTACAAGAGCTACAACTTGCTACTAGATCTCTCAAAGGGAGGAGTACAAAGAACTAGATGAACTCAAGGTGAGAAGAAGTGAATGCTCTAAGAGTAAATGCGACTATAGCTTTGGCTCCCAAGTTGGTCTCTGCCTCTCAGGAGCAGTTATGGCGCCTTTTATAGAGTTCTGGCCAGGAGGGCCGGAAACCCTAAATCGGCTTGGCCCCACCGGACAGGCCTAGCCGGCATGCCGTCACCGGCTAGGGCGACCTAGTCGCCGTGCTATCCGGCATAGCCCCTGCGTCATCATCTTGATAAGGACAGCAGGCGCCGTCCTGCATCATCATTGTCCCCCTGTCATAGACAAGACATTTCTTTGCCCATCCCGGATAGCCTTTTCCGGATTGCCGAGCTAGGCATGTCAGGTCTTGTCGTACCACGATCGTACTGGCTGACGCGCTCCCGTGTCAGGCGGGAGGTGACCATGCTTCTGTGCCAGGCGGGAGGTGACCATGCTTCCGTGTCAGGTGGAATGGTACTTCCCCCCGCGACATACGGGAAAGCCTGCTATAGACCGTTGACGGCCTACCGAGAGCCCTCTCGCCGGCTACCTCCTCGCTTGCCACTGTGAGCCTCTTCTGCATAAGATCAAGACCGAGACATATATTCCTGTTAGTACTTACCCGGACTACCTATCCGGTAAAGCCGAGTACTCCTCCCTCCGGGAGTTTCCTCGGAGCCCGAGATCCGGGATCCTTTTCGGAGGGGTCCGAGCTCGTCTCAGGATGAGTATCTCTAGGCCTAGCCTCCCGAAGATGTCTTAGCCTATTAGCAAAGACATCTTCGAGAAGCTATTTCTTAGAGGAACCACCCACTTATGCCTGTGTTGCGATTGTGAAGGCCGGGTGTGTCTATTTATAGCTGCCAGAGCTGACCCTTGCGGCTGCCAGGGGGCACTTTGCCCTCTACTTGTGCTCAAGGGTCAAGTTGCCCTTTCCGCACACCCGGAGGTGTAACTTGCTCTCGCCAAAGGTCAAGTACTGTTGGCACCTTACTGAGTTATACCGGGATCTGCCCCTACCCGGGGGGAAGCCCCCCGGCACTAGTTGTAACAGCCCCAGGTTTAGAACCTGAAAACCACTGTAAATTTTCCACTTTTGTGTAATTGCATCATGGCATTAATATCAAATTGCTACTATTATGTCAATTGCATCCAAACACTTTGAATAATGGCATATTTGTCAAGGAAGTTCCTAATATTATATTTGCTTGGTCTCCATATCATTAAAGTGACAACTTATGGAAATATCAACAAAATGCCCTTTTTAACACCTATGAACAAAAGTGCACCAAACCATTTTATTTTGAGGAGCCAATTTTTGTGGTGCCTCTACATGATATGGGGAAGCTCCCTGAATTTTCTCAGATTTTTATAAAGTGTTTAACTTCCCCAATTAAATCAAAACAGTGCACTGGTTTTAAAGATAAATAGAGAAGGACTTGTTTGTGATGGAAAATAAAAGGGCCAGGGAGGTTTTTGCAAAAACTTCATCTTCTTCCTGTAGCGACCGAGCCGCTCGTCCCCGCCGGAACCGCTCGAGCTCGCCGAGCTGCCGGGCCCCCCTCTGCCCCTCCCTGCAAGGAGAGCACGTCGCCACGATGCCCCACATCTCCTGCCCCCCACTCCCGATCCTTATCCTCTGTCCTCTCCTCCTCTCCCTCCCCCACCGAGCCGCCATGGCCACCGGGATGCGCCGCCTCCTCGCCGTCGACTGAGACCTCCTGGAGCAGATCGAAGCGCGCCACTGCCTCGGCCCCACCGTACTCCACCTCTCCGACGAACGAATCGAGCCGGGACGCAGTACATCGCCGGGAAACGCTCGTCTTCCTCACGGACGGCCGGAGCTTCGCCGTGCCATTGCCGCCACTCCCGACCTCCTCCGACCCCGCTGAGCACCTCCACGCGTCGAGGGTGAGCCCCCCCGTCCTCCTGGACATCCTCTCCTTCCTCCCTCGAGTGCGAATCCCCGAAACCGTGCTCGCCGGCGACGCGCCACCGCGCCGGCTGCGCATCCCGCAACGGCCACGCGCGCGGCGGACGTGGCGCTGACGTGGACGCCAGCGTGGCCCGGGGCCCGCTCGTCAGTGGCTCGGGCTAGCCCTGCCTGCGGTGCAAAACGACCGGACGTATTTCTGGAAATTAATTAAAAGACAGAAAATGATTCAAACTTCAAAATTTCATAACTTTCAAAATACTTATCCAAATTTAGCAAATAATATACCAAAATGCTCAGAAAAATAAATGCTGTCTAATAGGATGATTGAAATTTCCATTGCTGCTAATATATTTTTCTGTTTTGCTAAAATGAAGAGAGGGGTAGAAATAAAGAGGTGTAGTTTACTTCATAATAAATTCCTCAAATTGTTAGAATGGTACCCTCTAAGCAAAAAAGGATTATAAGCACTGGTTCCACACATTCAGAAGGATTTCAAGCATGTACCTAAATTAAAAGTGTAGGGGAACATGAAAACAAATAGGAAAATATATTTCCTATATCGTTGAATAATTATTCTTAGCATTCCATTTAAATGTCATATAGTTGTTATAATAAGTCAGTGCATTAAAATGTCATACCATCATGTGTTTGCGCATTGCATATGAATTTCTTGTATTGATTGTGTTCTTTCCGGTGTTTTTAAACATCGATAGATCAAGGAACCGGGGTCTCGCCACATTACCCCGACGATCAGTATTACCCGCCTGCTGAGCAAGGCAAGCGTGATCCCCACCCTCTAGCATATCTTATCCTACTTTATGCAAATTATTTTTCTCCACTATAATATTGCATGCGGTTCCAAATGTCAATTTGACTGGATTAGAGTATCCTATAGTTGCATTCAGTTACCGAAGCCACTACCTGTTTCCCCTCCTATTATCCATAGGATTGTGTTGATGGCCTGAATTAATTACTTTGCTAGGTTGATGCTTAGCCATGCTTAGTTAACTGCTTAGTGGTCCGATGGATATTCCGGTCCGATGGATATTCATGTTGGGATCAGTTGTGGAAATTCCGCGGATTATGGTGGAGAAATGGTGGTAATATTTAATAAAATGCTAAAAGGTGGGGATGAGAGGCCACATGGTATGTGGTGGGTTGTCTCGTTCTCGCCGCCTCAGTGCGGGTTCTCGCCTTCGAGCCAAGTTGAGTGTGCTACCATGCGTGGGTATATGGAACCTCATCGACCGACTAACTTGTGTCGGACTAGCCGAGGGTCCTCTAGTTTGGCTTTCCATTTGCGTGTGTGTTGAGATGGTGGCCAAGACTGAGATGAGGATGATGGTGGTAGGAAAATGAGTGGCCGCGGGGCAGGGTGTTGGAGGCACTGAACTTGTCCTACGGTCACTGATGATCCTAGGTTAGTCCAAAGCGAGGTAAAGGTCGTAGCCGCTCCCACCCAGCCGGCTTTCCCCGGAAGAGAGCTAGTTGTACAGGCAATGGGCCGGACGGTACGCATGGATAAGGAGCTGGGAGGTCCCTCGGGAACCTGGCGGCTTTCACATTGTACACCCCCTGCAGGGATAAATCTTTTCGAAAAGCCGTGTCCACGGTTAAGGACGACTTGGTGACGAATTCAGGGATCATAGAATAACTTTAACGGAATGATTAAAAACTGGGTACTAAAGGTACCACTCACGATTGTAAGGTTGACTTCCTCGAGTTTGATTCGGGGAGGTGCCTTTGTTAAACAGGTACAGTGGTGGAAGAGGATGAGTAAGTGAATAAAAAGAAAAGAGTTATTTCTTACCCCTCTTCGAAAATATTCTGATAGTCGACGCCTTGGAGTCATATTTTAAGAATAAAATCAGCTTTACGCAAAACAGCCATAAAACCTTGAGAGCCAATCATAGAGAAAATAGCTCAAAATCTTGTTGAGTTCGTCGAACTTACCCTTCTTTATTTTTGTTTCAGAGGAGGACTTTACCTACCCCGAAGGTGGGTTCTATGTTGACATCGACGAGTAGTCTGGGGTTCCCGGGTGGCAGCCTGGGGCAACTAGGAACCAGCTGGCACGGGATTGTTTATCTGTAGGCCTCTTAGGCCATATTTGGATCTTGTTGTTTAGAACAACTTAATTTGCTTCCGCTTATTGTACTGATGGGTCTATGACCTTGGATTGTAATATTTGCTATCTTTCTCTACTAAGAGTTGAACTATATTATCTTGAGTCGTAGGGTCTGTCATGTGCCAGGTGTTCCGGTGTCTCAGTCTCTTTATTATACTTGAGGGCTATGCTTTGGATATGGCATGATCGAAGGGTTGTGTTGCCGATGATCCATGCCGAGCACGCCTGCCGATGTTTACTCGGCCTGGGAGTGGTAACCCCAGTAACCTTCGATTATGTAGCATGACCACCGACACATAGCATCAGTGTATAATTTATGGATTGGGGCATTACAACTTGGTATCAGAGCAGTACCGCCTGTAGGAAACCCTTACTACTGGTCGACGTTGAGTCTAGTGTTGGTAAAAATATTTTTAACCTGAAAATGAGTTGTGAAAACCATCTTAGGATTCTTTTTACTCCTTATCTGGTTACCCTCTACTCTCGGAACAATCTTACCTCTATTTGTTTTGTGCCTTATCACGTGTCGCTTCCGCCGCGCATGACGTGTCTTACACTTCCTCACTTTGGGTTGCAGGGCGTGGGGCGACCAGCTTTTGGGGCTCCCGTCCCTCTGTTTGCTTTCAGGATCATTTTCCTTGCTATTCCTAGTCTCTACCCGAGTTCTACTTTCATTCATGTCTCTAGAGTCTCCAGACCTGACATTTGAATTATTTTTGATACAGATGACTGTTTCGGGCTTGGTTGTTCGCCTCACTCGATGTGAGGGTGTTCGAGGGTTCCCCGCCTTGTTTGCCGCAGCTTTGGCCAGCCAGGGTTGTAGGTGGTACCCGGAGTACACGGTGTATGAGGAGTATGCACCGTACAGCCAGGCGCAGTTCTTCTGTAAGGTGCGCGTGTTCAACAACGAGGGTCGCATTGAGAACGTAGCTGGAGGCGTGGGTATGACCGTGGAGCAGGCGGTTCAGGAGGCCACGTATAACGGCCTCTCTATCTACCGCAGCTACTGTCCGTATCTCGCTAACCAGGCGTCGGATTTCTGCCACTTCCCCGCTGCCGACGACAGCACGTCGGGTGTTTACCGAGCTGTGTACAGCAGCGGCGAGATGGAGTCGGACAGCAGGCACCGGGCACTGATTGAGCTAGTCCGAGCATTGGACCGTCGAGCCCGGCAGTGGTACCTCTACGCTGTTTCGGCACGCGCTAGTCACCGTCATACTCTGATGAGGGTGCGCCCGTACGTCATGGATGGGACGCTTCCTCTCACACTACTTCGCCCTCCCCCGTTGGAGCAGTTGCCTCCCGACGTTTGCAGTCCGGATGTTGGTGGCGTAACCCCGCCTACCGGTCCTCACCGAGACCCGAGGCTTACTGCACTCAAGTCGCCGTATGGCAACCAGCCTGCCCGTGCGCGCCGCTTCCACACTCCCCCGGCGCCACTAGATGAGGATGTCATGGCGTACTACTAGCCATGTGTACTACCAGGAGATGCTCGAGTTATTGTGCCTTCCTGCGAGTTGTGCCAATTACTCCCTTGCTTGTATCTCTGGAGCCTGGAGCAGTAGAGCTCGTCATGTAATAGACTCGTCACTGTTATCTTCCTAGTAACCATTCGGTGTAATATGTATGAGGCTTGTACCTCTCTCTCTCAGCAAACTGTGGCTTGTACTAGAACCTATATTTTGTGAACTCAGTTCCATCTATGCGTGCGACTAGTGATGTGCATGTTGTGCTATCCGTTGCTACTACCAGTTTTGCTGTCCCTATTTTTGTGTACAAGGATGACACGATGGGATTCTAACTGTGTCCTTGTCAATATCCAGAATGACGGGCCGTCGCCGTGGCGAAGATTTACCGCCACCTCCCACAATGGCGGAGGTGCTCCTGCTTATGGAGGAGGGCCGTGTGCGCAGCGACCGACTCCTCGAGCAGTTGGTGCACCAAGGGAACCGGAGGAATAACGATTGTCATAATCTCACTGAGTTCCTGCGGTCCCAGCCACCGTCCTTCTCCGATGCTAAGGAGCCCCTGGACGCAGATGACTGGCTGCGTGCACTGGAGCGCAAGTTCGCTGCCCTGCATGTCCCAGCTGTGGAGCAAGCCAACTTCGCCACTTACCTGTTGGCGGGTGCAGCGGGCGCGTGGTGGGAAAGCCACCAGGCGATGTTCGCTGCTGGGCATGTTTTCACCTGGGAGGAGTTTCGCACTGCCTTCCGCGCTGCCTACATTCCCAAGCCCCTCATGGACTTGAAGAGGAGGGAGTTCCTGGACTTGCATCAGGGACGGATGGACATTCCAGTCTATGGTCATGAGTTCAGCCGTCTCTCCCGTTACGCCCCTCGGGATGTGACCAATGATGCGGACAAGCAGGAGTTGTTCCGCAAAGGGCTCAATCCAAGGCTTCGTTACGAGTTGCTGCCCTTCAAGTTCCCGAGCTACCAGGAACTGTACAACCAGGCTCTCACCCTGGAACAGGGAAGGAAGGAACTAGAGGCCACTAAGAGGCCACCTTAGGGGGATCATCAGAGCTCCTCGGCTGCTGACGGCAAGAAGCGTAGGGTCTTCGTTCCCTACAACTCCGTGCCCCGTCCTCCGTTTGTGCCAAGGACCTCGGAGTACAGGCCACCTCCGCCGCGCCCTCCAACTCCAAAAGTGGGCCCGGGCGGAAGTGGTTATCGTCCTCAACTCCCTGCACCACCGACAAGCACGTGCTACAGCTGTGGCCAGCCCGGCCACTACTCCAGCGAATGCCCTCGGAAGGCGCCACCACCAGCCCCTGCTACGCCCGTAGCCAAGACGGGTATGGCTAGTCGTGGTCGCCTGAACCACGTCACTGTTGAAGACGTGGAGGACGACCCCAGTGTTCTCATGGGTACGCTTCAAATTGCTAAAGCTCTAGCTACAGTACTGTTTGATTCTGGAGCATCACATTCATTCATTTCGGTAGCATTTGCACAACGGAACAATATACAGTTTGAAGAGTTGGAAGCACCGTTATATGTCACCAGCCCTGGTACTCGTTGGCAAACCAAAAGGGTGACCCCTGAAGTTTCAATTAATATAGGCTCATTCCCCTTCCCGTTTCCGCTGATAGCCTTCAATTCAACTGGCTTTGATGCCATACTGGGCATGAACTGGCTAGGGAAATACAAGGCTAACCTCGACTGTGCTGCCAGAACCATCACCGTGACCACCTCTTCCGGCGAAATTGTGGAGTATTGGTCTGCACAGTCCAGACCTCCATCTCCATCCATGCCCCACTCACCTGAGCTTCTCCTTTGCCTTATGGAAGGCTTATCCCCTCCGGAAATCCAAGACATCCACGTGGTGTGTGACTTCCCGGATGTGTTCCCGGAGGAATTGCCTGGCATGCCACCTGATCGAAGTGTGGAGTTCGTCATAGAGTTGCTTCCCGGTACCGCGCCGGTTGCCAAGAAGCCCTACCGGATGCCGGTGGAGGAGCTGGCGCTGTTAAAGGAGCAAATTGATGAACTGTTAGCGAAAGAGTTCATTCGGCCTAGCAGCTCACCTTGGGGTTGTCCCGTACTCTTCGTCAAGAAGAGGGATTCTACCGTGCCTCGTCTAGTCTCTGACTACAGGCCGTTAAATGCGGTGACAGTCAAAAACAAGTACCCTATTCCTCGCATCAATGATCTATTGGATCAACTAGCTGGAGCAACGGTATTTTCCAAGATGGACCTGAGATCAGGGTACCATCAGATCAAGATCAGAGAGCAGGATATCCCAAAGACGGCATTTGTTACTCGCTATGGCTCCTACGAGTATACCGTTATGTCCTTTGTTCTCACCAATGCTCCTGCGACGTTCATGAGGCTCATGAACTCCGTCTTCATGGATTATCTCGACAAGTTTGTTGTCATTTACATCGATGACATTCTCGTCTACTCCAAGACCGATGAAGAGCATGCCGAACATCTTCGTTTGATCCTGACACGCCTTCGAGAACACCGCCTCTATGCCAAGTTCTCCAAGTGTGAGTTTTGGTTGGATAATCTCATATTCCTTGGACATGTGATATCCGCAAATGGAGTGGCTGTCGTTCCCGACAATGTTCGAACTATTATGGATTGGATAACTCCCATGTCTGTCAAGGACATCCGAAGATTTCTGGGATTGGCAGGTTACTACCGCCGATTCATCGAAGGGTTCTCCAAAATAGCCAAGCCTCTGACCAACCTTCTCAAGAAGGATACAAGGTTCGTATGGACGGACCAAGCTGAAGAGAGCTTCAAAACCCTGAAGGCCAAACTCACTTCTGCTCCTGTGCTTGCCCTGCCAGACGCAAGCAAGGATTTCGTGGTCTTCTGTGACGCCTCTCTGCAAGGCTTGGGCTGTGTGTTAATGCAAGATGGCCATGCAGTGGCATATGCCTCTCGCCAATTGAAGACACATGAGCAAAACTACCCAACTCATGATTTGGAGCTTGCCGCAGTGGTTTATGCTCTGAAGCAATGGAGACCATACATGTTTGGTAACCGTTGCGAGATTTACTCGGATCACAAGAGTTTGAAATACCTTTTCACCCAGCCGGATCTAAATCTCAGGCAAAGACGTTGGTTGGAGTTAATTAAAGACTATGATGTGAGTCTGAATTACCAACCCGGCAAGGCGAACGTCGTGGCTGACGCGCTAAGTCGAAAAGCTTATAGCAACAACCTGATGGTTGAGAAGGCTCAACCTGCTCTCCATGAAGAGTTCGCCCGTTTGAACCTGGAAATTGTTCCCTCTGGCTACCTCGCCAATCTGGAAATCAAATCTACCCTGGTAGACCAGATAAAGGAGGCGCAGAAGGTAGATATTGGCATTCTTAATATCAAGAAGAACATTGCTAGTGGAAAGGCCAAATGCTTCTCGGAGAATGAAGCGGAAATCGTGTACTTTGGTGACCGTCTGGTGGTGCCAAAGGAGCAGAATCTGAAGGAGCTGATCCTCAAAGAAGCGCATGATTCCCCTCTCTCTATTCATCCCGGTAGTACCAAAATGTACCAAGACCTCCGACCCCTATTCTGGTGGACTCGGATGAAAAGAGAAATCGCCAAGTATGTTTCTGAATGCGACACCTGTCGTCGTGTAAAGGCTGAACATCAAAGGCCTGCTGGCACTCTTCGCCCTATTGCGATACCAGAATGGAAGTGGGATGAGATTGGTATGGACTTTATTACGGGTCTGCCGGAGTCTCCCAAGGGCAACGATGCCATCTGGGTAATCATTGACCGACTATCCAAAGTGGCTCACTTCCTCCCAGTGCGAGTCGACATCACAGCTGCTAAGCTGGCTGACCTGTATGCCTCCCGGATCATCGTACTTCACGGTGTTCCCCAGAGGATAATCTCCGATCGTGGCAGCTTGTTCACCTCCAAGTTCTGGACGAGTTTCCAACAAGCCATGGGAACCCGCCTCAACTTCAGCACAGCCTTCCATCCCCAAACTGATGGACAGACCGAAAGGGTGAACCAAGTTCTAGAGGACATGCTTCGAGCTTGTGTAATCTCTTTTGGAAAGGGGTGGGAAAAATACCTTCCCTACGCTGAGTTCTCCTACAACAATAGCTATCAAGCTAGTCTGGATATGGCCCCATTCGAGGTTCTGTATGGAAGAAAATGCCGAACTCCGCTAAATTGGTCCGAGACCGGAGAGAGGCAACTCTTGGGTCCAGAGGTGATCAATGAAGCTGAGGAAAAGGTGAAAATCATACGAGAGAATCTGAAGATTGCCCAGTCTAGGCAGAAGAGCTACTATGATAAGCACCATCGGGAGGTCCATTATGAAATTGGTGACAAGGCCTATCTACGCGTCTCTCCTCTTCGTGGTGTTCGTCGCTTTGGAATCAAGGAAAAATTGGCCCCTCGTTTTGTTGGCCCTTTCACTATTCTGGCCAAACGAGGAGATCTATCCTACCAGCTAGAACTCCCAACCAACTTCCCGGATGTGCATGATCTGTTCCATGTATCCCAACTCCGCCCTTGCTTCAAGGATCCTATCCGTGGAGTCAGTCATGAGGAGCTGGATATCCAGGCGGATCTCACCTATCACGAGCATCCCCTTCGTATCCTAGATGAAGCGGAAAGGAAGACTCGGAATAAGACTACCAAGTTCTTCAAGGTTCAGTGGTCTCACCATTCCGAAGAAGAAGCTACCTGGGAAAGAGAGTCTAGTATTCATGAGGAGTATCCCGACTTTCTTCCGCAACCTTAGAATCTCGGGACGAGATTCCTGTAAGGGGGGTAGATTTGTAACAGCCCCAGGTTTAGAACCTGAAAACCACTGTAAATTTTCCACTTTTGTGTAATTGCATCATGGCATTAATATCAAATTGCTACTATTATGTCAATTGCATCCAAACACTTTGAATAATGGCATATTTGTCAAGGAAGTTCCAAGAGTTCCTAATATTATATTTGCTTGGTCTCCAAATCATTAAAGTGACAACTTATGGAAATATCAACAAAATGCCCTTTTTAACACCTATGAACAAAAGTGCACCAAACCATTTTATTTTGAGGAGCCGATTTTTGTGGTGCCTCTACATGATATGGGGAAGCTCCCTGAATTTTCTCAGATTTTTATAAAGTGGTTAACTGCCCCAATTAAATCAAAACAGTGCACTGGTTTTAAAGATAAATAGAGAAGGACCTGTTTGTGATGGAAAATAAAAGGGCCAGGGAGGTTTTTGCAAAAACTTCATCTTCTTCCTGTAGCGACCGAGCCGCTCGTCCCCGCCGGAACCGCTCGAGCTCGCCGAGCTGCCGGGCCCCCCTCTGCCCCTCCCTGCAAGGAGAGCACGTCGCCACGATGCCCCACATCTCCTGCCCCCCACTCCCGATCCTTATCCTCTATCCTCTCCTCCTCTCCCTCCCCCACCGAGCCGCCATGGCCACCGGGATGCGCCGCCTCCTCGCCGTCGACTGAGACCTCCTGGAGCAGATCGAAGCGCGCCACTGCCTCGGCCCCGCCGTACTCCACCTCTCCGACGAACGAATCGAGCCGGGACGCAGTACATCGCCGGGAAACGCTCGTCTTCCTCACGGCCGGCCGGAGCTTCGCCGTGCCATTGCCGCCACTCCCGACCTCCTCCGACCCCGCTGAGCACCTCCACGCCTCGAGGGTGAGCCCCCCCGTCCTCCTGGACATCCTCTCCTTCCTCCCTCGAGTGCGAATCCCCGAAACCGTGCTCGCCGGCGACGCGCCACCGCGCCGGCTGCGCATCCCGCAACGGCCACGCGCGCGGCGGACGTGGCGCTGACGTGGACGCCAGCGTGGCCCGGGGCCCGCTCGTCAGTGGCTCGGGCTAGCCCTGCCCGCGGTGCAAAACGACCGGACGTATTTCTGGAAATTAATTAAAAGACAGAAAATGATTCATACTTCAAAATTTCATAACTTTCAAAATACTTATCCAAATTTAGCAAATAATATACCAAAATGCTCAGAAAAATAAATGCTATCTAATAGGATGATTGACATTTCCATTGCTGCTAATATATTTTTCTGTTTTGCTAAAATGAAGAGAGGGGTAGAAATAAAGAGGTGTAGTTTACTTCATAATAAATTCCTCAAATTGTTAGAATGGTACCCTCTAAGTAAAAAAGGATTATAAGCACTGGTTCCACACATTCAGAAGGATTTCAAGCATGTACCTAAATTAAAAGTGTAGGGGAACATGAAAACAAATAGGAAAATATATTTCCTATATCGTTGAATAATTATTCTTAGCATTCCATTTAAATGTCATATAGTTGTTATAATAAGTCAGTGCATTAAAATGTCATACCATCATGTGTTTGCGCATTGCATATGAATTTCTTGTATTGATTGTGTTCTTTCCGGTGTTTTTAAACATCGATAGATCAAGGAACCGGGGTCTCGCCACATTACCCCGACGATCAGTATTACCCGCCTGCTGAGCAAGGCAAGCGTGATCCCCACCCTCTAGCATATCTTATCCTACTTTATGCAAATTATTTTTCTCCACTATAATATTGCATGCGGTTCCAAATGTCAATTTGACTGGATTAGAGTATCCTATAGTTGCATTCAGTTACCGAAGCCACTACCTGTTTCCCCTCCTATTATCCATAGGATTGTGTTGATGGCCTGAATTAATTACTTTGCTAGGTTGATGCTTAGCCATGCTTAGTTAACTGCTTAGTGGTCCGATGGATATTCCGGTCCGATGGATATTCATGTTGGGATCAGTTGTGGAAATTCCGCGGATTATGGTGGAGAAATGGTGGTAATATTTAATAAAATGCTAAAAGGTGGGGATGAGAGGCCACATGGTATGTGGTGGGTTGTCTCGTTCTCGCCGCCTCAGTGCGGGTTCTCGCCTTCGAGCCAAGTTGAGCGTGCTACCATGCGTGGGTATATGGAACCTCATCGACCGACTAACTTGTGTCGGACTAGCCGAGGGTCCTCTAGTTTGGCTTTCCATTTGCGTGTGTGTTGAGATGGTGGCCAAGACTGAGATGAGGATGATGGTGGTAGGAAAATGAGTGGCCGCGGGGCAGGGTGTTGGAGGCACTGAACTTGTCCTACGGTCACTGATGATCCTAGGTTAGTCCAAAGCGAGGTAAAGGTCGTAGCCGCTCCCACCCAGCCGGCTTTCCCCGGAAGAGAGCTAGTTGTACAGGCAATGGGCCGGACGGTACGCATGGATAAGGAGCTGGGAGGTCCCTCGGGAACCTGGCGGCTTTCACATTGTACACCCCCTGCAGGGATAAATCTTTTCGAAAAGCCGTGTCCACGGTTAAGGACGACTTGGTGACGAATTCAGGGATCATAGAATAACTTTAACGGAATGATTAAAAACTGGGTACTAAAGGTACCACTCACGATTGTAAGGTTGACTTCCTCGAGTTTGATTCGGGGAGGTGCCTTTGTTAAACAGGTACAGTGGTGGAAGAGGATGAGTAAGTGAATAAAAAGAAAAGAGTTATTTCTTACCCCTCTTCGAAAATATTCTGATAGTCGACGCCTTGGAGTCATATTTTAAGAATAAAATCAGCTTTACGCAAAACAGCCATAAAACCTTGAGAGCCAATCATAGAGCAAATAGCTCAAAATCTTGTTGAGTTCGTCGAACTCACCCTTGTTTATTTTTGTTTCAGAGGAGGACTTTACCTACCCCGAAGGTGGGTTCTATGTTGACATCGACGAGTAGTCTGGGGTTCCCGGGTGGCAGCCTGGGGCAACTAGGAACCAGCTGGCACGGGATTGTTTATCTGTAGGCCTCTTAGGCCATATTTGGATCTTGTTGTTTAGAACAACTTAATTTGCTTCCGCTTATTGTACTGATGGGTCTATGACCTTGGATTGTAATATTTGCTATCTTTCTCTACTAAGAGTTGAACTATATTATCTTGAGTCGTAGGGTCTGTCATGTGCCAGGTGTTCCGGTGTCTCAGTCTCTTTATTATACTTGAGGGCTATGCTTTGGATATGGCATGATCGAAGGGTTGTGTTGCCGATGATCCATGCCGAGCACGCCTGCCGATGTTTACTCGGCCTGGGAGTGGTAACCCCAGTAACCTTCGATTATGTAGCATGACCACCGACACATAGCATCAGTGTATAATTTATGGATTGGGGCATTACACTAGTCCCCGAAGCTGGTGCTGCACAACGACCTCGGATGATGTGCGGGATCAGCTTTAAACAACAACCATCTTCCGAGAACACATGTCATCACCCTCCGTTCTCTTGCCGAGATTAATTTCTCCCGAGACCCCCTTACCGAGACTGTTTTAACCGGGAGACGAAGTCTGCAACCGGATACTCCAGTCCCGGCGAATCTCGACCGTTGGCGTCATGCTGAGCTCGAGATCACGGGCTGGACCCCACACGACGTCCCGTCCGAGCAGAAATGCACTCGAGTGCTTCTGCTCGAGCACGCTGTCGCTTGGGTTCCCGCGCCGGGAGCCGCATCCGATCCGGAGCCCAACCGTTGGGGGCCGTGTGACCCTCGGTGTGGCTGGATCGGGCGCTCCGGATAACGCCACGTGGTGCGTTGCGCAAAACAGATCCCACCCACGATCGTGGAGATCGTGGGCGGGAAAAATGGAAACCGCTCCGGAATCCCTCCCATAAATAGGGGACCGGAACGGTCTCCTCCCCTTCTTCTTCCTTGCTCCTCCTTCATCCTTGTCTCGAGCACATCGCCGTCGCTACCTTCGTTGCCCGAGCGCCGCCGCCCTCGCCGTTCTTCGGAGCCCGAGCACCATCGTTCGTCTCGCACGCCACCGACCTCCTCTTCTGCGGTGAGTCGCTCTCTCCGTCTCGATGATCTCCGTTAGCAAAATAAGCACTCGCCACCGGCCGTGCCCTATCACACGCGCGGTTGAGCCGCCGCCGGCGAGCATGACTTGAGCGGCGCGCGCGAGGCGCACGGTGGTGACGCAGCGTTGCGGTAGGATGTAGATTTTTCGCTCGCACTTCGCTTCGTTTGAGTTTAGCCCGCACCTTTTTTCCTCCCTTTTGTTTGATTATTTAGCACACGGTAGATCTTATTCGTTAGGCACCCGGTTGTGTTTAGCAGTTTGTGCTCCGGCATCCTAGCTCCCGGTAGACTAACTCCGACTAACCGCCGCTGCGCCTGCAGAGTAGCCCGGATACATCTGCAGACTTCTCCGACATGGGCGAAGAAAGTATCCGGGGATGCTGGGATGGATCCGAAACCAAACAATGGGACCTGGACTGGCTGTACCGGACACACCGGATTCCGCCAGAAGTTGAGAGCCATCTACCGGAGGGCGAGGTTGAGCCGGAACCCCTACCCGGGGAATACGTTGTATTCCTTACACATTTCGAGCGTGGGTTTGGGCTTCCGGCTAGCAGCTTCTTCCGCGACTTCCTCGACACCTACGGCCTCCAACCGCATCACCTCCCAGCCAACGCCATTATGATGCTCTCGGTCTTCACCACGTATGCAGAAGCATATCTCGGCGTGTGGCCCTTTCTGGATCTTTGGGCCAAGTATTTCATCCTTCTTCGCCAAGTCATCCCCAACCCGGATCAGAAAGAGAAAGACTTGGTCGACTGCGGAGCGGCCACCATCATCCCTCGTGCTGACTCCGGATTCCCTATAGTCAAGGGACTAGAATCCTGCCGGAAGTGGCAGCGCAGCTTCTTCTACGTGAAGAAACGAGAGAACTCGGGAGATGGTCCGGGATCCTCGAACCCGGATTTCATAAATTTGCCGGAGTTTGTCCATGGTCCTCCTCGCAAGTTCAACCTCTGGAAACGACTCCCCGATACCGAAGAGGTCAATTGCATGCATGACGTGCTCTTGGCGCTGAACAAGAAAATGACCGGCGACGATCTGCTGCGCTGCTTCATTATCCGCCGCGTCTGCCCTCTGCAAAATTGAGTGCACAAGATGTGCCATATGGACGGGAGCTATGACCCCACTAGAACCAGTATTTTCGGGTTAGACCATGTTGCGGTCGTCCGACGCGTTCGAGCCATTGCTCGGACGAAGATGACGGATGATTATTCCTGGGGTGTCATTGGGGGATCCCGGAAAAAACCATTAAAACAGGTGCTCCTGTCTTGTCTTTCACGCATTTGCCTTCGTACATGCGTTCCCCTGGAAATCATGTGATGACCTGTTTACGCAGTTATTCGAGCGGCAAGCCGAGGAGGACGCAGTCCACGCCAACGGGAATTTCGTGCCGAATATCCCGGTGCCGGATAAGATGCCGAGAAAGGACCCCGACGGCGAGGACCATCTCGCCATTCCTCTGTTCAAGGCTGCAGCTCCGGGTAACCCTTCAACCTCAGAGACAGTTTCCATTTCTTCGGATGATGAGGATGAGATTGACTGCCAAATTCTCGATGTTATTGACGCTCTCCCTCTCAATTGGGCCTCAGCAGTGGTTCCGAAGCCGACCACCGGGACCAAACGTGCCGAGAGCCGGAAGCGCGCGGCTTCCGACACCGAGGCTGCCGACAACCCCGACAACCCCCCCCAAGAGGAGCAAGCCGAATAAACAAACGGCTCCGAAGCCTCGTCGGCAAAGGGGCCCTCCTACTGTGGACTCCGGGTAAATTCTCTTTGCCTTATGCCACATGACTTTGCTTTCTCCATAAATTATTACTGAGATATTTTCTTTCAGGGACGCACTCGACCTCCCGTCACCTGCTATTCCTCCTCCTCCCGGAACTCGGACTCCCAGCCCTGCTCGGGCTTCGCCTTCTCCTCCTCGGCCCTCTACTCGGGGAAGCGAAGCTGCCGCCTCCGGTGCCGCACCGGGATCCGTGGCGACTCCGGATGCTTGCCCGGTGATCGACGAGATCCCGGTACAGGCCACAACGACCTCGGGAGACATTCTTCTTCCCGAAAGTCCGCGCCGGGTGCCCGGGCTTGAGGCGGAGATCTTGAGCCCTCCCCGACAGTCTGCGCCAAGCGGTCCCTCCCGGCAAGCTTCGGACCAGACTGCCCCGGAGACACGGCCCGCAGTCTCCTCCCGGCCAGCTGATCCACCTGCCGGGAAGTCACGCCCCAAGGTTGCTGGGCAGAAAACGATTTCTGCCAAGCCTGCAGCTGCCCCGACATCCTCGGCCCAGGATTTGGTGCTGCGCACGGGTACGTTTTCATCGTTACCACCGCCTCCCTCCGAGATACCTACTGCTGCCTTGCGGATGTTGCGAGCAACCGTTAGCTCCTTTGTGCCTTCAGAGTCCCGGGATATTGCTGCTACCCGCGCGCCCGGCGGCTCCGGCATACGGGTTCTTGACGAATACAACCAGGCTTGGCTTGCCGCCGACGCCTCCGAGACCGCGGGAGACTTGCACGCTGCAGGCCCAAGCCGCAACGCCCAAGCTCTGCACGCTCTCCAGGTGGCCGCGCTGGATGTTACTCGGGTGACCGAGGTAAGCTTGTTCTATTTCTTTCACCAAAAAACATTTGTTCCTTCCACCACCACTAGTCCCCGAGATTGGTGCTTAGTGTTCTAGACTCCACCGAATAGCAGATCACTAGGTTCCAATCTTAGAGAAAATTTCAGGACTCGGACACCGAGTCCCCGAGATCCTCCCGATCGGGTAGCTTGCTTCAAAATTTGCTGCATCACCACTAGTCCCCGAGATTGGTGCTTAGTGCTCTAGATTCCACCGAATAGTAGATCACTAGGCTCCAATCTTAGAGAAAATTTCAGGACTCGGACACCGAGTCCCCGAGATCCTCCCGATCGGGTAGCTTGCTTCAAAATTTGCTGCATCACCACTAGTCCCCGAGATTGGTGCTTAGTGCTCTAGATTCCACCGAATAGTAGATCACTAGGCTCCAATCTTAGAGAAAACTTCAGGACTCGGACACCGAGTCCCCGAGATCCTCCCAACCGGGTAGCCTGCTTCAAAATTTGCTGCATCACCACTAGTCCCCGAGATTGGTGCTTAGTGCTCTAGATTCCACCGAATAGTAGATCACTAGGCTCCAATCTTAGAGAAAACTTCAGGACTCGGACACCGAGTCCCCGAGATCCTCCCAACCGGGTAGCCTGTTATGTGTTAGAGCTCCCGGACTTTCCTGTTTTCCTTACATTTTTTCCCGGCTGACTCCTCCTTCTTTGTCTTGATTTCAGGAGTGCAGCAAGAAACGCTGCAGCATCTTCAACCGAGTTCTTGCTGACCTTGGTCAGTCCAAGAAATCCGAGGGGCGCCTCCGGGAGGAGCGAGATGCCGCGCGCAAGGTCTCGGTAGACCAGAAGGCCGCACTCGCCACCGCGCAAGCCGAGATCGCGCGGCTCAACGGCGAGCTCGGAAAGGTCAAGGCTGCTGCGACCGAGATGAAGACGCGCTTCATCAAGGCGACCAAGAAGCAGAAAGAAACCTTGGACCAGTCCGAGGAGCGCGCGCATATTGCCGAGACCGAGCTGGCTCTCCTCCGGTCACGGTCTGATACTTGGCTCTCCGAGCTCACTGTATTGAACCGGGATCTTAACAGTAAGTGGACCGACATCCCTTTTGTTGCTTTCTTTCTTTGTTGTTGCTTTTCTTATGACCTAGCTGTTTGACAGCTCTTCTTTTTAAAGGGGAATTCGAGCACTCCCGCGATGCTGCCACCCTTGCCGTTGATGCCGCCCGAGAGAAGCGCGCCGGGAAGGGCCCTGTCTCGGACGCCTGGGTCATTGAGGATCACCTCACCGCCCTGAAGGCCCGGATAGTACCTCTTCGGTCTATCGGGACGGAGCTGCTTAGCGATGCGGTCCACGTCCACGGCGCATTGTGGCCGAGTATCCACGCGACGCTCTCGGTTCCCGAGCTCGTGAGCGCACTCCGGTGTGCCGGGAGGCGCCTCCACGCTTGGAAGCGTTCCGGTGCGCGAGCCGGTGCCGACCAGGTCTTGACCCAAGTACTTAGCTGGTACGAAGGTCTTGATCTGGAGGCGATCCAGCGTCTGCGGACGATCTCGCCGTGGCTGAGTGATCCGGCCAAGATCCAGCGGCGACAAGAGGTGGCGCACCGCATCGCTTCGTGGTCGAGCATCCGTGCCTTCACCGCCAGCGTCCTTCCTTCCGACTCGGAATCTGATTACGAGGATGACGAAGAAACCGTTGCGACCGGCGACGCGGATGACGAGGCCCCGGAAGAAGATGACGCTGCCTCCGGTGCCGCGGCCGAGAGCGTGGTTCCCCGGGACGCAACGACTTCGCCGAGACCCGAGGCCACCGAGACCGAGGTGCGTCCCGACGCCCCGAGTAGCGCTGCCGGAATTGAAGCCGAGGCTGCTCCTGCTGCCTCTTCCGAGATTGCTGCTACTGGTGATGCCACCGGGATTGCTGCTCCTGCTGATGCCGCTCCCGAGGTCGCTGCTCCTGATGTCTCGGTCGAGAAACCGACATCTCCTAAAGCTTAGAAATATTTAAGAGTAGGTCTGTTAAATCCCCGGGATGCCGGGTATAATATGTAATATACACTTATACTATTTTCGTTTCGCAGTGAACTATTTTACCGAGTAACTTATGTCAATATATTCTGTTATTGAGTTCCCGAATTGCCTTTCGTGTTTACCGTACTTAGGTAGTTTCTGCTCTTGTCTACCATTTCGGCGTTCGACAGTCGAGTCACAAAACTCCACATACGGCATACACTACTTAGAGCAATCCGATTTCCGACTAACCGAATTCCCGACATAAAAAACAACTAAGCTAGTAAAAAACAGGTATGCCGGATAAGTTCCTGCTCCGAGTCCCCGAGACCATTTTCGTGTTTCCCACCTTTCCTCTCTTTGCTTTTGACTACCATTTCGGCGTGCGTCAGTCGAGTCACAAGATGATTTCACATGACATACATTACTTTGACTTTGAGAATCGAACTCGGAACTTTCCCGGCATACAAATAACATAGAGGACAGTTATCCGGCAGTCCCCGGGTTCCTTCCCGAGATGCCGGTAAAAAACAGCAAATGAATTTGACAAAAATGAGAACAAAACATGCATATAACCAGGCAGTCCCCGGGTTCCTCCCGGGGTGCCTTACTTTCATTAATACTGAAAATTGAGATACAACATACACTGAGCTCTTTACGTGTAAAAGGGGCGAAGTAGAGCTACATTCCATGGACGCTTGGTTTCCTCACCGGATTTGTCCATTACACCATTCCTAGCCTCCTGTGCATCTACAAGATAATAAGAATCATTGTGCAATGCCCTACTTATCACAAAAGGCCCCTCCCATGGAGGTGACAATTTATGCATTCCGGCCGTGCGTTGGATGAGCCTCAGCACCAGATCCCCTTCTCGGAACACCCTCGGGTGCACTTTCCGGCTATGATAACGACGGAGATTCTGTTGATAAATTGCTGATCGAGATAGTGCCAATTCTCTTGCCTCTTCGAGTAAATCTACATCATCTTCTCGGGCCTCCTTTGCCTCCGTCTCGGTGAACATTGTCACTCTCGGGGAATCATACTGTATGTCAGTCGGGAGTACTGCCTCAGCACCGTATACCATGAAGAATGGCGTGTACCCGGTAGATCTATTCGGTGTAGTCCGTAGACCCCATAACACCGCCGGTAACTCCTCTATCCAGCATCCCGGAGTTCTCAACAATGGTTCGATCAAACGAGCTTTGATGCCTGCTAAGACTAAGGCATTTGCTCTTTCGACTTGCCCATTTGCTTCCGGGTGTGCAATTGATGCTACATCCAGCCGGATTCCCTTCTCAGCACAAAATCGAGCGAATTCCCCCACAGCAAAGTTGGTGCCATTATCCGTGATAATGCTGTGTGGGTATCCGTATCTCAAGATGATGTCTTTCAGGAATTGCACAGCGGTGTGTCCATCGCACTTCCGGATTGGCTTGACCTCTATCCACTTGGTGAACTTGTCCACCATCACCAGTATATGTGTCATATTGCCTCGTGCCGGCTTGAACTGACCGACCATATCCAAACACCAAACTGCGAATGGCCAAGTGATGGGGATTGTTTTCAGTGCTGACGCCGGCATGTGTATCCGGTGAGCAAATCTCTGGCATCCTCCACACTTCCGGACAATATCTTCTGCTTGCTGCAGCGCAGTGGGCCAGTAGAACCCATGCCGGAACACCTTTGCCACCAGGGCCCGGGATGATGCATGATGTCCACATTCCCCCTGATGTATTTCCAGTAGCATCTCTTGTCCTTCTGCCGGTTCTACACACCTCTGGAGTACCTCAGTAACACTCCTTTTGTATAGCTCTTGATTGATGACGGTGTATGCTTTTGACCTTCGCATTATCTGCCGGGCTTCCACTTCATTTTCCGGGAGGGTTCCTTCCAAGATATAAGCCATAATGGGATGTGCCCATTCCGGGACAGGTCTAACCGGGAATATGGGAGCGTCTTCGTCCATTGGCTCTGCCGACATCACCTCTATCATCATCTTTCTTTGCCTCGCTGAGCACTGCGATGCAGTCCCCGGGTTCGATGTTATGCTCCCGACCTCCACTTCCATGGGTACGGCATCTGAACCAGGCTCCTTGGGGATGAAGATAGAATCCGACTCGGGTGATGGTTGAATAGATGGCTTCCTCAAATGCTCCAGGGCTATCCCGGGTGGGATGGCATCCCGAGATGACCCTAGCTTGGACAAGACATCCGCTGCCTCGTTTTCTCCTCTGGGTATATGCTTGAACTCACATCCTTCAAAAAATCCGGATATTTTCTGTACATGAAACCTGTATAAGGCCATGTTTGCATCGAGGGCATCCCAATTCCCCGACACCTGTTGCACCACGAGGTCGGAGTCACCGAAACACTCTATCCGGCGGATGCCGATTTCCTTGGCGACGTTCAGTCCATGAACCAAAGCCTCATATTCTGCGACATTGTTGGATGCCCGAAAATGAATTTGCAGCACATACTTCAGTACATCTTGTTTTGGGGAAGTGAGGACCACTTCGGCACCCAATCCGATCTTAGCCTTTGAGCCATCGAAATACATCCTCCAGAAATTGTAATCCGGGATCGGAGGTTCATACTGCATCTCGGCCCAGTCCACCAAAAAGTCCGGCAGCGCCTGCGACTTGACGGCATCTCGTCTCTCATACGCCGGAGCGTATGGAGACAACTGGATGGCCCATTTGGCTACCCGGCCGCTAGCGTCCTTGCAACCGATGATCTCGGCCAGAGGAGCTTCGCATACCACTGTGACCGGGTGTTCCTGAAAGTAGTGCTTGAGCTTGGTCACTGCCATGTACACCCCATACGCCATTTTCTGGTAGTGCGGGTAGTTCTGCTTGGATTCCGAGATCACCTCACTGAGGTAATACACCGGCCTCTGTATCAGCTTGCCCCCTTCTTCCCTTTCTACTACCATTGCCACACTGACTACTCGGTTGGTTGCGGCAATATACAACAGCATAGGTTCCTTGGGTAATGGGGATGCCAATACTGGTGCTGTTGAGAGCATTCTCTTCAAATCGTTGAACGCCGCGTCAGCCTGCGGGGTCCAAACAAATGTCTTGCTCTTCTTCATCAGTTGATACAGGGGCAAGGCTTTCTCTCCCAGTCGACTCACAAACCGACTGAGGGATGCAAGACACCCGGTAAACTTCTGCACATCCTTGAGACGCACGGGCAATTTCATGCTCTCGATAGCACGAATTTCACCCGGGTTGACCTCGATTCCCCGGCTTGAGATGAGGAAACCGAGTACCTTCCCTGCCGGAACACCAAATGTGCACTTATCCGGGTTCAACCTCATCCGGAATCTTCTTAAGTTCTTAAATGTTTCCCTCAGATCATCTATTAGTGAGGCTTTTTCTTTTGTTTTTATGACTATGTCATCGACATAGACGTCGGCATTTCGGCCTCTTTGGTCATGCAAACATTTCTGCATGCACCTCTGGTATGTAGCACCAGCATTCCTCAAACCGAAAGTCATGACACGATAGCAATAAGCCCCATAAGGGGTAATAAAAGCAGTTTTCAATTGATCATTCGGGTTCAAAGGTATCTGGTGAAAACCAGAATAAGCATCTAAAAAGGTCAAAAGTTCACTCCCGGCAGTGGAGTCTATCACTTGATCTATCCGGGGCAGAGGAAAGGGGTCCTTCGGGCATGCTTTGTTGAGATTGGTGAAGTCGATGCACATGCGCCACACCTTAAGCAGGAGGGGATCATCCTTCTTCTTATCTACCAGGACCGGATTCGATATCCAATCCAGGTGCAGCACCTCCATTATGAATCCGGCGGCCAGCAGGATAGCTAGATGCTCCATGACCGCGGCTCTTCTTTCATCCGAGAGGCGCCTAGTTGGCTGCTTCACCGGCTTCGCATCTGGTCTAACAAACAGAGAGTGCTCAGCCAACTCCCTCGGGACGCCTTGCAGGTCGTCACTCGACCATGCAAAAGCATCCCGATTCTCACGGAGGAAGTCGACGAGCTCGCCTTCCTATTTGCTGTCCAGGTTGCTGCCAATGATAACTTGGCGCTCCGGGTTGCTGGGGTCCACACACACCTTCTTGGTCTCCTTGGGGGGCTGAAATGATGCCCCCTGCTCCGGGTTCATCATTCCGGGCATCCCGAGTTGGGAGGTCTTGGCCATGGCCACCACCTGCTGAATTCTCTTCTTCTCTTCTGCGATTACCAGGGATTCCGCCAAGCACGACCCCGCCGAGGCACATTCCATGGAGCGCTTTTGGTCTCCCGAGATGGTAATTACGCCGTTAGGTCCCGGCATCTTCATCTTTAGGTAGCCCACGTGAGTCGAGATCATGAACTTGGCGAGGGCCGGTCTGCCGATCAGTGCGTGATACGGGCTTTCGAGGTCCACGACCTCGAACTCCAAGCTCTCGGTTCGGCAGTTCTCCCGAGTTCCGAATAGCACCTGAACCCAGATCTTTCCCATGGGTGAGCAAGAGACTCCGGGCACAATGCCGTGGAAGGTTGTCTCGGTAGGCAGCAGGGTGTTCATCGATACTCCCAGCTTCAGCATCGTGTCTTTGTACATGATGTTAATGGCACTGCCATTGTCGATCAGAACCCGGCTGAAGCGGACGTTGAGGTTGGGTCCGACAAAAGTTGGGTCCACCACCAAGGCAAACGCCCCCGGCTTAGGCATAACCCGGGGGTGATCCTTCCGGCTCCACGTGATCTCCATCTCGGACCAGTGCAAGAACTTGGGCACCGCCGGGATCACAGCATTCACCTCCAGGGCACGTTGCCGCACACTCTTTCGGTCAGTGGGTTCGGTCACGAAGACCACATAGCTCTGATGTGCCTCCCGGTAGTTACTCTGCTGCTGTCCGCCTTGGTTACCGTTGTCATTCCGGGTGTGCACCACATTCACCGGGCGAGGTGGGGGTCCTCTCGGAGGAGGGGGTCTCGGTATATTGGGCCGAGATGCCGGAGCACTCTGCCGAACAACTCCCGAGCTGCCTTCCTGCAACGTGCGCTGATACCAACTGCACTGCCGAGTAGAGTGGTTTGCGGGCTTGTTGGCCTCCAAAGTATGGTAGCAGCATGGCTTGTTCAGCATTTCCTCATATGTCAGGGGCTCCTTTGTTCCACCCATGTCTTTTGCACCTCCTGACTCTGACCCCAAGTTGGGCCACTTGTCTTTTGACGCTGGCTGTTGCCGGCATCCTCCTGCTCCCGGGTCACTGCTGCGACGTGTTGTGCAGCATGGTGATACTCGGGCTGATTCCTCTTGTGGCCGAACTCCTGGCGATCATGGCTCCTGCTCGGTCCTGAACGCTGAGGTCCCGCATTCCTCCTGTTGGAGTCACCGACATCCACCAGGGGTTGCATGGGATCTCCAAGCATGTAGGTATCGGCGATGCGCATGGTCTCTGCCAAGGTCGTTGGCATCTTTCTTTGCAGCTTCTGCCACAGCATAGAGCCATGCTGGCATCCTTGTGCAAACCAGGAGATGGCCTGTGCCTCTACCACTCCTTCGCAGGAGTTGCGAATATTGCTCCACCGGGTAAGGTACTCCCGGTCGGTCTCGTTGCTCCTTTGCCTACAGATGGCGAGCTGCTGAGGCCTGTTGGGTCTTTTGTACATGCTGGTGAAGTTGCTGATGAATGCCTCCTCGAAATCTAACCAGCAGTCTATGCTGCCAGCGCTCAGGTTGTTCAACCAGATCCGGGCTGGTCCTTCCATCATCTGCGGTACATAACGTACCGCCCATCGTCTGTTTCCACCGGCTATGCTTACTGCAGTTACATAGTCGGTTAGCCAGTCCTCCGGCTTCTTGCTGCCGTCATAGGTCTTGGCACCCCTGTTGAGCTGAAAGTTCCGAACAGGTGGTTCCCGCATAATCCGAGGTCCGAAGCAGGCAGGTCCCGGAGGTCCTTGCTCTTCCACCAACTCGGATTGGTGAATCCGGTCAAGCCGGAATCTGGCATCGGCCGGGTTCAGCTGCCTGGTTCCTATCCGAGATCCCAAAGGGTTCTCGTCTGGCTGATACCCAAGCTGCTGCAGCCTCGAGTTGCCATCGTTGAGCCTATCTTGCGCAGGGATCACGGCCTGCTGGGGAACGGAGGCGACCTCCCTCTGTGGGTTTCCCTGAACATGAGGAGGGTTCCGGGGTGTATTACCACGGCCAACCGGGTTATTGTTTCCTACACCCAGGTTACCATCCCCACGGGTACTTCCCGCCTGCCCCGAGTTACGCTGTCCGGCTTGCCCGGCTTGCTGGATACCGGCGAAGGCCGGGTCATAGGTCTGTAGCTGCTTGTTCTTCCCGGAACCTCGACTCTGGCTCCGGCTCTTGCTTCTGCTCGGATGGGGGGAAGAGGCCTCCCCGTCCGATTTCTGGCTATTGGGTCTGGCTGAGTGCACTTGGGACCCTGCCCCGGGGTTCTTCTTTTTGAAGGCCTGATTCTGATGGTTGGCCTCGATCACCAACTCGTTTACCCGCTCCTGCTGCTTATGCAGGGCCTCACCGGATAACCCCACCAACTCGGCCATGGCGGCTTCGGCGGCCCTAAGGGTTTTTGCCGGGGAACTGTACACCGGCTTCCCCGTGGAAATCCGGCTTCCGGTGTGACTGGTTGTTGCCCCACCGGCCAGCTCCTCATTCACCATTCTTCCTTTCTTGCGCAGATCCGCGATGCGCTTGTCCCGGGAGTCTACCTTAAGGAATCCGTGAGCTGCATTGTACTCCCGGAGGCTAGCATTGAGCTCGCGACGGATCTCGGCGATCTCCTGCGCTTCAGCGAGTAGCAACCTCCGCTGCTCTTCCAACTCAGCCGAGGTGGCCTGGGTATCCGCTTCAGCGGCCACAGGTACAGTCAACTTGGCCACCAGTCCCGAGAGGGGATCCGGGCGACGCCGCGGCTGGGACGGTTGTGGATCGCCATCTCGGGCCGCAGGTCTTTCCTGCGGGGGTTTAGCCAAACGGGGATGACCGCTCCCGGCATCGCCGTCAGCGTCCTGGTATTCCTCCTCGGTTGCCCCGACCATCATCACCGCGACGGAACTCGGGGGACGACCAACACGCAGGCCCCGAGCAGCGCATATCATGGGCGGGTCCTCAGCTTCCAGAACCATGTCCGGGTAGCTACAGACAACCTCGGTGGCCACGTAGGTGGTGAAACCACCAAAGTCAATGAGACATCCGTTCACCGGAAAAGATCTGTTCCGGAAGCATCATGCGTTGTCGCAGACGAAGTTCATCTCCCCCAGCCTTACGACCAGGCCAGAGAGAACCCGAACCTCGAAGTGAGCCGGGGAGCCCGTCCGGATGTGTACACCAGCCAACGCCTCTGTCAGCCCCACGGTGGGCGCCAACTGTCGTGGTGGTGTCACGGCAGATGCCATAGGATGGCTAATGTGTGGGCCGATGGACGTTGGTGGATCCGGGGAGGGATAGCAAGCTGACTAGCCCACGCGAGGAGGATCCCGGTATGACCGAGATCTCCTAGGAACAAGAAACAAGACCAAAGTGCAAAGGGGAAGATCTAACAAATACGAACAAATGCACGAAGGCAAACAACACACACACGATATACCCAGGTTCAGGGCCCTCGTGAGGAGGTAACACCCCTACTCCTTCCTTTCCTCTCTATATACTTGCGGTACAAGAGCTACAACTTGCTACTAGATCTCTCAAAGGGAGGAGTACAAAGAACTAGATGAACTCAAGGTGAGAAGAAGTGAATGCTCTAAGAGTAAATGCGACTATAGCTTTGGCTCCCAAGTTGGTCTCTGCCTCTCAGGAGCAGTTATGGCGCCTTTTATAGAGTTCTGGCCAGGAGGGCCGGAAACCCTAAATCGGCTTGGCCCCACCGGACAGGCCTAGCCGGCATGCCGTCACCGGCTAGGGCGACCTAGTCGCCGTGCTATCCGGCATAGCCCCTGCGTCATCATCTTGATAAGGACAGCAGGCGCCGTCCTGCATCATCATTGTCCCCCTGTCATAGACAAGACATGTCTTTGCCCATCCCGGATAGCCTTTTCCGGATTGCCGGGCTAGGCATGTCAGGTCTTGTCGTACCACGATCGTACTGGCTGACGCGCTCCCGTGTCAGGCGGGAGGTGACCATGCTTCTGTGCCAGGCGGGAGGTGACCATGCTTCCGTGTCATGAGGAATGGTACCCCCCCCCCGCGACATACGGGAAAGCCTGCTATAGACCGTTGACGGCCTACCGAGAGCCCTCTCGCCGGCTACCTCCTCGCTTGCCACTGTGAGCCTCTTCTGCATAAGATCAAGACCGAGACATATATTCCTGTTAGTACTTACCCGGACTACCTATCCGGTAAAGCCGAGTACTCCTCCCTCCGGGAGTTTCCTCGGAGCCCGAGATCCGGGATCCTTTTCGGAGGGGTCCGAGCTCGTCTCAGGATGAGTATCTCTAGGCCTAGCCTCCCGAAGATGTCTTAGCCTATTAGCAAAGACATCTTCGAGAAGCTAGTTCTTAGAGGATCCACCCACTTATGCCTGTGTTGTGATTGTGAAGGTCGGGTGTGTCTATTTATAGCTGCCAGAGCTGACCCTTGCGGCTGCCAGGGGGCACTTTGCCCTCTACTTGTGCTCAAGGGTCAAGTTGCCCTTTCCGCACACCCGGAGGTGTCCCTTGCTCTCGCCAAAGGTCAAGTACTGTTGGCACCTTACAGAGTTATACCGGGATCTGCCCCTACCCGGGGGGCAGCCCCCCGACAGATGTCCCTATCAATACCTATGGTTACTAGCCTAGGGTAAGAGTTTATGAGGTAGAGAACGCGTGGTGTTGGTAGATTCGTCGGCTGACGAGCGGGAATTACCCAGGTTCGGGGCCCTCGAGTGAGGTAAAACCCTTACTCCTGCTTGTCTGTTATTGATTGTGTATATGCGGTGAGTACAGGGGTCTATCAAGATGTCAATCTTGCTAGGGTTTTGTGATTCTGATTGGACGTGCCCTTAGTCGATCACCCTCCTGTCCTTTATATAGGGGTACAGGTCTCGGGTCGTAACCGACTAGGACTACATATATGGAAAGTATTACTGACTATGCTATCTAGAGTAAGAGATCTTCTACTTGGGCCTCGCTTGATGGGCTTCCTCAGCCGATTGACAATTGGGCTTTAGTCAATACGTGCACCAGGTACCCACACGAAGGGGTACTGTTTGGTATAACCTTGTCATTAGCCCCCGAGTGCTTGGCTAATTCATAGAATCAGTCATGGACTCACTACATAGTGCACGTCTTATGCTTTTGACATGATATTTCTGTCTTTTGGACTTTATGGATTTTGACGAAGGATTTCGACTGAGTAGGCCTGGATTTATTCGATGAGTCCAAACCAGTTAACTGCACTTGGGCAAAACCTTACTAGCTTTCAGTCAGGCTTCGAGTCCTTGGGATCGACCCTGGAACATACTGGACAGACACACCTCAGGCCAGTCGATGGTCTGAATGTAATTGTTCTGCAGTTTTAATTTGCTAGCCAGCGCGTCCGCCAGGATTTTCAACATATCTGTTGACACGGAAAGTTCTAGGACTAAACACTGCTGGAGTGATCCTCGGCCCTTTCGACTAATCGATGGGTCTTACCTTTGTATTTCTTGTATACAGGATCCGAGGTACACTATCGACTGATTTTCACTCGTGAATTTTTATGCCTTGAGTGTCCTTTGATTCTATCGGGTGCACGACAGTGCTCCCGATGGGATTAGCCCCCGAGATTGTGCTTTACTGCTTGTAGTAGAGGATAATCTCAATTTTTTGTTTTGTCAGTCAAACATTTTCTACCTTCTCCCGATGGGAGTTTCTCACTCGAATAGTTTTTACTTTTAGACTTTGCAACTGCGTTTTGTGAGGCGCCTTTCCTGTTTGTACATCACGATAGGACGCCTTTTGTGTTTGTTCATCTGAAATGACGTCATGTGTGACGCCTTTGGCGTGCGAGAAGCACTCTGACGTGACATGACATAGTGGGTCCCATTCTTTGACTGTTGTGGACGCAGGTTCAGTTCTGATTTGACTTGACGTGGCGAGATTTTCGCAGACGTGATGATGTCCTCCTCGTTTTGCATGCGTATTGGACGACGTGGCCTGCGACGATCACTCTCCGATTACGCCACGTGTCCCCGTGTTTTTTCTTTGAACGGCTATGATGAAGTTCTGGTTATGCCATAAGTATAGGTTTCTCCGTTTATTTTTGTTTTACCCTGCCATTTGTCTCTGCGCTCCTCTGCTTCGTCTTCCTCCTCGCCGCCACTCTGTTTTTGCGCTGTCAAACCGTCTTCTTCCCGCGATCAACACTCACCATGGCTCCTAAAAAGAGTTCTTCCGCCGCCACCACTGCTACCACCGGCCAGAAAAGGAAGAAGGCGGGTGGCGCCACCGTTCCTCCCGTGCTGCAGAAGGCGTCTGGCGGTTGGACTTCATCGACCGTGTCGGAGAAGAAGCTAACGCTCCTCCGCAATGAGGGCCTTCTCCCTCCTGCCACGGTGCTCGCCGTCCGTGCTCCGGGTAAGGAGAACTCCCCCGCTCCACTTCTTGTTGAGCAGGTTTGCTTTGCGGAGTTTCTCCCCCGCGGTATTGGTTTTCCGCCGCACGATTTTGGGCGCGGCCTTCTTTTTTCCTACGAAATCCAGATTCATGATCTTGTTCCCAATGGTGTTCTCCACATTGCCTGCTTCATGGTAATGTGCGAGTGCTTCTTGGGTGTTTCCCCTTCCTGGCCTCTCTGGAAGTCTATTTTCCAGGTGCGCCATATGGCCCGCAACAATCGGGTGAACCCAGTCGGAGGGGTTGGCTTCCAGGTCAAGAGTGGCTGCAAGTACTTCGCTTTGAAGGCAGTCGACTCCGCTCAAGGATGGAGGTCCAGGTGGTTCTACGTCCCTGTGGGTCAGGATGTTAAGCCTGCCTTTTCGACTGGAGATGCTCCCGAGAAGACGAAGGCTTGGGATCATGCTCTTACCCCAATCGAAGAGCGCGAGGCTGCCCCGCTACTGGAGAAGGTCGACAAGTTGCTGAACACAGGTGTCACTGGTGTTCAGCTGATCTATACCTTTTTGAAGCGTCAGGTGTGTCCCCTTCAACAGCGTGCGCACCCGATGTGGGCGTATGAGGGGGCACACGACGCTACTCGAATTAGCAATGTGGAGTTGTCCGCGAACGAGTTTGATACACTCGTGAAGTCGGTGACCAGCTACACAGCTAAGGCCACCGTCAACTATGAGTTTTCCACAGATCCTTTCATTTTAGAGAATCCCCTTCCTGAGGTTAGTTCCTTTTTGCTTCTACTTTTGCATTCATTGCTTTTGTCGTGTGGATATCTGCTTCTACTCTGACCTTTCATCTTTTTGTCTCGTGTAGGGGCACTGGACCAAATCTTCACTTCCTCCCCTTCCTGAAGCCGGGCCTGTCGAGGAGTCAACTATGCTGAAGGAAAGTGAGAAGTCCGTCCACTCCATTCCTGAAGCTGAAACCTCCTCTTCGGAGAAGTCTAGAGAAAATGGAGGGGGTGTAGGGCAAGCCGAGGTTGCAAAGACTACAGAGCCCGCTCTCAAGCGGCACTGTTCAATGCGCACAGGTGAAGATGAGGAGATGGCGGACTCCGGTGTCTCTTCACATGTGCGAGTTGTGTCGCCTCTGGCTCAGCGCTCGCCACCACTTTCCACTTGCCACTCTAGTTTTGGCGGTCCTCGGTTTGATGGCGACTTGTCTTTTAATGAGGACGAGCAAAGGTATCTTTCCTTGTCCTCCGAACGCGTATATATGTCTTGTCTGTTTGTTGTTTTTGTTTCTGACCATTCCTCTATTGCCTCTTGGGTATTCTAGCGATGACGGGGCCGCCAGCCCTTTGGCTTCCCGTGCGGCGACTGTCACTTCCTCTCCTGCTGCGGAAGTCATAGCCACCCCTTCGCCTCCATCTGTTCCTGCGACTATCTCCATGGCTCCTCCCGTGGTTGCCTCGACTGCTGCGCCGTTATCTTCCTCCCTGCCTTCCTGGTTGAATCATGTAAGGTTTTATCCTTTTGTTACTGAAGTATTTATGCTTTTGACATTTGTGTAAAATGTATATATTGTGTTTGCAGCCGGCCGTGAGTGGTCTTGCTTCTTTTGGCGAGGCCTTTGCAGTCGGAGGATGTCGGCCCAGTGGGGACTGGGGTATGAAGAGCCCACTCCCCCCAGGCCTCGCACGCTGGCTAATCAGACAAAACGACTAAGGACCAGGCCTCGCCGCCTGGCGGGACCCTCGAGAGGCAATTCCCCTCGAGGGTTTGAAGAGGAAACGAGGGCCTCAAGGGGTCCCTCGCGTAAGGAGACCCTCCCGAGGTGCCAGCGCGCCTGGAGGGAAGTCAATAGGAATCCCTCCCCAGGCCTCCCCAGGCCTGTTGGGAAACGTCGCGGCCAAGGAAGTACGGCGGGGCGCACATGGCCTCTGCCACGCCCACGTGGTAACGCAAGCATCCCCGTTGCCGTTTTGGTGATAAAGGAGTCAATAAAGTTGTGCCGCCTGCTGCAGAACTTCCAGGACCTTCCAGTCTGGTGATAAAGCGGGTGGATAGCGCAACCCTCCAAAGAGAACGTCATCGCGGGCTCCACCTCAGAGACTGCCTCCCTGCGGGCGGTACTGCGTGGTTGGCCTGCAGTCGGCCACCGCGCCCACCTTTATCAGTGATGAACTGCGCCCATGCACGAAGGAACAACGGTGGACTCCTGGACCTCCATGCCACTGCCGTGTGGGAGCCACCTTGGACGCCATGAAGAAGGAGAGCGCCGGAGGCCCCTATAAAAGGGGCAAGACCTCCATCGTAGGGGAGGTCGACCAATTGCTTGCGAAAAGCTTGTAGAACACTAGCCATACCAAGTAGGATAGCCTCTGGCTGGAGGAGGAAGAAGATCATCGCTTCCCTCCCTAGGCAAGAACTGCCTCAAGGGGGCCCTCGGCAACACTCTTTTGTACTGTAACCACCATAATCCAACACAGACAAGCAGAAGTAGCGGTCTTACCTCCTCACGAGGACCGTGAACCTAGGTACGGGCCGGTGTCTATCTCAGTCGTGGGTGTTTCGTCTTCTGGGCCGGCGAGCAACGTCGCCGTGTCACTCGAGGGACTTGACCTCCGCGTTCAATCCCCTTCACGAACTACACTTCAGGAAGTGACTGCCCCCGATTCTAGGGAGTCATAACCCGACATTAGGCGCGCCAGGTAGGGGATTGAGGCGCGTCAACGACCTTCGAGCCGCCTCCGCGCCATGGCGAACACCCGCGCCGCGCGCGTCAGCCGACGCGCGCTTGGAGGAGCTCGCATCCCGCAAGGCATCACGGCCCCTCGCGCGCGGCGGGGCTGACCCCGCCGTGAAGAGCGCGCCCCCTCGTGCCCTTATGCGGAGGAGCCCGAACACAACCCCGAGCACCAGGAGGATGCGCAGTCCTCACACCCGACGCGGCGCCCGAGCGGCTCCGGCCCGGGCAGGACGGACCCCGCGCCTCACACCGCGCTGCTCATGGCGCAGGAACTCCTCCGCTTCCAGCCCACCGCTGAGGCCCACGAGCAGTGGCTGCAGCGCCTCAACCACCTCGTCGGCATCGCCACGACGCGCCCTGCTCCGTCGCAGTCCAACATGCATCCCTCTCTCGCGGGCATGGTTGCGACAGACACGCATCTGCCCCTGCCAGGGCCTACACCGGCTGCGACGCAAAGGGCTGCCTCGCACGCATCCTCTCCGCATGATTGCTTGATCGTGCAGCACACGGCGCCCGACGCTCGCGTGGGGATGGAGCTCCAGCGCAACCGCCTGTTCAGGATCATAGAAGAGATCGGCCAGGCGGGCCAGCAGAACCGCAGCGCACCACAGCACGGAGTCGCCACGTACGCCACTGGCTGCATGTCGTTCATCCGCTCCCTGCGTCGCGCGGTCTGGCCCCCGAAGTTCAGGCCGGCTCTCCCTAAGGGCTACGACGGCTCCAACAACCCCATCGAGTTCCTGCAGCTCTACACCACCTCCATCCAAGCTGCAGGAGGAGACGACAAGGTCATGGCCAACTGGTTCTCCCACGTGCTTTGCGATTCTGCGCTGTCGTGGCTCCTGAACCTCCCCGAGGACTCCGTGAACTCTTGGGAGGAGCTCTGCAAGCAGTTCGTCTCCAACTTCAAGGGGACGTACGAGCGCACCCTCACCCACAACGACCTGCGCGCTGTGGTGCAGAAGAAAGATGAGACACTCCACAAGTACATCCAGCGCTTCAGCCAAGTGCGCAACAAGATCCCGAACATCCCTGACACCCAAGTCATCGCCGCCTTCCGCGAGGGCGTCACAAACAGCAGGATGCTCGAGAAGCTGGGCATCCACGACAAGCTCACTTATGTGGTGAACCTGTTTGACCTGGCGGACAAGTGCGCCAAGGCTGAAGAGGGACTCCTCTTCGCCAAGATGTCATCGAGAGGGGACGAGCACGCTGAGGGGTCCAGGAGCCAGAAGAAGAAAGAGGAACCCAAACGCAAGGCCACCGTGGTTCTCGCGGCAGAGCCTGACGCGAAGGGCACCCGCAGGGACTCCCCTGAGCCTGGAGAGAGGAAAGATGACCACCGCCCATTCTGCATCTGCCACAATAGGCGCGGTCACTCTACCTAGTCCTGCTTCGACCTCAAGAGGTTGAGCAAGGAGCGCGAGCAAGCGGAAGGCAGCGGCGGCCACAGGCGAGGCCGTGGCTACCGCGGGAGCGGACGCAAGAGCGGCTACCAGAAGCCATCTCGCAATCAGGCCAATGCCGCGGAAAAGAATGGCAATCTCCCTGACGAGGAAGATGGTGGCTACCAAGCCCCACGAGGCGCCATTGCCTGCATCCTTGGTGGGGCGATGGCGCCAAAGTCGAACAATCAGTTCAAGCAGTTCGCCCACAAGCTCAACGCCGCCCTCCGAAGCACTGAGACCTCCAGGCCCCTCAAGTGGTCGCAGTACACCATCGCCTTTGACGCTCAGGACCACCCCAAGTCCACCAAGACTGTTGGGACCCTCCCGCTGGTCTGCAGCCCCACCATCGACAATGTTGCTGTTTCCAAGACTCTCATCGATGGTGGAGCAGGCTTGAATGTCATCTCCACAGATACGTTCGAAGCGCTTCAAGTGCCCTACGAGCGGCTCATGCCCTCTAGGCCCTTCACGGGAGTCACCAGCGGCTCGATCGAGCCTCTGGGCCAGGTCAGGCTTGCCGTCACCTTCAGAAGCGAGGAAAATTACCGCACCGAGCACATCGACTTCGATGTCGCGCACATCGGCCTGCCGTACAATGCGATCCTCGGCTACCCCGTGCTCGCGAAATTCATGGCCGTCACGCATCATGCCTACCAAATGGTCAAGATCCCCGGCAGCGCTGGCACAATCACCATCCGTGGACATGTCCTAGATGCTACGCGCGCTGTCGAGACGGCCTACAAGGCCGCCGCCATGGCATTCCCCGCAGACGAGGACATGGAGCCTCTCGAGAGATCCCAGGAAGCAGCCGCTACAAAGAAAATCTCTCTAAGCTCCAGCAGCTCGGGCGCTGAAGGCTCGGGGGCTAGCGTCACCATTGGTGCCGCGCTGCCTCCCAAATAGGAAAGCGCTCTCGTCGCCTTCCTCCGGGCAAACTCTGACATGTTTGCATGGACACCATCAGATATGGCTGGTGTACCGAGGGAGGTGATCGAGCACCACTTAGCCGTGTGCCCAAACGCGCGCCCCGTCAAGCAAAAAGCAAGAAAACAAACCCCCGAGAAGCAAGCATTCATCGTCAAAGAGGTCGAGAAGCTCAAAGCAGCAAAGATCGTCCGTGAAGTCGCGCACCCCACTTGGCTATCCAACGGCGTGGTAGTCCCAAAACCCACCGGAGGAGGCCGCCTCTGCATCGACTACACTGATGTAAACAAGGCCTGCCCCAAGGACCTTTACCCCATGCCAAGAATCGACCAGATCGTGGACTCCACGGCAGGCTGCGACCTCCTCTGTTTCCTCGATGCTTTCTCTGGTTATCATCAGATAAAAATGGCTAAGGAGGATGAGGGGAAGACGGCTTTCCTCACCCCTTGCGGTGTGTATTGAAATGTCTGCATGCCCTTCGGCCTAAAAAACGCCGGAGCCACTTTCCAGAGGCTAATGAGGATAGCACTTGGCGAGCAAATGGGGAGAAACGCTGAGGCATACGTCGACGACATCGTCGTAAAATCCCCAGAGGGAAACACTCTCCTCGGGGACCTTGAAGAGACTTTCGCCAACCTGCGCAAGGTGAACATCAAGCTCAACCCCGCCAAGTGCGTCTTCGGAGTGCCTTCAGGCAAACTGCTTCGTTTCCTCGTGTCCCATTGGGGCATAGAGGCGAACCCTGACAAAATTAAGGCTATAGAGGGCATGCAACCTCCACGCAGGCTCAAGGACATGCAACGCCTAGCAGGCTGCATGGCCAGCTTGCGTAGATTCATCTACAAATTCGGCGAAAGAGCCCTGCCATTCTTCAAGATCATGAAAAGAACGGGCACTTTCAAGTGGACCCTTGAAGCGGAAAAAGCGTTTGAGGACTTGAAGAAGTACGTGGCCAACCCACCAGTAATGGTCGCCCCAAGGTCAGGCGAGCACCTGAAGCTATACCTATCAGCCACCCCACAGACATGCAGTGTCGTCCTTGTGGAAGAAAGGGAAGAGCCAGTACTCCACAAGAAGAGTGCAACCACTCCAAAGTCAAAGCCTCCTGATTAGGAGCTCGACGAAAGGGCAGCCCTCATAAAACGACCGCCAGGCCCAAAGTCGCAAGGGAAGCCCACCCCAAGTCAATCGCTGCAAGAAGATCCCGCCAGGGAGCCTGAGAAGTCACAAGAGGCCAACCCCCTCGATGGACATGACAAGCCCCCTGAGGCCAACCCCCTCGAGGCCCATGATAATACACCTGAGGCCAACCCCCTTGAGAGCCTAGCTGAGCCCCTTCAGGCAAAAGACGCCAAGTCTACACAGACTACCCTTGTTGAGCATCCAGTCTATTTCGTCAGCACAGTATTGCGTGATGCTCGTGAGCGGTATACAATGCAGCAGAAGCTTCTCCTCGCACTCTTCATCGCCTCAAGAAAGCTGCGACACTACTTCCAAGGACACCCCATAACGGTGGTCACCTCTTTTCCCTTGGAGCAAATCCTGCGCAACCCAAATGCCACAGATCGTGTCGCAGGGTGGAATATAGAGCTACAGCCATTCAATTTGCGCTTCGATACCACAAGGGTAATCAAAGGAAGAGCGCTGGCAGACTTCGTCGCCGAATAGACTGACCCAACCCCTGAAGATCCTTTAGGAGATGAACAAGAGTCCCTTGGAGACACAATGCCCAGCCATTGGACCATGAAGTTTGACAGAGCTTTCGCTTGTCGCCATGGTGGGGCTGGCGTGGTCCTGATCTCACCAAAAGGAGACAAGCTGTATTACGCAGTCCAGTTGTGCTTCGGAATCGACATGATCTCCAATAATATTGCCGAGTACGAAGGCCTGCTTGTTGGCCTACGTGCCGCAATCGCCCTAGGCATCAAGCATCTACTCATCAAGGGCGACTCCCAGCTGCTCGTTAACTTCTCTAACAAAATCTACAGGCCTAAGGACGACCACATGGCCGCATACCTTGAAGAGGTCCGTAGGCTTGAGAAGCACTTCAGGGGAATGGAGCTCATGCACATCCCAAGAAAGGAGAACCAAGAGGCTGATGACATCGCTAAGCGCGCATCAAAGAGGCAAGCTCAGCCGCCAGGCGTCTTTGAAGAAAGGCTCGTCAAGGCATCCATAAAACAGCCTCAAGAGGCCATGCCCGCAAGCACAGATGAAGCGCTCCCGCCACCACCTGTAAACGGGGCTCCAGATTGTGGGCCCCCTACAGGGGAGCGTCTGTTGCTCACAGCGGTGCATCAAGAAGCAGGATGCAAGATGTTGAAGCGGAGCGAATCGCCCGCCAAGCAAAATCTTACCAAATCCTCGAAGGGAATCTCTACCGCAAGCGCCAAAACGGCACCGCGCTCAAATGCGTTCCTCCTGAAGAAGGCAAATTGCTGATCAAGGACATCCACAACGGGGAATGCGTCCACCATTCATGCGCCCGCATCCTCACAGGCAAAATCTTCAGGAGCGGCTTCTAATGGCCTCAAGCACTTCAGGATAAGTGCACATCGTCCAAGGATGTGAAGTCGGCCAATTCCACACCAAGCAAATCCACCAACCTGCGCTGGGGCTACAGACCATTCCGCTCTCCTGGCCGTTCGCGGTCTGGGGGCTGGATGTAACATCCCAAGTTTGCTAAATAGAAATATAAGGTGTGTTTTGAGCATTTCATGCATCTCATTTAATTTGGACAAGAATTTGCATTTTAATTTCACATGTTTGCTTTTGCAAGAAAGGGGTAAACTCTTGTTATTCTTGGTGAAATCAAAATATTCCAAATTTTCAAAATCCAAGACTTCCAATGGCTTCCTTGTGAAATTTTGAATTTCCTAGTATTTTTCTGCAAATTTTCCTCTTTACAGAAAAGCCCTAAACTATTTAAACAAGGAACCAGGGGCCTGTTTGTAAAGAAAACTGGAGATTTTTATTTTTCTCGGGGGGGTTTTCGGGAAAAGTTGCCGTCCTCTTCCTTCTCGCATCGCCGCCGTGCCGTGGCGCGTGCTCCGCCGTCCCTCGCCTCCCTGCGCCGCGATGCGCGACGCCGCCCTCCCCTGGACTACAAGTAGCTGCCGCCGCCGCCAGGGAAAACCCTAGCTCGTCTTCTCCTCCTCCATTCCTCCCCAAATCACCAAACCCTAACCACGGGTCGCTGGCAATTGCTGCTAACTCCGTCCACCTCTTGCTCCGGTGAGCAGCTCGGGAGCACCGCCGTGTTCCCCTCTCCCTCCACCGCGAGCCGTTCGTGCCGGGACGATCAGAGCAGAGAGAAATCGACCGATTCCCTCCGCTGGTCCGCCGCCGTCGAGCTCATTTTCCGGCCATCTCCGACATCGCCTCGCCTCCCCGACGCCACCACGAGCTCCAGGTCGTCCCCGTGGTCCTCCCCGTGCCTTCCATCTTCTCCCTTTCCCTCTGGTTCGTCGGGCCGCCGTGCTCCGCCTCCGGCCGCCGCACGGGCGAGTCACCGGAGCAACTCCGGTGACCATTTTTGGGCGGCGCCGCCACCATTTGGTCCGCATTCGCCTCCTCCACCGATTGCTGCGGAGGAATTACTCCAACTCCTCAAGGTGCGAGCAAATCGTGCTCGGCAGTGGAGGATTGCCATTGATGACGTCATCCGACGTCATCATCTTTTTTCCTTTATCATTTCTGAAATCTATTTCTTTTCTGTAATTATTTAATTATATGACATGTGGGACCATGTTGTCAGAGTTTTAATATTTTCCATTACTATTTTCTGAAATGATTAAAAGTATGACATGTGGGGTCAACTTATTTAAATAGATTCTAAATTTGAATTAAATTGTTTAAACTTTGAAAATTCATAACTAATTCATTTTAAATCAGAAAAATATGATTTTTATATCAAAATATTCAGAAAAATAAAATCTATCCATTTATAATTTAATCATACATATTCCATACAAGGAAAATAATGTTATTAGTCTCACCTTAATAAACCCTAATTTAAATTATGGGTATGTTTTATTCACCCATTTAATTTGATGCTTGCATCTAGGGTATCCTAAAAATGACATATCATTCATGTGATTGCGCATTGCATCAATATTGTATTGATTGTGTCATTCCTTTCCGGTATTTGGTTCTTCGCGATAGGATCCGAGCCCGAGAGTGTTTGCAACGCCTCCGAAGATCAATATCCAGCTACTGAAGAGCAAGGCAAGCATAACCTTATATCTGCACATATAAGATTACCAAAGTATTTGATTCTTGTGTTATGCATACAGTTCAAAGATGTTTTGGTCAAGGTATAGAGTGTCACCTGCGTTGCATTGCCGCTTAGACTTGCTCAGTTATTCCTTTCTCCATCCAGTTGAGAAGATCGGGATGGAATGAGTATACATGATTTATTTATTGCTAAAGACTTGGATGAGAGGCCACAATGGGATTGTGGTGGTTTGTCTCATTCTTGTCGATCTTAGGAACTGAGTTCCTGGGTTCGGAACCAAGACTAGTCGTGCATCCACACAGGGCATTCATTTTCCCCTCGGCTCCAACTCGCCTAGCCTACTACGTGAAGCCACTGGTTCGAGTTTTCCATTTGCGTGTGCGGTAAAATGAGTTGAAGAGATTTAGGGCCAGGTTCAAGTGGGCTGCGGTCACAGATCTTGGACTTGGCAAACCGCACTAGAGACCTCTGCGCGTGGTCAGATCTACTGCTGTGGCTCATGGACATAGGCGAAGCTTGGGAAAGGTCGTGGCCAACCCTCCTGTCGGCACTCCCCGGAAGAGTGCTAATAGCTGGCGTATCGGTTGGTTGGCGTGTGTGGGTAGTTACACCCCCTGCAGGGTAAATCTTTTCGGAAAGCCGTGTCCACGGTTATGGACGACTTGGTACCTTATTTCGGTGATCATAGACAACTATAATCTAAGTATAAAACTTGCCAACTAAGGGCGGATCGCTTCCTCGAGTTGAGCGAGGGGGTGATTCTGGCGGGTGGTACAACTCATGATGATCTGGTGGAGATTTAAGAAGTGGATGAAGCTAGTGTTACTCTCTTATCCCTTTTTAAAAGTCTACTGATGCGAGATTCTCTCCTCCCTCAATTTGAAAATAAAGATGGCTTTATGCAAAAGACATTCATGAATACTCTCTGAACGAGCAGATATTTAGAAGATTAAATAAGTCTTGTTGAGTACCTCTTGTACTCAGCCTTGAGCAATTATTTGGACAGGTGTGTTTTCTGGACATCGACATCGACGAGTAGGTTGGGGTTCCCAGACGGCAGCCTGGAATCTGTGGACTGGGACGTCGCCGTTATGCTTTGGCCTCTTAGGCCTTTTGCTAGCTCTGCTATGTCCAATAGCATAATTTGCCTTCCGTTGTATTGGTGTTTGACAGGTCCGTGACCTTATTTTCGTGATATTTGCTTCTTCGCTCTGTTAAGAGCTTAATATATTGTTTCTTGTGTTGTAGGGTCTCTGTTGTGCTACCGATTTTCAACTGCTGGCTTCCGAGATCCTTGGTAGGCTTATCTCAGATTAAGGTCTCGGATTTGTCTAGCTTGGCTCTTGGGGGTGCTACACTGGACATCCTGGGACATTTCGCAACAGCGCAAGGTGGATATCGCTACCTCTTCGTGTCCATCGACAAGTTCACTAAGTGGCCCGAAGTGGAGGCGACGCGCACAATCACAGCAGGCGCGGCGGTGAGATTCATCAGAGGCCTGGTCTGCCGCTTCAGAGTGCCTAACCGCATCATCACCGACAATGGCTCGCAATTCACCAGTGGCATCTTCAGAGCCTACTGTGAAAGAATAGGCATCAAGCTCTGCTTCGCCTTAGTCGCTCATCCGCAAAGCAACGGACATGCTGAGCGCGCAAACACAGAAATCCTAAAGGGCCTAAAGACCAGGACCTTCGACATCCTCAAAGGCCACGGCAAGGGTTGGATCCACGAGCTCCCTTCGGTGCTCTGGTCCATCCGCACAACGCCACGAAAGCCTACGGGGGAAACTCCGTTCGCCCTCGTCTATGGAGCCGAAGCAATCCTCCCGACAGAGATAAAGCATGGATCCCCACGGGTCCCTGCCTTTAACGAGGAACATCAAGAGGACCTCCACAACGACGATTTGCTGCTTCTCGAGGGACTACGACGCCGCGCTGCCCTACGAGCGGCCAAATACCAGCAGGACCTGAGACGCTACCACAACCGCAACGGGCGCCCGCGTACCCTAGAGGCATGCGATCTCGTCCTCAGGCGAATCCTCTCCAGGGAAGGCCTCCACAAGATGTCCCCGATGTGGGAAGGCCCCTACAGGGTCACCCACATCGCCAGGCCTGGCGCGGCCCGCCTCGAGACTCAAGACGGCATCCCCGTCAAGAATCCATGGAACATCATGCACCTACGCAAGTTCTACACGTGATCATTGTCACGCCCTTGATCATCGTCACGTCAAGACATCTGGCAAAAGAGGCAGCTTACGGCTCAACCTCCAAGCATTTTTTTGTCTCCAGAGGTTAAAAGCTCAAGGCTTAAACGTCCCAAGCATTTTTGTCTCCAGAAGGAACAAACGCAAAACGTGATCATTGTCACGCCCGGTATCATTGTCACGTCAAGACATATGGCGGAAGAGGCAGCTTACGGCTCAACCTCCAAGCACTTTTTGTCTCTAGAGGTCAAAAGCTCAAGGCTTAAACCTCCAAGCTCCAAAGGCTTCCCTCGAGGGTCAACCCTCCGAGCTCTCCTTGTAACGAGCCACCTCAGGCCGTTGAGAGTCTCTGCCACTAATGGGTGGTCCCCATGTCTCGACATGGTCAAAACATTTACTTAGCAACCCCAAGCATAATGAGACAATTTCGTTCCCAAGTGAACTTAGCGCTACGGTGCCGCTATGTGTATTGGTGAGTTTTATTTACGCATTACTTTGTTGAAATGTGCGCTTATATCTCTCCACACGCGTACCTCACGAGCGGGGGCTGAGTACGGTGCCAGTGCCTCAAATGACAGACCAGCAGCACTGCAAAATCCAAGGATCCGAGCTCTGGCTTTAGGGCAAGATCCCACAAACATGTCATCTCTACAAAGGACCTTGGTACTTACTCTCCTCGCGAGGAACGCCTGAGGGGACCTTTAAGCGCGCACGAGTCCCTTGTACCGTGTTCCAGCGTTTGGGTTCGCCCCTCTAACATCTACAGGGAAGAAAAGCCCCCACAAGCCTGAGGAGTCATCCGGGAACGATCCCTCAAGAGGACCTCCTCGCTAGGCAAAAAGCCTCTACAGGGCGAAAACCTTGAGAAGCTAAGTCTCGCACCCACGCCTTAAGAGCGTTTTCTCCCCTTTTAGCGCACATTTGCCCCTCACGCGACTTCGCTTTCCCTTACGCTTCATGGACTACTCGCACGTCTAAGGGGGGCAATTGAGCATCGCGACTCAGGGCTCTTACCTCTCCTAGGCCTAAACTCCCCCCGGCCTTGCGGAGTCATTGCTCCTGCATACCGAAGTGGCGGAGTCATGGCACGAAGAGATGGGTCCTACCGACGCATAGAACTAATAGACTTGAAGCTGAGTCCAAAGAGACCTCTCTACGGGCAAGCAAGCTAAAAGCAAATGGCAAATAATAATATATTACAGGACAAAAGGTCATGACTGTCTAAACACAAGATTGTTTCAGATACAAGCGCACGCAGGTGCGATAAGGTGTTGCTCAGGCGGAGGGGACGTCATCTTGGACCTCCTCCACGACGCCCTCCTCGGTCTCAGCAGAAGCGGCCTCCTCTTCGTTGTCCTCCGCTGCAGCCTCCGCCCGCCTAAAGTGTTTGCAGAAGGTATTAACCTGCTCGCGGAGGGAGTTGGAGACCCTGTGTGCATCCTCGCCTCGGGCGGCCTCCGTCACGGTGGAGCGGTCGAAAACTGGCGTGAGGAGCTGGAGGTTGGTGAAGATACGATCAACAACCACACCCAGGAGCTGCCGGCTCCCGTCCTCGATCATCTCGCGAAGCTCGGCGACGGGGCCCTCGAGGGCCGCGAAGAGCTGGTCAAAATAGACCAGGTACATGGCAGCATCGCCACAGCCTCGGACCTCGGTGCGCGGCGCGTCCGCGCCGAGCTGCACCGCAAGCTCGTTGCCGTGGGCGACCAACGCCTCGAACATGCGCTCACGCTGCTTCATAAGCGCGTGAGCTGCCTGGGCTGAGTCTGTCGCCTCCGCCGCCCGCTCCATCGCAGGAGCCACCTGCTCCTCCACGTCCTTGGCCAAGAAGTTGAGGCCGTGAACTGCCTCGTCACGGGCCTCCTCCGCTCGGCGTCGGACATCCTTGGCGCGCTTCAGGCGGGCCTCCAGCTTGGAGTTGGCCTTCTCGAGCTCAGCGATCCGCTGAGCGTCCGCGGCGTGCCTGGCTTTGAAGCGGTCCTCTTGCTTCTGGTCCAGGTCGCGGTACTTCTGAGAATTGGACTGGCGGAGCTGCTTCTCGCGCTCCACGAGGGCATCCTCGGCCTCCTTCTTCTTCTCGGAGAAACGCCGCTCAAAGAGCTCATAAGCAAGCTTCTGGGCAGCAACGTTCTCGTCGTACTTCAAGAGTGCCTGGGCCAGGTCCCCTTCGCGCACCTCAAGCTTCTCTCTCTGGGCGGCCAGGTCCTTCTCCCCCTGAAGGCGTTGCTCCACGCGCTGCTGCAACTCTCTCTCTCCTTGAGGGCCAGCTACCGCTCACGCTCGGCAAGGCCCTTGCGGTCCTCCAGAGCGGCCTGCGCAGCCTGGTGGGCGGAGAGCAGCTGGGACTCCAGCTGGCCCAGCTCGCGGCGCTTCTGCGCCAGCGAGCCCTTCATCGCCTCGCGCTCGGTTGTGGCGCAGGAGCTCCGCAGCGGCATCACGTTCCGCTTGGAGGTGTGCGAGAAGTTCGGCGGCGTCGCGGATGGCCCCGTCGCGGATTTCCTTGGCGAAGCGGGTGGCCTCCTCGCGGGCGGCCTGCAGCGCCAAGTCCTCCAGCCGGCGCGCCTCGACCGCCGCATGGAAGGACGCCCACGACCTCGCCAGCTCCTCCTGCTGTCGGGCGAGCTGTATGTCCCCAAAGGCGAGGTGCACCTCCAAGCCCTCCAGGGACTCCCTCACGAGGCCAAAGGCGACCTCGCGGCGCCCCGCGCTCCAGTCCCAGGCACGGAGGACCAGCTCCTGGCTTGACGAGGGCCCTGCCCCGGCGTCGAGTCCCGAGAGCTTGGACCCATGTTGAGCTCGGGGGCTAGGCTGAGCTCCGCCCCCCCCCCCCCCCCCCCCCCCCGCGCCAGCACCCTCTTCGGCGCCCGCATCAGCTGAGTGCTCATCACCTTCAGCGGGGCGCGGAGACGAGGAAGAACCTCCGCCTGCGGACGCGCCCGCGCCCACTGGCGCCTCGCTCGCTTCCGTCGCAGGGGCGGTGTAGGTGCCTCCGGGCGAGGCGCATCCGCCTCCACCTGAGGCTCTGCCACTCCCGCCTGAGGCGCAACCGCCTCCCCTATAGGCACCCCCTCAAGGAGGCCCGTGGAGGCCGTCTCCACAAGCCTCGTGGCCTCGTCAGCCACGGCCTTAGTGGCTCTCTTCACGTCCACAGCCTTGCGGAGCCTACGGCGCTTCGCAGGCACAAGATCGCTGGCGAAAAACCCAAGAAAAGATCTTCAGTAAAGGGCAAAGTGAAAAGAGAACAAGAATCAAGCAACCAAGCGTCATAAACACTCACCCTGAAGGGGGAGCGCCGGCATCGACCCACGCCAGGCCTGGCGAGCGCCATGAGGGCATGGTCTTGGCACCAGACCCATCCGGGGGTGCCACCGCTTTTCTTTTTGAGGGGACGTCAGATGGCCTCACCCTAGGGCGGTCCACGGTAGCCTTGGTGCGAGGCCCGCGCCATCCTGGAGTGGACTCCGCTTCAGAGGCCTCCTCCTCCTCAGTCTCTTCCTCTATGGGGCGCGAGGGCGCCGCCACGAAGAAGACATCGTCATTGCCTGACGAGATGTCACAAACCTCGTCAGTAAATGGCCCGGCCCTCGAAGAAGACACCTCCCCTGCCGTGGCCTCCTCCTCACCTAGCCCAGCTCCTGAGGCTGAGGAAGACGGAAGGAGGAGTATCGCAGGAGAGAGCGGAGGCGAAGAACTCTAGGAGGCGGAAACTTCTGCGAGAAAGATTGGAAACGGAAACGGCTCCTTGCTGCGACACTCGAGCTTTATATCCCCTCAAGGAGCAGTTACCGGGGCGTGGTGGGACCCCCCACGATCCACGCCCCGGATCGTGCGAGACCGTTTATCATCTGAGCGCCGCGTGGCTCGGGGCGGCTGGGCACTTTGGGCCCACGACGCTCCGGCTGCGCCCATGGGCTCACTCACGCCCATCGCGGGCCCGGGGGCTACTGTCGGTCCAGTGGGGACTGGGGTATGAAGAGCCCACTCCCCCCATGCCTCGCACGCTGGCTAATCAGACAAAATGACTAAGGACCAGGCCTCGCCGCCTGGCGGGACCCCCGAGAGGCAATTCCCCTCGAGGGTCTGAAGAGGAAACGAGGGCCTCAAGGGGTCCCTCGCGTCAGAAGACCCTCCCGAGGCGCCAGCGCGCCTGGAGGGAAGTCAACATGCCTGTGGGGAAACGTCACGGCCAAGGAAGTACGGCAGGGCGCACATGGCCTGTGCCACGCCCACGTGGTGACGCAAGCACCCCCGTTGCAGTTTTGGTGATAAAGGAGTCAATAAAGTTGCGCCGCCTGCTGCAGAACTGCTAGGACCTTCCACTCTGGTGATAAAGCGGGTGGACAGTGCAACCCTCCAAAAGAACGTCATCGCGGGCTCCACCTCACAGACTGCCCTCCCTACGGGCGGTACTGCGCGGTCGGCCTGCTGTCGGCCACCGCGCCCACCTTTATCAGCGATGAACCGCGTCCATGGACGAAGGAACAACGGTGGACTCCTGGACCTCCATGCCACTGCCGTGTGGGAGCTACCTTGGACGCCAGGAAGAAGGAGAGCGCCAGAGGCGCCTATAAAAGGGGCAAGACCTCCATCGTAGGGGAGGTCGACCAATTGCTTGCGAAAAGCTTGTAGAACCCTAGCCATACCAAGTAGGATAGCCTCTGGATGGAGGAGGAAGAAGATCATCGCTTCCCTCCCCAGGCAAGAACTGCCTCAAGGGGGCCCTCGGCAAGCTCTGCTATTCTGTAACCACCATAATCCAACACAGACAAGCAGGAGTAGCGGTCTTACCTCCTCACGAGGGCCGTGAACCTGGGTACAGGCCGGTGTCTATCTCTGTTGTGGGTGTTTCGTCTTCAGGTCCGGCGAGCAACGTCGCCGTGTCCCTCGAGGGTCTTGACCTCCGCGTTCAATCCCCTTCACAAACTACACTTTAGGAAGTGACTACCCCCGATTCTAGGGCGTCATAACCCGACAGAGGAAGAGCGGGGTGTTCTTCACTCTCAGCTGGACCAGCTCAACCGTAAGCCTTTATCCTTTTCTGCATTCGCTGTTTTCTCTTTTCTTTTTATGCGACTGGAGCGTTTTCCCTTTTTTTTAGGGGGAAAAAGTACTTTGGAGTCTCGGTTGGCCGAACTAGAGAAGACCCTCTCCCAGCAGTCGTCCGCCCAGGAGGAGCTGGACACTCTTCGTGTTTTGCAGGGGGGGGGAGCGGGCTAAGCGACTGCTTGGTTATGCACACTCTCTTGCAGGTGAGGATAATACGCGTCCCGTTTCCGGATTTGCTTTTTGCCTTTTTCCACCTTCTTGATGTGAACATCCTTCTTTTGCTATGCAGGTTCTTCTTCCAGCTCCGGTGGCGCGGCGAGTGATGCCTTATCACTTGACCAAGCCATTGACCAGGTTGGGGCGACCATGAAGCACGCCTAGAAATCTCTGGAGACATCCGTCCAAACTCTCGGTGCTGTCTTCAAGGAGGTTTTGCCTAAAGACGAGGTCCCGCTGACCATCGCGGGGTTTGCAACGCGAGTGGGGCCTAAGTCGAAGACCTTAAAGTCTTACGCGCAAGAGCTGATGGTACGCGGCTCAGACTCCACCTTCAAGCTTCTGCTTAGTCGTGGCGCGGATGCTGATTTTGAGTCCCTCATGTCTGACTTCCCTAAGAAGTCGGATGGGAGACCCTCCAACTTGGGGAAATACAGCGCCCGTGCCTCCAGCCTTGCTAAATTTAGCATGGCGACTATGGAGCGCCGCTCGGCAGCCATTGCTGCTGCCCGCAATACTGAGTTTGAGTCTATTGTCTAGTCGTAGGCCACTTTTAGTTTGTCAGCCCTTTTGCCTTGTGCTGTAATTTGTGATGTACCTTATGCCACCTAATGCTGATATTTTGGAATATATATATTTTGTTGATCCTTGCATGCTTGCTTTCTTCTTCTTTTTCTTCGATTTTCCTGAAGTGTTTATGTTTGTGTCTCAGTCGAACTGCTCGACCACCTCGGGGGAAGCTCGAGTGGGAGCGGATCGGCGCTCGGCTGCACAACTTGCAAATGATGCCCGCGTGCTTGAGTACGCGAAGAAGAAGGTTGTTCAGATAGAGCAGCAACTCAAGTACGCCTTAACTGACCTTGAAATTCTTCGCGGAAAACCTTCTCTTTCCACTGAGAGAGAGAGGTTTGTTCTTTATGAAGTGGAGGACTCGAATAGGCAACTTGAAGGTATTTGTTTGTGCAGATCTTGCTTTTTGCGCATGGGATTTGTGCCTGAAATTTTGTCTTTTTGCTTTTTTCTGTAGTTTTTGTCGACAATCCCCAGGCTGAAGTTGCTCGTGTGGCAGAACGCCTAGCAGAGGCTACTCAGAATCCTGTCACCGGTCCTCAACATTTTTTGCTTGACACATATCATGACAACATTCTTGCCACTTTGAAGGATCGTGCTTGGCGTGGTGCCATCCTGTTGGAGCGTTGTCGGGCGGCACTTATGCGGGCAAACCACTACCTGTTTCCTGAGGGTCCCCAACCGCGAAGGATCCATACCTTAGTGGAGATATTTCGCGCTTATGAGCCCATTCGCGAGGTTGTGACTCGCCGGGTTGTGCTTGGGGCCAACGCTGCATTCGCCTACATCAAGCGTCAAGATTCTTCGCACCCGTCTTCATCTTCATCTCAGTCGAAGATTCGACTGTCTAATGAAGAAATGGAAAAAACTCTTGCTCCTGCTGAGAGGCTGATAAGCCAGGCGCGGGAGTAGTTAATTGACTCCAATCTGTCGCTGAAGGATGAAGATGCCTAGTTTATGTACTAACAGATTTTTGCACTTGTGCATATAACATGTAGATCTAGCCCCCGAGTATAGTAAGTCGAGTTTTGTTGTTTATGCCATAGGAATCATTTTGTCCGGCTATATTGGATACTCTCAAATATTTTTTAGTTTGTTTGTGTTTGTATTTTTTGATACAGATGTAACTCACCAGCTTGTTGGGTGGCTACTTTATGCGCAGCCCCCGAGCACGTTGGGTAGCTGTGTTATGCCCTACCTCGGGCCCACCGAGTGTTTGCTTCCGAGTTCGTCGAGTGGCTGCCTTATGCGCAGCCCCCGAGCACATTGGGTGGCCGTTTTCATGCGTTGCTCTTGAGCACACCGAGCGTTTGCTTTATGCGCAGCCCTCGAGCTCGTTGAGTGGTTGCTCTATGCGCGTCTTCCGGGGGTCTTTTAGAGGGCAATCATGGGCCTAGTTTCTCGAAGAAGTCTTTAGGGTTGATTCCGAAGACATCTTCGAGAAACTAGTTCTCAGGAGAACTCCCTGTACTTGCTTTGTCCCCCCTGAGAATCTGATGTGTATTGAGAGAGTCGCCCTAAGCCCAGCCGCTCGAAGATGTCTTAGCCTATGCCGCCGAAGACATCTTCGAGAAGCTGGTGCTTAGGGGAATTCCCTTCTTGTGTCTGAGTGAGAGCGCAGGGCTGGGGGTCTTTTTATAGCGTTTATCCCTGCCCCTTGCCTTCTTCAAAGGGTAGTTCCAATCAGCATTCCAAAGGTCGCCTTTTGTTCTGCCCCAAAGGTCAATTTACAGTCTCTTGAAGGGTTAGGTGGCTCTTGACGTTAGTCAAAAGGGGTCAATCTGAAAGCCATGAGGGGCCACATATCCAGGCTTTTATCCTATTTGGGGTTAGCTCCCCGATTTATGTGTAGCCCCCGAGCTTGTCGAGTGGCTGTTTTTTTTATTTCTGACGTATGTGCAGCCCCCGAGTATATCGGGCGACTGTTCTTTTGTTATGGAAAATTATGCCGGGAAGATATGAATAATATCTTTTCTTTATAAATGTTGACCAGCAAGCCGCCTCATTAAAAACCTTCCAGTCCCCTTAGGTACCCTGGTAAGGAAAGAGTGCGTATGAAACCTGTTGGCTTTTTGATACATGAGTCTTTTGCTACATCGACTGGGTGTTTTTTCTATGTGATGATGACCCTAAATGGTCGTACCTTCCGAGCTGTGTGCGCCCTCTTGGTGTTGTGGCATCTGGAGCTTGTACCTCCTTTCGTATGACCTTCCTGGCTTGTGCAGTCGCACTATTAGGGGTTCTCCTTTAACCGCGTCTTCCTCTGGCAGTGTGATGTGCATAGCCCTAAAAGCTTCGAGTGGCGCTGCTCCTGATGCGTCTTGCTTTCTCATTTTGCGACTGTCACTAATGATGACATAGTTTAGCACTCCAGGACTGAAGATTGTGGTGGTGTGACTTGAGCTCATCGTTCTGTTTGTGCCGGACCGTGACTAGTCAGTAATGACCTGCCTTTCACTGCTTGGGACATCCTCTTGATCTGGCTTTTGACTGAAGACTTGTATTTCACGAGCGGACTGTGGATGCCACCTTCTGATTGATCTGGGTTTATGTGCTTGAAGAGGACACCTGGCGGTACCTACGCCTTTGCTGCTCCAATGTTTGCTAGCTTGTTGGCTTGTTTGTTGCGCGTGGGCGTTATGTGTTGTAGTTCGCAGCTACGAAATCTTCTTTGCCATATATCGAAGTAGTCTTGATATCTAGCCAGCTTGTCCCATTCATTCTGCTTGCACCTGCCACGTTTTGCGTGATTGTACACGAGTTCCCTCGGATGATTATGTCTTGTGCCCCTGAGGCTTTTGCCAGTCGCATGCCTTGGAATAGACCTTCGTAGTCGATTTCGACTTTTGATGGTGCCGGGAAGTTTATTTGCAATATATACCGCACTCGCTCCTTTTTGGGGTTTATGAGTATCATACCTGCGCCTGTGCCTCTGCCTTTTTTGGTCCCTTCAAAGTGTATTGTCCATCGATCGGCTGAAATGCGTTCTTCTTCTTCCTCGGGCTCGACTGTCCATATGGCATTTACTTCATGTACCGCGACTACAGCTGCTCTCCTCTTGCGTTTTGGTTCCATCGTTTCCTCCTTTGGTTCTTGCGTCTTGTCTGGGGTTTCTTCGACTCCGTATTTCACTGAGATCCTGCAAAGGTCTTTGTCACAGTCGTCTGACTTTTGGAAGTATACGTTGACTGTGATGACTCCTTTTTGACCTGGCATTTTGAGTTTAAGGTATGCGTAGTGGGGTACTGCCATGAACCTTGCAAATGCTGGTCGTCCCAATATGGCATGGTACTGTGATTTCCAGTCGACGACGTCGAAATCGATGAGCTCGCTTTTGAAGTGGGTTGCATCTCCGAATGTGACGTCGAGTTGGATTTTCCCTTCTGGACGCACAGCTTTGCCCGGCACAATCCCGTGGAAAGTTTTTGTGGATTTCAGGAGGTTCTCGACTGACCTGTTCATCCTCAGAAGTGTGTTTGTGATTATTATGTTGACGCCACTGCCTCCGTACATGAATATTTTGGTCATAGTGTAGCCTCCAATCTTCCCTTCGAGTACTAGGACGGCGTGTCCTGGCCGATAGATGGCTGGCGGATGATCCTCCTGATCGAAAGCGATTGTTACGTCTGATCCTTGCAAAATTTTTGTTACCGGGGTGGAGCTAGTACTGCCATATCGACGTTTCTAGTGTGGCGCTTTTGCCTTCTGTTGGAGGTGTATCCTTTCTGTATCATGTACATTTGCCCATTTGGTTGCGGATATTGGACGTCCATGTTATGCGGTATGTGATGTATGGCGCCTGCCATCTGGCTTTCCGCATTGTGCTATGGTGGAGGCGGTAGTGCTGCCACGATTTGTGGGGGTGCTATATATGCTGCTGGTACAGCTTGTGGTTGTTCTCTCTTCATCCGGTTTATATAATCCATCGCCATCTGTCTGAATTCGCGGAAGCTTCCCATTGTGTGATGTGATGTTAACCGTCCAGTCGCCGGGACCTTGAACATATGGAGTCTGCACTCATCCTCCATTTATTCTTGAAATGATTTCTCGACCCTTGGTTCCAAGCGTTTCTACCAGTCTTGTCTTCTATAGCTTCTGCGCTGGTCTCGACCTCGGTCATCGCGTCTATCGACTGGCCTATCTCGTCTGTAGTTATCGCTTCGTGTGTCCCTGCGATAATCTTGCTGGCTACTTCGACGGTCCTCTTGTTTTCTGTTATCTTGGTTCCGGTCATCATTTGAGAATCTGGCTGAGAGAAATTTGACTTTATCTTTGGCACGGTTGTCGTAGTCGCGACGTCTTTGTTTGTCATCTCTTTCTCGTCGATCTCTACTGTCGTGGTAGTCGCGACTGTCTCGTCTTTCACGATGTCGTTGCGGCGAGTGTGGGGTTTCTATCTGGACTGCATCTTCGCCATCTGCCCACTCGGTTGCTAGCTTCATAAGTTCTGCCATGCTTTTTGGCTTTTGCCGTCCAAGCGCCTCCCGGAAATCTTTCCTAAGGACTCCGTTTGTGTAGGCGTCCATGGCCCTATTGTCTGATATTGCGCCTACCGAGTTTCGAATAGAGGTCCGCCTTCTGATGTAAGATCTGAGTGTCTCGTCTGACCTCTGTCGACATGCTCTCAGTTCTTCAAACGTTTTCGACCTTTCGCAAAGAGGGTCGAAATATTTTATGAAGTCCTCTTTGAAGTGATCCAAGGAGTCGTAGGCTCCTGTCGGTAATGATTTGAGCCAGTCGCGGGTTGTGCCTTCGAGCATTAGCTATATGTATTGCAGTGATGTCGTTGTTGTTCCTCGTTGGCATATGAATGCTAATTTGTAATCTTCTAGCCATCCCGAAGGTTCTTGTTTTGAGTTGAATTTCGACATGGTTGGTAGGCCGAACTTCTTCGGGAGTTTCGTTTCCTGAATGCGTCGAGTGAAGCATTGTGCTCCGCATGGTCCTGCACTGCGGTTGTCAGGTGATTCCCGACCACCTGATCCTCTGATCTGCTTCTTGATCTACGGCGGCTTGAACTTCTCCTGCCGCTGCTACGCTGAGGACTACGACTGGCGCGTTCCCTTGAGCGGCTTCTTCTATGCATTCTCCTTCCTCCATCGAAAAGTTCTTTTGCTGTGATCTCCAGGGCCTTCATTTGTTGTATGTATCTTGCCTCAGCTGGGTCACATGTCGGTGGTTTTCCTGCTTGGAGGTATGCTCCTATGGATATGAGGGCCCCTTCTGCTGTTTTCGGTTGGATTATGCCATCAGATTCGACGGTTATGAACAAGTTGTTCAGGTTTCGAGTGACGTCTGCCCTTTCGTGCACAGGGATTCTGTCGAAACTGGATCTCCATCGTGCTTCAGTTGCTCCTATAGAACTCATCGATTACTGTCGTCTGTGAGCACTTGATATGCTTGCTTGCCTTTTTCGCTCTTCGAGTGTTGCCCTGTATTGCTTTAAGCGTTGTGCTTCCTTCCAGTTGAAGTAGTTGTATGTTGCCACTCGTTTGAGGTGCATCAGCTGGCATCATTATGCCCTCTTCGATGAATTTTGCTATTTTCGCCGCTGTCTCTGCTGAGATGTATAGGGTGGTTATGCCGTCTGGCAAGGTAACTGCACACGGGTACTCGACGGGTTGTCGATTGGCCGCGTTTTCTGATGTTTCTGCTGCCGTTGCTACGTAAACTTGTCGTGGTATGCGATATGTGTAGTTGGACTGTTCTTCATATGTTGTTCCATTGTTACTGCTCTGCTCTATGTTTTTGCTGCCTTCGTCGTCTTCTGTCTGTTGTGTATGTTTATCATAGTCGAGTACATTATGTTTTGGCGACTGGATCTCTGTGCCGGTGAAGTCAGCTAGATGTATGATGTCTTCTGTAGGCTCATCATACTCTGGTAGGTGAAAGCTTTCTCCTGGAGCGTCGATCTACATACGATCTTCAGCTGGGTTGATATGGAAGGTCGACTTCACTTCCTCTTCCATCTCATTTTATCGTATGAACTCATTGAATTCCTTTGTGGACATGGACCCTGCTATGGATGGGATCGGATCGATATGTGATGTTGGCGCTTAAGTGCTTCCAGCCGAAGTTACCGATATGACCATGTCGTCGACTGAAGAAGTCGATAGTTCCTCCTCTTCAGGGAACTCATCTGCCATGAATTGGTTGAATTATGCGGATGTCATTGACTCTGCTGGAGATTGTGGCGGCGAGATCAGATCGATCTGTGACAAAGTATTTTCTTTGTCTACTGCAGATGCGATCTCAGTCGATTTCTCCCGAGATGGCTGAATTGCGATATGTTCGACTAAATCCTGCACACCAAGCTGATCAATAAAGAAATTATGTTCTCCAACAATTAGATTAAAACCTGAATTGAGATTGGAATATATCTCCTGAGCTTCGAGTTAGTATGGCCTTATCCTTGCTGGCGATGATGCCTTTGTTGAGTGGTCGCCTGTGATCTGGATATGAGATGTTGTTGCTGATGTGGATCCTTCTGAAGTAGTCGGCGGATCGCCGTTTAAAATTGGGACCAAAAAATCCGTGGATCCAACACCACCTATTCCAACAGACGCCGCCAATTGACGAGGGATGTCCCCATCAATACCCATGGTTACTAGCCTAGGGTAAGAGTTTATGAGGTAGAGAACGCGTGGTGTTGGTAGATTCGTCGGCTGACAAGCGGGAATTACCCAGGTTCGGGGCCCTCGAGTGAGGTAAAACCCTTACTCCTGCTTGTCTGTTATTGATTGTGTATATGCGGTGAGTACAGGGTCAATCTTGCTAGGGTTTTGTGATTCTGATTGGACGTGCCCTTAGTCGATCACCTTATTGTCCTCTATATAGGGGTACAGGTCTCGGGTCGTAACCGACTAGTACTACATATATGGAAAGTATTACCGACTATGCTATCTATAGTAAGAGATCTTCTACTTGGGCTTCGCTTGATGGGCTTACTCAGCCGATTGACAATTGGGTTTTAGTCAATACGTGCACCAGGTACCCACACGAAGGGGTACCCGTTTGGTATAACCTTGTCATATTGCAATATCTACTTTTGATAAATTTGAAAAATATATGTTCCTTGACTCAATTAAAAAATGAAATAACAGGAAGTAAAAGTTTGGTTCCCAATGTTATGTATGATAACGCTTAGATGATGGTCCTATGCTTATCAATAATCCTCTATGTTTAGAAGTTATTACTTATTCATGTGAGGATAAAAATGATATAATTGCTACTTGTGATGGTACTCTTACTTATGAGAGTCCTACTTTGTTCTTGAATTCTCCTAATTATACCATGGAAGAGAAATTTTCTTATCTTGAGAAATACTTATGTGGTTTGCAATTGTCTCTAGTTCCAAAACTTTGTTGCAACCATGATCTTAAACTTGATATTGATCTTAATAACTATTTTGAAAGAGGAAAGCATGCTAAAGAATTCCAAAATAAATTTGATTATCCTCTTTATGTGTCTATATTATCTAAGTTGAATGATTCTTGCGGTTATATGGTTGAATTTATTTCTACTGGTTAAAATTATTATGAGAGAGGAGAATATGGTTATAGAAGTTTTCATGTTACTAAAACACTTCTATATATGCTAAAAGTTCTGAACTAACTCTTGTTTTATCTTCCTATGCTTGTCACTTTGTTGTTTGTGAATTTATTTGTGTATAAGATTCCTATGCATAGGAAGTGGGTTAGACTTAAATGTGTTTTCAGTTTCTTCTTGATGCTCCTTTTGCTTTATTTTCTATACTTATGAGAGCATCATTACAACTATCAAGACTAGCTAAAAGGCATTAAAGAAAGTGCTTTTGGGAGGCAACCCATTATGTTATTTATATTTATTTTGCTTGTGTTAAGGACTTGTGCTATATCTGTAGCAACTCCTTTGTATCTTTATTTTACTGCAATGTTGTGTCAAGTTAAGCCTCTAGTAAAATGTAGATGCTAAATTTCAATTCCGCGCATAAACAAATTTCTTCTGTTCACCGTTAAATTCATGTCAATTCAATGGAACGTCAGAACAATTTTCCCTTTTTTGTGCGTAGTCCTCAGATGTATACGCAACTTTCATTAGTTTTGAGTTTTCTGATCGGAGCAAGTTAAGTGCCTCGATAAAAGTCTTCTTTACGGACTGTTCTGTTTTTGACAGATTCTGCCATATATTTTGTAATGCCTCTTTTGCTATTTTGATTGTATCTTTTTATCCTATGAAGTATCAGTGGCTGTAGCTAATGTCCAGTAGCATTGGTAGCAATTGTGTTTCTACATAATATCATAATTTTTTGTGCACTAACTCTCTAATGAAGTTAGTCTAAGTTTGGTGTGGAGGAAGTTTTCAAGGATCAAGAGAGAAGGATGATATAATGTGATCAAGAGGATAGTAACGCCAAAGCTTAGGGATGCCCCGGTGGTTCACCCCTATTATATTTCAAGAAGACTCAAGCTTACAAACTTGGGGATGCCCAAGGCATCCCCTTCTTCATCAACAAACTATCAGGTTCTTTCTAGTGAAACTATATTTTAAATCCGTCACATCTTATGTGCTTATCTTGAAGCGTCTATTTGTTTTTGTTTTAGTTATTTTCATTCTCTGAATAAAATCGGATCCTAGCATTCTTTTGTGTGGGAGAGAGACACGCTCCGCTTTTTCATATGAATACTCGTATTTTTCACTTATATTCGTTGAGTATTCTTTTCATGTTATTGTTTGCTCTCTATCTCTTGTTTTCATGTATCTTTTGCTAGAGTTGTTAGATTTTTTATATCATACTCTCATATCTCATTGTTTAATTACTTGGAGAGTTTATCTTTAAAATAAGTTGATTGGTGTTTGGTTGAGAACAGAAAATGCTAAATGTGGTAGATGGTATAACTAAATGATTCATAATCTTGTCGATCATTAAATTGTGTCACATGAATCATTGATGTTGTTTTGAGATATTAATTTTCTTAATGGTAAACATGATGGTCTAGTAAAGTAGAATCATTAATGGTTGATCTAGGAAAACTTGAAGCTGTGCCACACTTAAATTCCAAGGTTATTGCATAATGGTATATAACTTCTATTTGCCTAAAGCGACCGTAATGACTTTATGTTATGCGCTACGGTCGGGGAAGCCAATGGTGAATTTGTTATTCGCCACAATCCCTCTAGGAGTAATTTTCATTATGCCTTGTATGATCATATTTTTATGGGTTAATTGGTTATGTGCCATACCTAGCTGAGTTCTACCGGTTTGTGTCATACCCGTGTTGTTTCTCTGGTTTGTGCCCTGGCTTGCTCGCATATCGCTCAAACGCTCGTTTCCCTCTGGTCAACCTACTTTGACCCGCACTTGGCCAGACTGGTGGGGTCTGCCTGGCGCGGCTCGGCACGTTTGTTGGTTCCGTTTGGCGGCGCGTGGGGTCGGGCACTAGTCTGACTGGTGGGGCTATGGCACTAGTCTGCCTGGTGGGGCTGTGGCACTAGTCTGACTGGTAGGGACGGCACGCGGGGTGCGCGTGGGGTCAGTGTGGCACTGCACCTCCGCTTGGAAGACGCATCCATGGCGGCAGATTCAGGACTCGCCGTTCCGCCCGTTCCGCTGGTCAATTGGGGACAGTTTCATCCTACTGCAGGATTGAGGTGGTTCGGAAACGAATTTAACATGTCGAACACATTGCGGGCCACACGAACCGCCTCTGATGAACAAGATTGATGTGGTTCGGAAACAAATTCAACATGAATGCATACTATCAAACACCTTGCGGGCACACGAACCGCCGCCGATGAACAACATAAACGGTGAACACAAATTGATTCAAACATTTAAACGATATTTAACAAACTTACAATTACAAATCTAAACAAGATTTAACAAACTTAAACCTAAAAAAAGGCTTTCGCCCCGCTATATAAATAAAGCAAACCTGAACAAAGGGTTTAGGGTTTAGGGATGAGAGAGAGGCCTATGCATGGCCATCCCTCAACACCACCGCCGGCGAAGAGATACCGCTCCATCCCGGTGAGGGGGAGAAGATGCGAACCAAGTCAGCCTTCATCTGGTCTGTAGCCACCGCCGTGGCGGCTGAGGCTTCTGGCTTCGCCGGCGTCGTTTTCGATTCGCCGCCATGACATGCGGGGGGGGGGGGGGGGGGCGTTTTAAGATAAGACTCTTCGTCTTGCGCGGCCGCTTTCTTCGGTGAAAGCGACACTGCTGACCAAGATGCAGACGCTTGTAGAGGCAGATCGGGCAGCTCGGGGTCGTCGTCGTCGTCGCTGGCGTCGCCGTCCTCGCCGTCACAGTCGTCGTCAGTTGAGGACAACTCTGGCGTCGGCTTTCGTCGGCCACCAAGACGTACCTCGTACTCCTTGTCCACCACGGTGTGCCAATAGGGCGCCGAGATGGAGTACTTGGGGTCGAGCCTTTGCTCGCACGACATCTCCGCCCACTTGCCCTTGATGAACTCGACGCTGGCCTGCCCGCTGAGCCGCAGCGCCACCGGAATGTACACGGCGCTCCTCACCCACCCATCCGGAAGGATGGCGCGTCATCCACCGGCAGCTGGTGGCAGCTACTCAGCCACGCGGTTTCCAGCGAGAGCACGTAGGGACAAGAGGTCTTGGCCTCCTCGCCCCACATGACTCGCTCGAACGCCTTGGCCATCTCCGCGTCCTCGTTGCGACGCCGAAGTTGAGGGGGTTCCGGTGCAGAAAACAATATTTTTTCTAGCGTATGAAACCCTAACTAACCAGGATCTATCTATCTAGTACATGTGATAACGGTGGCGGAACGGGTTACATTACCTCCATCTAGACCGATAGCGGGGATTACGCTCCCGCACAAGCGTTGACGATGAAGTCGTACGTAGCCGACCTCGAGGTCGCGAAGAACTTGCCGCGATGACGTAGACGATGACGCCAGGGTGTCGACGATGACCTGCGTCGACATGCGTCGGGCGGAAGATGGCGAGGCGCCGGCGACGGGGGGGGGGGGGGGGGTGTGGCGCCGACGGCAGGGGCAGGGGCTGCGGCAGGGTTGCTGGGTGGGCGAGACGACGTCGCCCAGGCTCCTCAAAGGGTGTGCCTCCGAGCTGAAACATCCCAATTGTAGTGTACCTGCACTTTAAATAAGGCAGATACCTGTGTATAGTGCAAATCCCTGGATCGATTCATTTGCACACACAGTTTACGATGTAATATCACAACAAAGCGTCAATTTTATTACATCGATGATCCAGAATTACAAAATATTTGATACAAGTTGCATAGCATAAAGCTAGCATTGAAAAAGTACACAGCGGAAATACAATAGCAGTGGGTTCCAACAACTTCATGTTGCCACAGGCGAAAACATGTTGGTTGTAGACTCGAAACCTATAAACGAAACCTCACTTGTCATCTGAACAATCTGCAATAAGAAAAATATTGCAACAACGTGGGTCAGATCCCATTAAAAATGGAGTATGGCAAGTGACACTATGGTGGACACTTAATGGAATAACTCTATAGCCTATATGCATATTTAGCTGGTGGAGTTCAAGGCTAATTTGCATAGAGCCAATTTTTCCTACTCTTTTGAAAACACTTTTCCTGAAATCAAGACGAGTATGGCATGAAAACCATAAATCTCATCTTCCCTTGTTCACCCATCAAGTTTTATTTCTGAAGTTGGAATGATGGAATCCTCCGTTGACGTCCGTGATCAGCTGCTCAAATTGTCCGTACCGGGGACACGGCTAAGTACTTAGTTTTACACTCTGCAGAGGTTGTGCACGTTCAGCATTGTACCCTTTCAACCCAATTTATCCTTTACACACCATTTGTGATAAGGAAAGGAGAAGAATGAGACGAGATCTTTCAGAAGCATTTTCCCTCCCACTCTAGCTTGACCCGTTCCACCTAACATCCCCCTACATCTGCTTGTCAAGCCGGAGAGAGTCCACGCAACATAATTGATCAAGCCAGAGCCCATATGGCAATGGCTGCACTGGAAGCAATCGTCACTCGGAGTTCTTCAGATTCCTCTGTTCCTGGGTGGCCATTCACAAGTGTACATACTCCAGGAACCATAGACATGGACCTGAGTAGCCACTCAACATAAACCATACAACCACTTACCACCCAGGTGTTTCATTCTTAACTTTGTAGAATTTAGATTTTCACAAAACATCATTTGCATAGCATCAATAATTCTACTAAGTATTGCATAGGAACCTAGACATAGGAATAAGGAATTCTACACAGGTTTAGCATAGCAATTCTATCCTACACATGCTTACATAAAAATACACTAAGTAATGCATATAGAAATAATAGGAAGTTTATGAGGTGTGCCACTTGCCTTTGAATGTTGTCGTTGTTCACAAACTCTTTTCACAACGAACGTTTGCTCTCCGTTCAATCTAAACAATATAAGCAAACAACAATACAACAATCAACAAACAACAATCATCAAACATACATGCACATACATAGTGAACAAATAATTTTCATAAAACTTCTAAGGAAAATATGTCACGCATGATATGCAAATCATTTCTAAGGACTAGATATGCATGTCATGCCATGGAAATATTTTAAGTTTATGCAAGGCAAATGTGTTAGTCAAAATGACTAAGGACTATGGTAATATGTTTGACAAAATAACTTTGTTATAATTCATCTTGAATAGGCACCCTAATGTCTTAGTCATGATGTCTAAAAGTACTTAGACAAAATACTAAGTTTATTCTTCAAGGCGATCAACAATTATTATCAACTCTTTGTAAATTGGATATTCACTATAGTGAGAGAGACAGACACCCGGCCAGCCAATTAAATTGTGGAACATGTCTCATGTACGTGGACATGTAAGGTTTGTCTCCAGGCCGCTTCATCTCACTATGCCGCTAGGATCCATCAAACTTCAAGTGGGTAATAACATGATCAAAAATTGTTTTAAGTCTTAAGTGAAAGACAAGATTAGAAAAGAGGGAAAAGATAGAAAGAAAGATGTAGTTGTCCTCCAGGCTTCATCTCCAGACTTGTAAGTTTCTTCTGGATGATGTCTTGATTGAGCTCTTGGTAGTCTTGATGAATCTTTAGACTTAATGATTCTTGTATCCTCGAGGATGGTCTCGGATTTACTTAGTCTTCATGAAGTCTCAGAGGAGAAGAAAGGACAGAGAGAAAGACTCAGAGAATAAAAGGGGGTTGGCCTTCTTGAACTTCTTCTCACTTTTCTTCCAAGTGCTTGACATCTTTGGGATGCTTCCAGAGTCTGTTTTCTTCTAAGTCCTTCATGAACTTCTTCTTGATTTTCTTCTAAGTGCTTCTTCTCCTTGAAGATACTTCTGAAGTCTTTTTTTCGGCTAAGTCCTTCATTGGTCTTCCAGCTCCATGTTGAAAATCCTAAGTGTCTAGTGCATAGCACTTTTACCAAAATACTAAGTTTGAAAATAATCCTAACTTAGAGAAAATGGGGAGGAGTTTTCCTTATGGGAAATATAAGTATAAAATATGCTATACATGAAATGCAATTTTAAATCACAAGAAACATAATACTAATTTTTGTGATATTTATAAAATATGCATAAAGTTATAATTGCAATTTTATTAGTTTCAAATTTTGCAAACATAATTAAAGGAAAACATATAGATTAAAGTTTTTATGTGATTTATATTTTATAACACAATTTTTTTATAAATGGTGTTAATAGCGAGAGGTGGTTTAATTAAATTTATTGCAATTTGATTTAATCAAAAATAATTTTTCTATTAATAGTTATGTTGAAAATACTCAAACTATTCAAATTAAGTATATAACTATGATTTCATTCAAATATTACTCAAAAATATTTTTTAGCAGTGGCTTTAATTTACAAATATTCCAAAGTTTCTAAAACGATTTTATTTGCAATTTTTTAATTTACAGATTTAAAGTTATGACAAAAATACTCAAATTCACCATTTGAATTTTGAATATATTAAACTAAGTCAAATTTAAATTTTGGCAGATCCAAAATATTCTACATGTCGAGGGCTTTCCAAATATATAAAAATATTTGAATTTGGATGTGTGAGTAAAAAGTTACAACAGATTTAAGTTGCAGGGTCTTTTATGTAAAACTGCTAATCAAATAAATCGAGAAATTCATTTTACACGTCAGCGCTGACTGGGCACTGACTGTGCAGCTGACGAGGCGCTGACTGGGCATCGACGTGGATAAGTCAACAGATATGGGCCGTCAGATTTGGATCTGGCGGTCCAGATCTGTCCGTACCGGTTCATTTAATAAGATCTAATCTGGTGTGTTGGAAGGAGATCGGACGGCTCACCGTGCTTGACCAGAAGATGGCGGCGCTCTGGTCACCGGAGACGAAGGAGACGGCGGCGTCGGCTCGGACGCGGACGGATTCGACGCTCCGGGGGGTCTCCGGGATCGCCGAGGGCACGGAGAGGTGCGGCGCGGCGTGCTGGAGACGATGGGTCCAAAGTCATCGTCGCGTTCTTCTCGGAACGGCAGGGAGGTGCGGGAGGAGAAGCTATGGCGCCGGCGATTCTTCGGTTGAGCACTCCCCCTCGATTCTCTGCGTAGAAGGGAAGGGGGTGGGGTTAGGGAGCTGCGCAAGGGCACGAGGAGAGGATGGGGAGGCTCTCGGGCTCGATTGCTGCTCACCTCGTCGGGAAACCGAGAAGAACGGCGGCGGACCGGCGGAGCTCCGGCGAGCCTTTTGAGCGGCCTGGCGGCACGATTTCGATGGGATCAAGAGGGGAAACAGAGGCGGGGACGCGGAGAATTTATAGGCGTCCTCAGTTAGGGTTTTAATCGCTTAAATCTCGCGAATCGATCGAAACAAGGAAGGTGCAAATCGGGGCGAAATTCCCGGCTGGAGGTTGACGATGATGACGTCAGCGATGACGTCATCTAGGTAATTCTTTTTCTGTTTTTATTTATTTAATTCATATCTTTTGATTTAAATGTCCAAATGATGTCAAATTAATTTCTAAAAAATTGAAAAAATAATATCTTGCTGTTAAACCAGTTGTGGGTATGTTTTGAGAACTTTTTAAAATTAATAAATTTGAAATATGGGTTTAATAAAATTTTGACACTTTATGTTAAATTTAAAACTAGGGTTTAATTAATTTTATTTTTGGCTAAAATAAATTCTATGAAATACCCACATTCAAATATGTTTTGAATTTAAGTTATTTAAACTCATTTTCAAATACTAAATTCATTTTAGGCTTTAGTATAATACTAAATAACATAACACTTACTATATGTAAATAAAAAGGGGAAATTAATGTATTCATTTTAATTCAAAATAATTTGTGCACTATTATATTTTATATTTAGATAATTCAATGGAACTTCATAGCATATTTGGAAAAGATTTTAAATTCCTTTCTTATTTAGAATATATTAATCATTTCATGCTTTGAAAATAAATGAAATTTACTTAAGCAAATGAAATGTTTATTTGGATAATTCATTAATTTTAATTTATGAAGTTATTAAAGTTATAAACTATAGACTTGAAATTAACAAAACTATGTTTTGAGTTCTGGTAAAAGAATGAAAACCATTTGACAAAGAGGTCATGTTCTTAAATATATTAAATGAATACTTGTAAACATTATTTTAATTTATGAATAGCTATGGCTAGGTTATTTAAATCAAATACTTATAAAGAAACTTTTTATTACAAGGCAAGGGTTTGAAAGTTTGTAAAACATTTGTCAAAATACATATGGAGGTTTTAAGAAATACAATGGATAATGAAATGTTTAAACTGAGACATTTGAATTATTAAACCCTTTCCATATGGTTGAGGTCTTTCATAGTTGGTTTTCTTATGCATTTAATATTTTATTTTAATAAAAAGAAAAAGTTTTAAATATTTGTGATTTTTGAACATTATAAAATGTTGGGATGTTACAGACTACCACCCTTAAAAGGAATCTCGTCCCCGAGATTCGGAGAAGCTAGAAAGAAAGCAAATGCTTGAATGATTCTGATAACTCGAGAGGTTTGAGAAATGTAACGTTTTGACATGGAAACTTGAGAATTCGCAGCGAATGATTTTTATGATTAGGAGGATAGAAAGAAAGATGGTTTGGGATCTCTGGGTTTAAGCGTCTGGGTTTGAATTATCTAGGTGGCTACCACCCTTAAAAGAAATTTTTGTGGTCAGTCTAGAAACTTTGTTTAATCTTGTTTATTTATCTGATGTACATCGTACAAGTATTCAAAATACAATGGCATGTGGTGGATACAGAAAGTTTTTAGCACTCACGTTTTCCACTCGGTCCTTGGAGAGATTTATCCTTCTTCCACTCTGGGCAGCCACTGACATAGTGTCCTGTTGCTCCGCATCTGCGACATGTCACGGGACTAATGATTTTCTTGTGTGAGCGGGTAAGGCATTTCTCCTTCATCTTTACTGGGCACTTATCAGCATAATGTCCTTTGCCTTTACATTTGTAGCAAATTACGTCACTTAAGTTCTTCTTGTTCTTTGGTGTTTCCAGGGCTAACAGTTCTTCCAAATCTTGTTTGCTATATTCTATCTCAATTAAAGAAGTCCAGTCTCGTTTGATGTGACAATTTCGAGCTAGGTGATCTCCTTCACACTTATAGCAACACTTGGAGGTAATTTTGGATATCTTCGGATGTGACCCTACTCTTATTTCATTTTTCACCTTAGTATAATCCACAATCTCATTTTGATGAAGATTTTTTTCAGTATCCTGACCCATCCTTTTCTCTTTGCAGTCCCATGAATAATGTCCTAGTTATCCACATGTAAAACATGTTATATGGCTAGTATCTCTTTTGTGTTCCTCCTTGTTTTCTTGTACTTCCACATGCTTCATGAGATTTTGTTGGATCCCCTTTTTGGCTTGCTGACTGACTTCTTGCACCACGGCGTAGAGTTGATATTGAGTTGGAACATGATTTGTTGCTTCACACAAAATGCAAGTAATCTGACTTGTGGGGCATTCCCTAACTGGATGTCTGGTATGACCATGGGGCCACTCATCAGTGCATTCTTGGGACGTATGTCCTATCTCTCCACAAGTTTTGCATGCCTTTAGTTTGGTCATAAGGTTCTCTTCAAAATCACTATGGTTTTGATCAATCTTAGGCTCATTGATCAACTTCCACAGCTGACTCTGGTTCTCTAATAGTAGTCGCATAATTGTATGCAAATCATTGGTGTTGGTAGTGGGGTGAGACATCTGTTTGGTTTAGAAAGCAATGAGTTGAATTATTTGTACTTATGGGGGAATCCTAGTTCAATAAAACAAAACAAGGCAACCAATCTATAACATAATCAATCAACATCTAACAAACATCAAGCAACAAGGTTCACAACAAACAAACGAACAATCTAGTATTGTCATATAGCCAAGTTGATATGATCAATACACTAACACGATATCATCATTCTATTTTAGGTGGTGGTCAAATCTACCTCCTTCGTGAGTGCTTCAAGTTCTTGTTCAACTTTCTTGGATATCTTAGAAGTGTTGGTCGAATCCTTGTTCTTCAGTGGTCTTCCATGCATGCAGAACTTCATGATTAATCGTAGCTTTTCCATATGAGGCAGCAGAATCAGACTTAGACTATAAGAACATGGTCATCTAGAAAAAGATAAGAGGTTTTCAGAAGGTTGATAGTAGATGAGAGTATGAGGAAGATAAAATGAAAAGTTTTGTTTTTAGAAAAGTGAATAAAATAGATTTTCAATCCTATGGTCAAATCCTATTTCTATCCAAACTTAGGGTTTCGAACCTACAGGCAACACAGTGCTCTGATACCATCTGTAGTGTACCCGCACTTTAAATAAGGAAGATACCTGTGTATAGTGTAAATCCCTGGATCGATTCATTTGCACACACAGTTTACGATGTAATATCACAACAATGCGTCAATTTTATTACATCGATGATCCAGAATTACGAAATATTTGATACAAGTTGCATAGCATAAAGCTAGCATTGAAAAAGTACACAGCGGAAATACAATAGCAGTGGGTTCCAACAACTTCATGTTGCCACAGGCGAAAACATGTTGGTTGTAGACTCGAAACCTATAAACGAAACCTCACTTGTCATCTGAACAATCTGCAATAAGAAAAATATTGCAACAACGTGGGTCAGATCCCATTAAAAATGGAGTATGGCAAGTGACACTATGGTGGACACTTAATGGAATAACTCTATAGCCTATATGCATATTTAGCTGGTGGAGTTCAAGGCTAATTTGCATAGAGCCAATTTTTCCTACTCTTTTGAAAACACTTTTCCTGAAATCAAGACGAGTATGGCATGAAAACCATAAATCTCATCTTCCCTTGTTCACCCATCAAGTTTTATTTCTGAAGTTGGAATGATGGAATCCTCCGTTGACGTCCGTGATCAGCTGCTCAAATTGTCCGTACCGGGGACACGGCTAAGTACTTAGTTTTACACTCTGCAGAGGTTGTGCACGTTCAGCATTGTACCCTTTCAACCCAATTTATCCTTTACATACCATTTGTGATAAGGAAAGGAGAAGAATGAGACGAGATCTTTCAGAAGCATTTTCCCTCCCACTCTAGCTTGACCCGTTCCACCTAACATCCCCCTACATCTGCTTGTCAAGCCGGAGAGAGTCCACGCAACATAATTGATCAAGCCAGAGCCCATATGGCAATGGCTGCACTGGAAGCAATCGTCACTCGGAGTTCTTCAGATTCCTCTGTTCCTGGGTGGCCATTCACAAGTGTACATACTCCAGGAACCATAGACATGGACCTGAGTAGCCACTCAACATAAACCATACAACCACTTACCACCCAGGTGTTTCATTCTTAACTTTGTAGAATTTAGATTTTCACAAAACATCATTTGCATAGCATCAATAATTCTACTAAGTATTGCATAGGAACCTAGACATAGGAATAAGGAATTCTACACAGGTTTAGCATAGCAATTCTATCCTACACATGCTTACATAAAAATACACTAAGTAATGCATATAGAAATAATAGGAAGTTTATGAGGTGTGCCACTTGCCTTTGAATGTTGTCGTTGTTCACAAACTCTTTTCACAACGAACGTTTGCTCTCCGTTCAATCTAAACAATATAAGCAAACAACAATACAACAATCAACAAACAACAATCATCAAACATACATGCACATACATAGTGAACAAATAATTTTCATAAAACTTCTAAGGAAAATATGTCACGCATGATATGCAAATCATTTCTAAGGACTAGATATGCATGTCATGCCATGGAAATATTTTAAGTTTATGCAAGGCAAATGTGTTAGTCAAAATGACTAAGGACTATGGTCATATGTTTGACAAAATAACTTTGTTATAATTCATCTTGAATAGGCACCCTAATGTCTTAGTCATGATGTGTAAAAGTACTTAGAGAAAATACTAAGTTTATTCTTCAAGGTGATCAACAATTATTATCAACTCTTTGTAAATTGGATCTTCACTATAGTGAGAGAGACAGACACCCGGCCAGCCACTTAAATTGTGGAACAGGTCTCATGTACGTGGACATGTAAGGTTTGTCTCCAGGTCGCTTCATCTCACTATGCCGCTAGGATCCAACAAACTTCAAGTGGGTAATAACATGATCAAAAATTGTTTTAAGTCTTAAGTGAAAGACAAGATTAGAAAAGAGGGAAAAGATAGAAAGAAAGATGTAGTTGTCCTCCAGGCTTCATCTCCAGACTTGTAAGTTTCTTCTGGATGATGTCTTGATTGAGCTCTTGGTAGTCTTGATGAATCTTCAGACTTGATGATTCTTGTATCCTCGAGGCTGGTCTTGGATTTACTTAGTCTTCATGAAGTCTCAGAGGAGAAGAAAGGACAGAGAGAAAGACTCAGAGAATAAAAGGGGGTTGGCCTTCTTGAACTTCTTCTCACTTTTCTTCCAAGTGCTTGACATCTTTGGGATGCTTCCAGAGTCTGTTTTCTTCTAAGTCCTTCATGAACTTCTTCTTGATTTTATTCTAAGTGCTTCTTCTCCTTGAAGATACTTCTGAAGTCTTGTTTTCGGCTAAGTCCTTCATTGGTCTTCCAGCTCCATGTTGAAAATCCTAAGTGTCTAGTGCATAGCACTTTTACCAAAATACTAAGTTTGAAAATAATCCTAACTTAGAGAAAATGGGGAGGAGCTTTCCTTATGGGAAATATAACTATAAAATATGCTATACATGAAATGCAATTTTAAATCACAAGAAACATAATACTAATTTTTGTGATATTTATAAAATATGCATAAAGTTATAATTGCAATTTAATTAGTTTCAAATTTTGCAAACATAATTAAAGGAAAACATATAGATTAAAGTTTTTATGTGATTTATATTTTATAACACATTTTTTTTATAAATGGTGTTAATAGCCAGAGGTGGTTTAATTAAATTTATTGCAATTTGATTTAATAAAAAATAATATTTCTATTAATAGTTATGTTGAAAATACTCAAACTATTCAAATTAAGTATATAACTATGATTTCATTCAAATACTACTCAAAACTATTTTTTAGCAGTGGCATTAATTTACAAATATTCCCAAGTTTCTAAAACAATTTTATTTGCAATTTCTTAATTTACAGATTTAAAGTTATGACAAAAATACTCAAATTCACCATTTGAATTTTGAATATATTAAACTAAGTCAAATTTAAATTTTGGTAGATCCAAAATATTCTACATGTCGAGGGATTTCCAAATATATAAAAATATTTGAATTTGGATCTGTGAGTAAAAAGTTACAACAGATTTAAGTTGCAGGGTCTTTTCTGTAAAACTGCTAATCAAATAAATCGAGAAATTCATTTTACACGTCAGCGCTGACTGGGCACTGACTGTGCAGCTGACGAGGCGCTGACTGGGCATCGACGTGGATAAGTCAACAGATCTGTGCCGTCAGATCTGGATCTGGCGGTCCAAATCTGTCTGTACCGGTTCGTTTAATAAGATCTAATCTGGTGCGTTGGAAGGAGATCAGACGGCTCACCGTGCTTGACCAGAAGATGGCGGCGCTCCGGTCACCGGAGACGAAGGAGACAGCGGCGTCGGCTCGGACGCGGACGGATTCGACGCTCCGGGGGGTCTCCGGGATCGCCGAGGGCACGGAGAGGTGCGGCGCGGCGTGCTGGAGACGATGGGTCCAAAGTCGTCGTCGTGTTCTTCTCGGAACGGCAGGGAGGTGCGGGAGGAGAAGCTATGGCGCCGGCGATTCTTCGGTTGAGCACTCCACCTCGATTCGCTGCGTAGAAGGGAAGGGGGTGGGGTTAGGGAGCTGCGCAAGGGCACGAGGGAGAGGATGGGGAGGCTCTCGTGCTCGATTGCTGCTCACCTCGTCGGGAAACCGAGAAGAACGGCGGCGGACCGGCGGAGCTCCGGCGAGCCTTTTGAGCGGCCTGGCGGCACGATTTCGATGGGATCAAGAGGGGAAACAGAGGCGGGGACGCGGAGAATTTATAGGTGTAAGGACCTCTCGGACAAGTCCGAGATGCCCACGTTATGTAAGAGATCACGATCCAATGATCAGTGCATCGCAATCACATAAACAACATAGGTATCAAAGAGTTACATCATTCAAGTCGTACGAATAAAAGTCTTACAACACATAGACGGTCATACGACCAAAGTCAACAAACCTCGTCACGCAGGACGGAACTAACTAAGATAGCGGAAGCTCGTGGCTAGCGACGGCTCTTAACATCTCCGAGCACAGATTCCCACCAGTGCAGTTGACCGGTGACAGCTAGGTGGCGAAGTCGTCGTCATACACCTCCTCCTCGATGTAGGCCTCCCATTATAATCTGGACATTTGAATATCCAGGGACAGAGCCACATGAGGACATTTACGTACTCGCAAGATCACCTCTAGGATTAAATTTTCATGATAATGCAAGAAAACACATTTCGAAAACTGGGAAGGCTCCTTAATACATCCACATGGCTTATTTTCGAATACAATGATTTCAAGCATAGAGAATACGACATCTCTATATCTTTGTTGAAGAAAAACATTTAGAGATAGAATTCTCTTCTCTTAGATATAGCAAGGACATATCCAAGTTCAAAACTTTCGTTTATAAAAGTTTATCAAAACACTAGGACAGGAGTAACCCTTTTTCCTGACTTGAGATCGGACTGGATGTCTCCCCGAGATCAACCATCTTCACCCAAATTCCGTACCTCCCTGGTACCAACTTATGCCTGCTTGTATCTCCCGGAAAAACCTTTCCTTTCCTCTTTTCAAGACCCAAAATGCCCATACGCCTAGATCAGTGGCCTTTCCAACCGTCCATGACAGCGGACGCGGCTATTCGAATAGATTTACACTCTTCAGAGGTTGTACACTTTACCCACACCTATCGGTTATTCCGCCGTGTCTGCCACGACCCGTCATACGACAGCATGCGGGGGTCCAGATAACACGATCAAAACTTTCCATTATGACCACCCTAGTATCGGGGCCTCCCGATAGGTTTGTTCTCCTCGACACCGTGTGCTCAACTAGACCTCTTGGTCTTTCCTCGGGACGCCACACCGCCACGTCAGGAGACCCATCGTAATCGTCCGGCTGTTGGTCCTCAACAGTGTATTGTCTCTTCCGGACGACAACCCGGCTTCGAGGGCCCAGCCCTTATAGAAAGTATGAGAGCCCCAACACTAGAACAGACAAGCTTCCCATCCTCTGAGAGCCCAGTGTACCCATGTCAGGTAGTGTGGTTGCACGGGTTAATTGTTCGAGCAGCTGCTAGGGCAGTACTTTGTTTTTAAAAAACAACTTCCAATCCTCTAACTAGTCCCAGCAGCTCGGGTTTTCGCAAACATTCCCGATTGCTCCCAGCAGCTCGGGTTTTCCTCCATAAAACATTTTTATTCAAATAGGTCCCCATCCTATAGTTTTGAGGTAAGATAACAGAATATACTACTAGAAAACTTAATCTTCTTGATAGAGCCTTCAATGACAAGACTCATCAAGTAAAACTCTTTTTATAATACCTACAGCTATTCTAGTAGATAACTTTGACCAAACAATATTTTGTAAAATAGTTTTCGGGTGGCAAGGCGCCACAAAAGAAGTAAAACATGCATTATTTTATTTTGAAAACAAAACATGCTTGATAAAATAATAGGATTTCATTATAGTGGTGAGGTGGGCTTGCCTTGCTCAGAGTACTGTCCCTGGTCTTGTTCTTCAGCGTAGTCGTGCTCAGCTACCTCGTACTGCTCTTCCTCGAGTTGCGGTTCTATCGTAACATGAAAAACAAACGAGACTAGTGTAAGTCCTAAGATGCGAGTTGATAACAATCTAAAGTATATTGACAAACAACAAGCATCACAAACAGGGGCACAACTAGGGCATTTATTAGTTATTAAGGGCTGTTTATATGATTTAAGCATAATTCTTAAGGTACTGCTCCTAAAATTAAACCCTTATACCACATTACTGACTCACATGTGGAGCTCTGAAAATTAGTTGTGCATGAAAATCTATCACCAAATAAGAATTAAAAATCAGATAAGAGCTACTGATGTCAAACTTAAACAGAAGATAGGTTCAGTTTTATAGATCTCCTGAATGCACAATTAACCTTTCTGGTGAGATATGAGTTTTCTATTTAAGTGGAGATTTTATTCATCAAATTTGGATACTCCTAGCTCAAGTTATCCCAGTTTTAAAATAAAGTATACTTCTGACTATTATCTAAGTGCAGAAAATAATAAGAATTATTTTGGTGTCAAACCAGTGCGGTGAGTTAGATAAAACCTGTGGCTATCCCACAAAAATATACCCAACATTTATCTATGGACAGAGGTGGCTCCACCAATTAAAACTAGACATGTCATAATCTCTGAAATTTCAGAAATGCATTTTAAGAGATTATCTCCCTGTTTTTCAGGGATTTATTCATTAAGAAATAACTAATTATTGGAAAAATCCACATTTGCAGTATATGATACCTCCAACACATATCTAACACTTCCAATTGGATTTACCTAAAAAAGTGTTTTTATTGAAGAGTTAAAAATCCCCAAATACGTACTGATGTTATTCTTAGAGTAAATATAACTTTTGCTAGATTAATCTCCTGCATTCAAGATTTACCAATCTAGATAGGCATTATTACAAGCTTTCCAACAGATCCAAGATTGCAAGATTTGGATTTACACAACCCAAGTTATTAAACAAATGGTGTAATAGACACTTTTTACTAGATCTATTTTAACACTCAACAGGAAACACATTTTGGACCAAATCTCATGCCACATGGTTAAGAAAACGTGCATGCATTTTAAAAAATTAACCCCATCATTTTAGCCACTCTAGATTTACCACAAACGATTTAAAGCTAGACTATAGATTTACTGCAAAATCACAGGAAAAAAAGAAAAACAGGCCGAAACGGCCAGATCTGGCGCTGGGCCGAGGGGGCAAACTGGGCCAGCCCGGCCGATGCGCGCGCGCTGGCGAACCGGTGCGTGGTCGCCGAATCAGAAATGAACGGCGGAGATTAGAAGGGAAGAGGTTCAAACAGGGCCGTCGATCTCAGGTCTGACGGCTCTGGATCTTCTTCTTCCCCGACCTGGTGACGCGAGCGGGAAAACAGAGAAGAACGAGAGAGAAGAAGAGGGACGCGACGAGGAGCTCACCTCGAACGTCCAGAGCTCGAGCGGGTGGTGGAGTTCGGTGGAGAAGAAGCAGGGCAGCAAATCCCTACGCGAAGAAACGTCGGGGAAGTCCTCTGCATGTCGCCATGGCGTCTCCTCCGAGCTCGGGTCGTGGTTGAACTCGACGGATTTGAGCACCTAGAGCAGCGAGAAAAGAGAGTAGGGGTTAGAGCTTGAGCAGAGGATCACAGAGAGCCAACAATGGCGGGAAATGGTGGAGAAAAACAGTGGCTAGAGCCATTTCTTGCCGTCGGGTGCCGAGTGGTTCTTTTCCTCCTCGAGAGCAAATGGGGGGAGAAACTCGATGGATTTCGCCAGGGGGGGAGAGGAGTGGGTTGGTAGGAGCCAGGGAGGGGGGGGGGGGGGAGAAATGGACAGGGGAGTGCTCGGGCGATTTAAAACGAGCTCCACCCGATCTAGGGTTTGCTCGGGCAGGAGAGAGGGAGGGGGGTGTCTCCTCTGTTCTTACTGGCTCAGGTGGGCGGTGGAGAGGGGGCAGAGAGGAGTTTGGTCGGATGACCAGCCCTGGCCAGTGAGAAGAAGGGTGGTGGCCTTCGGTTGGGTGGAAAAGAGAAGAAAAGAGAGAGGAGAGAGGAGGGGTTGGCCCTAGTCCATGACAGGTGGGACCAGGGGTGAGGGTGTTGTTCTCCTCTTCAGCATGTGGAGAGGAAAAGAGTGAGAGAGAAATAGAAGGTGAAAACTTTGAGTGAATTGCTCAAATGAATTTGAAAATCTAAGTTTGAATTATTCAAATATGACCCACAAAAGTAAAATGGGTCTACACCCCAAACTTACCTAAATTAAGAGAAGGTACTGAACTTACAAAAGCCCAAGTCAACTATCTCATTTGGCTTTCAAAGAAAAGAAATCTTTTGGTGATAACTAAAAGAATATCTCAAATGGTCATGTTCATTTGATGCCCCCAAAAGCTAGTGATATTTATGTGCAAACCAACTCTTTTGAGAGAATTTAGAGCAGGGTGTGAAATTATACATGCCCTAAATCAAAATGGTTCAGATGCATGTCAAAAACCATTTATGGTTTGCTTACTCATAGCTCCTAGTTTGGCTAAGTTTTAACAATCATGAAGATCCTAATAGTGGTTATTTATTTCAGTGTGTTGTGGTTTTTTTTAGTATTTTCAATTTTCATGAAATGTTAGTGACACACAACAAGCATAAGGTGTGCAAGCAAATTAAATCATGACTCAGAATTTTACACACACAAAAGTTTTATTTTTGCAAGAGGTGAAAAACCTAGAATAACACCACAATGCTAAGGCTAAGAGAATTGGGGTGTTACAGATCTTCCCCCCTTAGGAGAATCTCGTCCCCGAGATTCCAGATTTGAAGAAGAGAGAAAAACAAGAAATTCATGCTCCAAATAATCTTCACTCTCCCAGGTGGCTTCTTCCTCCGAATGGTTGCTCCATTGGATCTTCAGGAACCTGATCTTCCGTCTCCGTGTCAGACGGACGTCTTCAGCGAGAACACGAAGTGGTCGTTCTCAATAAGTGAGATCATGGTTGAGATCAATGGTGTGATGATCTACCTCCTGATATGAATGAGTATCACCAGGAACTTGCAGACACTTCCGGAGTAGAGATACATGAAATACATCATGGAATCCTGACAGATGGGGTGGCAGGTCTAGCTGATATGATACTTCTCCTCTTCGACCGCGTACTCTAAAGGGACCAATATATCTCGGAGCCAATTTTCCCTTCACATGGAAACATTGCATTCCCTTGAGTGGAGTAATATGTAGGTATACCATATCACCAGTCTTGAAACTAAGCTCCCGCCTCCTAGAATCGGCATAACTCTTCTGCCTGGACAGGGCGGCCTTAAGACGGTCGCGAATGAGTTGAACTTGCTCTTCGGCTTCCCTCAGGGTGTCAACTCCAAAAATCTTGCTGTCTCCTGTTTGCGACCAGTTCAAGGGTGTACGGCACTTGCGCCCGTACAAAGCCTCGAATGGTGCCATCTTCAGACTGGCTTGATAGCTGTTGTTGTACGAAAATTCGGCAAACGGCAGGCAATTTTCCCATTTGGCTCCATAAGCTAACACACAAGATCTAAGCATGTCCTCTAAGATCTGGTTGATTCTTTCTGTTTGTCCTCCTGTCTGACGGTGATAAGCAGTACTGAAAAAGAGTTTGGTTCCGAGCTCCTCCTGAAGCTTAGTCCAAAATCGAGAAGTGAATTGGGTTCCTCGATCTGAGACAATAGTCTTAGGTATTCCATGAAGGCTGACGATACGGGACATGTATAGATCTGCGAGCTGATCCGATCAATGGGTGGTCCGCACTGACAAAAAGTGTGCTACTTTGGTGAGTCTGTCCACAATAACCCAAATAGCGTCATGCCCACGATTGGATCGGGGTAATCCAGTGATGAAGTCCATGCCGATTTCATCCCATTTCCACTCGGGCAACTTGAGAGGTTGGAGTAGCCCAGCGGGGCGCTGGTGTTCTACCTTGATCCTTTGGCAGATGTCGCAATTCTGGACGAAGAGTGCTATCTCGCGCTTCATGCCATGCCACCAGAAATTCTGCTTCAAATCCTGGTACATCTTGGTTCCACCGGGGTGGATAGAATACAAAGTCTCGTGAGCCTCCTTCATAATTAACTGCGTCAAAACAGGATCTGACGGTACGCAGATGTGTCCCTTGTACCAAAGAATACCGTCAGAGTCGATGGTGAACCCAGGGACTTCCTCTTTGTCCAATCTTCTTTTGATGCCCTCAATGCTTTCGTGACCCTTCTATGCTTGCTTGATCTGCTCCCATAAGGTGGGTTGCAACAGGAGTTGATCGACTGCCCCATAGCTGGCCACTTCGATACCCAACTTATCAAGCTCTTCCTAGAGTTCTGGCTGTCGAATCTTGATCATGGAGTTGAATGAATACGGCTGACGGCTAAGGGCATCAGCCACAACGTTAGCTTTTCCGGGGTGGTAATGGATGTCCAAGTCATAATCCTTGATGAGTTCTATCCATCTTCGTTGCCTCATTTTCAAGTCCCTCTGGGTGAAGATGTACTTCAGGCTCTTGTGATCGGTGTAAATTTCGCAACGGTTGCCCATCAGAAAGTGCCGCCATGTCTTGAGTGCATGGACCACTGCAGCAAGCTCGAGGTCATGGGTTGGGTAATTTTGCTCATGCTTGCGGAGTTGTCGCGACGAGTATGAAATCACCTTGCCCTCTTGCATAAGTACACAGCCAAGTCCGAGTTTGGAGGCATCGCAATAAACCACAAAATCTTTGGTCACATCTGGCATGGTTAAGATAGGTGTGGTAGTCAGGCGCTTTTTCAGTTCCTGGAAGCTGGCTTCACATTTGTCGGTCCAAACGAACTTCTGATCTTTCTTCAGTAGTTGGGTAAGGGGCTTTGTGATGCTTGAGAATCCCTCAACAAACTTGCGGTAATAACCGGCTAATCCAAGAATGGACCTTACTTCGGTTTGGTTGGTGGGGGTTGGGAAATCAAGGATGGACTTGATGTGGGTAGGATCTACAGATATCCCTCCGGCTGAAATAACATGGCCGATAAATCCTACTTCCTTCAACCAAAACTGACACTTGCTGAACTTAGCATACAACTTATGTTCTCGAAGGGTACCGAGAACCAACCTCAGATGCTCTTCATGCTCCTCTTCTGACTTGGAATAAATCAAGATATCGTCAATAAAGACAACCACAAATTTATCCAAGTAATCCATGAACACCTTGTTCATGAGATTCATTAAATAGGCTGGAGCATTGGTTAGGCCAAATGACATTACCGTGTACTCGAACAATCCGTATCGAGTGACAAAGGCCGTCTTAGGGATATCAGCTTCTCTGACTTTCAACTGATGGTAACCGGTGCGGAGATCGATCTTGGAGAAGACTCGAGCTCCATTGAGTTGATCAAACAGATCTTCAATCTTGGGTAGGGGGTACTTGTTTTTAATAGTCACATCATTCAACGTACGGTAATCCACGCACAAGCGAGTGGTACCGTCCCTTTTATCCACGAAAATGATTGGTGACCCCCAGATTAACGCACTAGGGCGGATCATCCCTTTCCTAAGCAGGTCATCCAACTGCTTCTTTAGTTCCACCAACTCCTCTGGGTTCATCCGGTAAGGTTTTTGAGCTATAGGGCCAGTACCGGGTACCAACTCAATGATGAACTCAATATCCCGATCTGGTGGCATACCGGGTAATTCTTCGGGAAAAACATCCGGATACTCACATACTACCGGTACCTCTTCCAAAATGGCTCCAGCTACGCTCTTATGACAATGACTTGAGGTGGAGTGGTAGGTTGAGAAGTGGGTAATCTCCTCTCCTTCCGGGGTGGTTAGTGTGACAGACTTGTTGGTGCAATCAATTTTTCCCCGGTTAACTCCCATCCAATCCATTCCTAAAACCACTTCTATCCCTTGCTTTCCTAATACCACTAAATCCGCATGGAATCGGGCTCCTTGAATTTCCACAGGAATCACCTTGCAAGATACAATGGCTTTAGTAGTGGCCCCCGGAATTTGCACTCTCATAGGACGATTCAACAAAGTTGGAACCATACCACTTTTCCTAACAAATGGCTCCGTAACGAAAGAATGGGAAGCTCCCGAATCAAACAAAACTGAGGCAGGAACTGAGTTGACAGGGAACGTACCCATAACCAGATCTGGTGCCTCCTGGGCTTCTTCTGCACTGATGTGATTCAGATGACCTCGGGTGACAGGGGACGCTTTCTTGGGATACGGGTTCTTGCCTCCAGGTGGACGGGGTGGCCCTTGGTTCATCTTTGTCGCATTGGGGCGACCTCCGGCGGGCTGTCTAGTGGGGCAATCCCGCAAGAAATGTCCAGGCTGTCCACAAGTGAAACATCCTCCTGTGGGCTTCGGAGCAGGCGGCTTGTTAAAGTTGAGGCCGGGGTTGGAACCACTTCCAGGACGAGGTGCAGGCGGGCGAGGAGAGTAGCTGGGTCTTGGTGCAAAGGTTGGAGGCCTTGGTGATGGATAAGAAGGCCTCGGTGGAGGTGAAGGGCGCGGACGGGGATAACTTCCAGTTGGGCTGCTGCTGCTACTGCCTTGCTGCATCAGTTGGTGACGCTTGCGGTTGTCAAACGAAGCCTTGCATTTGTGCTCCATCATAATGGATGCATCCGCCAAGGATTCCAGGTCGGTGAAAGGCATCACCACCAGAATGCACTGCATTTCGTCATGAAGTCCATTCATGAACCTCTCTTTCTTCTTGTCCTCAGTATCGGTATCGGTGGGCGCATACCTCGCTAGAGAAGTAAACTTCTCCAAGTACTCACTCACCGACATCCCGCCTTGCTTGAGCTGCAAGAACTTCTCTCGCATGATACTGACGAGTCCAGAGGGCACATAACGCTTCAAGAACTTGGCCTTGAACGCTGGCCAAGCCACAACTTCCTCCGGCGGCAACAAAGCACGAATGGCCTCCCACCACGCTCGGGCAGACCCAGAGAGGTAGTGAGTGGCGTAGACCACCTTCTCGTTGTCACCCACTTGGGCGACCCTCAGGTTGTTCTCTATAGTACGGATCTAGTCATCAGCATCCAGTGGCACTTCACTCTTGGAGAAAGCTGGAGGATTGGTGTTCTGAAAGTCACGAAGCTTGGAGCGGGGTTCTTCATTTCCTTGGCCGCCATTCTGGTTGACGGCAATCTGAGCAAGATGCTGCAGGGTGGCAAGGTTGGCATTCCTATCGGCGCGAGCTGCCTCGCGATCCTCCATAAGAATACAAAGCACTTGAGCCATAGATGGCTCGGGGGGTGGGGGTGGTGGTGGATCCCTTGCCATTCTGAATTTCAGAATAAAACACACATTAATTCCTCTATTTAGAAGTTTTAAAACAGGTTTTGAAAAAGAGTTCATCAAGCATACACAAAGACATACAAATTTTCAGCAAGACATTACTCCTAAGAAGACATGATTCCATTCCATAGCAAGGTTCCAAAAGCATCATCACATAGTTCACAACCACAAAACACGGACTGACATAGTCTTACAATAATTCCGACACACACTCATGCTAACTAGACCACATAATCGCATCCACTTATCGCGATGGTTCGGTCCTAACCCAAAAGATATTGCGCAACTAACTACTCCACGTCCACGGCAGCGTCACTGTCAAAGGGTGGCTCGTCGGGGTCCTCGTCCTCAGACATCACAGCTCCCGAGTCCTCACCGTCCTCGCCTCGAAGGTCATCGTCGTCCTGCTCGCTCACGGGCTCCATATCCATATCCTCCGTAGGGTCCTCATCATCAGGCAGGAGATCGTCATTGTCCTTGCTCAGAGCCTCCACCTCGCTCTCCATCTCGCTGATCCGCTCGTCACGGGCCTCAACGGTCGACCTGAGCATGTCAACCATCCCGTCAAGCTGGAACATGTAGAAGCGAGTAGTCTGGAGACGCGCAAAGATGGAACGACGCTCCTTGCGCTCCACCTTGAGCTCTGCCTGGGACTCCACTAAGCGCTCCTCCGAGGTCTTGAGCTTCAGCTCCACGGTCTTCAGCTTGTCCTGAGACGCCTTGAGTTGCGCCTCCAAGTCCTCGATCCTCAGCTCAGCTGCCGAGATCCGCACCTCAGCTCCGTCGTGATTAAGACGGTGAAGGTCACTCTCGAACCGACTAGTGACCAGCTGGGACTGGGTGTACTCGACGAGGACTCCCAGCTCGGCCAAGTGGTTCCCGAAAGTGGGATGGGGACGCGGCGGCACAGGGTTACTCTGCTCGTCCAAGCCAGAGTAAAACTCAAAACGGGTGCCGCCCAGCTCGGAACTGTGAGCACACACCAAGCGGGCAAGAGCCCTCTGCAGCACGGTAACGAACGCCCCCATCTGAGTCGATGCAAGGGCATCCTCAATAAGCTCCTCGGCGAAGGGTGGCACCAATGGTCCTCGAAGGATGCACCTCACAGTCCAGGACATCTCGTCTCCAACCATGGGTAGACAGCGCCCAATCAGCAGCTCTGGTAGCGGACGCCTCAAATGCCTGGTCAGCTGGAGTAGGTCTGCCTGGAACAGACGCGAAACTCCAGTGTCGGGCACAGCTCCCAACTGAATAGTCGACGAGAACTCTCCGCTCATCTACACAAAATTTTTAATGGAGGTTTAATTAGTGAACGATGTACAAAATTTTAAACAGGTAAAATCATAAGATTTAATGCAGGTATAATATTAATCAGTGAGTAATAACAGAGGGGAGGGAGGAGTAGCAGTATATTCTGCACATTTTTAAGTATTTCTCTCCTAACTATTTAGGAAAACATTTTTGCGTGACGTCGACGCCCAACCTAACTAAGGTCTCCTAAGGTCAACGATGGCTCTGATACCAAGTCTGCAAGGACCTCTCGGACAAGTCCGAGATGCCCACGTTATGTAAGAGATCACGATCCCAATGATCAGTGCATCGCAATCACATAACCAACATAGGTATCAAAGAGTTACATCATTCAAGTCGTACGAATAAAAGTCTTTCAACACATAGACGGTCATACGACCAAAGTCAACAAACCTCGTCACGCAGGACGAAATTAACTAAGATAGCGGAAGCTCGTGGCTAGCGACGGCTCCTAACATCTCCGAGCGCAGATTCCCACCAGTGCAGTTGACCGGTGACAGCTAGGTGGCGAAGTCGTCGTCATACACCTCCTCCTCGATGTAGGCCTCCTCATTACAATATTAATCCCATCATTTTAGCCACTCTAGATTTACCACAAACGATTTAAAGCTAGACTATAGATTTACTGGAAAATCACAGGAAAAAAAGAAAAAGAAAAACAGGCCGAAACGGCCAGATCTGGCGCTGGGCCGAGGGGGCGAACTGGGCCGGCCCGGCCGATGCGCGCGCGCTGGCGAACCGGTGCACGATCGCCGGATCAGAAACGAACGGCGGAGATTAGAAGGGAAGAGGTTCAAACAGGGCCGTCGATCTCAGATCTGACGGCTCTGGATCTTCTTCTTCCCCGACCTGGTGACGCGAGCGGGAAAACAGAGAAGAACGAGAGAGAAGAAGAGGGACGCGACGAGGAGCTCACGTCGAACGTCCAGAGCTCGAGCGGGTGGTGGAGTTCGGTGGAGAAGAAGCAGGGCAGCAAATCCCTACGCGAAGAAACGTCGGGGAAGTCCTCTGCATGTCGCCATGGCGTCTCCTCCGAGCTCGGGTCGTGGTTGAACTCGACGGATTTGAGCACCTAGAGCAGCGAGAAAAGAGAGGAGGGGTTAGAGCTTGAGTAGAGGATCACAGAGAGCCAACAATGGCGGGAAATGGTGGAGAAAAACAGTGGCTAGTGCCATTTCTTGCCGTCGGGTGCCGAGTGGTTCTTTTCCTCCTCGAGAGCAAATGGGGGGAGAAACTCGATGGATTTCGCCAGGGGGGGAGAGGAGTGGGTTGGTAGGAGCCAGGGAGGGGGGGAGAAATGGACAGGGGAGTGCTCGGGCGATTTAAAACGAGCTCCACCCGATATAGGGTTTGCTCGGGCAGGAGAGAGGGAGGGGGGTGTCTCCTCTATTCTTACTGGCTCAGGTGGGCGGTGGAGAGGGGGCAGAGAGGAGTTTGGTCGGATGACCAGCCCTGGCCAGTGAGAAGAAGGGTGGTGGCCTTCGGTTGGGTGGAAAAGAGAAGAAAAGAGAGAGGAGAGAGGAGGGGTTGGCCCTAGTCCATGACAGGTGGGACCAGGGTGAGGGTGCTGTTCTCCTCTTCAGCAGGTGGAGTGGAAAAGAGTGAGAGAGAAATAGAAGGTGAAAACTTTGAGTGAATTGCTCAAATGAATTTGAAAATGTAAGTTTGAATTATTCAAATGTGACCCACAAAAGTAAAATGGGTCTACACCCCAAACTTACCTAAATTAAGAAAAGGTACTGAACTTACAAAAGCCCAAGTCAACTATCTCATTTGGCTTTCAAAGAAAAGAAATCTTTTGGTGATAACTAAAAGAATATCTCAAATGGTCATGTTAATTTGATGCCCCCAAAAGCTAGTGATATTTATGTGCAAACCAACTCTTTTGAGATAATTTAGAGCAAGGTGTGAAATTATACATGCCCTAGATCAAAATGGTTCAGATGCATGTCAAAAACCCTTTATGGTTTGCTTACTAATAGCTCCTAGTTTGGCTAAGTTTTAACAATCATGAAGATCCTAATAGTGGTTATTTATTTCAGTGTGTTGTGTTTTTTTTTAGTATTTTCAATTTTCATGAAATGTTAGTGACACACAACAAGCATAAGGTGTGCAAGCAAATTAAATCATGACTCAGAATTTTACACACACAAAAGTTTTATTTTTGTAAGAGGTGAAAAAACTAGAATAACACCACAATGTTAAGGCTAAGAGAATTGGCGTGTTACAATAGGCGTCCTCAGTTAGGATTTTAATCTCTTAAATCGCGCGAATCGATCGAAACAAGGAAGGTGCAAATCGGGGCGAAATTCCCGGCTGGAGGTTGACGATGATGACGTCAGCGATGACGTCATCCAGGTAATTCTTTTTCTATTTTTATTTATTTAATTCATATCTTTTGATTTAAATGCCCAAATGATGTCAAATTAATTTTTAAAAATTTGTAAAAATAATATCTTGCTGTTAAACCAGTTGTGGGTATGTTTTGAGAACTTTTTAAAATTAATAAATTTGAAATATGGGTTTAATACAATTTTGACACTTTATGTTAAATTTAAAACTAGGATTTAATACATTTTATTTTTGGCTAAAATAAATTCTATGAAATACCCACATTCAAATATGTTTTGAATTTAAGTTATTTAAACTCATTTTCAAATACTAAATTCATTTTAGGCTTTAGTATAATACTAAATAACATCACACTTACTATATGAAAATAAAAAGGGGAAATTAATGTATTCATTTAATTGAAAATAATTTGTGAACTATTATATTTTATATTTAGATAATTCAATGGAACTTCATAGCATATTTGGAAAAGATTTTAAATTCCTTTCTTATTTAGAATATATTAATCATTTCATGGTTTGAAAATAAATAAAATTTACTTAAGCAAATGAAATTTTTATTTGGATAATTCATTAATTTTAATTTATGAATTATTAAAGTTATAAACTATAGACTTGAAATTAACAAAACTATGTTTTGAGTTCTGGTAAAAGAATGAAAACCATTTGACAAATAGGTCCTGTTTTTAAATATATTAAATGAATACTTGTAAACATTATTTTAATTTATGAATAGCTATGGCTAGGTTATTTAAATCAAATACTTATAAATAAACTTTTTATTACAAGGCAAGGGTTTGAAAGTTTGTAAAACATTTGTCAAAATACATATGGAGGTTTTAAGAAATACAATGGATAATGAAATGTTTAAACTGAGACATTTGAATTATTAAACCCTTTCCATATGGTTGAGGTCTTTCATAGTTGGTTTTCTTATGCATTTAATATTTTATTTTAATAAAAAGAAAAAGTTTTAAATTTTTGTGACTTTTGAACATTATAAAATGTTGGGATGTTACACCAATATTTTGGAATGTTTAAAAACACTAAAATTTAAAACTTTTGAAAACATTTAAGTATTTTGCTCTGGAAAAGAAAAATTAAGCATTACATTCATACATACATGCATCTCATCATTCATCATCTTATTAAATAGCATGGGTTTAAATTAAAAATCCATTATATTTCATATTGCTCTAAAAATATTTATATTCTATTATTCTACTATTATGCCAAAATAAAAGTAAATGATTTCAGCAAAATAAGTTTAAACAACATAAATTCAAACATATTTGAATGTAGGTATTTTACAAATTTTATTTAGCCAAAAGAAGATTTAATTAAGCTATAATTTCATATTTGATATTAAGTGTCAAATTGTATTAAATCAATATTGCAAAATTATTAATTTTAAAAAGATTTCAAAACATGCCCACTAATGTTTTAAAACATAGATATGAATATTACAAATTTATAGACATTTATCTGAGTTCATTTGGACACTAAAATCAAAAGATATTAATAAAACGGAAAATCAGAAAAAGAAAAAGAAATCGCTGACGTCATCGTCTTCAACCTGGCTCCTCAAATCCCGCCCAAAATTTTCTCCGATTCCCTTTCCAAAATTTGTCGCGAGGTTTGCGTAATCTCTTTCCTTCTCTTGCCCTACTTAAACCCTGTGAATCCCTCTTCCATGTGCCCCAAACCCTAGCCCCTAAGACGCCCCCAGGCTGTCGCGAGGGCTCGCCGGAGTTCGTCGAAGCCGCCGCCGTTTCTTCTCCTTCCCCGGCGAGGTAAGCCGCCTCCGTGTCCGAGAACCACTCCCCTGTCTTCCCCGCCCCCTCGCGCATCTGCTCATGTGCTATTTGCCTCCTCCCGCAGCCGGGCACTCCGAATCCGTGCTCGCCGACATCGCCGGTGCCCGAAGCACATCGGCCACTCCTCCACGCCGTTCCAGGACGGGCTCGAGCACGCCGTCTACACCATTGCCTCCCCCGCGACGCGCCGCACCCGAAACTGTCCCCCTCGAGTCCGGGGGTGCACCAGAGCCATCGGACCGTCCTCGCCGAGCGCAGCGCCGCCGTCGTCTCCGTCTCCGGCGACCAAAACCGCCGCCCGGTGAGCTCCTTCTCCCAGAGCCGTCCGATCTGAAATAAACGCACGAGATTAGATCTTAAAATCCAACCGGAACGATTCATCTGTGGCCGTCAGATCTGGATCTGACGATCCAGATATGTTGACTTATCCACGTCAGCGTCGACGTGGCGATCCAGTCAGCGCCCAGTCAGCTGCCACGTCAGAAAATGGTTTTCTTATTTAAATTAATTTGGTACTTTTGCAGAAACACCCCTTCTTATTAAAATTGTTATAACTTTTTACTCACACATCCAAATTCAAATATTTTTATATATTTGGAAAGCCCTTGACATGTAGAATATTTTGGATCTGTTAGATTTCAAATTTGACTTAGTATAAATTATTAAAATTTCAAATGGATGATTTGAGTATATTTGTAATAACTTTAAATCTATAAATCCAAAAATTGCAAATAAAATTGTTTTAGAAACTTTGGAATGTTTGTAAATTTATGCCTCTGTTATAAATTATTTTTGAATATTATTTTGATGATTTAAGAGTTGTATGTTTAATTTGAATAGTTTGACTATTTTGATATAACTTTTGATAGAAATATTATTTTTGAGTAAATTCAATTGCAATAAATTTAATTAAATCACCTCTGTCTATTAACACCATTTATAAAAAAAATGTTATAAAATTTTAATCACATAAAACTTTAATCTTATATTTATTCCTTTTATGATGTTTTGCTAAAATAGAAATTAATGAAATTGCATTTATAGCCTAATGCGTACTTTATAAATATCACAAATTTTTGTATGATGTTTATAATGATTAAAGAGTGCATTGCATGCATGAAATATTTTATTATATAGTTATTCTCCTTATAGGAAAACTCCTCCATTATTTTCTCTAAGTTAGGAATATTTTCAACTTAGCATTTTTGGTTAAGTGATATGCACTTAGACACTTAGGACTTTCAACATGGAGCTGGGAGACCAATGAAGGACTTAGCCAAAACAAGACTTCAGAAGTATCTTCCAGGAGTAGAAGCAATTAGAAGGAAATCGAAAAGAAGTTCATGAAGACCAACCAGCAATATTTTCAAAGTCTTGCTACCTCTCTCTCTTTTCTTCCTTCTCCTCTGAGACTTCATGAAGACTAAGTTAAATCCAAGACCAGACTCGATGATACAAGAATCATCAAGTCTGAAGAATTATCAAGTCTACCAAAGATTTCAATCAAGACTTCCCCAAGAAGCAAGTTACAAGTCTGGAGATGAAGCCTAGAAGACCAACTACATTTTTCTTTCTATCTTTCCCTCCTTCCTAATCTGGACTTAAACAACTTTGATCATGTTATTACCATCTTGAAGTTTGTTGGATCCTAGCGGCATAGTGAGATGAAGCGGCCTGGAGACTAACCTTACATGTCCACGTACATGAGACCTGTTCCACAACTTAAGTAGCTGGCCGGGCGGGTGTCTGTCTCTCTCACTATAGTGAATATCCAATTTACAAAGAGTTGATAATAATTGTCGATCACCTTGAAGAATAGACTTAGTATTTTATCTAAGTATTTTGCACATCATGCATAACATATTTTTGTATTGTTACTTTATTAGTATGTTTATGTGTGTTTTGTTTGATGTGTTAGAAATTTCGGAGGAAACGACAACAGTTGCAGTTGCTGTTGTTATTCTTCTTGTTGCCAAGGCAAGTGGCACACCGCCATAAAATTTTCTAAGTACTTTCTATGCATGACTTAGTTATTTTCCTATGCATGTGTAGGACTTAGTAGATTTTCTATGCAAGACTTTAGAATTCCCTATTCCATTGTGTCTAGGTACCTATGAACTGACTTAGTAGAATTTGATGCTATGCAATTGATGAAAGGTTTTACAAAATCTTAAGTGGCTATTCAAGACCATGTCTATGAGGTTTTCACCTGAGATAGTCTCTACTATACTTAGGATCATAGTATGTGGGGGTTTTCACCTGGGAGTGCACATCCACTAAGCTAATGAATCATCTGGGTGGATTGGTTGTTTGGTTTATGTTGAGTGTCTACTCAGGACCATGTTCATGAGGGTTTTCACCTAAGATAGTTTCTACTATACTTAGGATCATGAACGTGGGGGTTTTCACCTGAGAGCACACTTGTGGAAGGCCACCCAGGAACAAAGGGATGTGAGGAATAAAGGGAGAAGAATGTGAAGAACTCAAGGAGAAGTATTCCAAGTAAAGAGTACAGCTGATCAAGGACAATGGAGGAATCCCAACATTCTAATTTCTTAATAAAATTTTGATTAGTAAACAACAGTGGACTACTCAGGACCATGTTCATGGGGGTTTTCACCTAAGATAGTTTCTACTATACTTAGGACCATTGAATGTGGGGTTTTCACCTGAGGGTGCACCTAAGGACGTGATATCTTTTGGCTCACCTGGGTTAACCAGTGTTGCCAATTATGATGTTAATAAGTTTGTTTTACAAAGAGTTAGGCAAAACTGGCTTTATGCAAAATAGCCTTGAGCTCCACCAGCCAAATATGCATACAGGTTATAGAGTTATTTCCATTAAGTGTCCACCATAGTGTCACTTGCCAGACTCCATTTTTAATGGAATCTGACCTACTATGTTGCAAATTATTATTTGCTGCAGAAATATCTGAGGAAGATTAAGGACTACGTTTGGGTTTCGAGTCTGCACCAACATGTTCTCGCCTGTGGCGTATCATGAAGTTGGAGGCTCATTGACGATTTATTTCCGCTGCTATAATGTTTTGAGCTAGCTTTGAGCTATGCAAAGATGTATCGAACTATTTATTTTACCAAGTCTGGATTATTCGTGTAATGTTGATACAATGTTGTGGTATTCATCGTAAACTGTGTGTGCAAATGAATCGATCCAGGGGTTTGCACTATACACAGGTATCTGCCTTATTTTTAAGTGCAGGTACGCTATACGAGCACTCGCAAACATACGGAGCTTAACAACAACCCCCGGTCATTCAGATCCAGCTGAAATCGCAAGGGTAAAACTTTTCTGGAATCCCGTAGGGCAACGGCGCCCGGCGGTATAGCTTTGGTGGAGAGAGGAGGCAAAACGGGCGGAGAAGCAACTCGGCCGGCCAGCTATACAATTAATTGTATTTTTCTGTAATTAATCCAATTAATATGCCTTGCTATCTAAAGGGTGGAGGGGGTGTGCAAACACCTTGCCTCCCCCATGAGGGACTAAAGGAAAAGGAGGGGGAGGGGGGTTCGGCCGGCTCTCCTAGTCCGAGTTGGACTAGGGGCCCAAGCCGCCTTCCTCCTTGGTGGTGCGGCTCCCCCTCTTTGGCCCTCTTAGGGCCCATGTAGGTGGGCTGCCCTTTTTCCTTTACTATTTAATAATTAAATTAATATAAATATAATTAATTCATAATTAATATATTTAAATACTATTTAATATCCTGTGACTCCGAAACATTTTCCGAACCACCCGAACAACTTTCGGACATCCCTGGAACCATTCCAGACCTTCCCGGAACTCCTTCCGGACCACCGGAACTCTTTCTGGATCATTTCTCTCTCTCCAACAAAATCCTATATTATTACAGAACCTATCTCCTGGTGTCGTGAAGACCTTAAATTTGTTACGCTACGGTTCGAGAACACTTTAGACATGGTCGAGACACTCCGCTCACCAATAACCGTCAGGGATACCTGGATGCATATGCCGGCCCCTGTGTATTCTACGAATATCGTCGTTGAGCCATAAACATGATATTCATTCCCTTTGTTTCTACGATACTACCTTGTCCGAGATATGATCGTAGACATCCGATGTCTTTGTTGTATCTCGTTACCGACAAAGGTTATTAACTCGTCTGTATTATTACATCTCCATGACCTAGTCACAAGCTGCGCAGCTATATAGATGCAATCTCACCGAGTGGGCCCAGAGTATCTTTCCATTACAAGAATGAACAAATCCCGCTCTTGATCCTTACGTCTCAATACTCTTTCGGGATACCCAAGATGGACACCGTTATTGTCATGCTAAAGAAGACACAACGTTTGATGCTCCCAAAGTACCCCTACGAAGCATCAATAAGTACGGTCTCACGGTATAAGGAATAAGCTATCATATTCTTTTCTATTGCAAATGACAAACATCGTAATACGATCTTATTGCAATACTTTGCGTATGTCCATCACCTTATTCAACTAATAAGATGACCCCATTGTCAGCCGACGTCATTGTCCTTGATCGGGAATCTCGATCAACTGTTGCCCAATGGACTAGTTCATATACAGGCTTACTAGGGACTCTGGTTGTCTATGTATCACACGTGTATTAATAATTCCGATTAATACAGTTATAGCATAATAAACAAACCTATTATAAACTTATGAGATAATGCAATAAATACTACTTATTTATTTGCCTCTAGGGCATATCTCCTTCAGTCTCCCACTTGCACTAGAGTACAAATAAACTAGCTGCATTTTACTTCATCAAAATCCCTTATCAAATAAGCGTCATATGATAATGCTTGCTCGTGGAAGAGTGCTACTCTGACAATCTGTACAATACATAATTGTGCGTTCTTTTGCGATTCATTGATATCAACTTGCTTGATATTACCATGTTATCCAATAACATATATGCAAATACCGTAACTAAGTGAGACATCTGTTTCCCAGCGCTTACTCTGATTCTGCTAACCAGATAACTGCCTTGAAAACACACTCAGTCATAGAGAGCCCCTTGTAACAATTACAAACTCGCGATATCTACATACTTTCACACCAATGTAGAGAACTGGACATTCCAATATCAATCTAATGACTAATGCACTTCTACTTCCAGTAAATTCTAAATTTACTTTAATAATTGTTCTTCTTCTAAGAACATCGGTCATATTTCAGCGAGCAGATAATATGGTTTATGTATGATGTCTAACAATAGACGAACATGTCATACAACCACTATTACCGTGTATCATTACTCTTAATGATTAATTAGATTTCCAAGGACCATCCTTTTGATTCTTTTCTGACTCCTCAGATATAATCCAAAACAACTCGACTAACTATTTAAAATTCTCGTTATATTCCAAATAGACACTAACTTTCAAATAGTTTCACAACTTCATCCTTCTTATCAATTTTACCGGTACAATTTCACAATATGTCATTTACACAAGATGAATTCGGCTCCCACTCAAATTATGTCTCCACATATTTGACAACACGAGCTCCCACTCAAAAACATGTCATCTACATATTTGAGTTCCTAAGCTCCCACTCAAAAATATGTCCTTTACATATTCCACCTGAGTAAACTAACTTTGACTTCCACTTAAAATCACAATTTATCTCGACATTTTGGTCAAACCAAATCATTGATCTCTTATCAATTCGAATTCAATACAAACTACAGTATTACATTAATACAAATCCCTCAGACTTCAAGCATGTCAACATAAATTTAGTTAACAAATTTGATTTTGTCCAAGACACATTTCTTGACAAAACATGCTTCCACGTCTTTCTTATAGTTAAATTTCTCATATAACACTTTATATGATGATTAAACAATCTTATTCCTCTAATAAGAATTGTAGCAACAATTACTATTTTAATCCTTTCAAATGTAACTTGGATTTTCAGGCTGAAAAGACTTTGTTCGTATTCTGATATTTTTCTCAACTTTCTTTGTATTCATAAAGTGCATCTTGATCTATCAACAAGATCTGAAACACTTAATATTGTGATGTCACCTGACAGCAATATTAAATATAACAACACTTTATTCAGAAGCTTCTTTCATGAAAATATTATGATCTTTATGAAGAGGATTGCAAGTAGAAATTAATTTTCTAGTCTCCCTCACTCTTAATCACCAAATTTTCATTTGTAGACATATAACCTTTGGAACACCTTCCAATATTCTACTTTTATGAATATAGATCTGACACCTTATTTCAAGCTTCTAATTCCAATACATAAACCATAATTCAAAAAATCATATTTTCCTCGGAATTACATAGACAACAAACCAAGTTTTGTTTCTATTTGGTTTTGGAATACACTCCCATCCAATGCGAGCAATCTACAAAGAACTATTCATGTATATTCTGAATTATCGTATAATCATATACATGACGACACTATTGTCTATCACACGAATTCTCGTTGAGAAAATATCTATTTTCTAAAGTGGACATCAACTATAATGTTTCGAACATATTAAGAGTTTCTAAGACAGATTCTGACAGACCACACTTTATTTAAAATAAAGTATGATTATAATCCCTCACCTATCACCATATATGATATTATAATATTGTGAAACGAATTTTCACAAGTCTTTTGTGTTGAAACCATAATTCAAAAATATTGTCCTTTGACCGAATCTTGTGTATACAATATTCACTAATCTTTCTTCTGAAAAACTCCATTTGATCTCTTATCAAATTAATTTCAGACTCATGATTTATTAGGAAAATACACTTATTCACTAATAATCATAGAAGAATTTGGATCAAACAAAAACACCATTAATTAATTTAATAATCATTTGAAATGACTCTTAATTAATTTCCTTTCGTATTGACACTTCAATACTACATTTCAAACCTAATCAATTCGGCACTCGAAACATAAATGGACCAAAAATATCCATTACTTCTTGCATTGCCTTTATGACTAAATTCGATGGTGTTTGTTCTAGTAACAGAACTTTTATTCATTGGACACACTATTTTATCATTTCTACAATTATGAACGGTATCATACAATTCATGTAATTGAGATGTGAAACCTTTATTCATTATATAAAACAACTGGCTTGTTCCATAACATGAAACAACTGAACTTGTCTTATTACATGAATAACTTTGTCTTGTAACAATCAAGACAGTGAACACACTTTATCAATATTACAAAAGATCTTATCAAAAACTATTAATGATAACTATGATAACTTGAGGACGTGAACACCAATGGCCATCAACTTCCTTGATCACCATCTTCAGCGCCAGGTCACATCAATATTCGCCGCATATATGTGATAATCAGGACCTGTTTCACAAACAGAACAAGTATCAAATACTTTATCATATATCAAGAGGCGAATTCATAATTCTTTATATGTCAAATATATTAACATCAAAGATTTCTCCTTTGATGGAATCAACTTTCAGAGATTTGAATTCGGACACAAACTTGTAGAAGTTCATATTGTCGGCCTTCAAAATGTACTCGCGCACATGCTTCTCATAGCTTGGAGGCAGAAATATCAGGACAGTCTGAATGGCACAGGAATCTGCCATCCAGTAATCGAAGACCATCGTCAGCTGAAAGTAGATGTCATACAATCTCTTCAAATGAGTCTCCAGACAGGTATGCTCCTCCATATGAATGGTCTGGAACATTCTAAGCTGCCTGAATTGCTCACGCTTCAATTCATCTCGGAAGTGTGTCTTTATCGCATCAATCATGACGCATGGCTCCTTGCGTCGAAACAACTCTTTCAACTCAGGTGCTAGGCATACGGTCATGGTGATCTCCACTTCGATGAATATGTCTCGACGCCTACGGAAATCATCTTCCTCCTCCTCGCTTGCAGAATCTCCTGGTCTTTCTCCTAACGCTTCATAGAGAACATACAAGATGTTGTTGTGTTCGAGGATATTTCTAAAACCCTTGTACCAGCTGATGAAGTTGGACCCGTCGGCTTCTATGGTAGAATCCGGGCTCTTGAGGAAGTAACCGAAGTATAGTTGCGTAGTCTACAGATGTGATCGCAAAAGAGGTAAGATAAAGTTTATAATATAGGCGAGTTTTAGTTTATAATCATATTATCAAACACACCCAACCAAAATTATTATCCCTAAAATAATAATGGCGATTACACGACCCTCATCCACCATACCACCCCCGATCGTCACGGCCGGCGACACAGCTTCAAAGGTGGACATAAAATGCCGATCACAACAACTCTGTGACGCATGCTCGATCTTTTGATCTTCCCGTGTTCCGAGTCCATATCTGCATATGCTAGGCTCGCCAATCAAACCTCGAAGACCCTGCGCGTGCAACATGGCTTACACCCACTGTATGCGAACGACGATATGTCTGACACCCGATCGTCACGGCTTGCCTCATAACGTAGAACTTTCTTGGTGGTGCGCAACGAGGGAGAACACAATTTTGGTATTTGTTAGGGATCATCCTATTCATGATGCTACCGTTGTATATCTAGCATATAAGCAATCAATAGGATGCACACACAACCGCACACAATCAAATGATGCAATGAAGTGTGATGTGACATGGTCGATGCGCCTGGACCTCCATGGCGCCATGTGCCTGGCCCCGGCGCCCCGGCATCGCTCCGAGTCTACGGAGCCCTCCATTATCTCCGACAGTACGAGTAATATCAAACTTACCGTAACCATGTCACATAAAATAACGCCTCTGCAAAACAAAGTTAGACGCCTCTAGGTTTATTTAGTTTTGCTAGTTTTACGTGGCATATAGACTTATTCGTAAGAGAACCGCTTCCCTACCTACGAACTTTGTACCACAACGTCGATCGTATAATTGCATGTTTAAGCATCCCTTTCGGGCCCTCCATTGTAGTGTACCTGCACTTAAAATAAGGCAGATACCTGTGTATAGTGCAAATCCCTGGATCGATTCATTTGCACACACAGTTTACGATGTAATATCACAACAAAGCGTCAATTTTATTACAACGATGATCCAGAATTACAAAATATTCATTACAAGTTGCATAGCATGAAGCTAGCTTTGAAATAGTACACAGCGGAAATACAATAGCAGTGAGTCTCTATCACTTTCATGCTGCCACAGGCGAAAACATGTTGGTTGTAGACTCGAAACCTATATACAAAACCTCACTCGTCATCTGAACAATCTGCAATAAGAAAAATATTGCAACAACGTGGGTCAGATTCCATTTAAAATGGAGTCTGGCAAGTGACACTATGGTGGACTTAATGGAATAACTCTACAGCCTATATGCATATTTGGCTGGTGGAGTTCAAGGCTATTTTGCATAAAGCCAATTTTTCCTAACTCTTTGGAAAACACTTTTCTTCTATTCGAGACATCCGTGGCATGAAATCCACTGTCTCATTCTACCCTTGTTCACCCATCAAGTTTTAATTTATAAGTTGGAATGGTGGAATCCTCCGTTGACATCCTCGTTCAGTTGCTCAATTGTCCGTTTCCGGGGACACGGCTAAGTACTTAGATTTTAACTCTGCAGAGGTTGTGCACGTTCACCATTGTACCCATTCAACCCAGGTTACCCTTTACACACCATTTGTGATAAGGAAAGGAAAGAATGAGACGAGATCTTTCAGAAACATTTTCCCTCCCACTCTGGCCTGACGCGCTCCACCTACAAATCCTCTACCACCACCTGTCAGGCCGGGGAGAGTCCACGCAGCTTAGTTGATCAAGCCAGAGCCCATATTGGCATTGGCTGCACGAGAAGCAATCTTCACTTGGAGTTCTTCAGATTCCTTTGCTCCTGGGTGGCCATCCACAAGTGAATATTCCACAGGTAAATCCCCTGGGAACAACACTCAACTCATACATCCAAGGAACCAATTCCACCCAGGTATTTGATTAAAACTTAGTAGACTTTATCTTTTTCATCAAAATAGTTTTTGCATAGCATCACTATTCTACTAAGTATTTTCATAGGAACCTAGACACAGGAATAAAGAGGTCTAACATGGCTTGCATAGCAATGCTATCCTACACATGCTTATAGAAAATACTCTACTCATGCATAGAAAAATAATAGGACTTTTATGGGGGTGTGCCACTTGCCTTGGCAATCGGGAGTGCAGCAGTTACAGTTGCAAAGATTCTCGTTTCCCTCCGAATAGTCTAACAAAGAAAATAAACAGCCACACATAAACACACAAGCAAAGGTTCACACAAAGAGGATATATGCTAAAGTTATGTTAAAAACACTCAAACTACTCTCAAAAATATTTGAAAATTTTGTATGTGTCAAAACAGAAAACTAATGAATCCAAAGTGTTCTACTGGTTCTTAGGATTTCAAATATATAAAAATATTTAAATTTGGTTAAACAGATAAAAAGTAATGATGAAAACAGTATGCAGGGGGTTTTCTGCAAAACTGCCAAATTAAATGATTTAATAAAAATTCAGAAAATAATATCTGACACGGCGCTGATGAGGCGCTGACGTGGCGCTGACGAGGAGCTGACGCGGCGTACCGGTTCGGGTTTTTAAGTGAACTAATCCTGGCCGTGCACTGGGGATCTAACGGTCCAGATCTAATCGACCAGAACCGAGCGGCGCTCTCGCCGAAAACCTAGCCGGCGGTGACTCCCGCGGTGGCGGCGCGCCGGCGACGGACGTTCTACACGATCTAGTGCGCTATGGGACGAACGGATCATACCAGAATGCAGAGGAGGTCGACGCGGAGACGATGGCGAGGTCGTGGGGGCTGGGGCGTCCTTTGCTTCCTGGGATTGCTCGCCGGAGTCGTGCGCGGCGGCGGGTTGCTTCGGTAGTGCACCATTACGACGACACGCTGCGAGACAGAGTGCGAAACCAGGTCAAAACGATGCACAAAGATGAAACAAAACGAAGGGGAGAGGAGAGAAGGCCCGGGGTGGCCGGAGTTGAGCACACGGTGCGAGTTTTACCGGCGGTAGCGGCGGAAAGTCGAGGTCTCGTGCGGGCAGCCTCGTGGCTCTCGGAAGGTGGTGCTTGGGGCAAAAGATCGAGGGGATCTTATAGCAAGAAACGGCGACGTAAAAGGGGCAATGAATCCTCCGCAATGAATCGAGATTACTCGGCCGTTTCTCGGCGTCGTCGTGGGCGTGATTTGGGGTGAGTCGTTGCAGCGGGAGGTATGACAGGTGGGGCCCACCTGTCAAAGATTGAGCGCGCGCGCGGGCGGGGACGGGCCGCTGGCGGGCTGGATTGCGTCGCGCGCGCGGTAGATAGCTAGTGGTCTTCGGCCCACTGGCTGGCCCGACTCTATTTTTCTTTTTGAAAATTCTTTTCTGTTTTTAATTCTTTTGATTATAAAACAAATTCAAAACTATATTAAAACTTCTCAGAAAAATTCATAAAAATATAATTTGAAAAGTTTATGAAAAATAGATCCTTTTGACATTATTTTTGTCTAAAGTAAAAATAGAATAAAAGGAACCTTACTATAAATTCAAAATAACAATTTTAAGGACATAAATTCAATTAAAACATACTTAAATAATGAAATTCAAATTTTATGGAATTCTTATGACAAGTTTAATGATGATGATGCATGGTTACAAAGTTTTAAATTTTTCTGAAAATTGGGATGTTACAAACCTAACCCCCTTAAGATGAATCTCGCCCTCGAGATTCGGATTGGCTAGCAAATAGGTGAGGGTGATCTTCCTTAAGGTCATCTTCTCTTTCCCAAGTTGCTTCCTCTTCTGAATGGTGATTCCACTGTACTTTACATAATTTGATGGTCTTGGTTCGGGTGACACGTTCTGCTGTCTCCAAAATCTTTATTGGTTTTTCTTCATAAGTGAGATCACTTTCTAGTTGTACTTCCTCTAGTGGCACCGTATCTCTTAGCAGTGTTTCTGCCATTTCTGGGTGACATTTCTTCAGCTGGCTGACATGAAACACACTGTGAACCGCGGAAAGTGCTTCCGGGAGTTCCAATTCATAGGCGACCTCTCCTTTGCGGGATAATACCTTGAAGGGTCCAATAAATCTAGGTGCCAATTTTCCTTTGATTCCAAATCTTTTAACTCCCCGCATAGGTGAAACTCGGAGATAGACTCGATCACCCACTTCATACGTGACTTCTCTCCTTTTGGAGTCCGCATAACTTTTCTGTCTGGATTGTGCTATCTTTAAACGGTCCTTAATCAACCTGACTTTTTCCTAGGCCTCCTTGATTATGTCTGGGCCGAACAGACTACGTTCCTCTACGCCACTCCACAGTAGTGGGGTGGTGCACTTTCTCCCATACATGGCTTCAAATGGTGACATCTCTATGCTCGCTTGATAGCTGTTGTTGTAAGAGAACTCGGCATATGGAAGATTATCATCCCAGCTTGACTTATAATCTAGAGCGCATGCTCTCAGCATATCTTCTAGGATCAGATTTACTCTTTTTGTCTGTCCATCCTTCTGCGGATGAAACGCTGTACTAAACTCCAATCTAGTTCCCAGAGACTCATGTAATTGATTCCAGAAATGGGAAGTAAACTGAGTACCCCTATCCGACACAATTTTCTTGGGAACACCATGTAGACACACAATCCTCTTCATGTAGATGTTAGCTAGTTTGGCACTAGTGTATGTAGTCTTTACGGGTATAAAGTGGGATACTTTCGTCAGCCGATCGACTATAACCCATATAGAATCATACCCTGATTTTGTCCTGGGTAGACCCGTGATGAAATCCATACCAATTTGTTCCCATTTCCAATCTGGTACTGGTAACGGTTGTAGCAACCCTGCTGGTTTTTGGTGTTCCGCTTTCACACGACTGCAGACGTCACACTTTGCAATGTATTCTGCAATATCACGTTTCAAGTTGATCCACCAATACCTCTCCTTTACATCCATATACATCTTGGTGTTACCCGGATGTATGGAATAAGGTGAGTCATGAGCTTCTTGAAGTATTAACTTCCTGACGTCGGCATTGTCAGGAACACAAATGCGTTCTTTATACCACACGGTTCCTTCTTCATCTTCTCTAAAATCTCTGGCCTTACCTTCGCTTAGGTTCTTCTTGATTTCTTTTACTGCTTTATCCTCTAACTGAGCTGTCTTGATTTTGTGAAGTAGAAGAGGTTGAACTTCTAAGGATGCTATGAATCCTTCAGGTACCACCTCTAATCGAAGGTCCTTAAACCCCTTACAAAGGTCTTCCGGCAATTCCCCTGCCGTGAGTCCGTTTACATAAGTCTTACGGCTCAAGGCATCAACCACTACGTTGGCTTTCCCTGGGTGGTACTGTAGACTTAAATCATAGTCTTTGATCAATTCTAACCATCTCCTTTGATGCATGTTTAATTCCTTCTGAGTAAAGAAATACTTGAGGCTTTTATGATCCGTAAAAATTTCACATCTCTTTCCCCATAAATATGGCCTCCATATCTTTAGCGCATGCACCACAGAAGCTAACTCTAAATCATGAGTGGGGTAGTTTACTTCATGATTTTTGAGTTGTCTTGAGGCGTAAGACACCACTTTGCCTTCTTGCATCAATACGCTTCCTAGGCCGCGATATGAAGCGTCGCAATAAACCTGGAAGTCTTTCTCTAGATCTGGTAAGCATAAAACTGGTGCCGACACCAAGCGCTTCTTTAATTCCTGAAAACTGATCTCACAAGCTTCCGTCCACTCAAATTTCTTTCCCTTCTTCAGTAGTTCAGTCAAGGCCTTGGCAATCTTGGAGAAGTTTTCAATGAATCTCCGGTAGTACCCTGCCAGTCCTAGAAAACTGCGGATTTCTCCCACATTTTTGGGCGATTCCCAATTTGTCACAGCAGCAACTTTTTCAGGGTCCACTGCTATCCCATCTTTAGACACCAGGTGTCCTAGAAATCCTACTTGTTTTAACCAGAATTCACACTTGTTGAACTTAGCATATAAATTATGCTCTCGGAGCCTTTGCAATACCAGACGTAAATGTTCTTCATGTTCTTTGTGACTTTTGGAGTAGACTAAGATGTCATCGATGAAGACAACAACAAACTTGTCCAGAAAATCCATAAACACCTTATTCATCATATTCATGAAATAGGCTGGGGCATTGGTTAACCCAAAAGGCATTACCGTGTACTCGTACGATCCATATCTTTTAACGAAAGCAGTCTTGGGTATATCCATCTCTCTGACTTTCATCTGAAAGTACCCTGATCTGAGCTCGATCTTGGAGAAGACGACAGCCCCTTCTAGTTGATCGAACAGTTCATTTATTTTGGGTAGCGGATACTTGTTCTTGATTGTATGCTCATTTATGTCACGGTAATCGGTGACTAATCTCTGAGTACTATCCTTCTTCTTGACAAAAAGGATCGGGGCTCCCCAGGGTGATGAACTTGGACGGATAAAGCCTTTCTGCATAAACTCTTCCAGTTGTTTCTTGAGTTCTTTCAGTTCATCAGTTGCCATTGGGTAGGGCCTTTTAGCAATGGGTCCTGTCCCCGGTTTTAGTTTTGTGAGGAACTCTACATCTCTATCGGGTGGCATTCCTGGTAGTTCTTCCGGAAACACGTCAGGGTATTCCTTAACTATAAGGACCTCACCGAGACTAACCCCCTTAAGAGAATTAAGCCTAACCTTCTTTAGTTCAAACCTTGATCTAAAGTTGATCTTTGAGCCTTCTGGAGTGGTGAGAGTGATGGTTCTATTTGCGCAGTCTATGATTCCTGCATAGCGGGTCATCCAATCCATCCCTATGATAACATCCAGGCCTTGTGTTTCCAGGATGATCAAGTCCGTAGGAAACTGATGCTTTCCAATCTTCAGACTCAACTGTCTACAGCCAGAGGTTACTAGCATCTCTCCGCCCGGCGAGCTTACTCTAATGGGGCTTCCTATATTTTCCACTACTAACCCATGTTTGTTTACAAAAGCTCTTGAAATGAAAGAATGCGATGCTCCAGTATCAAATAAAACTAATGCTGGGCATGAATTTAGCAAGAACGTACCAATGACAGCATCAGGTTCATCGTACACTTCTTCCACATTGATGTGGTTCACCTATCCTTTCTGGAAGGGATTGGGCTTGGCAGCTTCTGTGGCCTTCTTTTCGGGGCAGTCAGTGGCGTAGTGACCCTTGTTATTGCACTTGAAGCATAGGACTTGGCTGATATCTTTCTTATATTCGGGGTTTGGGCGATGTTGTCCATTGTTGTGGCCAGCATTTCCATTTCCCTTGTGATTCCCATTGTTTCCCTTGAAACCACCACTATGGTTGTGACCATGATGTTTATGGTTGCTTCCTCCACTAGGATAGTGACCAGGTTTATAACTCTGGTTTGCATCTTGAGGGAAGGATCTCTTGAAAGAAGTCTCAGAATGGGGTTTGTGAACATTCAACTTTCTCTTCCTATTTTCAGCCTTCTTGATGTTATCCTCTAGTATGATAGCCTGATCTAGGAGAGTTTGATAATTTGGGGCGTATGCCACTGTCAAAGGGATCTTCAGCTCGTCACTCAGTCCATTTAGGAATTTTGCCTTCCTCTTTGCCTCGGTGTTAATGTCTTCAGAGGCATAACGAGAAAGGGCATGGAAATCAGCCATGTACTCCTTAAGGCTCCTGTTTCCTTGTCTCAGGTTTCTGAACTCTTCCTGCTTCAAGTTCATAATGCCCGAGGAGATATGAGCATTACGAAAACCTTCCTTGAAATTTTCCCAAGTCATGGTTTCTAGTGGGTGGGTGATTTGATAGGTCTCCCACCACTGGATCGCTGGTCCTTCCAACAGATGAGTGGTGAACCTCACCTTCTCAGCTTCAGTACATTCACAAGTCACCAGATCCCTGTCCACTGAACGCAGCCAGTCATCTGCCACAATGGGTTCAGTTGCAGTGGAGAACTTGTTCGGTCGGAGTCTCAGAAATCTGGTAAGTCTATCCACATGGGGGGGTGGTGGCGGAGGCGGGTTGTGATTGTTGTTGTTGTTGTTGGTTGCCGCAATGAACTGGGTCATCATAGTCATTAGCTGAGCTTGAGCAGCCATCAACTGTTGTATAGCATCATTGTTGTTGTGGTCGTTGTTGTTGTGGTCGTTGTGATCGGGCGTACGACGGGGAGGCATCTGTGATTTTGTATAGGTGAGTTTTTAGACGGGAAGGTCTAATGAGAAAGATTACCCCAACAAACAAACAACCTAAGGAACAAAACAAACATCACACAACTCAAACTTTGGATAAATCAGACATGAGAGTTTTGGAAAAATATAGCGCGAGGTTCCTCGGAATACAATGGAAGGTACTGCCTTATCACAAGTTGATAGGTCAATACAAGACTAAGATAACGATGAGGCGTAAATAAATGGTAGTCTCGCTAACGAACTACTCGACCATGTCGTCTTCTTCTTCTTCAATTTCCTGAATCTCGATTCCTTCATTGTCGAGTACTTCCCTTAATTCCTTCACTTCTTTCTCCAGGGCAGAGTTCTTCTCTTGCAGTTCCCTTTTCTCGGTACGAAGACGCTTGATCAAGTCACTATCAGCTTCAAACTCGACTTCATTGCTCTCGAGTTCTGCCTTCTGTTCTCTGATAGTCTTGTTTTTCTCTTGAACCCTTTTCTCCTGTCTCTTGTATTTTTCCTCTTGTGAAGCAAACTTTTCTTCTTGGGCCTTAGCCACTTCCTCTTCAGCTTTTATCTTTTCCTCGTTCTCCTTGAGTAAGGCACACAACTCATCGTTCTTCAGAAGTTCAGTGCGTCTATCCTCATAAAGTTCTGTGACGAGGACCTCCAACTCCTGGAAATACAGACTAAGGGGCTTTGCTTTGCCTCTATCTCCAACATCAAAGAGGTATGGTTCTCCCTCCTCGTTTCTCCTTCCAAAGAAAATGGAGTAGTGGCCCCTCAACTCCGTGCTATAGCGTCCGCAGAGACGTCCAATCAGGTCCTGCATGACGAGATTGAGTCCTTTATCTTTGGAGTCGCTAACCATTTTGATTTCCAACGGGGGCTCTTCTCCACGTCCTGGCTGAGTTGCTTTTATCCCCCAACAGCCCTCCTTGTTAAACTTCTTCAGGATGAAGCCCTTAACTTGAGGTAGCGGTAAACCTATCTTCTCACCGATGTCGAGAAGGTAGCAGCCAAAATGGGTGTCCTCGAAGTCCTCCGCAGTGGTGAAGTGGAAGCTCGTCATCCTTTAGGAAGAAAGAAAAGAATTTAAAACAAGAAATGTGTAAGGTAAGGAGGTACTAGTCATAAGTGTATTATTAAATTAGAGTCAAAACGAAGTCAAATCTCAATGTGATCAACAAATATAAACAACTCTTTGTAAATTGGATATTCACTATAGTGAGAGAGACAGACACCCGGTCAGCCACTTAAGTGTGGAACAAGTCTCATGTACGCGGACATGTAAGGTTTGTTTCCAGGCCGCTTCATCTCACTATGCCGCTAGGATCCAAAAATACTTAAGTAGTTAATACTATGATCAAAAGGTTTTTCAAATCCTAAGGGCTCGAACCTACACGCAACACAGTGCTCTGATACCATCTGTAGTGTACCTGCACTTAAAATAAGGCAGATACCTGTGTATAGTGCAAATCACTGGATCGATTCATTTGCACACACAGTTTACGATGTAATATCACAACAAAGCGTCAATTTTATTACATCGATGATCCAGAATTACAAAATATTCATTACAAGTTGCATAGCATGAAGCTAGCTTTGAAATAGTACACATCAGAAATACAATAGCAGTGAGTCTCTATCACTTTCATGCTGCCACAGGCGAAAACATGTTGGTTGTAGACTCGAAACCTATATACGAAACCTCACTCGTCATCTGAACAATCTGCAATAAGAAAAATATTGCAACAACGTGGGTCAGATTCCATTTAAAATGGAGTCTGGCCAGTGACACTATGGTGGACACTTAATGGAATAACTCTACAGCCTATATGCATATTTGGCTGGTGGAGTTCAAGGCTATTTTGCATAAAGCCAATTTTTCCTAACTCTTTGGAAAACACTTTTCTTCTATTCGAGACATCCGTGGCATGAAATCCACTGTCTCATTCTACCCTTGTTCACCCATCAAGTTTTAATTTATAAGTTGGAATGGTGGAATCCTCCGTTGACATCCTCGTTCAATTGCTCAATTGTCCGTTTCCGGGGACACGACTAAGTACTTAGATTTTAACTCTGCAGAGGTTGTGCACGTTCACCATTGTACCCATTCAACCCAGGTTATCCTTTACACACCATTTGTGATAAGGAAAGGAAAGAATGAGACGAGATCTTTCAGAAACGTTTTCCCTCCCACTCTGGCCTGACGCGCTCCACCTACAAATCCTCTACCACCATCTGTCAGGCCGGGGAGAGTCCATGTAGCTTAGTTGAGCAAGCCATAGCCCATATTGGCAATGGCTGCACGAGAAGCAATCTTCACTTGGAGTTCTTCAGATTCCTTTGCTCCTGGGTGGCCATCCACAAGTGAATATTCCACAGGTAAATCCCCTGGGAACAACACTCAACTCATACAGCCAAGCAACCAATTCCACCCAGGTATTTGATTACAACTTAGTAGACTTTATCTTTTTCATCAAAATAGTTTTTGCATAGCATCACTATTCTACTAAGTATTTTCTTAGGAACCTAGACACAGGAATAAAGAGGTCTAACATGGCTTGCATAGCAATTCTATCCTACACATGCTTATAGAAAATACTCTACTCATGCATAGAAAAATAATAGGACTTTTATGGGGGTGTGCCACTTGCCTTGGCAATCGGGAGTGCAGCAGTTACAGTTGCAAAGATTCTCGTTTCCCTCCGAATAGTCTAACAAAGAAAATAAACAGCCACACATAAACACACAAGCAAAGGTTCACACAAAGAGGATATATGCTATGCATGAGATGAGATGCAACAATTTATTTCCAAACATATGCATGAATACATTTTTGATATGTTTCTATTATTTAACCATGAGTAAAGGGTTAATGACAAGGACTTTAGTTCACTAAAATAAATTTTCAAATCAAATTTTGTAAAAATGACATTTGGGCAGAGGGCATCTAAACAAGTTGTTAGCAATTTGATTTACTCAAAAATAAATTTTGTAACTAAAGTTATGTTAAAAACACTTAAACTACTCTCAAAAATATTTGAAAATTTTGTATGTGTCAAAACAGAAAACTAATGAATCCAAAGTGTTCTACTGGTTCTAAGGATTTCAAATATATAAAAATATTTAAGTTTGGTTAAACAGATAAAAAGTAATGATGAAAACAGTATGCAGGGGGTTTTCTGCAAAACTGCCAAATTAAATGATTTAATAAAAATTCAGAAAATAATATCTGACGCGGCGCTGACGAGGCGCTGACGTGGCACTGACGAGACGCTGACGCGGCGTACCGGTTCGGGTTTTTAAGTGAACTAATCCTGGCCGTGCACTGGGGATCTAACGGTCCAGATCTAATCGACCAGAACCGAGCGGCGCTGTCGCCGGAAACCTAGCCGGAGGTGACTCTCGCGGTGGCGGCGCGCCGGCGACGGACGTTCTATACGATCTAGTGCGCTATGGGACGAACGGATCATACCAGAATGCAGAGGAGGTCGACGCGGAGACGATGGCGAGGTCGTGGGGGCTGGGGCGTCCTTTGCTTCCTGGGATTGCTCGCCGGAGTCGTGCGCGGAGGCGGGTTGCTTCGGTAGTGCACCGTTACGACGACACGCTGCGAGACAGAGTGCGAAACCATGTCACAACGATGCGCAAAGATGAAACAAAACGAAGGGGAGAGGAGAGAAGGTCCGGGGTGGCCGGAGTTGAGCACACGGTGCGAGTTTTACCGGCGGTAGCGGCGGAAAGTCGAGGTCTCGTGCGGGCGGAGGGGATCGAGGGGATCTTATAGCAAGAAACAGCGACGTAAAAGGGGCAATGAATCCTCCGCAATGAATCGAGATTACTCGGCCGTTTCTCGGCGTCGTCGTGGGCGTGATTTGGGGCGAGCCGTTGCAGCGGGAGGGATGACAGGTGGGGCCCACCTGTCAGCGAGTGAGCGCGCGCGCGCGGGCGGGGACGGGCCGCTGGCGGGCTGGATTGCGCCGCGCGCGCGGAAGATAGCTAGTTGGCTTCGGCCCACTGGCTGGCCCGACTCTATTTTTCTTTTTGAAAATTCTTTTCTGTTTTTAATTCTTTTGATTATAAAACAAATTCAAAACTATATTAAAACTTCTCAGAAAAATTCATAAAAATATAATTTGAAAAGCTTATGAAAAATAGATCCTTTTGACATTATTTTTGTCTAAAGTAAAAATAGAATAAAAGGAACCTTATTATAAATTCAAAATAACAATTTTAAGGACATAAATTCAATTAAAACATATTTAAATAATGAAATTCAAATTTTATGGAATTCTTATGACAAGTTTAATGATGATGATGATGCATGGATGCAAAAGTTTTAAATTTTTCTGAAAATTGGGATGTTACATCCATTGAAAATGCTTTGCCAACTAGAGACAGAGAAACAGACACCCGCCAGCCACAGATACGGTGCAAGCCTTATGTCAGTAGTGGAACCAGTCTCGCGTAATATAAGAAAGACATCCTCATTCAACATGAGTTCTAACCGTACCAGCAGTACTACGCATAGATCGGCTTTGATACCACTGAAGGGGTTCCGGTGCAGAAAACAATAATTTTTTCTACCGTATGAAACCCTAACTAACCAGGATCTATCTATCTAGTACATGTGATAACGGTGGCGAAACGGGTTACATTACCTCCATGTAGACCGATAGCGGTGATTACGCTCCCACAGAAGCGTTGACGATGAAGTCGTACGTAGCCGACCTCGAGGTCGCGGAGAACTTGCTGCGATGACGCCGGGGTGTCGACGATGACCTGCGTCGACGGGTGTCGGGCGGAAGATGGTGTGGTGCCGGCGACGGGGGGGGGGGGGGGGGGGGGTGGCGCCGGCAGCAGGGGCAGCGGCACGGCTGCTGGGTGGGCGAGACGACGTCGCCCAGGCTCCTAAAAGGTGGTTCCTCCGAGCACTCGCAAACATACGGAGCTTAACAACAGCCCCCGGTCATTCAGATCCAGCTGAAATCACAGGGGTAGAACTTTTCTGGAATCCCAAGGGCAACGGCGCCCGGCGGTATAGCTTTGGTGGAGAGAGGAGGCAAAACGGGCGGAGAAGCAACTCGGCCGGCCTGCTATACAATTAATTGTATTTTTCTGTAATTAATCCAATTAATATGCCTTGCTATATAAATGGGGGAGGGGGTGTGCAAACACCTTGCCTTCCCCATGTGGGACTAAAGGAAAAGGAGGGGCAGGGCGGTTCGGCCGGCTCTGCTAGTCCGAGTTGGACTAGGGGCCCAAGCCCCCTTCCTCCTTGGTGGTGCGGCTCCCCCCTCTTGGGCCCTCTTAGGGCCCATGTAGGTGGGCTGCCCCTTTTTCCTTTATTATTTAATAATTAAATTAATACAAAATATAATTAGTTCATAATTAATATATTTAAATACTATTTAATATCCCGTGACTCCGAAACATTTTCCAAACCACCCGAACAACTTTCGGACATCCCTGGAACCATTCCAGACCTTCCCGGAACTCCTTCCGGACCACCGGAACTCTTTCCGGATCATTTCTCTCTCTCCAACAAAATCTTATATTATTCCAGAACCTATCTCCTGGTGTCGTTAAGACCTTAAGTTTGTTACGCTACGGTTCGAGAACACTCCAGACATGGTCGAGACACTCCGCTCACCAATGACCGTCAGGGATACCTGGATGCATATGACGGCCCCTGTGTATTCTACGAATGTCGTCGTTGAACTATAAACATGATATTCATTCCCTTTGTTTCTGTGATACTACCTTGTCCGAGATATGATCATAGACATCCGATGTCTTTGTTGTATCTCGTTACCGACAAAGGTTATTAACTCGTCTGTGATATTACATCTCCATGACCTAGTCACAAGCTACGCAGCTATATAGATGCAATCTCACCGAGTAGGCCCAGAGTATCTTTCCATTACAAGAATGAACAAATCCCTCTCTTGATCCTTTCGTCTCAATACTCTTTCGGGATACCCAAGATGGACACCGTTATTGTCATGCTAAATAATACACAACGTTTGATGCTCTCATAGTACCCCTACGAAGCATCAATAAGTACGGTCTCACGGTCTAAGGAATAAGCTATCATATTCTTATCTATTGCAAATCACAAACATCGTAATACGATCTTATTGCAATACTTTGCGTCTGTCCATCACCTTAATCAACTAATAAGATGACCCCATTGTCAACCGACGTCATTGTCATTGATCGGGAATCTCGATCAATTGTTGCCCAATGGATTAGTTCATATAGAGGCTTACTAGGGACTCTGGTTGTCTATGTATCACACGTGTATTAATAATTCCGATTAATACAGTTATAGCATAATACACAAACCTATTATAAACTTATGAGATAATGCAATAAATACTACTTATGCTCCGTTCGGATGTTCGTATTGGGAGCTTCATATTGATATTGTGTTGAATATCAATATTATGGGATATTGATATTGAGTCTGAATGTCAATATCTCTGTTTGGATGTGTCAGATATTCAGACCTAGACAAGATATTGAGTTTGAATATCAAATGATGTTTGGATGTTATAAAAACAGTTTTTCGAGACATTGATCATTGTATTGTTATATTCATGACAAAATGTGCAAAATAACCACATAAGTTCTATAATTTAAATATATTTATATAATTATATGCTAGACAATTGCCACAAATTTTCAGACACTGTAGCGATGCCCATCCAGCCTGTGCAAACACGGTTTTAAGTTGTGTGGTTGTGTATGACTGACCTCGTCGCCTACGCCCGTCTTGGTAGCCGCGCTCTACGGTAGGGAAGCACATCCTCTAGGTCCTCTCCATCGCCTCCTCCGACGGCACCACGTCCCTCTAGCTCGCCGCCGTCGGCCGTGCCCCCTCCATGCTCACTGCCGGCGGGCTGAGCCCCTTCCAGTCGTGCCCATCCGTGCACGCCGCCGGCCGGCTGGGCCCCTTCCAGCCGAACCACCTCCAGCTCGCTGCCGCCGGCCGCCCATGTGCTTGCCGCGGGCCGACCGAGCCCATTCCAGATTGCTACCGCCGGCTGCACCCATCCATGCTCGCCCCCGGCCGTCCGAGCCCCTTCCAGCCGAGTCCCCCTCCTGCTCGTTGCCGTCGTCCGCGTAGGCATGTCCAAAATCAGCGCCTTCCCGACCGAGCAGAGGTGTCGGTCGCCGGAGCTGGAGGTGAGATGCGCCGGCCGCCGGGTCTCCCTCGATCTATCCCGACCTTCACTGGAACAGTTCGAGAAGAGAGGGGACGGAAGGAGCGCTGTGAGGGAGAGAGAGAGCAGGCAGCAGGGAGAAGGGGTGGCAGGAGGAGGTCTCTGCCCGCTGACCGCCGGACGGGAGGGAGGAAGTATCTGCGTCGCTCGGGTTCTGTCTATTTCACTCGCTCGGGAACAGGTACGAAGGTCTCGCTCGCGAATACAGAGTCAATCTCCAGGGTTGGAGCTCGACATTCGACGGGAACCTTTTTGCATTCGCTCGGGTTGGTTCGATATCGAGCCCGAATGTCACGGTTCAATGCCACGAACATCCAAACTGTGATATTCGAGATATTCGGGTCTGAATATCCTGAATATCCAATATCAAGGCTGAAAGAGAACATCCGAACGCAGCATTATTTATTTTCCTCTAGTGCATATCTCCTTCAGAAGTTCCTCCAGCTGCAAGTGGCGTTGCTACCCGCCAGGGCTGCCCGCCATGGTGGCCTATGTTTCCGTTTCCTTGGGGAGAAGAAGAGAGAGGAGATGAGGAGAGGAGGGCTGCGCTGCGTCGGGTTTTAAAGGCGGCCGGAGGAGCGGGGTTGGGTGTCCTGCATTAACGCGGCCACCGCTTCGCCTGGCCGCGCATTGACGCAGACACGACCAGACGCTGCGACTGCCAGCACGTGTCGCTTCCGTTTGCGCCATTGCAAGCGGTGCGGCATTATTGCGACTCCAGCCGCTGCGACTCGAGCACGCTTGCTTCCGTCTATAGGGCGCCGACTGCAGCACTCGTCGCTTCGGTCTGCGCCTGCCAGGGGAACGGGACGCGTGATGCCACGGAAAAGACAAGTAAGAAGGGTAACACTAAAGACCACTTGCATAGATGAAAGCGAGGCGTGCTGTAGTCGTTTTTCAACATGAGCATCACCAGCAATTTTGGTTATTGTACTTCTGTCGAACACCTTAAGTGTGTACTCTGGACGCGCTCAGAGCGTGCCCGGCGTGCTCTGGGCGCGCACATGCGCACATTTGTGTAAAATTTGGGCGCGAACTAAGCCTAGACCATTCTTAGTCACTCATAAATGATACTTTCGTGAGAATTTTGAAATTATCATGTTGCAATTCTCATTTGCACATTTGAGTTATGCGATATCACATGAGATCCATGCCCTTCTCATTTGAATGTGTATAGACCATTTTTTTCACCTTGAGTCGTTAGTATATGACATAAGAAAACTATGTGCGTCGGTTTTTCAATTTTTCGATAATTTTTAATGGTTATTTCAAAATCGGTCAAAACTAAGTTTAACCAATATTTAAACAAGTTTGAAACATGAAAATGAAAAACTAAGCATGGATCCTTCTTAGTCACTTCAAAATGAAACTTTAGTGAGGTTTTTGAAAAATTCATGTTGCAATTCCAAACCCACTTCTCGCCAACCTTAGACCTCATAGTTTGAGTTATGCGATATCACCTGAGATCCATGCCCTTCTCCTTTGGAATGTATGTAGACCATGTTTTTCAACTTGAGTCGTTAGTATATGACATAAGAAGACTATGTGCGTCGGTTTTTCAATTTTTCTATAATTTTCGATTTTTTTATGGTTATTTCAAAATCGGTCAAACCTAAGTTTGACCAACATTTAAACAAGTTTAAAACATGAAAAGAAAAAACTAAGCATGGATCCTTCTTAGTCACTCCAAAATGAAGCTTTAGTGAGGTTTTTGAAAATTTCATGTTGCAATTCCAAAACCACTTCCCTCCAACCTTAGACCTCATAGCTTGAGTTATTTGATATCAGCTGAGATCACTGCCCTTCTCCTTTTGAATGTATGTATACCATGTTTTTCAACTTGAATCGTTAGTGTATGACATAACACGACTATGTGCGCAGGATTTTTCATTTTTTTATATTTTTTGAATATTTGAAGCTGATTTCCTATACAAGGAATCTGCAGCCGTCCGATTTCCTCTACAAGGAATCTGCGGTCGTCCGATTTTCTCTAGAAGGAATATGTAGGCAGACTCGGGGCAATCCGCGAGAAGCTCATTCTGCGAGCTGATTGGACGCGTGCGTTGTCGGCCCAGTGGGAACTAGGGTATCAAGAGCCCATTCCCCCCTAGGCCTCGCTCGCGGGCCAGACGGACAAAACGGCTAAGGACTAGGCGACTCCGCCTGACGGGACCCTCGGGAGGCAACTCCCCTCAAGGGCCTGAAGAGGGAGTGAGGGCCTCAAGGGACCCCTCGCCTCAGGGGATCCTCACCGTCAAGGAACCAACCCGCCTGAGGCAAGTCCGGCAGGAATCTCCCCTCAGGCCTGGAGGGAAACGTTGTCGCCAAGGAATCCCGACAGAGCACACGTGACCTCTGCCACGCCCGTATAGAGGCGCTCACACCCCCGTCGCTGTCCCTGGCGATAAAGCGGTCAACAAAGCTGCGCCACCTGCTGCACAGCTGTGAGGACCTTATACTCTGACGATAAAGCGGGTGGACGGCGCAACCCTCCAACAGAGATCGTCATCACGGGCTCCACCTCAGAGACTGCCCGCCCTGCGGGTAGTACGAGCGCGGTCAGCCGCTGGTCGGCCACGGCGCCACCTTTATCAACAATGGACCGAGTCCATGGACGAACGGAGCGCGGTGGACTCGTGTTCCACCCCGCCACTGGCAAGTGGGAGCCACCCTGAAGGCCAAGCCGAAGAAGAAGGCCCGAGGCGCCTATAAAAGAGGGAGGACCTCCATCATAGCAATGGTCGGCCTCTTGCGTGCAAAACACCCTTGTAAACCCTAGCAGCACTTGTTAGGTTAGCCTCTGGCTGGAGGAGGAAGAAGACCATTGCTTCCCTCCCACATATAATACAGACAGGCAGGAGTAGCGGTCTTACCTCCTCACGAGGGCCGTGAACCTGGCTAAAGGACAGTGTTTTCCTTGGTCGGGTGTGCGTCTTCTTCGGGTCCGGCGAGCAACGTCGTGGAGCCACTTGAGGGTTTAGACCTCCGCGTTCAATCCCCTTTTGAACTACACTTCAGGAAGTGACTACCCCCGATTCCTGGGAGTCATAACCCGACATTTGGCGCGCCAGGTAGGGGATTGAGGCGCGTCAACAACCTTCGAGTTCGTCTCCGAGCCATGGTGAACACGCGCGCCACCCGCACCGCTCGAGTCAGCCGACGTGCGCCCGCGGGAGCACGCGCGCCCCCAGGCGCCGCGACCACCCGTGCGACCACCCGCGCGACCACCGGCGCAAGGCGGGGCCGACCCCGCCAAGAGGAGCATGTCCCCTATGGACCTCACGTGGAGGCGCCGGAGCACGACGCCGAGCACCAGGAGGACGCGCAGTCGTCACACCCGACGCAGCGCCCGAGCGACTCGGGCCCGGGGAGAGCCGACCCCGCGCCACACACCGCGCTGCTCATGGCGCCGGAGCTGCTCCGCTACCAGCCCACCGCTGAGGCCCACGAGCAGTGGCTCCAACGCCTCAACCACCTCGTCGGCATCGCCACGACGCGCCCCGCTCCGTCGCAGTCCAACGCGCACCCCTCTCTCGCGGGTACGGTCGCAACAAATGCGCCTCCGCCACCTCCGGGGCCTGCACCGGCTGCGGCGCAGAGGGCTGCGTCACACGCGACCTCGCCGCGCGATTACATGATCGTGCAGCGCACCGCGCCTGACGCCCGTGTGGGGATGGAGCTCTAGCGGGACCGCCAGAACATGCTCGTGGAGGAGCTCGGCTAGGCGGGACAGCAGAACCGCGGCGCGCTTCAGCATGGGGTCGCTACGTACACCTCGGGTTGCATGGCGTTCACTCGCTCTCTGCGCCGCGTGGTATGGCCGCAGAAGTTCAGGCCGGCGCTTCCCAAGGGCTACGACGGCTCCAGCGACCCCGTTGAGTTCCTGCAGCTCTACACCACCTCCATCCAAGCTGCGGGGGGAGACGACAAGGTCATGGCCAACTGGTTCTCCCACGCGCTACGTGACTCTGCGCTGTCGTGGCTCCTGAACCTCCCGGAGGACTCTGTGAACTCCTGGGAGGAGCTCTGCAAGCAGTTCGTCTCCAACTTCAAGGGGACGTACGAGCGCGCCCTCACCCACAACGATCTGCGCGCTGTGGTGCAGAGGAAGGACGAAACGCTCCGCAAGTACATCCAGCGCTTCAGCCAAGTGCGCAACAAGATCCCAAACATCCCCGACACTCAAGTCATTGCCGCCTTCCGCGAGGGCGTCACCAACAGCAGGATGCTTGAGAAATTGGGCATCGACGAAAAGCTCACCTCTGTGGTCAAGCTGTTCGACATGGCGGACAAGTGCGCCAAGGCTGAAGAGGGACTCCTCTTCGTGAAAATGTCCTCGAGAGGGGACGATCACGCTGAGGGGTCCAACAGCCTAAAGAAGGAGGAGCCCAAGCACAAGGCCACCGCAGTTCTCGCGGCAGAACCGGACACAAAAGGCACCCGCAGGGACTCCCCCAAGGCTGGAGAAAGAAAACATGATCACCGCCCCTTCTGCATCTACCACAACAGGTGTCGGGGGGGCTGCCCCCGGGTAGGGGCAGATCCCGGAATATCTCAGCAGTATGCCAACAGTACTTGACCTTTGGCGAAAGCAAGGGCCACCCCCTAGTGTGCTGAAGGGGCAACTTGACCCTTGAGTGATGGTAGAGTGCAAGGTGCCTCCTGGCAAGCGCAAGGGTCAGCTCTGGCGGCTATAAATAGACACCCCGAGCCCTCACATTAGCAGCACAAGCATCAGCGGGTGGTTCCTCTAAGAACTAGCTTCTCGAAGATGTCTTTGCTAGTAGGCTAAGACATCTTCGGGAGGCTAGGCCTAGAGATGCGCATCCATAGACGAGCTCGGACACCTCCGGAAAGGATCTTGGATCTCGGGCTCCGAAGAGACTCCCGGAAGGAGGTGTATTCGGTTTTACCGGATAGATGGTCCGGGTAAGTGCTAACCGGAATATCTATCTCGGTCTTGATCTTATGTAGGAGAGGCTCACGGGGGCAAGCAAGGAGGTAGCCGACATGAGGGATCCCGGTAGGCCGTCAACGGTCTGTAGCAGGCTTTCCCGCCTGGTGCGGGAGGAAGTACCTTTCCGTCTGACACGGAAGCATGGTCACCTCCCGCCTAACACGCAAGCATGGTCACCTCCCGCCTGACACGGGAGCGCGTCAGCCGGTACGACAACGGTACGACAAGACCTGACATGCCTAGCCCGGCAATCCGGAAAAGGCTATCCGGGATGGGCAAAGACATGTCCTATCTCTGACAGGGAGACAATGATGGTTCAGGACGGCGCCTGCTGTCCTTGTCGAGATGATGACGAAGGGGCTATGCCGGATAGCGCGGCGACTAGGTCGCACTAGCCGGTGACGACATGCCGGCTAGGCCTATCCGGTGGGGCCAAGCCGATTTAGGGTTTCCGGCACTCCTGGCCGAAACCCTATAAAAGGCACCATAACTGCTTCTCTAAGGACAGGACCAACTTGGGAGCCAAAGCTATAGTTGCATTTACTCCTAGAGAATTTACTTCCTGATACCTTGAGTTCATCTAGTTCTTCTTGTTCTTCACTTGGAGAGATCTATGAGCAAGTTGTAGCCCTTGTACCACAGTTATATAGAGAGGAAAGGCGGGAGTAGGGGTGTTACCTCCTCACGAGGGCCCTGAACCTGGGTATATCGCGTGTGTGTTGTGTGCCTTCGTGCCTTTGTTCTCGTTTATTAGATCTCCCCTATATCGTATTGCTGTTGTTTCTAGTTCTTGGGAGATCTCGGTTATACCGGGATCCTCCCCGTGTGGGCTATTCAGCTCGCTATCCCTCCCCGGATCCACCAACGTCCATCGGCCCCACACATTAGCCATCCTATGGCATCTGCCGTGACACCCCCACGACAGTTGGCGCCCACCGTGGGGCCGACAGAGGCGTTGGCTGGTGTACACATCCGGACGGGCTCCCCCGTACATTTCGACGTTCGGGTTCTCTCTGGCCTGGTCGTAAGGCTAGGGGAGATGGACTTCGTCTGCGACAACGCAGGATGCTTCCGGAACAGACCCTTTCCGGTGAACGGATGTCTCATTGACTTTGGTGGTTTCACCACCTACGTCGCCACCGAAGTTATTTGTAGCTACCCAGACGTGGTCCTGGAAGTTGAGGACCCTCCCATGCTCTGCGCTGCTCAGGGTCTGCGTGTTGGTCGCCCCCCGAGTTCCGTCGCGGTGATGATGGTCGGGGCAACCGAGGAGGAGTACCAGGACGCTGACGGCGATACCGGGAGCGGCCACATCCGTCTGGCCAAACCTCCTCAGGAAAGAGGTGCGGCCCGGGATGGCGATCCACAGCCATCACAGCCGCGGCGTCGTCCGGATCCCCTCTCGGGCCTTGTGGCCAAGTTGGCTATACCTGTAGCTGCTGAAGCGGATACCCAGGCCACTTCGGCTGAGTTGGAGGAGCAGCGGAGGTTGCTACTCGCTGAAGCACAGGAGATCGCCGAGATCCGTCGTGAACTCAATGCCAGTCTCCGGAGTACAACGCCGCTCACGGATTCCTTAAGATAGACTCCCGAGACAAGCGCATCGCGGATCTGCGCAAGAAAGGAAGAATGGTGAATGAGGAGCTGGCAGGTGGAGCCACAACCAGTCACACAGGAAGCCGGGTTTCAGCGGGGAAGCCGGTGTACAGCTCACTAGCAAAAACCCTTAGGGCTGCCGAAGCCGCCATGGCCGAGTTGGTAGGGTTATCCGGTGAGGCTCTACGCAAACAACAGGAGCGGGTGAACGAGTTGGTAATCGAGGCCAACCGTCAGAATCAGGCCTTCAAAAAGAAGAATCCCGGGGCAGGATCACAAGTGCACTCAGCTAGACCCAACAGCCAGAAATCGGACGGGGAGGCCTCTTCCTCGCATCCGAGCAAAAGCAAGAGCAAAAGCAAGAGCCGGAGGCGGAGTCGAGGTTCCGGGAAGAACAAGCAGCTACAGACCTATGATCCGGCCTTCGCCGGTATCCAGCAAGCCGGGCAGCGTAACTCGGGGCAGGCGGGAAGTACCCGTGAGGACGGTAACCTGGGTGTAGGAAACAATAACCCGGTCGGCCGTGGTAATCCACCCCGGAACCCTCCTCATGTTCATGGAAACCCACAAAGGGAGGTCGCCTCTGTTCCACAGCAAGCTGTGATCCCGGCACAGAACAGGATCAACGATGGCAACTCGAGACTGCAGCAGCTCGGATATCAGCCAGACGAGAACCCTTTGGGATCTCGGATAGGAACTAGACAGCTGAATCCGGCAGATGCCAGATTCCGGCTCGACCGGATTCACCAATCCGAGCTAGTGGAAGAGCAAGGGCCTCCGGGACCTGCCTGCTTTGGACCCCGGATCATGCGGGAACCACCTGTTCGGAATTTTCAGCTCAACAGGGGTGCCAAGACCTATGACGACAGCAAGAAGCCGGAGGACTGGCTAACCGACTATGTAACTGCAGTAAGCATAGCCGGTGGAAACAGACGATGGGCGGTACGATACGTACCGCAGATGTTGGAAGGACCTGCCCGGATTTGGTTGAACAACCTGAGAACTGGCAGCATAGATTGCTGGCTAGACTTTGAGGAGGCATTCATCAGCAACTTCACCAGCACGTACAAAAGGCCAAACAGGCCTCAGCAACTCGCCCTCTGTAGGCAAAGGAGTAACGAGACTGATCGGGAGTATCTCACCCGGTGGAGCAATATTCGCAATTCTTGCGAAGGAGTGATAGAGGCACAGGCCATCTCCTGGTTTGCACAAGGATGCCGGCATGGCTCAATGTTGTGGCAGAAGTTGCAAAGAAAGATGCCGGCGACCTTGGCAGAGACCATGCGCATCACCGATACCTACACGCTTGGAGATCCCATGCAACCCCTGGTGGATGCCGGTGACTCCAACAGGAGGAATGCGGGACCTCAGCATTCGGGACCGAGCAGGAGCCATGATCGACAAGATTTTGGCCAGAAAAGGAATCAGCCCGAGTACCACCATGCCGCACAGCACGTCGCAACAGTGACCCGGGAGCAAGAGGATGCCAGCAACAGTCAGCGTCAAAAGACAAGTGGCCCGGCTTGGGGTCAGAGTCAGGAGGTGCAAAAGACCTGGGTGGAACAAAAGAAGCTCCTGACATATGAGGAGATGCTGAACAAGCCATGCTGCTACCATACTCTGGAGGCCAACAAGCCAGCAAACCACTCTACTCGGCAGTGCAGCTGGTACCAACGCACATTGCAGGAAGGCAGCTCGGGAGCTGTTCGGCCGAGTGCTCCGGCATCTCGGCCCAACATTCCGAGACCCCCTCCTCCGACGTCGGGGGCCAACGCTATCCGAATCAACCCGCCTCCGCGAGGACCCCCACCTCGGCCAGTGAATATGGTGCACACCCGGAACGACAACAGTGCAGGCCCCAGTAACCAAGCCGGACAGCAGCAGGGCAACTACCGGGAGGCACATCAAAGTTATGTGGTCTTCGTGACCGAACCCACTGACCGGAGAAGTGTGCGGCAGCGTGCCCTGGAGGTGAATGCCGTGATCCCAGCGGTGCCCAAGTTCTTGCACTGGTCCGAGATGGAGATCACATGGAACCGGAAGGATCACCCTAGGGTTATGCCCAAGCCGAGAGTGTATGCCTTGGTGGTGGATCCAACCTTTGTCGGACCCAACCTCAATGTCCGCTTCAACCGAGTTCTGATCGACAATGGCAGTGCCATTAACATCTTGTACAAGGACACGATGCTAAAGCTGGGGGTGTCCATGAACACCTTGCTGCCTACCGAGACGACCTTCCACGGCATTGTGCCTGGAGTCTCTTGCTCACCCATGGGAAAAATCTGGGTTGAAGTGTTGTTCGGAACTCGGGAGAACTGCCGAACCGAGAGCTTGGAGTTCGAAGTCGTGGACCTCGAGAGCCCGTATCACGCACTAATCGGCAGGCCGGCCCTGGCCAAGTTCATGATCTCAACTCGCATGGGCTACCTGAAGATGAAGATGCCGGGACCTAACGGCGTGATCACCATCTCGGGAGACCACAAGCGCTCCATGGAGTGTGCCTCGGCTGGGTCATGCTTAGCTGAATCCCTGGTGATCGCAGAAGAAAAGAAGAGGATCCAGCAGGTGGTGGCAATGGCCAAGACCTCCCAACTCGGAATGCCCGGGATGGTGAACCCGGAGCAGGGTACGTCATTTCAGCCCCCCAAAGAGACCAAGAAGGTGGGTGTGGACCCCAGCAACCCGGAGCGCCAAGTTATCATTGGCAGCAACCTGGACAGCAAATAGGAAGGCGAGCTCGTCGACTTCCTCCGTGAGAATCGGGATGCTTTTGCGTGGTCGAGTGACGATCTGCAAGGTGTCCCGAGGGAGTTGGCTGAGCACTCTCTGTTTGTTCGACCGGATGCGAAGCCGGTGAAGCAACCAACTAGGCGTCTCTCGGATGAAAGAAGAGCCGCCGTCATGGAGCATCTGGCTATACTGCTTGCTGCGGGATTCATAATGGAAGTGCTGCACCCGGATTGGATATCGAATCCGGTCTTGGTAGAGAAGAAGAAGGATGACCCCCTCCTGCTTAAGGTGTGGCGCATGTGCATCGACTTCACCAACCTCAATAAGGCATGCCCGAAGGACCCCTTTCCACTGCCCCGGATAGATCAAGTGATAGATTCCACTGCCGGGAGTGAGCTTTTGACATTTTTAGATGCATATTCTGGTTTTCACAAGATACCTTTGAATCCGGATGATCAATTGAAAACTGCTTTTATTACCCCTTATGGGGCTTATTGCTATCGTGTCATGACTTTCGGTTTGAGGAATGCTGGTGCTACATACCAGAGGTGCATGCAGAAATGTTTGGATGACCAGATAGGCCGGAATGCCGAGGTCTATGTCGATGACATAGTCATAAAGACAAAAGAAAAAGCCTCACTAATAGATGATCTGAGGGAAACATTCAAGAACTTAAGAAGATTCCGGATGAAATTGAACCCGGATAAATGCACATTTGTTGTTCCGGCGGGGAAATTACTCGGTTTCCTCATCTCAAGCCAGGGAATCGAGGTCAACCCGGGTAAAATTCGTGCTATCGAGAGCATGAAATTGCCCGTACGTCTCAAAGATGTGCAGAAGTTCACTGGTTGTCTCGCATCCCTAAGTCGGTTTGTCAGTCGACTTGGGGAGAAGGCCTTGCCCTTGTACCAATTGATGAAGAAAAGCAAAACATTTATTTGGACCCCGCAGGCTGACGCGGCGTTCAACGATTTGAAGAGGATGCTCTCAACAGCACCCGTGTTGGCATCCCCATTACCCAAGGAACCTATGCTGCTATATATTGCTGCAACCAACCGAGTAGTCAGTGTGGCAATGGTGGTAGAAAGGGAAGAAGGGGGCAAGCTGATACAAAGGCCGGTGTATTACCTCAGTGAGGTGATCTCGGAATCCAAACAGAACTACCCACACTACCAGAAAATGGCGTATGGGGTGTACATGCCAGTAACCAAGCTCAAGCACTACTTTCAGGAACACCCGATCACAGTGGTATGCGAAGCTCCTCTGGCCGAGATCATCGGTTGCAAGGACGCTAGCGGCCGGGTAGCCAAATGGGCCATCCAGTTGTCTGCATACGCTCCGACGTATGAGAGACGAGATGCCATCAAGTCGCAGGCGCTGCCGGACTTTTTGGTAGACTGGGCCGAGATGCAGTATGAACCTCCGATGCCGGATTACAATTTCTGGAGGATGCATTTCGATGGCTCAAAGGCTAAGATCGGATTGGGTGCTGATGTGGTCCTCACTTCCCCGAAACAGGATGTACTGAAGTATGTTCTGCAAATCCATTTTCAGGCATATAACAATGTCGCGGAATATGAGGCCTTGGTTCATGGACTGAACGTCGCCAAGGAGATCGGCATCCGCCGGATAGAGTGTTTCGGTGACTCCGACCTCGTAGTGCAGCAGGTGTCGGGGAATTGGGATGCCCTTGATGCAAACATGGCCTTATACAGGTTTCATGTGCATAAAATATCCGTTTTTTTCGAAGGATGCGAGTTCAAGCACATACCCAGAGGACAAAACGAGGCAGCGGACGTCTTGTCCAAGCTAGGGTCATCTCGGGATGCCATCCCACCCGGGATAGCTCTAGAGCATTTGAGGAAGCCATCTATTCAACCCTCACCCGAGTCGGATTCTATCTTCATCCCCAAGGAGCCTGGGGCAGATGCCGTACCCATGGAAGTAGATGTCGGGAGCATCACATCGAACCCGGGGACTGCATCACAGTGCTCAGAGAGGCAAAGAAAGATGATGATGGAGGTGATGTCGGCAGAGCCAATGGACATAGACGCTCCCGTGTTCCCGGTTCGACCTGTCCCGGGATGGGCACAGCCCATTATGGCTTACGCCTTGGAAGGAACTCTACCGGAGAATGAAGTGGAAGCCCGACAGATAATGCGAAGGTCAAAAGCATACACCGTCATCAATCAAGAGTTGTACAAGAGGAGTGTCACTGAGGTACTCCAGAGGTGTGTAGAACCGGCAGAAGGACAAGAGATGCTCCTGGAAATACATCAGGGGGAGTGTGGACATCATGCATCATCCCGGGCCCTGGTGGCGAAAGTGTTCCGGCATGGGTTCTACTGGCCCACTGCATTACAGCAAGCAGAAGATATTGTCCGGAAGTGTGGAGGATGCCAGAGGTTTGCTCACCGGATACATATGCCGGCGTCAGCACTGATGACAATCCCTATCACTTGGCCATTCGCAGTATGGTGTTTGGATATGGTCGGGCAGTTCAAGCCGGCAAGAGGCAATATGACACATATACTGGTTATGGTGGACAAATTCACCAAGTGGATAGAGGTCAAGCCAATCCGGAATTTTGATGGACACACCGCTGTGCAATTCCTGAAAGACATCATCTTGAGATACGGGTACCCGCACAGCATTATCACGGATAATGGCACCAATTTTGTTGTGGGGGAATTCGCTCGATTTTGTGCTGAGAAGGGAATCCGGCTGGATGTAGCATCAGTTGCACACCCGGAAGCAAACGGGCAAGTCGAAAGAGCAAATGCCTTAGTCCTAGCCGGCATCAAATCTCGTTTGATCGAGCCACTGGTGAGAACTCCGGGATGCTGGATAGAGGAGTTACCGGCGGTTTTGTGGGGTCTCCGGACCACACCGAATAGATCTACCGGGTACACGCCATTTTTCATGATATACGGTGCCGAGGCAGTACTCCCGACCGACATACAATATGATTCCCCGAGAGTGACAATGTTCACCGAGACCGAGGCAAAGGAGGCCCGAGAAGATGATTTTGATTTACTCAAAGAGGCAAGGGAATTGGCACTTTCTCGGTCTGCAATTTATCAACAAAATCTCCGTCGCTATCATAGCCGGAAAGTGCACCCGAGGGTGTTCCGAGAAGGGGATCTTGTGCTGAGGCTCATCCAACGCACGGCCGGAATGCATAAATTGTCACCTCCATGGGAGGGACCTTTTGTGATAAGCAGGGCATTGCACAATGACTCTTATTACCTTGTAAATGCACAGGATGCTAGGAAAGGTGTAATGGACAAATCCGGTGAGGAAACCAAGCGTCCATGGAATGTAGCTCTACTCCGCCCATTTTACACATAAAAGGCTCAGTGTATGATGTATCTCAGTTTTCAGTATCAATGAAAGTAAGGCACCCCGGGAGGAACCCGGGGACTGCCTGGTTTTGTGCCTATATTATTTTGCTTTGTCAAGTTCATTTGTTATTTTTACCGGCATCTCGGGAAGGAACCCGGGGACTGCCGGGTAGCTGTCTTCTGTATAATTGGTATGCCGGGAAAGTTCCAAGTTCGATTCTCAAAGTAAGAGTAATGTATCTCATGTGAAATCATCTTGTGACTCGACTGACGCACGCCGAAATGGTAGTCAAGAGCAAAGAGAATCAAATGTGGGGAACACGAAAATGGTCTCGGGGACTCGGAGAAGGAACTTATCCGGCATACCTATTTTTTGCTAACCCAATTATTTTTTATGTCGGGAATTCGGTTAGCCAGAACTCGGAGTGTCTTAAGTAATGTATGCCGTATGTGGAGTTTTGTGACTCGACTGTCGAACGCCGAAATGGTAGACAAGAGCAGAAATTACCTAAGTACGGTAAACATGAAAAGCAACTCGGGGACTCGTAACAGAATAAATTGACATAACTTGTTCGGATAGATAACTAGGAGCGGAGCTTAAATGTTAAAATAGTGTATAATACATCTTGCACCCGGCATCCCGGGGATTTAACAGTTCTACTCTTAAGATTTTTCCTAGACGGTAGGGGAAGTCGGCTTCTCGGCGGAGACATCAGCGGGAGCAGCGATCTCGGGAGCAGCAGCAGGAGCAGCATCGGCTTCAGTTCCGGCGGCGGAACTCGGGACATCGGGGCGCACCTCGGCCTGGGAGGCCTCGGGTCTCGGCGAAGTTGTAGCATCCCGGGGAACCACGATCTCGGGCGCAGCACCAGAGGCAGCATCATCTTCTTCAGGAATCTCATCATCCGCGTCGCCGGTCGCACCGGTTTCTTCGTCATCCTCATAGTCGGATTCGGAGTCAGAAGCAATGACGCTGGCGGTGAAGGCGCGGATGCTGGACCACGAGGCGATGCGGTGCGCCACCTCTTCTCGCCGCTGGACCTTAGCCGGATCGCTGCACCACGGCGAGATCGTCCGCAGGCGCTGGATCGCGTCCAGGTCGAGACCTTCGTACCAGCTAAGTACTTGGGTCAAGACCTGGTCGGCACCAGCCCGCGCACCGGAGCGCTTCCAAGCGTGGATGCGCCTCCCGGCACACCGGAGTGCGCTCGCGAGTTCGGCGACCGAGAGCGTCGCGCGGATACTCGGCCACAGCGCGCCGTGGACGTGGATCGCAGCACTGAGCAGCTCCGTCCCGATCGACCGGAGAGGCACTATCCGGGCCTTCAGGGCGGTGAGGTGGTCCTCAATATCCCAGGCATCCGAGACAGCACCCTTCCCGGCACGCTTCTCCCGAGCAGCAGCAACGGCAAGAACAGCAGCCTCCCGGGAGTGCTCGAATTCCCCTTTAAAAAGAAGAGCTGTCAAGCGACTAGGGCATAAGAAGAACAACAAAAAAAAAGAGAGCAAGGAAATCATGGGAGATGTCGGTCCACTTACTGTTAAGGTCCCGGTTCAGTACAGTTAGCTCGGAGAGCCAACTATCGGACCATGACCGGAGAAGAGCCAACCCGGTCTCCGCGAGATGCGCGCGCTCCTCGGACTGATCCAAGGTTTCCCTTTGTTTCTTCGTCGCCTCAACGAAGCGCGTCTTCATCTCGGTCGCAGCAGCCTTGGCCTTTTCAAGCTCGCCGTTAAGTCGCGCGATCTCGGCTTGCGCGGTAGCGAGTGCGGCCTTCTGATCTACCGAGATCTTGCGCGCAGCATCCCGCTCCTCCCGGAGGCGCCCCTCGCACTTCTTGGACTGACCGAGGTCAGCAAGAACTCGGTTGAAGATGCTGCAGCGTTTCTTGCTGCACTCCTGAAATCAAAACAAAGAAGGATGAGGTCAATCCGGGAGAAGATGTAAGGAAATCGGGAGATTCCGAGATCAATAGCAAGTAAAGGCTAATCGGTTGGGAGGATCTCGGGGACTCGGTGTCCGAGTCACAAAATTTTCTCTAAGATTGGAGCCTAGTGGTCTGCTATTCGGTGGAATCTAGAGCACTAAGCACCAATCTCGGGGACTAGTGGTGATGGAACAAATTTTGAAACAAGCTAACCGGTTGGGAGGATCTCGGGGACTCGGTGTCCGAGTCCTAAAATTTTCTCTAAGATTGGAGCCTAGTGGTCTGCTATTCGGTGGATTCTAGAGCACTAAGCACCAATCTCGGGGACTAGTGGTGATGGAACAAATTTTGAAACAGGCTAACTGGTGGGGAGGATCTCGGGGACTCGGTGTCCGAGTCCTAAAATTTTCTCTAAGATTGGAGCCTAGTGGTCTGCCATTCGGTGGAATCTAGAGCACTAAGCACCAATCTCGGGGACTAGTGGGGAAGGAACAAATGTTTATTGGAGAAAGAAAAGAAACAAACTTACCTCGGTCACCCGAGTAACATCCAGCACGGCCACCTGGAGAGCGTGCAAAGCTTGAGCGTTGCGGCTTGGGCCTGCAGCGTGCAAGTCTCCCACGGTCTCGGAGGCGTCGGCGACAATCATGGCCCGATTGTATTCATCAACAACGTGTATGCCGGAGCCGCCGGGCGCGCGAATAGCAGCAACGTCCCGAGATCCTGGAGGCACAAAGGAGCTTACGGTTGCTCGCAACATCCGCAGGGCGGCAGTAGGGATCTCGGCGGGAGGCGGTGGTAACGGTGAAAACTTACCCGTGCGCAGCGCCAAGTCTTGGGCCGAGGATGCCGGAGCAGCAGTAGATTTGGCAGAGTTTGTTTTCTGCCCGGCAACCTTGCCGCGCGACTTCGCGGCAGGTTGATCGACTGGCCGGGAGGAGGCTGCGGGCCGTTTCTCCGGGGCAATCTTGTTCGCGGCTTGCCGGGAGGGACCGTTGGGCACAAGCTACCGGGGAGGGCTCAGGATCTCTGCCTCAAGCCCGGGCACCCGGCGCGGACTCTCCGGAAGAAGAATGTCTCCCGAGGTGGTCGTGGCCTGCACCGGGGTCTCATCGATCACCGGGCATGCATCCGGATTCACAACGGTAGCCGGTGCGGTACCGGAAGCAGCAGGCTCGCTTCCTCGAGTAGAAGGGCGAGGTGGAGAAGAGGCAGCCCGAGCCGGGCTGGGAGTCCGAGTTCCGGGAGGAGGAGGAACAACGGGTGACGGGAGGTCGAGTGCGTCCCTGAAAGAAAATATCTCAGTAATAATTTATGGAGAAGGCAAAGTCATGTAGCATAAGGCATAGAAAATGTACCCGGAATCCACAGTGGGAGGACCCTTCTGCCGGCGGCGAGGAGGCTTTTCGGCCGTTTGTTTGTTCGGCTTGCTCCTCTTGGGGGGGTTGCCGGAGTTATCGGCAACGTCGGTGTCGGAAGCCGCACGCTTCCGGCTCTCGGCGCGTTTGGTCACGGCCGTCGGCTTCGGAACCATTGCTGAGGCCCAGTTGAGAGGGAGAGCGTCAATCACATCAAGAATTTGACAGTCAATCTCGTCCTCATCATCCGAAGAAATGGAAACTGCCTCTGAGGTTGAAGGGTTACCCGGGGCGGCAGCTTTCACCAGAGGAACGGCAAGGTGCTCCTCACCATCGGGATCCTCCCTCGGCATCTCTTCCGGTACTGGGAAGTTCGGCGCGAAATTCCCGTTGGCGTGGATAGCGTCTTCCTCGATTTGCCGCTCGAATAACTGCGCAAATAAATCACCACATGATACCCATGTCGGTTTCCAGCAGAACCCGGGTGCGAATGCAAGTTTACGAAAGGCAGACAGGAGCACCTGTTTCAGGGGCTTTTTCCCGGATCCCCCGATGACACCCCAAGAGTAGTCATCCGTCATCATCGTCCGAGCAATAGCTCGAACGCGTCGGACGACCGCAGCATGGTCTAACCCAAAAATACTGGTCCGGGTAGGGTCTAAGTTCCCGGCCATGTGGCACATCTTGTGTACTCGGGTTTGGAGGGGGCAGACGCGGCGAATGATGAAGCAACGCAGGAGATCATCGCCGGTCATCGTGTCGGTCAGCACGTTCAGGACGTCGTGCATGCACCTGACCTCTTCGGTGTCGGGGAACCGTTTCCAGAGGTTGAATTTGCGCGGAGGACCAATGGCAAACTCCGGCAAGTTGATGAAGTCCGGATTCGAGTGTAACATCCCAACATTTTATAATGTTCAAAAATCACGAAAATTTAAAACTTTTCTTTTTATTAAAATAAAATATTAAATACATAAGAAAACCAACTATGAAAGACCTCAACCATATGGAAAGGGTTTAATAATTCAAATGTCTCAGTTTAAATATTTCATTATCCATTGTATTTCTGAAAACCTCCATATGTATTTTGACAAATGTTTTACAAACTTTCAAACCCTTGCCTTGTAATAAAAGTTTCTTTATAAGTATTTGATTTAAATAACCTAGCCATAGCTATTCATAAATTAAAATAATGGTTACAAGAATTCATTTAATATATTTAAAAACAGGACCTATTTGTCAAATGGTTTTCATTCTTTTACCAGAACTCAAAACATAGTTTCGTTAATTTCAAGTCTATAGTTTATAACTTTAATAACTCCATAAATTAAAATTAATGAATTATCCAAATAAACATTTCATTAGCTTAAATGATTTTCATTTATTTTCAAAGCATAAAATGACTTTCATGAATATATTTTCTATATAAGAAATGAATTAAATCAAAAATCTTTTCCAAAGTTGTTATGAAGTTTTCAAATGAATTATCATAATATAAAATACAATGGTGCACAAATTATTTTCAATTAAAAATGAATACCTTATATTTCACATTTCCTAAACATTATTTAGTTCCTTAATATTATGCCAAAATAAAGATGAATGATTTCAGCAAAACAAGTTTAAATAACTTAAATTCAAACATATTGGAATGTGGGTATTTTACAAATTTTATTTAGCCAAAAGAAAATTTAATTAAGATAGAAATTCAAATTTGACTTTAAGTGTCAAATTTGTATTTAATCAATATTTCAAAATATTATTTTTCAAAAAGTTTCAAAACATGCCCACTATTGTTTTAAAACATAGATATTAATTTTACAAATTTATAGAAATTAATTTGACATCATTTGGACCATTAAATCAAAAGATATGAATTAAAGGAAAATTCAGAAAAGAAAAATGATGACGTCAGCGTGACGTCATCGTCTTCAATCTCCGGCCAGAGACCACGCCCGAAAACGGCCGGAGTTACTCGCGTTGATTCGTATGATTAAGACACGGATTCACTGCTCCGACCACGCCCTTTAAAAGCCCTCGCTCTCCTCTCTCTTTCCCCTCTCCTCCCACTCAGTTTCGTGCCCCCAGGCTGCCGCGAGAGCTCGCCGGAGTTGCTTCGGCCGCCACCGCGTTTCTCACGATCCCGTCACGGTGAGACCTCCCCCGAGCCCCTGGTCCTCTCCTCTGTCCTTGCCATCCTCGTGCGCAACCGTATGACCCCTTGTTTCGCTTTTCCCCGCAGCAAGTCGGCGAAACCGACCAAGTCGAGCTCGCCGGAGTAGCCGTGGCTCCGCCCGTGCCTCCACGCCAGTCCAGGGCGCCCGAGTAGACGCCGTCACCACCATCTGCCTCGCCGCGACGAGCTGCGCATCCTCGTCGCCTCCGTTCGTCCGGGGGAGCTCCGCAGCGTCGCCTCCGTCCTCGCCGAGCGCAGCGCCGCCGTCGGCCTCGTCTCCGGCGTAATCCCGCCGCCGGCTTTTGGTCAACTCACGGTGAGCCATCCGATCTAGATCGTGCGGCTGAGATTAGAAGCTTTTATGCGAATCGGTACGGTTAGATTAGATCCGTTGGATCTGTATCCTACGGCCGAGATCAAATCACTTGCCACGTCGGATCCGCGTCAGCAGCACAGTCAGCGCCCAGTCAGCGCTGACGTGGATTTTGTTTTCTTTTAATTGTTTAAATGGTAATTTTGCAGAAAAGCCCCTATCACTTAGATCTGTCATAACTTTTTAACCACTTATTCAAATATTTTTACATATTTGGAAAGCCCTTGACATGTTAAATATTTTGGATCTGCCACAATTCAAATTTGACTTAGTTTAAAATATTAAAATTTCAAATGGTGAATTTGAGTATTTTTGTCATAACTTTAAATCTGTAAATTCAAAAATTGCAAATAAATTTTTTTTAGAAACTTTAGAATATTTATAAATTAATGCCACTGCTATTAAATAATTTTGAGTAATATTTGAATGAATTCATAGTTATATAGTTAATTTGAATAGTTTGAGTATTTTTCCACATAACAATTAATAGAAATATTATTTTTGACTAAATCAAATTGTTATAAATTTAATTAAATGCCCCCTGTCTACTAACACTAATTACAAAATTTTGCTATAAAAATTTAATTATAGAAAACTCTAATATTATAATTATTCCTTTTATTATATTTTCCAAAAATAGAAATTAATTATATTGCATTTATAGCCAAATGCATACTTTATAAATATCACAAATTTTGTATGATATTTCCTAAGATTTAAAAGGTGCATTGCATGCATAACTTATTTTTCACATATAGATATATTTCCCATAGGAAAATTTCCCTTCATTATTTTCTCTAAGTAAGAAGTATTTTCAACTTAGCATTTTAGTAAAATGCTACACTTAGACACTTAGTAATTTTCAAGATGGAGCTAGAAGGCCATTGAAGGACTTAGCCAAAACAAGACTTCAGAAGTATCTTCAAGGGGTAGAAGCACTTAGAAGAAAAGCAAGAAGAAGTTCAAGAAGACCAACCTCCTCTATTCTCTAAGTATTTCTTGCTCTCTCTCTTTTCTTCCTACTTATCTGAGACTTCATGAAGACTAAGTTAAATCCAAGACCAGCCTAGGTGATACAAGAATCATCAAGTCTGAAGATTCATCAAGACTACCAAGAGCTCAATCAAGACATCATTCAGAAGAAAGTTACAAGCCTGGAGATGAAGCCTGGAGGACAACTACATCTTTCTTTCTATCTTTTCCCTCTTTTCGAATCTTGTCTTTCACATTTGACTTAAACAAATTTTGATCATGATATTATCATCTTGAAGAAATGACTTAGTATCTTCTCTAAATATTTCTACACATCAAGACAAAGCCATTAGAGGGCTTATTCAAGATGATATAAAACAAAATATTTTATTCAACTATTGACATTAGTCCTTAGTCATTTTGACATACATTTTGCTTGCATTAACTTAAAAGATGTTCATGGCATGACATGTTTTCCTTAGAAGTTTTACAAAACTTGTTTGTTCATTTGATATGAGCATGTATGTTTGATGATTGTTGTATTGTTGTTTGCTATTATTGTTTAGATTAAACGGAGAGCAAACGTTCGTTGTTGAAAAGAGTTTGTGAACAACGACAACATTCAAAGGCAAGTGGCACACCTCAAAAACTTCCTATTATTTCTATATGCATTACTTAGTATATTTTTATATGCATGTGTAGGATAGTATTGCTATGCTAAACCTGTGTAGAATTCCCTTACTCCTGTGTCTAGGTTCCTATATCATTCTTAGCAGAAATATTGATGCTATGCAGTTGATAAAAAGTTTTACAAAATATTAAGTGACTACTCAGGGATGTGCTCATGGTTGTCGTCGCCTAGGATGAATTTCTATTCTACTTAGGGCCGTGAGCATGGTGGTTTTCACCTGAGAGTACACATCCACTAAGTTAATGAATCACCTTGGTGGATTGGTTGAATGGTTTATGTTGAGTGGCTACTCAGGGCTGTGCTTGTGGTGGTCTTCGCCTAAGATAGTGTCTACTATACTTGGGGCCATGAGCATGGTGGTTTTCACGTGAGAGTGCACTTGTGGATGGCCACCCAGGGAACAGAGGAATCTGAAGAACTCCGAGTGACGATTGCTTCCCGTGCAACCTTTTGACAATGGGCTATGTCTAGAATAATTAAGTTGTGAGGGTGCAACATGTCAGCTTGACAAGCAGATGTAGGGGGATGATAGGTGGAACGGGTCTTGCTAGTATGGTTGCATTCTTCTTTTGAAAGTTCTTGTCTCAATTCTCTCCTTTCCTTAATACACTCCACGTGTATAGGATTTCTCGGACAAATTGAGTCTAAAGGTGAAAGTGCACAACCTCTGCAGAGTGTAAAACTAAGTACTTAGCCGTGTCCCCGGTACGGACAATTTGAGCAGCCGATCACAGACGTCAACGGAGGATTCCACCATTCCAACTTCAGAAATAAAACTTGATGGGTGAACAAGGGAAGATGAGATTTATGGTTTTCATGCCATACTTGTCTTGATTTGAAGAAAGTGTTTTACAAAAAGATAGGAAAACTTGGCTTTATGCAAAATAGCCTTGAACTTCACCAGCCAAATATGCATATAGGCTTTAGAGTTATTCCATTAAGTGTCCACCATAGTGTCACTTGCCAGACTCCATTTTTAATGGAATCTGACCCACGTTGTTGCAATATTTTTCTTATTGCAGATTGTTCAGATGACGAGTGAGGTTTCGTTTATAGGTTTCGAGTCTACAACCAACATGTTTTCGCCTGTGGCAGCATGAAAGTGATAGAGACTCACTGCTATTGTATTTCCGCTGTGTACTTTTTTAATGCTAGCTTTAGGCTATCCAACTTGTATCAAATATTTTGTAATTCTGGATCATCGATGTAATAAAATTGACGCTTTGTTGTGATATTACATCGTAAACTGTGTGTGCAAATGAATTGATCCAGGGATTTGCACTATACACAGGTATCTGCCTTATTTAAAGTGCAGGTACGTTTCATCGAGGATCCCGGAGCATCGCCCGAGCTCGCCCGGTTCTTCACATAGAAGAAGCTGCGCTGCCACTTCCGGCAGGACTCTAGTCCCTTGACTATTGGGAATCCGGAGTCAGCACGGGGGATGACGGTGGCAGCTCCGCAGTCGACCAAATCTTTTATTTTCTGGTCCGGATTGGGGATGACTTGGCGACGAAGGATGAAGTACCTGCCCCAGAGGTCCAGGAATGGCCATATACTGAGATATGCTTCCGAATAGGTGGTGAAGACCGAAAGCATCATGATGGCGTTGGCTGGTAGATGATGGGGTTGGAGGCTGTAGGTGTCGAGGAAGTCGTGGAAGAAGGGGCTAGCCGGAAGCCCAAACCCGTGCTCGAAGTGCGTAAGGAATACAACGTATTCCCCGGGTTGGGGTTCCGGTTGAACCTCATCCTCCGGAAGACGGCTCTCAACTTCTGGCGGTATCCGGTGAGTCCGGTAGAGCCAGTCCAGGTCCGACTGTTTGGTCTCGGATCCATCCCAGCACCCCCGGATACTTTCTTCACCCATGCCGGAGGAGTCCGCAGAAGTATCCGGGCTACTCTGCAGGCGCAGTGGCAGTTAGTCGGGGTTAGTCTATCGGGAGCTAAGATGTCGGATCGCAAACTCCTAAACACAACCGAGTTCAGGGCAAGTAAGATCTACCGTGTGCTGATAAATTGAAACTAAAGTGAGGAAAATAAGCTCGGGCTAAACTCGAGCAGGACACAATGCGAGCGAAAGATCTAAGTCCTACTGCAACGGTGCATCCCCGCCGCGCACCCCGTGCGCGCCGCTCGAGTCGTGCTCGCCGGCGGCGGCGCAACCGCGCGTGTGTTAGGGAACGGCCGAAGGCGAAGTATCATTCTACTAAAGAAGATCATCGGGGCGGAGAGAACAACTCACCGGAGAAGAGGAGGTCGATGACGCGCAAGAGGAACGGCGGCGTTCGGGCTCCGGCGAATAGCGAGGGCGGCGACGTTCGGGCTACGGACACAGCTGCGGCGGTGCGCTCGAGACGACGGTGGCGGAGAAGTGAAGGAGAGGAAGAAGAAGAGGAGACCGTTCCGGTCCCCTATTTATGGGGGGATTCCGGAGCGGTTCCCAGTTTTCCCGCCCACGATCTCCACGATCGTGGGTGGGATCTATTTTGTGCAGCGCGGCACGTGGCGCTAGCCGGAGCGCCCGATCCGGCCACACCGAGGGCCACACGGCCCCAACGGTTGGGCTTCGGATCGGCTGCGGCTCCCGGCGCGTGAACCCAAGCGACGACGTGCTCGGGCAGAGGCACTCGAGTGCATTTCTGGTCCGACGGGACGTCGGATGGGACCCAGCTCGAGATCTCGAGTTCAATGCGGAGCCAACAGTCAAGATTCACTGAGACTGCACTATCCGGATACAGGCTTCGTCTCCCGGTTAAAACAGTCTCGGTAAGAAGATATCGGGAAGAACCGATCTCGGCAAGTAATCGAAGGATGATATCATGTGTTCTCAGAAAATAGTTGTTATTAAAGCTGATCCCGCACATCATCCGAGGTCGCTGTGCAGCACCAGCTTCGGGGACTAGTGTCGGGGGGCTGCCCCCCGGGTAGGGGCAGATCCCGGAATATCTCAGCAGTATGCCAACAGTACTTGACCTTTGGCGAAAGCGAGGGCCACCCCCTAGTGTGCTGAAGGGGCAACTTGACCCTTGAGTGCTGGTAGAGTGCAAGGTGCCTCCTGGCAAGCGCAAGGGTCAGCTCTGGCGGCTATAAATAGACACCCCGAGCCCTCACATTAGCAGCACAAGCATCAGCGGGTGGTTCCTCTAAGAACTAGCTTCTCGAAGATGTATTTGCTAGTAGGCTAAGACATCTTCGGGAGGCTAGGCCTAGAGATGCGCATCCATAGACGAGCTCGGACACCTCCGGAAAGGATCTCGGATCTCGGGCTCCGAAGAGACTCCCGGAAGGAGGTGTATTCGGTTTTACCGGATAGATGGTCCGGGTAAGTGCTAACCGGAATATCTATCTCGGTCTTGATCTTATGTAGGAGAGGCTCACGGGGGCAAGCGAGGAGGTAGCCGGCATGAGGGATCCCGGTAGGCCGTCAACGGTCTGTAGCAGGCTTTCCCGCCTGGTGCGGGAGGAAGTACCTTTCCGTCTGACACGGAAGCATGGTCACCTCCCGCCTGACACGGAAGCATGGTCACCTCCCGGCTGACACGGGAGCGCGTCAGCCGGTACGACAACGGTACGACAAGACCTGACATGCCTAGCCCGGCAATCCGGAAAAGGCTATCCGGGATGGGCAAAGACATGTCATGTCTCTGACAGGGAGACAATGATGGTTCAGGATGGCGCCTGCTGTCCTTGTCGAGATGATGACGAAGGGGCTATGCCGGATAGCGCGGCGACTAGGTCGCACTAGCCGGTGACGACATGCCGGCTAGGCCTGTCCGGTGGGGCCAAGCCGATTTAGGGTTTCCGGCACTCCTGGCCGAAACCCTATAAAAGGCACCATAACTGCTTCTCTAAGGACAGGACCAACTTGGGAGCCAAAGCTATAGTTGCATTTACTCCTAGAGCATTTACTTCCTCATACCTTGAGTTCATCTAGTTCTTCTTGTTCTTCACTTGGAGAGATCTATGAGCAAGTTGTAGCCCTTGTACCACAGTTATATAGAGAGGAAAGGCAGGAGTAGGGGTGTTACCTCCTCACGAGGGCCCTGAACCTGGGTATATCGCGTGTGTGTTGTGTGCCTTCGTGCCTTTGTTCTCGTTTATTAGATCTCCCCTATATCGTATTGCTGTTGTTTCTAGTTCTTGGGAGATCTCGGTTATACCGGGATCCTCCCCGTGTGGGCTATTCAGCTCGCTATCCCTCCCCGGATCCACCAACGTCCATCGGCCCCACACATTAGCCATCCTATGGCATCTGCCGTGACACCACCACGACAACAGGCGCGGCCACTCTACGGATTCCTGCTACGACCTCAAAAGGTTGAGCAAGGAGCGCGAGCAAGCAGAAGACAGCGGCGGCCGCGGTCGAGGCCGTGGCTACCGCGGAGGCGGGCGCAAGGGCGGTTACCAGAAACCATATGGAAACCGAGCCAACGCCACAGAAAAGAACGGCAACCTCCCTGACGAGGAAGATGGTGGCTACCAAGCCCCGAGGGGCGCTGGGGGGGCGCTGGCGCCGAAGTCGAACAACCAGTTCAAGCAGTTCGCCCGCGAGGTTAACGCTGCCCTCCCAAGCACGGAAACTTCCAGGCCCCTCAAGTGGTTACAGTACACCATCGCCTTCGACGCTCAGGACCACCCCAAGTCCACCAAGACCGTTGGAACCCTCCCGCTGGTCTGCACCCCCACCATCGACAATGTGGCTGTCTCCAAGACGCTCATCGATGGCGGAGCAGGCCTGAACGTTATCTCCATAGATACGTTCAAAGCGCTTCAAGTGGCCTACGAGAGGCTTAGGCCCTCGACGCCCTTCATGGGGGTCAGCAGCGGCTCAATCGAGCCTCTAGGCCAGGTCAGGCTTGCCTTCACCTTCGGGAGCGAGGAAAATTACTGCACCGAGGACATCGACTTCGATGTTGTGCACATCGGCCTGCCGTACAACGCCATCCTCGGCTACCCCGCGCTCGCGAAGTTCATGTCCGTCACGCACCATGCGTACAACATGATCAAGATCCCCGGCAGCGCCGGCACGATCACCATACGTGGGCATGTCCTGGACGCCACACGCGCTGTGGAGATGGCCTACAAGACTGCCGCCATGGCCTTCCCCGCAGACGAGGACCAAGAGCCTCTCGAGAGGCCCAAGAAGAAGAAGCAGTTGTTCTCCCAGGAGGCTGCTGCTACAAAAAAGATCTCCCTGAGCTCAGGTAGCTCGGGGGCTAGCGTCACCATTGGCGCCGCGCTGCCTCCCAAATAGGAAAGCGCGCTCGTCACCTTCCTCCAGGCAAACGCTGACATGTTCGCATGGACATCGTCAGATATGTCTGGTGTACCGAGGGAGGTGATCGAGCACCACTTGGCTGTGTGCCAAAATGCGCGCCCCGTCAAGCAAAAAGCAAGAAAGCAAGCCCCCGAGAAGCAAGCATTCATCGTCAAGGAGGTCGAGAAGCTCAAAGCGGCAAAAGTAGTCCGCGAAGTCGCGCACCCCTCTTGGCTCTCCAACGGCGTGGTAGTCCCAAAACCCGCCGGCGGAGGCCGCCTCTGCATCGACTACACCGACGTGAACAAGGCCTGCCCCAAAGACCCTTACCCCATGCCCAGAATTGACCAGATCGTGGACTCCACGGCAGGCTGCGACCTCCTCTGTTTCCTCGTTGCCTTCTCTGGTTATCACCAGATTAAGATGGCTAAAGAGGACGAGGAGAAGACGGCTTTCCTCACCCCATGCGGTGTCTATTGCTACGTCTGCATGCCCTTCGGCCTAACAAATGCCGGAGCCACTTTCCAGAGGTTAATGAGGATAGCCCTGGGCGGGCAAATGGGGCGAAACGCTGAAGCGTATGTCGATGACATCGTCGTGAAGTCACGAGAAGGAAATACTCTGCTCGGAGATCTGGAAGAAACCTTCGCCAGCCTGCGCAAGGTGAACATCAAGCTCAACCCTGCCAAGTGCGTCTTCGGAGTACCTTCGGCAAAATTGCTGGGTTTCCTCATGTCTCATTGGGGCAGAGAGGCAAACCCAGACAAAATCAAGGCCATAGAAGGCATGCAACCTCCACGCAGGCTCAAGGACATGCAACGCCTGGCGGGCTGCATGGCCAGCTTGGGTAGATTCATCTCCAAGTTCGGTGAAAGAGCCCTACCGTTTTTCAAGATCATGAAAAGGACGGGCACCTTCAAGTGGACACCTGAAGCTGAAAAAGCATTTGAAGACTTGAAGAAGTACTTGGCCAGCCCACCTGTAATGGTCGCCCCAAGGCCTGGCGAGCAACTGAAGCTGTACTTGTCAGCCACCCCACAAACATCCAGTGTTGTCCTTGTGGTGGAAAGAGAGGAGCCTGTACTTCACAAGAAGAGTGCAACCACTCCAAAGAAAAAGCCTCCTGATAAAGAGCTCGACGAAGGGGCGGTCGTCACAAGGCCCACGCCAGGCCTAAAGACTCAAGAGGAGAACGCCCCGAGCCAACTGCTGCAAGAGGCAAACGCACTCGAGGCCCAGGAGGAGTGCTGTGAGGCCACGTCCCCCGAGGCCAAGTCCCTCGAGGCCAAGTCCCTCGAGGCCACGTCCCCCGAGGAAAAGTCCCTCGAGGCCACACCCCCCGGGGCCCAAGACAAGCCCCTTGAAGCCAACCCCACCGAGGATCAAGCTGGGCCGCCTCAGGCAAAAGCCGCCAAGGAAACAAGAACTACCCTCGTCGAGAACCCAGTTTACTTCGTCAGCACAGTACTGCGTGATGCTCGCGAGCGGTACCCGATGCAGCAGAAGCTTCTCCTCGCACTCCTCATCGCCTCAAGAAAGCTGCGGCACTACTTCCAGGGGCACCCCATCACGGTGGTAACCTCTTTCCCCCTGGAGCAAATCCTGCGCAACCCAAACGCAACAGATCGTGTCGCAGGATGGAACATCGAGCTACAGCCATTCAATTTGCGCTTCGATACCACAAGGGTAATCAAAGGAAGAGCGGTGGCAGACTTCGTCGCCAAATGGACTGATCCAACCCCTGAAGAGCCCTGGGAAGAAGAGCACGAGTCTTCTGGAGCAGCAATGCCCAGTTACTGGACCATGAAGTTCGACGGAGCTTTCGCTTGCTGCCACGATGGGGCAGGTGTAGTCCTAACCTCACCAAAAGGCGACAAGTTGTATTACGCAGTTCAGCTGTGCTTCGGAATCGACAAGATATCCAACAACATCGCCGAGTATGAAGGGCTGCTTGCTGGCCTACGCGCCGCAACTGCCCTAGGCGTCAAGCACATACTCATCAAGGGCGACTCCGAGCTGCTCGTCAACTTCTCCAATAAAAGCTACAAGGCCAAGGACGATCACATGGCCGCATACCTTGAAGAGGTCCGTAGGCTGGAGAAGAACTTCAGGGGAATGGAGCTCATGCACATCCTAAGAAAGGAGAACCAAGAGGCTGATGACATCGCCAAGCGCGCATCAAAGAGGCAAGCCCAGCTGCCAGGTGTCTTTGAAGAAAGGCTCGTCAAAGCATCCATAAAGCAGCCCCTCGAGGCCCTGCCCGCAAACACAGACGAAGCGCTCCCGCCGCCACCTGCAAGCGGAGCCCCAGGCTGCGGGCCCCCAACAGGGGAGCGTCTGTTGCTCACAGCGGTGCACCAAGAGGCAGGATGGATCGACGAGATCAAAGACTACCTGCACAAAGGGATCCTTCCCGAGGAAGATGTTGAAGCCGAGCGAAAAACCCGCCAAGCAAAATCATACCAAATCCTCGAAGGAAATCTCTACCGCAAGCGCCCAAACGGCGTCGCGCTCAAGTGCGTCCCTCCTGAAGAAGGAAAAATGCTGATCAAGGACATCCACAACGGGGAATGTGTCCACCATTCGTGCGCCCACACCCTCGCAGGGAAAGACTTCAGGAGCGGCTTCTACTGGCCTCAAGCGCTTCAAGATGCAACGGACATCATTCAAGCTTGTGAAGCTTGCTAATTCCACGCCAAGAAAATCCACCAGCCAGCACTGGGCCTACAAACCATTCCGCTCTCGTGGCCGTTTGCGGTCTGGGGGCTGGACATCCTGGGACATTTCCCAACGGCGCAAGGTGGATATCACTACCTCTTCGTGGCCATCGACAAGTTCACAAAATGGCCTGAAGTGGAGGCGACGCGTACAATCACAGCAGGCGCGGCGGTGAAATTCATCAGAGGCCTGGTCTGCCGCTTCGGAGTGCCTAACCGCATCATCACCGACAATGGCTCGCAATTCACAAGCGGCATCTTCAGAGCCTACTGCCAGAAAATGGGAATCATGCTCTGCTTCGCCTCAGTCGCCCATCCGCAAAGCAACGGACATGCTGAGCGCGCCAACGCAGAGGTCCTAAAAGGCTTGAAGACCAGGACCTTTGATGTCCTCAAGGGCCACGGCAAGGGCTGGATCAATGAGCTACCCTCGGTGCTCTGGTCCATCCGTACCACGCCACCCAAGCCCACCGTGGAAACGCCATTCACACTCGTCTATGGAGCCGAAGCAGTCCTCCCCGCGAAGATAAAGCATGGGTCCCCACGGGTCCTTGGCTTTAACGAGGACCAGCAAGAGGATATCCACAACGATGACCTGCTGCTCCTTGAAGGGCTAACACGCCGCGCCGCTCTACGGGCGGCCAAGTACCAGCAGTCCCTGAGGCGCTACCATAGCCGCAATGTGCGCTCGCGCACCCTGGAGGCAGGCGATCTCGTTCTCAGACGAATCCTCTCCAGGGAAGGCCTCCACAAGCTGTCCCCGATGTGGGAAGGTCCCTACAGGGTCACCCACATCGCCAGGCCTAGCGCGGCTCGCCTCGAGACGGAAGACGGCGTCCCCGTCAAGAATCCATGGAACATCATGCATCTACGCTAGTTCTACCCGTGATCATCATCACGTCAGGGCATTTAGCGAAAGAGGCATCCCATGGCTCAACCTCTGTCGTGGTGGGGTCACAGCAGATGTCATAGGATGGCTAAATTATGGGGCCGATGGACGCTGGTGGATCCGGGGAGGGTTAGCGAACTAATGAGTTCACACAGGGGAGGATGTTGGTTTGACCGGGATCTCCGAAGAACAACAAACACAACCAAAGGGAATGAAAGAAGATCTAGTAATACAAAACAACTGCACGAAGGCAGAGAACGCACACACACGGTGTACCCAGGTGCGGGGCCCTCGTGGGGAGGTAACACCCCTACTCCTGCCTTCCCTCTCAATATAAGTGTGGAATAAGATCTACAACCCGCTCTTGAAGCTCTTGCGGTGATGAACACGAAGAACAAGATGAACTAGAGAAAGGGAAGAGTAAATGCTCTAGGAGTAAATGAGACTAAGGTCTTGGCTCCCAAGTTGGTCTCTTCCCCGCAGGAGCAGTTATGGCGCCTTTTATAGAGTTCCAGCCAGGAGGCCGGAAACCCTAATCCGGCTTGGCCCCACCGGACAGGCCTAACGGTTATGTCGACACCGGCTAGTGCGACCTAGCCGCCGTGCTATCCGGCGTATCCCCTTCGTCATCATTCCGGCAAGGACGGCAGGCGCCGTCCTGGATCATCATTGTCCCCCTATCAGAGACAAGACATGCCTTCGCCCATGCCGAGTAGCCTTTTCCGGATTGCCGGGCTAGGAATGTCCGGTCTTGTCGTACCGCCACCGTACCGGCTGACACGCTCCCGTGCCAGACGGGAGGTGACAACGCCTCCGTGTCAGGGGGAATGGGACTTCCCCCCGTGCCAGACGGAAAAGCCTGCTCCAGACCGTTGACGGCCTACCGGCGTCCCTCATGCCGGTCACCTCCTTGTTCGACCCTACGAGTCCTCCCTGCACATATAAAGCAACCTACTAGGACCGAGATAAACACTCCGGTTAGCCCGTACCCGGGTTGCCTATCCGGTACCTCTGGGTACTTATCCTACCGGAGGTCTACTCGGAGCCACGAGGTCCGAGGTCTCTCCCGGATGCACCCGAGTTCCTCTTAGGATGCGTATCTCTAGGCCTAGCCTCCCAAAGATGTCTTAGCCTGTCAGCAAAGACATCTTCGAGAAGCTGGTTCTTAGAGGAACCACCCGCTGATGCTTGTGCTGTTCTGAGGGCTCGGGGTGGCTATTTATAGCTCACACGGCTGACCCCTGCGAGCCCCCAACAGGCACCTGGTGTCTTATTCTCGCCCGAAAGGTCAATTTTCCCATGCGGCGCACCAAAAGCCGAGCCTTGCACTCTTCAAAGGTCAAACACTGTTGCGATACTGCAGAATTGTGCCGGGATATGCCCTACCCGGGGGGCAGCCCCCCGACACTAGTCCCCGAAGCTGATGCTGTGCAACGACCCCGGATGATGTGCGGGATCAGCTTTAATAACAACAATCACCCAAGGAAACATGGGACCATCCTTCGATTTGATGCCGAGACGATCTTTACCGAGATCCCCACACCGAGATCCTTCCGACCGGAAGGCCATGCACCTAACCGGATAGTGCCCCGCCAGTGCATATTACCGTTCGCGCCGGATTGAATTCCAACTCAGGGGCTAGGTCCCACCCGGGGTCTTGTCGAGTCAGAAACGCACTCGAGTATTTTTTACTTCTCGCCTCCTTGCTCGGGTTCGCGCGCCGGGGTGCGCAGCTGATCCGAAGTGGAGCCGTTGGGGAGCGTGTGGCCCATGGTGCGGCCGGATCGCGTGCACCGGAGGGTGCCTCGTGCCGCGTGTCGCAAACTGATCCCACCCACGATCGGAGAGATGGTGGGCGGGAAACTTGGAAACTGCCCCGAATCCCCCCCATAAATAGGGAACCGGCACGGTCTTTTCTTATTCTTCCCCAAACTCCTCATCTTTCCTGCAAACGTCTCGAGCACTTCGCCGTCGTCGCGTTCGGAGCCCAAGCATCGCCGCTGCCGTCCGCCGCCGGAGCCTTTCGCCTCCGCCATCGGGCCACGCTACTCTCGCTCGTCACCGTCCTCTTTTCCTTCGGTGAGTTTTTCCCACCCGCTCCGGCGAACTTCACCACGATGAGGATGCTCCGTTCTTGGTCGTGCAACCACACATCCACGGGTTGTGCCGCCGCCGGCAAGCGCGAGCAGCGCGGCGCTGACGGTGGCGCCCTCCATACTTTAGGTTTCACTCGCACTAGCCATCTTCATATCTCGCCCGAGTGTGTTCGCGTCGATTAAGTTTCACTTTATTCGAGCACGGTAGATCTTACTTGCTAGGAACCCGGTCGCTTTTAGGAGTTTGTGATCCGGAGTCTTAGCTCCCGGTAGACTAACTCGACTAACCGCCGTTCCGCCTGCAGAATAGCCCGGATACATCCTCAGGTCCCTCCGACATGGGTGATGAGAGTGTCCGGGGGTGCTGGGATGGGTCCGAGACCACTCAGGAGGACCTCGACTGGCTGTACCGGACGCACCGGATTCCGCCAGAAGTCGAGAGTCAACTCCCGGAGGATGAGGTCCAACCGGAACCCGAACCCGGGGAATACGTTGTATTCCTCACGCATTTTGAGCGGGGGTTCGGGCTTCCGGCTATCCCCTTCTTCTGCGACTTCCTCGACACCTACAGCCTCCAACCTCATCATCTCCCAGCCAACGCTATCATGATGCTCTTGGTCTTCACCACCTACGCGGAAGCGTATCTCGGCGTGTGTCCTTTCTTGGACCTCTGGGCCAAGTACTTCATCCTCCGCCGCCAAGTCATCCCCAACCCGGACAAGAAGGTCAAAGACCTAGTCGACTACGGGGCGGCCACTATAATTCCTCGCGCCGACTCCGGCTTCCCCAAAGTACAGGGACTAGAATCCTGCCGGAAGTGGCAGCGGAGCTTCTTCTACGTGAAGAACCGGGAGGTCTCGGGAGATGGTCCGGGATCCTCGAGCCCAGACTTCATCAATCTACCCGAGTTCTTCATGGGTCCTCCCCGCGAATTCGACCTCTGGAACCGGCTCCCGGATACCGAGGAGGTCAGATGCATGCATGACGTCCTCAACGTGTTGACGGAGAAAATGACGTCTGATGACCTCCTGCGCTGCTTTATCATCCGCCGCGTCTGCCCCCTACAGACCCGAGTGCACAAGATGTGCCATATGGACGGGCTGTTAGATCCCACAAGGACCAGCATTTTTGGGCTGGACCATGCTGCAGTCGCCCGGCGCGTTCGAGCTATTGCTCGAACGAAGATGCCGGATGACTATGAGTGGGGTCTTGTCGGGGGTTCCCGGAAAAAACCACTGTGGCAGGTGCTTGTGTCTGTCTTTCGCCAACTTACATTTGCACCCGGATTCTGTTGGAAACCGACATGGTTGTCATGCAATGACTTGTTCCTGCAGTTATTCGAGCGGCAGACCGAGGAGGACGCGATGCATGACGGTGGCAAGTACATGGAGAACATCCCGGCACCGGATAAGATGCCAAGAGAGGATCCCGACGGCGAGGACCACCTTGCCATTCCTCTAGCTCGTGCTGCTGCTCCGGGTAATTCTTCAACCCCAGAGGCTATTTCCATTTCATCAGATGATGAGGATGAGATTGATTGTCAAATACTTGACGCGATGGATGCTCTTCCTCTCGACTGCGCTCCGCCAGTGGCTCCGAGACCCACGGCCGTGACGAAGCGCTCCGAGACCCGCAAGCGTGGGGCCTCCGACACTATCCCTGCCGGTGCATCCGGCACCACCACCAGGAAGAGCAAGCAAACGACCGAGAGGCCTCCACGCCGAAGGAGAGGTCCTCCCACTGTCGATTCCGGGTAAGACCTTTTTGCTTTGAGTTCCATGGTTTTGGCTTCTCCTGATGTCTTTTTTTATACACTTTTTTCAGAGCGGCACTTGACGACCCGGCTTCCGCGGGTTCCCAACCTCCGGGATCCCGCACTCCTAGCCCGCCTCGGGCTGCTCCTTCTCCAGCTCGCACTTCCGTACAAGACAGCGAGCACCCTGCCTCTGGTGCCGCGCAAAATGCCTCCGCGACTCCGGAGGCTCGTCCCGTGGTGGACGAGATTCCGGTCCAGGCTACCGCCGCATCCGAAGACATCTTCCTCCCGGACAGCCCGTGCAGGGTGTCCCAACTTGAGAGGGACATCGCAAGTCCTCCTCAGCAGGTCGTGCCGGGAGCCTGCTCCCGGCAGGCCCCGGGCAAGACTCCTCCGCCGAAACAGCCCACGGCCCCTTCCCGGCAATCTGACCTTCCTTCCGGGAAATCACGCAGCAAGGCCGCCGGGCAGAAAATAGCTTCCGCCAAACCTACTGCCCCTCCGACATCTTCGGCCCAAGACTTGGCCCTAAGCACGGGTAAGTCTTCGCGATTACCGCCACCTACTGTCGAGATCCCCACTGCCGCCCTGGAGACGCTGCGAGCAACCGTAAGCTCCTTTGTGTCTTCAGGATCCCGGGAGGTCGTTGCTGCGAGCGCGCCTGGCGCTTCCGGCGTGCGAGTTGTCGAAGAGTAGAACAAAGCCTGGATCACCGCCGATGCCTCCGAGATCGTGGAGGACTTTCACGCTGCCGGCCCTAGCCGCAGCGCCCAAGCTCTACACGCTCTCCAGGTGGCCGCGCTGGATGTCACTCGGGTGGTCGATGTAAGTTTGTTCCCTTTATCTTTCCAAAATTTATCTGCTCCAGCCCCACTAGTCCCCGAGATTGGTGCTTAGTGCTCTAGATTCCACCGAATAGCAGACCACTAGGCTCCGATCTTTAGAAAAAATAACAAGACTTTGAACACGAGTCCCCGAGATCCTCCCTACCGAGTAGTTTAATTGACATGGATCCCGGAACACCCCGAGTCCCCGGGATCCTTCCCGAGATTGACATCGCATTCCCTGTTTGGATCCAGGACTGCGGCAAGAAACGCGGAAGCGTCTTCCACCGGCTTCTTGCTGACTTTGGTCAGTCCAAGAAGTGTGAGGGGCGCCTCCGGGAGGAGCGGGATGCCGCGCGGAAAATCTCGGTGGAGAAAAAGTCTGCGCTTGCTGCGGCTCAGTCCGATATCGCGCGGCTAAGTGCCGAGCTCGAGAAGGCCAAATCTGCCGCGACTGACATGAAGGCGCGCTTCGTGGAGGCGTCTATTAAGCAGAAGGAGACCTTGGATCAATCCGAGGCTCGCGCCCATCTTGCCGAGACCGAGCTGGCGCTTCTCCGGTCAAAGGCAGATACCTGGCTCTCCGAGTTGACCGGGTTGAACCGAGATATGGACCGTAAGTATACTGTGTTCTCTTTTTTCCGGTTTCCTTTATGACATCCCCTCCTGGCCTACCCAAATGACACTTCTCCTTTCTACAGGGCACTTTGAGCACTCCCGGGACGCAGCCAATCTTGCGATCATAGCCGCCCGGGAGAAGCGCGTCGGAAAGAGTCCGGCCTCGGACGCGTGGGACATTGAAGATCACCTGACTGCACTAAAGGCCCGGATGGTGCCTCTTCGGTCGATCGGGACCGAGCTCCTCGGTTCGGCTGTCCATGCCCACAGTGCGCTGTGGCCCGGTGTCACCGAGACCCTCTCGGTTGGTGATCTAGCCGCCGCGCTCCAGGATGCCGGCAAGCGACTTCACGCATGGAAGCGCTCTTGTGCCCGGGGTGGTGCTGACCAAGCACTAACACATGTGCTCAGCTGGTATGAGGGGCTCAACCTCCAGTCGATCCTGCGTCTGCACACGATCTTGCCGTGGTACACCGACCCGGCCAAGATTCGGGAACGCCAGGAGGTTGCCCATCGCCTTGCCTTCTGGGCCGATGTCTCCGTCTTCACCCCGAGCCTCATCGCTTCTAACTCCGAGTCAGATTACGAAGATGATGGTGAGACTGGTGCAACCGGTGACGTGGACGCCGAGATCCCGGAGGAAGATGATGCCGCTTCCGGTGCCGCCACCGAGATCGTGGTCTCCCGGGACGCTGCTGCTCCATCGCCACCCGAGGCCTCTCAGGCCGAGGCGCATCCGGAGGCCCCTAGTACTGCTGCTGGTGCGGAGGAGATCGTCACCGCTGTTCCTTCTGCTACTGCATCCGAGAAGCCGACTTCCCCTACTGCCTAAAAACACTTAAGTGTGGAAACGTTAAATCCCCGGGATGCCGGGTGCAACTTGTAATATATACTTTTTAAATTCGTACTCTGCACTATGTTATGCAAAAACAAGCTATGCCGGTTTATTTTGCAACGAGTCCCCGAGTTCATTTCCATGGTTACCGTACTTAGGCAAGTTCTGCTCTTGTCTACCATCTCGGCGTTCGACAGTCGAGTCACAAAATTCCATGCACGACATACATTACTTATGAAAATCCGAGTTCCAGTTTGCCAAATTCCCGACATAATAGAGTAAATAACTGAATAAGCAAAACACGTATGCCGGAGAAGTTCCTATCCGAGTCCCCGAGTTCGTTTTCGTGTTTCCCATATTTGACGCTCTCTGCTCTTGACTACCATTTCGGTGTTCGTCAGTCGAGTCACAAGATTATTTCACATGACATACATTACTCCGACTAGGAAATCGATCTCGGAACTTGCCCGGCATACACCAAACCACAAATAAATAACGGGCAGCCCCCGGGTTTCTCCCTGGGTTGCCGGCATGCATGAAATGATAATAGAAAAAACAGAAGGCATAAAACGAGGTAGTCCCCGGGTTCCTCCCGAGGGTACCGACATATAAGTTAAGACAAAGGAGAACTTTGGGCCGACCGTCCCCGAGTAACATCTCGGGGTGTCGAAATTTCATTGATAGGGAAACCGAGATACATACATTTGCACCCTTTAAGTGTAAAAGGGCCGTAGCAAGGCTACATTCCATGGCCGCTTGGTTTCCTCACCGGCTTTGTCCATTACACCTTTTCTAGCATCCTGTGCATCTACAAGGTAATAAGAATCATTCTGCAGTGCCCTGCTTACAACAAAAGGACCCTCCCATGGAGGCGAGAGCTTATGCATCCCGGTTGTGCGCTGGATACGCCTTAGCACGAGATCCCCTTCTCGGAATACTCTAGGGTGCACCTTCCGGCTATGATAGCGACGGAGATTTTGCTGATAAATTGCGGACCGAGACAAGGCCAATTCTCTTGCCTCCTCGAGCAAGTCCACATCATCTTTCCGGGCTTCCTTTGCCTCGGTTTCGGTGAACATTGTAACCCTTGGTGAGTCGTGCTGGATGTCGGTTGGAAGCACGGCCTCGGCGCCGTACACCATGAAGAATGGGGTGTACCCGGTAGATCTGTTTGGTGTGGTCCGGAGACCCCACAAAACTGCCGGTATCTCCTCTATCCAAGATCCCGGAGTTCTCAACAGTGGCTCGATCAAGCGGGCTTTGATGCCGGCCAAGACCAATGCATTTGCTCTCTCGACTTGCCCGTTGGCTTCCGGGTGAGCCACTGACGCCACATCCAACCAGATTCTCTTCTCGGCACAAAATCGAGCGAACTCCCCCACAGCAAAATTGGTTCCATTATCTGTTATGATGTTGTACGGGTATCCGTATCTCAAGATGATGTCTTTCAAGAATTGAACCGAGGTGTGTCCGTCACACTTCCGGATTGGTTTGACCTCTATCCACTTTGTAAACTTGTCCACCATGACCAGCATGTGCGTCATATTGCCCCTTGCCGGCTTGAACTGTCCGACCATGTCCAAGCACCATATTGCGAACGGCCAAGTGATAGGGATTGTCTTTAGTGCTGATGCCGACATATGTATCCGGTGTGCAAACCTCTGGCACCCACCACACTTACGGAAAATGTCCTCTGCCTGCTGCAAGGCAGTGAGCCAGTAGAACCCATGCCGGAACATTTTTGCCACCAGCGCTCGAGATGATGCACGATGCCAACACTCTCCTTGGTGTATTTCCAATAGCATCTCTTGGCCCTCTTCGGGTTCCACACACCTTTGGAGCACCTCGGTGACACTTCTCTTGTACAGCTCTTGATTGATGACGGTGTATGCTTTGGATCTCCTCAATATTTGCCGGGCTTCTACCTCGTTCTCCGGAAGGGTTCCATCCAATATGTATGCCATGATAGGCTGTGCCCATCCCGGGACAGGTTGAACCGGGAACACGGGGGCATCTATGTCCATTGGCTCGGCCGACATTACTTCCATCATCATGCTATTTAGTCTCTCCGAGTTCTGTGATGCAGTCCCCGGGTTCAACACAATGCTCCCGACTTCCACCTCCATAGGAACAGCTTCCGAACCGTGCTCCTTGGGTATGAAGATAGAATCCGACTCGAGCGAAGTCTGGATAGACGGCTTCCTCAGATGCTCAAGAGCGATCCCGGGTGGGATGGCCTCCCGAGATGACCCTAGCTTGGACAACACATCTGCTGCTTCGTTTTCCCCTCTGGATATGTGCTTGAACTCGCAGCCTTCGAAAAATCCAGATATTTTATGCACATGGAACCGATACAATTCCATGTTGGCGTCAATTGCATCCCAGTTCCTTGACACCTGCTGCACCACGAGGTCGGAATCGCCGAAACACTCTATCCGGCGGATGCCAATTTCCTTGGCGACATTCAGTCCATGAACCAAGGCCTCATACTCGGCGACATTGTTGGATGCCCGGAAATGAATTTGCAGGACATATTTCAGCACATCTTGTTTTAATGAGGTGAGAACCACTCCGGCACCCAATCCGATCTTGGCCTTAGACCCATCGAAATGCATCCTCCAGAAGTTGTAGTCGGGAGCTGGAGGCTCGTATTGCATCTCGGCCCAGTCCACCAGGAAGTCCGGCAGCGCCTGCGACTTAATGGCGTCACGCCTCTCGTACGCTGGAGCGTACGGAGACAACTGGATGGCCCATTTGGCAACCCAGACGCTAGCATCTTTGCAACCGATGATCTCGGCTAGGGGAGCCTCGCACACCACTGTGATCGGGTGCTCTTAAAAATAGTGCTTGAGTTTGGTTACTGCCAAGTATACCCCATATGCCATCTTCTGATAATGCGGGTAGTTTTGCTTGGATTCCGAGATCACCTCGCTCAAGTAATACACCGGCCTTTGTATCAGCTTGTCCCCTTCTTCTCTTTCCACGACAATAGCTACACTTACTACCCGGTTAGTGGCAGCAATGTACAGCAACATAGGCTCCTTGGGCAATGGGAATGCCAACACTGGTGCTGATGAGAGCATTCTTTTCAAATCATTGAACGCTGCATCTGCTTGCGGAGTCCACACGAAGTTTTTACTCTTTTTCATCAGCCGATACAAGGGTAAGGCCTTCTCCCCTAGTCGGCTCACAAATCGACTTAGGGATGCCAAGCAACCAGTAAACTTCTGCACGTCTTTGAGACGTGCCGATAACTTCATGCTCTCGATTGCTCGTATTTTGCCCGGGTTGACCTCAATTCCCCGGCTTGAAATGAGGAAACCGAGTAGTTTTCCTGCCGGAACGCCGAATGTGCACTTATCCGGATTCAACTTCATCCGGAATCTCCTTAAGTTTTTAAATGTCTCCCTCAGGTCATCGACCAGAGAGGATCTTTCTTTTGTTTTTATGACTATGCCATCGACATAGACTTCGGCATTTCGGCCTATTTGGTCGTGCATACATTTTTGCATGCACCTCTGGTATGTAGCACCAGCATTTCTCAGGCCAAAAGTCATGACACGATAGCAATAAGCCCCATATGGGGTAATAAAAGCAGTTTTCAATTGATCATCCGGATTCAAATGTATCTGGTGAAAACCAGAGTAGGCATCTAAAAAAGTCAAGAGTTCACTCCCGGCAGTGGAATCGATCACTTGATCTATCCGGGGAAGTGGAAAAGGATCTTTCGGGCAAGCCTTGTTGAGGTTGGTGAAGTCGATGCACATGCGCCACACCTTAAGCAGGAGGGGATCATCCTTCTTCTTCTCTACCAGGACCGGATTTGAAATCCAATCCGGGTGCAGTACCTCCATCACGAATCCGGCAGCAAGCAGTACTGCCAGATTTTCCATGATCGTCGCTCTTCTTTCGTCCGAGAGGCGCCTAGTCGGTTGCTTCACCGGCTTCGCATCTGGCCTGACAAACAGTGAATGCTCAGCCAACTCCCTCGGAACGCCTTGCAGATCATCACTTGACCACGCAAAATCATCCCGATTCTCACGGAGGAAGTCGACGAGCTCGCCTTCCTATTTGCTGTCCAGGCTGCTACCGATGATGACCTGGCGTTCCGGGTACTTGGGGTCAACACCCACCTTCTTGGTCTCCTTTGGTGGCTGGAATGAGGCGTGCTGCTCCGGTTCACCATCCCGGGCATTCCGAGTTGCGAGGTTTGGGCCAGTGCCACCACTTGTTGGATCCTCTTTTTCTCCTCCGCAATGACCAGGGACTCGGCTAAGTTTGAGCCGGCAGTTGCACAATCCATAGAGCGCTTGTGGTCTCCTGCTATGGTGATTACCCCATTCGGACCCGGCATCTTCATCTTCAGATACCCCATGTGGGTGGATATCATGAACTTGGCCAGTGCAGGTCTGCCAATAAGCGCATGGTATGGACTTTCGAGATCTACCACCTCGAATTCCAGGCTCTCTGTCTGGCAATGCTCCCGGGTTCCAAATAACACCTCAACCCAGATCTTGCCCATCGGGGAGCAGGATACCCCGGGTACAATGCCGTGAAAGGTTGTCTCGGTTGGGAGCAGCGTGTTCATGGACACCCCTAACTTCAGCATTGTATCCTTGTACCTAATGTTGATGGCACTATCATTGTCAATTAGTACCCAGCTGAAGTGGACGTTGAGGCTTGGTCCGACAAATGTCGGGTCCACCACCAGAGCATAGCCACCAGGCTTAGGCATAACCCGGGGTGATCCTTCCGGCTCCAAGTGATTTCCATCTCGGACCAGTGCAGGAACTTGGGCACCGCTGGGATTACAGCATTCACCTCCAGAGCGTGTTGCCGCACACTCTTCCGGTCAGTGGCTCGGTCACGAAGACCACATAGCTCTGATGTGCCTCCCGGTAGTTGCCTTGCTGGTGTCCGGATTGGTTACCCGGACCAGCACCATTATCATTCCGGGCGTGCACCATGTTGACAAGTTTGGGAGGAGGTCCCTGATTGGGTGGGTTAATCCGGACTGCATTGGCTCCGGATAGTGGTGGAGGGGGTCTCGGTATGTTTGGCCGGGACGCCGGAGCGTTTGGCCGAGTAGCCCCCGCGCTGCCTTCTTGCAATGTGCGCTGATACCAGCTGCATTGCCGTGTAGAGTGGTTTGCAGGCTTGTTGGCTTCCAACGTATGATAACAGCATGGCCTGTTCAGCATCTCTTCATACGTGAGGGGCTTCTTTTGTTCCACCCAAGTCTTCTGCACCTCTTGATTCTGACCCCAAGCCGGGCCAGTCGTTTTCTGCCGCTGATTGCTACCGGCATCTCCCTGATCTCGGCTAACCGCTGCAACTTGCTGCGAGGCATAGTGGAATTCGGGCTGACTCCTCTTTGGGCCAAAATCGTGGCGATCATGGCTTCTGCTCGGCTCCGAACGCTGAGTTCCCGCATTCCTCCTGTTGGAGTCTCCGACATCCACCAGGGGTTGCATGGGATCTCCAAGCGTGTAGGTGTCGGCGATGCGCATGGTCTCTGCCAGGGTTGTCGGCATCTTTCTCTGCAGTTTTTGCCAAAGCATGGATCCATGCCGGCATCCCTGCGCAAACCACGAGATGGCCTGAGCTTCAATAACCCCTTCGCAAGAATTGCGAATGTTGCTCCACCGAGTAAGGTACTCCCGGTCGGTTTCGTTGCTCCTTTGCCGGCAGATGGTGAGCTGTTGCGGGCGGTTGTGCCTCTTGTATGTGCTGGTGAAGTTGCTGATGAAGGCCTCCTCGAAATCCAACCAACAGTCTATGCTGCCAGTTCTTAAGTTGTTCAGCCAAATCCGAGCGGGTCCTTCCAACATTTGCGGTATGTACCGCACTGCCCAGCGTCTGTTTCCACCGGCTATGCTTACTGCAGTTACATAGTCGGTTAGCCAATCTTCCGGCTTCGAGCTGCCGTCATAAGTCTTGGCACCCTGGTTGAGCTGGAAGTTTCTTACTGCCGGTTCTCGCATGATCCAAGGTCCAAAGCACGCAGGTCCCGGAGGACCTTGCTCCTCAACCAACTCGGATTGGTGAATCCGGTCGAGCCTAATCCGGGCATCCGCGGGATCTAGCTGCCGAGTTCCTATCAAGGATCCCAAAGGATTCTCGTTAGGCTGGTATCCAAGCTGCTGCAGCCTTGAGTTGCCATCATCATGCCGGTTAACCACAGGAACTAAGGCTTGCTGCGGGACAGAAGCAGCTTCTCTCTGTCGGTTTCCCTGATTTTGTGGTGGGTACCGGGGTGGATTGCCGCGGCTTACCGCAGCATTGTTTCCTACACCCTGGCTACCGGCGCTATGGCTACCCCGAGCTTGACCGGGATTGTTTCGTCCGGCTCGCTGAACTCCGGCGAAAGCCGGGTCGTACGCCTGCAACTGCTTGTTTTTCCCGGATCCTCTGCTCTGGCTTCGGCTCTTGCTCTTGCTTTTACTCGGATGCGGAGAGGAGGCCTCTCCGCCCGATTTGTCGCTCTCGGCCCTGGCCGAATGTACATGGGATCCAACTCCCGGGTTCTTCTTCTTGAAGGCTTTGTTCTGCCGGTTAGCCTCTATGACTAGCTCGTTGACCCGTTCTTGTTGCTTACGGAGAGCTTCTCCGGATAGCCCTACCAATTCGGCCATAGCTGCTTCTGCAGCCCTAAGAGTTTTGGCAGGCGAGCTGTATACCGGCTTCTCTGCCGAGATCATGCTATCCGTCCCGCTATGGCTAGGTGTCGTGCTACCTTCCAACTCATCATTCACCATTCTTCCTTTTTTATGCAGATCAGCAATGCGCTTGTCCCGAGAACCTATCTTGGGGAAGCCGTGAGCCGCATTGTACTCCCGAAGGCTGGCACTAAGTTCACGTCGGATCTCGGCGATCTCTTGCGCTTCGGCGAGCAGCAATTTGCGCTGCTCGTCCAAATCAGTTGAGGTGACTTGGGTATCCACATCCACTGTCACTGGGACAGCCAGCTTAGCTACCAGGCCCGAGAGGGGATCCGGGCGGCGACGATGGTGGGAGGGCTGAGGATCGCCGTCTCAGGCAGCACCTCTCTCCTGCGGAGGTTTTGCTAACCGAACCCGGTGAGTGCCGGCATCGCCATCGGGGGCATCCTGGAACACCTCCTCGGTCGTCCCGACCATCATGACCGCGGCGCAGCCCGCGGGGCGATCGCCACACGGACCCCGGGCGGCGCGGAGCATGGGGGGATCTTCAGCCTCCAGGACAACGTCCGGATAGCTGCAGATGACCTCGGTGGCGACGTAGGTGGTGAAGACGCCGAAGTCGATGAGACATCCGTTAGCCGGGAAGGGCTTATTCCGGAAACAACCGGCATTGTCGCTGACGAAATCCATCTCGCCCAGCCTGACAACTAGGCCGGAGAGAACTCTAAGGCCGGAGTGAACAGAGGAACCCGTCCGGATGTGTACACCAGCCAGCGCCTCTGTCGGCCCCATGGTGGGCGCCAACTGTCGTGGTGGGGTCACGGCAGATGCCATAGGATGGCTAAATTATGGGGCCGATGGACGCTGGTGGATCCGGGGATGGCTAGCGAACTAATGAGTTCACACAGGGGAGGATGTTGGTTTGACCGGGATCTCCGAAGAACAACAAACACAACCGAAGGGAATGAAAGAAGATCTAGTAATACAAAACAACTGCACGAAGACAGAGAACGCACACACACGGTGTACCCAGATGCGGGGCCCTCGTGGGGAGGTAACACCCCTACTCCTGCCTTCCCTCTCAATATAAGTGTGGAATAAGATCTACAACCCGCTCTTGAAGCTCTTGCGGTGATGAACACGAAGAACAAGATGAACTAGAGAAAGGGAAGAGTAAATGCTCTAGGAGTAAATGAGACTAAGGTCTTGGCTCCCAAGTTGGTCTTTTCCCCGCAGGAGCAGTTATGGCACCTTTTATAGAGTTCCGGCCAGGAGGGCCGGAAACCCTAATCCGGCTTGGCCCCACCGGACAGGCCTAACGGTTATGTCGACACCGGCTAGTGCGGCCTAGCCGCCGTGCTATCTGGCGTAGCCCCTTCGTCATCATTCCGGCAAGGACGGCAGGCGCCGTCCTGGATCATCACTGTCCCCCTGTCAGAGACAAGACATGCCTTCGCCCATGCCGAGTAGCCTTTTCCGGATTGTCGGGCTAGGCATGTCCGGTCTTGTCGTACCGCCAGCGTACCGGCTGACACGCTCCCGTGTCAGACGGGAGGTGACAACGCTTCCGTGTCAGGGGGAATGGGACTTCCCCCGTGCCAGACGGAAAAGCCTGCTCCAGACCGTTGACGGCCTACCGGCATCCCTCATGCCGGTCACCTCCTTGTTCAACCCTACGAGTCCTCCCTGCACATATAAAGCAACCTACTAGGACCGAGATAAACACTCCGATTATCCCGTACCCGGGTTGCCTATCCGGTACCTCCGGGTACTTCTCCTACCGGAGGTCTACTCGGAGCCACGAGGTCCGAGGTCTCTCCCGGATGCACCGGAGTTCCTCTTAGGATGCGTATCTCTAGGCCTAGCCTCCCGAAGATGTCTTAGCCTGTCAGCAAAGACATCTTCGAGAAGCTAGTTCTTAGAGGAACCACCCGCTGATGCTTGTGCTGTTCTGAGGGCTCGGGGTGGCTATTTATAGCTCACACGGCTGACCCCTGCGAGCCCCCAACAAGCACCTGGTGTCTTATTCTCGCCCGAAAGGTCAAGTTGCCCCTACGGCGCACCAAAAGCCGAGCCTTGCACTCTTCAAAGGTCAAACACTGTTGCGGTACTGCAGAATTGTGCCGGGATCTGCCCTACCCGGGGGGCAGCCCCCCGACAACCTCCAAGCACCTTTTTGTCCCTCAAGGTTAAAAGCTCAAGGCTTAAACCTCTCAAACCTTTGTATCCGCCAGGAACAAGAAAAAAAGTGATTATTGTCACGACCGTGATCATTGTCACGTCGAGACGTCAAGCCGACGAGGCAGCCTATGGCTCAACCTCTAAGCGTGTGTCGTCTCTAGAGGTTAAAACGCCGAAAGGCTTAAACCTCCAAAAACATAGCTTTGTCTCCTAAGGGAACAAATGCCAAAGTGGTCATTGCCACACCCGTGATCATTGTCACGTCGAGAAAACAAAGCGGAAGAGCCAGCTTACGGCTCAACCTCCAAGCAATGTCGACTCTAGAGGTTAAAACGCCAAAAGGCTTAAACCTCAAGCAAATGCTTTGTCTCCTAAGGAAACAAACGCAATCGTGGTCATTGCCACGCACGTGATCATTGTCACGTCGAGACTCCTAGCGGACGAGGCAGCTTACGGCTCAACCTCCAAGCATTCTTGTCTCCGGAGGTTAAAACGCCAACGGCTTAAACCTCCAAAGCCCCAAAGGCTTCACTCGAGGGAAAAACCCTCCGAGCTGTCAATTAAAATGCGCCACCTCAAGACGCTGAGAGTCTCAGCCACCAACAGGTGGTCCCCATGCCTCGACATGGTCAGAGCATTAACTTGGCAACCCCAAGCATAATGACTCAATCTCGTTCCTAAGTGAACTTAGCGCTTCGGCGCCGCTTAAAAAATGTTTTTGGGGGGTTTTTTATTTACGCATTACTATTGTTGAAGTGTGCGCTTATATCTCTCCACATGCGTACCTCGCGAGCGGGGGCTGAGTACGGTGCCAGTGCCTCAAATGACACACCAGCAGCACTGCAAAACCCAAGAGTCCGAGCTCTGGCTAGAGGGCAATTCCCCACAAACAAGCCATCTCAACAGAGGACCTTGGTACTTACTCTCCTCGCAAGGAACGCCTGAGGGGACCTATAAGCGCGCACGATCCCTTGATCCGTGTTCTAGCGTTTGGGTTCGCCCTCTAATGCCTGCAGGGAGGATTTCCCCCCGCAAGCCTGCAGGGACATCCGTGAGTGACCCCTCAAGCGGGCAACCTCGCCAGGCAAAATGTCTCCCCAGAGAGCGACCCCTCGAGCGGGCAACCTCGCCAGGCAAAATGCCTCCCCAGGAGGGACCCCTCAAGCGGGCAACCTCGCCAGGCGAAATGCCTCCCCAGGAGCAACCCCGCCAAGCGAACAACCTTCGCAGAGCGAAAACCTCGAGAAGCTAAGTCCCGCACTCACGCTTTAAGAGCGTTTTTCTCTCCCTAGCGCGCGTCTCTGCCCCTCGAGCGACTTCGCTTTCCCTTACGCTTCATGGACTACTCGCACGTCTAAGGGGGGCACTTGAGCATCGCGACTCAAGGCTCTTACCTCTCCAAGGCCTAAACCCCCCCTAGGCCTTGCGGAGTCATTGCTCCAGCGGACCAAGGTGGCGGAGTCATGGCACGAAGAGATGGGACCTAACGACGCAGAGAACAAATAGACATGAACATGAGTCCAAAGAGACCTCAAGAGGGGCAGACGAGCTCGGATTTAAACATCAATTAAAAGTATATTTCAAGACAAAAGGTATTAAGGTGTCTAAGGCACACAGCTGGTGCAGTTACAAGCGCCCGCAGGCCAAGCCAAGAAAGGCTCAGGGGGATGCAGCACGGCTTCGAGCCTCCGCTATGTCAGCTTCGACCACGGCAGAGCGAGCCTCCTCCTCCGCAGCGCCAGCTTCGACCTCGACGGAGCGGGCCTCCTCCTCCGCAGCGCCAGCTTCGACCTCGATGGAGTGGGCCTCCTCTTCCGCAGCGCCTCCTTCGACCTCGGTGGAGCGGGCCCCTTCCCCCCCGAAGTCCGGCGCAGCTTCCACACGCTTGAAGCGGTTGCAAAACGCATCCACCTGCTCACGGAGGGAAGCCGAGACGCGCTGTGCGTCCTCTCCGGGGGCATCCTCAGTCACCAAACGGAAGTCGAAGTCCGGCACGAGGAGCTTGATGTTGGTGAATATGCGATCGACAACCACCCCCAGGAGCTGCCTGCTCTCGTCTTCGATCACCCCACGAAGCTCAGCGGCGGGGCCCTCCAGCGCCGCGAAAAGCTGGTCGAAGTAGGCCAGGAACGCAGGGGCGCCGTCGAAGTCTTGTGACCAAGGGTACGGTGCGTCTGCGCCAAGCCGCGCCGCAAGCTCACTACCACGAGCAACCAGCTCTTCAAACAGGCGGTCGCACTGCACCACAGGCGCACTGGACGAAGGGCCGGCGCCGTGGGACGCCGCATCGCGGGCCTCCCCCGCTCGACGCCAATATGCCTTGGCGCGCTTGAAGCGGCGCGCCAGCTTGGTGTTGGCCTTCTCTATCTCGGCTAGCCGTTGAGCGTCCGTAGAATGCTCGGCCCTAAGGCGGTCCTCCCACTTCCGCAGCCGAGCACGGTACTTCTGAAGAAGGGCCCGACGGAGATGTCTCTCGTGCACCACGAGGGCCCTCTACGCCGCTCTCGTCCTCTTGGCGAGCCGCCGCTCCCAGCGCTCATCAGATCGCCCCTGAGCAGCGACGTGCTCGTCGAACTTCGAGACCGCATGTGCCAGGCCTCCCTCGCGCGCTTCAAAGGCCTCGCGCTGGGCGGCCTGGTCCTTCTCCATCTGGAGGCACCGCTCCTCGCGCCGCTGCAGCTCACTCCCCCTGAGGGCCAGGTGCCGATCGCGCTCGGCCAAGCACTTGAGGTCCTCCTCCAGAGCGGCATGCGCAACCTGGTGGGCAGAGAGACGCTGGGACTCCAACCGGTCCAGCTCGCGTTGCTTCTGCGCCAGCGAGCCCTCCATCGCCTCACGCTCAGCTGTGACCCCTCGCAGGAGCTCCTCAGCGGCTTCGCGTTCTGCTTGGAGGGGCTCGAGTAGCTCCGCGGCATCGCGAATGGCTCCCTCGCGGACTTCCTTGGCAAAAGTGATGGCCTCTTCACGGGCGGCCTGCAGCGCCGAGTCCTCAAGGCGGCGCGCCTCGACAGCTGCGTGGAAGGACGCCCACGACCTCGCAAGTTCCTCCTGCTGTTGGGCGAGCCCTATGTCACCAAGGGCAAGGTGGGCCTCCAGGCCCTCCAACGACTCCCGCACAAGGCCGAACGCCACCTCGCGGCGCCCCGTTCTCCAGTCCCAACTTCGGAGAACCATTTCCTGGCCGGATGAGGGCCCAGCTGCGGCGGCCGGCCCCGAGCACCCTGCCCCAGGTCGGGCTCGAGGGCTGGGTGTGGCCTCACCTCCCTCCATGCGGGCGGCAGCTGCGGCGCTCGAGTCCCGCGGGTGCTCATCTTCTCCGGCAGAGCGGGGTGGCGAGCCCGCGCCCCCTCCCGCGGCTGCGCCTGCGCCCGCGGGAACCTCATTCACACCGCCCAAAGGAGATGAGGCCGCACCACCTCCAGTGGCCGCATTTGCACCCGCTGAAGCCTCGGCCGCTCCCTCGCAAAGCGGCTTCGCCCGCTGCGAGCATGGTGAAGGTGACGCAGGCGGCGGCGTCGCTGCACGTGGCGATGGCGGTGTAGTGTACCTGCACCTAAAATATGGCAGATACCTGTGTATAGTGCAAATCCCTGGATCGAATCGTTTGCACACACAGTTGCGATGTAATATCACAACAAAGTATCAATTTATTACAGCGCTGATCCAGACTTAGAAAATATTCATTAAAAATTCGCATAGCGTAAAGCTAGCAGTGAACAGAGTAAACAGCGGAAAATTTAATCTTCATGGAGTCCCCAATCATCATCATGTGCCACAGGCGAGCATGTTGGTTGAAGACTCGAAAACCCTTAGTAAAAACTTTCACTCATCATCAGGACAGTCTGCAACAAGATATATATTGCAACAACGTGGGTCAGAACCATTAAAATGGAACTGGCAAGTGACACTATGGTGGACACTTAGAGGAATAACTCTATGACCTATATGCTTATTTGGCTGGTGGAGCTCAAGGCTATTTGCAGAAAGCAAGTTTTTCCCTAACTTTTTGAAAAACACTTTTCTTCTATTCGAGACATCCGTGGCATGAAATCCACTGTCTCCTTCTACCCTTGTTCACCCATCAAGTTTTTAATTTATAAGTTGGAATGGTGGAATCCTCCGTTGACATCCTCGTTTAGCTGCTCGATTGTCCGTTTCCGGGGACACGGCTAAGTACTTAGATTTTAACTCTGCAGAGGTTGTGCACGTTCACCATTGTACCCATTCAACCCAATTTACCCTTTACACACCATTTGTGATAAGGAAAGGAGAAGAATGAGACGAGATCTTTCAGAAGCATTTTCCCTCCCACTCTGGCCTGACGCGCTCCACCTACAAACCACTACCTCCACCTGTCAGGCCGGGGCGAGTCCACGCAGCTTAGTTGATCAAGCCAGAGCCCATATTGGCAATGGCTGCACGAGAAGCAATCTTCACTCGGAGTTCTTCAGATTCCTTTGCTCCTGGGTGGCCTTCCACAAGTGAATATTCCACAGGTAAATCCCCTGAGAACAACACTCAACTCATACAGCCAAGCAACCAAATTCCACCCAGGTGTTTTATTAAAACTTAGTAGACTCTATCTTTTTCATCAAAATAGTTTTTTTGCATAGCATCACTATTCTACTAAGTAATTTCATAGGAACCTAGACATAGGAATAAAGAGGTCTATCTTGGCTTGCATAGCAATACTATCCTACACATGCTTATAGAAAATACTCTACTCATGCATAGAAAAATAATGGGACTTTTATGGGGGTGTGCCACTTGCCTTGGCAACCGGGAGTGCAGCAGTTACAGTTGCAAAGATTCTCGTTTCCCTCCGAATAGTCTAACAAAGAAATAAAAAGCCACACATAAACACACAAGCAAAGGTTCATACAAAGAAAAATATATGCTATGCATGAGATGAGATGCAACAATTTATTTCCAACGTTTAGAAACTAATAAAAGTATCCCTTTAGATTTTCATGATTTTTGATTTGTTTCTATTATTTAATCATGAATAAAGGGGTAATGACAAGGACTTTAGTTTCACTTAAATGAAATTTCAAATCAAATTTTGAAAAAATGACATTTGGGCAGAGGGCATCTAAACAAGTTGTTAGCAATTTGATTTACTCAAAAATAAATTTTCTAACTAAAGTTATGTCAAGAACACTTAAACTATTCTCAAAAATATTTGAAAATTTTGTATGTGTCAAAACAGAAAACTAATGAAGCCAAAGTGTTCTACTGGTTCTAAGGATTTCAAATATATAAAAATATTTAAATATGGTTAAACAGATAAAAAGTAATGATAAAAACCGTGTGCAGGGGGTTTTCTGCAAAACTGCCAAATTAAATGATTTAATAAAAATTTAGAAAATAGAATCTGACGTGGCGCTGACGCGGCGTACCGGTTCGGAGTTTTAAGTGATCTAATCCTAGCCGTACACGGGAGATCTAACGGTCTAGATTAAAACGACCAGAAGCGAGCGGCGCGGTCGGCCCGAACCCTAGCCCGAGGCGTGCCCGCGGCGGTGCCATCGCCGGAGTTGCTCGCTTCGCACGCCCTACTGCCTACGAGGACGAACGAGTCATACCCGTGCGTGGAGGAGGTCGAGGCGGGGACGATGGCGAGGTGGTCGACGATGGAGTGCTCTGTCGCGCCGGAATTTGCTCGTCGGAGTCGTGCTCGGCGGCGGTCCTCTTCGGGCGTGGATGGAGACGATGTTCTGCTGCCCGAGAAGACGCAAAAACTTGTCAAAATGATGCGCGAGGTCAAGATAGACCAGAAGGAAGTGGAGAGAGGGCTTGAGAGGGACGCGGCTCACCGGAGTTCGTCGAACTCGCCGTCGGCAATGGCGGGGCTCGAGGGGTGCTCGTGGGCGGCCTGGTGGCTCTCGGGAGGTGGTGCTTGGGGCAAATGAGAGAGGGGATCGAGGGGATCTTATAGCAAGAATCGGCGAGTTAAATGAGTGAGTAAATCGCCGGGAATCAATCGAATTGATTCGGCCGTTTCTCGGCGTCGTCGTGGGCGTGATTTGGGGCGAGCCGTTGCAGCGTGAGGGATGACAGGTGGGGCCCACCTGTCAGCGAGTGAGCGCACGCGCGCGTGCGGGGACGGGCCGCTGGCGGGCTGGATTGCGTCGCGCGCGCGGTAGATAGCTAGTGGGCTTCGGCCCACTGGCTGGCCCGACTCTATTTTTCCTTTTTGAAAATTCTTTTCTGTTTTTAATTCTTTTGAGTATAAAACAAATTCAAAACTATATTAAAACTACTCAGAAAAATTCATAAAAATATAATTTGAAAAGCTTATGAAAAATAGATTCTTTTGACATTGTTTTTGTCTAAAATAAAAATAGAATAAAAGGAACATTATTATAAATTCAAAATAATAATTTTAAGGACATATAGTCAATTAAAATATATTTAAATAATTAAATTCAAATTCTATGTGATTCATATGACAAGTTTAATAATGATGATGCATGGATGCAAAAGTTTTAAATTTTTCTGAAAATTGGGATGTTACAAACCTAACCCCCTTAAGATGAATCTCGCCCTCGAGATTCGGATTGGCTAGCAAATAGGTGAGGGTGGTCTTCTTTAAGGTCATCTTCTCTTTCCCAAGTTGCTTCCTCTTCTGAATGATGATTCCACTGTACTTTACAGAATTTGATGGTCTTGGTTCGGGTGACACGTTCTGCTGTCTCCAAAATCTTTATTGGTTTTTCTTCATAAGTGAGGTCACTTTCTAGTTGTACTTCCTCTAGTGGCACCGTATCTCTTAGCAGTGTTTCTGCCATTTCTGGGTGAAATTTCTTCAGCTGGCTGACATGAAACACACTGTGAACCGCGGAAAGTGCTTCCGTCCACTCAAATTTCTTTCCCTTCTTCAGTAGTTCAGTCAAGGCCTTGGCAATCTTGGAGAAGTTTTCAATGAATCTCCGGTAGTACCCTGCCAGTCCTAGAAAACTGCGGATTTCTCCCACATTTTTGGGTGATTCCCAATTTGTCACAGCAGCAACTTTTTCCGGGTCCACTGCTATCCCATCTTTAGACACCAGGTGTCCTAGAAATCCTACTTGTTTTAACCAAAATTCACACTTGTTGAACTTAGCATATAATTTATGCTCTCGGAGCCTTTGCAAAACCAGACGTAAATGTTCTTCGTGCTCTTTGTGACTTTTGGAGTAGACTAAGATGTCATCGATGAAGACAAAAACAAATTTGTCCAGAAAATCCATAAACACCTTATTCATCATATTCATGAAATAGGCTGGAGCATTGGTTAACCCAAAAGGCATTACCGTGTACTCATACGATCCATATCTTGTAACGAAAGCAGTCTTGGGTATATCCATCTCTCTGACTTTCATCTGAAAGTACCCTGATCTGAGATCGATCTTGGAGAAGACGACAGCCCCTTCTAGTTGATCGAACAGTTCATTGATTTTGGGTAGCGGATACTTGTTCTTGATTGTATGCTTATTTATGTCACGGTAATCGGTGACTAATCTCTGAGTACTATCCTTCTTCTTGACAAAAAGAATCGGGGCTCCCCAGGGTGATGAACTTGGACGGATAAAGCCTTTCTGCATAAATTCTTCTAGTTGTTTCTTGAGTTCTTTCAGTTCATCAGTTGCCATTGGGTAGGGCCTTTTAGCAATTGGTCCTGTTCCCGGTTTTAGTTCTATGAGGAACTCTACATCTCTATCGGGTGGCATTCCTGGTAGTTCTTCCGGAAACACATCAAGGTATTCCTTAACTATAAGGACCTCACCGAGACTAACCCCCTTAAGAGAATTAAGCCTAACCTTCTTTAGTTCAAACTTTGATCTAAAGTTGATCTTCGAGCCTTCTGGAGTAGTGAGAGTGATGGTTCTATTTGCGCAGTCTATGATTCCTGCATAGCGGGACATCCAATCCATCCCTATGATAACATCCAGGCCTTGTGTTTCCAGGATGATCAAGTCCGTAGGAAACTGATGCTTTCCAATCTTCAGACTCAACTGTCTACAGCCAGAGGTTACTAGCATCTCTCCGCCCGGAGAGCTTACTCTAATGGGGCTTCCTATATTTTCCACTACTAACCCATGTTTGTTTACAAAAGCTCTTGAAATGAAAGAATGCGATGTTCCAGTATCAAATAAAACTAATGCTGGGCATGAATTGAGCAAGAACGTACCAATGACAGCATCAGGTTCATCGTATACTTCTTCCACATTGATGTGGTTCACCTGTCCTTTCTGGAAGGGATTGGGCTTGGCAGCTTCTGCGGCCTTCTTTTCGGGGCAGTCAGTGGCGTAGTGACCCTTGTTATTGCACTTGAAGCATAGGACTTGGCTGATGTCTTTCTTATATTCGGGGTTTGGGCGATGTTGTCCATTGTTGTGGCCAGCATTTCCATTTCCCTTGTGATTCCCATTGTTTCCCTTGAAAACACCACTATGGTTGTGACCATGATGTTTGTGGTTGCTTCCTCCACTAGGATAGTGCCCAGGTTTATGACTCTGGTTTGCATCTTGAGGGAAAGGTCTCTTGAAAGAAGTCTCAGAATGGTGTTTGTGAACATTCAACTTTCTCTTCCTATTTTCAGCCTTCTTGATGTTATCCTCAAGTATGATAGCTTGATCTAGGAGAGCCTGATAATTTGGGGCATATGCCACTGTCAAAGGGATCTTCAACTCGTCACTCAGCCCATTTAGGAATTTTGCCTTCCTCTTTGCCTCGGTGTTAATGTCTTCAGAGGCATAACGAGAAAAGGCATTGAAATCAGCCATGTACTCCTTAAGGCTCCTGTTTCCTTGTCTCAGGTTTCTGAATTCTTCCTGCTTCAAGTTCATAATGCCCGAGGAGATATGAGCATTACGAAAACCTTCCTTGAAATTTTCCCAAGTCATGGTTTCTAGTGGGTGGGTGATTTGATAAGTTTCCCACCACTGGATTGCTGGTCTTCCAACAGATGAGTGGTGAACCTCACTTTCTCAGCGTCAGTACATTCACAAGTCACTAGATCTCTGTCCACTGAACGCAGCCAGTCATCTGCCACAATTGGTTCAGTTGCAGTGGAGAACTTGTTCGGTCGGAGCCTCAGAAATCTGGTAAGTCTATCCACATGGGGGGGTGGTGGCGGAGGCGGGTTGTGGTTGTTGTTATTGTTGTTGGTTGCCGCAATGAGCTGGGTCATCATAGTCATTAGCTGAGCTTGTGCGGCCATCAACTGTTGTATAGCATCATTGTTGTTGTGGTCGTTGTTGTTGTTGTTGTTGTTATCGGGCGTATGACGGGGAGGCATCTGTGATTTGTATAGATGAGTTTTTTTTTGACGGAAAGGTCTAAAGAGAAAGATTACCCCAACAAACAAACAACCTATAAGAACAAACAAACATCACACAACTCAAAACTCTGGATTAAACAGACATGAGAGTTTTGGAAAATAAAACGCGAGGTTCCGTGGAATACAATGGAAGGTACTGCCTTATCACAAGTTGATAGGTCAATACAAGACTAAGATAACGATGAGGTGTAAATAAATGGTAGTCTCGCTAACGAACTACTCGACCATGTCATCTTCTTCTTCTTCAATTTCCTGAATCTCGATTCCTTCATTGTCGAGTACTTCCCTTAATTCCTTCACTTCTTTCTCCAGGGCAGAGTTCTTCTCTTGCAGCTCCCTTTTCTCGGTACGAAGATGCTTGATCAAGTCACTATCAGCTTCAAACTCGACTTCATTGCTCTCGAGTTCTGCCTTATGTTCTCTGATAGTCTTGTTTTTCTCTTGAACCCTTTTCTCCTGTGTCTTGTATTTCGCCTCTTGTGAAGCAAACTTTTCTTCTTGGGCCTTAGTCACTTCCTCTTGAGCTTTCATCTTTTCCTCGTTCTCCTTGAGTAAGGCACACAACTCATCGTTCTTCAGGAGTTCAGTGCGTCTATCCTCATAAAGTTCTGTGACGAGGACCTCCAACTCCTGGAAATACAGACTAAGGGGCTTTGCTTTGCCCCTATCTCCAACATCAAAGAGGTATGGTTCTCCCTCCTCGTTTCTCCTTCCAAAGAAAATGGAGTAGTGGCCCCTCAACTCCGTGCTATAGCGTCCGCAGAGACGCCCAATCAGGTCCTGCATGACGAGATTGAGTCCTTTATCTTTGGAGTCGCTAACCATTTTGATTTCCAACGGGGGCTCTTCTCCACGTCCTGGCTGAGTTGCTTTTATCCCCCAACAGCCCTCCTTGTTAAACTTCTTCAGGATGAAGCCCTTAACTTGAGGTAGCGGTAAAACTATCTTCTCGCCGATGTCGAGAAGGTAGCAGCCAAAATGGGTGTCCTCGAAGTCCTCCGCAGTGGTGAAGTGGAAGCTCGTCATCCTTTAGGAAGAAAGAAAAGAATTTAAAACAAGAAATGTATAAGGTAAGGAGGTACTAGTCATAAGTGTATTATTAAATTAGAGTCAAAACTAAGTCAAATCTCAATGTGATCAACAAATATAAACAAATCTTTGTAAATTGGATATTCACTATAGTGAGAGAGACAGACACCCGGCCAGCCACTTAATTGTGGAACAGGTCTCATGTACGCGGACATGTAAGGTTTGTTTCCAGGCCGCTTCATCTCACTATTCCGCTAGGATCCAAAAATACTTAAGTAGTTAATACTATGCTCAAAAGGTTTTTCCAATCCTAAGGGCTCGAACCTACAGGCAACACAGTGCTCTGATACCATCTGTAGTGTACCTGCACCTAAAATATAGCAGATACCTGTGTATAGTGCAAATCCCTGGATCGAATCGTTTGCTCACACAGTTACGATGTAATATCACAACAAAGTATCAATTTATTACAGCGCTGATCCAGACTTAGAAAATATTCATTAAAAATTCGCATAGCGTAAAGCTAGCAGTGAACAGAGTAAACAGCGGAAAATTTAATCTTCATGGAGTCCCCAATCATCATCATGTGCCACAGGCGAGCATGTTGGTTGAAGACTCGAAAACCCTTAGTAAAAACTTTCACTCATCATCAGGACAGTCTGCAACAAGATATATATTGCAACAACGTGGGTCAGAACCATTAAAATAGAACTGGCAAGTGATACTATGGTGGACACTTAGAGGAATAACTCTATGACCTATATGCTTATTTGGCTGGTGGAGCTCAAGGCTATTTGCAGAAAGCAAGTTTTTCCCTAACTTTTTGAAAAACACTTTTCTTCTATTCGAGACATCCGTGGCATGAAATCCACTGTCTCCTTCTACCCTTGTTCACCCATCAAGTTTTTAATTTATAAGTTGGAATGGTGGAATCCTCCGTTGACATCCTCGTTCAGCTGCTCGATTGTCCGTTTCCGGGGACACGGCTAAGTACTTAGATTTTAACTCTGCAGAGGTTGTGCACGTTCACCATTGTACCCATTCAACCCAATTTACCCTTTACACACCATTTGTGATAACGAAAGGAGAAGAATGAGACGAGATCTTTCAGAAGCATTTTCCCTCCCACTCTGGCCTGACGCGCTCCACCTACAAACCACTACCTCCACCTGTCAGGCCGGGGCGAGTCCACGCAGCTTAGTTGATCAAGCCAGAGCCCATATTGGCAATGGCTGCACGAGAAGCAATATTCACTCGGAGTTCTTAAGATTCCTTTTCTCCTGGGTGGCCTTCCACAAGTGAATATTCCACAGGTAAATCCCCTGAGAACAACACTCAACTTACAGCCAAGCAACCAAATTCCACCCAGGTGTTTGATTAAAACTTAGTAGACTCTATCTTTTTCATCAAAATAGTTTTTTTGCATAGCATCACTATTCTACTAAGTAATTTCATAGGAACCTAGACACAGGAATAAAGAGGTCTATCTTGGCTTGCATAGCAATACTATCCTACACATGCTTATAGAAAATACTCTACTCACGCATAGAAAAATAATGGGACTTTTATGGGGGCGTGCCACTTGCCTTGGCAACCGGGAGTGCAGCAGTTACAGCTGTAAAGATTCTCGTTTCCCTCCGAATAGTCTAACAAAGAAATAAAAAGCCACACATAAACACACAAGCAAAGGTTCATACAAAGAAAAATATATGATATGCATGAGATGAGATGCAACAATTTATTTCCAACGTTTAGAAACTAATAAAAGTATCCCTTTAGATTTTCATGATTTTTGATTTGTTTCTATTATTTAATCATGAATAAAGGGGTAATGACAAGGACTTTAGTTTCACTTAAATAAAATTTCAAATCAAATTTTGAAAAAATGACATTTGGGCAGAGGGCATCTAAACAAGTTGTTAGCAATTTGATTTACTCAAAAATAAATTTTCTAACTAAAGTTATGTCAAGAACACTTAAACTACTCTCAAAAATATTTGAAAATTTTGTATGTGTCAAAACAGAAAACTAATGAAGCCAAAGTGTTCTACTGGTTCTAAGGATTTCAAATATATAAAAATATTTAAATATGGTTAAACAGATAAAAAGTAATGATAAAAACCGTGTGCAGGGGGTTTTCTGCAAAACTGCCAAATTAAATGATTTAATAAAAAATTAGAAAATAGAATCTGACGTGGCGCTGACGTGGCGCTGACGCGGCGTACCGGTTCGGAGTTTTAAGTGATCTAATCCTAGCCGTGCACGGGAGATCTAACGGTCTAGATTAAAACGACCAGAAGCGAGCGGCGCGGCCGGCCGGAACCCTAGCCCGAGGCGTGCCCGCGGCGGTGCCATCGCCGGAGTTGCTCGCTTCGCACGCCCTACTTCCTACGAGGACGAACGAGTCATACCCGTGCGTGGAGGAGGTCGAGGCGGGGATGATGGCGAGGTGGTCGACGATGGAGTGCTCTGTCGCGCCGGAATTTCCTCGTCGGAGTCGTGCTCGGCGGCGGTCCTCTTCGGGCGTGGATGGAGACGATGTTCTGCTGCCCGAGAAGACGCAAAAACTTGTCAAAATGATGCGCGAGGTCAAGATAGACCAGAAGGAAGTGGAGAGAGGGCTTGAGAGGGACGCGGCTCACCGGAGTTCGACGAACTCGCCGTCGGCAATGGCGGGGCTCGAGGGGTGCTCGTGGGCGGCCTGGTGGCTCTCGGGAGGTGGTGCTTGGGGCAAAAGAGAGAGGGGATCGAGGGGATCTTATAGCAAGAATCGGCGAGTTAAATGAGTGAGTAAATCGCCGGGAATCAATCGAATTGATTCGGCCGTTTCTCGGCGTCGTCGTGGGCGTGATTTGGGGCGAGCCGTTGCAACGTGAGGGATGACAGGTGGGGCCCACCTGTCAGCGAGTGAGCGCGCGCGCGCGGGCGGGGACGGGCCGCTGGCGGGCTGGATTGCGTCGCGCGCGCGGTAGATAGCTAGTGGGCTTCGGCCCACTGGCTGGCCCGACTCTATTTTTCCTTTTTGAAAATTCTTTTCTGTTTTTAATTCTTTTGAGTATAAAACAAATTCAAAACTATATTAAAACTTCTCAGAAAAATTCATAAAAATATAATTTGAAAGGCTTATGAAAAATAGATTATTTTGACATTGTTTTTGTCTAAAATAAAAATAGAATAAAAGGAACATTATTATAAATTCAAAATAACAATTTTAAGGACATATAGTCAATTAAAATATATTTAAATAATTAAATTCAAATTCTATGTGATTCATATGACAAGTTTAATGATGATGATGCATGGATGCAAAAGTTTTAAATTTTTCTGAAAATTGGGATGTTACAGGCGGCGTGCGAAGCAAAATTGCTTCGCGCGATGGCGTAGCCGCGCCAGGAGGAGTCAGAGCGCGAGACGGCGCGGGAATTTTCTCCTCCGCGCTGTTCACAAGCGGAGGTGGGAGGCACCGTTTGGGGCTTGGGCGCCCCCACCAGGGGCACGGCCGCTCCCTCATGAGGCGCCCCCTCCACGGGGCCTGGAGTGGACGTCTCTCCAGGCCTCGGGCGCTCGCCGGCCTCTACCGAAGCTGCGTCACCCTTCACACCTGCAGCCTCGTGAAGCTTGCGACGCTTCGCAGGCACCAGATCGCTGGAAAAAGCCCGAAGGAGATTGTTCAGGAGAAGACGGAGCAGGGGAAACTAGGGAAGACAAAAATGACCAAGTGGTGGGAATACTCACCATGAAGGGGAAGCTCCAGCACCGACCCACGACAGGCCAGGAGACCGCCAGGATGGCGTGGGTTTGGCACCTGATCCCTCCAGAGGCGTTGCCGCTTTCCTCTTGAAGGGGATGTCAGAAGGCTTCACCCCGGAGCGATCCACCATCGCCTTGGTGCGAGGCTCGCGCCTCCCTAGCGAAGCATCTGTCTCGGAGGCCACCCCCGCCTCAGGCGCCTCCTCCTCGAAGCACGGAGGTGCAACAACAAAGGTGTCGTCATCGTCCGACGAGATGTCGCAAATCTCGTCGGTGAATGGCTCGTACCTCGCAGGGAGCGCCTCTCCCGTCGCGGCCTCCTCCTCGCCGCTCCAGGCACGGGAGGTGGATGAAGAGTCAACGCCCACGACTGCGCGCACCGGCTGAGCGACCCCCAGATCCATCGAGCCCGCCAGACCTTGAGGAGTGAAATCCGGCATTCCGTCCAGGATGTCCATGCGGTCGCTCAAAGGAAGCTGGTGCAGGGGAAGCACGGAGCCGGCGATTTTCCCTGGCAAGTCCAGACTGGCGAAGAGGATATTAAGGATGGTGTCGACCACGTCCGAGCCAAGGTCGTCTGGATGGAGCCGCATTGGGTCGGAAGGGCCGGCGTACATCCACATCGGCTCCGAGTGCACCTGAAGGGGGGCGATGCGGCGTGCCACGAAGTCCGCCACGATCATCTGACCTATGAGACCCTCCTCGCGGAGAAATCTCAAACGCCCCTCCAAGTAAGCACTGTCGGCACCACGAAGAGCAGACTTGCACTAGCGGGAGTTCCTCACGGGCGGCGCCTCCGAGACATCCAGGAATGCGCAGGGCGACGGGACACCGATGAGCAGCCACTTCTGGCGAAAGTCGCCCATCTTCTTGAGCAGCGCCGTAACCGGTTTGTCCCCACTCCAGGACATGGGGATATATACATGCCCCATGCCGTCCGCGATGCGGAAGGATACGCACCCCGTCCTCTCGCCACCAGCCGTGCACCGCAGCGAGTAGAAGGTCCTGAAGAGCGCGACCAAAGGGTGCACGCCCAAATAAGCCTCGCAGAGGTAGGCAAAGATGGACAGTATGAGGATGGAATTCGTGTGGAGATGGAGGAGTTGAATTTGGTAGAATTCCAGTACAGCCTCCAAGAAAGGCGAGTACGGCGGCACCAGCCCGGCAGTGATGGCGTGGAGGAAAATAGGGTAAAACCCTTGAGGAAATTTCTCGAACCGGGCGGCTTGGAGTTCGCTGGCTCCGTGCTCATTGGATGGCCCCGCAACAAGATGGCGGATCTTCTCCAACGCAAGAAGATCGGTGCGCGCCCCCTTGAGTGCCGCGCCCCGCACTACCTCCATGGCCGCCGCCCGGGAAGAAGACCCCACTGCGGCCTTACTTTTCCTCTTCACCGGGCCCATCAGGGAGAACTTGGGTTTTCGGCCGGGCAAATGTGGGAGATGTGCAGGGGAGAGTGGAGACGGTGAGCTCTTCGAAGCGGAAACTTCTGACGGAGAGCTTTTCGGCCAGGCACTGGGCTTTATGTCAAGAACAGTTACCAGGGCGTGGTGGGACCCCCCACGACTCACGCCCCAGATCGTGCAAAGTCGTTAATCGTCCAAGTGCCGCATGGCTCGGGCCGGCTGGGCACTAAGGGCCCACAACGCTTCACCTAAGCCCATGGGCTCAGTCGTGCCCATCATGGGCCCGGGGGCTACTGTCAGCCCAGTGGGAACTGGGGTATCAAGAGCCCATTCCCCCACAGGCGTCGCTCGCGGGCCAGACGGACAAAACGGCTAAGGACTAGGCGACTCCGCCTGACGGGACCCTCAAGAGGCAACTCCCCTCGAGGGCCTGAAGGGAGAGCGAGGGCCTCAAAGGACCCCTCGCCTCAGGGGATCCTCCCCATCAAGGAACCAACCCGCCTGAGGCAAGTCCAGCAGGAATCTCCCCTCAGGCCTGGAGGGAAACGTCGTCGTCAAGGAATCCCGACAGAGCGCACGTGACCTTTGCCACGCCTGTACAGAGGCGCTCACACCCCCGTCGCTGTCCCTGGCGATAAAGCGGTCAACAAAGCTGCGCCACCTGCTGCACAGCTGTGAGGACCTTCTACTCTGACGATAAAGCGGGTGGACGACGCAACCCTCCAACAGAGATCGTCATCATGGGCTCCACCTCAGAGACTGTCCGCCCTGCGGGTAGTACGAGCGCGGTCGGCCGCTGGTCGGCCACGGCGCCACCTTTATCAACAATGGACCGAGTCCATGGACGAACGGAGCGCGGTGGACTCGTGTTCCACCCCGCCACTAGCAAGTGGGAGCCACCCTGAAGGCCAAGCCAAAGAAGAAGGCCCGAGGCGCCTATAAAAGAGGGAGGACCTCCATCGTAGCAATGGTCGGCCTCTTGCGTGCAAAACACCCTTGTAAACCCTAGCAGCACTTGTTAGGTTAGCCTCTTGCTGGAGGAGGAAGAAGACCATTGCTTTCCTCCCCATGCAAGAACTGCCTCAAGGGGGCTTCCAGCAACCTCAATTGTACTGTAATCTCCCACATATAATACAGACAGGCAGGAGTAGCGGTCTTACCTCCTCACGAGGGCCGTGAACCTGGGTAAAGGACGGTGTTTTCCTTGGTCGGGTGTGCGTCTTCTTCGGGTCCGGCGAGCAACGTCGCGGAGCCACTTGAGGGTTTAGACCTCCGCGTTCAATCCCCTTTCAAACTACACTTCAGGAAGTGACTACCCCCGATTCCTGGGAGTCATAACCCGACATGCGTAGGACAAGGGTTGTACACCCGCTGACGAGTGGATCACGGCGGACCCAACGGGGATTTTGGCTCGCCCACCCCATTTGCCTCACTGACACAAAATGGGTATTTTGGCACACCAAATGCGGATAGCAATTACCTTTCTCAAATCTACCTTGGACTTTCTAAAAAATGTGTTTCAAATTACCTCGAAAGGTAGGGTAAACGGCCTCATTTCTAAGCAAAAATGGTGGACTCGCCAAAAAATGTGTTTCAAATGAGATCCAAAGGTAGGGTGGTGGACTCGCTGAAAAATGTGTTTCAAATGAGCTCGAAAGGTAGGCTAAACAACCTAATTTGTAAACAAATATGGACGACTCGCCGAAAAATGTGTTTCAAATGAGTTCGAAAGGTAGGGGGTGGACTCGCTTAAAAATGTGTTTCAAATGAGCTCGGAAGGTAGGGTAAACGGCCTCATTTCTAAGCAAAAATGGCCGACTCGCCGAAAAATGTGTTTCAAATGAGTTCGAAGGGTGGTGGACTCGCTAAAAAATGTGTTTCAAATGAGCTCGAAAGGTAGGGTAAACGGCCTCATTTATAAGCAAAAATGGTGGACTCGCCGAAAAATCTGTTTCAAATGAGCTCCAAAGGTAGGGTGGTGGACTCGCTAAAAAATGTGTTTCAAATGAGCTTGAAAGGTAGGGTAAACAGACTTATTTCTAAGCAAAAATGGTGGACTCACCGAAAAATGTGTTTCAAATGAGCTCCAAAGGTAGGGTGGTGGACTCGCTAAAAAATGTGTTTCAAATGAGCTCGAAAGGTAGGGTAAACGGCCTCATTTCTAAGCAAAAATGATGGACTCGCCGAAAAATGTGTTTCAAATGAGCTCCAAAGGTAGGGTGGTGGACTTGCTAAAAAATGTGTTTCAAATGAGCTCGAAAGGTAGGGTAAACGGCCTCATTTCTAAGCAAAAATGGTGGATTCGCCAAAAAATGTGTTTCAAATGAGCTCGAAATGTAGGGTGGCGGACTCGCTAAAAAATGTGTTTCAAATGAGCTCGAAAGGTATAGTAAACGGCCTCATTTCTAAGGAAAAATGGTGGACTCACCGAAAAATGTTTTAAATGAGCTGCAAAGGAAGGGTGGTGGACTCGCTAAAAAATGTGTTTCAAATGAGCTCGAAAGGTAGGCTAAACGGCCTCATTTCTGAGAAAAAATGGTGGACTCGCTGAAAAATGTGTATCAAATGAGCTTCAAAGGTAGGGTGGTGGTCTAGCTGAAAAATGTGTTTCAAATGAGCTCCAAATATAGGGTAAACGGCCCCATTTCTAAGCAAAAATGGTGGACTCGCTTCAAAGGTGACTTATAAACCGGGATGGAGGGAGTACTAGCTATAGGAGAACGAGCGGCACGTATACGTTCATGTTAGGGTTACCTTCATGTTTATCCGTTCTAGCGTGAAAGCAAGAATCCGAAGCAAATCAATTTTTATGAGTCGTACGATGAGAGCATGAAACGCATCTACCTGAGAGCCTTCCAGTTCGTGGCACTGCGTGCGCATTGAATACGTGTGTGGCTTGTCGTAGTTATTATTAGAAAGGTTCTGCTTCGCTAGCCACTCCTCCCGCTCCTCTGGCTTCATCTCCTGCATGTCGTGCATATTTCCTCATGCGAGTAGAGCTCTGAGTCCGACATTTTCGAGGGAGGGAGGGGAGAGAGAGGTAGAGAAAATGGAGTTTCTACTAGCCGCGGCGGCGAGGGCGGGCAAACCCTAACCGACCCACGCTGACCCCACGCGCCAACCCCACGCCGACCCCTCACGCACCCCATGTGCCGTCCCCACCAGTCAGACTAGTGCCACAGCCCCACCAGTCAGACTAGTGCCACAGGCCCACCAGTCAGACTAGTGCCCGGCCCCACGCGTCGCCCCCAGGAAATCCCAACCGAGTCGACAAACGAGCCGAGCCGCGCCAGGCCGACCCCACCAGTCAGGCCATGTGCGGGTCAAAGGTGGTTGACCAACGGGAGACGAGCGTTTGGGCGATACGCGAGCAAACCAGGGCACATACCAGAGAAACAGCGCGGGTATGGCACAGACCGATAAATTCAGCGAACCATGGCACAGAACCAATTGACCCTATTTTTATTTGGAATCTTTTTACTTATGAGTTGTAAAACTGCGGTTTTCATGGCACTTCCACCACCATATTGCTAGCCTCTTCGGTACTTTGCTTTGCCCTTTCTCACATTGAGAGTTGGTGCATTTTTTGCGGGTACATCCAAACTCGTGGGAGATCTTCATCTTGTTCTCCTCAACATAAGCCAAATATCTTACTCAAAACATCCACCGTACCTACCTACTACAGCATTTCCATAGCTGTTCCGAGATATATTCTCATGCAACATCCATCTTACATTACATGACTTGTTGTTATTCATTACTTATTTATTGCTTTGTGTGTTTCTATAAAGCTGATGCCTGGTTTTACCCATGTTATGCTAGATCACTGCATAACCTGCTACAGTGGCAGAGGCACCATTGTCATATGCATTCTTATGGCACATTCATATTAGTTACTTGTATCATCAGTATGTTGTTTTATCATCATTAGTGTGTTGTCATATATCATATATCATATTAGGATGCTTGCCCCTAAAAGTGAAAAGAGCCATGGAGGCCATCGAAAGAGAAACAGAAAAAGAAATAAAAAATAAAAAAGGGGGCAGCATTACTATTCTTTATCACACACTTGTGCTCATGTTATAGCACCATATCATTTATAATCATCACGTGTGCTCATTTTATAACACCATATCATTTATGATCATCATTTGTGCTCATGTTTAGCACCTTTACTTCATATGAGAGAGTTTTCATGTATTAGTTGCATAACTATGTGGGGAACTTTACACCATAGCACTTGGCTTGTATATTCCAATGATGATCCTCCTCAAAAGTGCTCTAGGTCTTCGTGAGCAAGAAGGTTGGATGCACCCCCACTAGTTCCATTGGAGAGCTTTCATATACTTATAGCTCCATGTGCATCCGTTGTATGGCAATCACTACTCCTTGTATAGCTTCAATTGTATGACTTTCTCTTGTCTAATGATCATCTACAGCTTTGTGAGCCTTTCTTCTGTTGGCCTTCCAAAACTCCGTTAACATTCTCTTAGCCATAACATCCTGGTGCCAGGAACCAACGTTGAACGCTTGCTTGTTTCTTTTGAATAAATAATATATTGGTCTTCTACGTGCATATTGATATTGCTTGACTTGATACTTTCATTAAGTTGTCATGTTTGTTGGAAGCATTAGATGATTATATTGTTGTTCTTGAAGCTTAAATCATCTTTAATGTGTATTTTGCACAGTTGATTGCTATCTAGTACTATATCATTGAAAGCTTTGCTTGCTTCACCTACTTGTTTATTCATTACTCGTTTGATATCAATATAAACTACAACCCTTATTCATTTGATCTCAGTTTACATGCCTTATATTATTACATGATCAATATTATGTTTAAGCATGTCACTTCAGAAATTATTCTTCTTTTATCGTTCTTGCCTACTCGGGACGAGTAGAACTATGCTTGGGGATGTTGACACGTCTCCAACATATCCATAATTTCTTATGTTCCATGGTATGTTATATCATGTAATTACAGGTTTTATATGCATTTTATATAGTTTTATGCATTTTCTGGGACTAACCTATTAACAAGATGCCAAAGTGTCAGTTCCCTATTTTCTGTTGTTTTTGGTTTCAGAAAAGTACTTAAGGAAATATTCTCGGAATTGGAAATAAAAGATCCTGGAATTATTTTTGGAATATTTGCGTCACGAGGAACCAAAGACGAGACGGAGAAGAGCCACGAGGCGCCCACACCACCTCGTGGCGCGAGCCCCATGCTAACCGCGCCAGGAGGTGATGTGGGGCCCTCGGGCGCACACCGACATCGCCCTTTCGCCCATAAATATCCCCTTGACCTAAAAACAGAGGACGGATATTCACTTTTTCCTCCATGGGTCCCGAGCCGCTGCCGTCGTCAACACCACTTCGGGAGAGATCAGAACTTCTCCCAGGCACCCTACCGCGAGAGTGAATCATCCCCGGAGGCCTCTATGTCGCCATGACCGCCTCCGGACTGATGAGTGAGTAGTCTACCCTTGGACTACGGGTCCATAGCAGTAGCTAGATGGTTTTCTTCTCCTCTTGTGTTATCATGTTTAGATCTTGTGAGCTGCCTATCATGATCAAGATCATCTTTATGTAATTCTCCATGTTGTGTTTGTTGGGATCCGATGAATATTGAGTACTAAAGTTATTGCTTCATAATATATCATGTGTGTGCTATTTAATGATCTTGCATGCTCTCTGTTACTTGTGTATGCTCTGGCCAAGTAGATGCTCGTAACTCCAAGAGGGGGTATTTATGCTCGATAGTGGGTTCATGTCTCTATTAAATCTGGGGCAGTGACAGAAAGCTCTAAGGTTGTAGATGTACTGTTGCTACTAGGGATAAAACAGTAGTACTTTGTCTAGTGATGATGTTACTTACTTACTTTACACATAGTGCTTAAGGCGATAATCTGTTGCATGCAACTTAATACTGAAAGGGGTGTGGATGCTAACCGGAAGGTGCATTTTTAGTCATAGATGCGGTTGGAACGGTCTATGTATATTGTTGTAATGCCCGAATGAATCTCACACTAGACATCATAACGTTAGTATATGCATTGGGTTGCTCATCATTATTATGTCAATTGCCTAGCTGTAATTTATTTACCACTCATGGATGAATGTTATTATTATTTATGCAGAGACACCACTAGTGAACTGTGGACCCCGGTCCTTCTCATTAATCTAATAAAACCACAACTGCAAACCTGTTACTTTCTGCAAACATACATCTTTCTTCCACACATACGTTTCATCCTTTGTTACAGCAAGCCGGTGAGATTGACAACCTCACTGTTAAGTTGGGGCAAAGTATCTTGATTGTTTGTGTGCAGTCTCACGTCAACTTAGCACCAGCTCTTTTCTGGCGCCGTTGATACCTGGAGGGAATTCTTCATCTCCTACTGGTTCGATAACCTTGGTTTCATACTGAGGGAAACTTGTTGTTGCACTACTTCACACCTTCCTCTTGGGGTCTCCGTGTGCGTCAGGTATGGGTCCTTGGGGTAGGCTTTGTTGACGTCGGTGTAGTCGATGCAAAGACGGCCTCCTCCGGCAGGCTTTGGGATGACCACGCTAGCCCATGAGCCCTCAGCCTCCGAGCCACTGGAGCTCAGGGAGACCTTCTTCGTGGAAGCTGGCTCCTGAGAGAACAGCCGCTCCTTCTTCTTGGGCCTCTCGACATGCTCCATGTCCTCTTCAGCCGGAAACGCCATGGCGGCCGCCTTGTAGGCGGTCTCGACAGCGCGCGTAGCGTCCAGGATATGACCGTGGATGGCGATGGTGCCAGCGCTGCCGGGAATCTTGACCATGTTGTAGGCATGATGCATGACGGCCATGAACTTCGCGAGGGAAGGGTAGCTGAGGATGGCGTTGTACGGCAGGCCAATGTGCGCGACGTCGAAGTCAATGAGCTCGGTGCGGTAGTTCTTCTGCGTCTCGAAGTTGACGGCGAGCCGGACTTGCCCTAGAGGCTCGATTGAGCCACTGGTGACCCCCGTGAATGGCCTGGAGGGCATGAGCCACTCGTCGTGCACTTGAAGCGTCTCGAAGGTCTCAATAGAGATGACATTCAGGCCAGCACCTCCATCGATGAGCGTCTTAGAGACAACAATGTTGTTGATGGTGGGGGAGCAGACCAGGGGGGTTCCAACAGTCTTGGTGGACTTGGGGTAGTCCTGGGCTTCGAACGCGATGGTGTACTGAGACCACTTGAGGGGCCTGGAGACCTCGACGCTGGGGAGCGCGGCGTTGAGCTCGCGGGCGAACTGCTTGAACTGATTGTTCGACTTGGGCGCTTGTGCCCCGCCGAGGATGCAAGCCATAGCCCCTCTCGGGGCTTGGTAGCCTCCATCTTCCTCCTCAGGGAGATTGTTGTTCTTCTCGGCGGCATTGGCCTGAGTGCCTGGTGGCCTTTGGTAGCCGCCCTTGCGTCCGCCTCCACGGTAGCCACGGCCTCTGCTGCGGCTTCCGCTGCCCTCTTGAAAGAGCATTTTCTGTCTCCTGAGTTTTGGATAGGAATGAAAACACGAAAAGGATGTTTAACGGTGTGCCTGAGTATTTCAGATACTACATAACCTTGAAGAACAAAAAGGATGAAGATCATCAGGGTTGAATGAGAGAACTGGCTGGCAGTTTTTTCCTGTTTTGACAGGCCGGAAGTTCCGGTGCTGTGACCGGAAGTTCCGGCCGAAGGGCCGGAACTTCCGGGCCTGCACCGGACATTTCCATCTAGTCCAGAAAACGGCTAAGTCCTTTTAGGATTTAGCCCCTCGCAAAGGCGGAACTTTCACCAGAAGTTTGGCCGGAACTTTCCGGGCGACCGGAAGTTCCGGCCCTCGACCGGAAGTTCCGTTCCAGACAAACGAGAAAATCGGCTAAGTCAGGAATTGCTCGCGCTCGGGCAAAGCCGGAACTTTGGCCGGATCTTTTCGGGCGACCGGAAGTTCCGGCCAAACCACCGGAAGTTCCGGTGCTGAACATGCTGGTTTTTCTCTAAGTCTGGCACTGCCTGCGCCCTGCCCAGGCCGGAAGTTCCTCTGGAACTTTGGCCGGAACTTTCCGGGGTGACCGGAAGTTCCGGCCTAAGTGACCGGAAGTTCCGGCCTGCGCAGTAAAAAACGGCTAGTTGGTGGAGGGGGGTATAAATACCCCTCCACCTACCTCCAGCCATTTCAGCTCTTACACTCTCTTTGATCATAAATTGCTGAAGCTCAAATCTTCAAGATCTCCCAACTCCTCCACCCAAATCCGTTGATCTTTGGAGGAGTGAAGGAGAAAGCCCCGATCTACTACTTCATCGAAGCGATTTGTAATCTTCCCCCATTCACTAGGGGATTTCGAGTTTAGGGTTTCCTCAAGGAAAACCTAGGTCTCACCATTGTTGGTACTTGGTGTAAGCTTGACCTGTTTTGGTCTTGACCTTTTGTGGTCATCTTGGGAGCCCCCAGTTAAGTTGTGGGTGTGTGCCTCAAGCGTTTGTAAGGGATTCGATCTCCGGCCTAAAAGGGGATCAATAGTGGAAGGTGAACTCGCAACCTTTGTGGTTGAGTTCATCGGAGAAGAAGGTGAGCCTTTGTGGCGTTGCGGCGAACCTGTTGTGGTAGCGCACACCTCTCCAACGAGAAGTACACCCTTGGGTGGAACTCGGGATTACTTCTTCGTCTCCGCGTGCTTCACTTGGTTCCCCTTATCCTTTCTCCCTTACGCGCTTGTCCTGTTATCTTGTTTCTCTTAACTTGTCATTTAGGTAAATTCACCATAGTTGCATATCTAGAGAATTTACCTTCGTGTTGAGCCTAAAATTGAAAAGACCTAAAATTTGAACTAGCACCTATTCACCCCCCCCCCCCCTCTAGGTGCCGGATTCCCGTTCACCTCTGCCTGCTCGCGCTCCTTGCACAACCTCTTGAGGTCGAAGCAGGTCTCTTTAGAGTGGTCGTGCCTGTTGTGGTAGACGAAGAATGGACGATTGTCCTCCTTCGTCTCGCCAGGCTCTGGAGAGTCTCTACGGGAGCCCTTGGCGTCTGGCTCTGCCGCGACGACCGCGTTGGCCTTGCACTTGGGCTCCTACTTCTTCTTTTGGCTCTTTGACTCCTCGGCAGGGTTGTCCCCTCGCGAGCTCATCTTGACGAAGAGGAGTCCCTCTTCAGCCTTGGCGCACTTGTTAGCCAGGTCGAACAGCTTCACCACGGAGGTGAGCTTGTCGTGGATACCCAGCTTCTCGAGAATCATGCGGTTCATGACGCCCTCTTTGAAGGCGGCGATGACCTGAGTGTCAGGGATGTTCGGGATCTTGTTGCGCACTTGGCTGAAGCGCTGGATGTACTTGCGGAGGGTCTCATCCTTCTTTTGTACCACAGCACGAAGGTCGTTGTGGGTGAGCGCACGCTCGTACGTGCCCTTGAAGTTGGTGACGAACTTCTTGCAGAGCTCCTCCCATGACCTCACGGAGTCCACAGGCAGGTTCAGGAGCCACGACAGCGCGGAGTCCCGAAGCGCGTGGGCGGACCAGTTGGACATGACCTTGTCATCTCCTCCTGCAGCTTGGCTGGAGGTGGTGTAAAGCTGCAGGAACTCGATGGGGTTGCTGTAGCCGTCGTAGCCCTTGAGGAGAGCTGGCCTGAACTTCTGTGGCCAGACCACGCGGCGCAGAGCATGCGTGAATGTCATGCAGCCCGTGGCATACGTGGCAATCCCGTTTGGAGAGCCCCGCGGTTCTGCTGGCCCGCCTGGCCAATCTCCTCCACGAGGCGGTTCTGTCGGTCCCTCTGGCGCTCCATCCCCACGCGCGCGTCGGGCGCGGTGCGCTGCAAGATTTGGCAGTCGCGCGGCGAGGACGCGTGGGAGACAGCTCTCTGCGTCACGGCCAGAGTGGGTCCCAGAGGAGGCAGAGGCGCGTCAGGCGCAGCCGTTCCCGCGAGAGAGTGGTGCACAATCGACCGTGGTGGTGCGAGGCGCGTCGTGGCGATGCCGACGAGGTAGTTGAGGTGGTCCAGCCACTGGTCGTGGGCCTCCGGGTTAGGCCGGTAGTGGAGGAGTTCTTGCGCCATGAGCAGCGCGGTGTGCGGACCAGGCTCTGCGTGTCCTTGGGAGGATGCGCTCTGGCGCCGCGACGGGTGCGAGGACTCAGCGTTATCAGGGTGCTCAGAGAGCTATTCCCCGTCGCTCTCGGCCTCGCTCTCAGGCTCCTCCACGTGCGGGCCAGTGTTGGCGCGCTCCTCCCTGCGAGGGCGTCCCCGACGACCACGAGTGGCGGTGGCGCCGGGCGCCGTGTGAGTCCCTCCTGGCGCGCGCTTGTTAGCGTGAGCGGCCCGGGTGGCGTGGGTGTCTGTCATGTCGCAGAAGTGGCTCGAAGGTTGCAGACGCGCCTCAGTCCCCTACCTGGTGCGCCAAATGTCAGAGCGTGACTCCCATGGAACAGCGGTAGTCACACTCTTCAGGGAGTGTTTGAAGGGGGACTGAACGCGGGGGTCAAGCAACCCTCGAGAGGCACGGCGATGGTGCTCGTCGAGCCTGAAGAGGAGTAGCACGACAGAGAAGGACACCAGCCCGTATCCAGGTTCACGGCCCTCAGGAGGAGGTAACACCGCTACTCCTGCTTGTCTGTATTGCACTGCAGATGATTATACTACAATGAGCTTGCCTAGGGCTCTCTTTTGGCAGTGCGGAGCTCGAAGAGGGAAGTTATGACATTCTTTCTCCTCAAGCTGGTTGTCTATCCTATGCTCTAGGCTAGTGCACCAGAGCTTCAGATGACCGATCCCTTGCTACGGAGGTGCTCCTACTCCTTTTATAGGCGCCACGTGCCTCATCCCTACGCTTTATGTAGAGGATGGGTTCCCACATGGCAGTGGTGCGAAGGAGTAGGGTGCACCGCAGCAGAATTGCTCATGGACTCGGTCCATCCGTCCAAAAGCCAGCCGTAGTGGCCAGCAAACCACCGTCCGCGCAGGACGGCCAGCAGGCGCCGCAGAAGTCGTGGCGGAGCCCACGGTGACGTTGGCGTTGGAGCGTTGCGCCGACCAGCCGCTTTATCATCAAAGAGGAAAACTTCGTAGTCCGGCTCAGGTGGCACAGCTTTGTTGACCCCTTTAATCACTAGAATGGCAACTACGGCACCCGCGTCACTGTCCGCAGACACCTGCGTCACTCTGTGCTCGCTGCAAGGATCATATGCGCCCTGTAGCAGTTGCTTCGTAGCGAAGTATCTCCACAGGGCCTCGGTGGCCTTGTGGAGAGATTTGCATTGACTCCTCTCCAATCGAGCGGAGTCTTGTAAAGTAGCGCCTGAAGGGAGTTCCTCTTCAGGCCCTGTCGAGGACGTGCCTCTCGAGGGTCTCTCCAAACGATGGTTTGGTCCTTAGTCATTTCTTCAGTGTTGTCGTGTGCGAGGCCAGTGGAGAGTGGGCTTTGTACACCCTGTTCCTCACTGGGCCGACATTGCCTATGGAAAAATATGTTTTTGTTGTTGATTCTATGGAGCTTATACATCTGCTCTCATGTCTATTGGTGAAGAAAACGAAAGAGGGTGATCACGAAGTTGCTCTGGAAGACTCTGGACCAAGATTATTGAAGTTTTGCATTTGCTCTTGATGCCTATGAAGTGATCCATCAAAGTATTCAGCTATTTTGGGATGCACTTAGTTTCGTAACTTGCAGTGGCGGGTTATGCACTTTGGACCTATGAAGTGCTTTAAATTTCTTACTATCCTGTAGTTGTAAAAAGCATTATGATGTAGTGAGGTCGTCTGAACTTGTCGCGTGAATGTTCAGAGATGAACGTATGAAGTTTGGAAGTTGGACTTATGATGTACAGTTTGCCTCGGTGGCAATGGATACTTTATCACTTGAGTAATTTTGGGTCGTCGTCTTATTCACCTAAATTTCTGATCTTTGATATGCTAACTTTACCTCTACACTAAATAATTTACATGGTTTGTGCACCGAGGATGCATGATAGGACGCATGATAGAGTTATACAATCCTCCTAGGAGGCAAGTTTACAAGGAAAAAACAGGAAATCAGTTTTGCGACACCATGATCATTTTTGTCCTGACATTTAACCTTTTGCACCCTTTTTGCAGCTTCAGAATTGATTTAGTTTTTCCGTGTGCTGCAGTGTTGTATGTTTGCTAGAGGCGACAAAGAGATTTTTGTCGGTATGGCTTTATTATTGTTATTGCTTAGTTTATGTAGAACACTCACAGATCATTATCATTCTAATAGGGTAATGTTAATGCTCAGCTCAGCTTCCTCTTGTGCTGGAGTTTGGCTGTTATAATGGTGCTTCGGCTCTTGAGTTGTGGGTTCTGATGAATGGGGTACAAAGCTGTCTTCATAGACCACTCCCATCTTATCACTGCCAAATCTGAAGGAGGCTTTATAGTTTTGCTGATGTAGGAAGAATTTGCATGAATAAGGTGCTGCAGATTACTCTTGCAGTTATTGATCAGGCCATATGTGTGTCTCCTACAAGCAAAGAGAATGTTGTCTTGAGGTCAGGGTATCTCCAGAAAAGGTTTTCATGGTCCCAAATGCAGTGGATACTGCAATGTTTACTCCCTCACTGTTGGGATATATCAACTAGGGGTGTCACCAACATGGATCAGTCCGGCTAGTCCAGGGTGGCCCAAGGGTGGTAAGGCTGAAGCCTGCCGGGCGGCCCAGATAGCTGACGTACAAGAAAGTAGGCGGACGGTACAAGGAAGGCGGAAGGCCGAAGCCCATCAAGCCACCAAGCCCAAGACGGAAGGCGGCAACTAAGCCGGCTAGGTCTACGACTCTGTTTACTTGCCGGACAAGTACTTGCCTTGTACCCTAGGGCCTGGCCGCCTATATAAGCCGGCCACCAGGGAGCCTTTAGGAAACGCTTCAATACACATCATAGACATTGTAACCTGTTCACGGCTATTGCCTCATAGTGAATTATAGCAGCACGTAGGATCTCGCCACCGCCATGGGATCCGAAGCTGGGTAAACTCGCCGTGTTCAGTCCCGTACTCGACGACACCAACCTTCTTCCTCACAATCCATACGTAGGCTAGAGGACCCCCGTCTCCTATCAATTATGCCGATACCACGACAGTTGGCGCCCACCGTGGGGCATAAGGTTCCTGGCGTCACGTTCCAGGCGGGAACACTTGGCGGCGTGGGCAAGCAGATCGCCGTCGGCCGCGTCACAAGGTATGGAGGCCACAGCTACGTCAACTCGGATGAGTCCTGGCTCCCGGCGGACGACTACCTTATCGGATGCGCAATCGTACCGATAGGAGGGATCGACGTCTTCGTCGGGTATACGCCAGAGGGGTACGGCCTACCGCGCTTCTACAACCCCACCCACCAACCCCTCGACCAAGCAGTCGACCGACAAGATGGATCTGAATCCGCCTTCTCCCAGGAGTCGGCCGAACCTGATTTCCACTTCGTCGGAGTTGTCGGACTGGGATCAGACTCCCAGCCGGAAAACAACGATCCTGAGTCAATCCTCCCTGCTCTCCAGGAGGATGCGATGTCAGATGCCGGATCCAGATCTACTGTTCAAGTCAACGTAGACTCTGATGATGATGATGATGCTAGTCTCTTCGAAGAGAAGATCAAAACCCGCTTTTCCAGTGGTAATCCGGCTCCTTCAGAGGGCACAGCGGATACTGACATGCCTGACAAGCTGGCTATGATGGTTGTTGTCGGTCACGAGACAACCCCAGTTGCTTCAGAAGCGCAAAACAAGCCGGTGGAAGACGCCGGCGACACCACTGCCGGTCAACTCATTGAAAGTTCCGACAAGGTGCGCGCAAAGAAGAAAACTGTCCTCGAGAAAGGCGGCAGCAGCAAACCCACGGATTTGCTCTCCGTCATCAAAGAAGTAGACGAGATCATGAATACTCCGGTGAATAAAGACACCCCACTCGACGAAGTGGAAGAGCTTAGGCTTAACATGCTTAAGCACTATGACTTCCTGCGAAAAAGAGAGGAGCACGTTGAGAGCCTTGCGAAGAAGATCGAGAAAGAACAGGAGAAGATGTCGGCCAAAACAAGCCGGCAACTCTTTGAGGAAAAAAGGTCATCAAAAAACCGCCGTGGCAAGGAGCCGTCAACATGCGCAACGACAGCGGCTCAAGATCTCGGGTTTGACTGGCGTACGGCACCACAGCGCGTGGACAGAAGGGGAGATGTTGTCTTCTGCACCCCCGTCCTCAACGCGGCTGCCGCGCTAGATACCCTGGACGACAACACTTACACGGCGGAAGAAAATCTGGCCAATGCAAGACACTTCGTGAGCAAGGCCCTAGAACAACAAGCTCGCGCTGATTCCTACGGCCACATGGCGGATGCTCGCGGGGAAGACCTAGAGTCTAAGTCAGGAAAGTGCAAAGCTGCGCCTGGCGGCGACCCCGAAGGCCCGTCTGGCTCCAGTAGCCACGGCAACAAAAGGAAGGCAACGCCACCTCCAAAGAAGACGCCACCGCCAAAGCCAAGGCGGGACGAGAATTCAAGGACAGGAAGCAGGGGAGACCTGCCACCTCCATCCCAGCCAAGACGCGACAATGGCGATAGCCGGAACAATAGGCTGCCGCCTAGGAAAGACGCCGGTAACGACCCTCCCAAGAGAGGTCGAAGCCGGTCTCCTCAGCATAGCACCGGCAGCAAGAGGAAAGAGGAGGCAGAAGGGCCCACGCGCAGCATAAGCCGGGCAGCGCAGGACGAGCCAGACGCAAACAGAGGCGTACGGCAGCTCGATCCAAAAGACGCACGACACCGCCTACAAGACATAGCAAGAGGAAAGGAGCCGCTTTATTCTGGACCAAAGTGCTTCGGTGACGCCATCCGCAGAGAGCTGTTCCCTAAGGACATGACATCAGTGTCAAAAAACTGTTCTAGGTACAACGGCCTCGTTAAGCCGGATTCATGGCTATCCGACTATGCCATGGCCAAAGAAATTGCCGGCGGGAGCAGCTATATTGCCGTCCGCTACCTACCTCTCATGTTGGAGGGCACGGCAAGAGCTTGGATCGACAACCTTCCTGAAAAGTCTATCCACAGCTGGTACGACATGGAAAAGGTTTTCTCCCAGCACTTCCAAGGAACATACAAGCGCCCAAATACCTACACGGATTTGCAACGCTGTATCCAAAAGCCGGACGAAACCATGACAGACTTTGTCAGTCGTTGGATATCCGAAAAAGCCAACTGTCATGGTGTTTCGGACGCACAGGCTATCCACGCCTTCTACACGGGCCTGCAGAAGAAGTCCTTGCTCCGCCATCGGCTCGTCCGCGAGCAAATCACGGACCTTGGTGAGATGCTCAACTTAGCCGCTCAATACGCGGCGACGGATGACGACGCCCGGGACGATGACCCAGACGTCAACATCATACCAAAACGGAACAACAAGCGCAAGCAGGCGGCGGATGACAAAGCCGGACCTTCCAACGAGGTAGCCGTCGCATTCCAAGGGAACGGCGGCAAAAAGAAGTGGAAGAATAAGAAAGATAGTCGCGACGCCGGCTCAGGGCCTAAGGCGGCGCGAATCACCTATGAGCAGGAAAAACTATTGTCATGCCCCATCCACGCCTCACTTGGCAAGGTCAACCATATGCTTGGCGAGTGTCATTTCATGGACGACTTCAAAAAGGACCCCACAGTCGGCTGGAAGTCAAAGAAGAACGACAAGAGAGACAACAAGGAAGATGAGGATGACGACGACATGTCTGTCTCAAGCGAGGATGACGCGGCCGCCAAGAAAAAGAAGCCATATCCGAAGGTCAAAGAATCTCTTGTATGCTTTGTCGGCACACCTTCGGCTAAGGCGGATAAGGCGGAGATGCGCGAGCTCAATGCGACAATGTCGGACGTCCCTCAGTATTTGAACTGGTCGGAAGCAACGATCACTTGGGACCGGTCCGACCACCCTGATCATGTTCCTCACCCAGGCAAGTACGCCCTCGTCGTCGATCCCATTGTCGACAACTTCAGACTCACAAAGGTACTCATGGATGGCGGCAGCAGCCTCAACATCCTGTACTACGACACACTAAGCCGCATGAACTTGTCAGAGGATCAGCTGGACCACAGCAACCTCACTTTTCACGGCATAGTGCCCGGCAGGCAAGCAAAGTCCATGGGGAGCATTAGGCTGAAGGTAACTTTCGGACCAAAAGAGAACTACCGCTCAGAGTTCCTCCGGTTCAAAGTTGTCCCCTTCAAAAGCGCCTATCATGCCATCTTCGGACGACCGGCTTTCGCCAAATTTATGGCAAGGCCGTGCTACATATACAGCAAGCTTAAAATGCCGGGGGAAAACGGAACCATCACGATTTCCGGCAACTTCAAGAAAGCCAAGGAGTGTGAGCGTGGCGTGGCCGCCTTCGTAGAAGCCGTCATCCACAAGGAAGAACTCGTGCTGCTCGGGGCGGATTCAGACAACTCCATGCCTAAGCCAAAAACCGATGTCAAGAAGACCTTTGAAGCTTCAGAAGACACCAAAAAGGTGGAACTAATCCCAGGCGACAAGTCCAAGCAAGTCGTCATCGGCTCCAACCTTGACAGCAAATAGGAAGGCGTGCTCGTCGAGTTCCTCCGTGAGAATCGTGACATCTTTGCATGGTCGCCTTCCGACATGCCTGGTGTACCGAGGGAACTTGCCTAGCACTCACTCAACGTCATAAAAGGATCCAAGCCGGTGAAGCAAGCAACAAGACGCTTTGGAGATGAGAGACGGAAGGCTATAGGAAAGGAGATAAATAGGCTGAAGGCCGCCAATTTCATAAAAGAAGTTGTACACACTGATTGGGTGGCAAATCCTGTACTTGTTCCAAAGAAGAATAAAGAGCTGAGGATGTGTATTGACTATACCGGTGTTAACAAGTGCTGCCCAAAGGATCCCTTTGCGCTGCCTAGAATTGACCAAGTCGTAGACTCCACAGTAGGCTCCGAGCTGCTTTGCTTTTTGGACGCCTACTCAGGATACCATCAAATCAAGATGAGAGAGTCGGATCAACTGAAAACATCTTTCACCACTCCATACGGGACTTTCTGCTACATCACGAAGCCTTTTGGCCTGAAGAATGCAGGGGCAACATACCAGCGATGTATGCAAAATTGCATGCACGAACAGATCGGCCGCAATGTTCACGTCTACGTAGACGACATCGCGGTGATGTCAAAAAAGAAGGCAGATCTCCGAGAGGATTTGCAAGAAACTTTTCGGAATCTCCGGAGATATCAGATGAAACTCAATCCCGCCAAGTGTGTTTTTGGCGTTCCAGCCGGCAAGCTGCTCGGGTTCATCGTTTCAGAGCGAGGGATCGAGGTTAATCCGGAGAAGATCAAGGCCATCCAAAACATATCCAGACCTACTTGTCTGAAGGACGTGCAACGCCTAGCCGGATCGGCGGCGGCCGTCAGTTGTTTCATAAGCCGCCTAGGGGAAAAGGCAATGCCTCTCTACCGGCTATTGAAGAAATCCGACAACTTTGAGTGGACAGCAGAGGCAGATGCCGCCTTACAACAACTTAAGGAGGCCCTCATATCCGCTCCGATATTGGCAGCACCTCGATCGCAGGAACCAATGCTGCTATACATCGTGGCAACAGGAGCTGTTGTCAGCGTAGTCTTGGCTGTGGAAAGAAAGGAGAACGAAGCCGCGACGTGTGAGCAACGACCGGTCTACTTCATCAGTGAGGTATTCTCCGCCTCCAAGCAGAGGTATCCACATTACCAAAAGCTGTCTTATGGTGTATTCTTCGCCGCCAGAAAGCTTCGGCATTATTTCCAGGAGCACACAGTGACAGTAGTCAGAAAGGCACCGTTGGGAGACATAATCAACAATGCAGATGCAACAGGTCGAGTTGCCAAATGGGGCATCGAACTTGCCGCCTTTTATATAGTCTATAAGCCACGGACCGCCATTAAGTCTCAAGCGCTTGCAGATTTTGTCGCCGACTGGACAGAAGCCATGGAGGAAACGACGCTCCCCGAATCAGAATATTGGGTCATGCACTTTGACGGATCAAAGATGCTCAAAGGCTCGGGGGCTGGGGTCGTTCTACGCACGCCTAAAGGCGACAAGCTTAGCTATGTGTTGCAAATCCACTTCACAGCAACCAACAATGTTGCCGAGTACGAAGCTTTGCTTCATGGGTTACACGTGGCAAACGACCTAGGCGTCAAAAGAATCCTCTGTTATGGCGACTCAGACTTGGTCGCGCAGCAAGTAAGCGGAACATGGGATGCGAAAAGCGCAACAATGGCGGCGTACAGAGCCAAAGTTGACGAATTCGCAAAAAACTTCGCGGGCTACGAGGTCCGGCATGTTCCAAGAGCTGAGAACGAGGCGGCATACACACTTACAAGACTAGGGTCAGAACGCAAAAAGGTACCAAAAGATATTTTCCTGGAACATTTGCACAAGCCATCCATTAAAGGCGCCGATTTGATGGACCCCGATGCAGAAGAACCGGTAGAAGCGGCAAGTCTCGCCGTCTACTTGACACAGCCGGATTGGACAGTCCCATATCTCGATTTCCTTAATCGACAGAAAGTTGCCGGAGGACGATGAGGTGCTAAAAAGGCAGATCATAAGGCGAGCCAAGGCATTCACGATAATAAAAGGCAAGCTATATAAGCGAAGCACGTGCGGCATCTATCAGCGGTGCATAGAGCCGGAAGAAGGCCGGGAAATTCTGAAGGACATACATATTGGCGCCTGCGGGAATCATGCTTCCGCCAGGTCCATTGTATCCAAAGCTTTCCGCCAAGGTTTTTACTGGCTTACCGCCAAAGAAGACGCCGAGAACATCGTAAAGACATGCAAAGGCTGCCAGTTGTATGCTCGTCAACCTCACTTGCCGGCACAAGAACTAAGGACGATTCCAATCACCTGGCCGTTCGCAGTCTGGGGCTTAGACATGGTGGGTCCCTTCAAGAAGGCGCGTGGTGGGTATACCCACCTATTGGTCGTTGTCGACAAGTTCACCAAATGGGTCGAGGCTAAACCGATCAGCAAACTTGACGCACGAACAGCCACCAATTTCCTCTGGGGAATTATCTCTCGGTTTGGAGTTCCACACAACATTATCACTGATAATGGCAGCAACCTATCTCAAGGCGACATAGAAGAATACTGCAACGATCTGGGTATCCGGCTTGATTTGGCATCCGTGTCACAACCCTCAATCCAATGGACAAGTAGAGCGTACAAACGGCCTAGTCTTATCAGGACTTAAGCCTCATCTCGAAGCTCCATTACACAGGGCAGCCGGCGCTTGGGCAGATGAGTTACAGTCGGTACTATGGAGTTTGCGCACAACGCCAAACAGATCTACCGGCTACACTCCTTTCTTTTTAGTATATGGCGCTGAGGCGGTGCTACCTACCGACATGAAATACGACTCCCCAAGAGTTCAAGCCTACATCGAGCAAGACGTAGAAGGTGCAAGACAGGATAGCCTAGACCTGCTAGACGAAGAAAGAGACGTCGCTCTACATCGCTCCGCCTTGTACCAGCAACAACTTCGCCGCTATCATAGCCGGAGAGTGCGGAAGCGAAGCTTCAGAACAGGTGACCTGGTTCTCCGCCTAGTTCAAGACAGAAAAGGCTTGCACAAGTTATCCCCGCCATGGGAAGGACCGTTTATAGTCACAAAGGCGCTGCTCAATGGTTCCTACTACCTGGCCGACATCCGCGACGAAGACGAAAAGAAGAGGCGCAAGAAGGCGGCAGGAAAAAGGGGAACCAAGCGCAAAAGAGGCATTGACGACCCGTTCGAACAAACAAGACGGCCTTGGAATATTGAGCAGCTACGTCCTTTCTACACTTAGCAATTTATAATTGTAATAAGTTAAATATGATTATGAAATAAAAGTCTATGGTTCCTCATCTATGTTGAGAAGCATGCCATCTTTTGTCTTTTCTGACAATCATATTTCCCCTATGTATCTAAGTTACCTATTTTTCTAGCTCCGTGCAAAGGTTCAAACTAGTAGATACTTGCAGCTTTTGAGCCAAACCAAAGCAAAAATAAACTTTTTGCGCCGCCTAATTCCTTTACTTCTGATTACTTATATGTGGTTCGCCTAGTAGTATGTCTTTGACACCAACATGTTGGCTTTGGTCTCTGATCCTAAACGCATGGTTTAGCCCTGGTTGTTTCAGCTAAAGTTACAGGCTGAGGTTCGTCAACATACAAAAAGTCAAACATATAGGTCAGGGTAAAATTAAGGCGGGCCATATAACTAAGGCAAAATAAAACTTGTCAGCTAGTTTCCGCCTAGCAGAGCAACAACAAAAGTATATACAAATATTACAAGTCAAAGTTGCATTATTTCAGGGGCTGACAAATCATGCTAGAAGGAGGCAAGGAAAGAAAGCTATGACTCGGGGGAGCGTCTACATCAGGCTTGGGGGCTGACAACTTCAGCCCCGGAACTGTCACTCCCCTCCGCCTCGGCCGTGTCGGCAGCTCCAGCTTCCCCTCCGGCAGGCACAGGATGGCGCCGGTAGAAGATTGAAGTATCCACCATATCGGCAACACGCGTGGCGTAGCCGGCAACGCTGTCCAGAACAGCGGCCGGCTCGACCTCGCTGCCGTCTTCATATGTAGACGGCATGCCTTCGGTGACGGCTTCTATCTCCGCCTCGGGGTAGTGCGCCATGAATAGCCCAAGTGCAGTCTTGGCACCACCCCGCGTCGCCGACTTCAGCGAGCTCTTGTGCAGTTTGGTAGCCTGATCCAACATAGTGGGCACGTCGCTGAATTCGGTCGGTTCCTGGCTGCCAGAGGAGATGAAGAACTTGGCGGCAAACCGCTTGGACGCCGCCAAAGTCTCGGTGATCAGCTCGCATAGACGCGCAAGGCGATCCAGGCGGGGGCTGGCAACCTTGTCGTCGCCCAAACCGGCGGGAACTGCATCAAAAATAAAACCATCAGTTTGGCTCAGGCTAAGCAAAATGGCAAAATCAAAGTAAGGAGTGAAAAATTACCAAGGAACGAGTTATGGAAAGCGGACAGCTCAACCATATGAGCCGCCAACGCATCCTCAGCAGTTTGGGCGTGAGAAGTCTGCTTGGAGATTTCCTCGGCAGTCGTCTTCTCCGCCTCCGCAAGCTTCTTGCGCAGGCTTTCCAGCTCACCAGTGAGCTGGCTAGATTCCTGCGCAAATTTGAGCTGCTGGGCCTCCATCTCCTTCCGGTGATCCTCCTTCATCGCCAAGTTGGCGGATGCCAAATCGGAAGCTTCATTCATAAGAGCTTGTATATCAGTGGACGCCTTCAGTATATCCTGGGCATGGTCTAGCAGTTCTACAAATATGGATTCGCTAACTAAATGATTGACGGCAACATAAGTCGAAAATATAGCTGAAGGCAAAAAGGATCAACCCTACCTTCATCTTTTTGGCGGGCCGCCTCCAACTCGGCAATCCGCAGGTCCTTGGCCTCGCAATCCTTCTTCAGGTCGCGGCACCGCTGGTTTATCTCGACTCGGGAGGAGACAAGCTCAACGTTGGCGGACACAAGGCCCTGCAGGAAAAAGCTAAGGCATAAAACATATTGTCTAATAACCACTAAGCCGACAGTCAAATTTTTTTGACCTGCCATCTAAGTGCTCGGGGGAAAGACTATGTATATGCCGGAGTTGTAAAAACTTACAGACAGATCGCCCTCCAAGTCGGCGAAGGCCTGGGAGGTGAAGTTGGCAAAGGCTAAGGCTGACTCCTTGGCCTTCGTGAAGGTGGACCAAGGGTCCCTACCTTTGCCGCCTCCTGCAGTCGGGGCTGCCCTCTGGGACCCGCCGGCAGCCGCCTCCAGCAACCCTTCCTTGGCAGCGCGCGATTGAGCGGCTTCATCGGCCGTAGCCTCAGCCAAAAGGAGGGGAGTCGTGGGTGCGCGGTCAGCGGAGGAAACCCTTGGCTGCGCGCCAGGAGCCGGAGCCGGGGGCTGGCGACGAGCATCGCCCATAAAGTTGTCAGCCCGGGGCTGGGGAGTTGGCGGCACGGTAGCGGGCGAGCTGCCTTGAGGCCGCTTACCCTTGGAAAGGAGCCTGGTCGTCAACGGGGAAGTTGCGACCCTTTCCCTGTCAATAAACAGCAAGCACAGTCAATTGGGTGCCAGTATTAAAGAAGCTCGTCGTCAACAGTTAAAAGAAAAATTGAGTACCTTCGGGGGATGTTAATCCCCGTGTTCTCGTCAATGTTGACGAGAGTCGGCTCGGTAGCCGTTGCGATCCGTTTCTTCCTCTCGGCGATCACCGTGGAGGAAGCGGCGCCGGATGCCTTGCGCTTCTTAGTCTTCCCGGCTTCCGACTCGTAAAAGTCGGGAGCCAGGTGTGACGCCCTAAAATCGGCACTATGTAGATTTAAGCGATCCCGCCGAAATCCGCATAATAACGATTTTAGGTCGCCCACCAGACATAATGTGCACGCCGAAACATGCGCATTATGTGGGTGGAATTGTGATAACATTACAACAGTTCCGACACATCCACAAATACAACATAAGATAAAATACAACAACGACTCGAACGAGTCAAGATACAAAAGATACAATATAAAGATACAAATGACAACGGAAGCAAAAAGTATCCGACTACGGATAAGAGGCAAATTGGACTAAGAGTCCTGAAGATAAGCGATGGCGCCATATCCCTGCCCAGCCAAGCCGGAGGGATTCCCAAGCTAACGTCGTCGAACTTCAAACCTGTTGACTGCACATAAAGCACATCCCAAAAGAGGGTCAGGGCACTCCCTGGCAAGCAAAACCGACTTGCCTACTTTCTACACCATCTCCCAAAATATAGGGGAGGTGGACTTAGCGGCAGCAGCACTAGCAACCTAAAGAGACACGCTACAACTTCCGTCTAATCAGAGAGGGATAAGAGAGCGCATAAAGTAAACATCTACAGCTAACACCAAACATAACCCATTCTCGAATTAACCCCCTCAACCAAATATGAGGAAGCAATTCGGGAAACTCACACATTGAACATTTTTAGTTATAATTTATGGTGAAAGTGATTCTATATTACTAGTCAATTTAATTAACATTAATTGGGTTTAAGTTGTCTAGATCTTGTTAGCCAGCATCATCACCAAAGTCGTCCATAACCGTGGACACGGCTCATCGATAAGATTATACCCTGCAGGGGTGCACTACAGTACCCATACTCGCATGATCAACCCGTTAGGGCCTCTCAACACGACTCATTCCTTCACTACGGCAAGTCCAAGTGCCACCCATATGAGTTGTTACCCGCGTCAGGAGTCCGGCCGAATCTCAATTGCGGACTCATTAGTTTGTGTCTGCTCACCATGCGGCTCAAACCACAGTAGGAACTGTCCGCTACGTGAGCACCACCCCTATATGACCCCCCGTATCCAGTAACCTCTCATCGATCATCATCATCATGCACATGCATATGAGCGAATGGAAAACCCGAACTACTTGCGGCACATGGACGAGCTGCGGATCCGTTCAAAGTCGAGGGGGGCTCCATTGGGCCACCCACAAGTGGTTAGTGCGCTCAAAATTGGATCCGAGGACAAAATCTCAGTTCCTAGGTCGACACTGAGCAGAACAAAGCACCTCGCAAGGCCTTCCGCCTGGTGCCTTATCATTTAATTATAATACCCCAATACAAGATAGCATTTTATTAAAGTAGAACAATCTATCATACTAAGCAGATGAAACTTAAGACCAACAGACGACTCGCACAGACAACTCTAAGCATGCGCTACGACTCGCAAGGCCAACAGATAAACAAACAACAGGTGATGGGATGTGGGGATAAAGCTGTATAGGCTGCAGGATAAACATGTGATGGGATCGCAGTTCAAGAATCAATAACTAGGGTAGCAGAGATCAACGGCAGGAATGAAAGACAATGTATAGGTAAACAAGCAAACTTTGCTTGCATGGAATCCCGCATGGAAGCAGATCTTGTCGTTGCTCACACATCTCAACGTCTTATCCGCGAAGAAGCAACAAACACTGGAAAGCGTAAAAGATGCATTTTATAACTACGGCAAAGATCCAGCATGATCATGTGATAATGATGCATGACATGGCAAGATGCAACACAATGCATGTAATCCAAATTAAGCGGGAAAGCGACCCCGGCAATTATTATTTAGGTGCAAGTTATTTATTTACCCGCAATATTAAATGTTGGTTAGCATGGCAACACATGGCATGGGTGATCTAATTAAATTAAATGGAATAGGGCATTATATATTTATTACCCCCACACATTCCATATTTATTATTTAGGTGATTTGCTATACCCGCAAACCCAAGAGATGCAAACCATGCAATTATGATGCGATATGCACAAGATAGATGACATTTAATAAAATAGGTTTTTGGGTTAGGGTTTGGGTTCGCACGTTGGATCGGGTGAACTAGGGCTCGAAACCGACGTCTTCGGAACGTAGAGGAAGTAGTCGTCGTCGGGGAAGTAGTCGTCGCGGAACCGGGGCATCGTCGTTTGTCGGTGTCGTGGAAGTGGTCGGGGAAGTAGTCCGGGTGGTCGTTGTTCGGATCACCAGCATCGGGGTCGGTGGCGCACTTGTCGTATCCGGTCTTCGGGGCCACGACAACGGACACTGGAAGGGCGCGCGCACGGGGCAGCACCACGAAGGGTGGACAAACACGGACGAAAAAGTGCCGCCGGGGTGTTGCGGACATTTCGTCGAACACCCGGCGTGCGGCGGACGCGGGGAGGCCACCGGACGGAGACGGCGAAGCGGAGCGGAGCGGAGGCACGGGGTTGCGCGGGCGGAGGTGCGCGGCGGCAGCGAGGAGCCCGGGGGGGCGCGGCGGCACGCACGGGAGGCGGAGCAGGAGAGGACGCGCGCGGTAGCGAGCGCAAGGGCGACGACGGCGCGTGGCGCGTGGGGGCGGCGGCGACCGACGGCGCAGGAGCCGGCAGCGGCGGCGGGAGGCTCGGGAGGAGATGGCTGGTGCGCGGCGGCGGAGGACGACGTGGCCGGAGGCGAGGGTGGCCGGGGCGCGGCCGGCCGGCGGGCGGCGGGGAAGGGCGACGCACGACGGGGAGCAGCCGGCGGCGGCGGCGCAGCGCGCAGAGGCGGCCGGAGGTCGCGCGGCTGGGCGCAGGGGAGCTGGCGGCGGGGCACGGCCGGCGCGGCTGCGGCTGGGTGGCCGGGCGCGTGGAGGAGCCGCGCGGAGAGGCGCTGCCAGCGGGGAGCGGCGCTGGGGCGCAAGGGGCGGCGCGGCGGCGGCTCGGGGAAGCGCGGCGAGCAGGCGGCGGTGGCCGGGCGGCGCGGCGGCGGCGGTCGGGAGCGGCCGGCGGCGCGGGAGGCCGGGGCAGGCTCGGGCTGGTGCGGGAGCACGGGAGGAAGAGGAAGAAGGAGAGCACGGGCGCTGCGGGAAGAAGATGGTGCGCTGCGTGCGGGCTCGGGAGAAGAAAGGAGAAGGGAAAAAAAAGGAAAAAAAAAGAAAGAAAAAGGAAGGGAGGAAAAAAAGAAAAAGAGAGGTGGAACGATCTTTTGCAAAATCCCAGAAAAAGGAGGAGGGTGGCTGCAAAAAGGCAGGGGGTGGGAAAGAAGTTTCCACGGGGGAACCCTAGGGTTTGGGGTTAGATGGGCTTGGGCTTTTATTTCTCTCCCGTTATTCTTTTTCGTTTTATATTTTTAGAACAAAAACGAAAATGAATTTGAACACGAATCTTATACAAAATGTTTTTAGTTTTAAAATGACAATTTAATAAACTAATTTTTTACATTTTTAAAAGATTTGAAAATAACACATTTTTAATTAATTTGAAAAGCATTTGAATTTAATTGTGGAATTAAATTTAAATGCAACAAATTAAATTAATGCGATGCGATGCGATGTCGATGCAAAAAGAAAACTCACAAATCAAAAGGGGATAAAATCCCGGGGCGTTACACCAGGTCATCCTCCCCCAAGTCGGAGAGCTGAAAAAGAAGATAAGTGTTAATGGAACTCAAGATTAGCCGGCGAAGCTGTCAAAAAGGGGCAAGGAGCAAGATATCTACCTCGAGGGGAGGGTTGTCGTGGGTGTGCATGGGCACGCCCTCCACCGCCTTCACCAGCCCCGCCTTGACGAGGCTGCGGAGCCGGAACGCCAGGTCGGCAACCGGCAACCTCTCTTCGCTTACGCGGAGAGAGGCCGTGGCAGTAGGCGAATACTGACACATTTTGTGCGGGCTGTACCGCAAGGGGAGAATCTGCCGGCCGAGCCAGCAGATGACGGTGTTGACCCCGTCCAGCAGAGGGGGAGCCATCGTCCGCGTGAGGAATTCAATCCGCCTTTGAAAAAGGTGGAGTTCCTCCGTCAGCTTGGGCACCGCCTCGTCCCAGCATGGCCTGGGCATAGGCGGCGCGTTGACGAATTCCGGGATGCCAAATTGGCGGCCCGGAGCTGCCATATCTTGGCAGTAAAAGAATGTGGAGGTCCAGCCCTTGACGGATTCAAGATATGGTATCTTAGGATACCATTGGCGGCCCTGACGGCAGTTGAAAGTGACACTGCCGCAGGTTGCCAGCCCGTCGTCCGGCACGGTCTGACGCCGGCAACGGAAACAGTATCTGAAGAAGTCTAAACTAGGACTAATACCTAGGTAGCCTTCGAACAGAGCTGTGAAGCCGGCTAGGACTAAGATGCTATTGGGCGCTATGTTGTGGGTCTGGAGCCCATAGTGATCTAAGACCTCGCTAAAAAAGGCGGAAGGCGGCAGAGCCATTCCCCTAACCAGATGGGAGGTGAGGATTACCCGTTCCCCGGCTTTCGGAGCCGGGATGACGTCTCCCAAGGCGGATCTCCATTGGCAGTCTTCCCGAGTGGGGAGGTAGCCGACGGCCTCCAAGTCTTGGAGGGCATCTTCGTCGACTATGGAGGGAAGCCAGTAGCGGGACCCGAGGTCCGCCGCCTCCTCTTCCTCGTCGACGGGAGCGCTTCTCGCCGCCGTTGCCACGGTGGAAGGTGGAGGAGCCGAGGAGACCGCCGCCGACGCGCGCGCGGTAGGAATCCGAGAGGCGACGGTGGCGACATTGCCCGTCGCCGTCGTCGCGGGGCGAGATATCGCGCCGCCCATCGCTGCCGCGGGCGCGGTTTCGGTCGCCGGACCGCTGGACGTCGTGGAAGGAAGGTCTTGGCCGGTGGACATCGCCGTGCGCGGAGGTCGTCGGAGGAGAGTGCTCGCCGGAGTTCGCTCGGAAGCAAGAAGCGGAGAAGTGGAAGGGCAAGAGGTCGAGGAGAGCAAAGGCAGGGGTGCAAAAATGAACCGTTCGGTTCCCTATTTATAGGTCCCGGCGTTGCTCCCTGTGCAAACGGCGCTTTTAGTCGGACACGTGTCCAGCATCCGCTGCGGCGCATGATCGCACGATCTCCACGCCTCCTCTTTTCCCGCGATTCGTGATCATGGCGAGATTCCCGCCTAGGCCGTTTTCAAACTGTCGTGAGCCGGCTAAGTGGGATCCGTCAAGAAGAATGCTCGGTGAGATTGCGAAATAGCCGTCTTTTTCCATGTTGGATAAAGGCGGCCGCGTGTCAATATCAAGACATGCATGCCTCGTCGATTTTCAGAATGGTTCAAGTCCTGCAGCCGCCAGCCAACATTGGCGGATGAAGAATCAAGAAGAAGTCGGCGCCTGGAGAACTTCAACCTTTCTGGGGGCTAATGTTGGGGATATATCAACTAGGGGTGTCACCAACATGGATCAATCCGGCTAGTCCAGGGTGGCCCAAGGGTGGTAAGGCTGAAACCTGCCGGGCGGCCCAGATAGCTGACGTATAAGGAAGTAGGCGGACGGTCCAAGGAAGGCGGAAGGCCGAATCTCATCAAGCCACCAAGTCCAAGACGGAAGGCGGCAACTAAGCCGGCTAGGTGTAGGACTCTGTTTAGTTGCCGCACAAGTACTTGCCTTGTACCCTGGGGACTGGCCGCCTATATAAGCCGGTCACAGGGAGCCTTTAGGACACGCTTCAATACACATCATAGACATTGTAACCTGTTCACGGCTATTGCCTCATAGTGAATTATAGCAGCACGTAGGATCTCGCCACCGCCGTGGGATCCGAAGCTGGGTAAACTCGCCGTGTTCAATCCCGTCCTCGACGACACCAACCTTCTTCCACACGATCCATACGTAGGCTAGAGGACCCCCGTCTCCTATCAATTATGCCGATACCACGACACTCACCAAACCGCTTAAGTTGTGGTGAAATCAGCATGGTTCTGATAATTAGATTAGTATATCAAAAAGGTGCTGAACTTCTCGTTGAAGTCATTCCAGAAGTATGTCGTTTGTTTTCAAAGGTGTATTATAACTACGATTCTTTGGATGAGGGCATGCATGAAACAAGAGAAGGTGGACGGCTTTCATTATATTATACGTATGTACTAAGCAAAACAGATTTGTTATCAGCATATAGACATACTTTTTCCTATCTCCTTTCTGGTCTGAGATGTGTGATAAATTTCGCGTCAGTTCAGCTTCATAGAATACTTTGCACTTTTGCTTCCTATATTATCATGTTGCATCCTTACTTGCTTACTCTTTGTTGTTTTGGATCTCGCTTGTGTTCCCTCGAGGCCTCGATCAATAAATCTATGGATGTGTCAGGTTAGCTTTATTGTTGGAGGTGATGGTCCAAACCGTGTGCGACTTGAAGAGATGAGGGAGAAGTTCTTCCTTTAGGATAGAGTTGAGATGTTAGGGGTTGTACCTCATGCTCAAGTACAATATGTTGAGATGTCTGGTCATATATTTATTAACAGTTAGCTTTCTGATTTTTCATTGTTTTGCGCTTAAAATATTGTTTCTTTCATCCATTTATCCCTCTTCATCTTGATTATGATATATACTCCCTTTTTGATTAATCGAAAGAACGTGAGATGTGAATTGTTGAAATATTCTTCCTAATTGTAGATTGATCACACTCACAAAAAATCCTAAGCCACGCAGACATGGAAATCCGTAGATCAACCAACACGCTCGAGTTACCGCAGGTAAAAAAAAACTTGTGTGGTTGATGGTCCGTAGCTCGGCTATGGAGCTATTATTTCTACCAAGTAGTTACTCGGAATATTTATAACATTCCTTACTGCATTTTTTACCGAGCATGAAGTGAGAAAATTGGTCTTTCAAATGGAGCATAACAAAACACCATATCGGTATGTTTTTCCTGCTAAGTTCAACCAAAACTCGTGAAGTGCATTGTCGTTAAATGGCCAGCTAGCAAGGGATAAACTTTGGCATGCTATGAGATACGTTTTTTACTTCTACTTTTTTAGACAGCAATCTTCTTCAATGTAATCTCTAGGAGGTTTGTGATAAGTGTTTTCTGACGGCGAGTGCGGGAGAAGCAGAGGCGGGGATGTCGCAAGAAGAACTGTGCGGGGTGGCAGCTGGTAGAGCTGTGCTGGTGCGTGGCAAAGGAGGCTGATATCCTATAAGTATAGGGGATCGTGTGTAACCTGTTAGATAAGTAAGAGTATCGAACCAAACGAGAAGCTAAAGGTACGATGAATGTTCTCTCAAGTTCTATCAACCACTGATACAACTATACGCACACCAAACGTTTGCATTATCTAGTAAATAAAACTAAAGCAATAATTCGGGTATGAGAGATAGTCTTACAAGATAATAAATACAACAAAGTAAATGTTAGTGTTGCAGCAATAAGATATATTAAGTAACCGTAAACTAACAGTACCATGAGTATGAAAAAAGTGGTGGTAATTGTGGTGGCATTGTTCAAGATTAATTAGTGAAGATATTGGTTTCATTGTCTTTGATGCAGTTTTCTAAGTGGGAGAGGCTAAATATGCATGCACTCCACTACTTGGGATTACAAGTACTATATGATTGGATTATTAGCAAACATCTGTAAATACTAACAATGCATTAAGATTTACCCAACTATAGCCTTAAGTTCGATGGTTCTCTTACTCCCATACGTGCAACTAACCGGTTTGAGTCCTCAGCTTTCTGTCACTCCGGCAGAACTTCCCCCTTGCTTTGAACATACTACTAACCCTAGGGTGTTGATCCATGCGCGCACAAATATAATGGACACCAAAGAAAAGTACCATATCAACATATAACTCTAATGAACCTCATGCATTCAACAAAGCAATCAAAAGACAAATAACTACGTAAACATGTCATAGATCATAGGATAAATATTATAGCATCAAACACCCTATTTACATAGGACAGTACAGAGGTTTGTGGGAGGATGAACCACTGAATACAAGGAGGAGTTGGTGATGGAGATGGCGGTGAAGACAGCGGAGAGGGCAACGAGGAGCGCAGGGCGGCAGCAGCGGCGCGGGGAGGTGCTTCCCCGCCGGCGACATCATGGGGGAGCGCTGCCCCTTAGCCCCCTTCCTTCAAGGATTCTTGGGAGCCCTCCCCCATGGAGATGGGATCCATGGTGGAGGCAAAAACGTGTCCTTTTGTGGCTGAAATTCGTGGGTGGAAGAGTCCCGACCGAGTTAGGTTTCCTTTCTTTATATAGCTTCTCGGATTTCCGTCACCCCGTTTTAGGATTTCACCATATTGGGTCTCCAGGTCGCGTCCGAACTCCGATTGGGCTGTTCTCGGGTTTAAACTCTTCGTATGGAAATTTGTGACAACTTTCTATTTATTGGGATTTCGTTTTGACGTCAGGGGTCAAACTGACGATCTCTATAAACAGTTCTCAGATAGATTTCAGTAAAGTCCCAATTCAAGTGCAACAAGGTTTTCTCTTGTATTCTTGATAATTTCTACACATCAAAGAGTAAAAAAAGAACATTGTGCACTTTTGCAACTATTAGTAGGTTAGTCCAAATAAATCATAAATTTAATATAAAAACAAGTGCTAAAAACATAAAATGGTATGAAATAATAAAAAATTATAGATACGTTTTGGACGTATCAGAGGCTTGGAGAAAGGAGGCGAGCAGGAGACGACGAGTGTGGAGGGGACCCCGCGCTGGAGACGACGACCGCGTAGGGGACGGCGAGTGTGGGAGACGACGGCGAGAGCGGAGGGAGGGGGGTTGGCGACTTTGGAGGGGGTCCGAGCGCGCCGGTGACGACCGCTGGAGATGCCGACCCCGCAGGTAATCGACAAACGCATGCAACAGAGACGAGGAGCGCACCGCAGTCCACAGCCGTGCAGACGATGACGAATGCGCCAGCGAAGGCCTGATCGGGGAAGAAATCGGCAGAGCGCGTGAGCGCGCGCTCAAGATAGAAGTAAGAAGGAGGTACAAAGCCTAGGAGGAAGGAGGCATGGTCGCGCCGTCGGCTATGAGGAAGGTGGCTATGGGGAAGGAATCAGTGGATCGCGCACAACTTAAGTGTGTGCCTTTTTGTCGTTTTGCTTGTTTGGACTGACCCCTATTTGAGTCCCAATAGTGGCTTACCACTGGGTAGTCGCCTCTTATCTAAACATGGATATAGTACTTACTCTAATAAAAAAATATTGGCACTTTAGATATGTCTAATCCTAGTGGTTTCAAGTGGATAAAAACGCTCACCGGGCAGTGGTCAGGTACCAATTGTTCTTGTACCAATACTAAGATCAGTGATGTCTACGCACGATTCTATTCTCGTATACAGTGTTGGATCTCCAAGAGCAGAGGTTTGTAGAACAGCAGCAAGTTTCAGTTAAGTGAATCACCCAAGGTATATCGAACTCAGGGAGGTAGAGGTAAAAAATATTCCTCTCAAGCAACCCTGCAATTAAGATACAAAAAGTCACTTGTGTTCCCAACACACCCAATACACTTGTCAGATGTATAGGTGCACTAGTTATGCAAATAGATAGTGAAATACAAGTAATATGAATAATTATAAGTAGTAATTGCAATCTGTAATAAAAATGGCAGCCAGCAAACATGTAGCAGAATTTGTTAAAAACGATGTTTAATTCTTGGAAACAAGACATAGGGATCATACTTTAACCAGTGGACATTCTCAACAGTGACATCAAAGCTGAATAATAAATAATATTGTTAAACACTCTCTTGTTGGATGATAAACACCATTCATTGTGTAGGGCTACAAGAGCACCCTCAAAGTCAGAGTAAACTAACACCAACAATGTCATAAAGGAATCACACACGGTACACACACTGTCACCGTTACCGTGAATAACTCCGGAATTCATATTAAAGTAACCTCTAGAGTGCATAATAGATAAAGAGTAGCATCACATATTCAACTAATTACAAAACTCATGATCATATAAAGATCATATGGGAGTGAGAAATAAACCACATAGCTACCGTAGATCACGCAATCCCGGGGGAGACTATTCACTCCTCATCATAGGAGTCAGCAACGGCGATTAAGATGATGGTGGAGTCGATGGAGATGGCTCCGGGGGCAATTCTCCGTCCCGGCAGGGTGCCGGAACAGAGACTTTTGTTCCCTGAATCTTGTCTTCGATGGCGACGGCGCTCGGGACCCGTGGAGGAAATATTGCACACCGTATTAGGGTTTTTGCGTTGAGGGGTTTATATGGGTGAAAGGGCGAGGTCGGTGGAGCCCCGTGGGTCCCACACCACGTGCTCGCGCGGCCAGAAGGCCTGCCGCGGCAGGAGGTGGTGTGGGCCCCTCGGGCTCCGTCTTCGACTCCCCTTCGGTGCTCTGGAATGTTCCCACGAAAATATGGACTTTGGAAAAGAAATCGTCCGATTTCGAGAATATTTACTTAAGTACTTTCCTGAAACCAAAAACAGCAGAAAACAGGAAACTAGCACTGTGGCATCTTGTTAATAGGTTAGTCACAGAAAATATATAAAACTATATAAAATATATATAAAACATGTCATAAGATGTATAATATAAGCATGAAAAATAAGAAATTATAGATACGATTGGATACGTATCAATCGGCTAAAACAAAATGATATCCCAAAGGGATAATTAACAAATCCAAATTGGAAGGGTACAATTTCTACACTTGTAGCTTCGATAGGATTTCTTATATTTGGATGTGGCTTCTCTTTTCATTTTAATTTTATAATCAAATATTTTTATTTGAGCCATATGTGTATAATTTTCAATGATTAATTGTTGATAATTATTTCTTGATTATGAGTCATTGTTCCTGTTGATACCGAGTCAATAGTGGTACCTTTTTCAAAGGATGGTGTATTATAAATATGTTCAAATGATGTAATATTTCAACAAGCACAAATATTTATATATAATCTCTGCATCTAGAAATACTTGACACATATTTGTCTAAATATCGATATAGTAATCCCTCTGAATGAAAATAAATAATAATTAAGAGAGATCTATCTAAATACAAATATATCTAGAAGTTAATGTATAGATACATCCATATTCATATTTAGATAAATTTGTACTAACCAGTTTCAATAGTATGAGAGTATAAGTTGACTTTATAACAGCGTTAAAAATAGAGACAGAGATATGGATCGGAGGGAGTATTATTTTCGATATTTTCTGCTGATTTGGGAAAAGAATTGGAGGAAAAAACTGCTAACTGGGCCCGTCACGAGTTGCCTCACCAGAGCTGGGCCTTACTGGGCCTCGACCGTAGAGTGACCTGTGCCGGTGCTCCTGACTATCTCGCTCGGGCACTTCCCCTGCCTGCCTGTTCTGTTCGGCCGCCGGCCGCCAGTCTCGCCTGCGGCCTGTCCGGCTGTCCGGCTGCTCGCCTCCTCCCTCTCCTGTCCGGTCCTTCCTCGCCTCTCCTGCTGGCCTTCTCCCTCCCTACGGGCAGCAGCATCAACCAGCAGCAAGGGCACCGCACGGCGCACGGCCGAGCAACAGAAAGCTAGTGTTCGTTCCGGCGACGATTTGGGGCGGAGACGGCTAGGAAGGGGAAGATACCTGCAGACGCAAAGGGGAGGTATAATTTCTTGAATTTGAAGCGAATTCTGTGAAAAAATTGTGTGAAATGTGAGCTAGCTAAAATAGGCAAACTACTCGTGTTTACATAAAACTTGATCCAGGACTTCGCATTTAAATGGATTGGTTTCCCCAATGTTAAGATGTTATATTTGCTTATCCAAAGAATGCTCCAACTTAACCACTCATTTTAATTTTCTCCCAAATAGAGACACAATGGTTATAAGAAAATTGATTGTTTGATATATAGTATGGAAAAGGATAGGGCTTATTGATTCTATTGTATCGAGACCGAGTTGCCTAGCAAGATGGTTGATGCAAATCCGCAAGCAGGGAAGCTACGCAACGGGGCACAGCAGGAAGGAGGCAGCAAGCAGCACCGATTTACATCCCCGATTCACCTTGACCTATAAGAATTATTTTTTCTGCCAACTCTTGTATTTGTCCCTGTCTACTCCTATTTGACCCGGAAAAAATTCAAATCTTGGGCATCAAATCCATGAATATCTTGGCAGTATGGTGATGTACGGTGCTGTTCAATTTGAAATCCGGGACAGATGGGCAAGAGGATGGATAAAAGGAAAAATATGCTTGTAGATTGTGGATGAATTTTGTAATGCTTATTACTGAAAGTGTGGTACAACAAATACACACATTTCAGTGGTAAGCTCACCATTGCTACAAAAGAGGTTAGCTGAAGCCAATTCTAGCCATTCCAATTACCTTAGCAAAACACAAAACGGAACCATTCCGTTCCAGCTTTTTATTCCTAACCAAACACGAGAATGGCGCCGCCCCAGCAACCTCGCCGGCGGAGTGGCGAGCGACCTTCACTGGTTTGGCCGGGGAAGAAGCCAGTACGCGGGGCAATAGAGGGATTGGAAGAGATTAGCAATGAGAGAGAACGATTAAATGAAGTGGACCATTCGGTTTGGCCTTTGTGGGACATGTATCTTTGGGGGTATATCCCTCTCTTTGGTTTGGTTCCACCCAGTCCATTTGCAACCAAACACATGCAAAACATGAATGATCATGTGCCATCCCTATCAATTCTTGGACCAAACACACACTAAGAGATACTCCATGAACTAGAATTTGCGTCAGATATTTACAAGATGCAGGTAAAGGGCTGCACCGAGCCAAAAGCATGCACTCTGTCATGGATGGTGTCAGGTGTGGGTTGCTACAATTTATAATGTCCTAGTCAATTTTACATTCAGAACGGGCGTTTAAATAACGTCTTTAATCTTTCTTTCAATCTAGCCTTCCATCCATCCGCCCATGCTACCGACCTTGGAGTCCCGTGATGGTCAGCTCGGCGCTCCCTGAGGTGACCTCTTCCACCTCGAGAAGGGCCGCAGGAGCACTCATTGGCGTGCAGACCACCGGTCGAAGTGGCCGCACCAGCGCCCGTTGGTGCGACAGCATGGGTATCACGGCAGCCATTTGCGGTCGTTGGCTCGGGCTCTCCTGAACGCACAGCAGCCCTACCTGGATGCACGTAGCGGCCTGCTCTAGCTCCACCGAGGAGCAGCCATCACGCACGGTTGAGTCAAGGAGCTCGATGCTCCTGTTTTCTTCGAATAGCCTCCATGCCTGCAAAATTATTCTGTTTGTCATAATGGAATTCAGTGTGATTCCATCAGGATGTGTTTCTTGGTTCAAACAAATGGAGTTGGCATTTGGACCCTGTAGACACTAAATTTCGAATAAAAATGAATTTGATGAAATAACATTAAACCCAAAGCAAATTTGTGTAGATCACACCAAATTCATGTTGGCAATCTTGTTTTCAGCTGCAGGAGGCAATTGGTTGCTTACGTGAGCTATGAGGTCGAAACTTCGTTGGTTTTGGTTCCTCCTGCCACTGACGATCTCCAGAACTAGCACACCAAAGCTGTACACGTCCTGCATGAACGATACCATGCCACCCATGGCGTACTCCGGTGACATGTAACCACTGCCACCACAACATACAAAAAATTCAGGAAATCCGGCGAAGAAATGGAGGTAAACGACACTTAAACCAGTTTCAATTGTGTATTGCAAAGTTGTGATGTCGTACAGTGTCCCAACAATGATTTCCGTGACGGTGGAGTCCTCCCGGTCGTCGCGGCTGCTGCTGAAGGGTCTTGCGCTGCCAAAATCCGATATCTTGGCCACCATATCCTTGTCAAGGAGGACGTTGGCTGCCTTGATATCCCGGTGGATCATGGTGTGCCTCGAGTCCTGGTGAAGGTAGACGAGCCCTCTCGCAACGTCGAGGATGACGTCCATCCTCGTCTTCCAGGTCAACGACGCGCGCCTCCTCGAATCTGTCGGCGATTTGCTCAAGTTAGCTGACCCGAGCGAGAAATGGTGATGGTTTTCCTGCTCCGGTTATATCATCAGGCGAGTACATACCGAAAATGAAGGCGTCCAGACTCTTGTTACTCATGTACTCGTATACCAGTAGCCTCTCGGAGCCATGGATGCAGCAGCCGAGCAGGCGCGCCAGGTTGCGGTGCTGCAGCTTGGCGATCAGGTCCACCTCGTTCTTGAACTCCCTCAGGCCTTGCACCCTGTTCTCCGCTGAGAGCTTCTTCACCGCAACCTCCTGGCCATCTGGCATTTTACCCTGATAAACTCAGCAGGTCAGACATTTTTCATACAAGTATACTTTCCAACCTACGACAATACTATGTACTAGGAAGTTTATGTTCTGATTTACATGGACTGTACTAATATTGCAATGTGTAAAGCAAATAATCACCTTGTAAACAATGCCAAAGCCACCGCGCCCGATCACGTTCTCGGGACAGAATCCACCTGTGGCGGCTCTAATGATGCCGAGAGGGTACGTCGGACATTCGCCTTTCATGATGTCGTTGGCTGCAAAAATGGAGAAGGCATGAGCAACAGAGCAAGGTGTAGTCTCCTGGTAAAATTGCACCAAGCAAAGGCTCTTAAGACCTTCATTTCTGCCTCGCGCCTTTTTCCAAAATAGTAATCCAAGCAGTAGCAGAAGAAATGCAAACCCTGTTATCACACCGGCGATGACTGTGACGAATTTCTTGGTCTTGGTAGGCTCTGAAAGATGCAGGTGCAGTGTCACTGTCGATTCAAATGCAGAAAACATTGTGGCATTCAAATACTGATGCAAAGGTTGTACAAAGTCTGAGCTTGACATGTTTGTCCTGGTAGGCGATCCATATGGATACGTCAGAGGTTGAAAACATCATTCTGTGCATGGACAAAAAGTCTGTTTTTCTGAATTCAATCAGAAGTGCCAACACTAGTTTTTATTTATGTCACTAAATCCCAGTTGAATGAGAATTAGGTGCATTCTTAGTTGGGCCGCGTCATCAACTTTGGTTGCAACACCCATGTTCAGCATGAAATACAGTAGCTAGAATCTCAAAAAAAAAATGTTCAGCATGAATCACGAAAAAAATCTCAGTTACAGCCAGACTTGCAACTCATAATTGCACGAATCAAATCCGGTGGTGTAAAATTTGACTGGGCACTAGATGAGAATTAGCAAAACTTTTCTTCCTGATCGATAGTTGAAGTCAAACTGACGGAAGTATAATATACTACTGGGAGTATATGCGACGAAGTGCTTCAAATAAAATTGCATATGCATAGTCTGAATTCTTTTTTGATGTGGGAGTATAAATATGTTATCTTGGATCAAATGATTTTCTATCAATTGAGTAATAAATATCAAGCTTCAGATGCCGATTTTTATGTTGGAGTTGGTTGGCAGGGAGAAGAGGCCAAGTCAAACAAGTGCATCCAAGAATCACAAAGCTCCATTTTTGTAACATTAAACCCTTGCGATGTCTCCACCAAAGATTTATCTGAAACTAACGCCTGACCAAGCATGAAATAATTATGTTTGACAAATCGTACTTCTAAAATTGGTTTTCGTTCAATTCCGTTAAGAATTGGAAATAATGCTATGCGAAAAATGTGTGTGACATTGCAAATGCTACGATTCTTGAACAGCAAATTAACACTTCTGAATCACGAAGCATACCTAGTAAGTCAGACTTGGCGAGTCTGACGAAGAGATCCTGCCCGTCGTCGACGAAGCGCGTGTCCATCAGCTCGCTGAACCACTGTATGCACCCAGTCCCGCCTCCCCGGATGTCCGACGCGGCGTACGCCGTGCAGTTGCAGTTGGAGAGGCACCTCCGCCCACACTCCTCGAGCGTGGCGCCGTCGTCTACGGTGCTGCCGTGCGTCTCCGGCAGCTTCACGCCGCGCAGGGTGTAGAACCCGTCCCCCTCAGCGCACTGCAGCGGCGTGCTCCGGGCGCACCCGCCGGTGGCGTTCCGCATGCGCCACTCCGCCGCCGACCCTGGCATGAACCCCCTGATGCAGTCGCACACCATGGCGTCCCCCACGTTGCAGACGCCGAACGCGCCGCACTGGCCGTAGATATCGCACTGGTCCCTCGGCGCCGACCAGAAGCTGTTCCACGCCAGCGCCGTGCGGCCCCAGACCATGCGCTGCATCATGCCGGACTCATTCAGCACCACGCGCGAGACCGTCGACTCGTCGCGGTCGTGAAACATGTAAGAGACCTCGTCGGCGGTGTTGGTGAACAGGAACTCGAACATGTTCTCGAAGGTCGTCATCTCCGGTATGCCGCTGAATCGCACCCCGTTCCACGGGCCGGTCCGGTAAGTCTTGCGTCCATTCTTCCAGAGGTGCAGCTCCGGCGAACCCTGCGTGTCCATCAGGTACCGGTAGTCGCCTGGTGACGGGTCGTCGGCGCTGCGCCACGAGGAGAGGGACCACAGGGCGCCGGTCCTGAGGTTCTTCCCGCTTCGCATCCCGGAGATGAACGTGTTCGTCGGGTGCTCGAAGCTTTGCCACAGCACAGCGCCGGCCTCGTCCGCGAGCACCAGGTTGCCGTCGTCGCGGAGCTGCGCGACCGCACCAATGGGTGCGGCGCCCTGGGAGGAGTTGGACGACCAGATGGTTTCGTTATTGCTCGCGGCGTCGATGAGGACGAGGTTTCCCCGGCCGCTGAGCGTGACAAGGCCGGACGAGGTGTTGAGCGGGCGGTCGCGGTTGGCGACCCAGACGACGGCGCCCGGGGAGACGGTGAACCATATGCCGAGATACCACTTGGTGTTGTTGGCGAGGGGAAAGAGGCCGAGCTGGAAGATGTCGCCGGGGGAGACGAGCCTCTGGTCGCCGCCGATGGCCCTGGACTGCGTCAACGTGTTGTCGGCGATGGCCGAGGCTGTGAGAAGCAACACGGACAGGAAAGCGCGGAACAGGCGGTGGTGGCTCTGGCTCATGATCTTGCGAGCGTGCGCTTCACCGGAAGTAGGGAAGAATGTACATGTTCAGTGGACTGCTTCCAAGATTTATGTACCGACGACTGTCAGCAGAGCAGTGGGAGAGTGTCAGATCAGAGAAACTAAGAATGTTCTGACAGTTTGTAAATCAAAACGAAGAGTGCAACGAAATTGCCAAGTAGTACTAAATTGCTACGCAGTTGCTGTCTTGGTACTTAAAAAGCTTTTTGTATCTAATGGAAAACTCAGCGGCTCGAACTATTGTATACTTCGTTCGGCTGGGAACTGGTACAGAACTTAGAAATGTTAGAGTAGTTGACATAGCGATATGCCATGATCTGCAGAGCACGGCAGCGAGATTGCTGACTCGTCTAGTTTGTTGACATTCGCCAAATTGCTTCCTTGCCTACGATTCAGCAATCAAGAATTCTTGGTCAGCACTCTTGCTGAACACTGAAGCATGCTGATAGTGGCACGAGATTTGACCATTTCTATAATTGCCTTATGAAAAGAAAATTAGGGCTTCAAAGGTCTCACCTTAGAGCAACTCCAAGAGGTTTCCCTAAACGCCACGCACGTTGTATCTCTTTTTCGGGAGTACGCCGAAGTCATACTGTATTTTTATAGAAGACATATATAGATTTACAAGATCATCCATTAGAACACCTTACAACACCACACAAACAGCTATAAGCCTACTCTCTCGCGCGCGATATTCGTGAACATACAACCCGAAATTCTTTAAAAAAAGGGATCTGCTAAACCACAGCTAGCTGTGTTACATTTCAGTCACGCACTTTTTTCATTCGTTCGATCTGTCTTTGAGATTTGTCTGGCTTCGTCTCAGCCCAAGTCTGTGGTTGTTGTTGCGGCACGAGACGTCACACGACATCTCAGCCCAAGCCTTGGGTACGTAAGGGCTTCTGTGGGTTTAGTTTTGGATATGAGCCCATTTCTAGATATGCTTATTATTTCCTTTTTTTCCTCCTATGGGGTGTGTCGGGTGAGATTTTTCCGCCGCATGTCTTTCTTTCGCTAGAGAAGAGAGAGAGAGGGGTGTGTGCTACTCTAAACTCTGAAGTCGAGTCCTCGTTGGGGTCCTTGGGGAATATGTGTAGGCAGAAAGGAACGTCTCTTCGTCTGAATCTACGCAACTTATCAAATGCTGCTTGTCTGAAATAATCGTCAGTCATGGTTGTCTGTTAGTCAGTAATGGTTGTCTGAGTTATTTTTTTTCCTGTTTTTGTTTCTTCCTTGGGACTGTCATTCTTCGTTGTCAGCATTTGTCAGTATTTATTTTGTCAGTCTTCTTCTTTTGTGTCTTTGTTTGTCTTTTTTTTTCTTTTCTGAATTGTGTTTTGTGTGTCAGTTAGTCATTAGTTTGTATGAATCTTGTGTTCTTCAAAAATCTATAATGTGTGTTAGTTAGTCATCTTTTGTATTTTCTCGTCGTAAGTTTTCATTGTTTTCACTTGCTTTGTGTCTCTTTCTTCATTTTGCTCTCTATCCTTTTGCCATTATTTCTTTCTTCATTCATTTTTCTTTCCTTTGTGTTTGTAAGGTGTGATTTCATATTTCTCTTCGAGTGATTTGTCTTTCCTTTTATCGAAAAGGGGGTTTTCATCCTTCTCTTTGTCTTTCTTCTTCTGAGTGTTGGAATTTGATTTGTCTTTTGTTTCCTTAAATTTATCTTTTGTTTGTCTCGAAAAGGGGAGTTTAATCTTTCTCTTTGTCTTTCTTCTTCGAGTGATTTGTCTTTCGTTTTATCGGAAAGGGGGTTTTCATCCTTCTCTTTGTCTTTCTTCTTCTGAGTGTTGAAATTTGATTTGTCTTTTGTTTGTGTCTGAAAGGGGGTTTTCATCTTTCTCTTTGTCTTTTTTCTTCGAGTGATTTGTCTTTCGTTTTTATCGGAAATGATTGTTCCTATGCTTGTTTTTTCTGAGTTTATAAGTTATCTGAAAATAGGCGACGAACGGACTACTATGTGCCTAAACCTTTTTTTATCATGGCGCTGAGAAGGGTTAACTTGAAGTTGGATGAAGGCTTGCCTTGCACTTTTCTAGCCTATAAGCTGGGAACACATTGAGAGTAAACATATTAAACGGCCTTGTCTTGTGGTCACTGGTCATACACGGCCAACAGCCGGGGATGAAGCACAAAATGACATGGGTTATATTAGAGACCTGAAACCTGCAGGCTTCTTTATCTCTGGTTTGGCTCGGGATTCACAAATACAACAGGTTAAGGCGTGGCCCTCTATTGTTAGCAACGTTAAGTTAGCTAAGTATGAAACTAACAAAGTGTTCTGATTGGCTGAAAAAACTGACTGTGCCCCAAATCAAAAACAGCTAGCTGCTATTTAGACAGTCCCTGAAAAAAGGCTTCCGAAGATCCATGTGTGAGCGTTTCCGTGCTGACAAGTGTCACAATTTCGTTTGTTCTTACTCCCATCTTTTCTCACTGCGGTGACAAGTAGCGGCTCTCTGGTGATGGACATAGGGATGGACATGTATTTATTTTGATATTCTTCTTCAAAATAAAATATCTTGAGAACCGTTTATTTGATTTACGAACCGTTTTCACTTTTGAACTCCTCGCACCGAGATCTTCAAAAACTAGATTCCATATTGATAGGTTTCGACAAAGTTTTTTTTATACTTTGGATTGTGTATGTTTGTACAACCTGAGTGTAATTGTACGTACAACCTGAATTTTGTAGTTATAGGTACAACCTGCTAGGTGTAGTTGTACGTACAGCTCGAATGTAGTTGATGTACAACCCGGTCTGTGTTGCTGTACAACCTAGTCTGTGTTGTTGTGCAACCCCATTTTTGTGTTGTTATACAACCCGGTCTGTGTTGATGTATAACCCCGTATGTGTTGATGTACAACCCCATCTGTGTTGTTGTACAACCCCGTTTGTATTGTTTTAAGACCTAAGGTTGTGTATTGTACATACCCAATAATAGATCTGGGGCTCTAGGTTGGGGAGTAGGACCAGACGAAGCAGATTCATTTTCAGTAGTTTCCCTGATCAAACTAGAGGTTACCAAGGTGATCATTTCTCTTTAGCAAAGAGTGACCTTGGTTATCAAAGGATTGAACAACCGGGATCAACCCGCGCTACCGTACTGCAATGCCGCGTGCGGGTCGAAAAGAGACCTTTATAAATGCCGATCTTTTTCTAGTAATACCCCACACAACCAGAGAAGACACCCCTAGTATCAGCCCAAAACTTTGACATCATCCAAACCTGGAGACCAATTATTTCGGGCTGAACTGTTGTGGCCCATTGCTAGAAACTAAGGTAGTATTTATGTTCTTCCAAAGTCTATACCTTTTACAAAGTAGAACCTTGCCAACAACCATTGATGATTTTTTATCAACATGTAAACTATCCACATTATTCATTCTTTTAGCTAATCAAAATTCCATATTATCCCACCAATATTTATTAATGCAGATTACACATCATCCATTCTTAAATCAATCCAATATGTCTATATCTATCTGTTATATTACAAGTTTTATGGTGGTTGGCGTTTTTAAGAACCATTCATCTACCATGATCTAACGGTATTAAAATAGACGGTACCAAACAGTACCGTGGTAACAAAACTTACGTGGGTATTTTATATATACTCGTATATTGATAGAGATTTACATATCTTAATGTGTAGATACATTCGAATATAGATAAATCTGAGTCAAATTTTTTTGAATGAAGTGAGAATAAGTGCATGGCTGAGAACAAAAAGATTGAGTACGATGTAGATATACTTATGGTTTGTTCAACTACAACCATATATATACACATATTTTGTAAGAAACATATAGACATACACGACATTGTCCATTGCCAACTTAGTAGAGAAGCTTCTACATTGACAAAGCTAAAACGTGAGGTTTTATTAAAATAAGTAATAAAGTCAAGCCACTTGAAACATTGGCTTTGGACCTCTGCTCGATGATTGATCCATTCGAAAATTAACAAAAATATTTCGAAAGAGCCAACATGCTTTTATTCCGTATGACACCATCTCATCGCAAAGACATGTTCATGAAGAACACAATAGCATAACATATCTAAAATGCACGTATGACAATGATTAGTTCCTCTCACACCAAAGAGCATTTTATATGTTCTCGATGGTGGATGGAGCCTGACAGAGATTAAAACCTTTATGTTTAAGTGAAATGAACACTGATCAGGTTCGAGGCAAAGGCAATTCTGAAGTCCAAGCGACGCCTAATTTATAATGCATCATCATAATTTTAACTATTTATATCATAAAAATCTATTTTAAAATTATAATATGTTAGATAAGCACAATATGGTAGAGACATATAGACATGTGAGAAGTTCCTCAAAAAATAAATCATCTGGTCATCAATCTAGCAAACACCTTTTTATTAGTAGATGATAAACAAAAAATATTCATAATTATTAATAAACTTGATGAAAACTAACATATCATTGTAACAATGTTGGAACAAATCACGAGTCAACAACTTTTGATAGTTGTATTTAGAAAATCGCGATCACTACGCAATGTTAGTTATATCGGCTGATAGATCTTCGTAAAGTGTATAATGTATAATAATATACCTTAATCGGTTCACAATCAAAAGTTTTCATAAGTTTACTTCAATCTCATATAGTTTTCCTATGGTGTGATTAAATAAAGTGTTATATTTGTCGGTCTCTTTGTGTTTTATTTATATAGAAATTTTATTTATTCTCCTACTCATTAATTTTAATAGGAGACATCCCTGAAATTTGCAAAAGTTGTAGAAGAGCGGGTTTGACGGTAAGAGAGTTCAGTCATACAAATCAAACAATTGACAAAAAATATTCGTATTATAAAGACATTGCAAAAAAGGATAATAACATCTGCATAAATTCAAAGATAACATGCATGTGTGATTTTATCTACCATAATTATGATATAGTTCTAGGGTGCTCTAATTTAGATTTTGATCTTTCCGTCTGAAAACACAAAATTTAGTAAACGAACATATTCAATACGCTGAAAATGATGCACTGGCATTTGCGACTTTGTGAGGCCTACCTTGTTAGTTGTACGCATTAATAATTTATAATACACACTTATCTCATGTATATTAATTTAGTATTTCGACTATGATCAATTGAATTTGTGTATTTCTTTAGAAAGCATATTATAAGCATATATTTCGTTTACACAATATAGTTTTAAAATGGATCATGTTGTAGCGGCGTGGTATCCTTGTCATGTGATGAACCCCCTGGCTACCAGAACAAGAGATTAGTAAAGTAGAACTGACATCTTGTGATATGTGTACCTCCTCCCCATGTGGTTCCTTTGTTGGTAGTAAGTATCATGAATACCTCTTTATTTTGTCCTACTAGGCAGTAAAAACTATAATATGATTGTGTCGATGATGATTGCATGAATTTTTTTGTTTTTTACTTGATGATTGCATGACATATAACTATTAAAAAAATCCTAGTTATATATATTTTCTCCAAAGTTATGGATGCTCGGGAATTTCAACACCCTTTCACCATAATAATAGTAATTACGGTTTTGGTAAGTCTCGTTTGAATGAGAATTAAGATAGAATTAAGATAGATATCATTCAACTCTAGAAATATAAAAATTTATCATGATCTATGCTTTCCTTGGGCTTCAGATGAATTGTAACTGAGACTTTAACCACTTTCACATGGGTGACTGATGCACACGGTGGGTGTGTTGTTGGGAGACTCCAAGAGGAAGGTGTGAAGTAGTGAAGCAGCAAATTTCCCTCAGTTACGAAACCAAGCTATTCAATCCAGTAGTAGATGAGCATTCCTCCGAGGTTGTTGGCGGCGCCATTTACGATTACCAACGTGGAGCCTGCACACAAACAATCAAGAAAATTTGCCACAACTTAACAGTGAGGTTGTAAATCTCACCGGCTTGCTGTAACAAAGGATTAAACGTATGTTTGGAATAAAGGTTGTTTGTTTGCAGAAAGTAACATGTTTACAGTTATAGTTTTATCAGATTAATTAGAAGGACCGGGGTCCACAGTTCACTAGTGGTGTCTCTCCATAAATAATAATATTCAATCATGCGTGGTAAACAAATTACAGCTGGACAATTGATAGAACAATGATGAGCAACCAATGCATATACTAACGTTATGATGTCTAGTGTGAGATTCATTCGGTTATTATAACAATATACATCGACCGTTCCAACCGCATCTAGTACTAATAATTCACCTTCCGGTTTGCGTCTGCACCCCTTTTAGTATTAAGTTGCAAGCAACAGATTATCGCCTTAAGCACTGTGTGTAAAGTAAATAAGTAACATCATCCTTAGACAAAGTACTACTGTATTATCCCTAGTAGCAACGGTACATTTACAACCTTAGAGCTTTATGTCACTGATAAGTCCAAAACGTATCTACTTTCACGAACACTTTTGCTATTGTTTTACCTCTAATTTGTGTGTTTTGGATGCAACTAACACGGACTAACGTTGTTTTCAGCGGAATTACCCTGGTGTCTCCTTTTCGTGCAGAAATATCAACTTCGGAGAAAAAGCCCAAAAGACATCCAGGAAATTATTTTCATCCGAGGGGAACCCAGAACCACGTAGACCAAACAGAGAAGGGGCTCAAGGGGCCCATAGCACCCCGTGGCGCGGGGCCCGTCTGGCTGCCCCAGCAGGTGGTGTGGCCGCCTTGGCCACCTCCTCGCGACCCCCTCGCGGCTATATAACCCCTCTGACCTAAAAAAGTTCGAGGGATATCCATCTTTCCAAAGAACACCACAGTACGCTGCCGCCACCGCAAACCCTAGTTTGGGGACTAGAAGTCTCTATTCCGGCACCCTGTCGGGACGGGGAATCGAAGGGGATCGTCGTCGTCATCGCCAACGTCTATCCATCAACCATCCATGTTTCTCCCATCCATGAGTGAGTAATTCTCCGTTGTAGGCTTGAGGGGATGGTAGGGATTGGATGAGATCACTCATGTAATAGCTGTAAGAATGTTAGGGCATGTGCCCAGTATCCGTTATCGGTGTTTTACGTCATTGTTGCAACTTGTTATGCTTAATGCTTGACACTAGGGCCCGAGTGCCATGATTTCAGATCTGAACTTGTTATTGTATTATGATAATAATCATAGTTTTGGATCACATCTATGAGTTGTATACATATATTATTATCCGGAACCGATGGCTGCAAAGTGACAGCAATTGGGATAACCAGAGAAAATGGCTATTGTAACGCCCTGGGATTTATCACCTTTTAATTTTATGTGTTTTTCTTTTTGCATCAACATGACATTGCATTTCATCTCATCATTTTAATTTGTTGCATTTAAATCAAATTTCCACGATTAAATTTAAATGCTTTTCAAATTAATTAAAAATGTGTTATTTTCAAATCTTTTAAAAATGTTATTAACTAGTTTATTAAATTGTCTATTCAAAACTAATGATATTTTGTAAAGGTTTCGTATTCAAATTCCTTTCGTTTTTGTTTTAAAAATATAAAACAGAAAAGAATAAATGAGTGAGAAATAAGGCCCAAAGCCCATCTAACCAAAACCCTAGATTTTCCCACCAGAAAATTCTTTCCCACCCCTGCAATTTTGCAGCCACCATCCTCCTTTTTCTGGTTCTTGCAAAATAATCCTCCCACCCCCTTCTTTTCTTTTTTTTCCTTCCTTTTTCTTTTCTTTTCTTTCTTCTTTTTCTTTCCTTCCTTTCTTCTTCTTTTCTTTCCTTTTTTCTCTCTTCTTTCCTTCCTTTCCTCTCCCGCGCGCACGGGAGAGCCACAGCCCGAGCTTCTTCCTCCCGCAGCCCGAGCGAGCTCCTCCCGCATCGGCCCCGGCCGCCCCGCGCCTGCCCCCGCCGCCGCGCCTAAGCCTCCGGCCGCGCGCGCGCCTTGGCCGCCGCCGCTCCCCGCGCTCCGCGCCGGCCGCGCCCCGCGCCGGCCACCTCCGGCCCGGTCGCCGCCGCTGCCCCTACTCCTCCCTCCTGCCTCCGGTCGCCGGAGCCGCCCCAACCCGCGCGCCCAGCCCCGAGCTCCCGCACGCCCCCCGCGCGACCGAGCGCCCCCGGCCGCGCGCCCCGCCGCCGCCGCCACCGTGCGCTCCGCGCGCTTGCCTCCCGCAGCACGCCGGCCGCCGGCCCCGGCCGCCCGCCTCCCCAAGCGCCGCCCTGCTCGCCCCGGCCTGCTCCCGCGCCGCCCCTGCCGCGCCCTCCGCCGCTGCCGCCGCGCGCCGCCGTCTTCCCCTGCGCCTCCGGCCACGCACCCGCCGCCCCGCCGTGACCCGTTCCCCTGCTCCGATGCCGCCGCCTCCGGTCACCTCCACGCCGCGTGTTCCCGCTCCCGCGCCCCTCGCCCCGAGCTCCTCCTCACACGCGCGCCGCCGGCTCCCGCCGGCCTCCGCCGCCCGCGTGCGCGTCTCCGCTTCCCCGCCGCGCCGACTGCCTCTACACGCCTCCAACCGAGCCGGCGCCCCATGCCACGCCGTCCCCGCTGCCTCCTCTTTCCGTCCGCGTGCACGCCGCCGCCGCCCACCAGGTGTTCGACGCAATGCTCGAAAGAACCCCGGCGTCCCTTTTTTGTTGTCCGATTGTCCACCCTTCGTGGTGTTGCTACGTGCACCGCGCGTGACTCTTCCGGTGCCGCGTTCCCGTGACCGGCCGTGCCCGTGTCTCGGTGCCCGCCCGTGCGCGCTTTATTTCCGGTGTCCGATTTCCGAGCTCCTACGTGCCACCGACAAACGACGATGCCCCGGTTCCGCGACGACTACTTCCTCTACGGACCGAAGACGTCGGTTTCGAACCCTAGTTCACCCGATCCAACGTACGGACCCAAACCCTAACCCTATACCTATTTTATTAACTGTCATCTATCTTTTGCATATCGCATCATAACTACATGTGTTGCATCTCCTGGGTTTGCGGGTATAGCAAATCACCTACATAATAAATATGGAATGTGTGGGGCAAATCACTATATGTATTGCCCAATTCCAGTTAATTTGACTAGAACACCTTTGCCATGTCTTGCCACGTTAATGAACATTTAACTTTGATGGGTAGATAAATAACTCGAACATAAATATAAATTGTCGGAATCCCGGTTCCGCTTAATTTGGATTAAGCGCTTCTCGCATTGCATCTTGCCATGTCATTCATTTGTCGCATGATCATGCTGGATCTTTTGTCGTAGTTGTAAAATGCATCTTTTACGCTTTCCAGTGTTTGTTTCTTCTTCGCGGGTACGACGTTGAGATGTGTGAGCAACGACAAGATCTGCTTCCATGCGGGATTCCAGGCAAGCAAAGTTTGCTTGTTTACCTATACATTGTGTTTCATTCCTGCTGTTGATCTCTGCTACCCTAGTATTCGATTCTTGAATTGCGATCCCATCACATGTTTTTCCTGCAGCCCATACAGGTTTATCCCCACAACCCATCACCTGTTGTTTGTTTATCTGTTGGCCTTGCGAGTCGTAGCGCATGCTTAGAGTTGTTTGTGCGAGTCTTCTGTTGGTCTTATGTTTCATCTGCTTAGTATGTTATAATTATTCTACCTTAATAAAATGTTGTCTTATATTGGGGTATTATAATTAAAAGATAAGGCACCAGGCGGAAGGCCTTGCGAGGTGCTTTGTTCTGCTCAGTGTCGACCTAGGAACTGAGATTTTGTCCTCGGATCCAATTTTAAGCGCACTAACCACTTGTGGGTGGCCCAATGGAGCCCCCCTCGAATTTGAACGGATCCTCAGCTCGTCCATGTGCCGCAAGTAGTTCGGGTTTTCCATTTGCTCATATGCATGTGGATGATGATGATGATCGATGAGAGGTTACTTGATACGGGGGGGGTCATATAGGGGTGGTGCCCGCGAAGCGGACAGTTTCTACTGTGGTTTGAGCCGCATGGCGCGTGGACACAAACCAATGAGTCCGCAATTGAGATTCTTCCGAACTCCTGACGCGGGTAACAACTCATATGGGTGGCACTTGGACTTGCTGTAGTGAAGGAATGAGTCGTGTTGAGAGGCCCTAATGATTTTGATTGGGTTGATCATGCGAGTATGGGTACTGTAGTGCACCCCTGCAGGGTATAATCTTATCGATGAGCCGTGTCCCCGGTTATGGACGGTTTTGGTGATGATGCTGGCTAACAAGATCTAGAAAACTTGCACCTAATTAAAGTTAATTAATTTGACTAGTAATATAGAATTACTTTCACAATAACTGGTAAATAAAACTGTTCAATGTGTGAGTTTCCCGAATTGCTTCCTAATATTTGGTTGAGGGGGTTAATTCGAGAATGGGTTATGTTTGGTGTTAGTTGTAGTTGTTAACTTATGCGCTCTCTTATCCCTCTCTGATTAGACGGAAGTCGTAGCGTGTCTCCCTAGGTTGCTAGTGCTGCTGCCGCTAAGTCCACCTCCCCTATATTTTGGGAGATGGTGTAGAAAGTAGGCAAGTCGGTTTTGCTTGCCAGGGAGTGCCCTGGCCCTCTTTTGGGTTATGCTTTATGTGCAGTCAACAGGTTTGAAGTCCGACGACGTTAGCTTGGGAATCCCTCCGGCTTGGCTGGGCAGGGATATGGCGCCATCGCTTATCTTCAGGACTCTTAGTCCAATTTGCTTCTTATCCGTAGTCGGATACTATTTGGCTTCCGCTGTCATTTGAATCTTTGTACTGTATCTTTTGTATCTTGACTCGTTCGAGTCGTTGTTGTAATTATATATTTTGTTGTATTTGTGGATGTATCGGAACTGTTGTAATGTTATAACAATTCCACCCACATAATGCGCATGTTCCGGCGTGCACATTATGTCTGGTGGGCGACCTAAAATCTTTATTATGCGGATTTCGGCGGGAGCGCTTAAATCTACATAGTACCGATTTTAGGGCGTCACAAAGTGGTACTCTATTTGTAAAAAAGAGGGACACGACTGAGCGACTGGTTGTTGACTACCGTCCTCTGAACAAGAAAACCATCAAGAACAAGTATCCCCTTCCTCGCATCAATGACCTGTTTGATCAACTCGCTGGTGCTAAGGTTTTCTCCAAGTTGGACTTGAGGTCAGGTTATCACCAGATCAAGATCCGCAAAGAAGACATTCCAAAGATAGCTTTCACCACTCGTTATGGTCTCTACGAATACACTGTCATGTCTTTCGGTCTCACAAATGCTCCGGCGACTTTCTCACGTCTTATGAACTTCGTTTTCATGGAATACCTCGATAAGTTCGTGGTAGTCTATCTCGATGACATTCTTATCTATTCCAAAACCAAGGAAGAACACGGAGAACATCTACGTCTTATATTGTTGAAACTCCGAGAACACCGTCTCTACGCCAAGTTCTCCAAGTGTGAATTCTGGCTTCCTAAAGTATCCTACCTTGGTCATGTTATCTCTTCTGAAGGCATTTCTGTTGATCCAGAAAAAGTGAAGGCCATTGTTGAATGGTTGCCTCCTACATCGGTGAAACAAGTCAGGAGTTTCCTTGGCATGGCTAGCTACTGTCGTCGATTTGTTGAGAACTTCTCCAAAATCGCTAAGCCTCTCACCGATCTTATTAGGAAGGATAGAAAGTTTCTTTGCACTCCAAAGTGTGATGAGAGCTTCAATCTCTTGAAAGCTAAACTCACTTCTACTCCTATTCTAGTTGGCCCAGATACTTCCAAACCTTTCCAAATATTCTGTGATGCATCTCTTCAAGGACTAGGCGCAGTCCTAATGCAAGAACGCAAAGTTGTGGCTTATGCATCTCGTCAGTTGCAGCCTCATGAGCTCAACTATCCTACACATGATCTTGAACTTGCAGCTATCATGTATGCCGGCTTGGAGACCTTATTTGTTGGGGCACAGCTGTGAGATCTTCACTGATCACAAGAGTCTCAAATATCTCTTCACTCAACCAGACTTGAACCTCAGGCAAACAAGGTGGCTTGAGAAACTCTCAGATTACGATCTTACCATCTCTTACACTCCAGACAAAGCTAATGTAATGGCTGATGCTCTCAGTCGCAAGTCCTATTGCAACAACCTCATGGTTGAGGACAACCAACCTCCTCTTCACGAAGAATTCAAGAAGCTCAATCTTCAAGTGGTTCCTTCTGGTTATCTCGCAAGTTTGATTGCCACTCCTACACTTGAGGATAAGATCCGTGCCGCACAGTTGCGTGATTCTGGTGTCAAGAATATCAAAGACAACATTGGCAAGGATAAGTACAAGAGTTTCTCTCTCGATGACAAGGGTACCTTGCTGTTTGAAGAACGCATTGTAGTGTCCAATCTTGACAGCTTAAGAGAACTCATTCTTAAGGAGGCTCATGATACTCCTCTTTCTATCCACCCTGGCAGCACAAAGATGTATCAGGATCTCAAGTCAATCTATTGGTGGACCAGGATGAAGCGTGAAATTGCTCGCTATGTGTCTCATTGTGATGTTTGCTGTCGTGTCAAGGCAGTTCATTAGAGACCACCTGGACTTCTTCAACCACTGCAAATTCCTGAGTGGAAATGGGACAAGATCGAGATGGACTTTGTTACTGGGTTTCCAAAGTCCAAGAAAGGCAACGATGCAATCTTTGTTGTCATTGATCGTCTCTCCAAAGTGGCTCACTTCTTCCCAGTCAAAGAGACAGTATCAGCTAGTCAGTTGGCAGAACTCTATATGACAAGACTGGTTCCTTTACATGGTGTTCCTTTGGCAATAAGCTCAGATCGTGGAAGTATCTTCACTTCTCGATTTTGGGATAGCTTTCAGAAAGCCTTGGGTACTAAACTTCTGTTCAGCACAGCTTACCATCCGCAGACAAGCGGACATGTTGAAAGAGTAAACCAAATTCTGGAGGATAAGCTAAGAGCTTGTGTTATCTCCTTTGGCATGAAATGGGAGGATTGCCTTCCGTATGCTGAGTTCTCCTACAACAACAGCTTCCAAGAAAGTCTAGGCATGGCCCCCTTTGAAGCTCTCTATGGCCGCAAATGCAGAACTCCTCTGAATTGGTCTCAAGCTGGTGAACGTCAATTCTTTGGCCTAGATTTTATCCAGGAGGCTGAAGAAAAGGTTCGCATCATTCGTGACAATCTGAAGATTGCCCAGTCTCGGCAGAAAAGCTATTATGATAGCAAGCACATGGACATGGTCTATGCACCTGGTGATCAAGCTTACCTTCGTGTCACTCCTCTGAGGGGCACACAACGCTTTGGCATCAAAGGCAAGCTCGCTCCACGTTATGTTGGGCCTTTCAACGTTCTTTCAAGGCGTGGTGAATTGGCTTACCGTCTGGAACTTCCTCCAAACCTCTCCAAAGTGCACGATGTCTTCCACGTGTCACAACTCAAGAAGTGCTTCCAACATCCAGGACGTGCAGTTGATCATGGATCAATTGAACTTCGAGAAGATCTCTCTTATGTGGAACAACCGATTCGCATTCTGGACGAAGCTGAACGTCGCACTCGTAACAACATTGTCAAGTTGTACAAGGTGCAATGGTCGCATCATTCTGACAAGGAAGCTACATGGGAACATGGAGACCACCTCCGTGCCGAGTATCCCGACCTCTTTGTTGCTCCATGAAGAATCTTGGGGCGTGATTCCTTTGAGGGGGGGGGGGGTGTTGTAACAGCCCGTTTGTAACTTTCCTTTTTGTGTGAAATAAAAGGTTGAATCATGTCATCTTTTTACATATATGGTTGCATTTAATTAATTATGTGTTCCAAATTCTTTTTCCAAATTTAAGTCTCTTATTTTAAATTCAAATGCTTTCAAATAAATTCTTTTGAAGTTTCAAATTATGTATAAATTTTCAAAACAGATATTAATATGACTAATTTGAAACTATTAAAAATTGTTCAAAAGTTCTTTTATGTCTCTTCTCTTATTTGTTTTAAAAATACAAAAATCAGAAAGTTTGTAAATAAAAACAGTACAAAAAAAAGAAAAAAAGGAGCCAGGCCGAGATGGACTGAATCCGGCCCATCTCAGCCCAGCTGCCAGCTAGCCCGGCCCACTCCCCTCTCCTCCTTCCTCGTACGGGCAGAGGACGAGCACCTTTCCAGGTGGCCATGGCGCTGGGTCGCTGCCCCCTGCGCCCCACTGCTCGCCCCCACTCTCCTCTCCTCTATTAATCGCGCCGCACCCGCGCCGCAGCAAAACCCTAACCCTAGGCTAGCTCTCCCTATCCCCGCCGCCGCTCGCTCAGCCACGCCCCGCCTTCGCCATGACCGGAAGCCGCACGAGCTCGGAGCCCCGCTGACCGAGCGCTCCCTCTACTTCGCCACCGGCTGCTCCTCGTCCTCCCCTTCTTCCTCCTCCGCGCCACAGACACCGAGGACCACCGCACCATCCTCTTCTTACCCGACGACCGCGCGGACCCGAGCTCTTCCCCATCACCGTCTCCTCGCCACCGGTCTCCCCGCACCTCCTCCGCTCGCCATAAGCCTCCCAGTGAGCTACGCCATCGTTTCCCCTCGTCTCCTCCTCCGAGTACCTCTTGTGCCCCGTGTATTTGGCCGGCGCCGGACGAGTTCCGCCACGGCCGGAGTAGACACGACCGAGCCGAGCACCAAACCGACGAAAGTTGTTTTTTTTCCTTTGAACCGAGCAGAGGAACAGATGCAATAACCTTCCCCGCACCCACGCTACCCATACGCACGGCGGCGACCGGGCCGGAGGTGGCCGGCGCGGGGCGCGGCCGGCGTGGAGCGCGGGGAGCGGCCGGCGGACGGGGCGCGCGCGTGGCTGCGGGGGCAGGCGCGGGGCGGCCGGGGCCGATGCGGGAGGAGCTCGCTCGGGCTGCGGGAGGAAGAAGCTCGGGTTGCGGCTCTCCCGTGCGTGCGGGAGAGAAAAGGAAGGAAAGAAGAGAGAAAAAAGGAAAGAAAGGAAGGAAAGAAAAAGAAGAAAGAAAATAAAAAAAAAAGGAAGGGGAAAAAGAAAAGAAGGGGGTGGGAGGATTATTTTGCAAAAACCAGAAAAAGGAGGAGGGTGGCTGCAAAATTGCAGGGGGTGGGAAAGAATTTTCTGGGGGGAAAACCTAGGGTTTGGGTTAGATGGGCTTTGGGCCTTATTTCTCACCTATTTATTCTTTTCTGTTTTATATTTTTAAAACAAAAACGAAAAGGAATTTGAATACGAAACCTTTACAAAATATTTTTAGTTTTGCATAGACAATTTAATAAACTAGTTTGTAACATTTTTAAAAGATTTGAAAATAACACATTTTTAATTAATTTGAAAAGCATTTGAATTTAATCGTGGGAATTTGATTTAAATGCAACAAATTAAAATGATGAGATGAAATGTAATGTCATGTTGATGCAAAAAAGAAAAACACACCAAATTAAAAGGGGATAAATCCCGGGGCGTTACAGCTATGATGTGAGGATCACATGTATTCATGTATTCACGAAGTGTTAATGCTTTGCTCCGGTACTTTATTAAAAGGAGTACCTTAAATGCCAGTAGTTTCCCTTGAGGCCCCGCTGCAAACGGACTCTATGCCCTAACAATCTTACAACTATTACATGAGTGATCTCATCCAATCCCTACCATCCCCTCAAGCCTACATCGGCGAGATGACGATGGCGTTGATCCCCTTCGATTCCCTGTCCCGGCAGGGTGCCGGAACAGAGACTTCTGGTCCCCAAACTAGGGTTCGCGATGGCGGCGGCGCACTGGTGTGTTCTCTGGAAAAGTGTCTAACTCCCCGACGTTTTTAGGTCAGAAGCCTTAAGTAACCGCGATGGGGGCGCGAGGGGGTGACCGAGTTGGTCACACCACCCCCTGGCGCGACCAGGAGGATGTCGCGCCACCAGATGGTGTGGTGCCCTCGTGGCTCCCCTCTGGTTGGTCTTCGTGGTACCTGGTCCCTCTCCGAGGGAAAATAACTTCTGTTTGGATTTTGGGGTTTTTCTCCGAAGTTGATATTTCTGCACAAAAACAAGACACCAGGGTAATTCTGCTGAAAAAGCGTTAGTCCGCGTTAGTTGCATCCAAAACACACAAATTAGAGCTAAAACAATAGCAAAATTGTTCGGGAAAGTAGATACGTTTTGGACATTTTAACTCCCCCCAAGCTTAGCTTATTCCTTGTCCTCAAGTAATTCAGTTAACAACTGAGTGCGATAAAAGAACTTTCACTAACTCATTTGCTCATGTGATGTAAATATTCTCATTATGAGGAAAAATACTTAGACTATTCATAACAAAGCATATATAAACGGTGTCACCCAATAGTTATGTACACCATGAAAATATGCCAATTATATCGATGATAAATATCATGAAACATATCGATTCACATGACTGTAATGATCATAAGAAAGTATGATAAAGTGGTATCTCGCTAGCCCGAATGTAACAGCAAAACATAAATGCCCCGGCACCTCTGAGTTTCAAAGGAAGAGTAGAAATAAAGATATCAAAGATAAAAGCATCTAGATTTCACTGCGGTTAACATATTAAGGGGCAAGCACATTACACTAAGAATGAAAGTTATGCTCTCGAGAAGGTGCTCAAAGAAGGATGGAGACTCAACAGTCAAGTAAAATATATGCCCTTCACTGAGGGAAGTAGGGATTCAACATGTGTTAGAGCTTCTTATCATTTTGAAAACAGAGGTAAAATTGTTTTGTGGTGGTTGTTCCGTCAACGAATGGTAATGGGTACTCTACCCCCTTGTCAACTAGACTTTCTTAAGAACGGCTCCCATGAAGGACGTTATTTCTACCCAAGGGCAGATCATCCCACATTTCTCTTTTGTTTAACATGTAGTTAAGAACTATTGTCGTTGCTTGACTGATTCGATCAGGGCAAAAATGTGAATAGAATGCAACAATTAAAGTTGTAATTAGTTTGGGGCTGGGCACCCCATTTGTCAGCTCTTTTTGCAAATTAATAGATAAGCGGATGTATATGCCACTAGTCTGGTTGGCGAAAGTCTGTCCAAAGGCAAACGACAAGGTTGATATCCGTAACCCCACATACCTCCTCATGAGCTCAAAACAGTGGCACAAATTGAGAAGTGTTTGAAAGTTTTAAAGGTAGCACATACGAATTTACTTGAATGGTTTGAAATTGCCATGTATAGGTGTTTATGGTGTACTCTTTGGAATAACTTGGTTTTCAGGAATTTGGAAGCACAAGTATATTCTCAGCTTAGTACAAGTGGAGGCTAGCAAAAGATGGGAAGCGACAATTCAAGAGAGCAATAACCGTCATAATCATGCTTGCGACGAAATAGAATTAACGGAGGCATAATAAAGATACAAGAACTTTGAGTCAAAATATTTCATCAAGTCTTAATTGAATTTTTGTTTTCAGTCATAACATGTGTAAGCATGTGCCAAATCGATTCAAATGAATCATTGAGAGTACGATACCACAGTGTTATATTCTAATACGAGCAAAGCAATGCAAGTGAATATCAAAAGAGACATGACATCCATCATAAATAAATTGGAAACGATCATAAGAGAACACGAACTACTAAGCATCCACTAATCGACATATACCTTATGCGAACCATCTAAGCATGCTCACATGAATGAGTATATGAACAAAAATGAGAAACAAATAGAGTTCATTACCAGCCTCTTACCCAACTCAAAATTGTCATAGATCATCATAATTGCCTTATCACTTGTGTGCTTGAAAGATATGAGATAATAACCAAGCTCCATGTATTAATTGAAGATAATGACCTCTGAAACAAACTATACAAAAGCAAAGAGAAACAACAAATATTTTTGGGTTTTCGGATTTGGAAACGAAAAAAAGAACAGCCAGTAAAGACGAATTTTTTCCAGGGCCTTAACATGCCCAGATCAGAAAATTCAAAACTAATGAAAGTTGCGTACACATCACAGAAATATGCACACCAAATTTCAAGTCATTTCGACATTACTAATGAAAGTCATTTTTGGTATTTTTGGATTTATGGCAAGCAAACAAAGCATAAACAAATGAACAAAAGAAAGAAAACTAAAAGCAGTTGTATGACCTTATGTTCTACTATGTTGGCAGGTCACAGAGGCCACGAGCGAGTGAGTTAGGTAAAAGACACTAAGGTAACAGATAGATATTCACTGTACTCTAGAAATGGAAAACATTGATATACAAAGTACCGAATGATAACGATATGAAGATGAGTGTGCATCGGTATACCTCCCACCAATCTTAGGCTTTTGGCCCAAGCGGAGCTCAAGGCCAATATGAATAATCGTCCCAACGCGATGGGATATGCTCGGTGTAGTCGTACTCCCTAACGGCCGCGGTGGAGGAAGATCGTGAAGGTCCAGCATACCCCAGATCCGGGTACACGGGGCCGGATATCTGCGGGGGCTGAATGAAACCACCCCATGCTCGTCGTCGTGGCCCCTACTATCCGGGCCGGGCTGCTCCCCAAGTGTATCCAATTCAGCCTCTGAGACTGATAAGTTCCCCCTGCTAACAAAGTTAAGAAGAGGCGCAGGCAAGATAACAATTCTCTCAATGGTAGTTACTCTGAGGTGTTTCCTCTTTGGATAAGTTATGGTATAAGGGAGATAATGTAAGTTACCACCTTCAGCAATAAACTCATGCCTCTTCATGCACTCAATATCAAGTTTTTTCATAGATAACCGCAAATCATTAGGATGAGGGTTTAAACAATGCAAAGCTAACAATCGTGAAGCAACTAGTCCCCCACAAATTCCCCCCTTCTCGCGGTTAGCCGCGAAACGGTGAGCAATGAGAGCACCCAGGTTATAAGTCCTATCACGACGCAATGTAGCAGCAAGAAAAGCTAAATCAGGCAAGCCTAATTTACCAGTAGATCTCCTAGCGAGAACACACTTAGCAATGAAATATGCAAAATAACGAATGGAAGGGAGATGAATACTCCTGATTTTTTTTTAGGCAAGGATACCGTAAGGCAAAAGCCCTACGGTTTGGATTTTCAATTAAATATGAGAAAAAACCAGGAGTTTTTCCTTTACAACAGAGGGCACCACCTTGTCTAAAAAGGTACTAGGGAGGGAGAAAAGGGAAAAGTTCCAAATTACACATATTATCTGGAAGCAAAAATATTCAGGATCCAATCTTTAAGAGGTTGGACGAGAGCAGCAGGCACTCTGTACTGGTGCAGAAACAGATCGTGGTGAAAGAGCACCTTCCATCTAGCAAGTGAAGGTGGCTTGTCCTTGAAAATGAAGTCGTTCCTGATCTTCCAGATATTCCACATGGCACAAATAGCTATTTCCATGAAGCAAGGACCATTGAGATGTTGGCGGGCAAGGGAGAAACGCTGTGAGATAGGCAGAGAATTATCCCACTGAATCCCAATGAAATTCCAGCAAGTCACGGCAAAGAGGCAGCCAAAGAATAGATGGTCTCTGGTTTCCAGCTGGTCGGAGTTACAGAGAACACATGTGTTACCAGAGTTAATATGCCAGTGCTTGCGTTGCATGAGTTCAGTCTGTCGCGCTGTAGCAGCCGTGCAAAAACCCTAAGTTTCGGCAAGCACTTGGACTTCCAGATAGCATTCATCGAATGATCTATAGGTAGCCCTTGAAATATGAATTTATAGAACCTAGCGGGAGCATAGCATGTACTTCCCCATGGCATGATCTTGCGGTCCATGTTGTCCATATTAGGGTCAAGGTCCGGCATGACTTGGATGATCTGCTCAAGTTCATCGAAGGCCTCAACTGATAGAGGTAGCGCAAAGAGATTGTTTGTGTCCTCCGCTTCACCCAGGTCCGCGACCAAGATATCCTCACTCAGAGCAAACGAGAAGATGCGGGGGAATTTGTCGCAAAGGAGATCCTGCCCATGCCAATGATCTTTCCAAAGCAGAGTAGTCCTTCCATTGACAACTTGAGAGGTGGTGATACTCCGGTAAGTATCAACCAACTTGAAAATATCTCTCCACCAAAAGGACCCGTGGATGGATTGCGCTTGTGGAGGCGAGTTCTGATCATAGATGGACCAAACCAGATGGACCCAAGGGAGATCAGTTTTGTTGAAAAACTTATGGAGTTGCTTAAGCAGGAGGGCCTTATTCTGAAGCTCAAGATTGAGAACTCCCATACCACCGTATTTCTTTGGGCGACAGACAACTGACCAAGCAGCTAAAGAATTTGTGGAAGTAGAGTCTTCTTCTTTAGACCATAAGCAGTGCCTACGAGCTCTGTCAAACAGCGCAACGAACTTCTTTGAAACCTTGAGCGAGCAAAGAAGATGCATAGGTAGAGCGGACATGATTGAGTTCACATAAGTAAGGCGCCCACCATAATCCAAGAAACGGGTGCTGGCATTAAGACGTCGTTCAGCTTGATCAAGAAACGGAGATAAATCTTGTATAGTAGGTTTAGATGACCCAAGCGAAATACTCCTAATTTTCCCGTCCTCCTTTGAGAAACTTCTCCCATAGAAGATTTCTTCATACACATCCATCAATAGACTTGGGTTACCCCTTGGCTTCTCCACTGATCCTCTATTTGGAACCTTCATAGCTGAACATAAAATATCGAAAGGCAAGTCCACAGATTTGTTGTACATTGTGTAATGCACGGTGGGGTTAGACGAGTTCAAAATGCAATGAAAATTTTGCACCACCGACATAAACAAAATAGAATATTGGTAAGGTAGATTCTCAAGAAAATGTTCCAATCCTGCATTGGATAGGAGAGTATAAATTCTTGTGTTATCCCTGCAAGGTCCATAAATTGAGAGCACGGGTAGACGACAGGGTACACTCCTTCTTCTCTTCGAACTTTATACTTCCCTTCCAACACTACCTCATGAGGATTTAGTGCAAATGAGTTCCCTTCCATGTTCTGAAATTTTCAACAAACATCATAAAAATCGATTTTTAGCCAACTAAATGAAGGGAAACCACTATAGTGACTCGCTAGAGGCTTAAGCATGCATCAAAACTAGTTTCATCAGCTTAGAACAAGCATTCAAACTCATTAAACAAGATATCGACAGCAGAAAAATACTTCATATATACACCATTAAACAAAATTCCACTTGGATATTCGGAGGAGTCACATACACGAGAGGATATGCACCAAATTTCAGCACCAGAAATTGGCTGAATGTGAAGATCGAAATCACATGAGATCAGCAACAAGAACACGAGTTTGAGATATCCAAAAGTGATTTTTCAGGGAACAGGAAGGCAGGGGAAGGAGAGAGAGCAAGTTGGGGGGCATGTGGGCCCCACACCATGTGCTAGCGCGGCCACAAGGCTGCCGAGCCACCAGGTGGTGTGGTGCACCAGGGGATCCCCCTGGTGGCTCTCTGGCACTTCCAGGACCCTCCTCGAAAAATATGATTTTTCATATAAAAATATTAATTTTCTGAGAAACTTTATTTTTTCATTTTCTGGTCTTTTGCATTATTAAATTCAATACTAAAAAATTATTTTCTAACAACAAATTCAAGTAAACATTGCAAACTACGTAACAAGGTTGTTAACAAGGTTGTTTAGCCTCTTTAAACATTTAAAATGCACTTGTTAACAAGGTTGATCAAGTCTTGCCACCAAATGAATTTTATATGACATGAAAGATTTTAAACCATATGAGACACTCATGTTACCTTATAATGAATTGGTATGGATCCAATCATGAGAGTTTTGAATTCTTATTTATATGGGCAATCAATACTTCCCACTCTAATAGACATCAATTTGGTAATTGTATTAACTCCAGGCATTCTATCAACTTTCTTGGGAAAATAAACAGTATGCTCCTTGTCATGAACATTAAAAGTAAATTTTCCTTTATTGCAATCAATAACAGCCCCTTCAGTATTTAGAAAAGGTCTTCCAAGAATAATAGACATATTATCATCTTCAGGCATTTCAAGAACAACAAAGTCAGTCATAATTAAACAATTGGTAGTTATTTGGACAGGAACATCCTCACAAATTCCAACAGGAACAACAGTATCAGCCATTTGAAAAGACATATCAGTAGGTATCAATTTATCAAGGTGAAGTCTCTTGTAAAGAGAGAAAGGCATAACACTAACTCCAGCTCCCAAATCACATAGAGCAGTTTTAACATAATTATATTTGGTAGAGCAAGGAATAGTTGGGATACCTGGATCACCAAGCTTCTTTGGAACCTTAACATTAAAAGAGTAATTAGCAAGCATAGTAGATATTTCCTCATTAGAAATTTTCTTTTTGTTAGTCACAGTATCATTCATATATTTAGAATAAGGAGGCAACTTAATAGCATCAGTCAAAGGAATTTGCAAGAACAATGGTTTCAGCCAATCACAAAATCTATTATAACGATCTTCCTCTTTAGATTTAAATTTCTTAGCAGGAAAAGGCACTGGTTTTTGGACCCAAGGTTCTCTTTCATTACCATGTTTCTTAGCAAGAAAATCTTCTTTAGTGTACTTTTTTTAGCATGCTTTTCAGGTTCTTCTTCTATTTCTTCCTTATCCAAAATAACATTTTTATCTTTATCATTGTTGTTAGCATTATCATTGTTGTGTTCATTACCACTTTCAATTTCAGCATCAGAAACAGATATACTATTAGGATCAATAACAGGTTCAGAGGATTCTACAACAGTTTTATGTTTCTATTTCTTTTTCCTAGAAGGAATACAAGGTTCATTCGCTCGTTGAAAATCTTGTTCAATTCTTCTATCATGTCCTTTAGGATACAAAGGATTCTGAGTAGATTTACCACCTCTAGTTGTTACTTCATAAACAAGTTTTTCTTTAACAATAGAGTTGTTTACTAGCAATTCTTTTTGCACTTTAGTGAGTTGATCTATTTGAATTTGAACCATATGAAAGTGTTTAATTAGCACTTTAACATCATTAGCAGTTCTATCAACAATATCATGTAAATCACTAATAGCATGAGAATTTTTCATTAGGTGATTCTCTATTCTCGTATTAAAATTGCATTGTTTAACAATAAAATCATCAAATTCATCAAAGCATTGAGCAGGAGGTTTAGAGTAAGGAATACCTCTATCATCAAACCTTTGGAGAGAGTGTACCTCAATAAAGGTAGGAGGAGGAATAGGCTTACATAATTCTTCAATATGAGGTAAATACTTCACATCTTCAGATTTAATACCAACTTCTTGAAGAGATCTTTTAGCTTCCCTCATCGTTTCTTCATTTAATTCAATCATACCACTCTTCTTCGGTGTTGGTGGAGGTGTTGGAGTAGGTTCAGGAATATCCCAATCATCATTATTCTTACATATTGTAGCGAATAATTTTTCAGCTTCTTCGGGAGTACTTTTCCTGAAAACACAACTAGCAAAACTATAAAATATATCAAGTAGATCATTTTTCTCCAAATCATGGTTCGGCTGCCCCCTCAAGATGCAACAAAAGCGTGTCCAAGCTTTGGGCAATTTCTCACCCTCTTCTTGATTAAAATTATAGATTTTTAATAAGGCATCATGTTGAGCACTAGTAGGGAAATATTTTTGAAAGAAAGCATCAAGCAAACCCTTAGGACTGGTGATGGAACCAGGAGACAAATTATTATACCAAGTTTTAGCTTCTCCTTTTAATGAGAAAGAAAATATTTTAGCAACAAAGTAAGTGCGCATTTTAATGTCTTCAGCAAATATTCCACTTAAATTAGACAATTCATTCATATGTTCTACAGCACTTTTATTTTCTGTTCCGCGGAAAGGTTCTCTTTCAACTATAGCTATATGAGCCAAATCAAGAGAGAAATCATAATCTTTATCTTTTATGTTTATAGGAGATGTAGCAAATTTAGCATCAGGAGATAAATTATATTTAACGGCACGTTCTTAACAAGTTTTGCAAAGGCATTACCATCTTTCATAGTATTAATTTCTTGAACAAGAGCATCATCAAGGTTCACATACATATCATCACACTCATCATCAGTGTCACATGTAAATTCAGGTGAATTAACAGGTGTTTCAGCATTTTCTATAGGAATTTCAGCATTTTCAATTTTTTTAGATTTAGCAATAGTAGCATTTAAAAAAGGACCTAATGAACCAGTTTCATCAAGATAGTAGAAGCATCATCGTAAGTAACTTCAGATTCAGCAGTAGTAAAAGAACGTGCAGGTTGTGGTGGTGTAACCAGCTTACTCAACACAGATGGAGAGTCAAGCGCAGCAACAGAGTTCAGAACTGTACCTTTCCTTGTAGTGGAAGGCACAATGGGAAACTTCTTATCATCATTTCTTCCCATGATGAATAAATTCCAACGAACAATATCACACTCAAGTAGGCTTGCAAATAAAGTTATGCTCCCCGGCAACGGCGCCAGAAAATAGTCTTGATGACCCACAAGTATAGGGGATCACAACAACCTTCGATTAAAGTAAAACCCAAATTTATTGATTTGACACAAGGGGAGCCAAAAAAATATTTGTAAGGTTTAACAGATGATTTGTCAAATCAGCTGCACCTGTGAATAGACTTGCTCGAGCAAGATTATCAGTAGCAATAGTTTTATAGCATAGACAGTAGTGAAATAATAGTAGCGGGAGAATTAAGACAACGATTGTCATTGATGTAGACAGCAGGATTAAAATACTGTAGGCACAGGGACGGATGTACAGGCGTTGCATGGACGAGATAGTTCATGTAATAATATAGCATAGGCATTTGCAGATAAATAATATAAAGCATCCAAGTATTAACTAATCATAAGCATGTATTCCAATTTAGTTGTGCGTGCTCGCAATGAGAAACTTGCACATCATCTTTTGTCTTGCCAGCCCGTTTGCAGCAAGGCCTCAATGGAAACTACTGGCAATTAAGGTACTCCTTGTAATAAAGTACCTGAGCAAAGCATTAACACTCCATGAATACATTTTATTCTCACATCATAGTCATTCCCTCCGGTTATCCCAATTGTTGTCACTTTGGGGCCATCGGTTCCGGACAATAACGTGTGTATACAACTCAAAGATATGATCCAAAATAAATAATTATCATCATAATTCAATAACATTTTCAGATCTGAAATCATGGCACTCGGGACCTAGTTTCAAGCATTAAGCATAACAAGTTGCAACAATGATGTAAAACATCGATAACAGATACTAGACACTATGCCCTAACAATCTTACAGCTATTACATGAGTGATCTCATCCAATCCCTACCATCCCCTCAAGCCTACAGCGGTGAATTACTCACTCATGGATGGGGGAAACATGGATGGTTGATGGACAGGCGGTGGAGTTGACGATGGCGATGATCCCCTTCGATTCCCCATCCCGGTAGGGTGCTGGAACAGAGACTTCTAGTCCCCGAACTAGGGTTGGCGATGGCAGGGGCGCACGGGTCTGTTCTCTGGAAAAGTGTCTAACTCCCCGACATTTTTAGGTCAGAAGCATTAAGTAGCAGCGACGAGGGCGTGAGGGGGTGACCGAGTAGGTCACACCAACCCCTGGCGCGGCCAGGTTGCCGCCGCGTCACCAGGTAGTGTGGTGCCCTCGTGGCTCCCCTCTGGTTGGTCTTCGTGGTTCCTGGTCCATCTCGGATGGAAAATAACTTATGTTTAGATTTTGGGTTTTTTTCTCCGAAGTTGATATTTCTGCACAAAAACAAGACACCAAGGTAATTCTGCTGAAAACAACGTTAGTCCGCGTTAGTTGCATCCAAAACACACAAATTAGAGGTAAAAGAATAACAAAAGTGTTTTGGACGTATCAATGCCTATGCTATGTTATTACATGAATTATCTTATCCATGCAACGCATGTGCATTTGTCCTTGTGCCTACAGTATTTTAATCCTGCTGTCTACATCAATCACAATCGATGTCCTAATTCTCCTGCTGCAGTTATTTCACTACTGTCTCTGCTATAAAACTGTTGCTATTGACATTCCATCTCGAGAAAGTCTATTCACAGGTGCAACTGATCTGAAAAATCACCTTTTAAAGCTTATAAATATTCTTTGGATCCCCTAGTGTCGAATCAATAAATTTGGGTTTTACTTCCCTTTAAGACTGTTGCGATCCCTATACTTGTGGGTCATCAAGACTATTTTCTGGCGACGTTGCAGGGGAGCATAGCTTTATTTGTAAGCCCACCTGATTGTGATATTGTTCGCTGGAATTTATTCATAATGGGAAGAAATACAGATAAGAAGTTTCCCATCGTGCCATCCACTACAAGGAAAGATACAACTATGAACTCTACTGCTGCGCTTGATTCTCCGCATGTGTTGAGTAAGCTTGTTACACCACCATGACCTGCACGTTTTGTTACTACTGCTGAATCTGAAGTTACTTATGACGATTCTTCTAATGTTCTTGATGAAACTGGTTCATTAGGTCCCTTTTTAGATACTACTATTGCTAAATCTAAACAAATTGAAAATGCTGAAATTCCTGATGAAAATGCTGAAACACCCGTTAATTCACCTGAATTTACTTGTGACACTTATGATGAGCGTGATGATATGTATGTGGATCTTGATGATGCTCTTGTTGACGAAATTAATGCTATGAAAGATGTTAGTGTTATTAAAAAACTTGTTGCAAAACGTGTTGTTAGATATAATTTATCTCCTGATGCTAAATTTGCTACATCTCCTATAAACATAAAAGATAAAGTTTATGATTTCTCTCTTGATTTGGCGCATATAGCTATTGTTGAAAGAGAACCTTTCTGTGGAACTGAAAATGAAAGTGTTGTTGAACACATGAATGTATTGTCTGATTTGAGTGGAATATTTGCTGAGGACATTAAAAGACGCACTTACTTTGTTGCTAAAATATTTCCTTTCTCATTAAAAGGAGAAGCTAAAACTTGGTATAATAATTTATATCCTGGTTCCATCACTAGTCCTTAGGGTTTTCTTGATGCTTTCTTTCAAAAATATTTTCATGCTAGTGCTCAACATGATGCTTTGTTAAGAATCTATAATTTTAATCAAGATGAAGATGAGAAATTGCCTAAGGCTTGGACACGCTTTTGTTGCATTTTAAGAGGCCAGCCGAATCATGACTTGGAGAAAAATGATCTACTTGATATATTTTACAGTGGACTAACTGCTGAATCTAGGAGATACCTGGATAGTTTTGCTAATTGTGCTTTCAGGAAAGGACTCCCGAAGAAGCTGAAGAATTATTGGCTACAATATGCAAGAATAATGATGATTGGGATATTCCTGAACCTACTCCAACACCTCCACCAACACCGAAGAAGAGGGGTATGATTGAATTAAATGAAGAAATGATGAGGGAAGCTAAAAGATATCTTCAAGAAAGTGGCATTAAATCTGAAGATGTGAAGTATTTACCTCCTATTGAAGAATTATGTAAGCCTATTCCCGCTCCAACCGTTATTGATGTACACTCTCTCCAAAGGTTTGATGATAGAGATATCCCTTACTCTAAACCTCATGCTCAGTTCTTAGATGAATTTGGTGATTTTATTGTTAAGCAAAGTAATTTTAATTCAAGAATAGAGAATCATTTAATGGAAAATTCTCATGCTAATAGTGATTTACATGATATTGTTGATACAACTGCTAATGGTGTTAAAGTGCTCATTAAACACACTTTCATATGGTTCAGACTCAAATAGATCAACTCACTAAAGTGCAAAAAGGATTGCTAGTAAACAACTCTATTGCTAAAGAAAAACTTGTTTGTGAAGTAACAATTAGAGGTGGTAAATCTACTCAAGACCCGTTGTATCCTGAAGGACATGATAAAAGAATTGAACAAGATTCTCAACGAGTTAATAAACCTAGTACTCCTTTTAGGAAAAAGAAAAGGAAACATAAAACTGTTGTAGAATCCTCTAAACCTGTTAATGATCCTAATAGTATATTTGTTTCTGATGCTGAAACTGAAAGTGGTAATGAACACAACAATGATAAGGATAAAAATGTCAATTCGGATTAGGAAGAAATAGAAGAACCTGAAAAACATGCTAAAAATAAAAAGTACAGTAAAGAAGATTTTATTGCTAAGAAACGTGGTAATGAAAGAGAACCTTGGGTCCAAAAACCAATGCCTTTTCCTGCTAAGAAACTTAAATCTAAAGAGGAAGATCATTATAATAGATTTTGTGATTGGATGAAAGCATTGTTCTTGCAAATTCCTTTGATTGATGCTATTAAGTTGCCTCCTTACTCTAAATATATGAAAGATATTGTGACTAACAAAAGGAAAATTCCTAATGAGGCAATATCTACTATGCTTGCTAATTACTCTTTTAATGGCAAGGTTCCAAAGAAGCTTGGTGATCCTGGTATACCAACTATTCCTTGCTCCATCAAAAATAATTATGTTAAAACTGCTCTGTTTGATTTGGGAGCTGGAGTTAGTGTTATGCCTTTCTCTCTTTACAAGAGATTTTACCTTGATAAATTGATACCTACTTATATATCTTTGCAAATGGCTGATAAATCTACTACTGTTCCTGTTGGAATTTGTGAGGATGATCCTGTCCAAATAACTACCAATTGCTTAATTATGACTGACTTTGTTGTTCTTGAAATGCCTAAAGATGATAATATGTCTATTATTCTTGGAATACCCTTTCTAAATACTGCAGGGGGTGTTATTGATTGCAATAAAGGAAAGTTTACTTTTAATGTTCATGACAAGGAGCATACTATTTATTTTCCCAAGAAAGTTGATAAAATGACTGGAGTTAATACAATTACCAATTTGAGATCTATTAGAGTGGGAAGTATTGATTGCCCATATAAAGAAGAATACAAAACTCTCATGATTGGATCCATACCAATTCATTATAAGGTAACATGAGTGTCTCATATGGTTTAAAATCTTTCATGTCATATAAAATTCATTTGGTGGCAAGACTTGATCAACCTTGTTAACAAGTGCATTTTAAATGCATAAAGAGGCTAAATAATTTTCTTTCTCTCATCCTTGTTATACCTGTTGTAATGTTATCTAGTTTGCAATGTTTAGTTAAATTTGTTGTTAGAAAATAATTTGTCATTATTGAATTCAATAATGCAAAATAACAGAAAATGAAAAAAATAAGTTTATCAGAAAATTAAATTTTTTATATGAAAAATCATATTTTTCGAGGAGGCTCCTGTAAGTGCAAGAGAGCCACCAGGGGGACCCCCTAGGCCACGTCACCACCTGGTGGCGCGGCTAGCCTTTGGCCGCGCCAACACATGGTGTGGGGCCCATATGCCCCCTCACTTGCTTCTCTCTCCTTCCCCTGCCTCCCTCTTGCCCAAAATCACTCCTGGATATTTCAAACCCGTGTTCTTGCTGCTTATCTCATGTGATTTCGATCTCCACATTCAGCCAATTTTTGTTGCTGAAATTTGGTGCATCTCCTCTTCGGTATGTGACTCCTCCGAATATCCAAGTAGAATTTTGTTTAATGGTGTATATATGAAGTATTTTGCTGCTGTAGATATCTTGTCTAGTGAGTATGAATGCTTGTTTTAGGTTGAAATAACTACTTTTGATGCATGCTTAAGCCTCTAGCAAGTTACTATAGTGGTTTCCCTTCATTTAGTTGGCTAAAATCGATTTTTATGATGTTTGTTGAAAATTCAGAAAAGGAAGATGCATAAGCGTGACTTTGATGAGGTGTTTGAGGGAGATTATTAGAGGAGGACAAGGCCTCCAAGGGCTGCCACTCGTGTTAGGCAGTCCTACAACGAGTAGATCCTAGCACCGACATTTGGAGATGAGGGAGATGCGGGAGTTCCACACGCCGCATCTCACCCTTTATATAATTTCCTTCGTGCTGCAGGTTTACTCGAGGATTTCCAAACTCTTGTTGGGAATGTAGGCTTGACCTCCTACATGATGGATGAGAGGCCACATTACTATTGGCTTACCAAGACGTTTTCGGAGACCTTCACTTTTAACACCAAGTCTTATGGGAAGGCTATTTCTTTCAAGATATATGATTTTCCTTGTAGGTTAACCTTGCAGGAGTTTTGTGGGACAATAGGTACAGCCCACATTGGCACAATTGTGAGAATTGTTGCGAATCCCCTGGAGTTGGCACAAACCTACCAAGAGGTGACCAACAATGACACCCGCTGCGCACAACGCGGCAAGATAAGGAACATCCAGTTCCCTGTTATCAAATATTTTGTCTACTATCTTACTACTAGTGTACTTGGTAGGGAAAACACTAGCAATGTTTCTAACTTGCAGCTTGCATTTCTTGCGAGTGCCCTTAAGGGTGAATTCCCGTATAACCATGGTTGTTTGATTGCTCGCCGTTTAGCTGCTAGAGGTCACATCTTTGGAGGCATTGTTGTCTTACGTATTGCTGAATATTTGAGGCTGCCCATTGATCCTAATGATGTACAACTTGATCCATGTTATCTTGGCCTTGCTGCAATGAAAGGCCATAAATTTGTCACTACTAGCTCCACTTTGAAGAACATTGCGTTTAGGGTCGTTTTTGCTGACGATCGTGAAAAGGAGGTCTCCTTGCCACAACCTTGTTTGTTCAGTCTTGACAGGAGACCTTGGTCGTACTCGCTGGTAGAGTTGGAGGATCAGTTGAGCGCACTTGGTTTTCACCAGTCGCATCGCAGGCAGGAGCCACCGCCGGAGGATTACAGCAGATACCACGTCGGCGCATCCTCGAGCTCATATTACGGGGAAGGCTCTTCGACATACCCCCACGGCACCGACGGATGGCCACATTGGACTTGATCTACACTTAGGACAAAAGCCTAAGCTTGGGGGGAGGTATACCGATAGCACACTCATCTACATATCACTATCATTCATTACTTTGTATATCCATGTTTCGTTTTAGTTTTCTTTCTTTCGTTCATTTGTTCATGTTTTGTTTGCTTTCTATAAACCCAAAAATACCAAATGATTTTTGTTATTTCTCCTGCTAGTTTGTTTTAGTATCTAGTATTAGTATGCTTAGTATTTATTTCAGTTCAATATGCAAAAAACACAAAAATATTTTGCTTTATTGTGTGTTGTTTCGCGCAGGGACATATTTCTGCTGTCAACCGTTAAATTCATAACTTTTCACAGAAATGTCGGTATGACCTGAAATTTGCTGTGCATATTACTTGGATGTGTACGCAACTTTCATTAGTTTTGAGTTTTCTGATCTGTACATGTTAAGGTCCTCGAAAAAATTCATCTTTGCTGGTTGTTCTGTTTTTAGTTTCCAAATCCGAAAACCTAAAACTATTTCTCGTTTCTCTTTACTTTTGTATAGTTTGTTTCAGAGGTCATTACCTTCAGTTACTTCATGGAGTTTGGTTATTATTTCATATCTTTCAATCACACAAGTGATAAGACAATTATGATGATCTATGACAATTTCGAGTTGGGTAAGAGGCTGGTAATGAACTCTATTTGTTTCTCATTTTTGTACATATACTTATTCATGTGAGCATGCTTAGATGGTTCGCATATGGTATATATCGATTGGTGGATGATTATTAGTTCGTGTTCTCTTATGATCGTTTCCAATTTATTTATGATGGATGTCAAGTCTCTTTGGATATTAGCTTGCACTGTTTTGCTCATAATAGAATATGACATTGTGGTATCCTCCTCTGAATAATTCATTTAAATTGACTTGGCACATGATTACACATGTTATGACTGAAAACAAAAAGTCAATTAAGCCTTGATGACATATTTTGACTCAGAGTTCTTGTATCTTTATTATGCCTCCGTTAATTATATTTCGTCGCAAGCATGATTATGACGGTTATTGCTCTCTTGAATTGTCGCTTTCCCATCTATTGCTAGCCTCCACTTGTACTAAGCTGAGATAATGCTTGTGCTTCCAAATCCCTGAAAACCAAGTTATTCCAAAGAGTTCACCATAAATACCTATACATGACAAATTTAAACCATTCAAATAAATTCGCATGTGCTACCTTTAAAACCTTCAAAGACTTCTCTATTTGTGTCACTGTTTTGAGCTCATCAGGAAGTGGTAGTTGTTCTTGTTATCTTCCATACTAATTAAGAATTTGACTTGCATGCTACATCTGCTCGTCACTAATTTTGCAAAGGGCTGGTCAGACCATTATAATATCAAAAAAGGATTTGAGAAAATAAAAATAGGCACTCCTCCATGGTTTGAGATTGTTTGGTGGGCACCCGAGGATTCGGTTAGCCATGGTATTGTTAGCAAGGCAGGGAGGAGTGTCAAGCTAACAAAATGAATATAAAGATGCATATTATAAGTGCTTTGTTTTAAAAATAATCGGAACCGCTCTCAACTTGCTTAGTATGGAAGATAACAAGAACTCTATTGTCAGTCGTTGACCTAACAACCACCACTCAAAAAAAATTACCTCTATCTTCAAAATGATAAAAAGCTCTAGCACATGTTGAATCCCTACTTCCCTCAATCAAGGGCATATCTTTTACTTTACTGTTGAGTCACCATCCTTCTTTGAGCACCTTCTTGAGAGCATAATTGTCATTCTTAGTGTAATGTGCTTGTCCCTTAATATGTTAAGCGCAGTGTAATATAGATGATTTTATCTTTGATATCTTTATCTCTAGTCTTCACTTGAAACTCAGAGGTGCATGGGCATTTATATTTTGTTGTTACATTCGGGCAAGCGAGATACCACTTTATCATATGTTCTTATGATCTTTGCAATCCTGTGAATTGATATGTTTCATGTTATTTATCATCGGTATAATTGGCATATTTTCATAGTTTACATAACTATTGGGTGACACCGTTTATATATATCTTATCATCAATAGTCTAAGCATTTGTCCTCATAATGAGAATATTTACATCACATGAGCAAATGAGTTCGTGAAAGTTCTTTTATCGCACTCAGTTGTTAACTGAATTGCTTGAGGACAAGCAATAAGCTAAGCTTGGGGGGAGTTGATACGTCCAAAACGTATCTACTTTCCCGAACACTTTTGTTATTGTTTTACCTGTAATTTGTGTGTTTTGGATGCAACTAACGCGGACTAACGCTGTTTTCAGCAGAATTACCCTGGTGTCTCCTTTTTGTGCAGAAATATCAACTTCAAAGAAAAAGCCCAAAAGACATTCAGGAAATATTTTTCATCCGAGGGGAACTCAGAACCACGAAGACCAAACGGAGAAGGGGATCGAGGAGCCCACACCACCCCATGGTGCGGGGCCCATCTGGCCGCGCCAGCAGGTGGTGTGGCCGCCTCGCTCATCTCCTCATGACCCCATCGCGGCTACATAACCCCTCTGACCTAAAAACGTTCGGGGGATATCCATCTTTCTAGAGAACACCACCGTACGCCGCCGCCACCGCGAACCCTAGTTTGGGGATCAGAAGTCTCTGTTTCGTAACCCTGCCGAGACGGGGAATCGAAGGGGATCGTCGCCATCGTCATCGCCAACGCCTCTCCATCAACCATCCATGCTTCCCACATCCATGAGTGAGTAATTCACCGTTGTAGACTTGAGGGTATGGTAGGGATTGGATGAGATCACTCATGTAATAGCTGTAAGATTGTTAGGGCATGGTGCCTAGTATCCGTTATCGGTGTTTTACGTCATTGTTGCAACTTGTTATGCTTAATGCTTGACACTAGGGCCCGAGTGCCATGATTTCAGATCTGAACTTGCTATTGTATCATGATAATAATCATTGTTTTGGGTCATATCTATGAGTTGTACACACATATTATTAGCCGGAACCGATGGCCCCAAAGTGACAGCAATAGGGATAACCGGATGGAATGTCTATGATCTGAGGATCACATGTATTCACGGAGTGTTAATGTTTTGCTCTAGCACTCTATTAAAATGAGTAACTTAATTGCCAGTAGATGTCCTAGAGGCCCCGATACAAACGGGCTGGCAGGAAAAAGATGATGTGCAAGTTTCTCATTGCGAGCACGCACAACTAATTTAGAATACATGCTTATGATTAGTTAATACTTCGATGCTTTATATTATTTATCTGCAAATGTCTATGCTATATTATTACATGAATTATCTTATCCATGCGACGCCCGTACATCCGTCTCTGGCCTACAGTATTTTAATCCTGATGTCTACATCAATCACAATCAATGTCCTAATTCTCCGGCTGCTGTTATTTCACTATTGTCTCTGCCATAAAACTGTTGCTACTGATATTCCATCTCGAGCAAGTCTATTCACAGGTGCAGCTGATCTGACAAATCATTTGTTAAAGCTTATAAATATTCTTTGGCTCTCCTTGTGTCAAATCAATAAATTTGGGTTTTACTTCCCTCTAAGACTGTTGCGATCCCCTATACTTGTGGGTCATCAGTCACTGCCCCAGATTAAATAGAGACAAGAATCTACTATCGAGCATAAATACCCCCTCTTGGAGTTACAAGCATCTACTTGGCCAAAGCACACACAAGTAACGGAGAGTATGCAAGATCATTAAATAGCACACACATGATATATTATGAAGCAATAACTTTAGTACTCAATATTCATCGGATCGCAGCAAACACAACATGGAGAATTACATAAAGATGATCTTGATCATGATAGGAAGCTCACACGATCTAAACATGATAGCACAAGAGGAGAATACAATCATCTAGCTACTGTTATGGACCCATAGTCCAAGGGTAGACTACTCACGCATCAGTCTGGAGGCGGTCATGGTGACGTAGAGGCCTCCGTGGACGATTCCCCCTCCTAGCAGGGTGCCGGAGAGCAGTTATGATCTCTCCGGAATTGGTGTTGACGACAGCGGCGGCTCGGGACCCGTGGAGGAAATAATGAACACCATATGATTTTTTAGGTTTGGGGGGGTACTTATAGGCGAAAGGGCGAGGTCGGTGGCGGCCGAGGCCGCGTCACCACATGCTCGCACGGGCCCAGGGCTGGCCGCGCCACAAGGTGGTGACGGCCCCTCGGTCGTCCACTTCGGTCTTCTGGAACGTTCGTTTTCCAAAAATAATTACAGGATCTTTTATTTCCAATTCCGAGAATATTTTCTTAAGTACTTTTCTGAATCCAAAAACAGTAGAAAACAGGGAACTAACACTTTGGCATCTTGTTAATAGGTTAGTCCCAGAAAATGTATAAACCTATATAAAATGCATATAAAACATGTAACATGATATAACATAGCATGAGAACATAATAAATTATAAATACGTTGAGACGTATCAGTGACATATAGCTTGCAACAGATACCTTCCGGTAACTTATGAGTTGCACATGAGTTGAAGCGGAAAAGTGTCGACGTTGTCCACTTCAGAAAACTAAGTAACTCTTAACTGAGTGAGATTTAGTCACTCACTAGATCATGTAGGCGCGCGTTGCCGCGCCCGTCCATTAGGATATATTATAGTTAGAGATAAGAATCTATTAGATATGAACTAAAAAGTTTTATATAGTAAATGTAGGGTAAGAAAATGTCCATTATGGAGAGAAGGCCTAGACTTGCTGAAGGTAGCGACGCAGAGTAAGTATTTGAAGGGCATGCAGATGGACCTTGAGTACATAAGCATTGAAATATATACACTGAAAATGTAGTTCTTGATGTTCGTTGACAAAATATACAGGTTCATATATGATGAAATAAGATGCAGTTTAATTACATATATATTGTGTATACTGAGCTGGATGAAAGTTGCATAACATATGATTCAACTCTTGAACTTGGCATCTTGGATCCGCTTTTTTTGTTTCACCGGGGCCACATTGTAGTATATTCCTTTATGTCAGTGACTTGACTATTGGAGATTTAAATATACAAAGTTTAATATTTCATTACATCACATAATGAATAGCATATGGGAATAAGTGCTAGTTTTCAACATGTTTACTGCTAGTACACTGAAGAATGAGTGAAAAAATAAACGATAATCCGCGGCATTTCTGTGGAACATAGAAGTTCAAATACAGGAGGAATTAATATTGTACGTAGGCAGGTAAAACATATTGAAGCCTCTTTCATTGATGATAAGTTGCAGAAGAGACCAAACTTCCATCAATAAGGCATACTTTTTATTCAAGGGCTGCACAGTAGGCCGTAGTACGGGTTATTCCTGCAAACGGTTAATAAATTCAAATATTATTGGCCATGTATAAATATATCGTAAAAGCTAGTATTAAGTATATAATGTGAACTTACAACTTATGTTAGAAGTCCAACAATCACCTCGGTTGATGATAGAGCTGAAGTGTAAAAGCAAGCGCTTCTTTTGGTTCAATAGTTGTTATAAGTCCATCATATTCAATTTTGATGTTGCGTGATTGGTTTTCGTGGACAGTGATAGTTTTACCGAGACGAAACCAACATTGTCCATGCAAATCTGATGGGCTTCATTGCTTTCTTTTAGGGAAGCCATATATATCTAATGGCAATTTCACTATTTTCCTTAAATGTATTCTCAAAGTCTTTGGCTTCATGTAACTTTTTCCGTAGATCGGCTACCTGATTATAATTTGTATCATCAACCAGAACCCCTGCACTTTGCCATGAGATGTGTATTGGCAGATTGGCATGCATTTTTTGATGCAGATCTCTGTTATGTGTAGTATCTCCATAGAACCTTAATTAGTTTGTTTGCATATAATTGTCCTCTCTTGGTAGTACTTCTATATCTATCCAACTTCCAACCCCTTATTTCCGAAGGTGATTCATGCACATAACCGATAGAGTACATAGTTAACCAAGTGCTTTTGTGATTTGTGTTAATCATCATGTGCCTAGAAACATTTGTTTTTGCTGATCCGTAGTTTATGAAAATAATATTTTAAGTTGTATGGAAGTTTAACAACAATTCGTGTGTAAATTGGAATTAGTAACTGATAATTCGGGAGAGAACTTACAGCAGGCACATGTGTTAGCTGTTCTGCAATATCTACATCAGGTTTGTTGCAGGAAGTCATTTTATTTCTTTATCCAAGCAAAGAACTTGTGGCAGTTTAGCAAAAGGAATTGGATGTGGAAGGTTCCTTGTAACTTGCACATTTAGCTCTTCATATTTCTCTATTTTATCACTATATTAATTAATTTGCAATAGAAAAAGAAATAATGTATGTATGGAGGGAAAGGAGCACGGGAGCAGCATGAATTGTTATATGTAGTACCTTTACAAAAGAATCAGCAGATTCTTGACCATCTAGTGGTCCATGAGCATCATGGTCCAGATCTTTCATCAGATTTATATTTGATTGCGGATTAACACTGACAATGAAAAGACCTGACCAACCTGAACGCAATCTACAAAATTTGGTTTTGGATTAACAGACAATTGATATGTGTAAAATGTGGATTTTGCGGGAGAGCGAATAAACCTAGCAGAACACCATTACACTTTTTTTTTGAAAGGAATGAGGTAGGGGAAGCCCCTACAGCGGGAACACCATTACACTTAGAGGTTGGAAGTTGTGTTCGAGGGGTAGTATGGAGACATTTGAGGACACAAATTATATTGGAAAACATAGGCATGTGTATAGTAACGTACCAACACTATTAGTACCCGTCGCTCCACAGGCAATTTGGGCAATTTGCGCACGAATGGCTGGCATTAGTGACTTGCAACAAATGAAATTAACACAAGCACATCAAGATCAATCACGAGTGCCCCATCATTGATGAGGAGAGGCACTATGCTGCATCAGTTGCCCAAGGCCGCAACAAAGATTGATGCCCGACTCCATAGACCGACCCAAGTTCAAACGGTAGTACAAATCGCATCAGGTCAAGCGACCAGCCGTATTGCACGGGTGGCGCCACTTGGCACATCGCTTGGCATGCCGTACCTTTATGCAAATAGTAATTATGTAATACATATACCTGCAAGTTTATAGTTGAATCTCAATTATGCACGAAACCCATGGTCTAAGCCGGTTAACTGTTGTTTGGTCAGCTACTCTGGCAGTCCACCTTGCTTGTCGCTTCCATGAAACATAAACTCCATATCATAATCCAATAGGAAGCAAATAAATATGGAAACAGATCAACAAATTGCTTTGTACCTGCTACACCGACAAATGAATTACTTAGTATACGACCTCATGTCAATGTAGGACGTCGCGAGGAGAGGGCCATGAGCTGGAGCATGGCGAAACATCAACGAACCTTATCCTAACCCACCAAAATCTTCACTGCTGCCACCTGCTTGACAAAGTGCACATGTCATCCCAACAAAGCCTCCACTTCATTTGGTAATGAAACCGAAGCATGTAAAGAGACAAATCATTTAAAGAACATAAACTTGGGATGAAAAGGGGTTATCTGAAGTTAAAAGTCTATACTATGTTTTAACAGGTCAACTCATAATTTGATGGAACTAATTAGCTTTTGTTTTCATGCTGAACCACTTCATAACATTGATCTTGGGCGAGGACCCTCTTCCCAAACACACGAGATTCAAGAAAAGATCATGCATGTAACTTTTATGAACAAATAGATATTGATATGTGTTGCCTTGCATGTTCCTGGAATCCTGGTTATAGTCTCATTTCTCATGTATCTCCACGGTGGTGGTTATTGTCTCATTTCTCTTGTATCTCCACGGTGGCCCTCTGCAGCTTTAAACCTCCAGATTTTCCCTCTTTTGATGACAATAATAAAAGTACCATGGAAAGAAGCAATCACATACTATATAACAAAACTAAGGGATTGGATATTGCATACAATTAACTAACCTCCCCATCAGCCATTGCAAATTGTCAGGTATAGAATTTCTAGATCAATATATCAGAAGTCCAGAACCACGGCTCTAAGAATTTCATGAAGAAATGGACCAAGAATCTAGATGAAATACCACCTGAAAAAACAGAAACCGGATAATTTCATGAAGAAATGGACCAACAATCTCGCTGTTAATTCATCTTTACGGACATAACATAAGAAAAATATACATCAACATACTTGAATGAAAATGTGGCTTAAATCTTAATTATCTTCTATTCCTATAATAACAATCCACAAGTATCCTTTTCAGGTTGTTGTTGTAGTCAATGTAGTAAAGGTCGAACCGTATGGTGTACCCTGAGTGGCTGAGTTCCATTAACAGTTTTTGAGCAGCTACCATACGAGTACCCATGGACATTGCAACCTTCCTTCCTATAGTTTTTCAAGATGCAGAGTACTTAAGTACCAGGATGGAGACATGATTATAATGGTATCTATGGATCATTGTGTTGTACGTGGTACTGTTCCAGTATTATGCACAAAGAAAATAGAACCTCACCTTATTGCATCAAGGAGGCTAGACATGCAGTCACTGTGTAATGTACCCTTTTATCATCTTATGGGACCCTCCTCTAGTCTTGGAAACCAAAAACCAGTTGTATGCATAATCCAGCTCAAAGTCAATTGCCTGTGCCGCCGTTTCTCTGTCTTCATCGACATCTGACAATGGTTCATACCACTGATTGTTTTTCTGCAATTAGCACACAAAGTCATACATTTATTTTCTTGGTCGATTATCATTATTTAAGAGAAAAAATATTTAAGATCTATTTACAAATAGATTGTCTTAAGATGTTGTTTGTAAGTATTAACAATTGCACAAAAAATTGTGTGACGTGAAACATGAAGCATATGAGCAACAACGATGGTGTTCTAATGAAGCAATTGCTAGGTCAACATGTAGATAAGTATGTTGCTAAGATGAAGGGATTAGAGACTCTTACATTCTGAAATCTCTTTAGCTCGGTAGATAGAGAGGTTGTCTCTTGTGGTGTAAGAGGGCGCACCATGCAAATGCTAGGAGGCAGAGGCACCGGGGAGGAGTGGAGCGGGAGCGTTACTGGGCTAGATGGAAAGATACCTGGGCATGTCGACGGCTAGCCGCAACAAGATCGGCGACCTAGAGCTCAACAGCTAGGTTAGATACAAGGGCGTGCGCGCGGCTGTAGAATAGCAGCGGCAACGGGGAATCGACCGAGGATACCTAGGCGACCTCAGGTCGATGAGCAGCGGCGGTGGGGAATCGACCGAGGATACCTAGGCGATCTCAGGTCGGGAGCAGGGCGTCGATTGACGGTAGAGGCGGCCGGAATCGGCGGCGCCATGGAGAGAGAGAGGGCCGCATCGCCTCTTCCTAGGGTTGAGACCGGGAGGGATGCGGTGCTTCCTTTGCATCACCAGGTCACCGGCGCCGCATCTAAGAGCAGAACGTCATCTTTCACCCATCACCTTCATCGTTGCCATCGGATTCCCTCCGTCCTTCTCTTCCTTCGCTATTGACGGTAGCGGCAGTGGCGGCGGCGCCCGTCTAGGTTTCACCATAGATCGAGACCGGGAGGGGTGTGGTGGCCTGGTGAGAGGGCGTCAGGTGGAAGAGGAGGGGCCGGGGCGGAGGAAGAGATGGAGCCGTGGAGGGCGAGGAGGGGTCGGGGCGAACGGTTGGGAGGTAGAAGGGGAAGGGAAACATAACGGTCAAGGTCGAACGATCTGTCTCACTTGGTGGGATTTAGCCAGGCATTCGGGCCCAGTTAACCAGATTCAGGATTTGATGCCCAGAGTAGCGTCCTCAGGGACATTTGGCCCGTTTCGTCTGAACAAAGAGATTCAATGGTCAGTATTGGCGCAGCAGCAAATCTAACGGCCAAAACGTGAGGTGGTCTGAGGGTGCTCGAATTTGACTCAGTTATAATGTCCCGCCCTTCTATTTTGGCACTATTTTTATACTTGCAACATTTATCATGCATTATAATCTAATTATGGACATGCAATAGAATTAAGAATTTTAGCTACATGTTACTTTAAAATAATGCAATATGGGATGTTTAAGGTCTACAAAAGAAGACGGTTGTTCTGCTTTGCAACACCAAGTCAACATTGTACATCTTCCTGTCAGCCAGGGACGGAGCCAGGATTGGCAAATAGAGGGAGCCAAATGAAGACTAAACTAGTTGAAGGGGGCCATATTGCTAATTTCTCATAAATTTAGGGGTCAAAACATAGATTATATAGGGGTGTTTTTACAAAAAATTCTAGCACAGGGGGGCCATGGCCCCAGCTCGCACCCCTGGCTCCGTCCCTGCTGGCAGCAATAATGCATCATATAATTAAAGCGGAGTCATAAACCAGTTGACCTATTTTTGTATTTATGAAAACCCTGAATGAAAACTTACTGTATCACTCGAAATCAAAGCATTTCTTCAACTATGTGCACTTTTTGAAAGAACATTCTTAAATTGCTTACATGCTACCCATGGACTGCTACAAAACCACCAAGTAATAACTTAAGATAAGACTTAAAGTGTTGCCATAATTTGAATAACAGTGCAAGTTTACATATACATGCGAAGATGTAACCAAACGGGCATGTAACAACTTTAGTCATGGAAAGCAGAGTTCTTACTTGCTGAATAGTTCAAAAAAGATTGTCGAGAAAGTACAAGCTATAAGGCTTAGTACAACTTCATGAGCATTGCAAACAAAAAAATCCACGCGTAACTTGAATACTACTTGTACACTCAGGTTCACGTTTCTTGTATTTCAGAATTATTATGATGAACATGCAAGTAGCTAAATTACAATCTTGTTAACAAATGGAAGTCTCGGATCTTTTATTACAAAGTATCAGAGTACAAAAGAAGAAGAAAAGGATGCAACCATAACAAAATAAACTATGTCTTCTATCTGCTCCTCTCCCAACTTTCTAAGTGTAAATCATGGAATCAGCTTATAAGTTACTCAGCATTTTCGTACTTTCTACATAGCTTTAGATCATAGTTGACAACAAATCAATGAGAACTTATACAATTCCAATCTTAACCAGAAAGCTGACTAATGTAACTTGCATATCATGTCGTAAGCTCAGCGACACACGAATGTATTGTTAGATGTAAAAAATGACAGCATACGGTTTGCTAAAAATACTAACTAAAAATAGAAAAAAGAGCATACACATGATAAGACAAAACGCTGCTGCAAAAGATGCTCTTACTCATCTTACTGAAATTCTGTTATTTTTACAGTAGATTTGACCATGCCAATATAAGGATGATAAAAATAGACAATAAATGGGCACTGGACGACAGGAACCTTGTCGAGTCAAAACTGCAACAATCACTGCGCTATTATTCACCATTGCAATAAACTCATGTAAGTTAATTCTCCCATCCTATGCAACAAAAATAGGAAACAAAATCCAGTTCGTTATATAGGGTAGATTGCTATACCGATGTGGTAGTCATATGGTCGATGAGTCCTAAAGAAAAGATATTACATATTGTAAGTAGAACCATAAAAAAAAGGATAAGTTGGTACCTCAGATGATACGGCGATGGCTGACCGTGTTTTACGGTGGCGCAGGCGGCGCAGTACTGCTGGTAAAAAAATTGCTAGGGGGCTTTGCATCTGGTGAATTGGCCTGGATAGGCTTTACTTGAGCACCCAAACTTGTTGGAGAATTTACTGAAAAAAGTTTCGGGGACCTCTAACCTCCAGGAGATCCGTTTGCTAGCTAGAGTCTAGCTTAACTTGAGCTATCTTTTATATTAGCAGAATGTCCAACATAAATTTAATAATGTTACATGAGAAATTGAAATTGAGATACAATGCCTATCAAATTAGTGATGGCCGAATGTAGTAGTTATGTAGTTCACAGCCTAGTAAAAGATGCACGATTCTTCAGTTAATCGGATGTGAAGAGAAAAGCTTCAAGCCACAAATAGCCCTGAGAAATTTGTGTCATTATGAAGCCTTATCATTATTAAGTTGACATTCTTAACATTATATCATTTAGTACTTGGCTTATTAGGGTATGCACAACGTTGTGAAAAACGTCGAGTCTAAGGCACCTTTTCCCCTCAAAGTTAAGTCTAGTACGATGGAGAGGGTGATGCTAGCTGAAAAATGTTTAGACATATGTCTAGCAGAAGACACAGGTGGCTAAGGGAAAAAAGTAACTAACGGCACACTTGACAATGTATAACAAAGGTTACAAGTACTCTGCAGATCTATAATTGTCCTGTTTAATGGGGCCCATAAACTGACCTAAGCTTGTGTCTAAACGCTGGAATGGACTTGACTTTGCTAGACTCGAGTTTCCCTTTTTCTTAGACATAGCTATATGGTGCACACGCTCTTAAATGTTGTTCAGCTGAACTATACTATTAAATAAAAAATGCCCAACTTCGAGTTGTTATAACTGAATACCTTCACTCTGAATCAAAATATTGTTAGTGAACTAAACTTGAGAGCACCATTGGTAAGATAATAACATATCCCATCTCATGATTCTAATGCCAGAATGCATCATATATTCCTAAATTTAATGATATAAATATCAAAGTGAAAAGTTCCAGTGGCTCTTGAGCGTACTCGAACATGTGGCCCTTCGCATCTTTAAACCTCCAGATTTTCCCTCTTTTGATGACAATAATAAAAATACCATGGAAAGAAGCAATCACATACTATATAACAAACTAAGGGATTGGATATTGCATACAATTAACTAACCTCCCCATCAGCCATTGCAAATTGTCAGGTATAGAATTCCCAGATCAAATATATCAGAAGTCCAGAACCACAGCTCTAAAAATTTCATGAAGAAATGGACCAAGAATCTGGATGAAATACCACCTGAAAAAACTAAAACCGGATAATTTCATGAAGAAATGGACCAAGAATCTCGCTGTTAATTCATCTTTACGGACATAACATAAGAAAAATATACATCAACATACTTGAATGAAAATGTGGCTTAAATCTTAATTCTCTTCTATTCCTATAATAACAATCCACAAGTATCCTTTTCAGGTTGTTGTTGTAGTCAATGTAGTAAAGGTCGAACCGTATGGTGTGCCCTTATGGTGTGCCCTGAGTTCCATTAACAGTTTTTGAGCAGCTACCATACGAGTACCCATGGACATTGCAACCTTCCTTCCTATAGTTTTTCAAGATGCAGAGTACTTAAGTACCAGGATGGAGACATGATTATAATGGTATCCATGGATCATTGTGTTGTACGTGGTACTGTTCCAGTATTATGCACAAAAGAAAATATAACCTCACCTTATTGCATCTAGGAGGCTAGACATGCAGTCACTCTGTACTGTACCCTTTTATCATCTTGTAGGACCCTCCTCTAGTCTTGGAAACCAAAAACCAGTTGTATGCATAATCCAGCTCAAAGTCAATTGCCTGTGCCGCCGCTTCTCTGTCTTCATCGACATCTGACAATGGTTCATACCACTGATTGTTTTTCTGCAATTAGCACACAAAGTCATACATTTATTTTCTTGGTCGCTTATCATTATTTAAGAGAAAAAAATATTTAAGATCTATTTACAAATAGATTGGCTTAAGATGTTGTTTGTAAGTATTAACAATTGCACAGAAAATTGTGTGACATGAAACATGAAGCATATGAGCAACAACGCTGGTGTTCTAATGAAGCAATTGCTAGGTCAACATGTAGATAAGTATGTTGCTAAGACGAAGGGATTAGAGACTCTTACATTCTGAAATCTCATTAGCTCGGTAGATAGAGAGGTTGTCTCTTGTGGTGTAAGAGGGCGCACCGTGCAAATGCTAGGAGGCAGAGGCACCGGGAGGAGTGGAGCGGGAGCATTACTGGGCTAGATGGAAAGATACCTGGGCATGTCGACGGCTAGCCGCAATGAGACCGGCGACCTAGAGCGCAACAGCTAGGTTAGATACAAGGGCGTGCGCGGGGCTGTAGAATAGCAGCGGCGACGGGGAATCGACCGAGGATACCTAGGCGACCTCAGGTCGATGAGCTGCGGCGGTTGGGAATCGACCGAGGATACCTAGGCGACCTCAGGTCGGGAGCAGGGGCGTCGATTGACGGTAGAGGTGGCCGGAATCGGCGGCGCCGTGGAGAGAGAGAGAAAGAGAGAGAGAGGGCCGCATCGCCTCTTCCTAGGGCTGAGATCGGGAGGGATGCGGTGCTTCCTTTGCATCACCAGGTCACCGGCGCCGCATCAAAGAGCAGAACATCATCTTTCACCCATCGCCTTCATCGTTGCCATCGGATTCCCTCCGTCCTTCTCTTCCTTCGCTATTGACGGTAGCGGTAGTGGCGGCGACGCCCGTCTAGGTTTCACCATAGATCAAGACCGGGAGGGGTGTGGTGGCCTGGTGAGAGGGCGTCAGGTGGAAGAGGAGCGGCCGGGGCGGAGGAAGAGATGGAGCCGTGGAGGGCGAGGAGGGGTCGGGGCAAACGATTGGGAGGTAGAAGGGGAACATAACAGTCAAGGGCGAACGATCGGTCTCACTTGGTGGGCTTTAGCCAGGCATTCGGGCCCAGTTAACCAGATTCAGGATTTGATGCCCAGAGTAGCGTCCTAAGAGACATTTGGCCCGTTTCGTCTGAACAAAGAGATCCAATGGTCAGTATCATGCGGACCAGCAAATCTAACGGCCAAAACGTGAGGTGGCCTGAGGGAGCCCGAATTTGACGCAGTTATAATGTCCCTAACTAGATCGTGTAGGTGCACGTTGCTGCGCCCGACCATTATGAATATAGATTTATAAGAAATTATAATTTTTTTCAAAGAATTTGTAAAAGATAATGAATTTAGAGTTGTAACTTGAGTGGCCGTATTACAAACGCCATTACAATCCTTTTGAACCATTACCAGAATGCAGGGAGGAAAGCATTTTTAACCAAACCTGCCCAAAAGTGACAAATGTAACCAAACCTGATGACAATAGGTAAAACTCTCTATGGCTCATTTTTTCCTTGAATAACAAGGAAAGTTCTGAAAGTGTGAAATATATTAAAATCGTGTTGTTGCTCAACATAGCAGGAAGTAAATGATGGAAAACTTCCTGATAATCAACTAGCTATCATGTAATCTTAGGAAAACTGTAGAAAATGACACTAATCAAAGATGACTTGGTTTACCTCAAGATTCAGTCGCTGATTCAGTCACCGAAATATTCAAATGAGCAAATCATTGTAAGGGAGTTATCATGTGTCATGTGTCATTTATGTTCCTGAGAAAATCAAAACAGTGTTGTAGTAATTAAAACCTATTCCGTTTCTTTTATTCTTTTTCTACTAATTCTTGATAGCCAGCTTTGCTACATGTATTGCTTTTTAACATCCTATTGCACTAAAAATCTGGAGATGGTGCCAAGTTTTATGTCAGGATATGCAAGAAAACACATACTGTATTACCTTTCCACCCAGTTCAACTGCTTTGCGAATTTGTATTTGTTTCCGGTTGTTCCATCTAACAGAACCTGCAAAAACAACACCAAATGGATGTTTATTTCCAGCCGTTCCATCTAATGGAACCTGCAAAAACGAAACCTGCATGAAGGAGGGAGCAGTACAGTGAACCAAAGATGCTGGGGAGGAGCAGATGGCAGGTCGTGGCCTTCTGCCCGGAAGGCATAGGGGGGCACCACTTCCGTGCATCACTTCGGGCGCACTGCCGCATTGGCTTGGCCATGCCGCCATCGCCGAGTTGCCCGAGTCCTCTCATACCCTGCCGTATCACATATCTCACGATCCTCTTCTAGCTTCTCTCTCGCAAGTAGTCGATTCGGGTTGGGAAATTAAGTACGCCTTGAAGAGAGAAGGGGATGAATGCTAGTTTTGAGTGGTGCAGCTCAACCGCCACTAATTCCTTGTAGTAACGGTAGATTAATTTGGCGTGCTTCGGTGGACAATGAATCGTATTGCTCACGCCGCCGCCGCTTGCCCTCCCAGGAAGATGGACTCGCTTGTTCGGTGGGATTACTGTGGATACGGGGTCCTCTAGTACATAAGCTTCGGTGGATATTAGGAGCCCAATTAACCATGGTGGTTCAATTTGATGCCCAGAGCAGCGTCCCTCACGGACATTTGGCCCATTTAGCCTGCACAAAGAAATCGAATGGTCATAATTGTAAGCTGAGGCGAATCCAACGGTCCAAAAGTGAGGTGGCCTGAGGGAGCTCGAATTTGACTCAGTTATACGGTAGATTAATTTGGCGTGCTTTGGCGGACAATGAATCGTATTGCTCACGCCGCCGCCGCTTGCCCTCCTAGGAAGATGGACCCGCTTGTTCGGTGGGATTACTGTGGATACGGGGTCCTCTAGTACATGGGCTTCGGTGGATATTAGGAGCCTAGTTAACCACGGTGGTTCAATTTGATGCCTTTAGCCTGCACAAAGAAATCGAATGATCAGAATTGTAAGCTGAGGTGAATCCAACGGTCCAAAAGTGAGGTGGCCTGAGAGAGCTCGAATTTGATTCAGTTATAATATACCTAATTAGAAGCCCTATTAACCACGGTGGTTCAATTTGAGGCCCAGAGCAGCGCCCTCAGGGACATTTGGCCCATTTAGTCTGCACAAAAAAATCGAATGGTCAAAATTGTGAGTTGAGGCGAATCCAACGGTCCAAAAGTGAGCTGGCCTGAGGGAGCTCGAATTTGACTGAGTTATAATATCCCTAATAAGTAACAAACAATTAAAAACATCATGTGTGTTTATGAATCTGTCATTTTCTAAATGTTTTGAAGCACCCTCTATGATCAAAACAAAATAACAACAAATGCAAAAAAATGCAAACGATCAAGCACATGCAGACCTTGTTTACTTATATATTGCTTTAAAGTGTATTAAATTGGATTGAAGAAACATATCCCATATGTCGATAAATTGTCAGTTGTTCCTTACCAAACCGGTTTTACATGGGATACCATCAATATCCTGAACCGTCTTCATTTCAGGTAAGTTAAAATACACCATACTCATATAACGGAACGGAAATATATTTGTGGATATTTAGCTAAATGAAGTTTTGACGAAATCCCTCCCAATTCCCAATCCTGGGATAAAATTACACCACTATTTGTATTGTAATGTGCTACGATCTCGTATGGACGGCAGCGATGAAGACACAAGGACAAATCGGTGGCTGGCCTCATCCGGGCCGTCCATCTCGTCGTCTGAGGCAGTGGAGGAATTCGCGTCGCCGCCCTGTCCCCAATTCGTTCCCTTCCGGAAAAGCCCTACCAAATTGGCCGATCCATCGACCTCTGTTGAAGGGAAGCGAAATCGAGGGTTTGGAGAGGGAGATCGAACGTGACGGAGATGGACGACGCCGGCGGGATCTTGGCCGCCGTCGTGTGCGCGCTGCTGGTCTTCGCCATCTTTCCCCTCCTCCTCTGGCGCCGCCGCTCCGATGCCGCCGCCGCCGACAACCACCGCCTCCCGCCCCAGCCACTAGAGGTTCCCTCCCACCCCTTCACTCTTGTTGGTTTTCCATCTCTAAGATCCACGTTAGCCGCACAACCGCTTCTACCGCATGTAGGTAGCTGACTATCCCTTGTCTACAGGGGGAACGGGTGGTGCGTGGCGGAGCTGCAGCGCGCCGCATGCGTAGGAGGCCGGCGGCGGGGAGTTCCTCGGCAGCATCCACCAGCCGTGATGGTAGTAGAACACCGCGAAGCTCGTTAACCTTTTCCTTCTGCTGGGCGCCCAATACTTTGTGTTAACACTTGCTAGCTTGGTTCTGGTGCGTCTCGGGTGTGCAGCTGCAGATGACGGGGCCGACAGTGACGAGGAGGATGTCCAGGAGGATCGCAATGTCCCTAGACGCTCCAAGAAGAAGGATAAGAGAAGGCAAGAGAGAGAGGAGCAGGGTCAGGTTGGTCAAAGTCTGATGCTGTTTTCTTTTATTGCGCGAGCAGTTTTGCACTTAAAAACTTCGAACATTGCTTTATTGTACAAGATTGTTATTAGTAAAATACTTTAACTCTGCTACATAGGCACATGTAAATTGTTGATCTACAACGTCAGTGTATTACGTTGTTCTTTCAGCTCTAGTCAGCACAATTCTTATCATCATAGAGACTAGTTTCTTTCTGTAAGATGACTGACAGTGACTGTTCTTGGCGAGTCTATAATTCATTTCAGTTAAAAGTTTGCTGATTTTATTGCTAATTTAACTGTTCATCTCATCAAGTTAATGGCATGAAAGTCCATCATTTTTCTGTTTTTTACTTACATGGTTACACCAATATTTCTTGCAAGGATGATGAAGCGCCCCCGCCGCCACAGAATACAAGGAAGACTAAACAGGATAAGTATGATGAAATGAGAAGGAAGAAGGATGAGGAGCGTGAGGCCCAAGAGAGATTATTGGTTCGAAGCTGTTTAACTTCTTGTTATTCTATTGGAGGCTGTTATATGTTGAGCTCTCGTGATAAGTTGCTTATTTCTTTAGGAAGAAGAAGCAATGGCTCGGAAAGCCAAGGAAGAGGAGGCTGCTGCTCTGGAATTTGAGAAATGGAAAGGGGCCTTTTCAGTTGATGCTGAAGGGACAACTGAAAGTGAGACACAAGATGATGGTCAGGGTTTGCTCCACAATTTTGTGGAGTACATCAAGGTGCAATTTTTCCCCTTTGGGGGACTATCCTAGTGTTGCTTTCTAGCGCCAGTTAATGATTCATTATTTTAGGAAATCAACGTTCTTGCGTTTGATATCATGAATGCTTTACAAACTGAACCTAATGTATTTGTATAACTGAGCCTGATTGATATCTGTTAAATCGCATGGCGGAAAAAACTATATTTCCCTTGTGTACAACATGCTATGTTGAAAATTATTGTCAACATTATTGCGCTAAATACTTGAAGAATGTGTGGTTCTTTTATCATTGCCTTGATTATGTTGCATTGGTGAGGTCTGTTTGTTTTAGTAAATTGACAATGTTTCCTACGAATTGCTTCGTATTTTCCAGAAGCAGAAGTGTGTTCCACTAGAGGACCTTGCTGGAGAGTTTGGAATGCGAACCCAGGTAATTGAAGAGCCGTTTTACTTCAGAGGATAGTTACTGACTGCCAATTTTGGGTTAGTTATTGACATTGGTAATTGATGCACATTTATTTGCTGCTAGAACAGTACTATTTGTTTTTCTTCTGAGACATGCGAAGGCTTTGCATGCCTGTGCATTGATAGATGAAAAAAAGTTCATGCACAACCGGTCCATCAATTACCACAACATACAGCCCCCCCCCCCCCCCCCCCCCCCCCCCCCCTAAAAACCAAGCTCCTCCAGTAATGATGTCTGCTGGCCAGTGGCCTCTGCTGTAGCCCACATTCCTGTCTCAGCTCGGATAGTGCTAATCAGCAAGGCGATGCCAGGGTTATGTCTGTTGATATTGGCAGCATTTCACCGCTTACAGTTACAAATCCACCATGTTTTGAGCATTATCAATCAGGATAAGCCCTTGCAGTGCGATGGAGGGGTGCAATCAATTGCTCATTACCACTAAGAGAACTCTAGCAGATACCGCAAAATTGCTTGCAAACATGGTTTGCGATTTTTAGGATATGGCAGATCCTCTAAAAACATGCCTATCTTACATGTAGGACCCACCTGTCATAGGGTATTTAATTATTTTCACTTTTTCCTACGCATCTTCTTCCTCCCCATACCTGTATCTCATCCCCGATTCCAGCTAGGGTCTGGCCGCTGGTCGCCCCCAGCACTTGCACACCGGCTTCGCACTGCTCTGGCCCGGCAGCCCACAGTCATGGAAGCCTGTCGCTGCAGCCATGGACAACCTACGCCGCAGTCATGGCGGTCGCCCAGGGTACAGCCGCCGGTTGCCCCAGCCTGTCACTCGACCCCTGGCGTTGCAGCTGCCCTGGCCGCCCTCGCCACCTCGGCAGTTGCAGCCATGGAAGCCCGTTGCCAGACCCATGGACAATCCATCCAGGCTCGCACAGCTAGCTCGCTCACGCCCCGCTCATCCACATCGTCCCATGGAGGTTCTCATGTGGACGAGATCAAAAATTGACCGCAATTTGATCCAGTTTCGCCGGGAATAGGTTGGAATTGGGGTGCCTCACTGAGATTGGTGGGGAGGGCCGGAATCGGAGTGGCGCGGCGGAGCTGAAATTCCCTCCCGCTAACCATTATGTGGTTTGCAGTTTACCATTAAAACCCACTCTGATACTGCACATAGGAGGCAGAAATGCCTCGTTTTGCTGTTTACTGCCAAAAAAAATACGGTTTGGCCTGGTTTGTGGGATCTGATCGGGGCAGTTTTGTCACCGAAAACCGCAAAATAGCAGTTATTTTGCGGTTTTGGCTCTTTCATGGATCTGCTAGACATGCTGTAACCCATGAATCGTTCTTAATGCTACTACCTGTCCGTGGAAGTGTTAAATTGATATTTAAGAAGTTTGGTATGCGTCCTGCCATCCTCATTCTGGGGTTACAAGAAGCATGTTCTGAGAATGTTGAGTCTGTTCTTTCCAAAATTTATCTTCCTTATGCTCCGTTTGGATGTTGATATTCGGAGGGTCGATATTATATTGGGCTCAATATCCAGGATATTGATATTGAGATTGAATGTCAATATTGTCTGTTCGGATGTGTTTGATATTCAGACATAGACAAGATATTGAGTTTGAATGTCAAATGCTATTGGATGTTATAAAGTCATGATATTGAGACAAAGATCAAAATGGATGGACCGACCACATACAACAGCTAGACAAATACATCAAATTGTCCAATATTTCAACAACAACAATCAAATCCAACGACCATTTTAATGAAGTCTCAGACAAACAAGGTACAAAGTCTCATACGCAGTATGACATGGTCTTACATAGCAATCCCAAATGACAAACCTTCAAGGCAACATGAGCAGCCATTCCTTCCTGAACTCTATGGGGAGCTCCATAAGTGCATGAAATAAACGCTCGTTAAGCACTAGCTTCCCATAAGCTCGCAGTTTGTCAGATCGAGACATGTCTTGTATGTCTTCAATTGCAGCAAGTATCACAGAGGAGGAGTAACCTGGGGTGCCTGTAATGGCTCCGTTGACTTCATTGCATCATTCCAAGACGTCTTCATATCTCCAAGCATGCACATAATCGCTTCACCCATACGTGGCTTCTTTGATGGTCCAGCACATTCAGGAGAGATATCAATGGTCTCTTGTGTTGGTGGTACGGTTTCAGCCTCAGTTTCTATTTCCGCACCAGTCCTAGCACCTAGACTGGTGGCCTGAAACACCGGCGCCGGGATGAGGTAGAGGAGGGAGACGGGCGGATCCACGCCGGGAAGGAGAGGACATGCGGCGGAGGCCCGTGCCAGCAGCGGTGGCGGCGCAGCTTAGGTCGGGGAAGAGAAAGGAGCGAGGTGGCCGAATATCACACGATGTCGAGGTATTTGGCTCGACTTTCGCTCGTCTCTTTTTCCTACTGCGGAGCGCTCCCTCAATATCGTGTGCGAATGCGACGCTTCAATATCCTGTACATCTAAACAGCTCGATTTCTGATATTCGGGACGGAAAGGTTACGAATATCCAATATCGACCCCGAATATCAACATCCGGACAGAGCATTAGATTTTGCTCTATTTTTCTTCAAACTTTGTTAAATGTGTATTTGTTATAATTTTAGTACTCATAGTTGCCAGATTCGTTAGGATGAGCCTCAAATCCCAAAGATAAGGGGTTTGAAATTGCTACAGCTCTGTTAGAGTTTGCATCCTGATTTGCTCATTTTAAGAGACAAAAATGAAATCACTCTACCAGTTGTTAGATGCATCCCCGTGAGAACAGCGACTTGGTAGCCAGCTTTTTGTTGCCGTGCATAAGCTGCTCCTCTCGTCCCTGTGGATGGACGCATGGAGGATAGACTCATCTCCGTCTGGCATCAACCAGGAGCATGAGCAGGTGTGGACCGCTGGATGAGAGCAAGGGCCTTTGGCTAGCAGGAGGGGAGCACATATATGGGTGGTGGCGTTTTCTTCACTCAATGTGATTGCTTGTGTCTGCAGAGGGGAGCTAGCGGGATGAAGCTGCCCTGAGCAATACAGGGGCAGCTTATGGGCCTTTTGGTTTGGGCCAACCAGCATACTTTTCCCATTTTTTCCCTGTTATGTTGTTGATCTAGAATTTTTGTGTGGTTTCGAGCTCATGAACCTTTCTTTATACTACTGTATTTGGAATCAGAAACAGTGAGTTCGCGAACCTGATCTCCAATTCGAGAATCCAATATGTGTACCCCCTAGCTAATCCGATTCATATGAAGTGGCGAATTATAACCACAAATCAGGTAATTATAGTAGTACTTGTATGGTCTCACACAATATTAGCCTTTTTTAGCTTAGAACTTTGGCACCACATATGAGGCAAGAGGCTTATACTAACACCTGAGAACCACTAAAAATCAGAGGCTTCGTAGAAAATTTTGTGAGGACTGAACAAATGAGCCTGTGAAACCGAGGAACCACTAAAAATCAGAGGCCTCGTAGAAAATTTTGTGAGGATTGAACAAATGACCCTGTGAATCTGCCATGAATTTGCTGGCATCTTGTTTTGTCCAGTTTCTGCATAGTTTTTGATATATCCCCTTGGATAAAATATATTTATCACAGTGCTGGCCTTGTGCCTCCAGGTTCCGTAAGCATCTTGTAGCTTGTTGATTTTGCAGATTGAAACTGTGGAGTGTTAGGTCCTTGAAACATTAAATCCTGAATACATTACCCCTTTCTATTTCTATCTCAGTATGTTACATCAGCATATACTTTATCTGTTAAATTATCTACTCTGCTGTTCCTAGAGCTGTGACTGTTTGATATCATGAACGGCTCTTGACAAGTTATGTTCAGAGCACCATCTTTAGTCTGTTCTCCGACTGTAATGCCATAATTCTCTTTTCACCTGGGAAATATTTCTCACACCTCTTCGGAAATATGCTCCCATCCCTACTATGTTCTACTCCCTCCGTCCCATAATATAAGATGCTTTTTTAGCTCTCCAAAATGTCTTAAATTATGGGACGGAGGGAGTACTATATTACCATGAAAATTATCCCTTTAGCTTACATTCTGATTATTATTTTTACTATTCCGCAGGACTGTATAAACCGAATTATTACGCTTGAAGGCATGGGTATGCTTCTCTAACTGTTTTCTAATTCCAACCTTAATATTCAATCAGCTTCATAACCTTATTTTCTTGGATATATCTTTGTTTGACTAAGCACCCAGTTGGACTGATAGACCCGTTTTTCCTTCCACAGATAGATTATCTGGCGTGATGGATGATCGTGGGAAGTACATATACATATCAATTGAGGAGATGCAGGCTGTTGCGGACTACATCAGGAAACACGGGAGAGTGAGCATATCACATCTGGCCAACAACTCGAACCAGTTCATCGATCTGGAGCCAAAGCCCCTATACAACGAGAATGAGGAGAGCCATCATCAAGACGAAACCGCGCCCCAGCAGGCGGAGTCGCAGACCGGCGATGAGAACTCGTGATCGTTGCTTATTGTCCCTGCAACATACTAGCACATACCCTTCGGGTGGTCAATGTGTCAGATTGTGCTAACCTTGGCTGTGGCTCGGGATCTGTGACTTGACAAAAAATAGTGCTGACAAGCTGATTTCAATATGACCCCTGTTGTACTCACAAATTCCAGTCATTGCATTAGCAATTGCCATAGTGACATAGCCGCCAACTTGAAAAGGCAATATGAGTTTTGCAATTAACGGTTGCATACATGCACCTGTTCTGGTAATCATGTCGTCGATGATGTGAAAATTTGTAATTTATCAATGACGCCATTTTTTTTGCCTCTGGTACAAGTCAGCATACGCAGGCAATGCATGTACTCATGTTGGAAATATTAACATAGGTAGCATGGGGACGGCTTTGCGTTTCATCGGCATCGCACACGTAGCATACAGTGTACGTGCATGATTGACAGAGACGCATCAGGGCCGCTCCTCTGCCCTTGTCCCCGGCCCGCGCATTCAACCGTTTGCTGCTTGCTTGCAAGCTGACTAGCGATGTCATCTTATGCATCATATCTATTACTGTTTTTATGAGATTTTCTTGTGAATTTTCACAGACTTGTTTCCTCTCACCTCAGGAATGAATTTGGGTAGAAATATGAAGTCCGATTTCAGATAGAATTTAACAGAATGAGTTTAGAACCTTGTCACTTGATCACACAAATTTTCTTTTGTTGAGCGCACGATTGTTCTTTGAATGTCTGTACTTGCTAGGTAGCCCTGTTCGGAGGTGCGTAAACAGAGACACACAGTGCCAGGGGTATAGGAGACACATACAGTGCAGGAGTATAGCATTATTTCCTTCCTTGTTTGTACATTATGTCCCGTGATGCCCTTAATTGAGAATGCAATAGGTGCATGAACCAAACTTAATAATCCCTTTCACGCCCAGACAAGCAAGCATGCTGGGTAGTGGGTACCTACCTACAGCATATAGATAATACTAGGCAATTTAGCGCGGCAATGCCGCGCCCGTGCATCTAAATTTGGTAGTGTGTACATTTGAAAACTATGTAGGTTTGAAAAGTAGTGAGATTAAAAGAAGTACGCGTTTTCTTTTTGGATTTTGGAAATTACTTGGATTTTGGAAATTACTGCAGCTGGGCCGGTTTTCAGATATGAATTTCTTTTGTGTCTAGAAAATTAGTACATTTAAAAGATATATGGAATTTTGATATATAAAAATGTGGTATTCGCTTATATGGCACGTATCATCAGCATTTATTTTTGCGAGGCTATTTATTGAAATATTTTCATGTTTCCAAAATTATTCTAAAGAGGAAGCGCATTAGCTGTTTTGCTGAATTTGAAACATCAGGGAAAAAAGTGGTAATTTCACATCTGTGTCATTAGAAAAAAAAATACAGTCTTGCAAAATATAATAGTAAGTTTGTATTTTTCTTTAAAAATAAAATTTGATTCCGTTATGAAGTAAAAATATATTATGTGAGAACCTATTAATTTCAATATGTAATTTGAGGAAATGAATCTGTTTTTTAATATTCGCTGTATTAAAAGCTTCAGATATGTTTGCATTCGGTAGGAAGTAATATTATTAGTTCCAATCTATAATTTGAGATTTTTTTTTTCAAATATGCGTTGCATTAAAATCTTCAGATATGTTTGCATTGTGCAGTAAGCAATATTATAGTAAATTTGTATTTTCCCTTAGAAATAAAATTTGATTTCATAATCAGATGAAATCCATCAACCTATTAATTTGAATTTCTTATTTGAGTAAATGAATCTGTTTGTTCCAAATATTCACCACATCTAATGATTCAATATGTTTACACTGTGCAATAATTAATTGTTTTTTGCTATTATGTTGATATATTTTTCATATATTTTTTTACAGATATTTTGAAGGTAGCAAGAATGAATGTGGATAATTTAAAGATTTTCACCGTAAAAAAATTCAAATATCTCTACTATATAATATGGCTTGGGGACTCCGGTCTCCTACGTCGCGCCATTTTGCAAAAAGACCCCTCAGAAATTGCAAAATCAAGCCGCACTCCAGAAAAACGGTCAACCTGGCGCTTGCGATGTGCCGCTCCTACCGCGGTTCGAGAAGGGAGGCGGCTCGGGGACGCGGCGCGGCCGACATGGGTGGTGGCAGCGGAACTGCGCCAGAGGGAGGTCGCGGCAAACGTGCGGGCGCGACTTGTCGAGGCGCTCGCGGAGCAGCGCCGACTCGAGGAGACCTACGGAAAGCGCCGCCGACTCAAGCGGGTGGCCGTCGCGGCACGCGACGGGATCTACGACACCCGCAGCCGCCTCCAAGAGCACGAGCACCGGTAGGAGCAGCAGTTCCCCGCAGAATCCGATCCCACCTCCTAGGTAGGCAGCTGTTGTGCTCCGATCCTTTAGCCCCCTCATAGCTTTCGTTCCCCCCGATCGATTGAGCTTCATCCCGACGCGCAGTCTTTGGGATTAAGCCCTGCTGATGAGACCCAACGAACGAGTAGTGACTATATTTAACAACATCATGTTCTTGATTCTTCGGGCCGAATTGTAGCTGGATGATGACGCCTTAGCTAGATGCTACACTAGATGACTACTCCTTTACTCTGCTTTTCTTTTCCCTAGGCTTTGTAACATACAGGACGAATGTTCCGCTTAGAGTGACTGAAATCAACTGGAAGTTTAGTAGCAGAGGAACACTGTAATCTTCGAGCTGGAATCTCCTGTGGCCATTCCATGAGAAAGAAAGAATCTTCAGTGGCGTTGCTCCGTCAGAGATGTACGCTACAGGCCTAGCCGTTCGAAAATCTTCCGGGCAGCTCTTCATAGCATCGACAGTCTCTATGTTCTTTGTTTGTTGCTGCCCGGCTAGACAAAAGCTATCTACTGTGTGGCCTAAATTGATTAATGTTACTGAGATGGATTTAGGAGAAGATGGGTTCCCTGCTAAAGTGCTAATGCTTCTGATTATTTTGTTCAGTCGCTAGATAGCTCTTCTCCTGCAGAAACAGAACAAGTTACTAATGGTGATGGGATCAAGCAAGTTGCTCCGAGGAACCAGCTAGAGAATATGTGGAGGATTTTGGAGCAGACTATAAATATTACCAAGATAAGAAATTTGGACGGTACTCTAGACTCCTCTAATATGAAATTTGGAAGATATTATGCTTAGAGCATCTAGGATAGTTTTGGATTTTCCTAACAACAATTTTACACCGTAGGGGCTTCGTCTACGGTAATGGTGCTAATTATTTTTTGAGACTACTGATCTCATTACAGAACTAGAGGATGCTTGAAATCAATTAGCGGCGAAAAATAAAAAGGTGGATGCTCCTACCAACACCCATTCAGTAAGCAAACAAGTTCATATTCTAAATCCCTGCTTTATTATTTGCTCTGTTAAATACATGGTTATGAGCTAAATAATCTATACGCATACATTTTGATCTATCTCTGATATCCTGTCTAGATAATTTAGGCATGATCATTACTTTCTCAAAATACAGTTAGCTGAAATATGTCTCGGTCGTTAGTTAAGCCACATTTTAGGAAATTGTATGTGTTAATGCATGACTACTTTTGTAGAATGTGCACCATGTTTTAGCTGACCATATCAGAGAGTTGTATGTTGTTATTTGATATAAGAGAAGTGCTTATGGACAATGTTGAGGGTTCAGGAGGTCAATGCATCCATAGAAGTAGTTAGCTGTTCCTTTCTCACAATTGTCGGTTCAATCCATGTTCTCTATGCTAATCTGAAAAGTTATTCAGTATAACAAAAATATCATAAAATGTTTCATTAGCCCGTAGCAACGCACGGACATTTTGCTAGTATTTGTATTATACCATAAGTAATTAGGTTTTTTTTCCTGATCATTTTGATATATTTTTAATTTTGTATAGAGGACAGATCTAATGATATTAATTTTGTAGCTTAAATCGTTTTCTGTAATTTTTTGATTCAAAAATCCATCGACCTATTATTTTCAATTTGTAATTTGAGGAAATGAATATGTTTGTTCCAAATGTGCACCATATTTAATGATTCAATATGTTTACACTGTACAGTAATTAATTATTCTTCGCTGTTATGTTGATATATTTTTCATATTTTTTTACATATGTTTGAAGGTAGCACAAATGAATTTGGATCTTCTCAAAATTTCACCGTATTTTTTTCAAATATATTTGTATTACACCATAAGTAATTAGTTTTTTCCCTGATTATTTTGATATATTTTTCTTTTTTTATAATGTACAGATCTAAAGATATTAATCTTGTAGTTTAAATCGTTTTCTGTAATTTTTTAATTCGGGAAAAAAGGCAAGCCGCTGACAGGCCGGCCCCACCGTGAAGTCATGTTGACGTCACCAGTGGGCGAGATCGGCCGCGGCGGCGGCGCCGACGACGATTCACGGCGAGCCGGGCAGCTCGCGTACGCGCGTTCGACGCGCACGGACGCGGGTTACCTGGGAGGGGCGGCGCCGCCACTTATGGGTCGCCGGAGCGGCGGCGGTGACGTGCAGTTGCAACGGAGAGCAGGGCGCACGACGGCGTCAATTCCGGCGAAGGCGCGACGTCTTGGAACGCTTTCACCAGCTCGGAGGTAGAGCGCATGGCGGCGCAGCTCGAAGCGCCTTTCGATTTGACGGGGAAGGTTCGTAGCGGCGGCGGCGGATTCACGGGAGAGAGGAAGGAGGAAGGGTGGTTGTACGGGACGGTCTTGCAGAAAAGTCCTTGCGTTTTGTCTCAATTACGTGTAGGTCCTTAAGTGTGTTAGTTTTAGGACCGCGGGTTTGTTATCTTTTTTTTACAATGCTTTTCTGCAGAAAGCGAGGGTGATCGGCGGGACGGCTGTCACCGGCGGGTGACCGGGACACGCGGCGAAACTTGATTGGCCTAGAGGCCAGTGCTACAGTATTGTGCATTTTAGGAGTGGCTTTGAGTGCATCTGGATCGTCCGATGCGCCGATCGGACGGCTCACGTTTTGCGTATGACGTGGATCGCAGATCTTGGGGGAATCTGACCACCATATAGGGTAATATATGGCTAGCCTCGCATGCATGTTGCATATGGTCAGTCCCCTCTGTCTCGATGGAGCCTGTCCATCACCCGCCCGAGTACTGTCTCTGCTCGTGCGGAATGGATGTATATATGATTGCAATTGCCTTGCACGTGCACTCCTGACATGATCAATCATATATTCATATGCATGTGCCATTGTATGTCTAATTACACGTACATAACGTATTACACCCTTTATTTACGTATCTAGACGTATTCTAGACGTATTTTAGTGCACAACTCACTCATTTTGCTTCACAATTGGTCTATATTAAAAATGTTTAAAACATCTTATATTACATAATAGATGGAGTATAATTAATTTGCGAAAGTGGGTTATAATACATAACAGAGGGAGCATACACATATAATATACGGCGTGCATGCTCACTTAATTCTAATCGTTTCGTTCGTACTATAATTCAAAGTTTGTCATTTTCATGGTCTACCACTCCATGTGCGCATGTGATCCAATCATGTGCCCCCTCAGTTTTACAATATAATATATGTGAGTATTTTTTTAAATTTACATGTATGTACAAGTATTTAGATACATTTTAATATACGTGTACACTTATTTTAGTGTGAATCAAAACAACATTGTGTCTGTATCAAAACAACACTTATTTTAATATAACATTTATAACATCTTATATATTATAAAACGCAGTCAGTACGTCAGTCCTCAATACGTGTGTCTGTCTACGATAGATCAGCTGTGCCGATCGAGATCGATCCAAGATAGATCGTCCAGTGTGAAAACCTAACCTAGATATATATGCATGCTGGCTGTTTGCTTGCTTGCAGCTATCTATCTATGCATGCCCACATGCATCATGCATGGATCGATCGATCGAGGCCGTGGCGTTCAGTGTTCGTGACCCAGTTTTTCAGACGTGCACGACCGATCTTGCAGCTATCGAGCTACTCCATCTGACATGCATGCAGTGGTCCTTTTGTATGGGCAGCCGCTCAGTACCATGCATCATATATGCATTTGTGCAGCAGTACGTACTTCCACCCCCTCACAGTAATCTCCTGGATTTTATCTATGTATATATAGAACTAGAGCCTGTCAAAAAAATAAAATGCGATAGACTACAATAACTATATACTATATGCAGCATATACTAGATCAACAAAACTGTTTATGTACTCTCTTTGTTGGAGTAGTATCCCTACCATGCTAAATTTAGGTGGCACGCTTATAAGAGCATCCGCACAATTTGTTGGTTACCTGGTGACGAAATAACTGATTATCACAACATCGCTACAGTTTCAAGAAACCTCTCGTTTTCATTTTTCATAACAAAACCTACCGATTCAGCATAACACTGTTTTTAACAACATTGATCAATCAGTTTTGGTAGCTAGGTTTGTGCAGAGATGGTCACTATACCTAGTTGCTCTTGTTCCCTCGCGTATACGCTTTTATTCGTATTCCATATTTCGGTGTCCACGTGATGACCACTGGCTGAGGACAAAAAAGCAGAGGTATGGTGAACTCTAAAATAATGATAAAAATAGTGAAATAGTGCCAATACATTAACTATATATATGATTCAACATAACTTAGTACAATAAATTTATAAACATATTTGAATATAAGTATAATCCAAAAAATACGAATGGCACAACTATACCTTCTTTTGAAAAATCCGTAATTTTATCGATCAAGACTTCTGAATATCCCTTGCCCGATGTAGCACATCATCGAGTCATCAAGAAGCCATCCCAGACATATTTTCTGCAACTCGGTCTAGATGGTCTTTATCCCCCAGAAGCCCCTTCAGTTGTTTTATCGTCATCGAAACAAAAGTAGGCTCAATGAGACGACAAACCATGGGGAACATGACATGCCTTTCAGATATGAAGACAATCTCTAACCTCTTCAATTCTCTGTGTATGAACAATTAATATTTTAAGCTTATCTTGTATATGCTTATGCTAATAATTAGATAAATATCCATGATAAATATATGTAAGACAAGCAAGGTTATTCATATATATTGCACCTAGAAAACGAGTTTGTTGAGTCAAGGTGAGAGAATTCAGAAACAATTATGAAGATAACTCATTTAATCGATAGTTAAAATCGGGATAATGCATTCTATTACAATAATATAAAATGTGTCCATAGTGTACAAACAATCAACAATGACATGATGAATTCCGCTTTTTCTTGGTTTCCTGTACTGTGATACCTATTTATCCATACACTTAGACTCGAGAACTCATTTGTTGCGCAAATTGACATGTTTCAAAAGGGTAACGAGTCATCATTCTTCCAACTCAACAAACATGTACTGAGTACTGACACCATTAAACATAGATGCTGAATAAGCTAATATAATGAGAATTTTAGTCAATAAAATATACAAAGCTAAAGTAGAACCATAAAACATAATCTGTCGCATACATAGAGTCGGTTTCGACCAATCCCATAAGTTGACTAAAATACACTTAAACCTTCCTTAAATACCTCACCGATAACATTGTTTAGAGTCCAGTTGTATTAGACTGAGAATTAGCTATTGTAAGGAGAAAGAGTTAGTTTCTGGCTGGAGTAGATTCTCATGGCGACGACGCAGCTATGCGAGCGTGCGGCAAGCAAGCAGAGCAAGGCATGCACGACGCATAAGTGAGAGAGTGCATCAACCGGTCAAGGGAAAGTGATTCGCTATTTTAAAGTAGTTAAACCATTTTATTTTTAATGCGCAATTTCTGTTCTCATGCTCATATTTTTTTGTTTTTCAAAAAGGTAGGTTGTACTTTAATTATACACTTGTGCCCTACATTTTCATAAGGTGCAACTAGCGTTTTTGTAATGCGCAATTTTGCAGACTGAAAACGCACACTACTAAAATATAATTCAATTTTTTCATAACTTTATTTGGTCGGACGCACTTTATAATACACTGGTTGTACATCGCTAATATATGAAGTTCTATTTTATGCAATGTGTAACGTCTCCTTTGTTTCCCAATATGTTTTCCCCCATAATTTTAAGGTTATACTCCCTCTATTTTTAAATATAAGATGTTTTAGGTATTGTGCATGTTATCTAGATGCATAGTAGAATGTGTGCACATACAGAGTAAAATGTGTCTAGATACAATTGAATAGATGTGATTATGTGAATGTGGAAAAATGCTAAAACATATTATATTAAAAAACAGAGGGAGTAGCTAGAAAGGTTACTCCATTCGTCCGCGAATAAATATATGTCTAAGTTTTATCACGAGTGAAAATTTTGAAGTTTGACGATCTTTGTAGATAAATGTAGAAACAACAATGCCACTAAAATAGTATCACTAAATTCGACTTAAATGTATAGTTTGATAATATATGAATATGATGTCATATATATCATTACTCATTTCTATAATTGATAAAAAGTCTATAGATTTAACTTAAGATGACCTAAGTAGGAGGGAGCATGTGCGGTACAGTTTCCTCTATTTGGGCAATCTGAAATTCCGAACTTAGCCATACAGCATTGTTTACTTACTCATTTGAGCATGCAACTATCTCTACTATATAATACGGCTTGGGGTCGTACGTCGCGTCATTTTGCATTTTAGTCCCTGGACAATTGGAAAATCAACCCGCAGTCCCTTATAAGTCGTATACCGGTTCGCCCCGAGCTCATCGCCATCGCTATTTGGTCGAACAGAGCTCCTGGGTGATCCCGGCCGCCTCCGTCTTCCTCCTCAAGGTGGTCATCGCCGCCGCCGCCGCGGCCACCGACGGCACCGCCAGGGCGGGGCCCTTTGCTGCCAGGCTCTCCAAGAAGAATGGCGTCGACCCGTCCCACGTCTCAGATCTGTAATACCTCTTGGTCCAGTTTTCTCACTCCCCCTCTCGCTTAGATCTGAGGATGGTTCAATTGGATCACGCATGAACTGGGCTCGAATCAGGTGTGTGGTGGTGTGTGGTGATCCATCCTGGAGGCTTTGTTGTTGTTTGTGGGGCAGGAGAGGAAGGGCTGGAGGAACGGGAGGGGCCGGGTGGAGGACTCGAGGAGGAGGACGATGGATTGGAATGTGAGAGGGGGATATGGCTGCTCTCTCTGTGGATCGAACAATGGCCGGACAAGCACACTCACATCAAATGGACACAAACAGAGAGGGGTGGAAGACAAACTCTCATGCACTCAAGTTTCTGCTCCATCCATTGGATGATGTGTGGATGGTTGAGAGATCAAAGGGAAGGGTTCAGGGGGTACTGCGTCTGCTTCGACCCACTGGATGGCTCCTCCAACATCGATTCTGGCGTTTCCATCGGAACGGTATGTACGCGTTCATGTTCACAAATTACGGCATCGCCCATGCCACTGTGTGTTAATGTTCTGCTCTGTAGATCTTTGGGATTGGATCTACATGATCAAAGAGAAAGAGAATGCGACCCTGGAGGACGTGCTGCAACCTGGAACCAACATGGTCGCTGCTGATACGGCATGTATGGGAGTTCATGCACGGTAACCATGTCCCCCAAGTTGTATTTTCAGTTTTCACTCCCATTAGTTCGCCCCAACTGTTCATCCTAGAATGACCGCTCTTTTTACTGATGGCAACTTGTATTAAGCACTGGAAATGGTGTAAACGGTTTAACCATTGATCCTTCCCTTAGGGAGTTCATAATCCTACATCCCAACATTAAGGTTTGTGCTATACTACAATAGAACAAGCGTGCCATCGACCTCGGCGCCGGGTGTGGCCTCGTGGCGGCGCTCCTTGGGCCGCAGGTGGTGGCCACCGACCTCCCCGAGCGCCTCAGGCTGCTCAAGAACAACCTCGAGCAGAACCTGGGCTCCGGTGATGCTTGGGGCTCGGCCACGGTGGCAGAACTTGTGTGGGGCAAGGATGATGACCCCGACCCGGAGCTCGTTCTGGGCTCCGACGTTGTTTACAACGAGGAGGCAGTGGACGACCTACTCGCCACCCTCAACCGCCTCTCCGGCCACAACACCACCGCTGCTGTTTCTGAGCTAGTAAGAGACGTGAAGGCCACTCTGGTTTGTCTCCAGGAAACCAAGTTACAACATGTGGACAGGTCGATTGTCATGGCTGCAATTGGACCAAATTTTGCTGATAACTTTGCTTTTCTCCCCGCTGATGGTACTCGTGGAGGGGTGATGCTCGCCGCAGCGACAAACTGCTACGCCTTGTCTAACGTTGTGCTCACTGTAAATTCTATTTCTGCCACAATTACTAGCAGGGAAGACGGTTCTTCTTGGACAGCTACAGGAGTGTACGGGCCACAGGGGGAGGCACAGAAACACGCCTTCATCGACGAGCTGCGCAACATTGCTTTGACCACGCCCTCCCGCTGGCTGTTGTTTGGCGACTTCAACTTGATTTACCGAGCTGCCGACAAAAACAACGGCAATTTGAACAGAAGGTTGATGGGGCGTTTCAAGGCTGCTCTCGACTCGATGAGATTGCGTGAGTTGAAACTTAAAGGGCGAAAATTCACATGGTCAAATGGGCAGCAAAATCCTACCTTGACAAGAATTGACCGCTTCTTCTGCTCTGATGATTGGGATGTGGGGTTCCCCTCAGCCATTTTGCAACCCTTGCCATCATCCATCTCAGATCATGCACCTTTGCTGCTTGTGGGGGCTGCAGAAATTCCCAAATTCTCCACCTTTAGGTTTGAGGCTTTCTGGACAAGGATGGAAGGCTTCCATGAGCTTGTCCAGCAGGTTTGGGAACAGGATGTGCCCACAAATGATCCGTTGCGACGTTTCCATGTGAAGCTTGAGCGTATAGCTAAGGCGCTCAAAACCTGGCATAAAAAGATCTTTGGAAACCTGAGAATGCAAACGGCAGTCGCGCGGGAGATAATTGGTAGGCTTGATGTGGCTGAGGAGGCTAGGCCCTTGTCCACCGAGGAGATTAGACTGCGGATCACTTTGCGGGCAAAGATTGTGGGCATCGCCTCGATAAACAAGATCCGTATTAGGCAGTGGGCAAGGCTGAATTCGATCAGGCTCGGCGATGCAAATTCAAGGTTGTTTCACCTTCGCGCAAACGGGAGGAGAAGGAAGAATTTTATCCAGCTGCTAGCCACACCAAATGGCCTCGCGGTGACTCACGACGAGAAGGCGGAGGCTCTGCACGCACACTACAACGAGTTCCTCGGCACGACATCCCCAAGGGAGACCTCACTGAATTGGGAGGCCCTAGGCTACGCTCGCCGGGACTTGTCGCACCTTGAGGCACCGGTGGACTCGAATGAACTCAAAGCTGCGGTTCTCGCGTTGCCGGCTGAGAAGGCGCCGGGACCGGATGGCTACATTGGCCGGTTCTACAGAGTGTGTTGGGACATTATTGGGGATGATTTGCTCGACGCTATGTCCTCGCTCATGGAGCAGGGATGTGCAGTTTTTGGCCTGCTAAACAAGGCCAACATAGTCCTTCTGCCCAAAAAGACGGCGGCCGAAGAAATTGGAGATTACCGCCCAATCAGTTTAATACATAGCTTCTCCAAGATCTTCTCCAAGGTGTTGGCATCACGTTTGGCTCCTATGCTCCCTGAGCTTGTTTCTCCGAGTCAATCTGCCTTCATCAAGAAGCGGTGCATACATGATAATTTCCTGCATGTCCAAGGTTTGATCAAGGAGATGTACAAAGACAAGACGCCGGGTTTCTTTTTGAAATTAGATATTGCCAAGGCTTTTGATTCTGTGAGATGGCCTTACCTCATTGAGCTGCTGGAAGCCATTGGTTTTGGCCCTAAGTGGAGACGATGGATTTGCCTTCTGCTTTCCACAACTTCTTCCAAGGTGTTGCTCAACGGGAAGCCTGGGCTGCCGTTCAAGCATGCGAGGGGGCTGCGCCAGGGGGACCCAATCTCCCCTATGTTATTCATACTGGCTATTGATCCTCTCCACCACCTTTTTCGTCTCGCCACGGAGGGTGGCATCCTCCAGCCTATTCGGGCAAGGCCGGTGCGGTTCACGGTTTCCTTATATGCTGATGATGCCGGTATTTTCGTTGGCCCTGAAGCGCATGATATTCGAGTGACATGCCGAATTCTTGAGGCGTTTGGGAACGCGAGCGGGTTGCGGACAAATCTTGCAAAGTCGGAGGCCTTCCCGATATAGTGCACTGAGGAGCAAGTGGCGGCTGCTTTGGCAATCTTTCCGGCCAGGCGGGGAGTTTTTCCTTGCACTTATTTGGGCCTGCCGCTGCACCACTCGAGACTCAAGGCTGTCCACTTTCAGCCTCTACTAGATAAGCTTGGCTCCAAACTTGCTGGATGGTGGGGAAGGCACTTTACTAGGGTCAGCAGGGTATTGCTTTGCCGGTCTATGTTGTCTGCTATGGTGCTATACCATCTTGCTGTGTTCAGGCTTCCTAAGCTCATCATCAAGAAGATTGAGAAAATAAAGAGGGGTTTCTTGTGGATGAAACGGGGTGCGGTTCAGGGCGCTAGACCTCACTCCCTTGTCAATTGGAGCACTGTCAGCCGGCCTAAGCACCTTGGTGGCCTTGGAATTTTTGACATTGAGAAATTTGGGAGGGCAATGTGCCTCCGCTGGCCGTGGTATGCTTGGATGGACCATGACCGGCCATGGCGTGGTATGGCTTTGCCGTGCGACGACAAGGACATGGAGCTCTTCAGAACTTCCACTGACATTTCGCTCGACAATGGGATGAAATGCCTTTTTTGGCATGACCGTTGGCTGCCCGGGGGAGCCCTCAAGCTGCAGTTCCCCGCGCTGTTCGCCATCACCACGAGGAAATCGAGAACTGTCCAACACGAGCTGCTGAACCAAAACTGGATGCGGACGCTCTTCCGCATTTCCACGCCCTCGCAGATTCTTCAGTTCACAAACCTTTGGGCGGCTATGCAACAAGTGGTGCTGCAATCACGCCCAGATGCAATCACATGGCGGTGGACTGCCTCTGGCATCTACACCACCGCCTCCGCTTACAGGTGCCAATTCGTGGGGACATGCGCGCCTTTCCGGACGGCCAAGGTATGGAAGGCTAAGGCGGAGCCAAAATGCCGCTATTTTGCTTGGCTTGCGCTACATGGAAAGATCCTAACAACGGATAATTTGGCTTTGTGGGGATGGCCCCATGACCCCGTCTGCAAACTGTGTAGGATTCACCCTGAGACTGTGCAACACTTGCTCCTTGACTGCAGCTTCACCTCGAGGATTAGGGAGAATATTTTTGAGTGGAACGGAAACATTGGGGTGGCTCCACCCCCTTTGGGCCACGCTTTGGACGCTTGGTGGGATGGCATGACCGCCGGGATCCCAAAGGAGCGTAGGCGAGAGGCAAACGGTGCCTTCGTTTACTCCATGTGGGGCACTTGGAAGGAGCGAAACATGCGGATTTTCCGCAACACCGCCTTGCAGCCAGACGCGGTGTCCCATCTCGTGTGGGAAGAGATTCAGCAGCGCGCTTTGGCGCATTCGCAGGATCCAGGAGGCTAATTTGCGCGTTTTGTTTTGCTTTCTTTGTCCTTTCGGCTCCTTGCCGATGAACTCATGTACATAAACTTCTATTCTATCTAATCGGACGGCAGACTCGACTGCTTTAAAACTCAAAAATAAATAAATTATAGTACTCCAGTTGAAGCTCAAAGATTAGTCAGCACTTTGCCCTTGAAACCCAGATTCCATCCTCAGCTTCCTCGTATTATTGTGTTATTTTTGCCTGTAGCATGGTATTGGACAACGGAAGCTGCACATGTTGGTGCTATGTCATCTGAGATGGTTATGAGTCCATCATCTTCAGCATCAAGCAACCATGCCCGTTTCACTCCATCTGAGATACCACGGATGGCCATGGATACATCAGTCCCGGATTCAGCGTTTGGATATGACATAGGGAACACAGGACCTCTGCAATTAGGGCCAGATAGTTCATCAAGGGACTCCATCCGATTCTTAGGGCAGCTCTGAATATCTTTTCCCAACCAGTTCAAAAACATGAAAATATGATCTATTCTAACGTGAATATATAGCCTACTTTTATGAGCTAATTTTGTGCTGCTGGAAGTAAGGTAATACAAGAGTAAAATGGGTACAAGAACAACAATAGGCTGTTCGATACAGATGCAACTGCTGTTCTGGAAGATTAACACGGCTGATTTTGCCACTTTATTTCTTCCACACACTGTAAGTTTATAAGTTTAAATTGAGATGCAAGTATATTCTGGTGCTGAATACCTAATCACTGGGGAATCTTTTTTTTCTTCACTACTTGGTATGCATGTAGTAGATGTGATGCTCACTTGAAATGTCAAGAGAAACAAATATGAAACATATTTGTACAATTCACTTTTTTGTTACCGTATCTAAAAACTTTTGTAGAGAACCCTCACATATAGTCAGTCTTACAATTTCTTAAGCACTTCATGTTAACTTCTAAATATAGTTTTTACTCATGTATAGATAATTTGTATGCAGCCATGAGCCTGCGGTTTCACTGTTAGTGGACAACATTTTAAATGTTGAGACATTTGCTAAGGGGAGTCTTGGTGCATCGGTTAAGTTGTTGTCTTATGTACATGAGGAAAAAAAGTGTCTTTTGATAATGAAGTGAAAGGCTACGTACAAATGACCTAAAGTGGTTGGACCATGCACTCTAAGCGGTAGTATACAAGTTAGTGCTTACCATTTGAACTACCTAGGATACATATGATATTATCTTACCAAACTGGTTATGCAGTATGATCGATTGTGAAATAAAAGACATGATTTTCGTTATAAATGGTTTCTCTGCCCGTAGCAACGCACGGGCATTTTACTAGTATATATACACGCTAACAAGCATACGTACGTCCTCCATCTTAATTTGCTCAACAGCTCTAGCGTCCGGTTGAATCATTTGGTGCATGGAACGTCTTTGCAGTCTCGCAATCTAGTGTTTTCATGGAGTCTTTTCACTAGTAGAAAACGAGCCTTTGGTTCACCCCTTTAGTCTCGGTTCATTTTTTGAACCCAGACTAAAGGGGTGAGAGCCACACCGCTGGATTTGTGAGGGACCTTTAGTCCCGGTTCGTGTTACGAACCGGGACTAAAGTTTCAGCGCACGCGGCAACAGAGGCGGGCCCCAGCGCCAGATACCTTTAGTCCCGGTTCGTAACACAAACCGGGACTAAAGGTCCTCACATTATCAGCTTCTTCCAGCCCGAGCCAACTCCATTTTTCCCACCGAACCCGAGCTCAAAATCATTTCCTCTCCATTTCTTCTCCATTTCCTCTCCCCAATACTAGATAATCCATAATATTTTACACCATTTGGAGAGATTGAAGCCACCCCACGGTTAGCCTCTTCATCCTCTTTCCGGCATTGCTTATTTAGCTCATTTTGCTCATTTCAATTTTTTTGTGCAAGCAAGGTGTTCGATGTAATGCCTAAGTTATGATCTCATTTGTGTATATGTGCAATTTGTTCTCAAACTAAAATAATGATTTATGTGTTTTAGTGTGGTGAGGAGCCTTATCGACGTCGATCGCCCGCGCCGTCCCGTCACCACCTCGGTGAGCCTCTATATTTTATTTTATTTTATTTTAAAAACATAGCTTTTTTGATTTAGATGCATAGTTACTACTTGTATAATTTTCTAACTTGTATTATATGTATAGTGTCATGGTTCTGATATCCGTCCCCGTCGGTCCTCGTCCGGTCTATGATTCGGATGTGGTATATTTTCAAAACTATTTATTTCATTCTATGTTTCTGACAATTATAGCGACCAACTTGACATAGAATTATTTTTATCTAGGAGGTAGTTGAACCAGAAATTGAACCTGACCCTATTGTCGAGTTTTTGGATAAATAAAACAATGATTTGAAAGCAAAATTGAAAAGAAGTGAAGCTCTTTATCTTCAATGCTTAGAAGATAAGATGAAATTAGAGCTCAAACTTGCCGACGTGGTCGATGGTAACGGGATCAAGATGGATGCAATGCGCTTGAAGATAAAAAGGATTAGAAAATATGCCATTAATCGGGAGGCTTGGTATCATTATGCTGTTGGTTCAGTATTTACCTTAGTTGCGATTTTGATCGCATTTGTTGTTGGATTTAAATTCTTTAGATAATTTTTATATTTGTTTCAGTTAATGTATGTTTTGTTCAACCTATGTATTACCGCTTGTCAATACTCTACTCTTATTTTAATGGATGACATTGTATTAATTAATTTGCTCTTACATATTATTTATGACACAGTAGTGTAATAATGGGGTTCGATATACTTTTATGTAATACAGATGAACCGACAATGGATGTACGGTGACCGATGTTGTCCTGAGTTCATTGATGGCATGCATAATTTTCTCCATATGGCTGAGGCAAACAAGCCGAAGAACGGTTTTATTCGTTGTCCATGTAGTGCCTGCAAGAATATGAGTGATCACTCTACCTCAAAAGTCATTCACTCACACCTCTTGCATAATGGTTTTATGCCTGGTTATTATTGTTGGACCAAGCACGGAGAAACAGGGGTTATCATGGAAGAAAATGAAGAAGAGGAGGATAATGACAAGTATCCTTGGTTCAGTGATACTACAATGGGAGAAGACGAAACTGAAGAAGATCCCATTATTGATGAGCCCGACGATGATCTTCGTTGGGCCATTCGTGATGCACAAATGGACTGTGGAAGTGAAAACGAAAGGTTGAAGTTGGAGCGTATGTTAGCTGATCACGCCAAATTGTTGTACCCAACTTGTCAAAATGACCAGAAAAAGCTAGGTACCACACTTGAATTGTTGCAATGGAAGGCAGAGAATGGTACTTCTGACAAGGGATTTGAAAATTTGTTAAAAATAGTTAAGAAGATGCTTCCAAAGGATAACGAATTGCCGTCTAGTACGTATGAAGCAAAGAAGGTGGTATGCCCTCTAGGATTAGAGGTGCATAAGATACACGCTTGCATTAATGACTGCATCCTCTACCGCGGTGAGCACGAAAAATTGAATGCATGTCCTGTATGCGGTGCTTTGCGGTATAAGATCGGGCGAGATGACCCTGGTGATGCTGAGGGCGAGCCGCGCCCCAGGAAGAGGATTCCTGCAAAGGTGATGTGGTATGCTCCTATAATACCACGGTTGAAACGTTTGTTCAGCAATAGAGAGCATGCCAAGTTGTTGCGTTGGCACAAAGAAGATCGTAAAAAAGACTTGATGTTGAGACACCCCGCGGATGGGTCCCAGTGGAGAAAAATTGACAGAGAGTTCCCGACATTTTCAGATGACGCAAGGAACTTAAGATTTGGCCTAAGTACAGATGGCTTTAATCCTTTTGGAGAGCAGAGCTCCAGTCACAGCACTTGGCCCGTGACTCTATGTATCTATAACCTTCCTCCTTGGCTTTGCATGAAGCAGAAGTACATTATGATGCCCGTGCTCATTCAAGGCCCGAAGCAACCTGGCAACGACATTGATGTGTACCTCAGGCCATTAGTTGAAGAACTTTTGCAGTTGTGGTGTGAGGAAGGTGTACGTGTGTGGGATGAGCACAAACTGGAGGAATTTGATCTACGAGCTTTGCTTTTTGTAACCATCAATGATTGGCCTGCTCTAGGCAACATTTCAGGATAGTCAAACAAGGGATACAATGCATGCACGCACTGTTTAGCTGAGACTGATAGTATACATTTAGGTAACAAGAATGTGTACCTAGGTCATCGTCGGTTTCTTGTACCCAAGCATCCGTTAAGGAAGAAAGGCAAGCATTACAAATGTGAGGCAGATCATCGGCCGAGGCCTACCCGCCCTTCTAGTTCTGCTATACATGATATGGTCAAGGATTTAAATGTAATCTTTGGAAAGGGTCCTGGCGGTCTCACTGTTCCGAATGACGCAAACAACCACGTACCCATGTGGAAGAAGAAATCTATATTTTGGGAGCTGCCATATTGGATAATGCTAGAGATTCACTCTGCAATCGACGTGATGCACGTGACAAAGAACATTTGTTGCAATTTGCTAAACTTCTTAGGCGTGTATGGGAAGTCAAAAGATGGGAAGTCAAAAAAAAGGTACACCGAAAGGAAGGCAGACCCATCAACGTATGAGCGAAGAGATGCATCGAGACGATACTCATTCAGAGAATCAGCCAGGTCCTGCAAGCTACGCTCTTACTAAAGAAGAGAAGAAAATATTTTTTGAGTGCCTTCGCAGTATGAAGGTTCCATCTGGCTTCTCATCAAATATAAAAGGAATAATAAACATGGCAGAGCAAAAATTTCAGAATCTAAAGTCTCATGACTGTCACGTGATTATGACACAATTACTTCCGGTTGCATTGAGAGGGCTTCTACCGGAAAATGTTCGAGAACCCATTGTGAAGCTATGTGCATTTCTCAATGCAATTTCTCAGAAGGTCATCAATCCACTAACTCTAAAAAATTTAGAGAAGGATGTGGTCCAATGTCTTGTCAGCTTCGAGTTGGTGTTCCCACCAACCTTCTTCAATATTATGACGCACCTTGTAGTCCACCTAGTCGAAGAGATTTCTGTTCTCGGTCCTGTATTTTTACACAACATGTTCCCCTTTGAGAGGTTCATGGGAGTCTTTAAAAAATATGTGCATAACCGGGCTAGGCCAGAAGGAAGCATCGTCAAGGGTTATGGAACAGAGGAGGTCATTGAGTTTTGTGTAGATTTTATTCCTGATCTGAAGCCGATCGGTGTTCCTGAATCACGTCATGAGGGGAGACTGCATGGAAAAGGCACCCTTGGAAAGAAAGCAACAATATGTCAAGACGGGGATTCTTTCACTCAAGCACACGACACCGTTCTACATAATTCCAGTTTGGTGGGTCCGTATGTCGAGGAACACAAGAATGTTTTACGCTCCAAGTACCCGGAGAAATCTGAAGATTGTATTGATGGAGAACACATGAAGACTTTCAGCAGTTGGTTAAAAAGACGTCTCATTAATGACACCAATGTTGAAGAACAGCTATACTTGTTGGCCACATCACCAGCTTCAACTATATTGACTTTTCAAGGGTACGAGATAAATGGAAATATATTTTACACAGCCAAACAAGATAAAAAGAGCACCAGCCAAAACAGTGGAGTACGCTTTGATGCAACAAACTGCAACGGGACAAAGGACACATATTATGGTTACATAGAGGAGATGTGGGAACTTGACTATGGACCTACTTTTAAGGTCCCTTTGTTCAAGTGCAAATGGTTCAACCTACGAGGCGGGGTAGAGGTAGACCCACGATACGGAATGACTATAGTGGATCTCAACAATCTTTCGTACGAGAATGAACCATTCGTCCTAGCCAGTGAAGTTGCTCAGGTTTTCTATGTGAAAGACATGTCTACCCTACCGAAAAAAAGAAAATATAAGCAAGCGAATACATCATACGATGAGCCAAAGCGCCACATAGTTCTTTCAGGGAAAAGAGTCATTGTGGGAGTGGAGGAAAAGACAGACATGTCAGAAGATTACGATAAGTTTCATGACATTCCGCCCTTTAAAGTCAACACTGATCCAAGTATCAAGTTAAATGAAGAAGATTGTCCGTGGTTACGGCGCAATCGGAAGAACAAGTAAACACTAGAGAGGGATATTATTGTTGATGTGTAATATTCGAATGTTTTGTATCAGAAGAACAAGTGAACTGAAGTATTTTGTAGATGCATGGAACAAAACACACGATTTCACCTGCATACAGCCCAACGGTGGCTCGTGAGTGCCTGCATATGAAATGCACCGTTGGACGTATGCAGGGAATCCGAATGCTTTGTATTCTGTCGATGAAGTAGAATGAGGAGACAATGACTGCCGAACATGTTCAAGAGGGGGCTATATATAGGGTCATGTGGGTCACGAAGTGGTCATGATAGTGCCCATCCAACAGCTCAGAATCTCTCAAAAGAAACACATCTCTTCATCCAACGGCTCACAAGTGCTTAAAAGAAACACACGATCCATGTGCTTCTTTAGTCCCGGTTGGTCTTACCAACCAAGACTAAAGAAGCACATGGATCGTGTGTTTCTTTCTAGTGCTTGTGAGACGTTGGATCTGAGGTGTGTTTCTTTTGAGAGATTCTGAGCCGTTGGATCAGCAGTATCACGACCACTTCGTGACCCACATGACTCGGTTGTTGTTACCAACCGGGACTAAAGAAGCACACGTACCTTATATATATCCCCCCTCCCGGACATGTTCAACACTCAGTGTCTACTCATTGTAGTTCATTTTGGCAGCACACGGGTAGCAGAGAGCACTCAGTGAAGGCTGAAGGTGAACCCTCCCCTCGGCAGAGGCATCTCTGGGCAACCAGCGGCAAGACGTCTCTGATGATCTGCGACCGTTTCAAACAGTTGCAGATCATCAGAGATGTCTTGTCGGACGGTTGTAGATCATCAGAGATGTCTTGCCACAGTCATTTGGCTTGGCTTGAAATGACCATAACTTGGTCATTTGGCTTGAAACTTCTAGATATTCAAGGATTTGATTTTTTGAGGTGTTTATCATTTTTCCTAGCAACTAGTACACATATAAGGAGCCCATGCCAAAGGATTTGATTTTTTGAGGTGTTTATCACTTTATTACATTTTTTCTTAAAAACGATCAAAACGGTCGCTACGACTAATCATCGGAAGAGGGGATATTTTCTAGAACTATCAATGTTTCTGTGATATAACCACTAGTTGTGTACCTTAAAATGATTTTTCCAAAAGTTTCAGACCAAACTATCAAATAGTTGTAGTTCAAATTTGAATTACTTTTGATAAATCAACATAAACTCAATTAACTAGGGGAAATTAGTTAGAATTGTAAGAAAAAACTCATACTTGGGGATCATCCATCATATGTGCACCACTCTTAGTGAAAAATAGTTGGTTGCCATTTGGAATCATATTTTATGTACTCACTTCACAAAAAACCTCATTTTTTGCACTCAAAAAAAGGAAAATGATATTTATGAAAATAATTTAAAGAATCCCTTTGGCATGGTTGTTTAATATACCAATATGCACCTATGTGTGGAGTATGAGATCTTTATCACAAAATATGTCGTCGAAATGACCATAACTTGGTCATTTGGCTTGAAACTTCTAGATGTTCATACATGATAGACCTTTTTGTGAAGACTTTTTTTGCAAATGTAGGAAAAAATCAAGTTTATCATTTTTCCTAGCAACTAGTACACATATAAGGAGCCCATGCCAAAGGATTTGAGTTTTTGAGGTGTTTATCACTTTATTACATTTTTTCTTAAAAACGATCAAAACGGCCGCTATGACTAATCATCGGAAGAGGTGATATTTTCTGGAACTATCAATGTTTCTGTGATATAACCACTAGTTGTGTACCTTAAAATGATTTTTCTAAAAGTTTCAGACCAAACTATCAAATAGTTGTAGTTCAAATTTGAATTACTTTCGATAAATCAACATAAACTCAATTAACTAGGGGAAATTAGTTAGAATTGTAAGAAAAAACTCATTCTTGGGGATCATCCATCATATGTGCACCACTATTAGTGAAAAATAATTGGGTGCCATTTGGAATCATATTTTATGTACTTACTTCACAAAAAACCTTAAAACATAGAAAATAATATTTATGATATAATTTGAAGAAATCACCTTGGCATCTTAAAATGTTAGAAAATATAAAACAAAACATAAAAATAAGCTAGAAACCAAAACAATTCAAAAAATAAGTAAACCAAAATAAGAAATAGAAAAGTAAGCAATTCAAACAATTTAAAAGAAAACAGAAACAAAAATCAGTAAAAAGAAATAAGGAAAAAAGAACCTTTAGTCTCGGTTGGTAACACCAACCGAGACTAAAGAGTTAAAGAGGCCTCTGCGCTCCAGCCAGAACCCTTTAGTCGCGGTCGGTAACTCCAACCGCGACTAAAGACCCTTTAGTCTCGGTTTGTGGCTAGAACCGAGACTAAAGGTCCTTCCGCGCCAGTTAGTGTGGTCACGGCCAATTTTTAGGGCATTCTCTTCTCCAAATCCTCTCGCGCGGCGAAGCCCTGCTCGATCCGCTCCTGCGCCGCCTCCCGCCGTTCCTCTCCTCTCCGCCGTGCTGCTCTGGTGGCTCACCGTCGCCTCCGCGCTCCTCTCCGGTCGCTCGCCGTCCTCTACATCGAAGCGCCCGCGGCTCGGCCTCCTCCCGCATCGACGCACCCGTGGCCTCCGTCGTCCGCCGTGTCCTCGCTCCGCCACGCTCACCGCTAGCACCTCCTCTCCGGTCGCTCGCCATCCTCTGCCTCGACGCGCCCACGGCTCGGCCTCCTCCGCATCGACGCGCTCCTCTCCGGTCGCTCCTCTCCGGTCGCTCGCCATCCTCTTCGAATTCGTAAGCTCAAACCCTAGCTGTGGCAAGACAAAATGCAAAGAACAACATGAAAATTAAATTTCTAGCAAATAGCTTTATATGGTCTGGTTTGTATGATACTACTTTATTCTATCTTATCTGGTAGACATGTACTGAACTTGTGCGTGTTTGCTGAAAAATGTGAGTGCTTGATTGTCTGTTTGTTTAGTTATGTGAGAGCCAACTATTTGTGAGGGGGCATCCAACTATTTATCTAGGTTTGCTGAAAAAAGTGTAACATTTATGTTGATTAACTCATATCTAGGTTTAGAAAATTCTTAATTCAACATTATAGTATCTATAAAATCATGTCAATTGCCTGTTAGATTTTGGGTCTGTAGACATGATTTCATAGATACTATAATGTTGAATTTAAAACTTCAATTTATATCCATTCTTACTTTTTTTCAAGAATATGCCTTAGAGTGGCATATCCATTCTTACGTTGACGTATCGAGAGGAAATATTGTATTCTCATATTATTTGTGTGCTTATGTATCATACATTCATTAGTTGCAGAAATCATGGAATAAGAGGCATAAATGTTGCTATTGATTAGTTAGCTCGCTGCATTACATTGTTTCTCCCATTGATATCATATATTGATTAACTGATGCATCTACCTTGACTATGTGTGGTACACTGATTTGACAAAAAAAGTGTCATTCTCATGAAAATTCCATCAGAACTAGCAAGGTGGCCCTTTGTCTTCAGCTTATTGAATATGTTCATGAACTACTTGTTTTTATTTATATGTCACATAGTTTCATGCAACAAACTTGGATGATACATAGTTTTAGCATTTTAATCCATCACCAATTTACTTCAAGGCAGATTACAAATATTTTTAGTTCCTTGCAGCATCCTCACACTTTTAGTTCCTTCCAGCATCCTCATACAATTGTTTTTCATGACATGAAACATGACTGCACTGCTATGGACAACACTGTTTTGGCGTCTTCATCGATCAAATTAACTTATTTCCAAATTCAGTAAATGACCCTTGTTAAATTTAAATAATAAGTCAATAAAGTTCTTCACTAAACCGCTCAAGTGATATGTGTTGCAATTTAGAGAGGTGTGAGTGAACCATGTTGTCTGAACATATATGCAATGTTCATTCCACTTTGTTCACTGACGCCATCTCTAAATTTCATATGTGACTGATCAATTCCACATGAGGCATTGCTTGTTTTCTAATTACATTTTTGTTGAGTGTTCTTTAACTTGCATTTTACAATCTTGCAGGAGGTCTGCTGCTCGGGTCCTTGTGTCCACGGCTTTTCAGGAGGTCTCGCTCCTTGCCGAGGCTGTGCCGCTCCTCCTCGATTTCGGGTGTAAAAGACATGCCTGCTCCTTGCCGAGGCTGTGCCGCTCCTCCTCGTCGTTGCCTCGATTTCAGGTGTAAAAGACATGCCTATATGATCCAGTAGTAAAGAAAATCCGAACTATTTGTATATAAAGCTGATGGAATTCTAGATTCCTCGATATGTCTACAACATGTATATAAAGCTGATGGAATTTAAAGTTGTTGGAGAACTTGAGGTCTGAAGATGAGATATTGCCTTCATTATGTGTATGGAATTTGGGTTGCAGATATTTGTTTGAACTGTGATGTGAGTTAGCCGAGGTCTGAAATTAAATCTTAGACCTTTTGTGTGTTAGATATGCAAATTGAGATGATTGTAATATATATAATATATATGACCCAGTTGTATCAGCTGCTTCCTCCCAGTTTTATTTATGAGAATTACACTTGGGTGCATTAGTTTGACATGCTTGAGTAGTAAACAGGTACATTGTAATTTATATAATATTTTAAACAATCATTCAACCCAATATTCATATTCTTGTAATTTATAGGATTGCATACTTGTATCTTTTTTAGAATAAATCTAAACTTGATTGCAAATTTGATTGATTGCAGGTACATTTGAGCTATGGAGCACTTGCGAGACGAGCAGATAGAAGAAACACAATTTCAACGAGACGAAGAGATGGAAGACCAAATGGAACAACTTATTTTTAATGATGCCCGAGCTGGAGGAGATGTAGATGATTATGATTTCGACCAATTTTTGAACGACTTTGGAATCGAGTCACAAGACTTTGATGTGGTGATAGCAAACTCCGGCGGAGAGGTGTATATGTGTTTATAATAAATATGGCGATATGTTGTTGTTAACTACATGCATTTATTAACGACTTATTTTTCTTTTAGCCATCCGGATCGAGCCAATATGCAAAAAAGCAGCCACCATGTGCTCCTCGAGGCAAGGCAAAAAGAATGACGAGCGAGGATCCAAAGTTACCGATTGAGGAAATTGCTGATTCCGGCGAACCGCTCGAACCAAAACAGAACCGCAACAAATTTATAAGTCAAGCTGGAGTTATTGTTAGGGACATGATCCCAATCAGCATACGCGAATGGAATAAGCCGGCGATCGCAGATGTGGACGACCCATGTTATGTCCACCAAGTTCTTAAGGATTTGGTCTATAACACGCTGTTGTCACATTTCACCCTCCCGCCAGATCTCTCTAAAGTGAAGAAGGACAACCTCAAGAGGTGGACTCTTATTAAGATGGCGGAACAATTCCGGAACTGGAAGAAAAAGTTATGGAATCAATATGTAGAAACAAAAGAAGTGCCAGATTTCAGTGGAGCACAAGGGAAGAAGTTAGAATCTGAATGGGCGGCGTTTAAGGCGTATAGGGAATCACCTATGGCTGTGTCCCGATCGAAGATAAATAAATTGAATGCTAAGCTGAAGGAACACCACCATACATTGGGAACAGGTGGCTACAAGAGCGCCATTCCTAAGTGGTTAGCCTATGAAGAAAAACTGCTTCAATCGGGGGTCCGTCCACAGACACTTGACTGGCCCGAGAGGTCGAAATTCTGGTTGTTCGCGCATGGGGCAATGTTGGACCCTAAAACCGGAGAGATTGTTGGAAGGGGAAAATGGAAGGTTCTCGTGGAGCGTATAAAAAAGAAGCTTGAAGAAGCAATTAATGATGTTCGCAATGGTGTGTTCAAACCCGACAGAGAGGATGACGAGCTGACACGGGCACTGGGGAATCCTGAACATGTTGGACGAGCTCGAGGCTTTCCTGGCGGTGCTACGTTTAAGACTGCGTGGCCGGAATCCACTCACACTTATAGAAGCCGTAGCAGAGGTAAGAAGAAGGAGGCCGACCGGATATTACAATTGGAACGTGAAATGAAGGAGCAACAGGCGGAAATAAAAGCATTGAAGGAGCAAAGAACGGAACCTCAGGAGCGGCACCAATTAGACCATGAAGCGCATGCCGCCCCATCTCAGCGTAGAAGCAGCGTTGGTTCCACGCGTCAGGGCGACGTTGGTGCTTACCCAGTGGATGACATCACAGAGCCTACAGGTTGTGAGCTACATATAGCAATGCGAAACATAACTTTGAAGGTGGCGGTGGGGCAAGCTTTAGTAATGCAACCTGGAGAACTCTACCATTGTGGTCAAATTCCAGATGGCTACGCTCGTGTCGGGGTGGACGAAATTATGCCGGGATTTGAATCCTTGGAACTTGAGTTACCTGGAGGTGACGAGGAGAAAACGTTGGCAGACGTCAAGCATGCCTTCGCCCTATGGCCCAAGAAATACATCGTCCTTCCAGAACAAGCAAAGTCCACTCCTCGTTCTAGGAGTCCAGCTCACCAGCCAAGTCCACTCTTCCTCGAGAGGGATCAAAGACGGAGTCCATCTCCACCCCATCAGCAAAGCCCACACCTCCCCGATAGGGACCCCAGCCCGAGTCCATCTCCAGCTCAACAGCAAAGCCAACCGCCCCCCGAGAGGGTTCCTAGCGTGAGGCCATCGCAGTCTGTGCCAGTCCGCCAGAATGTTAAGTCGCTCTCGAGTAGGCGCCAGTCTGGTTCTCCTGTTAGGAAGAAACCTAGAAAGCAGAAAACACCGCCGCCTACTCCAAAGTTACCTTGGGAGAGAACCGTCGAGGAAAACGATATCGCATGCAAAGAACATACGGATGCCTGGCTTGCTGGCGTGAAACAGAAAGCGTTAGCGAAACAATTGCCTCCTGCAAAATTTACTGTCGGAATTCCTCAGGAAAAAATTGACCGTTGCATCGATGCCCTATACAACCCCCCACCATCGCCGCCAACAGACTATGATCGCAACATTGGTAAGTCATATGACGAAGAGATGGATGATCGATCGAAAAAAGGGAAACAAGTTGCCCAACTCGGAGAACAAGACGCACAGTCGGCCCCCCCGCTCAAGGTGCTTGATGACAGAGTTCTCAAAAACATCAATGTGCGGGAGCTGGTATATTCGGGAGATGATATCCCCTTCGCGGATGTTGTTCGTACTTATGTTCACGGGGAGAATTTTGTTGACGGCGACTTACCCACACGAATGCGTCAATTTCAAGCCTGGTACAAGGATACCGTAAAGGAGACGGATAAAGTCGCTCTCCAGATGGCAGTTAATTAAGAGCATTATTTCCAAGAATACTCCGTTGTCCTTTACTTCGTCGAAATCTTTCAGTTATACAATCTCCGGGCCCTCGACAAAAACATCATAAGTTCATATTGTCTGTAAGTCATCTATTCCTGTAATTTAATGTTTTAATTAGCTCTACTCGTTCATTGTCTGTGATAATCCTCTCTATAATATTTTGTGTGCTTTATTACGCATAATGAATATGCTCGAATGCAAGAAGAAGAAAATCAACCACATTGGGTTCATTGACCCCTCTATAATGCATGAAGATAACATAATTGATCCACTACTTAACAAGGATACACCGGGGAATTTGCTAATGTTTTTCAAGCGACAAGCTTACAAAAAATATATATTATGGCCTTACAACTTCAAGTGAGTGTTACTGCTTATTACACATTCTATTTTTCTCACCCGATGTTAAGTTTAATTGATTAGTTATGCATGACTATTTATAAACGTGCGCAGCTACCACTACATTCTTATCGTTATTGACTTGCGGACAGGAGAAATTGTTGTCCTTGACTCGTTAAGAAGATGCCCTAAACAATACAAGACCTGTTTTGATTTGGTGGCAAGGTACTTTCTTTTCTTATCGCCTCTTTCGTTCATTTCCTAATATCAAGGAATTTATGACTCATTCATTCAGTTTCTTGTCATGCAGCGTTTGGAAAATGTTCCTCGCGGAACATCCGAACAGTGGATGGCCAGAGAAACTGCGCTGGCGTACTAACGATGTAAGTAGTACTATAACTAGGCCCATGCACCATTATCATACTTTATTATTATTTGATTAAATTTTATTCTTCTATAGACTTGTCTTAAACAGCCAACCGGTACTGATCTATGTGGATTCTTCGTTTGCGAGTACATGCACACTGTGGTCAACGAGAGTTTGAAGAGCAAAAGAAGTATCGAAGTACGTAAAGCTCTAGTCACAACATTATTTTTGTATCATCAATCGTGATGAGTTTTATTCATTTCATATCTCATGTATTCATTGTGATATCATTTTTTTACAGTTGGCAAGAAAGCGCAACGAGCTACCAATAAAGACCCGCTTCAGGGCAATTAAGGAGGAGTTGACGGGATTTTACCTCACCGAAGTCATACCGGAGACCGGAGAGTACCACTATGTTGACTAGTGCGGACATGTAATATATAGTGATCTCCATGTAACAAAATATTTCTAAGTCTCTGGAACCGGGAAACGTGATATTCATGTACCACGCGTACTTAAATGTATATGTGTTATGAACACATGATCTTTATGTAATTGTATATATGCATGATGCAACTTCATCTAGGTTTGTATAATAATTTATACGTGTTTTTCGCCCATCGAAGCTGTAGCATCCGAAACCCCTACCCCCGACGCATCGACATGGTACCATCCGAAACCCCCTACCATCACACATCGACTATAGTATCGACGTGGTACCATCCGAAACCCCTACCCAGAAAACCGGTAGAAATAAAAAACAGTAAACCCTGAAATGAAAAAAGCAAAACCCTGAATTTTTTTAAAAAATAAAAACCCTAGTCCCGGTTCGTATTACGAACCGGGACTAAAGGGTTCGACCCCCGCACGCCCTGCCGCGGCCACGTGCGCTGCGCTTATTGGGGGGGGCTCCGGTCCCGGTTCGTGTTAAACCGAGACCAAAGGGTCCGGGGGCTCTAGTCCCGGCCTGACAGTCCCGGTTGCTACACCGGGACTACAGGCCCTCTGGAACCGGGACTAGAGCCCCGATTTCCACTAGTGTTTCGTCTTTGTTATAACCGGTGTTGTCTTTTCGTTAGTTTGTACAGTGTACATATGTATCTCTACTTTCCTACCAATGCATCAATACAAGATAATAAATGTAGAAACATCAATGCCACTAAACGCAAACGTAAAACTTTTGCGTTTTGTCAATAATGATTTTTTTGACATGTAGACCATTTATTGAGCTCCCTGCTAGCTGTGAAAACGGTTAGGGTAATCTAGCCACAATTTTGTCACACCAAAATCCATCAGTACAAGTAGAAATTGTCAAACTGACACAGGCTACAGCGCCGACTGTGATGATTAATTATTGCACACAGTGAGAAGGCCCATCGCATGCATGAGTTTAGTTTACGCACGAACATACAGATCGTGTACATGTGGTGAGCAGTCTGGTCTGCAGTTCACTGGAGATAGCGCTGTTCTACAAACAGTTTGAGTGGGACTAAGTATATACAAACAGTCCCTCTTTTCTGCATCTGGCCCCTCCCTGCAATCCTATTTGCGTCTCCTGCAGCTGTCGATCCACAGATCTCTGATCACAACGACCAGAAATTTGCCATCCATCCTGCGTGCCCATGAAAGCATATGCATAGTGATGAACATTAGTAAGAGAGATGATCCACATTGAGTAGTTGATGAGAGAGGAACATTAACTGATTTTTAGTACTAGCCTACTAGGTGACTAAGCATTGACTACACACCTGTAGCTGCACTTGACGAGCTGCATCCGCAGGCATGGAGGATGCGGTGTCTTCGAGAGGGTCTTCGCCAGCTGATTCCCAACGAGGCTTCTTATTGTTCTTCTCCTCCTTCTTGACCTTCACCTTGCTCTTGCTGGCGGTGGACACCGTGGAAGCGGAGGCGCGGTCGCCATGGCAGTTGCCGTGAGCGAGCCGGCGCGAGTGCTTCTCCCTCGGAGCCGGCGGCGCTGGCTCCTCTTCGGAGGCCCGCAACTGGAGGCAGTTGTCAGCGCCGTCGTCGTCCTCGTCGTAGAAGTAGGCCGTCCATCCGCTGTCATCGGAGGCCTCCGCCGCGGCATGAGGCCCGCCGGATGCGAAGCAGTCGAAGAAGAAGGAAGCGCCGGCGGTCCCAGAAGAGCTGATCGATTCCTCCATCGATCGACCAATGTAGGCCTGGAACTTGAAGATGATAAACTTGAGCTAGCTAGGCTGTTGTGTATGTGCAAAGGTGGCTAGCTCGAAGAAGGATGCAATGTGACCGAGCTGGTAGAGTGGTAATGAGGAGTGGAGACATGGAGGCCTAGCTGCGCGGTTGTTGGCGGTCTTATATAATGGCGGAGAGAGGGAGAGGTTAGGCGCACGGGGACGTGGAGCAGTGGACGTGTCGTTGACATTAACGCCCCAGCCGGATGGATGGATGATGCGCACATGGACGCTGGTTTGCCGCCCGTGCACTGGGGCTGGACCGCAGACAACACGCACGAGGGGGGGCTTCATTATCTATCCATGGACATGGACGGATGGATGTAAAATTTAGTTAAGCAAGAAAGCGATACCTTTTGCCCGGATAACATGTAAGCATGTTTGTTAGACTCGAATCAAGACCCCATGGACATGGACTACGGAGTATAAGAAACTGGGAAAGGGATCGTCATCTTCCTCTTGTTCCTGATACACGAGGAGTTTTTACCTTCTTCTAGGGAGCGCTCTCTTCTAGGAGGAATGCGCATCTTGCCTGGGTTCCTTCTTTTTTTCTTCTTCTTTTTGCGAAGGGCGTACCGTCAGCTTTTTCGCTTTGGGAAGGAGATGGTCTGGCAAGCTAGATACAATCAAGCCCATATTAGATGCAGGCCTAAACAGATGCTGCTTCTGGCCTCGTTCCTACGGCGAACTACTCTGTATCGCCCATGCGATCCCTACCCAGGAATAGCCCACGGCTTACCAGCACAATATGGTGGCCCAAAAGGCCGACCAAGTGTGTTCATGTCCGATGTGAAAAGTCTGAGGGTGTGTTTGGTAACCCGAGTGGGTTATCTCTTCTCATACAAGCTGAGTCCACCCATGTTCACCATATACAAGTGTATTTTTTGTGTTATGTTTGATAGGTCGTATGAACTGAGGTGAGCTGAGCATAGATCAGAGATCTTGTTTGGCAGGTCGTATGACTTGACCAATGCCCAACAAAAGTAAAATAACAACTGGGTCCCTGAATATTAAACAAAAAGCGACCAGGTCCTGTAGAAAAAAAAAGCGATCAGGTCTGGCAGCACGCCGAGGATCTCCGTGCGAGCGCTGGGGTGAATCGGAGAAATTTTACTAAATTGATATGTTTGACATTATTGCAGATGACTTGTTTCTTTCTTTGGGTCGATGCTCTGGCCAAGACGCTGACGGATGAACTGCAAGACGAGCATGAAGAATGGTTGCCCATCATGCCAAAGAGGGCAGCGGGCCGTAGCGCGAGCTCCGGGAGAAGATACGGAGGGTGGAGCACGCATTGATGTTGTTGAGCTTAGGAGGTTGAACCAGAAGATTAAGAAGGTCGAAGAACAAACACAGATTCCCTTTGCAATTACATTTGGGCATTTGTAGGTGTGCTAATCGCACTAGGTGAAATGTTAAAATTGTATGGAAAGGCATGAATTTGGGGGAAATTTGAAAGGTTGAAATTGTATCAGAAGTTTGAAATTCAGAACATTTATGAATGAAATTTATCTCTGAAAGATACTGATAATTCTTAAAAAACAAAATCGGATTCCGTTAAAAAAAGTGTGAATGCACTAATGTGCCAACTACACCAATTAGGCCCATTCGTAGTGGCCAAATGAGATTCTCTTTAAAAAAGGTGAGAAGGGTCCAAAATGAAAAAAAAATGGTGCGGCTGGGACTCGAACCCAGGACCGTGCTGTATTGTTGTCAATATGGTCGCGCTGGTAACCGGGAGGAGAATTAGGAGATGTTGGTACATGGAGTGAAGGAATGTATCTATAGTTACTGCATGACTTTGTTTATAAATTTGAAAATACATTTTTGTACTGATTTTTTTTGTGACGCTGCTTAACCACTTATGTAGTTATATCTTTGGGCACACATAAATTTGACGATGTTTTTTTGCACTGATTTTTTTTCACGTTCACGAACCACTTGTGCATGACTTGGTTCAAAAATATAAACACACATTACATATATTAGCACGGAGGGGCATATATACCCACATTACATATGTTAGCACAAAGGAGCATATCTACCCACATTAGATATATTAAAAAAAAAGAATAATTGTATTTCATATAGGGCCCTAAATATAGAGGACCCTAAACCCTAACTGCTGTCGCCCTTCGTCGGCAGGCGCCCTTCCGTCTGCCGGCCAGCCGCCGGGGGTTGGCCTACTCCTTCACTCCGCCGGCCTCCTTGCCGTCCACTCCGCCGCCCTGTCCGCCCTCTCGCGCACGCGCCCGGGCATTGGCCTCCCGCATCTCAGATTGCTAGCTTTCCCGGAACTTCCTTATGCGGCGCTGCACCCTCTTCTCCTCCATCTTCTCCTCCCTCTTCTCCTCCCTCTTCTCCTCCCTCTTCTCCTTCTTCTCCAAGGCGGCGAGGAGGTGCTCGGTCTCCTTGTTGGAGCGGTTGGTGATCCTCGCGACCTCGTCGGGGTCGAGGTTGTGGAAGAAGTGGCCCTCACGACCTCTTCCGAGGTTTGTCGTCGTCGCTCACCGGCTCCTCCGGCGCCTCCCACCACCGGAGAAACCCTCTGCGTTAACTACCTATCCAGCATAACGGAGACCGACCGAGGAAGCAAGGGGCACAACGAACCAAAGTCTGCCTCTCTTTGCATTAATTCTACACTCGGGGCAGGTAACATGTTAAAATTTCTTCGTAGCTGCATGGCGAGCACGTATGCATGCAAACTACGGCGTCGCCTGTAGACCCAGTTTAAGCAACACAAGAGCAGTAGATCGACACTAAAAACATCTCTAACGACTAGCGACTAGCTAGCAAGTAAGCAAATCCTAGAGCAATTACACAAAACTAAAATCCTAAAGAAATGTGATTCGAAATGTTTGCATTTCATCACAATCTGAAACGAAACGATGAACCCCTTAATCTCAGATCCAAGGAAAAATAATTCAGAGCAAAGAGAAAAAGAAATCAGAGCAAAATCATGTCGTCACAATCTGAAACGAAATGATGAACCCTAAATCTCAGATCCAAAGAAAAATAATTCAGAGCAAAGAGAAAAAGAAATCAGAGAAAAATCATGTCGTCACAATCTAAACGAAACAATGAACCCTAAATCTCATATCCAAGGAAAATTAATTCAAAGCAAAGAGAAAAAGAAATCAGAGCAAAATCATTTCGTCACAATATGAAAATATCCAAAGAAATCTCGCGGCCCGCTTGTTTTCAGCGGCCAATCAGGTGGCCGGAACCAACCCCTCGCGGATTGCTATCGGGAATCCTTCTAGAAGACCGTATCTGAGGGCTGTCGTTTGGCACCAGTGTTTGATCGGACGGTTAGGGTGCGACGATAGGGTTTGATCAGATGCTGCGCTAGGATTCAAATAAGTATAATTAATTCAAAAAAAAAATCAAAATGACATGAAACCAGCGCCGAATTATAAACATGGTTTATGGATAATTGATCGAATATGGTTTCCACAAAAGAGCTATCTTGTATAGACTTGTTTAGAGTTCAATAATATAGCGATGGGTTCAAATGAGTATAATTAATTAAAAAACATCAAAATGACATGAGACAAGCGCCGAATGTTGTTATATGTGATATAGTTGCTATAAAAAATTATAAACATGGTTTATGGATAACTGATCGAATATGGTTTCCACAAAAGAGTTATCTTGTATAGACTTGTTTAGAGTTCAATAATAGAGCGATGGGTTCAAATGAGCATAATTAATTAAAAAAATCAAAATGACATGAGACCAACACCGAATGTTGTTATTTGTGATATAGTTGCTATAAAAAATTATAAACATGGTTTATGGATAATAGATCGAAAATGGTTTCCACAAAGAGCTATCTTGTATAGACTTGTTTAGAGTTCAATAATAGAGCGATGAGTTCAAATGAGCATAATTAATTAAAAAAAATCAAAATGACATGAGACCAGCACTGAATGTTGTTGTATGTGATATAGTTGCCATAAAAAATTATAAACATGGTTTATGGATAATTGATCGAAAATGGTTTCCACAAAAGAGCTATCTTGTATAGACTTGTTTAGAGTTCAATAATAGAGCGATGAGTTCAAATGAGCATAATTAATTCAAAAAAAATCAAAATGACATGAGACCAGCACCGAATGTTGTTATATGTGATATAGTTGCTCCTCAAATTTATTTGGATCATTTAGACAAGGTCGAATTTTTCATGAAATTACAAATGGGGGTGTTTACCCTAGCTTCGGACCTCATTTGAAGCACTTTTCTCATGAGAATAGAGTGATGGTTTCAAATGAGCATAATTAATTCAAAAAATTCAAAATGACATGAAACCAGCTCCTCAAATTTAATGAAAACATAAATCCCACATCATTCCACACAAATAGTAAGGGTTGTTTCATAGAAATACAACATGATTGATAATGTTTCATAGAATTTTTGGCACTACTTTGCTCCTTGTGGTTCTTGTGTTACTTGCTATCATTTTGCTCCTTGTGCTCGTTGTGATCACTGTGCTCACAACTTCTTCTCTTCTCCTCTTGTGTGTCTGCTCCTTAACTATCTTCTTCGAACAAACCACATAGCTGAACAAAAAGTGAGCAAAAGGTTTACATAAAGTGATAAATGAACAACAAATTCGAAAATACCATATTGGAAAAGTGAGCAGAAGATTTACATACCCAGGAGTACTAAAAACCACAGATGGTTGGTCAACATCAGTTGGAGCATCAGTTTGAGCTTCATTTTCAGCATCTTTTGGCTCAACATTTGCAGCATCATCAAAATAATTATTTTGCGCATAATCATCAAAATAATTATTATTTGCAGCATGATAATCAAACTCATCATTTGGAGCATCATTATCCAAATCATCATTTGGAGCAAATTTTTCATCTTCTGTTGCATCCGGCTGCTGATCATGATTTTCATCAGAACTCTCTCCGAACGCTGGATCTAAAGCATTATCACAGTACTTACCGAAATGAACAGACCCACCACACCCTTTGCACTTACGCTGCCTTGCTCCAAGTCCAGCTCCTTCGTTGGGACGTCTGAACCGACTCTTCCTCGGTCTACCTGCTGCTCTCTTCAGAACCGGAGCGCAAAGTCTGAATACAGGGTCCACTTTGTCCCACTGTTGTTTTCCCTCCAAAGCAGGCAAGGCATGTGCATATGTGGCTCTGAACCTTGCAACAGAGTAGTACTCATGGACATACTGTTGTATGTTCCCTGCTGGACCTAGGAGAGAAGTGATGAAAAACAACGCATGAATGCATGGCAACCCAGTTATCTGCCATTGCCTACAACTACAAGTTCTAGCTTCTATATCCACTAGATATCTCCAGTTTCTCTTCTCTTTATCCATTGCTGATACCTCAGGTGCTATCTGACAATAGAATCATGCTCATTACCAGGCCTGCTGTTTTCCGCTTCAGTTCAGTCATCACCGAAGGGATAATAATGTGGCCCATGAATTTAGCCTCAGCTATTCCATCACAAACATGAAACTTCTACCCGTATTCTATCCTTATCTTGTCAAGAAAATCCACCAAATAAAGATCTTTAAATTTCCGGATGGCTGCGCTGAAAGATTCGGCAATATTATTGTGCACATAATCAACTTTGCTCAGTTCACTAAATTGGCTTATGGCCCATAACTTGGAGTGGTGTGTTTCCAAGTATTCCTTTATTTTGGAATTGGTGTATAACTACCTCATGTGGTAGTTGTGCTTCCTCACACTGCAAGTCAAAGATGCTGGTCATAAATTGCCTGTATATGTCTTTCCTTTGAATTTCTTCACAAAATTTGCAGCAAGGTGACGAAAGCACTCCCTATGCTCTACTCCAGGGAACACATTGTCCACGACCACTTCTAAACCTTTACAAGCATCTGTATGAATCACCAAACCATTGGGATGTGCAATAGCCCGGCGCAGATTCTGCAAAAACCAAGTCCAGCTCTCCTCGGACTCTGTCTCCAGCACACCGTATGCAAGTGGAAATACAAAATTGCGCGCATCTGCTACACAAGCTGCTACTAACTGTCCTTTAAACCTGCATGTGAGGAAAGTAGCATCAATAGCCAAATATGGCCTGCAGCCTGCCAAAAAACCTAGTTTACAAGCCTCAAAGCACACAAAAACCCTTCTAAAGCATTCCTTGGTCCTTGTCACTCCCTTCAATGTGTACTCCACTGAGTGGTGATCAATTTCAACAATACTACCTGGGCTTGTCCTCTCCACTTCAGCTTTGGATGAATACAACAATTCAAAACTTTCGTGGCTGTTACCATAGATAGATTCCATAGCTTTTTGTTTGCCATTGAAGACCCTCATGTATGGTAAATCTATCTTGAACTTGGCTTTGATGTTTGTCTGTAATTCCTTTGTACCCACTTGATGGTTTTCTGTCACCCACTTCTTTACTGCTTCTGCCACCCATTTTGACTTGGCTCTACTGAATGTTTCCTTTCCGAGAGTTTATTCTTGGCATGTGTTGCTAAAAGGGTTCACTTTTACCTGAATATTCAATCTTTTCCGCATTTTAGATGCATGCATCCTCCATTGACAACCCTTAGTCACACAATGCACTGTGTAACATCGTTTATCGCTCTTGTCAACGATAAACACACGTTATGGCCTTGATGCAGTAAGATACAACTGCATTTCTACACTCACTCATGGATGCAAAAATTGTACCTTCCAACAACTGAGGGTTTTTAGGGTCCCACTGAATAGCTGGAAGGTCTTCCTCCTCATTTTCATCTTCATCTTCTTGCTCATAGTCACCCTCATCTAGGATTTCAACAACACGAGATGCCCGTCGTAAATTCTGAACAACATCAAAGTATAGCCTCTCTTCATCATCCTCAGATATGTCAGCATCAACCTCCACTTTAGTAGGTACCCTTCTGTTGTTGCCGACGCTTGTCGATCCACCACGTCGCTTTGGATGAACTGAACTATTCTGGCTAGAATTGGCTTTACGACGAGATGGTTATGTCCGAGAAGATGAACCTGTGTCGGGGGGCTGCCCCCCGGGTAGGGCAGATCCCGGCGCAATTCGGCAGTGTGGCAACAGTGCTTGACCTTTGGCGAGAGCAAGGGCCACCCCCTAGTGCGCTGAAGGGGCAACTTGACCTTTTGGAGCTGGTAGAGTGCAAGGTGCCTCCTAGCAGGCGCAAGGGTCATCTCTGGCGGCTATAAATAGCCACCCCGAGCCCTCATAACAGCACAAGCATCAGTGGGTGGTTCCTCTAAGAACTAGCTTCTCGAAGATGTCTTTGATGGTAGGCTAAGACATCTTCGGGAGGCTAGGCCTAGAGATACTCATCCTAAGAGGAACTCGGGTGCATCCGGGAGAGACCTCGGACCTTGTGGCTCCGAGAAGACTCCCGGAAGGAGAGGTACTCGGGCGTACCGGATAGGCAATCCGGGTAAGTGCTAACCGGAACGTTTATCTTGATCCTACCAGGTTACTGGACTTGTGCAGGAAGGACTCACATGGTCGAGCAAGAAGGTGACCGGCATGAGGGATCCCGGTAGGCCGTCAACGGTCTGCAGCAGGCTTTCCCGCCTGATGCGGGGGGAAGTACCATTCCGCCTGACACGGAAGCATGGTCACCTCCGGCCTGACACGGAAGCATGGTCACCTCCCGCCTGACACGGAAGCATGGTCACCTCCCGCCTAACACGGAAGCATGGTCACCTCCCGCCTGACACGGGAGCGCGTCAGCCGGTACGACAACAGTACGACAAGACTGGACGTGCCTAGCCCGGCAATCCGGAAAAGGCTATCCGGGATGGGCAAAGACATGTCCTGTCTCTGACAGGGGGACAATGATGTTCCAGGACGGCGCCTGCCGTCCTTGCCGGAATGATGACGAAGGGGCTACGCCGGATAGCATGGCAACTAGGTCGCACTAGCCGATGTCGACATAACGGTTAGGCCTGTCCGGTGGGGCCAAGCCGGATTAGGGTTTCCGGCCCTCCTGGCCGGAACTCTATAAAAGGCGCCATAACTGTTCATGTGAAGGAGAGACCAACTGGGGAGCCAAAACTCTAGTCTCATTTACTCCTAGAGCATTTACTTCATCCTTCCTTGAGTTCATCTAGTTCTTCGTGTTCTTCACCTCAAGAGCTCTAAGAGCAAGTTGTAGCCCTTGTTCCACATTTATATTGAGAGGAAAGGCAGGAGTAGGGGTGTTACCTCCTCACGAGGGCCCCAAACCTGGGTACATCGTGTGTGTGTTATGTGCCTTCGTGCATTTGTTCGTGTTTGATAGATCTTTCCCCTCCCGCTTTGATCTTGTTTCTTGTTCTTGGGAGATCTCGGTCATACCGGGATCCTCCCCGTGTGAACTCTTCAGTTCGCTATCCCTCCCCGGATCCACCAACGTCCATCGGCCCCACACATTAGCCATCCTATGGCATCTGCCGTGACACCACCACGACAGTTGGCGCCCACCATGGGGTAGACAGAGGCGTTGGCTGGTGTACACATCCGGACGGGTTCCCCCGTTCACTTCGGTGTCCGGGTTCTCTCTGGCCTTGTCGTCAGGCTGGGCGAGATGGATTTCGTCAGCGACAACGCCGGGTGCTTCCGGAACAAACCCTTCCCGGTGAACGGATGCCTCATCGACTTCGGTGGCTTCACCACCTACGTCGCCACCGAAGCTATCTGCAGCTACCCGGACGTTGTCCTGGAAGCTGAGGATCCTCCCATGCTCTGCGCCACTCGGGGTCCGTGTGCCAGTCGCTCCCCGAGATCCGTCGCGGTCATGATGGTCGGGGCAACCGAGGAGGAGTACCAGGACGCCGACGACGATGCTGGTAGCGGCCATGTTCGCTTGGCCAAACCCCCTCAGGAGAGAGGTACGGCCCGGGACGGCGATCCGCAGCCGTCCCAGGCACGTCGTCGCTCGGATCCCCTCTTGGGTCTGGTGGCCAAGTTGGTTGTCCCCTTGACAGCTGAAGCAGACACCCAAGCCACTTTGGCTGACTTGGATGAGCAACGTAGGTTGCTGCTCGCCGAAGCGCAAGAGATCGCCGAGATCCGGCGTGAGCTCAGTGCTAGCCTCCGGGAGTACAATGCAGCTCACGGGTTCCTTAAGATAGACTCCCGAGACAAGCGCATCGCGGATCTGCGCAAGAAAGGCAGAATAGTGAATGATGAGCTAGCCGGTGGAGCCGCAACCAGTCATGCGGGTAGCATGATCTCGGCGGGGAAGCCAGTATATAGCTCGCCGGCAAAAACTCTTAGGGCTGCCGAAGACGCCATGGCGGAGTTGGCAGGGCTATCCGGTGAGGCTCTGCGCAAACAGCATGAGCGGGTGAATGAGTTGGTCGTCGAGGCCAACCGGCAGAATCAGGCCTTCAAGAAAAAGAACCCCGGAGCGGGATCCCAAGTGCATTCAGCTAGGGCCGATAGACAGAGATCGGGCGGAGAGGCCTCCTCCCCGCATCCGAGCAGAAGCAAGAGCAAGAGCAAAAGTCGGAGCAGAAGCCGGGGCTCCGGGAAAAACAAGCAGTTGCAGGCTTATGACCCGGCCTTTGCTGGTATCCAGCAGGCCGGGAAGCATATTCGGGGCAGGCAGAGAGTACTCGTGGTGGTGGCGACCGGGGTGTAGGAAACAATAACCCGGCTAGCCGCGGTAATCCACCCCGGAATCCGCCACATGTTCAGGGAAACACGCGAAGGGAGGCCGCCTCTGTCCCGCAGCAGGCTGTGATCTCGGTACCAGACAGGAACAACGATGGCAGTTCAAGGTTGCAGCAGCTCGGGTACCAACCCAATGAGAATCCTTTGGGATCTCGAATAGGAACCACACAACTGGATCTGGCCGATGCCAGAATCCGGCTCGACCGGATTCACCAATCCGAGCTAGTGGAAGAGCAAGGACCTACATGACCTGCCTGCTTTGGACCCCGGATCATGCGGGAGCCACCTGTCCGGAATTTCCAGCTCAACCGAGGTGCTAAGACCTATGACGGCAGCACGAAGCCGGAGGACTGGTTGACCGACTATGTAACTGCAGTAAGCATAGCCGGTGGAAACAGACGCTGGGCGGTACGTTATGTGCCGCAGATGTTGGAAGGACCTGCCAGAATCTGGCTGAACAACTTGAGAACCGGCAGCATAGACTGCTGGTTAGATTTCGAGGAGGCGTTCATCAGCAACTTCACCAGCACGTACAAAAGACCCAACAGACCTCAACAGCTCGCCATCTGTAGGCAAAGGAGCAACGAAACCGACCGGGAGTACCTTACCCGGTGGAGCAACATTCGCAATTCTTGCGAAGGAGTGGTAGAGGCACATGCCATCTCCTGGTTTGCGCAAGGATGTCGGCACAGCTCAATGCTTTGGCAGAAATTGCAAAGGAAGATGCCGACGACCTTGGCGGAGACCATGCGCATCGCCGATACCTACACGCTTGGAGATCCCATGCAACCCCTGGTGGATGTCGGTGACTCCAACAGGAGGAATGCGGGACCTCAACGTTCGGGATCGAGCAGATGTCATGATCGCCAGGATTTTGGCCAGAAGAGGAATCAGCCCGAGTACCACCATGCCGCGCAGCATGTCGCAGCTGTGACCCGAGATCAAGAAGATGCCGGCAACAGTCAGCGTCAGAAAACAAGTGGCCCGGCTTGGGGCCAGAGCCAGGAAGTACAGAAAACTTGGGTGGACCAGAAGAAGCCCCTGACGTATGAAGAGATGTTGAACAAGCCATGTTGTTACCATACCCTGGAGGCCAACAAGCCGGTGACCCAACATTCGAAGACCTCCCCATCCGACTTCAGGAGCCAACGCGATCCGGATTAACCAACCTCACCGAGGACCCCCACCTCGGCCGGTGAACGTGGTGCACACCCGGAACGACAATGGTGCAGGCCCAAGTAATCAACCCGTACATCAGCAAGGCAGCTACCGGGAGGCACATGAGAGCTATGTGGTCTTCGTGACCGAGCCCACTGACCGGAAGAGTGTGCGACAGCGCGCCCTGGAAGTGAACGCTGTGATTCCGGCGTACGCCTTGGTGGTAGATCCAACCTTTGTCGGACCAAGCCTCAACGTCCGCTTCAGTCGGGTTCTGATTGACAATGGCAGCGCCATTAACATCATGTACAAGGATACGATGCTGAAGCTGGGGGTGTCCCTGAACACCTTGCTACCTACCGAGACGACCTTTCATGGCATTGTGCCCGGAGTCTCTTGCTCACCTATGGGTAAAATCTGGGTTGAGGTGTTATTCGGAATCCGGGAAAACTGCCGAACCGAGAGTTTGGAATTCGAGGTCGTGGATCTCGAAAGCCCGTACCACGCCCTGATCGGCAGGCCAACCTTGGCCAAGTTCATGATCTCAACTCACATGGGCTATCTGAAGATGAAGATGCCGGGTCCTAACGGCATAATCACCATCTGGGGAAACCACAAGCGCTCCATGGAGTGTGCTTCGGCCGGCTCGTGTTTAGCCGAGTCCCTGGTGATAGCTGAAGAAAAGAAGAGGATCCAGCAGGTGGTGGCGCTGGCCAAGACCTCCCAACTCGGAATGCCCGGGATGGTGAACCTGGAGCAGGGCGCATCATTCCAGCCACCTAAGGAGACGAAGAAGGTGGGGGTGGACCCCAGCAACCCGGAGCGCCAAGTCATTATTGGCAGCAACCTGGACAACAAATAGGAAGGCGAGCTCGTCGACTTCCTCCGTGAGAATCGGGATGCTTTTGCGTGGTCGAGTGACGATCTGCAAGGTGTTCCGAGGGAGTTGGCTGAGCACTCTCTGTTTGTTAGACCAGATGCGAAGCCGGTGAAGCAACCGACTAGGCGCCTCTCGGATGAAAGAAGAGCTTCCATCCTGGAGCATCTCGCTATACTGCTGGCTGCCGGATTCGTGATGGAAGTGCTGCACCCGGATTGGATATCGAATCCGGTCCTGGTAGAGAAGAAGAAAGATGATCCCCTCCTGCTTAAGGTGTGGCGCATGTGCATTGACTTCACCAACCTCAACAAGGCATGTCCGAAGGACCCCTTTCCACTACCCCGGATAGATCAAGTGATCGATTCCACTGCCGGGAGTGAACTCTTAACTTTTTTAGATGCCTATTATGGTTTTCACCAGATACCTTTGAATCCGGATGATCAATTGAAAACTGCTTTTATTACCCCATATGGGGCTTATTGCTATCGTGTCATGACTTTCGGTTTGAGAAATGCTGGTGCTACGTACCAGAGGTGCATGCAGAAATGTTTGCACAACCAGATAGGCCGGAATGCCGAGGTCTATGTCGATGACATAGTCATAAAAACAAAAGAAAAAGCCTCATTGATCGATGATCTGAGGGAAACGTTTAAGAACTTATGAAGATTCCGGATGAAGTTGAATCCGGATAAGTGCACATTCGGCGTTCCGGTAGGAAAATTACTCGGTTTCCTCATCTCAAGCCGGGGAATTGAAGTCAACCCGGGTAAAATACGTGCTATCGAGAGCATGAAATTGCCCGTGCGTCTCAAAGATGTGCAGAAGTTCACTGGTTGTCTGGCATCCCTAAGTCGGTTGGTGAGCAGACTAGGTGAAAAGGCCTTGCCCCTATACCAATTGATGAAGAAGAGCAAAACATTTGTTTGGATCCCGCAGGCCGATGCGGCGTTCAACGATTTGAAGAGAATGCTTTCAACAGCACCCGTGTTGGCATCCCCGTTGCCCAAGGAGCCTATGTTGTTGTATATCGCTGCCACTAACCGGGTAGTCAGTGTAGCCATTGTGGTAGAGAGGAAAGAAGGGGACAAGCTGATACAGAGACCGGTGTACTACCTCAGCGAGGTGATCTCGGAATCCAAGCAGAACTACCCACACTACCAGAAGATGGCGTATGGAGTGTACATGGCAGTGACTAAGCTCAAGCACTACTTCCAAGAGCACCCAATCACAGTGGTGTGTGAGGCTCCCCTCGCCGAGATCATCGGTTGCAAATATGCTAGCGGCCGGGTTGCCAAATGGGCCATCCAGTTGTCTCCGTATGCTCCGGCATACGAGAGACGAGATGCCATCAAGTCGCAGGCGCTGCCGGACTTTTTGGTAGACTGGACCGAGATGCAGTATGAACCTCCGATGCCGGATTACAATTTCTGGAGGATGAATTTCGATGGCTCCAAGGCCAAGATCGGGCTGGGTGCCGGAGTGGTTCTCACCTCACAAAAACAAGATGTGCTGAAGTATGTCCTGCAAATTCATTCCCGGGCATCTAACAATGTCGTTGAGTACGAGGCCTTGGTTCATGGACTGAATGTCGCCAAGGAGATCGGCATCCACCGGATAGAGTGTTTCGGCGATTCGGACCTCGTGGTGCAGCAGGTGTCGGGGAACTGGGATGCACTGGATGCCAACATGGCCTTGTATCGGTTTCATGTGCAGAAAATATGCGGATTTTTCGAGGGATGCGAATTCAAGCACATACCCAGAGGAGAAAACGAGGCAGCAGATGTATTGTCCAAGCTGGGGTCGTCTCGAGACGCCATCCCTCCCGGGATCGCTCTCGAACACCTGAGGAAGCCATCTATTCAGCCCTCACCCGAGTCGGATTCTATCTTCATCCCAAAGGAGCCGGGTTCGGAAGCTATACCCATGGAAGTGGAAGTCGGGAGCATCGCATCGAACCCGGGGACTGCATCACAGCGCTCAGAGAGGCAAAGAAAGATGATGACGGAGGTGATGTCGGCAGAACCAATGGACATAGATATTCCCGTGTTCCCGGTTCGACCTGTCCCGGGATGGGCACAACCCATTATGGTTTACATCTTGGAAGGAACCCTCCCGGAGAACGAAGTGGAAGCCCGGCAGATAGTGCGAAGGTCAAAAGCATACACCATCATCGATCAAGAGCTATATAAGAGGAGTGTCACCGAAGTACTCCAGAGATGTGTGGAACCGGAAGAAGGCCAAGAGATGCTGCTGGAAATACATCAGGGGGAATGTGGACATCATGCATCATCCCGGGCCCTGGTGGCGAAAGTGTTCCGACATGGGTTCTACTGGCCTACTGCGTTACAGCAGGCAGAAGACATTGTCCGTAAATGTGGAGGATGCCAGAGGTTTGCTCACCGGATACATCTGCCGGCATCGGCACTGAAGACAATCCCTATCACTTGGCCATTCGCGGTATGGTGTTTGGACATGGTCGGACAGTTCAAGCCGGCAATAGGCAATATGACACACATACTGGTCATGGTGGACAAGTTCACCAAGTGGATAGAAGTCAAGCCAATCCGGAAGTGTGACGGACACACCGCCGTGCAATTCCTGAAAGACATCATCTTGAGGTACGGATACCCGCACAACATCATCACGGATAATGGCACCAATTTTGCTGTGGGCGAATTCGCTCGATTTTGTGCTGAGAAGGGAATCCGGTTGGATGTAGCATCAGTTGCACATCCAGAAGCAAACGAGCAAGTTGAAAGAGCAAATGCATTGGTCTTGGCCGGCATCAAAGCCCGCTTGATCGAACCACTGTTGAGAACTCTGGGATGCTAGATAGAGGAGTTACCAGCAGTATTATGGGGTCTCCGGACCACACCGAATAGGTCTACCAGGTATACGCCATTCTTCATGGTGTATGGTGCCGAGGCAGTACTCCCGACCGACATACAGTATGATTCCCCGAGAGTGACAATGTTCACCGAGACCGAGGCGAAAGAGGCCCGAGAAGATGATGTTGATTTACTTGAAGAAGCAAGAGAATTGGCATTATCCCGGTCGGCAATTTATCAGCAAAATCTCCGTCGCTATCATAGTCGGAAGGTGCACCCGAGAGTGTTCCGAGAAGGAGATCTTGTGCTGAGGCTCATCCAACGCACGGCCGGAATGCATAAGCTGTCACCTCCATGGGAGGGACCTTTTGTGATAAGCAGGGCATTGCACAATGATTCTTATTACCTTGTAGATGCACAGGAGGCTAGGAAAGGTGTAATGGACAAATCCGGTGAGGAAACCAAGCGTCCATGGAATGTAGCCCTGCTTCGATCCTTTTACACGTAAAGGGCACATTGTATGTTGTATTTCGATTTTTATCTATTAATGAAAGTTCGGCACCCCGGGAGGAATCCGGGGACTGCCTCGTTGTGTGCTCCTTTACATTGTTCCATTTGTTCATTATTTCATGCCGGCATCCCGGGAAGGAACCCGGGATCTGCCTGGTACCTATTTTTTATGTTCTCTATATGCCGGGAAAGTTCCGAGATCGATTCTCAAGTCAAAGTAATGTATGTCATGTGAAATAATCTTGTGACTCGACTGACGAACGCCGAAATGGTAGTCAAGAGCAAAGAGCATCAAATGTGGGGAACACGAAAACGGTCTCGGGGACTCGGAGCAGGAACTTATCCGGCATATCTGTTTTACGAGCCGGTTATTTTTATGTCGGGAATTCGGTTAACTAGAACTCGGATATTCGTAAGTAATGTATGCCGTGCATGGAATTTTGTGACTCGACTGTCGAACGCCGAAATGGTAGACAAGAGCAGAAATTGCCTAAGTACAGTAGACATGAAAAGGAACTCGGGGACTCGTTGCAGAGTAAACCAACATAGCTCGTTTTTTATATATATAATAGTGCGAAAATATGAAGTTAAAGGGTATATATTACATCTTGCACCCGACATCCCGGGGATTTAACAATTCTATACTCGAGTATTTCTAAGGGATAGGGGAAGCCGGCATCTCGGTGGTAGCAGCAGCAGGAGCGACGGTGACGGTATCCTCCGCGCCAGCAGCGGTACTCGGGGCATCTGGATGCGCCTCGGCCTGAGAGGCCTCGGGTGGCGATGAAGTAGAAGCATCCCGGGAGACCACGGTCTCGGTGGCGGCACCGGAAGCGGCATCGTCTTCCTCCGAGATCTCGGCCTCCGCATCACCGGTGGCACCGGTCTCGCCGTCATCCTCATAATCTTACTCGGAGTCAGAGGTGACGAGGCTGGTGGTGAAGACGCCGATGTTGGACCAGGAGGCGATGCGATGCGCCACCTCTTGGCGCCGCTGGACCTTGACCGGATCGGTGCACCACGGCGAGATGGTGCGCAGGCGCTGGACCACATCAAGGTCGAGACCCTTGTACAACCTAAGCACATGGGTCAAGACTTGATCGGCGCCAACCCGCGCACCGGAGCGCTTCCAAGCATGGAGACGCTTCCCGGCAGCTCAGAGCGCAGTCGCCAACTCGCTGACCGAGAGGGTCGCGCTGACGCCCAGCCATAGTGCGCCATGGACGTGGACCGCGGCGCTGATCAACTCGGTCCCGATCGACCGGAGAGGCACTATCCGGGCCTTCAGGGCAGTGAGGTGATCCTCAATGTCCCAGGAGTCCGAGACAGGGCCCTTCCCGACACGCTTCTCCCGGGCGGCAGCGACTGCAAGATTGGTAGTGTCGCGGGAGTGCTCGAATTGCCCTTTAAAAATAAGAGCTGTCAAGCGACAAGGTCATGAGGATTGTAGCAGTAAAGAAAGAGAGCAGGAGAAAAGGATGTCGGTAAACTTACTGTTCAGATCCCGGTTCAACCCGGTTAGCTCAGGGAGCCAAGTATCGGCCTGTGACCGGAGAAGCGCCAGCCCGGGCTCGGCGTGGTGCGCGCGCGCCTCGGATTGGTCCAAGGTCTCCTTCTGCTTCTTCGACGCCTCCACGAAGCGCGCCTTCATGTCGGTCGCGGCAGATTTGGCCTTTTCGAGCTCGGCACTTAGCCGCGCGATCTCGGCCTGGGTCGCGGCGAGGGCAGACTTTTGCTCCACCGAGACTTTGCGCGCGGCATCCCGCTCCTCCCGGAGGCGCCCTCGCACTTCTTGGACTGACCGAAGTCAGAAAGAAGCCGGTGGAAGATGCTGCCCCGTTTCTTGCCGCAGTCCTGAATTCAAACAAAGAAAGCTATGTCAATCTCGGGAAGGATCCCGGGGACTCAGGATGTTCCGGGATCTATGTCAGTTAAAACTACTCGGTAGGGAGGATCTCGGGGACTCGTGTTCAAAGTCTTGTGAATTTTTCTAAAGATTGAAGCCTAGTGGTCTGCTATTCGGTGGAATCTAGAGCACTAAGCACCAATCTCGGGGACTCGTGTTCAAAGTCTTGTGATTTTTTCTAAAGATTGGAGCCTAGTGGTCTGCTATTCGGTGGAATCTAGAGCACTAAGCACCAATCTCGGAGACTCATGTTCAAAGTCTTGTGAATTTTTCTAAAGATTGGAGCCTAGTGGTCTGCTATTCGGTGGAATCTAGAGCACTAAGCACCAATCTCGGGGACTAGCGGGGATGGAACAATTAAATTTTGGAAAAGGTAAAGGGAACAAACTTACTTCGACCACCCGAGTAATGTCCAGCGCGGCCACCTTGAGAGCATGTAGAGCCTGGGCGCTGCGGCTAGGGCCGGCAGCGTGCAAGTCCTCCACGATCTCGGAGGCATCGGCGGCAATCCAGGCTTTGTTGTATTCTTCAACAACACGCACGCCGGAACCGCCAGGCGCGCTAGCAGCAACGACCTCCCGGGATCCTGAAGGCATAAAGGAGCTTACGGTTGCTCGCAGCATCTGCAGGGCGGCAGTGGGGATCTCGGCAGGAGGTGGCGGTAATCGCGAAAACTTACCCGTGCTTAGGGCCAAGTCTTGGGACGAAGATGTCGGAGGAGCAGTAGGTTTGGCGGAGGCTGTTTTCTGCCCGGTGGCCTTGCTGCGTGATTTCCCGGCAGGATGGTCAGATTGCCGGGAAGGGGCCGTGGGCTGTTTCGGCGGAGCAGTCTTGCCCGAGGCCTGCCGGGAGGAGGCTCCCGGCACGACCTGCCGAGGAGGACTTGCGATGTCCGTCTCAAGCCCAGGTACCCTGCACGGACTTGCGATGTCCGTCTCAAGATCCGGCGACCAGCAGGAACGGCAGTGCTTGAGCTCCGGGCGCGGCGACGGCGAGATGCTCGACACGGTGGTGGGAGAAATGAAGAGTTGGGGAAGAAGAAGAAGTGACCGTTCCGGTCCCCTATTTATGGGGGGGATCCGGAGCGGTTTCCGAGTTTCCCGCCCACGATCTCTCCGATCGTGGGTGGGATCTGTTTTGTGCCGCGCGACACGTGGAGTCCCGAGGAGCGCCCGATCCGGCCACACCGGGGGCCACAAAGCCCCAACGGTTGGACTTCGAATCGGCTGCGGCTCCCGGCGCGCGAACCCGAGCAGCGGCGTGCCCGGTCAGAAGCACTCGAGTGCATTTCTGACTCGACAAGACCTCGGGTGGGACCCAGCCCAAGATCTGGAATTCAATTCGGAGCCAACGATAATATTCACTGATGTGGCACTATCCGGTTAGGAGCATGGCCTTCCGGTTGAAAAGATCTCGGTGCGGGGATCTCGGTAAAACTCATCTCGGCATCAATTCAAAGGATCGTCTCATGTTTCCTGGGGTAAATGTTGTTATTAAAGCTGACCCCGCACATCATCTGGGGTCGCTGCGCAGCACCAACTTTGGGGACTAATGTCGGGGGGCTGCCCCCCGGGTAGGGCAGATCCCGGCGCAATTCGGTAGTGTGGCAACAGTGCTTGACCTTTGGCGAGAGCAAGGGCCACCCCCTAGTGCCCTGAAGGGGCAACTTGACCTTTCGGAGCTGGTAGAGTGCAAGGTGCCTCCTGGCAGGCGCAAGGGTCATCTCTGGCGGCTATAAATAGCCACCCCGAGCCCTCATAACAGCACAAGCATCAGCGGGTGGTTCCTCTAAGAACTAGCTTCTCGAAGATGTCTTTGCTGGTAGGCTAAGACATCTTCGGGAGGCTAGGCCTAGAGATACTCATCCTAAGAGGAACTCGGGTGCATCCGAGAGAGACCTCGGACCTTGTGGCTCCGAGAAGACTCCCGGAAGGAGAGGTACTCGGGCGTACCGGATAGGCAATCCGGGTAAGTGCTAACCGGAACGTTTATCTCGATCCTACCAGGTTACTGGACTTGTGCAGGAAGGACTCGCAGGGTCGAGCAAGAAGGTGACCGGCATGAGGGATCCCGGTAGGCCGTCAACGTCTGCAGCAGGCTTTCCCGCCTGATGCGGGGGGGAAGTACCATTCCGCCTGACACGGAAGCATGGTCACCTCCCGCCTGACACGGAAGCATGGTCACCTCCCGCCTGACACGGGAGCGCGTCAGCCGGTACGACAACGGTACGACAAGACTGGACGTGCCTAGCCCGGCAATCCGGAAAAGGCTATCCGGGATGGGCAAAGACATGTCCTGTCTCTGACAGGGGGACAATGATGTTCCAAGACGGCGCCTGCCGTCCTTGCCGGAATAATGACGAAGGGGCTACGCCGGATAGCATGGCAACTAGGTCGCACTAGCCGATGTCGACATAACGGTTAGGCCTGTCCGGTGGGGCCAAGCCGGATTAGGGTTTCCGGCCCTCCTGGCCGGAACTCTATAAAAGGCGCCATAACTGTTCCTGTGAAGGAGAGACCAACTTGGGAGCCAAAACTCTAGTCTCATTTACTCCTAGAGCATTTACTTCATCCTTCCTTGAGTTCATCTAGTTCTTCGTGTTCTTCACCTCAAGAGCTCTAAGAGCAAGTTGTAGCCCTTGTTCCACATTTATATTGAGAAGAAAGGCAGGAGTATGGGGTGTTACCTCCTCACGAGGGCCCCAAACCTGGGTACATCGTGTGTGTGTTATGTGCCTTCGTGCATTTGTTCGTGTTTGATAGATCTTTCCCCTCGCGCTTTGATCTTGTTTCTTGTTCTTGGGAGATCTCGGTCATACCGGGATCCTCCCCGTGTGAACTCTTCAGTTCGCTATCCCTCCCCGGATCCACCAACGTCCATCGGCCCCACACATTAGCCATCCTATGGCATCTGCCGTGACACCACCACGACAGTTGGCGCCCACCGTGAGGCAGACAGAGGCGTTGGCTGGTGTACTCATCCGGACGGGTTCCCCCATTCACTTCGGTGTCCGGGTTCTCTCTGGCCTTGTCGTCAGGCTGGGCGAGATGGATTTCATCAGCGACAACGCCGGGTGCTTCCGGAACAAACCCTTCCCGGTGAACGGATGCATCATCGACTTCGGTGGCTTCACCACCTACGTCGCCACCGAAGTTATCTGCAGCTACCCGGACGTTGTCCTGGAAGCTGAGGATCCTCCCATGCTCTGCGCCACTTGGGGTCCGTGTGCCAGTCGCTCCCCGAGATCCGTCGCGGTCATGATGGTCGGGGCAACCGAGGAGGAGTACCAGGACGCCGACGACGATGCCGGTAGCGGCCATGTTCGCTTGGCCAAACCCCCTCAGGAGAGAGGTACGGCCCGGGACGGCGATCCGCAGCCGTCCCAGCCACGTCGTCGCCCGGATCCCCTCTCGGGTCTGGTGGCCAAGTTGGCTGTCCCCTTGACAGCTGAAGCAGACACCCAAGCCACTTCGGCTAACTTGGATGAGCAACGTAGGTTGCTGCTCGCCGAAGCGCAAGAGATCACCGAGATCCGGCGTGAGCTCAGTGCTAGCCTCCGGGAGTACAATGCAGCTCACGGGTTCCTTAAGATAGACTCCCGGGTCAAGCGCATCGCGGATCTGCGCAAGAGAGGCAGAATAGTGAATGATGAGCTAGCCGGTGGAGCCGCAACCAGTCATGCGGGTAGCATGATCTCGGCGGGGAAGCCAGTATATAGCTCGCCGGCAAAAACTCTTAGGGCTGCCGAAGCCGCCATGGCGGAGTTGGCAGGGCTATCCGGTGAGGCTCTGCGCAAACAACAGGAGCGGGTGAATGAGTTGGTCGTTGAGGCCAACCGGCAGAATCAGGCCTTCAAGAAAAAGAACCCCGGAGCGGGATCCCAAGTGCATTCAGCTAGGGCCGATAGCCAGAGATCGGGCGGAGAGGCCTCCTCCCCGCATCCGAGCAGAAGCAAGAGCAAGAGCAAAAGTCGGAGCAGAAGCCGGGGCTCCGGAAAAAACAAGCAGTTGCAGGCTTATGACCCGGCCTTTGCTGGTATCCAGCAGGCCGGGCAGCATATTCGGGGCAGGCAGAGAGTACTCGTGGTGGTGGCGACCGGGGTGTAGGAAACAATAACCCGGCTAGCCGCGGTAATCCACCCCGGAATCCGCCACATGTTCAGGGAAACCCGCGAAGGGAGGCCACCTCTGTCCCGCAGCAGGCTGTGATCTCGGTACCAGACAGGCACAACGATGGCAACTCAAGGTTGCAGCAGCTCGGGTACCAACCCAATGAGAATCCTTTGGGATCTCGAATAGGAACCAGACAACTGGATCTGGCTGATGCCAGAATCCGGCTCGACCGGATTCACCAATCCGAGCTAGTGGAAGAGCAAGGACCTACATGACCTGCCTGCTTTGGACCCCGGATCATGCGGGAGCCACCTGTCCGGAATTTCCAGCTCAACCGAGGTGCTAAGACCTATGACGGCAGCAAGAAGCCGGAGGACTGGTTGACCGACTATGTAACTGCAGTAAGCATAGCCGGTGGAAACAGACGCTGGGCGGTATGTTATGTGCCGCAGATGTGGGAAGGACCTGCCAGAATCTGGCTGAACAACTTGAGAACCGGCAGCATAGACTGCTGGTTAGATTTCGAGGAGGCGTTCATCAGCAACTTCACCAGCACGTACAAAAGACCCAACAGACCTCAACAGCTCGCCATCTGTAGGCAAAGGAGCAACGAAACCAACCGGGAGTACCTTACCCGGTGGAGCAACATTCGCAATTCTTGCAAAGGAGTGGTAGAGGCACATGCCATCTCCTGGTTTGCGCAAGGATGTCGGCACGGCTCAATGCTTTGGCAGAAATTGCAAAGGAAGATGCCGACGACCTTGGCGGAGACCATGCGCATCGCCGATACCTACATGCTTGGAGATCCCATGCAACCCCTGGTGGATGTCGGTGACTCCAACAGGAGGAATGCGGGACCTCAGCGTTCGGGATCGAGCAGAAGTCATGATCGCCAGGATTTTGGCCAGAAGAGGAATCAGCCCGAGTACCACCATGCCGCGCAGCATGTCGCAGCTGTGACCCGAGATCAAGAAGATGCCGGCAACAGTCAGCGTCGGAAAACAAGTGGCCCGGCTTGGGGCCAGAGCCAGGAAGTACAGAAAACTTGGGTGGACCAGAAGAAGCCCCTGACGTATGAAGAGATGTTGAACAAGCCATGTTGTTACCATACCCTGGAGGCCAACAAGCCGGCGACCCAACATTCGAAGACCTCCCCCTCCGACTTCAGGAGCCAACGCGATCCGGATTAACCAACCTCACCGAGGACCCCCACCTCGGCCGGTGAACGTGGTGCACACCCGGAACGACAATGGTGCAGGCCCAAGTAATCAACCCGGACATCAGCAAGGCAGCTACCGGGAGGCACATCAGAGCTATGTGGTCTTCGTGACCGAGCCCACTGACCGGAAGAGTGTGCGACAGCGCGCCCTGGAAGTGAACGCTGTGATTCCGGCGGTGCCCAAATTTTTGCACTGGTCCGAGATGGAGATCGCGTGGAGCCGGAAGGATCATCCCAGGGTTATGCCTAAGCCGGGGGCGTACGCCTTGGTGGTAGATCCAACCTTTGTCGGACCAAGCCTCAACGTCCGCTTCAGTCGGGTTCTGATTGACAATGGCAGCGCCATTAACATCATGTACAAGGATACGATGTTGAAGTTGGAGGTGTCCCTGAACACCTTGCTACCTACCGAGACGACCTTTCATGGCATTGTGCCCGGAGTCTCTTGCTCACCTATGGGTAAAATCTGGGTTGAGGTGTTATTCGGAACCCGGGAAAACTACCGAACCGAGAGTTTGGAATTCGAGGTCGTGGATCTCGAAAGCCCGTACCACGCCCTTATCGGCAGGCCAGCCTTGGCCAAGTTCATGATCTCAACTCACATGGGCTATCTGAAGATGAAGATGCCGGGTCCTAACGGCATAATCACCATCTCAGGAAACCACAAGCGCTCCATGGAGATTGCTTCAGCCGGCTCGTGCTTAGCCGAGTCCCTGGTGATAGCTGAAGAAAAGAAGAGGATCCAGCAGGTGGTGGCGCTGGCCAAGAACTCCCAACTCGGAATGCCCGGGATGGTGAACCTGGAGCAGGGCGCATCATTCCAGCCACCTAAGGAGACGAAGAAGGTGGGGGTGGACCCCAGCAACCCGGAGCGCCAAGTCATTATTGGCAGCAACCTGGACAGCAAATAGGAAGGCGAGCTCGTCGACTTCCTCCGTGAGAATCGGGATGCTTTTGCGTGGTCGAGTGACGATCTGCAAGGTGTTCCGAGGGAGTTGGCTGAGCACTCTCTGTTTGTTAGACCGGATGCGAAGCCGGCGAAGCAACCGACTAGGCGCCTCTCGGATGAAAGAAGAGCTGCCATCCTGGAGCATCTCGCTATACTGTTGGCTGCCGGATTCGTGATGGAAGTGCTACACCCGGATTGGATATCGAATCCGGTCCTGGTAGAGAAGAAGAAAGATGATCCCCTCCTGCTTAAGGTGTGGCGCATGTGCATTGACTTCACCAACCTCAACAAGGCATGTCCGAAGGACCCCTTTCCACTACCCCGGATAGATCAAGTGATCGATTCCACTGCCTGGAGTGAACTCTTAACTTTTTTAGATGCCTATTATGGTTTTCACCAGATACCTTTGAATCCGGATGATCAATTGAAAACTGCTTTTATTACCCCATATGGGGCTTATTGCTATTGTTTCATGACTTTCGGTTTGAGAAATACTGGTGCTACGTACCAGAGGTGCATGCAGAAATGTTTGCACAACCAGATAGGCCGGAATGCCGAGGTCTATGTCGATGACATAGTCATAAAAACAAAAGAAAAAGCCTCATTGATCGATGATCTGAGGGAAACATTTAAGAACTTATGAAGATTCCGGATGAAGTTGAATCCAGATAAGTGCACATTCGGCGTTCCGACAGGAAAATTACTCGGTTTCCTCATCTCAAGCCGGGGAATTGAAGTCAACCCGGGTAAAATACGTGCTATCGAGAGCATGAAATTGCCCGTGCGTCTCAAAGATGTGCAGAAGTTCACTGGTTGTCTGGCATCCCTAAGTCGGTTTGTGAGCAGACTAGGTGAGAAGGCCTTGCCCCTATACCAATTTATGAAGAAGAGCAAAACATTTGTTTGGACCCCGCAGGCCGATGCGGCGTTCAACGATTTGAAGAGAATGCTTTCAACAGCACCCGTGTTGGCATCCCCGTTGCCCAAGGAGCCTATGCTGTTGTATATCGCTGCCACTAACCGGGTAGTCAGTGTAGCCATTGTGGTAGAGAGGAATGAAGGGGACAAGCTGATACAGAGACCGGTGTACTACCTCAGCGAGGTGATCTCGGAATCCAAGCAGAACTACCCACACTACCAGAAGATGGCGTATGGAGTGTACATGGCAGTGACTAAGCTCAAGCACTACTTCCAAGAGCACCCAATCACAGTGGTGTGTGAGGCTCCCCTCGCCGAGATCATCGGTTGCAAATATGCTAGCGGCCGGGTTGCCAAATGGGCCATCCAGTTGTCTCCGTATGCTCCGGCATACGAGAGACGAGATGCCATCAAGTCGCAGGCGCTGCCGGACTTTTTGGTAGACTGGACCGAGATGCAGTATGAACCTCCGATGCCGGATTACAATTTCTGGAGGATGCATTTCGATGGCTCCAAGGCCAAGATCGGACTGGGTGCCGGAGTGGTTCTCACCTCACCAAAACAAGATGTGCTGAAGTATGTCCTGCAAATTCATTTCCGGGCATCTAACAATGTCGTTGAGTACGAGGCCTTGGTTCATGGACTAAATGTCGCCAAGGAGATCGGCATCCACCGGATAGAGTGTTTCGGCGATTCGGACCTCGTGGTGCAGCAGGTGTCGGGGAACTGGGATGCACTGGATGCCAACATGGCCTTGTATCGGTTTCATGTGCAGAAAATATGCGGATTTTTCGAGGGATGCGAATTCAAGCACATACCCAGAGGAGAAAACGAGGCAGCAGATGTATTGTCCAAGCTGGGGTCGTCTCGAGATGCCATCCCTCCCGGGATCGCTCTCGAACACCTGAGGAAGCCATCTATTCAGCCCTCACCCGAGTCGGATTCTATCTTCATCCCAAAGGAGCCGGGTTCGGAAGCTATACCCATGGAAGTGGAAGTCGGGAGCATCGCATCGAACCCGGGGACTGCATCACAGTGCTCAGAGAGGCAAAGAAAGATGATGACGGAGGTGATGTCGGCAGAACCAATGGACATAGATATTCCCGTGTTCCCGGTTCGACCTGTCCCGGGATGGGCACAACCCATTATGGTTTACATCTTGGAAGGAACCCTCCCGGAGAACGAAGTGGAAGCCCGGCAGATAGTGCGAAGGTCAAAAGCATACACCGTCATCGATCAAGAGCTATATAAGAGGAGTGTCACCGAAGTACTCCAGAGATGTGTGGAACCGGAAGAAGGCCAAGAGATGCTGCTGGAAATACATCAGGGGGAATGTGGACATCATGCATCATCCCGGGCCCTGGTTGCGAAAGTGTTCCGGCATGGGTTCTACTGGCCTACTGCGTTACAGCAGGCAGAAGACATTGTCCGTAAATGTGGAGGATGCCAGAGGTTTGCTCACCGGATACATCTGCCGGCATCGGCACTGAAGACAATCCCTATCACTTGGCCATTCGCGGTATGGTGTTTGGACATGGTCGGACAGTTCAAGCCGGCAATAGGCAATATGACACACATACTGGTCATGGTGGACAAGTTCACCAAGTGGATAGAAGTCAAGCCAATCCGGAAGTGTGACGGACACACCGCCGTGCAATTCCTGAAAGACATCATCTTGAGGTACGGCTACCCGCAATACATCATCACGGATAATGGCACCAATTTTGCTGTGGGCGAATTTGCTCGATTTTGTGCTGAGAAGGGAATCCGGTTGGATGTAGCATCAGTTGCACATCCAGAAGCAAACGGGCAAGTTGAAAGAGCAAATGCATTGGTCTTGGCCAGCATCAAAGCCCGCTTGATCGAACCACTGTTGAGAACTCCGGGATGCTGGATAGAGGAGTTACCAGCAGTATTATGGGGTCTCCGGACCACACCGAATAGGTCTACCGGGTAGACGCCATTCTTCATGGTGTATGCTGCCGAGACAGTACTCCCGACCGACATACAGTATGATTCCCCGAGAGTGACAATGTTCACCGAGACCGAGGCGAAAGAGGCCCGAGAAGATGATGTTGATTTACTTGAAGAAGCAAGAGAATTGGCATTATCCCGGTCGGCAATTTATCAGCAAAATCTCCGTCGCTATCATAGTCGGAAGGTGCACCCGAGAGTGTTCCGAGAAGGAGATCTTGTGCTGAGGCTCATCCAACGCACGGCCGGAATGCATAAGCTGTCACCTCCATGGGAGGGACCTTTTGTGATAAGCAGGGCATTGCACAATGATTCTTATTACCTTGTAGATGCACAGGAGGCTAGGAAAGGTGTAATGGACAAATCCGGTGAGGAAACCAAGCGTCCATGGAATGTAGCCCTGCTTCGACCCTTTTACACGTAAAGGGCACAATGTATGTTGTATTTCGATTTTTATCTATTAATGAAAGTTCGGCACCCCGGGAGGAACCCGGGGACTGCCTCGTTGTGTGCTCCTTTACTTTGTTCCATTTGTTCATTATTTCATGCCGGCATCCCGGGAAGGAACCTGGGGACTGCCTGGTACCTATTTTTTATGTTCTCTATATGCCGGGAAAGTTCCGAGATCGATTCTCAAGTCAAAGTAATGTATGTCATGTGAAATAATCTTGTGACTCGACTGACGAACGCCGAAATGGTAGTCAAGAGCAAAGAGCATCAAATGTGGGGAACACGAAAACGGTCTCGGGGACTCGGAGCAGGAACTTATCCGGCATATCTGTTTTACTAGCCGGTTATTTTTATGTCGGGAATTCGGTTAACTAGAACTCGGATATTCGTAAGTAATGTATGCCGTGCATGGAATTTTGTGACTCGACTGTCGAACGCCGAAATGGTAGACAAGAGCAGAAATTGCCTAAGTACGGTAGACATGAAAAGGAACTCGGGGACTCGTTGCAGAGTAAACCAACATAGCTCGTTTTTTATATATAGCATAGTGCGAAAATATGAATTTAAAGGGTATATATTACATCTTGCACCCGACATCCCGGGGATTTAACAATTCTACACTTGAGTATTTCTAAGGGATAGGGGAAGCCGGCATCTCGGTGGTAGCAGCAGCAGGAGCGACGGTGACGGTATCCTCCGCGCCAGCAGCGGTACTCGGGGCATCTGGATGCGCCTCGGCCTGAGAGGCCTCGGGTGGCGATGAAGTAGAAGCATCCCGGGAGACCACGGTCTCGGTGGCGGCACCGGAAGCGGCATCGTCTTCCTCCGGGATCTCGGCCTCCGCATCACCGGTGGCACCGGTCTCGCCGTCATCCTCATAATCTTACTCGGAGTCAGAGGTGACGAGGCTGGTGGTGAAGACGCCGATGTTGGACCAGGAGGCGATGCGATGCGCCACCTCTTGGCGCCGCTGGACCTTGACCGGATCGGTGCACCACGGCGAGATGGTGCGCAGGCGCTGGACCACATCAAGGTCGAGACCCTCGTACAACCTAAGCACATGGGTCAAGAATTGATCGGCGCCAGCCCGCGCACCGGAGCGCTTCCAAGCATGGAGACGCTTCCCGGCAGCTCGGAGCGCAGTCGCCAACTCGCTGACCGAGAGGGTCGCGCTGACGCCCGGCCATAGTGCGCCATGGACGTGGACCGCGGCGCTGATCAACTCGGTCCCGATCGACCGGAGAGGCACTATCCGGGCCTTCAGGGCAGTGAGGTGATCCTCAATGTCCCAGGAGTCCGAGACAGGGCCCTTCCCGGCACGCTTCTCCCGGGCGGCAGCGACTGCAAGATTGGTAGCGTCGCGGGAGTGCTTGAATTGCCCTTTAAAAAGAAGAGTTGTCAAGCGACAAGGTCATGAGGATTGTAGCAGTAAAGAAAGAGAGCATGAGAAAAGGATGTCGGTAAACTTACTGTTCAGATCCCGGTTCAACCCGGTTAGCTCAGAGAGCCAAGTATCGGCTTGTGACCGGAGAAGCGCCAGCCCGGTCTCGGCGTGGTGCGTGCGCGCCTCGGATTGGTCCAAGGTCTCCTTCTGCTTCTTCGACGCCTCCACGAAGCGCGCCTTCATGTCGGTCGCGGCAGATTTGGCCTTTTCGAGCTCGGCACTTAGCCGCGCGATCTTGGCCTGGGTCGCGGCGAGCGCAGACTTTTGCTCCACCGAGACTTTGCGCGCGGCATCCCGCTCCTCCCGGAGGCGCCCCTCGCACTTCTTGGACTGACCGAAGTCAGAAAGAAGCCGGTGGAAGATGCTGCCCCATTTCTTGCCGCAGTCCTGAATTCAAACAAAGAAAGCTATGTCAATCTCAGGAAGGATCCCGGGGACTCAGGATGTTCCGGGATCTATGTCAGTTAAAACTACTCGGTAGGGAGGATCTCGGGGACTCGTGTTCAAAGTCTTGTGAATTTTTCTAAAGATTGAAGCCTAGTGGTCTGCTATTCGGTGGAATCTAGAGCACTAAGCACCAATCTCGGGGACTCGTGTTCAAAGTCTTGTGATTTTTTCTAAAGATTGGAGCCTAGTGGTCTGCTATTCGGTGGAATCTAGAGCACTAAGCACCAATCTCGGAGACTCAGGTTCAAAGTCTTGTGAATTTTTCTAAAGATTGGAGCCTAGTGGTCTGCTATTCGGTGGAATCTAGAGCACTAAGCACCAATCTCGGGGACTAGCGGGGATGGAACAATTAAATTTTGGAAAAGGTCAAGGGAACAAACTTACTTCGACCACCCGAGTAATGTCCAGCGCGGCCACCTGGAGAGCATGTAGAGCTTGGGCGCTGCGGCTAGGGCCGGCAGCGTGCAAGTTCTCCACGATCTCGGAGGCATCGGCGGCAATCCAGGCTTTGTTGTATTCTTCAACAACACGCACGCCGGAACCGCCAGGCGCGCTAGCAGCAACGACCTCCCGGGATCCCGAAGGCATAAAGGAGCTTACGGTTGCTCGCAGCATATGCAGGGCGGCAGTGGGGATCTCGGCAGGAGGTGGCGGTAATCGCGAAAACTTACCCGTGCTTAGGGCCAAGTCTTGGGCCGAAGATGTCGGAGGAGCAGTAGGTTTGGCGGAGGCTGTTTTCTGCCCGGTGGCCTTGCTGCGTGATTTCCCGGCAGGATGGTCAGATTGCCGGGAAGGGGCCGTGGGCTGTTTCGGCGGAGCAGTCTTGCCCGAGGCCTGCCGGGAGGAGGCTCCCGGCACGACCTGCCGAGGAGGACTTGCGATGTCCGTCTCAAGCCCAGGTACCCTGCACGGGCTGTCCGGAAGGAAGATGTCTTCCGATGCGGGGGTAGCCTGGGCCGGAATCTCGTCCACCACGGGACGAGCATCCGGAGTCGCAGCGGAAGTCTGCGCGGCACCAGGAGCAGGATGCTCGCTCTCTCGTGCGGAAGGGCGAGATGGAGAAGGAGCAGCCCGAGGCGGGCTAGGAGTGCGGGATCCCGGAGGTTGGGAAGCCGCGGATGCCGGGATGTCGAGTGCATCTCTGAAAGAAATGTATCAGAAAAGACTTCGGGAGAAGACATAACCATGTAACTCGAAGCAAAAAGATCTTACCCGGAATCGACGGTGGGAGGACCTCTCCTTCGGCGTAGAGGCTTCTCGGCCGTTTGCTTGTTCGGCCTGCTCTTCTTGGGGGTGATGCCAGATGCACCGGCAGGGGTGGTGTCGGAAGCCGCACGCTTCCGGGTCTCGGCGCGCTTCGTCACGGCCGTGAGTTTCGGAGCCACTGGCGAAGCCCAGTTGAGGGGAAGAGCGTCAATCACATCGAGTATTTGACAATCAATCTCATCCTCATCATCTGAGGAAACGGAAATAGCCTCTGAGGTTGAAGGGTTACCCGGAGCAGCGGCACGAGCTAGAGGAATGGCAAGGTGGTCCTCGCCGTCAGGATCCTCTCTCGGCATCTTATCCGGTGCCGGGACGTTCGGCACGAACTTCCCACCGGCGTGCATCGCGTCCTCTTCGGTCTGCCGCTCGAATAACTGTACGAACAAATCATTGCATGATAACCATGTCGGTTTCCAGCAGAATCCAGATGCAAATGTGAGTTGGCGAAAGACAGACACAAGCACCTTCCGCAGTGGTTTTTTCCGGGAACCCCCGACAAGACCCCAAGTGTAGTCATCCGGCATCTTCGTTCGAGCAATAGCTCGAACGCGCCGGGCGACCGCGGAATGGTCCAACCCGAAGATACTGGTCCTGGTGGGATCTAATATCCCGTCCATGTGGCACATCTTGTGCACTCGGGTCTGTAGAGGGCAGACGCGGCGAATGATAAAACATCGCAGGAGATCGTCGCCAGTCATCTTATCCGTCAGCACGTTGAGGACGTCGTGCATGCATCTGACCTCCTCGGTATCCCGGAGCCGGTTCCAGAGGTCGAATTCACGGGGAGGACCAATGGAAAACTCCGGTAGATTGATGAAATCCGGGTTCGAGGATCCCGGACCATCTCCCGAAACCTCCCGGTTCTTCACATAGAAGAAGCTACGCTGCCACTTCCGGCAAGATTCTAGCCCCTGGACTTTGGGGAATCCGGAGTCAGCGCGGGGAATTATAGTGGCCGCCCCGCAGTCGACTAAGTCTTTGACCTTTTGGTCCGGGTTGGGGATGACTTGGTGGCGGAGGATGAAGTACTTGGCCCAGAGGTCCAAGAAAGGCCACACGCCGAGATACGCTTCCGCGTAGGTAGTGAAGACCGAGAGCATCATTATTGCGTTGGCTGGGAGATGGTGAGGTTGGAGGCCGTAGGAGTCGAGGAAGTCGCGGAAGAAGGGGCTAGCCGGAAGCCCGAACCCACGCTCGAAATGCGTGAGGAATACAACGTATTCCCCGGGTTGGGGTTCCGGTTGGACCTCGCCCTCCGGAAGTCGACTCTCGACTTCTGGCGGAATCCGGTGCGTCCGGTACAACCAGTCGAGATCCTTCTGGATGGTCTCAGACCCATCCCAACACCCCCGAACACTCTCTTCACCCATGTCGGAGGGTTCTGCGGATGTGTCCGGGTTATTCTGCAGGCGCAACGACAGTTAGTCGAGTTAGTCTACCGGGAGCTAAGATACCGGATCGCAAACTCCTAAAAGCAACCGGATTCCTAGCAAATAAGATCTACCGTGCGCGAATAAATCGAAACTTAATCGACGCAAATATACTCGGGCGGGGTACGAAGATGGCCTAATGCAGTGAAAGATAAAGTGTGGAACGCATCCTCGTCAACGCCGCGCGGCTCGTGCTCGCCGGCGGCGGCGCAACCCGCGGATGCGTGGTTGCACGGCCGAGCGCGAAGCATCGTCACCGTGATGAAGTTCACCGTAGCGAGTGGAAGAACTCACCGGAGGAAGTGAGGCCAGTGACGAGCGAGAATAGCGCGACCCGATGGTGGAGGCGAAGAGCTCCGGTGACCAGCAGGAACGGCAGGCTTGAGCTCCGGGCGCGGCGACGGCGAGATGCTCGACACGGTGGTGGGAGAAATGAAGAGTTGGGGAAGAAGAAGACGTGACCGTTCCGGTCCCCTATTTATGGGGGGGGGGGGGGGATCCGGAGCGGTTTCCGAGTTTCCCGCCCACGATCTCTCCGATCGTGGGTGGGATCTGTTTTGTGCCGCGCGACACGTGGAGTCCCCAGGAGCGCCCGATCCGGCCACACCGGGGGCCACAGAGCCCCAACGGCTGGACTTCGGATCGGCTGCCGCTCCCGGCGCGCGAACCCGAGCAGCGGCGTGCTTGGTCAGAAGCACTCGAGTGCGTTTCTGACTCGACAAGACCTCAGGTGGGACCCAGCCCAAGATCTGGAATTCAATTCGGAGCCAACGATAATATTCACTGATGTGGCACTATCCGGTTAGGAGCATGGCCTTCCGGTTGAAAAGATCTCGGTGCAGGGATCTCGGTAAAACTCATCTCGGCATCAATTCAAAGGATCGTCTCATGTTTCCTGGGGTAAATGTTGTTATTAAAGCTGACCCCGCACATCATCTGGGGTCGCTGCGCAGCACCAGCTTCGGGGACTAATGTCGGGGGGCTGCCCCCCGGGTAGGGCAGATCCCGGCGCAATTCGGCAGTGTGGCAACAGTGCTTGACCATTGGCGAGAGCAAGGGCCACCCTCTAGTGCGCTGAAGGGGCAACTTGACCTTTCGGAGCTGGTAGAGTGCAAGGTGCCTCCTGGCAGGCGCAAGGGTCATCTCTGGCGGCTATAAATAGCCACCCCGAGCCCTCATAACAGCACAAGCATCAACGGGTGGTTCCTCTAAGAACTAGCTTCTCGAAGATGTCTTTGCTGGTAGGCTAAGACATCTTCGGGAGGCTAGGCCTAGAGATACTCATCCTAAGAGGAACTCGGGTGCATCCGGGAGAGACCTCGGACCTTGCGGCTCCGAGAAGACTCCCGGAAGGAGAGGTACTCGGGCGTACCGGATAGGCAATCCGGGTAAGTGCTAACCGGAACGTTTATCTCGATCCTACCAGGTTACTGGACTTGTGCAGGAAGGACTCGCAGGGTCGAGCAAGAAGGTGACCGGCATGAGGGATCCCGGTAGGCCGTCAACGGTCTGCAGCAGGCTTTCCCGCCTGATGCGGGGGGAAGTACCATTCCGCCTGACACGGAAGCATGGTCACCTCCCGCCTGACACGGGAGCGCGTCAGCCGGTACGACAAGACTGGACGTGCCTAGCCCGGCAATCCGGAAAAGGCTATCCGGGATGGGCAAAGACATGTCCTGTCTCTAACAAGGGGACAATGATGTTCCAGGACGGCGCCTGCCGTCCTTGCCGGAATGATGACGAAGGGGCTACGCCGGATAGCATGGCAACTAGGTCGCACTAGCCGATGTCGACATAACGGTTAGGCCTGCCCGGTGGGGCCAAGCCGGATTAGGGTTTCCGGCCCTCCTGGCCGGAACTCTAAAAAAGGCGCCATAACTGTTCCTGTGAAGGAGAGACCAACTTGGGAGCCAAAACTCTAGTCTCATTTACTCCTAGAGCATTTACTTCATCCTTCCTTGAGTTCATCTAGTTCTTCGTGTTCTTCACCTCAAGAGCTCTAAGAGCAAGTTGTAGCCCTTGTTCCACATTTATATTGAGAGGAAAGGCAGGAGTAGGGGTGTTACCTCCTCACGAGGGCCCCGAACCTGGGTACATCGTGTGTGTGTTATGTGCCTTCGTGCATTTGTTCGTGTTTGATAGATCTTTCCCCTCGCGCTTTGATCTTGTTTCTTGTTCTTGGGAGATCTCGGTCATACCGGGATCCTCCCCTTGTGAACTCTTCAGTTCGCTATCCCTCTACGGATCCACCAACGTCCATCGGCCCCACACATTAGCCATCCTATGGCATCTGCCGTGACACCACCACGACAACCTGTCACCCTTGCATTACTCCTAAATGCCGGCACAACCACATTTACTTGCAACCTCGCATTGAATCGATCTTTCTCCTTATGCTTAGCAAACATGGTTGCGAGTTCTGCATCATTTCTAATCTTGACCCAATCCATCCCCCCATCATAGTATTTGAATTCCACCTCTTCATGCAAAGCCCAAGGATATGGGAAGCAAATAACCTCCCCAAATTGCCTGAAATTCCAATTGCAATCCATTGGCAGTTCATAATCGAAATCTTCCTGGAATTTCTTATGGTTGTTGTCTTCATCCATGATGTAGCGGTCCCTTCTAACGTTCACCAGGAAAGAAAACCGCAACTCCATCCTAACCCATGAAAAAACAGAGACGCAATCAGCACAAGCAAAATTTGGAAGCTATTGCAGAAGCAAGCTATGTCCAATTGCAGAAATAGACCGTGTCCTATATATATCGACTGTTCAAATGCACAAACAAGAAAAAATTTGTAGCCTTACCCCTCGGGAGCCCAGTCATGGACGCGGCGGGTCTCCCGCCCGATGCCAAAATCGCCAGCTACTCCAGGGTCGCTGCCGCTAGCCATTTCGCCAACAACGTCCTTGTTGGATACAACAACCCCTCACCTATCAGCGCTCCGGCCGAGCGCATGGAAGGAGCCCTGCCACAAGTCTAGTAGGTGGCGGCCGCAGTGGCGGGACGAGCGGTCCTAGAGGAACGAGCAGTCGCGGGACAGTGGCAGTGGATCTGCTGGTGGTGCTCGATCTGGTGGCGACGCGGGACGGCCGCGGCGGCACAGGTGGTGGAATGGGCGGCGCAAATGGTGGATTGGCCGTGGCAGCGAAGCACAGAACCCCGGCGAAGCACAGATTGGGGATCAGGACGTTGGGTGGGGCCCACCTGTAAGAACTACACTAGTCGGTCCCACCTCTACGTTTTTTTAAATTAGGTCTCACCTCTACGTTGGGTGGGGCCCACCTGTAAGAACTGCACCCAGTCGGTCTCACCTCTAAGTTGCGGACCCACTGTCAGTAACACCATCACATGGAATAGACTTCAAACTTTCCGTCGAGGGCAAACCTTAGTACGTGTGAACGAACTAGGGGCAAGATTGAGGACGATTTGCAACTAGGGGCAAAATTGAGTCTGAGAAGGCTGCTAGGGGCAATCCATTAAATGACCCTTAAAAAAAAGGTAGAACCTTCGGTGGTATTCACAGATGTGTGGTTTGATGGTTTTGGCATTGTTCTAGGGATGCCTTCAGAAAAGTACAAGATTGTGTTATGGATAAAGAAATGTGTTGAAGATCTCATAGATTTGCTAGTCTATTTTAGCTTTGTTTTTATAATCAATATAATCATGTACTCTTTGTTGGTTTAATATATGTGGAAAATAAAAAAAAGGTTGCATTCTGCGCAACAAACCCATGAAATAAGTGTTTTGTGCAAAATCAGCACAAACAGTTGTGTGTGCAGTTCTCTCAGTAATCTGTTCATAAACGATCTATTCAAAATATTAGTTTCAGTACATTACCTTTGACTTCGAGCACTTTGAATTCCTTTCTTTTTCTAGAAATGTTGTGCACTTGACGCATATATAAGCCTAGAGCGTGAGAGGTATGTAAAGGAGATATGCCCTAGAGACACTTAATAAAGATAGTTTATTCGTCAAATCTCAATTGCTGATTATATGTTTTATACCATGCTATAACTGTATTAAGCGGAAATATTAATACACGTATGGTAGATAAACAACCAGATCCCTAGTAGCCTCTATCTAACTAGTTCATTGTGCAATTTATGATCAAGGTTTCCCGATCATGTGACATTGATGTTAGTTGACAATGGAGTCATGTCATTGGGAGAATGACGTGATTGACATACCCAATATTTGTAGGACGTAGTCATTACGCCTTTGACCCTGAGATCAACTCTTATTGCTATTCTTGAAAGATACTTTGATTGCATCAAACGTCATGTCTTAATAGTATGACAATAAAGGTGTTCCTCTCGGGTATCGGAAGGGGGTATGTTGATACGAGAGATCAAGAGTGGGATTTGCCAGTCCGCATAGAAGGATAGATACTCTAGGGCCCACTCGGCAAGATTATGTCAAATTAGCTTGCAAGCATCTGACTAGGTCACCGGACATAATATCACAAACGAGTAGAAGATAGTGTTGTCAGTAACAAGATCAAGCTAGGTATGGAGATATCTATGAACGGGTCTCGGACACACTAAGTATCGCCATGTCAAAAGGTTTAAGACTCGACGTCCAGGTTCGAACGACAAAGTTATTCGTTATATCACACGGATTAATTCTGGGGATCCAGGCCACGAATTAGTCATTGATCGGAGAGGTGTCTCGATCATGTCTGTTATTATATCGAACCGCTAGGGTAACACACTTAAGGGGAGTCGACATATTTAACAAAATATTTACCGGAAGAGAAATTAAGAAAGAGAGCACCTGGAACGTCCCGGGAAAGTTCCGATGGAGATTGGGCAGCGACAAAATAGTTTTCGGAGCCGGAATAAATTATATAATATATATTTAATATTAATTGATGTAATTAATAGATATATATTTTTATTTAATTAATTTCGAATTTTATAGCCTAAAAACCTTAAATGGGCCTTCCGATGGAAAGAAGGCCCATGAGGGGGGGGGGAAGCCTCCCCCCCTAGGGAGAGAGAGGCTTCGGCCGGCCTAGGTGGGCCACATGGGGCCCACCTAGGGCCGGCGCATCATCCTTGGCCGGCTGGGGGTGTGGGGTTTAGTTTCACACCGCCCGGCTGGCGAGGTTGGCAGCCCTCTTCCCCCTTTATATAGAGGTGTTCCCTTGGCTTTTTAATTATAATAATTTTTCTCTTTTTCTCCTTGATTAACGTGATTCCCTTGTCGGAGTTGCGTCAAGGAGAAAGTTCTCTCCACCATACGCACGCTGACGTGCTCCTGGTGATTCAGTCCCGGTCTTCCGCTGCTCGTCCTGGATTGGAGCTTTGGAGGTCGTCGGCTTCACCGTACGTGTGTGAAACTCTGCGAGGTGCCACACTAGTGGTGCTGGGAGGTCTACGTCGTCTTCATCGACAACGCTTGTGCGGGAGCGTAATTCCCGCTTTTCGCTCTACAAGGGTATGTATACTGATCTCCTCCGTATTACTGATCTGCATAGTATAGATCCTGGCTAGTTTATCGTTGTTAGAAAAATTATTATTTTCTGCCTGCGATCCTCATCAGTGGTATCAGAGCCGATCTATCCGTAGATATAGTTGTACGCTTTTAGAACCCATGTTCATCATGGGGACATCGTTCTTTATTTGCTACCCTCTAGCGTGCACTTTCTCTATGGACAACATTGAGTTGATGCAGCGGCCTGGACCGACTTTACGCGTATGCTTACGCGAGATTGGTTCCACTACTGACATACGGCTGGTACCGTATATGTGGCTGGTGGGTGTCTGTCTCTCTCTCTTTAGTTGGCTTTGCATTTTCAATGGAGGGCCCAAAAGGGATGCTTAAATATGCAATTATTTGATCGTTGTTGTGGTCATAAGTTCGTAGGTATGAAGCGGTTCTATTTACGACAGCCTCAAGCCACGTAAAATATGCAAAAGATAAAGTAGAACGCGTCTAACTTTATTTTACAGGGGCAATGTGATATGGTTAAGGTAGGTTTATTAAATTGTTTATAAACTGTGGGCGCCTAGAAGACCATCGGCGCAAGGACCATATCACGTCGCATTAGATTTGATGTTTATGTGCATCTTATATTGTGTGATTATATATTAGTATATATTAGTTACACGGCGGTAGTAATATAAGATGATCCCTCCAAAATACCATTAGTGTTCTTCCTTCAACATGCACCACCAAGAAAGTTCTACATTATGAGGCAGGCCGTGACGATCGGGTGTCAGACATATCGTCGTTCACATATAGTGGGTGTAAGATATGTTTGCACAAGCGTTTACGTTGAAGATAATTATGGCGAGCCTAGCATGTATAGACATGACCTCGGAACACGGTGACCAAAAGGTTAAGCATGAGTCACAGAGTTGTTGTGATTGACATGTCGATGTGTACCTTTGAAGTTATGTTGCTGGCTCTGACGATGAGGGGTTGCATAATGGATGAGGATCGTGTAATCACTAAAACGATTAGAGGGATATTCGTTTGAGTGGGAGTTATGTTAGTTTTATTTTATTAAAACTTGAACCCTATTTGATAATGAACAAAGTCTTTATGTTTTGCAAAACCTTTGTAGATATTAACCAATGTAATAGCATCCTTTAAAAGGCGCAATCCTGTGATTGAGAAACTTAAAAGGTTAGGTCCAAACTTCATAGTTTTATGCTTTAACTTGAGGATACTCCTTGTTTAAACCATTAGCATTTTGTGATAAAATACCCGCTAAGAGATAAACCCGGAGATTCCGCTAACAAAAGGATAATTAGGATTATCAAGTTTTTGTGTGGATAATATCATCATAGTCCAGTGTATGATATGATCTCTGCCATAGAGAACCAATGATGGGTGCGAGTTGTAGATCCCGAACATATGAGATGATTGTAAACTCAGGATACACCTAAAGTTGGGTTGATGAAGTTTATCAGTACGTTGACTGTTTTTCTTCTCAACCAAGATGGAAGATAATACACACATTGAAGGAGCACGTGGCAGTCATACTTGATGACACTGATCATACTCGATGACATTGGTCATACTTAATGACATTGAGATGCCTCGCTCAGCTCGATCATTGGATGACAGACAATGTTGCTAGATGCAAATGCTTTGTCATAGACTATGTCATGCAAGGGGAATCGTTCACCTTCATGGTTCTTTATTGCGTTGAAAGAATAAAGAAGATGAAACAGATCGCCATAAAGTCATCAATGATGATGGTGTATATATGATATACACGTTATGAATGTTTTACCTAAGCAAGTGCTTGCAGTAGTGACTAAGTTTTTGATACTAGTCATGTTTTATGAAAACCATATTTGTTGCTTGAGTAGCTTGGAAGGATGAGGCGATAATGTGTGTTGATAATGGCAGACAACAGCCATAGACACTCTCCCTCTAGTTCTACAATTTGAATAAATTCTTTTATGATCGCCTGTTAGTATGATCGTTATAAGTGTGTCTCCTCTAGCGAGACAATTGTTCATATATTGTGTGCACTAGTAGAAAAAGGCTTATAGGTGGAGCCCTTTTTGTGGCGCACCAAATTGCATGCGCCACAGAAAAGGCTTTTTGTGGCGCATCCTTTTCACGCACCACATAAAGTCATATTTCTGTGGCGCATGGGTTCGGATGCGCCATAGAAATATGACTTTCTATGACGCATGGGCTCGGGTGCACCACAGAAAGTCGACATTCGGTGGCGCATCAGCTGGGTGCGCCACAGAAATTGGACATTCTATGGTGCATCAGGTTGGGTGCGCCACACAATTTACGAACTTTTTGTGGCGCATGAGGTCCCATGCGCCACATAATTTATACACACATATCCCCCCCCCCCCCCCCCCCCCCCCGGTGGATCGCCTTTTCAATCTTGCAGAAAAAAGAAGAAAATGGACAAATAATTCCATCCTTTGAAATATGGTTAGGTATTAGTGTCTACTCCGTGTAGCGTATTGAAATATGAGTTTTGACCTTTTATGCAAAATCACTGTAAAGAAAGTCGAAACGGCCATAACTTTTACATACGACGTCGAAAAAATGCGTTTAATACCTTAAAAAAACTAGAGAAAAATAGAAAATTGCCCACACCCGGGCTTGCCCGGTTAGCCCTTTTCAGATTCCTCAAATTCCAAAAGGAAAAAGTTATTTTAAAATGATTGTTTTCCTCAGCAAAAAAAAGTTTCTGTGGCGCACCCCCTCCTCACCTTATCCTCTCCCCTTATGAAATGGGAGGCTGGCTCCCCTTATCCTCTCCCCTTCTCACCTTATTCTCTCATTTCCTTCTCCTTTCCTCCACTTCTCTTCTCCCCTTCTCCTCTCCTCCACTTACCTTCTCCTCCACTTCCCTTCTCCTCCACTTCCCTTCTCATCCACTCCCCTTCTCCTCCACTCCACCAACTCCGGCGAAGAGAGATGACTTCGACCTCCTACTTCGGCGACCACCTCCTCCTCCTTCTCCGGTGACCTCCTCCTCCTACGGTGACCACCACCACCTCCTCCTCCGGTGACCACCTCCTCCGATGACCTACACACCTCCGGTGACCCCCTCCTACACCCACTTACGAAGACCTCCTCCTCCGACCACGGGCTTCGACGAAATTCCGGCGAAAACGGGCGACACCAGATCCAGATTTGCATTTGGCCGCCATTTTTTAAAAATAATTCAAAAATAATAATTTAGTGGCGCACCTAAGTAAGGGTGCGCCACATATATGCTTTTGTGGTACATGGATGTGGGGTGCGCCACAAAAATATTTTTGTGGCGCACCGGGCGGGTGCGCCATAGAAATATATTTTTGTGGCGAGATAACTTTGGCGCAGCGACCATGCCCAACTGGTGCGCCACAGAAAGGCCTTTTCCACTAGTGTAGTGACAAAATCGTTGTCATATATTTATGAAGTAATGATCATAAGCCGATTTGAATTTATATGGTAGAAGCTCCCACATTCATAATATTAATGCCAAATGATACAAACTTAATAAAGACACCACATTCGTGTGGCACTACCGTTTAAGTCATGTCAATGTTATAGTCAATGAACAAGGTCCATACGGATGGATCTACAAGTCCTTAGATTTGATCTTTTGACACTTGCATGATAACTAAAACACCGTTTTCGGAAAGCGGGCATATAACTTATTAATAATCATGCATATACATGTAATTGGATCGATGAAGTAATTAACGTGTAGTGGAGACCTTTATTTCGCAAACTTCACTGAACATTTTGAGTATAACTTGTTGAGAATCATGCATATGGGTGTCTGTGAATCAATGAAGTACTTTAACGTATAGTGAAATTCTTTATTTTATAGACTTCATGAATATTCCGAGTAGATATATGGATATCCACTTAGGGAATGTTAGTCTGGAAATTTTGATTCGATCAAACAAGTTCAAAATGAAGTAGGAAATAAATTTAACAAGAAAATCAAATTCCTACGATACAGATCGAGGAAATAAAGATTTGAGTTATAATGTTGGCATATCATTGGAAGACTTTTGAGAAAAGTTCCACAAATTACGTCGCATGAAACACCATAGTGTTATGATATGTTAGGACGTCGTAATTGCACCATATCAGATAGTGTGTGATAAATAAATCTCTTATCGGATTATTGTGATCACTGGAGTCATATGGTAGAAACATAACATTCATGTTAGATAATAGGGAAACCCTATGAAATCCATGGAGACAATACCATATGAGTGATGGTATGACTTTTAGCCTAGATTGTCGTTTCAGCAATTTTGTGTTTCGATGTGATCAAACCTAAGATGGATAAATCTTTGTAGTGTATCGTACCAAGAGAATTAGTTGGGTACATGTCACACGACATAGGCAAAAATGTTGCCGGAATATACCTTGCAAAAGAAATAGTTTCTTGTCCAAGGGTATAAGTGGGAAAGAAAGTAGAGCAAGACGAAGTTAATGTACTTTCTCTCCAGACATCAGAGTGGCGCAACGGAAAGTGTTCCTAGTGTCAAGCTCCTGGAAAGAAGCTGGTTATAAAGATCATGATGCTCTGAGCTAATACTAAGAACGTAGGCGTACGAGGTTGTGTTACACACTATGTGGTACGACAATCTTGTTATGAAGGTCATGTTAATGGAATATGACAGACCAACGAACTACGAAGAAGAGATGGTAGACCTAAGTCCGAGAAACGGCTATGAATCATTTATGATCCGAGATTAAATCCATGTACGATTACCAGGTAATGACTTGGGAGATCTTCTTGATGGCATCTAGGCCGTTAATAGAATATGGAATTTTATGAGAGAGTAGACACTGATAAGGATCGATTTGTCGTGAAACATGTCGACTATTGTTTTAAAACATAGATATAAATTTTACAAATTTATAGAAATTAATTTGACATCATTTGGACATTTAAATCAAAAGATATGAATTAAAAGAAAAAATAAGAAAAGGAAAAGAAAAATTGCTGATGTCATGCTGACGTCAGCATCGTCTTCAACCTCGCCCCCAAATCCCGCCCCCGAGTCAAGAAACGGCCGACGATTACCTCGCTTAAATTTGGGCGATTTAAGACGCAAATCAACCGCACCCCCAGCTCCTTATCATCCCCTACTCCTCCGCTCGGTTTTCCCTCGTCCCCAGCTCAAAACCGTGCCTCGAGGCTGCCACAAATCCTCGCCGGAGCTCCATCGCCGCCGCCGGCAATTTCTTCAAACTCCGGTCGGCTCTTTCGACCCCCGGCCCCGAGACTCCGTCCATTTCTACCCCTGGTCAATGCGCCCCTCCTCACGCCCTCCTTCTTTCTCGTTTTGCAGTCAGGAGATCGCAGCGAGCTCGACTCGGAGTCACCGACGCCGTCGCGATTCCGTCCTTGCCCAGCCGCTACCCGAGCACGCGCGAGACGCCAGGATCACCTCCATCGTCCTCGTCGGTCCGCGGTGAACGTCGCGGTCACCTTCGCGCGTCCGGGGAAGCACCGGAGCCTCGAAACGGTCCACGACCGAGCCGCCGCCGCCGTCTGCCCCGTCTCCGGCGACCTCCCAGCGCCGCCACGGTGAGCCCCTCTCCTGGACCGTCCGATCTGTATTGTACGCGTAGGATTAGATCTCCAAAAACTGAACCGGTATTTAGATCATGACCGCCAGATCTGGATCTGACGATCCAGATCCAATGACTTAACCACGTCAGCAGCCCAGTCAGCAGCCCAGTCAGTGTCGAGTCAGCTGCCACGTGGAAAATGATTTTCTTATTTAAATTTAATTGGCAGTTTTGCAGAAAAGCCTCTGTCACTTAGAATTGTTATAACTTTTTACTCACACATCCAAATTTAAATATTTTTATATATTTGGAAAGCCCTTAACATGTAGATTATTTTGGATCTGCCAAAATTCAATTTTGACTTAGTTTAAAATATTCAAATTTCAAATGGTAAATTTGAGTATTTTTGTCATAACTTAAATCTGTAAATTCAAAAATTTCAAATAAAATTGTTTTAGAAACTTTAGAATAATTGTAAATTGATGACACTGCTATAAAATATTTTGAGTAATGTTTGAACAAATTAATAGTTATATATGAATAGTTTGAGTATTTTCAACATAACTATTAATGGAAATACTATTTTGATTTAATCAAATTGCTATATAATAAATTAAATGCTCCCTGTCTATTAACACTATTAATAAAATTAAGTTATAAAAATATTAATCATAGAAAACTTTAATCTTATCCTTTTATTATTTTCTCCAAAAATCGAAATTAATTAAATTACAATTAAAGCTAAATGCATACGTTATAAAATATCACAATTTTTGTATGATATCCTTAGGATTTAAAAGTGCATTGCATGCACGACTTATTTTCACATGTAGTTATAATTCCCAAAATAAGACTCCTCCCCCATTTTCTCTAAGTCAGAAATATTATCAAAACTTAGTATTTTCAACATGGAGCAAGAAGACCAATGAAGGACTTAGCCAAACAAGACTCCAGAAGAATCTCCAAGGAGTGGAAGCACTTAGAAGAAAGATCAAGAAGAAGTTCATGAAGACCAACCAGAAATATTTTCTAAGTCTTTCTCCCTCTTTCCTCTTTCTCCTTCTTCTGTTAGACTTCATGATGACTAAGTAAATTCAAGACCAGCCTCGAGGATACAAGAACCACTAAGTCTGGAGATGAAGCCTGGAGGACAACTACATCTCTCTTTCTATATTTTCCCCTCCTTTCTAATCTTGTCTTTCACATTTTACTTAAACAAATTTTGATCATGATGTTATCATCTTGAAGTTGTTGGATCCTAGCGGCATAGTGGGATGAAGCGGCCTGGAAACAAACCTTACATGTCCACGTACATGAGACCTGTTCCACAATTTAAGTGGCTGGCCGGGTGTCTGTCTCTCTCACTTTAGTGAATATCCAATTTACAAATAATTGATAATAATTGTTGATCACCTCGAAGAATAGAGCTAGTAATTTTCTCTAGGTATTTTGCACATCAAGACTAAGCCATTAGAGTGCTTATTCAGGATGATATAAAACAAAATATTTAATTCAACTTATGACCTTAGCCCTTAGTCCTTTTGGACCAACCTATTTGCCTTGCATTAACTTAAAAGATTTTCATGGCATGAAAAAGCATTTCTAGTCCTTAGGAATATTTTGCACATCATGCATAAACATGTTTCCTTAGAAAGTTTTATAAAACTTAATTATTCATCTAGTATGTGTTTTGTGTGTTTTGTGGAGTTGTGCTTGCTGTTGATTGTTGTATTGTTTTTTGTCTATACTGTTAGATTGAACGGAGAGTCCCGAGTTGTTGAAAAGAGTTTGTGAACAACGAAAACATCCAAAGGCAAGTGGCACACCTCATAAACTTCCTAAGTATTTTCTATGCATTACTTAGTGTATTTTATATGCATGTGTAGGATAGTGTTGCTATGCTAAACCTGCGTAGAATTCCCTTACTCCTGTGTCTAGGTTCCTATATCTTACTTAGCAGAAATATTGATGCTATGCAATTGATGAAATTTTTTACAAATTATTAAGTGGCTACTCAGGGCTGTGCTCAGGGTTGTCATCGCCTAGGATGAATTTCTATTCTACTTAGGGCCGTGAGCATGGTGATTTTTACCTGAGAGTGCACATCCACTAAGTTAATGAAACTCCTGGGTGGATTGGTTGTTATGGTTTATGTTGAGTGGCTTTTGGGACTATGCTTGTGGTTGTCATCGCCTAGGATGAATGTCTATTCTACTTAGGGCCACGAGTATGGTGGTTGTTACCCAGAAGTACACTTGTGGATGGCCACCCAGGGAACAGAGAAATCTGAAGAACTCCGAGTGACGATTGCTTCCCGTGCAACCTTTTGACAATGGGCTCTGTCTAGAATAATTAAGTTGTGAGGGTGCAACCTGTCAGCTTGACAAGCAGATGTAGGGGGATGATAGGTGGAACGGGTCTCGCTAGTATGGTTGCATTCTTCTTCTGAAAGTTCTTGTCTCAATTCTCTCCTTTCCTTAATACACTCCGCGTGTATAGGATTTCTCGGACAAATTGAGTCTAAAGGTGAAAGTGCACAACCTCTGCAGAGTGTAAAACTAAGTACTTAGCCGTGTCCCCGGTACGGACAATTTGAGCAGCTGATCACGGACGTCAACGGAGGATTCCACCATTCCAACTTCAGAAATAAAATTTGATGGGTGAACAAGGGAAGATGAGATTTATGGTTTTCATGCCATACTTGTCTTGATTTGAAGAAAGTGTTTCCAAAAAGATAGGAAAAATTGGCTTTATGCAAAATAGCCTTGAACTCCACCAGCCAAATATGCATATAGGCTTTAGAGTTATTCCGTTGAGTGTCCACCATAGTGTCACTTGCCAGACTCCATTTTAATGGAATCTGACCCACGTTGTTGCAATATTTTTCTTATTGCAGATTGTTCAGATGACGAGTGAGATTTCGTTTATAGGTTTCGAGTCTACAACCAACATGTCTTCGCCTGTGGCAGCATGAAAGTGATAGAGACTCACTGCTATTGTAATTCCGTTGTGTAACTTTTTAATGCTAGCTTTAGGCTATGCAACTTGTATCAAATATTTTGTAATTCTGGATCATCGATGTAATAAAATTGACGCTTTGTTGTGATATTACATCGTAAACTGTGTGTGCAAATGATTTGATCCAGGGATTTGCACTATACACAGGTATCTGCCTTATTTAAAGTGCAGGTACGCTACACAGCTTACGGCTCAACCTCCAAGCATTTTTTTTTCTAGAGGTTAAAAGCTCACAGCTTAAACCTACAAGCTCCAAAAGGTTCTCTCGAGGGTAAAACCCTCCGAGCTCTCCATGTAACGAGCCACCTCAGGCCGTAGAGAGTCTCTGCCACTAATGGGTGGTCCCCATGCCTCGACATGGTCAAAACATTAACTTGGCAGCCCCAAGCATAATGAAACAATTTCGTTCCTAAGTGAACTTTGCGCTACGGTGCTGCTATGTAAAATTTGGTGGTGAGTTTTATTTCCGCATTACTTTACTCCACATGCGCACCTCGCGAGCGGAAGCTGAGTATAGTGCCAGTGCCTCAAATGACACACCAGCATCACTGCAAAATCCAAGGATCCGAGCTCTAGCTAGAGGGCAAGCTACCACAAACACGTCATCTCTACAAAGGACCTTGGTACTTACTCTCCTCGCGAGGAACGCCTGAGGGGACCTATAAGCGCGCATGAGTCCCCAGTACCGTGCAAAAGCGTTTGGGTTTGCCCCTCTAACATCTACAGGGAACTAGCGTCTCTACAAGCCTGAGGAGGCAACATGGGAAACACCCCTACAGAGGACCTCCTCGCCAGGCTAAAAACCTCTACAGGCTGAAGAGCCTCGAGAAGCTAAGTCTCGCACCCATGCCTCGAGTGCCTTTTTTCCCTCAAGCGCTCGTTTGTCCCTTGAGCGATTTCTCTTTCCCTTATGCTTCATGGACTACTCGTACGTCTAAGGGGGGCACCTGAGCATCGCGACTCGGGGCTCTTACCTCTCCAAGGCTTAAACTCCCCCCAGCATTGCTGAGTCATTGCTCTAGCATACCGAAGTGGCGGAGTCATGGCACGAAGACGGGTCCAAACGACGCAGAGAACCAATAGACATGAAAATAAGTCGAAAGGGACCTCTCGAGGGGCACACAAGCTAAAAGAAAATTCCAAACGAGAGTATATTACATGCCCATAGTTGCGTAGTGTCTAAGCATAAAATCATTTCCGATACAAGCGCACACAGACGCAATGACCAAAGCTCAGGCGGAATCAGTACCGTCCTGCACGTCCTCCGCAGCGTCCTCCTCGGTCTCGGCAGAGGCGGCCTCCTCCTCACTCTCCTCCGCGGCGACCTCCGCACGCTTGAAGCGGTTGCAGAAGGCATCGACCTGTTCGCGGAGGGAGTTGGAAACCCGCCGCACGTCCTCGCCCTGACAAGCCTCCGTCACTATGGAGAGGCCGAAGCCCGGCGTGAGGATCCTGAGGTTGGTGAAGATGTGGCCAACGACCACCCCCAGGAGCTGCCGGCTCTCGTCCTCGATCATCTTGCGGAGGTCAGCGACAGGGCCCTCGAGCGCTGTGAAGAGCTGGTCGAAGTAGACCAGGTACATGGCTGCGTCACCGCGGCCCCAAACATCGGCGTGCGGCGCCTCCGCGCCCAGCTGGGCCGCGAGCTCGTTGCCTCTGGCCACCAGCGCCTGGAACATGCGCTCCCTCTGCTTGGTGAGCACGTGAGCCGCCTGCGCTGTGTGGGCAGCCTCCGCCGCCTGCTCCGCTGCGGGAGCCACCTGCTCTTCCACGTCCTTGACAAGGGCGTTGAGGTCCTGGACGGCTGCCCTGCGGCCGTCCTCCGCCAGGCGTCGAGCTTCCTTGGCGCGTTGGAGGCGGGCCTCGAGCTTGGAGTTGGCCTTCTCGAGCTCTGCGATCCGCTGGGTATCAGCAACGCGCTTGGCCTTGAAGCGGTCCTCCTGCTTCTTGGCCAAGTCGTGGAACTCCTGGGATTTAGTCAGCCTGTATTGCTTCTCGTGCTCCAGGAGGGCGTCATCCGCCTCTTTCTTCTTCTGGGCGTACCGCTGCTCGAAGCGCTCCAGGGCGCGCTTCTGGGCGGCGACGTTCTCGTCGTATTTTTGGAGCGTCTGGGCCAGGTCCCCTTCGCGCGCCTCGAGGTCTTCGCGCTGAATGGTGAGCGTGCTCTCCGCCTGAAGCCGCTGCTCGTCGCACATCCGCACTTCCTTCTCTTTGAGGGCCAGCTGCCGCTCGCGTTCGGCGAGACCCTTGCGGTCCTCCTCCAATTGTTCCTGCGCGGCTTGGTGGGCAGAGAGCAGCTGGGTCTCCAGCTGGCCCAGCTCGCTTTAGAGTTTTTGCGCCAGCGAGCCCTCCATGGCTACGCGCTCGGCCGTCGGCGCGGCCAGAAGCTCAGCAGCGGTGTCACGCTCCTCCTTTAGGGACACAAGGAGTTCGGAGGCGTCGCGGATGGCCCCCTCGCGGACCTCCTTGGCGAAGCAGGTGGCCTCCCCGCGCGCAGCCTGCAACGGAGGTCCTCCTGACGACGGGCCTCGGCGACCGCATTGAAGGACGCCCACACCCTTGCAAGCTCCTCGCGGCTGCTAGGCGAGCTGTATGTCCTCGAGGGCGAGGTGCACCTCCAAGCCCTATAGGGACTCCCTCACAAGGCGAAAGGCGACCTCGCGGTGCCCAGCGCTCCAGTACTAGCCGCGGAGGACCGGGTCTTGGCTTGTGGAGGGCCCAGCCCCGGGGTCGAGGCCAGAGAGCCTGGCCCCGGAGCGCGCTTGGGCGCCAGGCTGCACTCCGTCCCCGGCAGCGCGGAAAGCAGCCTCACGCCCGAGCCAGCCTGGCGCTCGTCCTCTATATCAGAACGATACGGAGACGGAGGAGCTCCTCCTGCGGACTCACCAACGCCTTGTGGCCCCTGTCCCGCCTCTGCCTCCGGCTGCGCGGGTGGCATGAGCGCACGCGGCGGATTAACCGCACGAGCTGGAGTTAGCTCGCGCGGTGGAGTTGGCTCGCACGGTGGCGTGATCGCGCGATGTGGATTAGGGGCGCGAGGAGGAGTAGCGACCCTCTCCTCCGGAGCCTCCACCACCATTGGCTCAGGAAGCGGCACAGAGGCCACTGGGTGAGCCACGGCCTCCTCCGCCTGAGGCGCGGCAGCCTCCGCCCGAGGCACAAGCGCCTCCCTTTGAGGTACCTCCTCAGTTGGGCCTGTGGAGGCCGTCTCCACAGGCATCGTGGCCTCTTCAGCCACGGCCTCAGCCGTGGCTCTCTTCACATCAGCTGCCTTGCGAAGCTTGCGACGCTTCGCAGGCACGAGATCACTGGAAAAAGCCAAGAAAACATCTTCAAGAGAGGATAAAAGAGGAAAAGAGCAAGAATCTAGCAACCAAATGTTAGAAACACATACCCGGACGGCTGGGGGCCGGTGTCTACCCACACCAAGTATCGCGAGTGCCAGGAGGGCTTGGCCTTGGTGCCAGACCCCTCCGGAGGCGCCTCGGCTTTCCTCTTGAAAGGGACATCAGAAGGTCTCGCCCTGAGACAGTCCACGGCCGCCTTGGTGTGGGGCTCGCGGCGCCCCGACGTGGCCTCCTCGGCGGAGGACTCCTCCTCATCATCTTCCTCCTTCACGTGGCACGAGGGCGTCACCGTGAAGGCGTCATCGTCACCTAACGAGATGTCGCAAATCTCGTCAGTGAAGGGCCCGGGCCTTGAAGAGGACACCTCCCCTGCCACGGCCTCCTCGTCTCCTCGCCTAGCTCCGAGGCAAAGGGAGAGTCTGCTCCCTCCGCTTCCTGCCCCACCGGCACAGGCACCTCCTTTCCCGCCTGGCCTGCAGGGGTAAACGGAGGCATCCTCTCCAAGATGGCCATGCGCTCAGTCATGTTGTACTGGTGTGGCCGGAGCGTGATGGGGAGCTGGTCAATGGCGGGCACCATGGGGTTGATGAAGAGCGCGGACAGGACGTTGTCGATGGCGTCCTTGTCGTTGTCCTCGCGGTGGAGCCACATCTTGTCTTGAGGGCCAGAGTACATCCACATGGGCACCGAATGCGCCTGGAGGGGAGCGATGTGGCGCGTCATGAAGTCCGCGACGATGATTTGCCCCGTGAGGCCCTCCTCGCGAAGGAAGCTCAGATGGCCCATCAAGCTCACGTTCCGCACGCCATCAAAGGGGGCCTTGCCCCTGTGGGAGTTCTTCACGGGCGGGACGTCGGGGACCTCGAGGAAGTCGCAGGGCTGCTCCACCCCGACGAAGAACCACCTCTGGCGGAAGTCATCCACCTTCTTCATCACCGAGGTGACGGCCTTGCCGTCATTCCATGACATGGGAATGTACACGCTCCCCATGTCGTCCACGATGCGGAACGAGACGCATCCCGAGCGCTCGTTCTTCGCCGTCTTCCGGAGCGCATAGAAGCACCGGAAGAGCCCCACCATAGGCTCCAGGCCCAAGTACGCCTCGCAGAGGTAGGCGAGCACGGCGAGGATGAGGACGGAGTTGGGATGGAGATGCAGCAGCTGGATCTGATAGAAGGCCAGCACCGCCTCCAGGAATGGAGAGAACATCGGCACCAGCCCGGCGGAGACGCAGTGCTGGAAGACCGGGAAAAACCCTCGCGGGTGTTTCCCGTGTGCTGCAGGCTTGAGCGCGGTAGCGCCGTGCTCATTGGTCCGGTCCGCCACCAGGAAGCGGACCTTGAAGAGCGCCTTGCCATTGACCCGCACTCCGAGTAGTGCCGCGCCATGGGCGACCTCGGCAGGCTCCGCCTGAGAAGAGGACCCCACGGCGGCCTTGCTTTTGTTCTTAGCGGGACTAATCACCAGAGTTCGGTGGGTCGTTGGAGAAGAAAGGAGGCGAGGGCGCTGGAGAGCGGAGGAGGAGAGCTCGAGACTGGCAGAGGCTTCTGCGAGAAGGAATGGAAACAGTAACGGCTCCCTGCTCCGGTGCCTAGACTTTATGTCTCGTCAAGGAGCAGTTACCGGGACATGGTGCGACCCCCCACTACGCGCGCCCCAGATCGTGCGCGACCGTTACTTGACTGAGCAACGTGTGGCTCATACCGGCCGGACACTTTGGGCCCACGACGCTCCGACTGTGCCCATGGCTCAATCGTGCCCATCACGGGCCCGAGGGCTACTGTCGGCCCAGTGAGGACTGGGGTGTGCAGAGCTTACTCTCCCCAGGCCTTCCCGCGGGCAGATCAGACGAAACGACTAAGGACCAAGCCACCGCTTGGAGAGACCCTCGAGAGGCAAATCCTCTTGAGAGCCTGAAGAGGAAGCGAAGTCCTGAAGAGGACATGCGCTTCAAGAGACTCTACCGAGGCTCCACGCGCCTGGTGAGAAGTCAACAGAAATCCCTCCACAGGCCGCCTCAGGCCTGTGGGGAAGCTTCGCGGACAAGGAAGTACTGAAGGGCGCACATGGCCTCTGCAGTAGCCGCAGAGTGACGCGGGCGCTCCCTTTGCCATTTTGGTGATAAAGGAGTCAATAAAGTTGTGCCACCTGCGCCAGGGCAGTGGGGACTTTCGTCAAGGCTTGTGCGGGAGCGTAATCTCCGCTTTTCGGTTTACAAGGGTATGTATTCCGGTCTTCGTCGTATTACTATATCTGCATAGTATAGATTCTGGCTAGTTTAAGGATATCGTCGATAGAAAAATTATTTTTTTCTGCCTGCGATCCCCTTCAGTGGTATCAAAGCCGATCTATGCGTAGATATAGATGTACGCTTTTAGAACACGTGTTCTTCACGGGGGCACCGTTCTCGTATTTGCTACCCTCTAGCGTGCACTTGTGATTGCGGCAGTATTGAGTTGATGAAGCGGCCCGGACCGACTGTACGCGTACGCTTACGCGAGACTGGTTCCACTAGTGACATACGGTTGGTACCGTATATGTGGCTGGCGGGTTTCTGTCTCTCTCTCTGTTTAGTTGGCTTTGCATTTTCATTATAGGGCCCGAAAGGGATGCTTAAACATGCAATTATTGGATCGTTGTTGTGGTCACAGGTTCCTAGGTATGAAGCGGTTCTATTTATGACAGTCCCAAGCCACGTAAAATATGCAAAAGATAAAGTAGAACGTGTCTAACTTTATTTTGCAGGGGCAATGTAATATGGTCAAGGTAGGTTTATTAAATTGTTTATAAACTGTGGGCGCCAAGAAGACCATGGCGCATGGACCATATCACGTCGCATAACATTTGATGTTTTTGTGTGCATCTTATATTGTGTGATTATATATATATTAGTATATGTTAGTTACACGTCGGTACTAATATAAGATGACCCCTCCAAAATACCACTAGTGTTCTTCCTTCAACGTGGACCACCAAGAAAGTTCTACGTTATGAGGCAGGCTGTGATGATCGGGTGTCAGACATATCGTCGTTCGTATAAAGTGGGTGTAAGCCATGTTGCACGCGCGTTCGTTTAAGGTTATTATGGCGAGCCTAGCATATGAAGATATGGCCTCGGAACACGGAGGCCGAAAGGTCGAGCATGAGTCATAGAGTTGTTGTGATCGACATTTCGATGTCCACCTTTGAAGTTGTGTTGCCGGCTCTGACGATGAGGGGTTGCACAATGGATGGGGGTCTTATAATCGCTGAAACGATTCAGAGGGATGTTCGTTTGAGTGGGAGTTCTTGGAGTTATTTTCTAAAATACTAGAACTCAGAATATGATGAACAAAGTCTGTTTTTAAAACCTTTGTAGATATTAACCTATGTAATAGCCTTTTTTAAAATTGGGCGCAATCCTGCGATTGAGAAACTTAAAAGGTTGGGTCCAAACTTCATAATTTTATACTTTAGCTTGAGGATACTCCTTGTTTAAACCATTATCTTTTTGTGATACAATACCCGCTAGGAGATAAACCCGGAGATTCCTCTAACAAAAGGATAATTTGGATTATCAAGTTTTGGGCGGATAATATCATCATAGTCCAGCGTATGCTATGATCTATGCCATAGAGAACTAAAGGTGGGTACGAGTTGTTGGATCACGAACATATGAGATGATCGCTGAACTCGGGATACACCTAAAGTTGGGCTGATGAAGTTTGACAGTATGGTGACTGTTTTTCTTCTCAACCAAGATGGAAGAGAATACACACATTGAAGGAGCACGTGGCAGTCATACTTGATGACATATGGTCATACTTGATGACATTGAGACGCCTCGCTCAGCTCGATCACTGGATGACAGACGATGTTGTCAGGTGCAAATGCTTTGTCATAGACTATGTCATTAAGGGGGAATCGTTCACCTTCATGGTTCTTGATTGTGTTGGAAGAATCAAGAAGATGAAACAGATCGCCGGGAAGTCATCAATGATGATGGTGTATATATGTGTCGTCTCGACTGACGAACCCCGGAATGGTAGTCAAGAGCAGAGATTTTGGAGTATAGTGAACACGAAAAGAAACTCGGGGGCTCGGTCTAAAAAGAAATTCGGCATACGTTGTCTGTGTGTTTTCCCCGGGAGAAAAAAGTCTTGACCCGGGGACTGGCCGGCTAGTTGGTTTTGTTTTTTACCTTTATATCTGCAAAGTAACTCGGGAACTCGTGAAAACCGAGTCCGCTTCCAAATGCATAGCTTTGCGGTTCATCGTAATTTCTGTCTTGTGCTAGACTTGGTTTAATCCGATAAATAGAATTATTATTCTTGTTAAATATATATGTCTGAACTAACATTGAAAGGTGATATCGGTTTTACCGAGAGGGTATTCATATCAAAGGTCGTGGTTATATTGGTTATCTCGGATCCATCTTATATTAGTTATTGCCTCAATGTGTATCCCAGATAGTCTTTGGTATCGGCTTGCCGGGTTATAATTAGCATATCATACCAAGTTTTCGCCACGGTATCACGACATCATTCCATATCTCCAAAATCGCTGTTTATTTCAGTTCGCCACAGTATCACGACATCATTCTATATCTCCAAAATCGCCGTTTATTTTGGTTCGCCAATGTTTCGCGGCTGAAGGGAATATGCCCTAGAGGCACTTAATAAACATAGTTTATTGGCAATATCCCATTTGTTCATTATATGTTTTATACCATGCTATAATTGTATTAAGCGAAAATATTAATGCAGGTGTGGTAGATAAATAACCAGGTCCCTAGTAGCCTCTACTAAGACTAGTTTCGTTGCGCGATTGATGATCGAGTTTTTCCGATCATAGGGCATGGCGCCGGTCGGCAATGGAATTCATATCGTTAGGTGTAATGACGTGATGGACATACCCAATATTTATAGGACATAGTCATTACGCCTTAAGACCGTGAGATCAACACTTATTGTTATCCCTGGAAGATACTTTGATCGCACCAAACGTCGTATCTTATATAGTGTGACAATGATAGGTGATACTTTTGGGTATCGGAAGGTGGTAGTTGAGACGAGGGGTCAACAGCGGGATTTATCAGTCCGCATAGCCGGATAGATACTCTAGGGCCCACTCGGTGAGATTATGTCAAATGAGTTTGCAAACATGTGACTAGGTCACCAGCTGACATAATATCATGGACGAGTAGAAGATAGTGTTGTCGGTAACGAGATCATACTAGGTATGGAGATATCTGAGAATGATGCTCAGACACACTAAGTATCGCCATGACAAAGGGTTTAAGACTATACGTCCAGGTTTGATAGATGAAAGTCATTCGTTATATCACAGGGATTAATTAATGGGGTCCAGGCCTACGAGTTAGTCATTGATCATAGAGGAGTCTTGATCGTACCTGTTATTATATCGAACCGCTAGGGTAACACACTTAAGGGGTTTTGACAAGACAACCGGAAAGGAAAGAGATCACCGGGAGCGTCCCGGGAGGGGTCCGATGGAGATCGAGCAGCGGCGAAAGAGTTTTCAGAGATAGGAAAAATTATATATATTATGTTTGATATTAATTAGTGTAATTAATATGCAAATATGATTTTATATATTTATTTTTGAATTTATTTAGGCTGATTTCCCTAAATGGGCCTTCTGGTCGAAAGAAGGCCCATGGGGGGGGGGGGGGGGGAAACCCTCAAAGGAATTTTGTGGGGGAGGCTTGGCCGGTCTAGGTGGGCCAAATGGGGCCCACCTAGGGCCGGCGCACCATGCCTTGGCCGAACCAGGTTGTGGGATAGTCCCACATTGCCTGGCTGGCAAGGTTGGCTCCCCGCGGGAGCCTATATAAGAAGGGGCACCCCTGGCCTTTTAATTCACCAATTAATTCCCTAATTCTCTCTCGATCTCGTGATTCCCTTTGTCGGAGTCGCGCCGAGTAGAGGAGGGGGGTATCTTCCACCATAGCCCGCTGCCGCGCTGCTGGTGTTCCGGTCCATGTCTTCCGCTGCTCGTCCTGGACTGGAGCTTCGTAGGCCGTCGTCTCCACCGTATGTGTGTGATGCCCTGCGAGGTGTTGTGCTAGCGGTACTCGGAAGCCTACTTCCTCCACCCGACCTCGGGGTCATCTTCGTCGTCTTCGTCGCGCCGAGTTCTTTGCGACCTAGAGGTCGGCTACTTCGTCTTCGTCGTCAACGCTTGTGCGGGAGCGTAATCCCCGCTATTCGGTCTACGAGGGTATGTATTCCGATCTCCGCCGTACTACTATATCTGCATAGTGTAGATCTTGGCTAGTTTAAGGATATCGTTGCTAGGAAATTTTTTGTTTTCTGCACACGATCCCCTTCAGTGGTATCAGAGCCGATCTATCGTAGATATAGTTGTACGCTGTTAGAACCCGTGTTCTGCACGGGGGCACCGTTCCTGTTATTTGCTACCCTCTAGCGTGCACTTGTGATTCCAACGGCATCGAGTTGATGAAGCGGCCCGGACCGACTTTACGCGTACGCTTAGGCGAGACTGGTTCCACTACTGACATACGGCTTGTACCGCATCTGTGGCTGGCGGGTGTTTGTTTCTCTCTCTTTAGTTGGTCTTGCATTTTCAATGGAGGGCCCGAAAGGGATGCTTAAACATGCAATTATTGGATCGTTGTTGTGGTCATAAGGTTCGTAGGTATGAAGCGGTTCTATTTACGAAAGCCCCAAGCCACGTAAAATATGCAAAAGATAAAGTAGAAGCGTCTAACTTCATTTTGCAGGGGTTATGTGATATGGTCAAGGTAGGTTTATTAAATTGTTTATAAACTGCGGGCGCCAAGAAGACCATGGTGCAATGGACTGTATCACATTGCATTACATTTGATGTTTTGTGTGCATCTTATATTGTGTGGATGTATATATAGTATATATTAGTTACACGGCGGTAGTTATATAAGATGATCCCTTCAAAATACCACTAGTGTTCTCCCTCCAACGCGCACCACCAAGAAAGTTCTACGTTATGAGGCATGCCGTGATGATCGGGTGTCAGACATCTCGTCGTTCGCATACAGTGGGTGTAAGCCATGTTGCACAAGTGTCAGCGTGGAGGTTTTTGGTGGCGAGCCTAGCATATTCAGAAATATGGCCTCGGAACAGGGAGACCGAAAGGTCGAGCACGAGTCACAAAATTGGTGTGGCGGACAATTGTCTACTCTTGAAGTTGTGCCGCCGGCTCTGATGATGAGGGGTGGTGCAATGGATGGGGGTCGTGTAATCGCTTAAACGACCAGAGGGATGTTCGTTTGAGTGGGAGTTCGGATAGTTATTTTCTAAAATACTAGAACTGAGAATATAATGAACAAAGTCTGTTTTGCAAACCTTTGTAGATATTAACCATTGTGATAGCATCTTTTCAAATTAGGCGCATTCCTGCGATTGAGAAACTTAAAAGATTGGGTCCAAACTTCATAAATTTATGCTTTAGTTTGAGGATACTCCTTGTTTAAACCATTAGCTCTTTGTGTTACAATACCCGCTAGGAGATAAACCCGGAGATTCCGTTAACAAAAGATAATTTAGATTATCGGATTTTGAGCGGATGATATCATCATAGTCCAGTGCATGCTATGATCTCTGCCATAGAGAACCAACCGTGGGTACGAGTTTATAGATCGCGAACATATGATATGGTCGCTAAACTCGGGGTACCCCAAACGTTGGGTTGATGAAGTTTATCAGTACGTTGACTGATTGTCTTCTCAACCAAGATGGAAGAGAATACACACATTGAGGGGTCACGTGGCGGTCATACTTAATGACATATGTTCATACTTAATGAACATTGAGACGCCTCGCTCAGCTCAATCACTGGATGACAGACATCGTTGCCAAGTGCAAATCCTCTGTCATAGACTATGTCATGCAAGGGGAATCGTTCACCTTCATGGTTCTTGATTACGGTGGAAGTATCAAGAAAATGAAACAGATCGCCGGAAGTCATCAATGATGATGGTGTATATATGATATACATGTTATGAATGTTTTAGCTAAGCAAGTACTCGCAGTAGTGACTAAGTTTTGAACTAGTCATGTTTTGTAAAAAACCAGGTTTACTGCTTGAGTAGCTTGAAAGGATGAGGCGACATTGCGTGTCGATAATGGCCATCAAGTTGTTGTGATGGCCATAGACACTCTCCCTCTAGATCTACCATTTGGGTAAATTCTTTATGATCGTCTGTTAGTATGATCGTTACAAGTGTGTCTCCTCTAGCGAGACACTTGTTCATACATGATAGTGACAAATTGGTGTCCTATATTTATGAAGTAATGATCATATGCCGATTTGAATTTAGATGGTAGAAGCTCCCACATTCATAATATTAATACCAAATGATACAAACTTAATAAAGACACCACATATGTGTGGCACTACCGTTTAGTCATGTCAATGTTATAGTCAGTGCATTAGCTCCATACCGGAAAGACCTACAAGTCCTAAGATTTGATCTTTTGACACTTGCAAAATAACTGTGACACCGTTTTCGGAAAGCGGGCATATAACTTATTGATAGTCATACATAGAGATGTATGTGGTTCAATGAAGTAACTGACGGGTAGTGGAGACCTTTATTTCGAGAACTTCACTAAACGTTTTGAGTATAGCTTGTTGAGAATCGTGCATTTCGGTGTATGTGAATCAATGAAGTACTTTAACGTGTAGTGGAAGTCTTTATTTCATAGACTTCATGAACATTCGAATATATATATATAGATATCCACTCGGGGAATGTTGGCCTGGAAATTTTGATTCAATCAAACAAGTCCAGAATGAAGTAGGAAATAAACTTAACAAGAAAATCAAATTCCCGCGATGCATATCAAGAAAATAAAGATTTGAGTTATAATGTTGGCACATCATTGGAAGACTTGTGAGAAGAGTTCCACAAATTACGTCGCATGGAACACCATAGTGTTATGGTGTGTTAGGACGTCGTAATTGCACCCTATCGGATAGTGTGTGGTAAATGAATCTCTTACCGAATTATTGTGATCATTAGAGTCATATGGTAGAAACGTAAATACTCACGTTAGCAAATAGGGAAACCATTTGAATCCATGGAGACAATACCATACGAGTGATGGCATGGCTTTTTAGCCTGGATTGTCGTTTCAGCAATTTAGTGTTTCGGTGTAACCGAACCTAAAATGGATTAATCTTTGTAGTATACCCTACCTAAAGAGTTAGTTGGGTACATGTCTCACGACATAGGCAAAATCTTTGCCGGGATATACCTTGCGAAAGAAATAGTTTCTTATCCGAGGGTATAAGTGAGAAAGAAAGTAGAGCAAGACGAAGTTGGTGAACTTCCTCTCCAGACATCAGAGTGGCGCAATCGAAAGTGTTTTCGGTGTCAGGCTCCACAGCTTGGAAAGGCTGATGATTCAAGATCCTGATGTTCTGAGCTCATACTAAGAGCGTAGGCATACAAGGTTGTGTTCCACACTGTGTGTTACGACAATCTTGGTATGAAGGTCATATTAATGGAATATGATAGACCTACGAACTACGAAGAAGACATGGTGGACCTAAGTCCGAGAAATGGCTATGAGTCATTTATGATCCAAAAAAAATCCATATACGATTACCAGGTAATGACTTGGGAGATCTTCTTGATGGCATCTAGAATGTTAATAGTATATGGAATTTTATGAGAGAGTAGACATTGAGCAGATTCGATTTGTCGTGAAACAGTTCCGACAGATTCAAAAGTTGACCACATGAGAGTTTGTCTCAAGTGGCGAAGACTAAATCTATTCTGGGTCGTTTAGCAATTACTATAATTTCGAATGAGAAATTGATTTATGGATGAGAAAACCATGATTCTTAATAGTATCATTAAGAATGGTTTGTAATCCTGAGGATGCTAAACATGTATGCAAACTTCGGTGGTCCATTCATGGTCTGAAGCAAGCATATCGAAGCTGGAATCTTCACTTTGATAATGTGATCAAAGGATTTTGGAGTTGTCCAAAATAGTTCAAGAAACCTACATTTGCAAAGAAGTGAGTGGGAGCAAAGTAGCTTTCCTTGATCTTATATGCGGAAGGCATATTTGAGTGGGAGCTAAGTAGCTTTCCTTGATCTCATATGCGGAAGGCATATTTGAGTGGGAGCTAGGTGTCATTCGTGATTTTATATGTAACGACATATTGAATGACACAAATCCTCTAGTAGAGTGTAAAGGATTATTTAAGAGATTAAATTTTCTATGAAATGAAGTTAGGAGTATTAGGCATCCGATTTATAATTGTATAGATCAGAAGGGGCTTAATAACATTAGGTCGGAATATTTACTAAGTCAAGATTCTGAAGTGTTTCAGAATAGGACAAGTGAAGAAAGAGGTTCTTACTTGTATGACTAGGTAAAATATTAAGTTTATCTTGACTTTTTCAGTGATAGAAAATGATGTTCGACATTCTCTATGTATCACACATAAAGTCTATCAGGCTGAAAGCTCGACTTGGTGTGACCCGAGTTCTTGGTTGAAGAACAGGTTCTAGAGTGATCCTTGTGTGGATCAATGAACAAGCGTTAAGTTTATTCTTCAGTGTCTATGAGAACTGAAGATAGGTTTTCTAGTAATGGGTAAGAGTGGAATGGCAACTTGCCGTAAAGCGGTTACGATGATGCAAGTTATGACATTGACCCATACGACTAGAAATCTCATATAGGAGATGTCCTTTATTTTGAAAATAGACATGGTTAGTTTGCGAAGTCGCATATGAATGCACTGTCGCATAATCTACATAGGTATAGAAATATATCGCGACATCGGAAGCAGCAAGTGTGATTGGACTGAGCAGTTTTCCGAGCGTAGGTGGTCCCCTTAATAGATCTCTTAGACTTTTAAGGCGCATGCTACGCGAATGCTCGAGTCTCACTCCATCCACTGGGATATACTTCACCGTCATCGTAAGATACGGGATGATGTCAAACTAGATGACATAGAAGTGTTGCAAAGCACATATAGGTCTCAATGTGTGAGATCTATTGACTGTATTCCTCTTCCACGAGGCGAGCAGGCACCAAGATGCTATGGGTGTTGAGCTTTTACCAAGTTGTAAACTAGATTAAGTGTTACTCTAGTGCAAGTGGGAGACTGAAGGGAATATACCCTAGAGGCACTTAATAAACATAGTTTATTGGCAATATCCCATTCGTGCATTATATGTTTTATATCATGCTATAACTGTATTAAGCGAAAACATTAATACAGGTGTGGTAGATAAACAACCAGGTCCCTAGTAGCCTCTACTAAGACTAGTTTCATTGCGCGATTGATGATCGAGGTTTTCCGATCATAGGGCATGGCGCCGGTCGGCAACGGAAGTCATATCGTTAGGTGTAACGATGTGATGGACATACCCAGTATTTATAGGACATAGTCATTACGCCTTAAGACCGTGAGATCAACTCTTAAATTTATCCCTGGAAGATACTTTGATCGCACCAAACGTCATATCTTATATAGTGTGACAATGATAGGTGATACATTTGGGTATCGGAAGGTGATAGTTGAGACGAGGGGTCAACAGCGGGATTTGTCAGTCCGCATAGCCGGATAGATACTCTAGGGCCCACTCGGTGAGATTATGTCAAATGAGTTTGCAAACATGTGACTAGGTCACCAGCTGACATAATATCATGGACGAGTAGAAGATAGTGTTGTCGGTAACGAGATCATGCTAGGTATGGAGATATCTGAGAATGATGCTCGGACACACTAAGTATCGCCATGACAAAGTCATTCGTTATATCACAGGGATTAATTCATGGGGTCCAGGCCTACGAGTTAGTCATTGATCATAGAGGAGTCTTGATCGTACCTGTTATTATATCGAACCGCTAGGGTAACACACTTAAGGGGTTTCGACAAGACAACCGGAAAGGAAAGAGATCACCGGGAGCGTCCCGGGAGGGGTCCGATGGAGATTGGGCAGCGGCGAAAGAGTTTTCGGAGCTAGGAAAAATTATATATATTATGTTTGATATTAATTAGAGTAATTAATATGCAAATATGATTTTATATATTTATTTTCGAATTTATTTAGGCTGATTTCTCTAAATGGGCCTTCTGGTCGAAAGAAGGCCCATGGGGGGAAAAACCCTCAAGGGAATTTTGTGGGGGAGGCTTGGCCGGCCTAGGTGGGCCAAATGGGGCCCACCTAGGGCCGACGCACCATGCCTTGGCCGAACCAGGCTGTGGGATAGTCCCACATTGCCTGGCTGGCAAGGTTGGCTCCCCCCGGGAGCCTATATAAGAAGGGGCACCCCTGGCCTTTTAATTCACCAATTAATTCCCTAATTCTCTCTCAATCTCGTGATTCCCTTTGTCGGAGTCGCGCCGAGTAGAGGAGGGGGATCTCTTCCACCATAGCCCGCTGCCGCGCTGCTGGTGTTCCGGTCCAAGTCTTCCGCTGCTCGTCCTGGACTGGAGCTTCGGAGGCCGTCGTCTCCACCGTATGTGTGTGACGCCCTGCGAGGTGCTGCGCTAGCGGTACTCGGAGGCCTACTTCCTCCACCCGACCTCGGGTTCATCTTTGTCGTCTTTGTCGCGCCGAGTTCTTCGCGACCTAGAGGTCGGCTATGTCGTCTTCGTCGTCAACGCTTGTGCGGGAGCGTAATCCCCGCTATTCGGTCTACGAGGGTATGTATTCCGATCTCCACCGCACTACTATATCTGCATAGTGCAGATTTTGGCTAGTTTAAGGATATCGTTGCTAGAAATTTTTTTGTTTTCTGCACGCGATCCCCTTCAGCGGCATCATACAATATCTCCATATCGTCGTTTATTTCGGTTCGCCAATACATCATGGCATCAGACAATATCTCCAAATCGCCGTTTGTTTCTGTTTGCCAAAGTTCGCCAAGGGCAACACCTGAGATACCCTTGTGTAAAACCAGCAGTAGCTGGAGACACTCATGTCGGTAAGTGCCCAGAGTGGCCGAGATACCGAGACATGTGTGGTATGCCCAGTGTGGTCGAGATACCAAGACATCTGTGATACGCCCAGAGGGGCCGAGATAACGAAACATGTGGGATATGCCCAAAGTGGCCGACATACCGAGATACCGAGACAGCCGAGATACCTGTGTGACATTGTGTGTTTGGTTGGAGGCGTCTGTGTCGGTATACACCCAGAGTGGCTAAACGCCAGCACATGAGACTCTGTGTCGGTATACGCCCAGAGTAGCTAAAGGCCGGCACATGTGGCGTCTGTGTCGGTATACGCCCAGAGTGGCTAAAAGCCGGCATGTGTTATGTGTTTATGTAAGCCGGCAGTGGCAGAAGGCATCTATGTCGGTAAAACGCCCAGAGTGGCTAAGAAACCGGCATACGATTGTATTTTTGCAGGTACACGGTGGAATAGGTGAAGACGATGCTGTTATTATTTTTCTAAATATGCGCGCGACTCTGCGAGTCCCCCGCCGACTCGGGGACTAGTGTCGGGGATGTAAACCCCGGGACCCCTGAAAAATGTGACATTCGGTATGAAGAGCTGGGCCATTACCCTGAGTCTATGCGCGATCCTGGTGGCTATTTATCTTTTAAGTCTATGCGCGATTCGGTATGAAAATGTGACACTTGGGGACTAGTGTCGGGGATGTACTTTCCCGGTACCCTGAGGGTACGGAATTATTGTGTTCATATTGCAGGAACAAATGAACTTAAATAAGAGAGGTAAAGGAAAAGAGGAGAAAGGGCATCTCGGGCCGAGATGAGAAGAGCTGGGCCAATTTCCCTGAGGGCCGAAACCACATCTCGGGCCAACCGGGTTGACCGCATCATCATCCCATCGCCTCCCGAGTTCGTCCCTTCCACCTCGACAACGCCGCCAGCCTCCTCCACCTTGGCCGAGCCCCGACGTCTCACTCCCCCGAGCTTCTCCACCCGGCTGCCTCGACTCCGACCGTGCGGCCCCGGCGTCCGCGACCGCGCCGCCCCGACCCCCCGACATCGACGACTTCCGCGCCGCCCGAGCTCCCCTGCCGCAACTCCGGCCCGAGCTCGCCCCGGAGAGCCCGACCTCGCCGCCCCCGGCACGCCTTCAACTCGGCCGGAGGGACCTCGGCAGCACCGGCATGGCTCCGTCCGCATCGCACTCCCGGCTTTCTCAACTCGGCGTCACTCCCGGCTTCCCCGACTCGGCGTCACTCCCAGCTTCCCCGACACGGCGGTACTCCCGGCTTCCCCGACTCGGCGTCACTCCCGGCTTCCCCGACACGGCGGCGCTCCCGGATTCCCCGACATGGTGGCACTCCCGGCTTCCCCGACTTGGCGTCACCCCCGACTTCCCCGACCGGCACGGGTGATTCGGAATTCAGGCGCAAGCAGAGAAGAGCAGGACGCAGGCGTCGCGTGTCAGGCCTGACCGCGGCATGGGCAGCCGCTGCTACAGTGTCACCGATGTGACTAGAGTACACTGCATGATGCAGTGAACAGTGCGGACGAGACCCCAGTAGTCAAATCGAGGAATAGTGTAAAGTGAAAAGGGTGTACTACCGTGGGGCCCTTGTCCCTTGGGCACCATGTTATAAGGTGTGCAAGGGAAGGGAAGGAGGCCACGGGCTACTCCTTACTCCAATCACTCACGTACAAGCCAAACAAGCCAGGAAATTAGCTAGCTCCTCTCCTCCTCATTCACTAGCACTAGTTGGCCAATTCTCTCATACGGATGAGCAAGAACATGAACAGCTCAAGGAGCAAACTTGTAGCCCGAGATATATTCCACCATATACACCACAGATGCAGGACGTAGGAGTTTTACCTCCTCACGAGGGCCCTGAACCTGGGTAGCTCCGCGTGTTTTCCGTGTTCTTTGTGTGCGATTCCTTCGCGCTATCCCTCCCTGAATCCTCTAGAGTCCATCGGCCCCCAAGATTAGCCACCCCGTGGCATATGCCGTGTAGCCACCACGACAATATGATATACACGTTATGAATGTTTTACCTAAGCAAGTACTCGCAATAGTGACTAAGTTTTTTATACTAGTCATGTTTTATGAAAACCAGATTTACTAATTGAGTAGTTTGGAAGGATGAGGCGACATTGTGTGTTGATAGTGGCAGACAAAATGTTGTGATGTCCATAAACACTCTCCCTCTAGATCTACCATTTGAATAAACTCTTTTATGGTCGCCTGTTAGTATGATCATTATAAGTGTGTCTTCTCTAGCGAGACAGTTGTTCATATATGCTAGTGATAAATTTGTTGTCCTACATTTATGAAGTAATGATCATAAGCCGATTTGAATTTAGATGCTAGAAGCTCCCACATTCATAATATTAATGCCAAGGGATACAAACTTAATAAAGACACCACATTCATGTGGCATTGTCGTTTAATTCGTGTCAATGTTATAGTCAATGAATTAGCTCCATACGGATGGATCTACAAGTCCTTAGATTTGATCTTTTGACACTTCCAAGATAACTAAGACACCGTTTTCGGAAAACGGGCATATAACTTATTGATAATCATGCATATGGATGTATGTGGATTAATGAAGTAATTAACGTGTAGTGGAGACCTTTATTTCGTAAACTTCACTGAACATTTTGAGTATAACTTGTTGAGAATCGTGCATATGGGTGTATGTGAATCAATGAAATACTTTAACGTATAGTGGAAGTCTTTATTTCATATACTTCATGAATATTCCGAGTAGATATATGGATATCCACTAAGGGAATGTTAGTCTGGAAATTTTGATTCGATCAAACAAGTTCAGAATGAAGTAGGAAATAAATTTAACAAGAAAATCAAATTCCAACGATACAGATCGAGGAAATAAATATTTGAGTTATAATGTTGGCATATCATTGGAAGACTTTTGAGAAGAGTTCAACAAATTACGTCGCATGGAACACCATAAGGACGTCGTAATCGCACCCTATCGAATAGTGTGTGGTAAATAAATCTCTTATCGAATTATTGTGATCATTGGAGTTGTATGGTAGAAACGTAACATTCACGTTAGATAATAGGGAAACCATTTAATCCATGGAGACAATACCATATGATTGATGGCATGTCTTTTAGCCTAGATTGTCGTTTCAGCAATTTAGTGTTTCGATATGATCAAACCTAAAATGCATAAATCTTTGCAGTGTACCATACCTAAAGAGTTAGTTGGGTACATGTCTCACGACATAGGCAAAATTGTTGCCGGAATATAACTTGCGAAAGAAATAGTTTCTTGTCCAAGGGTATAAGTGGGAAAGAAAGTAGAGCAAGACGAAGTTATTGAACTTTCTCTCCAGACGTCAGAGTGGCACAACGGAAAGTGTTTCCGGTGTCATGCTCCACAACTGGAAAGGAGTTGATGATAAAAGATCATGATGCTCTGAGCTCATACTAAGAACGTAGACGTATGAGGTTGTGTTCCACACTATGTGTTACGACAATCTTGTTATGAAGGTCATGTTAATGGAATATGACAGACCTACGAACTACGAACAAGAGATGGTAGACCTAAGTCTGAGAAATGGCTATGAGTCATATTTGATCCGACATAAAATCCATGTGTGATTACCAGGTAATGACTTGGGAGATCTTCTTGATGGCATCTACGTTATTAATAGAATATGGAATTTTATGAGATAGTAGACACTGATAAGGATCGATTTGTCGTAAAACAGTTCCGACATATTCAAAAGTTGACCACAACGAGATTTTGTCTCAAGTGGCGAAGCCTAAATCTATTCGGGGTCGTTTAGCAATTACTATAATTTCGAATTGAGATATTGATAGATGGATAAGGAAACCATGTTTCTTAATGATATCATTAAGAAAGAGTTGTAATTAGTACAATAATGGTTTGGTGATCCTGAGGATACTAAACATGTATGCAAACTTCAGTTGTCCATTCATGGGCTGAAGCAAGCATTTCGGAGCTAGAATCTTCACTTTGATGATGTGATCAAAGGATTTTGGAGTTGTCCAAAATAGTTGAAGAAACTTGCATTTGCAAAGAAGTGAGTGGGAGCAAAGTAGCTTTTCTTGATCTTATATGTGAAAGGCATATTTGAGTGAGAGCTAAGTTGCTTTTCTTGATCCTATATGCGGAAGGCATATTTGAGTGGGAGCTAGGTGTCATTCATGATTTTATATGTAATGACATATTAAGAATGATACAGATCCTCTAGTAAACTATAAAGGATTATTTAAGTGATTAAATTTTCTATGAATGGAATGAGGAGTATTAGGCATCCGATCTATAATTGTATAGATCAAAAGGGGCTTAATAACATTAGGTCGGAACATATTCTAAGTTAAGATTCTGAAGTGTTTCAGAATAGAACAAGCGAACAAAAAGGTTCTTGCTTGTATGACTAGGTAACATTTTAAGTTTGTCTTGGCATTTTCATTGATAGCAAATGATGTTCGACATTCTCTATGTATCAGACATAATTCTATCAGACCGAAAGCTCGACTTGGTGTGACCCAAGTACTTGGTTGAAGAACAGGTTCTAGAGTGATTCTTGTGTGGATCAATGAACAAACGTTAAGTATATTCTTCAGTGTATGTGAGAACTGAAGATATGTTTTCTAGTAAAGGGTAAGAGTGGAAAGACAACTTGCCGTAAAACAGTTACGATGATGCATGTTATGACACTGACCCATACGACTAGAAATCTCATATAGGAGATGTCCTTTATTTTTAGGAAAGACATGGTTAGCTTGCGAAGTCGCATATGAATGCATTGTCGCATAATCTACGTAGGTCAAGAAATATGTGGCAACTTCAGAAGAAGCAAGTGTGATTGGATTGTCTCACTCCATCCACTAGGATATATTTCACTGTCATCGTAAGATACGGGATGATGTCAAACTAGGTGACATAGAAGTGTTGCAAAACACATATAGGTCTCAATGTGTGAGATCTATTGAGTGTATTCCTCTTCCACGAGACAAGCATGCACCAAGATGCTATGGGTGTTAAGCGTTTACCAAGTTGTAAACTAGATTAAGTGTTACTCTAGTGCAAGTGGGAGACTGAAGGGAATATGCCCTAGAGGCACTTAATAAATATAGTTTTTTCCCAATTGTTCATTATATGTTTTATACCATGCTATAAGTGTATTAAGCGGAAACATTAATACACGTGTGGTTGATAAACAACCAGGTCCCTAGTAGTCTCTACTAAGACTAGTTCATTGTGTGATTGATGAACGAGGTTTCCCGATCATGTGACAAGGCGTCATTTGGCAATGGAGTCATGTAATTAGGAGAATGATGTGATGGACATACCCATAATTTGTAGGACGTAGTCATTACGCCTTCGACCGTGAGATCAACTCTTATTGTTACTCCCGGATGATACTTTGATTGCATCAAACGTCATATCTTATACAGTGTAACAATAAAGGTGTCCCTCTCGGGTATCGGAAGGGAGTAGTTGAGACGAGGGGTCAAGGGCGGGATTTGTCAGTCCGTATAGCCGGATAGATACTCTAGGGCCCACTCGGTGAGATTATGTCGAAAGAGTTTGCAAACATGTGACTGGGTCACCTGAACATAATATCACAGACGGGTAGAAGATAGTGTTGTCCGTATCGGGATCATGCTAGGTATGGAGATATCTATGAACGATGCTCGGACACGCTAAGTATCGCTATGGTAAAAGGTTTAAGACTCGACGTCTAGGTTTGATAGATGAAAGTCATTCGTTATATGACAGGGGTTAATTCACGGGGTCCAGGCCTACGAGTTAATCATTGATCGACGAGGGGTATCGATCATGTTTGTTATTATATCGAACCGCTAGGGTAACACACTTAAGGGGTTTCGACAAGACAACCGGAAAGGAAAGAGAACACCGGGAACGTCCCGGGAACGGTCCGATGGAGATCAGGCGGCGACGAAATAGTTTTCAGAGTCAGAATAAATTATATAATATATGTTTGATACTAATTAGTGTAATTAATAATTAAATATGATTTTATATATTTATTTTCGAATTTTTAAAGGCTGATTTCCCTAAATGGGCCTTCTAGTGGAAACAAGACCCATGAGGGGGGGAGTCCCCCCAGGGCTACGGATTGGGGGAGGGCCAGCCTAGGTGGGCCAAATGGGGCCCACCTAGGGCCGGCGCATCATGTTTGGCCGGATTGGGGTGTGGGATAGTCCCACACCGCCAGTCTGGCAAGGTTGGCTCCCCCCGGGAGCCTTTATATAGAGGTGCACCCCTGGCTTTTTAATTCATCCAATTAATTCTCTATTTTCTCCTCGATAACGTTATTCCCATGTCGGAGTCGCGTCGAGGAAAGATAGTTCTTCCCACCATACGCCCACTGCCGTGTTGCTGGTGTTCCGGTCCAAGTCTTCCGTTGCTCGTCCTGGACTGGATCTTCGGAGGCCGTCGTCTCCACCATATGTGTTTAACGCCATGCGAGGTGCTGCGCTAGCGGTGCTCAGAGGCCTACTTCCTCCACCCGACCTCGAGGTCATCTTCGTCGGCTTCGTCGCGCCATGTTCTTCACGACCTAGAGGTCGGCTACATCGTCAACGCTTATGCGGGAGCGTAATCCCCGCTTTTCGGTCTACAAGGGTATGTATTCCAATCTCCGTCGTATTACTATATCTGCATAGTATAGATTCTGGCTAGTTTATGGATATCGTCGATAGAAAAATTATTTTTTTCTCCCTACGATCCCCTTCAAAAGGTTCTTACTTGTATGACTAGGTAAAATATTAAGTTTATCTTGGCATTTTCGGTGATAGCAAATGATGTTCGACATTCTCTATTAACGAAACATAGATTCTATCAGACTGAAAACTCGACTTGGTGTGACCCAAGTTATTGGTTGAAGAACGGGTTCTAGAGTGATCCTTGTGTGGATTAGTTAACAAACGTTAAGTATACTCCTTAGTGTCTGTGAGAACTGAAGATATGTTTTATGGTTAAGGGTAAGAGTGGAAAGACAACTTGCCGTAAAACGGTTACGATGATGCAAGTTATGACAATGACCCGTACGACTAGAAATCTCATATAGGAGATGTCCTTTATTTTGAAGAAAGACGTTAGCTTGCGAAGTCGCATATGAATGCACTATCGCATAATCTACATAGGTAAAGAAATATATGGCAACTTCATAAGTAACAAGTGTGATTGGATTAAACAGTTTTCCGAGCATATGTGGTTCCCCTTAATATATCTCTTAGACTTTTAAGGCCCATGCTATGCGAAGGTTTGAGTCTCACTCCATCCACTAAGATATATTTCACCGTCATCGTCAGATACGGGATGATGTCAAACTAGGTGACATAGAAGTGTTGCAAAGCACATATAGGTCTCAATGTGTGAGATCGGTTGACTGTATTCCTCTTCCACGAGACAAGCATGCACCAAGTTTCTATGGGTGTTGATCCTTTACCAAGTTGTAAACTAGATTAAGTGTTACTCTAGTGCAAGTGGGAGACTGAAGGAGATATGCCCTAGAGACACTTAATAAAGATAGTTTATTCGTCATATCTCAATTGTTCATTATATGTTTTATACCATGCTATAACTGTATTAAGCGGAAACATTAATACCATGCTATAACTGTAGATAAACAACCAGGTCCCTAGTAGCCTCTATCTAACTAGTTCAGTGGGCAATTGATGATCGAGGTTTCCCGATCATGTGACATTGATGTCAGTTGACAATGGAGTCATGTCATTGGGAGAATGCCGTGATAGACATACCCAATATTTCTAGGACGTAGTCATTACGCCTTTGACCGTGAGATCAACTCTTATTGTTATTCCTAAAAGATACTTTGATTGCATCAAACGTCATGTCTTAATAGTATGACAATAAAGGTGTTCCTCTCGGGTATCGGAAGGGGGTATGTTGAGGCGAGAGATCAAGAGCGGGAATTGCCAGTCCGAATAGCAGGATAGATACTCTAGGGCCCACTCGGTGAGATTATGTCAAATGAGCTCGCAAGCATGTGACTAGGTTAGTCGGATATAACATCACAAATGAGTAGAAGATAGTGTTAGCAGTAACGAGATCAAGCTAGGTATGGAGATATCTATGAACGAGTCTCGGACACACTAAGTATCGCCATGGCAAAAGGTTTAAGAGTCGACGTCCAGGTTCAAACGACAAAGTTATTCATTACATCACAGGGATTAATTTTGGGATCCAGGCCCACGAATTAGTCATTGATCGGAGAGCTGTCTCGATCATGTGTGTTATTATATCGAACCGCTAGGGTAACACACTTAAGGGGAGTCGACATATTTACCGGAATATTTACCGGAAGAGAAATTAAGAAAGAGAGCACCGGAAACGTCCCGGGAAAGTTCCGATGGAGATCGGGCAGCGATGAAATACTTTTCGGAGCCTGAATAAATGTATTTCATATTAACTAATGTAATTAATAGTTATATATTTTTTTACTTAATTAATTTCCATTTTTTAACGCCTAAAAACCTTAAATGGGCTTTCTGGTGGAAAGAGGGCCCATGAGGGGGAAGCTTCCACCCTAGGGAGAGAGAGGCTTCGGCCGGCCTTGGTGGGCCACATGGGGCCCACCTAGGGCCGGCACTTCATTCTTGGCCGGCTGGGGGTGTGGGGTTTAGTCCCACACCGCCCAGCTGGCGACGTTGGCAGCCCTCTTCCCCCTTTATATAGAGGTGCTCACTTGGCTTTTTAATTTCACCAATTTCTCTCTTATTTCTTCTTGATTAACAAGATTCCCTTGTCGGAGTTGCGACAAGGAGAAAGTTCTCTCCACCATATGCACGCTGCCGTGCTGCTGGTGATCGGGTTCTGGTCTTCTCCTGCCCGTTCTGGATTGAAGCTTTGGAGGTCGTCGGCTTCACCGTACATGTGTGAAACTCTTCGAGGTGCCACGCTAGTGGTGCTGGGAGGTCTACGTCCTCTACACGACCATGAGGTCGGCTACGTCGTCTTCATCGTGAACGTTTGTGCGGGACCGTAATCCCCTCTTTTCGGTCTACAAGGGTATGTATACCGATCTCCTCTATATTACTGTATCTGCATAGTATAGATCCTGGTTAGTTTAAGGATATCGTTGTTAGAAAAACTAGATGATGACCCGCGCGTTGCAGCGGCAAAATTTTCAATATCTATTTAGAATGTGTATTCAACTAACATACACGTTGTCTATTCACATGATTTTTTTTCACTAAGTGGCAGATTTTCTTAGGTGGTAGGCTAGGATTGGTCAAAATCTTTGATGAGGTGGACACCTTGCATGTTGAGAGAATTCTTTGTAGTGGGGTGATACGTCTCCAACATATACATAATTTGTTATATTCCATGCTATGTTATACCATGTTATTACATGTTTTATATGCATTTTATATAGTTTTATGCATTTTCTGAGACTAACCTATTAACAAGATGCCACAGTGCCAGTTCCATGTTTTCTGTTGTTTTTTGTTTCAGAAAAGTACTTAAGGAAATATTCGCCAAATTGGAAATAAATCAACCAGGGATTATTTTTGGAATATTTGCGTTCCAGGAAGCCGAAGAGGAGACGAAGACGACGCCCGAGGGGCCCACATCATGTCCTGGCGCGGCTCCCTTTCTGGCCGCGCCGGGAGGTGGTGTGGGGCCCACAGAGGTCCACCACCTTCGCACTTTCGCCTACATATACCCCTTCGGCCAAAAACCCTAGCACGTTAGACGATTTTTCCTCCACGGGTCCCGAACGCCGCCGCCATTGCCGACAAGATTCGGGGGACAAAAGTCTCTGTTCCGCCACCCTGCCGGGATAGGGAATTGCCCCCGGAGCCATCTCCATCAACTCCACCGCCATCTCCATCATCGTTGCTGACTCCTACGATGAGGAGTGAGTAGTTCTCCCTCGGGGCTACGGAATCTACGGTAGCCATGTGGTTTATCTCTCTCTCCCATGATGTGATCTTGCATGTGATCATGAGCTTTGTAATCTAGTTGAACATATGATGCTACTCTTTATCTATTATGCACTCTAGAGGTTACTTTAATATGAACTCAGGGGTTATTCACGTGTGTAACGGTGACAGTGTGTGCACCGTGTGTGTTTCCCTTTATGACATTGTTGGTGTTAGTTTACTCTGACTTTGAGGGTGCTCTTATAGCCCTACACAAAGAATGGTGTTTTTTATCCAACATGAGAGTGTTTGAGAGTAGTGTTTATTTATTTAACTTTGATGTCATTGTTGAGAATGTCCACTGGTGAAAGTAGGATCCATAGGCCTTGTTTCTAAGCATTAAAACATCATTTCCAACAAGTTCTGCTATATGTTTGCTTGCTGCTATTTTTATTACAGATTGTAATTACTACTTATAATCATCCATATTACTTGTATTTAACTATGTCTTCGCATAACTAGTGCACCTATACATCTGACAAGTGTATTGGGTGTGTTGGGGACGCAAGAGACTTCTCGTATCTTAATTACAGAGTTGCTTGAGAGGAATATCTTTGACCTCTACCTCCCTGAGTTCGATATACCTTGGGTGATCCATTTAAGGGAAACTTGCTGCTGTTCTACAAACCTCTGCTCTTGGAGGACCAACACTGTCTACAAGAATAGAAGCGTGCGTAGACATCAAGCTATTTTCTGGCGCTCTTGCCGGGGAGGTGAGCGCTTGAAGGTATCTCCTTTAGATTCTGCAGTTATTACTTTTTGTTCTTGTTTTTATTTTCACTAGCTAGGCTAAAATGGAAAATAACAAAAATATTAGAGAGCTTTATAGTATTTATCTTGAGCTAGGACATGAAGTGTTTGAAGAGAAAATTAAAAAACCTATGGAACTTTATATGCATGCTAGTAGCAATATTATTAGTATGAATTCTTTCAACACTATTATGGCTAAGGCTATGGAAAAGTCTAAGCTTGGGGAAGTTGGTTTTGATGAGCATGATATTTTTAGTCCCCCAAGCACGGAGGAGAAAATTTTCTTTGATGATAACTTGCCTCCAATATATGATAATTATAATCATTGTGACATTTTCATTCCACCTACTATTGAGGATATATTTTATTTTGATTATGATATGCCTCCTATATTTGATGATTATGGTGATGAGAATAATAATGATAGATATTTTGTTGAATTTTCTCCCAATACTATTAATAAGAATGACTATGCTTGTGTGGAGAGTATTAACTATTTTATGCATGTGGCTCATGATAAGAATGTTTTATGTGAAAGTCATATTGTTATTCATGATACTACAAATGAACTTATTAATAGTAATGAGGAATTTTGCTTAAATATGCTATATGATAATGCTTTAGATGATGGTACTATGCTTATTAATAATCCTCTATGTTTAAAAGTTGAGGATAAAAATGATATAAATGCTTCTTGTGATGGTACTCTTACTCATGAGAGTCTTACTTTGTTCTTGAATTCTCCTAGTTACACCATGGAGGAGAAATATTCTTATGTTTAAAAATATTTATGTGGTTTACAATTATCTCTAGTTCCAAATATTTGTTGCAACCATGATCTTAAACTTGATATTGATCTTCATAACTATTTTGAAAGAGGGAAGCATGCTAATGGAGTCCAAAATAAATTTAACGATCCTCTTTATATGCCTATGTTATCTAAGTTGAATGATTCTTGTGGTTATATCATTATCTCTACTACTGAGAGGGAAACATGGTTTTATGTATCTCAACAATATTAAGTTTCCCCTCTTTATGTAGAAAGTTTTGAAGTTACTCTTTTTATCTTCTTATGCTTGTTGCTTTGTGCTTTCATGACTTGTTTCTTTACAAGATTCCTTTGCATAGGAAGAGGGTTAGACTTAAAAAGTGTTTGATATTTGCCTCTTGATGCTCTCTTTGATTTTTCAACTCTTATTTTTTATGAGAGCATCATAAAAATCACTATGCCTATCTTAATGGTTATAAAGAAAGAGGTTTTGGGAGACAACCCACTATTTTATTTCATGTTATTTTATTTTGTTGAGTCAAGTAACATGCTCACCTCTGTTGCAATTCCTTTGTATCCTTATTTTATTGCAATCTTGTGTCAAGTTAAGCCTCTAGTCAAAGTTGATGTTAAAATTCAATTTCTGTGCTGAAACTGATTTATGTTGTTCACCGTTAAATTCATAACTCCTCATTGGAACGTCAGAAAAAACTACCCTTTTTTGTGCATAATCGCTAGATGTATACGCAACTTTTATTAGTTTTGAGTTTTCTGATCTGAGCAAGTTAAGTCACACGAAAATTTTCGTCTTTTTGGATTGTTCTGTTATTTGACAGATTCTACCATTTTATTTTGTAATGCCTCTTTTGCTATTTTGATTGGATATTTTTATCCTATTAACTATTAGTGGCTGTAGCTAATGTCCAGTAGCATTGGTAGCAATTATGTTTCTACAGAATATCATAATTTTTTGTGCACTAACCCTCTAATGAAGTTACTCTAAGTTTGGTGTGGAGGAAGTTTTTAAGGATCAAGAGAGAAGGATGATATAATGTGATCAAGAGGATAGTAACGCCAAAGCTTGGGGATGCCCCGGTGGTTCAGCCCAATATAATTCAAGAAGACTCAAGCGTCAAAACTTAGGGATGCCCAAGGCATCCCCTTCTTCATCAACAAACTATCAGGTCCTTTCTAGTGAAACTATATTTTAATTCCATCACATATTATGTGCTTGCTTGAAGCGTTTGTTTGTTTTTATTTTTGTTATTTTAATTCTCTGAATAATATGGATCCTAGCATTCTTTTGTGTGGGAGAGAGACACGCTCTGCTTTTTCATATGAATACTCATATTCTTCACTTATATTCGTTGAGTATTCTTTTCATGTTATTGTTTGCTCTCTAGCTCTTGTTTTTCATGCATCTCTTGTTAGAGCTGTTAGCTTTGTTATATTATACTCTCATATCTGATTGTTTAATTACTTGGAGAGTTTATCTTTTAAATAAGTTGATTGGTGTTTGATTGGAAACAGAAAATAAGTTATACTCTCATAGATGGTATAAAGAAAGATATACATGCTCTTAGGGATTGTTATCTTGTATGTTGTGATTCTTGGAAATTGTTTTGAACTTTCATGTAGATCATGTTTAAGATTTTTACATCATGTAGTTAAAACCTATTAGTGAGGAACTACCATAAAACTTGCTGAAATTTTGTTTGCATGTATGGTATCTCTAAGGTCTAGATATTTTCTAGTTAAAGTGTTTGAGCAACAAGGAAGACAATGTAGAGTTTTATAATGCTTGCAATATGTTTTGTATATGCGACTTGTTGTCATAGTTTATACTTGTGTTTGCTTCAAACAAGCTTGCTAGCCAAAGCCTTGTACTGAGAGGAATTCTTCTCGTGCATCCAAAATCTTGAGCCAAAACCCATGCTATTTGTGTCCACCATACCTACCTACTACATGGTATTTCCTGCCATTCCAAGCAAATACTTCGTGTGGTATCTTTTATACAAAATGTACTATCTCTTATTTGTGTCAATGTTTATTAGCTCATGAGGAAGTATGTGGTGTTACGGATATCAACCTTGTCATTTGCTTTTAGACAGACTTTCACCAATCGTACTAGTGGCATATACACCGCTTATCCATTAATTTTGCAAAAAGAACTGGCAAATGGGGTGCCCAGTCCCAATTAATTACAACTTTAATCGTTGCAATTTCTTTACATTTTTGCCCTGATCTAATCAGTCAAGGAATGATACTAGTTCCAAACTACATGTGTAAACAAAAGAGAAAAGAGGGATAATCTGCCCTTGGGTAGAAATAACGTCCTTCATGGGCTGTTCTAAAGAAAGTCTAGTTGACAAGGGGGGTAGAGTGCCCACTACCATTCGTTGACAACGACAAACACTGCTCAAAACTTACTTTTATGCTCTCTATATGATTTCAAAAACGAATAAAACTAAGAAGCTCTAGCACATGCTTGTACCCCTCCTTCCCTCTGCGAAAGGTCTATCTTTTACTTTATGTTGAGTCAGTTTACCTACTTCTTTCTATCCCCGAAGCAAACACTTGTGTCAATTGTGTATAACAATTCTTATATGCTTACTTATTGCACTTGTTATATTCCTTTGTGTTGACAACTATCTGTATGATATACATGTTCAAAGTTGAAAGCCAATGCTGAAACTTATATCTTCCTTTGTGTTGCTTCAATGCACTTTTACATAGATAATATTGCTTTATGAGTTAACTCTTATGCAAATCTTATTGATGCTTGTTTGAAAGTACTATTCATGAAGAGTTTTTACTTATATGATGTAGTTGTTTACTCCTTGTCTATTTGTTAGCAAACTATAGATCATTGCCTTGAGTCATTTCATTCATAACATGTGCCTTACAATATTATATGATAAAGATTGTGTTAAAGCATGTAACTTCAGAAATTATTCTTTTATCGTTCTTGCCTACTTGGGACGAGTAGAACTAAGCTTGGGGATGTTGATACGTCTCCAACGTATCCATAATTTCTTATGTTCCATGATATGTTATACCATGTTATTACATGTTTTATATGCATTTTATATAGTTTTATGCATTTTCTGGGACTAACCTATTAACAAGATGCCACTGTGCTAGTTCCCTGTTTTCTGTTGTTTTGGTTTTAGAAAAGTACTTAAGGAAATATCCGCGAAATTGGAAATAAATTAACCAGGAATTATTTTTAGAGTATTTGCGTTCCAGGAAGCCGAAGAGGAGATGAAGACGATGCCCGAGGGGCCCACATCATGTCCTGGCGCGGCTCCCTTTCTGGTCGCGCCGGGAGGTGGTGTGGGGCCCACGGAGGTCCACCGCCTTCGCCATTTGGCCTACATATACCCCTTCGGCCAAAAACCCTAGCACGTTAGACGATTTTTCCTCCACGGGTCCCGAATGCCGCCGCCATCGCCGACAAGATTCGGAGGACAAAAGTCTCTGTTCCGGCACTCTTCCGGGATAGGGAATTGCCCCTGGAGCCATCTCCATCGACTCCCCGCCATCTCCATCGCCGTTGCTGACTCCTACGATGAGGAGTGAGTAGTTCTCCCCCGGGGCTGTGGGATCTATGGTAGTCATGTGGTTTATCTCTCTCTCCCATTATGTGATCTTGCATGTGATCATGAGCTTTGTAATCTAGTTGAATATATGATGCTACTCTTTATCTATTATGCACTCTAGAGGTTACTTTAATATGAACTCCGGGGTTATTCACGTGTGTAACGGTGACAGTGTGTGCACCTTGTGTTATTCCCTTTATGACATTCACTAGTGGAAAAAGAACCAGCAGTACCGGTCGGGGAGGGGCATCAGTACCGGATTTGCAACCGGTACTGCCCAAGCAGGACTGTTGCCCCCCCCCCCCCCCCCCCCCCACAACATCAGTACCGGGCGTGTTGCGACCGGTACAAAAGGCCTACACGTGGGGTCGCGGCTGAGGTTTCGACTGGAGACCTTTAGTACCGGTCGATGTTACCGACCGGTACTACTAATGTTTTTTCAAAATAATTATTATTTTTTGAAACTTTCAGAAACAAATATTTTTTAGGATTCGAAAATTCTCACTTAACTATCCACTAACCCATGCTTAATCTCTAGTCTAACTCTATGCATTTAATCTATTTGAGAACTGTCAAATTTCCTGATGGGTCACCCATCTTCAAATTGCTATAACAGTAGCACGCTTAACATTTAGGTTCCTTTCAAACTAGACACGAAGAGAGAACTGAGAACTTACTGATAGTTCTATCTTATCAATCATGTTAACCACTCGGTCATGATTAAACACTTATTAATTTCTTATACTATAAAAATTTACTTTATTAAACAATTATATTATATAATAATAATATTGAAATAAATAATGGTAAAACATATATTACTTTATTTTAAAAATGATTATATAATAATAAATATTTAAATAATGAAATAATGTGATAAACACTTCAAAGAAAGAAATCTTTCTTGGGAAAATTACACAACTAGTGGTTATATTATATAGTAATAATATTGAAATAAATAATGATAAAACAAATATTACTTTATTTTAAAAATGATTATATAATAATAAATATTTAAATAATGAAATAATGTGATAAACACTTCAAAGAAAGAAATCTTTCTTAGGAAAATTACACAACTAGTGGTTATATTATATAATAATAATATTGAAATAAATAATGATAAAACAAATATTACTTCATTTTAAAAATGATTATATAATAATAAATATTTAAATAATGAAATAATGTAATAAACACTTCAAAGAAAGAAATCTTTCTTAGGAAAATTACACAACTAGTGGTTATATTATATAATAATAATATTGAAATAAATAATGATAAAACAAATATTACTAAATGAAAATTATTATATAATAATAAATATTTAAATAATGAAATAATGTGATAAACACTTCAAATGTGATAAATATTTCAAAAAAAGAATTATTAGAGAGTTATTGTTTGCAACAATAACACTACTACAAAAAATTAGAGATATTTTTTTGCAACAATAAGACAACTCACATCCAACAATAACACTACTACAAAATATTAGTGATAAATTGTTTGTAACATAACACTATACTAGCTACAAAATATTAGAGTGTTTGCAACAATAACACTACTAGCTCACATCTCAACAACAACAGTACGTACTGCATATATACATGAGGACACCCTCAAGGCACTACAAACACTAGCTAGTAATCGTTATCCGAATAATCAGAATCAGAAGGCTCCTGACGCACCGGTCGCGGTACGAGGTGACGTTGCCCCTAGTTGATGATTCTAAACTTACGGTACACCTTGTATGCAACATACGCATCTATTGCTGCATACTTAATGTTGCAACCGTCAAGTGGGTACTTCTCCCAAAGATAATGCTGCCCACTCTTGAATCTTTTCTTCATATCCTTGTAAGCGTCCTCGTTGAGCACGGCGCTTGCCATAGCAGCCATTCTAGTCTTGAGATGCTCAAGCATAAAGATAGCTCGGAGATCAATGTGGCAGGCAGATGGTATCTCAAGTCCCGACCAGGGTGCGTTTCATTTTGATCTTGTCATTTGTTATATCAACGCTAGCAAAATGAATGCCGCTGTGAAGAAAATCCATGAGTGGTTGACATTGCTTGTCACTTCTGTAACAAAAATGGAACACATGTTAAAAATACTAGCAACAACTATGTACATTATCATGCAACAACAATGTACAATAACAACAGTATATATATTCATATGTCAAGATATTTTCAGCCAAACTATGCAACAATAATATATATATGTAACAACAATATAGAATAATCTAACCAACAATGTATAATAATAAAAACTATTTAACTATTGGAAACTATGCAACAATAACAATATAGACAATTAAATAATGTATTATTCGACCAACTATTCAATTAATTAACAATCTTATTTCAAACAGCGCTATTTGGCTCCCTGGGTTAGAATATTATTCTGCTCCCCGCCCAACCCGCGCGTCTAACCCGCACGCCACGTCCAGTCGCCCGTTTTCCTTTCAGTGTTTACAACCTGCTTTCCATCCAGCCCGAGCGGCCAAACCGTCCCCGCGCCACGCACCCGATCGCTCGTGTTGTAACAGATTTGCATGCGACGTAAGATATGCATGTGAGGTAGAAACGCCCGTAAAAAAAGTGAGATATAAACGTGAGATCCCACACGATCAGCCCAGATGCCTGAGATATTTTCATAACGGCCGTTGTAAGCATAAGAAATCGACCACGTCCACTAATTTACCCCGCGCAGATCATTCAGCCAACCAATAACAAAAGTTACATGCTTGTAGAAATTTGCCGGCCTGATTAGGCTTAATTTGTCAGAAAAATCACGCCATGGCCTACCGCACGGTAAAATCACGAACATTCTGTACATATAGAATCTAACAACTTCAAAACTAGCGAAAGATTTATAATAAGAAATAGAATGCACATAATATTTGTATACATACGGTAATTACATTTGAAGTCTAGTGGCATACACCATTCAAAACACAGGTGATTATAGCTCATGCATGAAACATGACAAACCCCGAGAAAAGAAACTATATAATGTCGTCGATGCCAAGTTCCTATCACTTCATTTGATGATCAGCCGAGGAGAAGATATGCAGCGAGCAGTGGGTCAAATACAACCGTAAATATATCCATGTTTCATCCATGCCAAAAAGGCAAGATATACGATAAAGGATGATCCAGATAGCTATATATGCTTTCCAAAGAGTGCTGCAAAAGGAAAAGGAAAACACATCACGTAAGAAAGCTGCACAAGGAAAAGGAAAATACTTCACATACCCAAATGTATCTTACAAGTTGAAATTTTAATTAAAAATTGTGATTTTTTTTACTTATTCATTATGAAAAAAGTAACGTCTTACGGTCAGGGCATCTCCAACGGCCCAGCGCATATGGACAGCCAAAGTGGACCAATTCTGTCCGTTGGAGATGCCCTCATACAAATAAGCATTACTTTTGGAGGTAAATAAACCGTCGAGGTAAATAAACAAACAAAATTACGACATGCGGCAGCTTATTGCGAGTCCTATGGACGGTGGGTTCGATGGAACAGCAACTGGCTGCCATTCCGGCTCGGTGGGACCGACCTGGGTGCAGAATTATTTATTCTGCATCCAGGGTGCCTAATAGAGCTTATATATATATATATATATATATATATATGTTTCACACAATGTATGGAGTATCTATCATAACATGAGGTATGTATCATGTAGTATGGAGTATATAATGCTATTTCAGTACTATAGATACTTTTTTTAGTAGTATGTAGAAAACTTCTACATACTTCTCTTTTATATGCATATATGACGATATTTTGAGTATATAGTGTAAAATATTAGGCCATTTGCAATTTTTTCATTAAAGTTGTTTTTGGGTATCTTAGATATAGTATACGAACATACTCAAACCGATAAATTATGACAAAGTACTTCCGTAAGTTGGTATATGAGACGTGGGGTAGTTACCTTTGAGGGTAGAAACCATTTTACCTATAGGACATATTCATACTACCCTCGAAGGTAACTACCCCACGTGTGTTTCACACAATGTATGGAGTATCTATCATAACATGAGGTATGTATCATGTAGTATGGAGTATATAATGCTATTTCAGTACTATAGATACTTTTTTTAGTAGTATGTAGAAAACTTCTACATACTTCTCTTTTATATGCATATATGACGATATTTCGAGTATATAGTGTAAAATATTAGGCCATTTGCAATTTTTTCATTAAAGTTGTTTTTGGGTATCTTAGATATAGTATACGAACATACTCAAACCGATAAATTATGACAAAGTACTTCCGTAAGTTGGTATATGAGACGTGGGGTAGTTACCTTTGAGGGTAGAAACCATTTTACCTATAGGACATATTCATACTACCCTCGAAGGTAACTACCCCACGTGTGTTTCACACAATGTATGGAGTATCTATCATAACATGAGGTATGTATCATGTAGTATGGAGTATATAATGTTATTTCAGTACTATAGATACTTTTTTTAGTAGTATGTAGAAAACTTCTACATACTTCTCTTTTATATGCATATATGACGATATTTCGAGTATATAGTGTAAAATATTAGGCCATTTGCAATTTTTTCATTAAAGTTGTTTTTGGGTATCTTAGATATAGTATACGAACATACTCAAACCGATAAATTATGACAAAGTACTTCCGTAAGTTGGTATATGAGACGTGGGGTAGTTATCTTTGAGGGTAGAAACCATTTTACCTAGGACATATTCATACTACCCTCAAAGGTAACTACCCCACGTGTGTTTCACACAATGTATAGAGTATCTATCATAACATGAGGTATGTATCATGTAGTATGAAGTATATAATGCTATTTCAGTACTATAGATACTTTTTTTAGTAGTATGTAGAAAACTTCTACATACTTCTCTTTTATATGCATATATGACGATATTTCGAGTATATAGTGTAAAATATTAGGCCATTTGCAATTTTTTCATTAAAGTTGTTTTTGGGTATCTTAGATATAGTATACAAACATACTCAAACCGATAAATTATGACAAAGTACTTCCGTAAGTTGGTATATGAGACGTGGGGTAGTTACCTTTGAGGGTAGAAACCATTTTAAGGACATATTCATACTACACTCGAAGGTAACTACCCCACGTGTGTTTCACACAATGTATGGAGTAGAAACCATTTTACCTATATATATATATATATATAGAAACCCTATTCTGCACCTGGGTGCAGGATAAATTATTTTGCACCCGAGATTTTTTACATTGATTTTATAAAATAAAATATGTTTATCAGCCAATAATTGCATTTATTTTGTCTCATAATTAAAAATCTGCATAACAAATGCAATATATAAGTCATAACATTGTAAAAATAGATAAAAATGTGTATTTTACATAATATTTTTCATATGCAATATAAATAAAGTTTTACGTCATGTAAATATTTTCTTACGTTCCTATTAACTTACGAAGTATGGTAAAATTTACGTCACGTAAAAATTCTTTACGGTTCAAAAGATACGGGGTGGGTGTAGAATAACTATTCTACTCCCAGGGAGTCAAATAGCGCTACCCTATATATATATATATATAGAGAGAGAGAGAGAAATCATATTTTGCACCCAGTGCAGAATAAATTATTTTGTACCCGAAAGTTTTTACATTGTTTTTTATAAAAAATATATATTTATGATCCAAATAATTATATTTCTTTTGCCCATAACTAAAAAATATACATAAGAAATGCAATATATAAGTTATAACAGTGTAAAAATAGGTAAAAAACCGTATTTTACGTAATATTTTTTATATGCCATATAAATAAATTTTTATGTCATGTTAATATTTTCTTACGTTCCTATAAACTTACGAAGTACGGCAAAATTTACGTGACGTAAAAATTCTTTACGGTTCAAAAGATACGGGGTGGGTGTAGAATAACTATTCTACTCCCAGTGAGTCAAATAGCGCTACCCTATATATATATAATGCTTTCTACTCCCGGGTGTAACTACACCCATGTCTCGTATACCACCTTACGGAAGTATTTGTCATACTTTATTGGTTTGAGTATGTTCATATACTATATCTAAGATACCCTAAAATAAGTTTCGTCAAAAAATTGCAATTGTCCTAATATTTTACACTATATACTCAAAATACCGTCATATATGCATATATACGCATATAAAAGAGAAGTATGTAGAATTTTTTTACATACTGCCTAAAAAGAAGTATCTTTAGTACTAAAATAACATTATATACTCCATACTACATGTTACATACCTCCCGGTATGATAGATACTCCATACTCGCGTGAAATACACATGGGTGTAGTTACACCCAGGTATAGTATGAATATGTCATATATATATATATATATATATATATATATATTGACCACACTTAATCTCATTGGAACTATATGTATACAACAACAATCTCATTAATCTCATTTCGGCCAACTATTGAATAATCTTATTTCAGCCAACTATTGATGAACAACAACATCTCATTTCGGCCAACTATATATATTGATCAACACAATCTCATTGGAATGTATAACTAACAACAAATCTCATTTATTTATAATTTGGCCAACTAATTTATTGAACAATTAATCTCATTTTGGCCCAACTATTGTAATATCTATTTCGGCCAACTATATATTGATGAAAAAAACAACAAATCTCATTTCGGCCAACTATATATATTGATCAACAATCAACAAATTAAAGTAAAATTGCCCCAAATTTGGATCGGATGAGATTTTTTGTACCTTGCCCATTGGAAGACCAAGCCATACTTCTTAAAACATAGTTGTATCACCGCAACCTCTTGCTGATTGGCGGTGTACTCGAAATCGAGACCGATGAACTTCTCTTGATCCCGAGTTTCACCAATCCATTTCTTGAAATCGGAGAGATAACCGCCCACCAACGTGCTATCGTTGGTATAAACCACCTTCAGATTGGCGGTGTGTGCAAGCACCGGTCCACGGCGCGCGATTGGTGGCGCCGGACTCATGGTGGCTGGAGTGGATGAAGAGATCAGAGGGGAGAGAGAGTGTCGCTGGAGGGAGAGAGGAAGAAGAGAAAGCCCCGGCCGTATCGAAAAATGAAGAGACAGGGGAATAAAACTGTCCACTCCCGTCTAAAATCGTGGCGGGAGTCGAACGGTTAGGACCTTTAGTACCAGACTGTAACACGGCCCGGTACTAAAACTCCCCTTGCCCTTTAGTACCGGGCCGTGTTACGGACCGGTACTAAACGTCCCTTACAGACCGGTAGTGTTGCCCCCCTCCCCTCTGACAGTTCGAACCGGTACTGATATAAGCAGGACTAATTCTCTAGATGTAAAGTCCTTTTTCACTAGTGATTGTTGGTGTTAGCTTATTCTCACTTTGAGAGTGCTCTTGTAGCACTACACAATGAATGGTGTTTGTTATCCAACATGACAGTGTTTGAGAGTAGTGTTTATTTATTTAACTTTGATGTCATTGTTGAGAATGTCCACTGGTGAAAGTAGGATCCCTAGGCCTTGTTTCTAATCATTAAAACATCGTTTTTAACAAGTTCTGTTACATGTTTGCTTGGTGCCATTTTTTTTACAGATTGTAATTACTACTTATAATCATTCATATTATTTGTATTTCACTATCTCTTCGCATAACTAGTGCACCTATACATCTGACAAGTGTATTGGGTGTGTTGGGAACACAAGAGACTTCTCGTATCTTAATTGAAGGGTTGCTTGAGAGAAATATCTTTGACCTCTACCTCACTGAGTTTGATATACCTTGGATGATCCACTTAAGAGAAACTTGCTATTGTTCTACAAACCTCTACTCTTGCAGGCGCAACACTGTTTATAAGAATAGAAGCGTGCGTAGATATTATAGAGTTCTCCCATTTAGATAGAGAAGATTATTGTTTTCTCCCTGCGGTCCCTTTCAGTATATGACCTTGTTTAAGAAAATAATTATTAGGAGTGTTTATTTAGCGCTCGACAGTTTTTAATTCACCATAAGTCGACTTTTATTCTAATCATAAGACGAAACAAGGCGTTTGAGTAGACGAACTGAAATAACACTTAGAGGTAGAATTGCAAAAGTGTAACCAAAACGAAATAAACGTCAACTATCACCCATGTCTGCATCATGAAAAACAAAAATACTCTATTTCTTCATAAAGTGAAGTCTTGTAGCAGGAGTTGAATCTAATCTACCTATACAAATCATCAATTTAGTACTGTTGTAAGCGTACGTATATCATCACTGCCTAATCAGTAATTATATTACGTATCATTTCAGCAGCTGCACCTATCGTTTGCGCCGCAGTTTTGTCAGGTCAAACATCACGTTAATCGATTTACGCTACCGGAAGAAAGCAGCAGCTGGCTACACCGCCGTGGACGGGGAGAAGGAGGAAGCCCCGCCGGAGCTGCCGATGGACCTATCCCGGCGATCGTCGCTCGACTTCCTCTTGATGGCCCTCTTGACCTCCTCCTCCTTCATGTCCACAAATGTCATCAGATCCCTGATGCTCCTGAGCTTCTCCGGCCGCCTCACCGGAGACTCCTCCTCCGGCACCTCGTCGTCGCCCTTGTTGTACTTATCGTACTGGCACAGTATCCTGGTGAAGAAGACGAGCAGAGCGATGAAGCACGCGACGCCGGAGATGAGGAAAAGGCCCCAGAAGCTGCTGAGGTTCAGCCTGTCGGCGGTGATGTCGGTGCCCTGCGACGACGCGCACTGCCCCGGGCTGAGCCACTTGTCGTGGATCCGCTGCAGGTCGCCGTTCTCCGACAGCGTTAGGATCGCAGTAGACAGGTCCACCGCCAGCGGCGAGTCCCGCTGGAACGCCTAATTAGCATGTCGATGGACTCCGTCAGAACTTGAGAAGGGACCCAAGAAGATAGCAGATCCATGGACGCAGAAAGCAGAGAGTATTTCGATGCTTACGAATCCCCATCCGCTCTTGGTGAATTCTTGTCCGACGGTCTTGAACTGGCAGTTGGTGGAGAGGAAGAGATCGACGTATGGGAGCTCGTCGACGATTGCCGCGACGCCGCCGTTGCCCGGGCCGAGCTGGAGGCTGGTGGCATACTGGTCGATGTTGAGCTCCCTGAGCCGGGACTCCGGCACGTTGAGCTCCTGCATCATGTAGCTCTTGGCGAAGGATCCGACCTGGTAGCCGATGGGGTCAGCGCTGGCGAGGAGGCCGTCCAGTCCCTGGATCCCCGTCGACAGCTGCTGCACCGTCAGGATCGACGTCAGGCTCGCCGTGTAGCTCGAGTTGATGATCAGCACCACGAACAGCCAGATGAGGAGCACGAAACGACCCAGCGAGCTCACGGTGTTCTCCCCTGCAATGTCAAGTAACTATATATTGTTAGTTCACCGACGCTTCTCGTTCAGAATGAAATGGATACAGATCGATGGAAGAAAAAACTTATCACGTACTGTGTGCGAAGAACATCGTGGAAAAGCTGAACCAAAAGATGGTCGTGAGCTGCTTGCGTGGGGATCCGCGGAATTCGGGGTTGAAGCGGTGCTCGAGGACCCAGATGACGGCGCCGACGAAGAGGAAGAAGGCGCCAGTGACGGCCCACATCCCGAGCGTGAATGGCTTGAGGAAGGCCCACGCGTTGGAGCTCTTCTCCTTCACCGGCGACAAGATCACCAACCCGGACTCGATGTACGGCTGCGTGAAGTCCACCACCCGCGTCCGGTTCGTCACGATGGACACGTCGCCCACCGCAGCGTCGAAGTAGTTGTCCGCCACCTTGCTCACAAGCTCGCTGTAGCTGGGGTTCTTGACACCGTCGCCGAAAGGGATGAAGGACAGGGGGACAGGGTACGGTAGCAGCGCCACCGCGGCCTTGAACACGTCGATGCAGTACCCGCTCGCGCCGTCGGGGCTGCCGTCCTTGGACACGAACTGCTTGTAAGTCGTACGGTACGGTATGCCGATCCTCAGCGGTCGGCCGTTGTTGGGGAACACCCACCCGCGCGGCAGCGACGTCGTTTCCCCGGGCCAGATCACGCTGTACAGACGCTGCTCGATGCTTCCGTTTTTCCTGGTAGTTGGAGTGGGCGCGGCCACCGACAGGCGCGAGTGGTTGGACCAGTACCCGACCCGCCGGACGCCCGTGCCGCCGACGTTCAGGACCTCGTAGGAGGGGTCGACCAGGCTCCTGCTGCTCGCGGAGAACCGCACATCGCCGGTGACACCGGTGAAGTTGGTCAGCATCACCTTCTGCAGCAGCAGCTCCCCCTGGTCGAACACCCTGAGCGCGTCTAGCCGCAGCATGCTGCTTCCGTTCACCTCCTGCTGCAGCCTCGGGTCGGCCGAGAAGGTGATGTTCCCTCCGTCGTCTAGGTACTCGTCAATGGCACGCGCCACCATCCACACGGCGTCGTAAGCGGAGAGCCCGTACGCGTTCACGGCCGCACTCCGGTTCAGCTGCCCGGCGGCGAACCTCGACGTGAGCGACCTCTTGACGCTGGAGTCCGGGGTGTACTGGCGGAGCGTGACCACCCCCTGGATGAGGCTCATCGTCCTGGGATCGGCCGGCCGCGTGGAGTCCACCGCGGCGGCGAGCCAGTCGGTAGCGATCCAGACGTAGCCGGACGACATCATGCCGAGGGACCGCGCGGCGGCGAAGACAGCTAGGCCGGAGTCCGGGCTGACGTGGACGACGCACACCCTGGACTCCATCATGCTTACCTGCACGAGCAGCTCGACGAAGGTGGCGGCGTCGGCGTCGGGAGGGAAGGGCGCCTTGAAGGACACCTTACCACGCTTGGCCTCGAGCGCGTCGCCGAGTGCGTCGACGCCGCCGCGGCCGTAGTCGTTGTCGACGTAGATGACGGTGACCTCCCTCCAGCCGTAGTAGGTGACGATGTCGGCGACGGCAGCCATCTGGGAGGAGTCGTCGCCGCGGATGGCGCGGACAAAGTAGGGGTACTGGGCGGAGGCGAGCGCTGGGTCGGTGGCGGCGAAGGAGAGCAGAGGGACGTGGAGCTCGTTGACGACGTGTGAGACCACGTGGGCGATCCCTGATGACTGGGGTCCCACCACCGCCACCACCTTCTTCTCCATCAGCTGCAGCGCTGCACATCATCGAGTATAGAATAGAATACTGCTGGTCAGTGGTCAGTGTTTTCTCAAGCTCTGCTCTTCCGCCATGGTTGACCTTTGCCAAGAGCAAATTGTTTAGCCTCGCAACAACAATTTAACGCATAAGTATAAATTTTACGGTTTTGTTATTTCTCACTCATTCTCACTCAAGCGAGAATAAAATTACATCGTGATTCGTGTGGGATATGAGTTGCACGTGGTTATATATGAGTTATAACTGAGATCACATAGAATTAAAACTAGAATATTTTAAACTAAAAGTTCTCAGTTGTACAAGAATTACACATGATATTACATATTCAACTAGACGTGATCTGAGTGAGATCTAACTTAATTCTCACATCCTAAATGTTAACACGATATAATAATTATAACTTAATATAACCTCATCCTTAATAATCTAGAAAAATGTTTATGCATACTCTAAAAGAAAATTAGAATCTTATGTCATTACGAGATCACAAAATTAAGCTGATCTTCAACCTTACAACTTACAATACTCTACTTGTTTACGCACGTTTCTTCCTGCTTTGATTCTCTTCCTTTTACTTCTTTTTATTTCCTTTTTGTTACTTTTTTGTTGAGGTTTCTTAATTTTCGTTTTTTCTACTGGTTTTTTATTTTAATTATCAATTTTCTCTTTGTTTTATTTTACTTTTGGCAAAATATATCGATACCTTTTCATGAACAAATATTGTAACGTGCCTGAATAATTTTTTAGAAGTGTGATGGTTTCTTCTAATATGCATGGACATTATTTATCGTACATGAAAATTAGTTCAATTAAACGTGAACATTTGTTTGATTTAATTTAATCAGTATTGGTATATATTTTACATTTTACCTTTTATGTGGATATTCTTTTGCGATATATGAACATTTAATTAAGAGACATGAACTTTTATTTTGATATGTTAGAATATTAATTTATATACATATGAATAGCTCTATTCTTTAGCGCATACATTTTTTATTTAACTGAAGGGTAAATATTTTTATATACTCACTCTGTCACTAAATATATAGGATGTTTTCGTTTTTTTAATGAATTTTTGGAGCAGATGTAATTTTGGATGATATTTTATGTGAACTACTCACTCTGTTTTTTAATATAAGATGTTTTAGATTTTATCCATATTCACATATACACATGTATCGGTCCGCTTTATTTCTTCAATAGTATCTCAATGCTGTTAGAGATAAAAGAGACATCGAAGCAGTGGTTGACGTAAAAGGAAAAGGCCCTGTCGACACCAGTGCAATCCAAGAGAAGAAGGTCTGTAAAGAACCTCCAGCCCCATGGTCAAAAACCAATTGCTGGTTGGGCTACGCTAAACTTTGATGCAAGCTTCCATGAGGATTTAAGTGAAGGTGCCTGGGGCGCTGTCTTGCGTGATAAGAATGGCGAGGTCTTTCTATCTGCTTGGGGTTTTATCCCCTCCTGCCCTTCTGCGGAATGTGCTGAAGCAATAGCTGGTTATGAAAGTGTGAAGTGCATAATATCAAGATTTGCTGGCCCTGTCCATTTGGAAAATGACTGTGCGTCCCTGATTGCAGAGTTGAAGGATACAAACTCTTCTAAATCACAAATTGTTGGAATTGTTCAGGACATCAAGACCTCTCTAATGTCCCTCCCTGATTGGAAGGTTTCAAAAATCAACCGTTCCAGCAATGCTGTTGCCCACGAGCTTGCTAAAGTAGGCTTGAAGTATAGAACGAGTGGTGTTTCTTTGGGGTCTGTTCCTCTGAATGTGGTTAATTTGATCGAACTTGATTGTACTACTTTGTTGTTGTTTGCTTAATATATAGTGGGAAAATTTTCAAAAAAAAAAATTGTACTATGTAAAACATCTTATATTTATAAACGGGGAGAGTATGTCACAATGCTTTCTTATACATTTATTGAATAGTTTTCAAACATCTAGCCAGAACACAAAGACAACAGGTGAGATAAATCGTCATTTTAATGTCTTTGTTTTGAAAATCTAAGTTTATGAATTCTATCACCTACTACGTATGTTCCGCATTTCTACTCTTTTTCTACACGCATAATATCTAAACATGTTTTAGTACAAGATTCACATGAGCATTCCACTAGAACATGTCTAGATACATGCGTGCACACAAGGCCTAATAAAAAAACTTACATTTAGGAAGGAGTGAGTACTGCACTAGCATACTCATAGTTTTTCTAGGAAATAAGTGCTACTGTATCTTATTTATGGTTCGTTGGACTAGATATAGCCAAAGTTTTTCTAGGAAATACTACTGTAGCCGGCCGAAATGTAGGCACTTTGTATCAAGTAGGCCGAAATGTAGGAAATACTTACATTTTGGCTTCAGGCTGCGTTGGATCAAGATTCAACAGGTCGACATAAAATTAGGCACTTTGTATTATTTTAATTAGAAACATGGTCATGCAATGCTCATGTGAAGATATCTAGGCAGGCTCTACCTCCACGGCTCCACGAGAGTCAACCGGCCAGACAGAGAAACACGTAGATAAAGTGGAAGCATACATGCCAACAACTCGCAGTGATTGCTCGTCGGAATCTCTATGGACAGATTAATTGTGTAATAACCACCGTTTGTTGATCACTAATCCAATCACAAAGTCGCAGAACTTTGCAGAGTAGGAGGAGGATCGTGGCGAGAAGAAGAGTGGTGATACCTTGGATGGTGCCGACGAAGCCGCTGCACTTGGTATCCTGCTCGACGACGCTGAGGAGCGTGCCGTTGAGGACGGCGGCGTCGCGGTTGACGTCGGCGACGGCGAGGTTGATGGCGGCCCTGGCCGACCTTCCGATGACGGAGTCGAAGGTGAAGAGGGCGCCGATGGTCACGTTGGCCGGTCTGGCCGGGAAGGCGAGCGCCAGAACGCTGCAGAGGCAGAGAACACGGAGCAGAACCGAGCTGGAGCTCGCCATCTCAGCTCCTCTTCAGGAACTTCCTACGGCTATCGCCTGAGTTAAGAATCAACGGAGGAAGAGGAAGACGTAGGCAAGAACACCTCCGCCCCAGCAAGCCATAGGGACGGATCAAGAGAAGAAGGGACAGAAATCCAGCCCGTGTCCAAGAGGATCTCGGGGAGCAAACTGACAAACTAACCGATGTGCGATTCTGACTGGTGAGGAGCAAGAAAGAGATTCGACAAAAAAGCAGTGGCGCGGAAGGCGCGGGGGAGAAGAGCAGAGTAGAAGTAGAGCACAGTCGGCTCCGATTGATTCGTACAATACTTGGGAGTTAGTACAAGGAAACGCGAAACCTGATGGAGACAGTACGACTCTCTTCTTCAGTCTTCAGAACAGAAAACCAAACAGAGGGAAGAGTCCCCGGACAGTACCAATGTGCTGTTGACTGCTCTGCTCCCTAAACCATCTCGAGCAAAACGTGGCCAATGATCAAATCAAGCAACCAGAGATGCGAGCTGGGAGAATGACGGCGAATCTATTCATCGCTACGTCTCCATGGCAAGGGAGAATCGGCTCCAAAAGCTATTCACTATACACTTTCACATCACCTCTGCAGTTGCTTGATCGGTAGATCGGCTATTAGTAGGGAGAATCGGTTACTTTGTTCTGACAAAAGTTTGCATATATCTTCTTCAGTTTTTCAAGAACAGTAACTACTAGAGTTATCGAGTGGTGCTCAGCAATGGATTCTCATCTGTGGCCGTGGCTTGACATGAAAGCAAACAGGGGTCATCTTTCTCAGGGAACAAAGAGTAGTGATGAGCACTTCGGCTTTTCTGGGGCGATTTCACTCGGGAGAATAAAGCTACCCGCTCCACTTTGTTGATTGCACAAGCAAGATACTATGCTCATAGCCTCATACAGTAGACACGTAGAAACATACATATATGGGAAGATGCATGTGCTCTCCGCTGCCCCCAATACCTCAAACTGGTGCGTGCAACTGGTTGTTTTAGCCGTCCAACGCCTCCTGTTTCGATGCACTCATGCAAACAATGAGAACTGACATTACACATGACAGGCTTGTCATCTTGTTAGGTTAGGCAGGCTGTGTCTGTTAGTTATCGGCACAAAAGACAATCATCAACTTGGTCAATTTGAAGTTAGTTAATTAGTACCCATGAGGTGTCAGGGTAGTAGCTGAAAGATGGTGCTGTCATCATAATTATAAAATGAGAGGGAAGTCAACTGAACCAATCTCCTGACCGCTACACCTGACAAGCTAATGTGGATAGATGGGCAATGAAAGCACACGGTGGCTGGTGGATAGGAGGAGGATAAGGATTTTCTCTTTTATTTTTTGGTTCCCGGAAGGATTTTTAGTGTTGCCTGGAGACAATAGAGCGGCATGTGATGTTTGTGTATTTTGCAAATCTGATCGGTGTTCGTCTTGTCTGATATAATATGCCTGTCAAATCAAAAATAAATTCAGATGTCCCCTCAAAAATAAATCCGATGGTACACACAGTTGTGTCATGATTAATTGGTAGGGTTCCGGTCTCACTCTATCCATCAACACAGATTGCTTACTCTAACAGAAGTATTCCCTTGACTGCCGGCTTCTGGCTCGAAACCCTAGCCCCCCGCGTCGCCGCCGCGGGCGACCGGGGGCCTCCCCTGCTCCGCCGCCTCCCTCCCTCCCTCTACTCCTCCTCCTCCTCCTCGCCGCCGCCGGGCAAAGCTCAGGCAGCGTCGGCGGTGGCGAGGCTCTGTTCTCCCTCTTCCAGCGAACCCGCGGCGGTTCGTTGGAAGAGAGAGAACAGAGCCTCGCCGCCGCCGACGCTGCCTGAGCTTTGCCCGGCGCGGCACGCGGCGGTTCGGTGGGGACGCATCTCTAGGCGTGGGGGGCTGTGGCGTGGTGGCGAGCTCGTGCTGGCGGCGGCGCGGAGGCTACGCGGACCCGCGCAAGGGCAGAGGCGGCGCGTCATGGCGGCGTCCGAGCTCGGGCGGGGCAGCGTCCTCTTCCCGGTGGCCGGCAAGGGCCATGGGCAGGCGCTCGCGTCGTCCGTGGCGGCGCTGGCTCCATAGCGGCGGCAGTTGGGGATAGCACGACGGCAGGGCTAGGTGCAGCTCGGGTGTGGCCATGGCTAGGGTTTCCCGGCCCAGATCTAGGCCAGGCGGGCCCGATCTGGGCTTTACGGGCCCAGGCCGGTGCGCACGCCCTCGACTTTTCTATGGAGAAACAATTGTAACCTTGGCGCTGCAGCGCGGCGGCGGGACTAGTCAGGCATGATCCTGGCCAGACGGGCTGATCTAGGCCTGACTGGACATGCTTCTGCGTCCGACCGGCGACCGTCTCTGACGGTGGAGGACGGTATCTCCCCTTATTGGTTGCGGTTGCCACTCTCGCATGCCTAATTCTTTCGTCGGCCCCACTTTCTTGCCACGGTGGCCTCGCGGCTTGTTGGTCCCTCGGTTTGAGGTCGTGGACGTCGGGGTGGCGACCCTAGAAGGTGGACTGCACGGGCGTCTCTCTGGCGAGCGGCGTAGCGGTGGTGGTGGTCTCTCTCCTTGGCTGTTTGGATGGCGAGGAGCAGACGGCAGGGGTCCAGGTGTTGCAGGCGCTTCGGCGTGAGCAACTCCCATATCGTGTTCTGGAGGCCGGGCTCGGAGGCAGTGAACGGGTCCTCTATATCGTGCGCGGTGCGAAGGGTCTTTCGGGCGAAAGCTTAGCACTTTGGTGCCGATGGCGGCCGTGCCTATGGGTATGGTTACCCACTTTGGGGCGCTGTTGTGACGCCCTAAAATCGGTACTATGTAGATTTAAGCGATCCTGCCGAAATCCGCATGATAACGATTTTAGGTCGCCCACCAGACATAATGTGCACGCCGAAACATGCGCATTATGTGGGTGGAATTATGATAACATTACAACAGTTCCGATACATCCACAAATACAACATAATATATAATTACAACAACGACTCGAACGAGTCAAGATACGAATGATACAATACAAAGATTCAAATGACAGCAGAAGCAAAATAGTATCCGACTACGAAAAAATGCAAATTGGACTAAGAGTCCTGAAGATAAGCAATGGCGCCATATCCCTGCCCAGCCTAGCCGGAGGGATTCCCAAGCTAACGTCGTCGGACTTCAAACCTGTTGACTGCACATAAAGCACATCCCAAAAGAGGGTCAGGGCACTCCCTGGCAAGCAAAACCGACTTGCTTACTTTCTACACCGTCTCCTAAAATATAGGGGAGGTGGACTTAGCGGCAGCAACACTAGCAACCTAAAGAGACACGCTACAACTTCCGTCTAATCAAAGAGGGATAAGAGAGCGCATAAGATAAACATCTACAACTAACACCAAACATAACCCATTCTCGGATTAACCCCCTCAACCAAGTATGAGGAAGCAATTCGGGAATACTCACACATTGAACAATTTTAGTTACCATTTATTGTGAAAGTAATTCTATATTACTAGGCAAATTAATTAATAATGATTAGGTGTAAGTTGTCTATGATCTTGTTAGCCAGCATCATCACCAAGTCGTCCATAACCGTGGACACGGCTCATCGATAAGATTAAACCCTGCAGGGGTGCACTACTGGACCCGTACTCGTTCGATCAACCCCAAAAGCAAAGCCAGAAGGTAGGGCATCTCAACACGGCAAATCTCTTCTCTACAACCCATCCAGGGAACCGCATGATTGTGTGCACGGCTAATCAGGTCCAGTGCCCGCGGGATCGACCTCCATAGCACTCTAAGAACGTGCCACCCTATATGAGAATCGACTACTCCATCATCATGAGATCGTTATGTAACCATATGCATGCATCAAATGGAAAGCCCGAACTACTTGCGGCGCCCTGGATAAGAAGCGGATTAGATCGAAGCCGCGGGGGGGGGGGGGGGGGGGGGGGGGCTCCATAGGGCCTCCCACAAGCGGTTAGTGCGCTCAAAATTGGATCCGAGGACAAGAACTGAGTTCCTAGGTCGACACTTAGCAGAACAAATCGCCTCCCAAGGCCTTTCGCCGGTGCCTTATCTTTTAATTATAATACCCCAATATAAGGTCAACATTTTATTAAGGTAGAATAACCTATCATGCTAAGCAGGTGAAATAAATAAGACATACAGACGACTAGCACAAACAACTCTAAGCATGCGCTATGACTCGCAAGGCTAACAGATAAACATACAACATGTTATGGGATGTGGGGGGTGAAGCTGTATCGGCTGCAGGATAAACATATGATGGGATCGCAATTCAAGAATCGTAACTAGGATAGCATAGATCAAAAGGCAAGGATGAAAGACAATGTATAGGTAAACAAGCAAACTTTGCTTGCCTAGAATCCCGCATGGAAGCAGATCTTGTCGTTGCTCACACATCTCAATGTTGTATCCGCGAAGAAGCAACAAACACTGGAAAGCGTAAAAGATGCATTTTACAACTACGGCAAAAGATTCAGCATGATCATATGAGAATGATGCATGACATGGCAAGATGCAATACAATTCAGGTAATTCAAATTAAGCGGGAAAACAACCCAGTCAATTAATATTTAGGTGCAAGTTATTTATTTACCAGCAATATTAAATGTTGGTTAGCATGGCAACATATGGCATGGGTGATCTAATTAAATTAAGTGGAATGGGGCCTTATATATTTATTACCCCACACATTCCATAATTAATTATTTAATTGCAATTAACAAATTACACTAAGAATTAAAATAACAGATGCAAAATGACATACAAATGGCATATTAATATTCCTTGCATTTTTCTGATAAATAAACATATAAAGATTATTTTATTTGGAGTTATAAAATTAAAGTTATTAACATATGAAGTTTGGGGGTGTTTCTGCAAATAGGCAGGGACTTGTTCGTGATAGCAAAAATAATTGTGAGGGCTATAGTGAGAGAACCAGAGAGCAGGGGGCTCTGGGTAAAAATCACAGCGCCTCTGTCTCTGGCGTGTGGGACCCATTCGTCAGGGAGCTAAGGGAAAATAAAATGGGGGGACTTTTATTCCCGGCGGCCGGGTTCGAACTCGCGCCCACGCTCGTGCGGTGGAGATCCGTGCTGCTAGCCACTCAGCCCGGGTTTGTGTTGGTGTTAGAAGTAGTCTAGGTTTGTTTTTAGATGGTAGCCAGTGCTCGAACTGACGAAACTGAAAGAGGTGTTATCTGACGAAGAACACAAAGAGCAGCGGCGGCGACCAAACAGCGGCGGCGCCGATGCGGGCGTGGGTGTACGAGGTGCGGGGATGTCGTGTGCGTGCTTGAGGCCGAAAAAGGCACCTCTTTTCCCCGTGTCCGAGCTGTTCGTGCTCGTGCCCGTGGTGGCCGTGGCGGATGCGGAGGAAGTCGGCGACGGATACGTTGATTCCGCCGGCAAAAGGAGAGGGGGAAGGCGGGGATGGGTCCGGAGGCTCACCGGGAGTGTTTCGGAGGAGCAGTTCGTGCTCGGGGAGGACAGGGTCGCCGGAATCAAAGACGAAGGTCCGCCGGCCGCGGGGGAGACGAGGACGAGGGCGACGAATTAGGCGAGCCCCTGCTCGATTCTTTCGGGGAGGAGGACGACGACGGGGAGGCGCTGCTCCGGGGCTGTTCTACGGTTCTTCGACGTCACTGGCGGCGCCGCGCAACAGCGAGGTGCTCCGGCGGGATGGTGGCGGTGGAGGAAACAGAGGGGATGGAGGGGAAAAAATGGCGGCGGCGCGAGAGGAAGTGGGAGGAGGAAGGTTAGGGTTTCCAGAGGGGGAGGCTGCGGCTATTAAGGAGGGGAGGAGTAGGGAGCAGGTGAGGCAGTGGGGGCCATGGCCATGGTTGCCTCGCTGTAAAGCGAGCTCTCCCTCTGTCTCCGTACGAAGAAGGAGATGGGGGAGTGGGCTGGGCCAAGGCTAGATGGCCCAAGTGGGCTTCGGCCAGGTAAGGCCTCTTCCTCTGTTTTATTTTTCCATTTCTTTTCTTTTTATTCTTTACTGTTTTCTTGTGTTTTTAAGCAAAATAGAAAAAGAAGGGAGATAGAAACATTTAGCAAAATTAAATAGTTTCAAAGATATACAATTTAATGTATTAGTTTGAATATTTGAAAAGAATTTAAATATCACATTTAAATTAATTTGCCTTGCAATTAGATTTAAAAGTGGAATTTGTATTTTAAGGGTGAGATTCAGATTTAAATGCAATAAAAATAAAATAAGTGACAAATGCATGATAATGTGATGTCATGATGAATGAAAAAAAGAAAAACAACAAAAATCTAAATTGGGATAAATCCCGGGGCGTTACAGCTATTGTGGGTTCTTTCGACGCGCCAAGGCTCTGGGTGAAAACCCTTGATCGTCGGTCTCGACGACGGCGGCCACGTCGTTACCCTCTTGGGGGCGTCGTCGTGGAGCCTGGTTTCATGTGGGTCTGGTTGTCTCCTGTGGCAAGTTTGGCGTTCTTTGTTTTTTATTTCTTATCTTTGATATGCTTTGTAAGAGGTCCCCTCATCACTTTGTATCGATTCGGCCGTCATGGCTTTATTTATAAAGCGGGGCACGGCCTGTTTCGTGGTAACAGAAGCATTCAATATATTTGTATTTGGAGCAGCTTGTGAATTGAGCGAGAAACTGGGAACAAGACGAAATCAGTTATCCTGAACAAAGAACGATGAATTTTATTGATGGGATATTAGGCTGGTAATATTATCCTGAACTTAGATATGACGCTAGTCTATTTTTCTACAATCATAGTGCAAAATATTGTATAGTTAGTATCATAGATGATTTTGGTTAATAGATTTTAGAATCATTTTCTCTCATAAAATTGTTAATCCCGTTCGACCCATAAAAAAGTGTTCCTAATATAGAAATAAAGTTGTCCATGATATGTTGATTCCCCTGACACTTTATATGGATCGGGGGAGTATGTGATGGTAATGTTATATACTAGATTTGAGGCGCGGCCTGCAGCGCGCCACCTGCTTTGAAATAATTTTTAAGCCCAGGTCGAACGTCCTTTTCATCTTCATTTGTATGGACGATACCGTGGGACTCTTTGTGGTGATGTTAAAAAGGAGGTATCAAAAACATTGAAATAAAAGTCTTAGAAACTAACCCATATACATAGATTGTAAATACTGTCTTAGTCTATTACATAAGATAGATGACATAGAGTTTTTTTATCTTAAGGGTCAATCATCGGATGGGTTTTACCATCCTAAACACAAATAGATAGTCACTACCAGCTTCAAGCAGTATGAACATCGTAAAGTGCACCGATCAGCAACATTAGTTAAGCATCACGGATGGATCACATTTACAGGTGGAGCAAAATAAATCCTGCAAGACATCCTGAGAAACAGGGGTGAAACGTAGAAGTTAAATGAAACACTATTTTCTAATTGCCTATGTATAATAGCACATACAACGACATTCATACCTACTGCTCTTCATGCACACATACAGTCTAAGGCTTGTCTTTCTTTGGCAACGGTGTTGAACCGACAGTCAGTTCTAAATCAACTATTGGATGTTTAACAAATTGAGAATTAGGCTGCAAGAAAAACAATGCAACAACATAATCATAAAAGATGTATGGTGGACATTCTGTAATACAGCGAGAACAACACATCACCTTAACGGTTAGACATGTTTTGTTCGTAGTCTGTAGCATCTCAATTCCTGGCTCAGTTGTCTAACAGCCATGTTCATTGTTTTGGAACAGAGGCTTACAGACCTTGGAAGCAAGCGGCAATGTCCTTGTCTTGCCAAAAATACATAATAAAGGTCCAAGCGAGTGCTAATATTCTCATGCCAGCAATCTTTCTATAAGACATAATGTTAACTAAGAATATAGTTGGATGTACTACCAGAGCAGCCGTGTTGTTAACTGGAGATGGTGTTGCAGGAGTCATACAGCCTAATAAGAGCATTCATGGTCTTGTTAACAACAAAAATTATGAAAACACCAGATTTCTACAAATAAAGTGGTGCAAGATAGAAATTAGAGAGATGAAGCAACAACAAACTACAATTGGAAAGTAAAAGCATATAAGCAAACTCACATCAACATGATCTGGTTTAACATTAGTAGTACCATCAGTGAGGTTGGTAACAGGCTAACAACAGCAGATATGGTCTTCAAAGACGAACCATCTCTGGCTAGATGAACACCTTTAGTCCGAGCACGTTGTAAATCGATGGCCAGCCTGCGTTTTTTTCGATTGAAAGCTGCCTCGACAGGGTCAAGGACAGGGGTTGGAGCAAGCACCGGCACCGAAATCCTTCCTGTTTAGAAGACAATAAACATCGATGTAAATCCTGTGAGGTAGAAGCAGTGAAATAGAAACTGAAACAACCATGTAACAGTATAAAGAGACTTATTCTTTCTCTTATGTTGAGGTGGTTCACTTATTGACGTTGAAGCAGAGAGCCCATTATCCTCCTTGAAAAGACCAAACAGTACCCTGCTCGATGTCTCCTAATTACATTATGTCCAGGAAAATATCATAAGTACAAAAAACAGGAGTAAAAACTTGGAAATGAATATGTGAGACACGAATCAGGAGTGAAGAAGTCTACCTCAGCACCAGTGGATTCTTGTATCATATTGATGTTTGATGGGGTTTGAGAGATGGGCAGAACCGGGGATTTCTCCTTAACCATTGCAGTTATTTTTACATGTAGCTTTACTGCATGCTGCTCATAAGCTTCTGCCGAGGAAGGTGCTTGGAGTAATTCCCTTCGGCAACACTTAAGTTCAGCCGAGTGTATAGCATCTATTTTCAGCACGTTTACCTCATGTAGGTAAACCAGATCACTGAAGCAAGCCGACTGAATAGCTGCATCAGATGTTAGGGACCAATCCCCATGAAATAGCCTTCTCTTCAGCCGTGGCATATAAATTTTCCATCACCACCTTTAAAGCAAGAGAGGATACTCCGCCAGATATCGGCCAAACCTCCAACAGAAAAGGATCAACCATGTTGCTGGGAAACGAAAAAAGCTGAATAAGAGAAGGTGAACCAAAATAAAGTAGCACCTCACCATGTACCTGAATAAGCATGCAGGAAGACTCAACCTCTCTCCCGAACGGAGATCGACCCATTCAAGCTGACTGAAATGATAATTAACCTAAATAGGCATGGGATTAGTAACTTTGCTTCCAATATACTCTGAACATGAGTGAAGGTGCTCTGATTGATTGTGAAGTTTCATGTATTTTTTATTGATTTAAAATAAAGATCATCAGCTTTAAATCATCTCCAATGCCAAACTGATTCGAGTAGGACATATAGACACACAGCTAGAACATATGAGGAACATGTCAGTATAATTTACATGAAGCATCTAAGAGATAGTCCTGGGACCTGCAAGCTGAACCACAAAGCTAATAATCCTAATTCACATGAAGCATCTAAGAGATAGTCCTGGGACCTGCAAGGATAGATAGACACAACTTCAACGCCAGAATAACCTCTCAGAATAATCACAAGAAACTATTTTGTTTCCATAAATAAACCAAACCAAAATATACTAATGTCGTGATAATCTCGTAAGGACAAAACCAATGGAACTACTCAGTATTAATTTCCACCATGGGCAATCCGTACTGGCTAGCCGTAGAAGTAGACCTTCCTAGATAATGATCAGAAAGGCACATCACCACTCCTTCAATTGCTTGCATTTATATTGCAACAATGGAATTTACTTTTCCGGTGCTATAATTCAGAATCTAAATAGAGTCATACTCGGGTAGCAGCAACATATATCCATACTTACTTTTACTACCAAAATAATATATGCCAGATAATTAGCACATCTTGACCGACTAAATACATGCATCTCAAATCCTCTTACTGCTTATGCTTAAAATAAAAGTACATGCATATGAAATCACCTAGTAGCAAACTGGTAAGAATCACACAAAAATTGCCTCTACCAATTGACACATGACTATTTACCCTTTTATAGTAAAATAAGATGGAAATGATCTTTATTGTACCATCGGACCATATAATTTAGGATTGACATGGTACACTTCCCCATTGAACGTAAACTTCAGATATCTCAAAGCAACTTAGGAATTGTAAGAAGTCTGATCAGGTTAAGAAAAGAGAGAAAGCAAGAAATACCTGGACAATTTAAGAGAGTGAGGAGATTCCCTCTGAGAGGAAAGCCTCAAATATAAAACACTGCATGTCTGCATCAATAATATTTCTTGCAATATGAATCTTCTTATTGTTGCAGACAGGGTCACAGGGATATGATAGCAACCTTCTGCTTCAGAGTGCACGTCCAAGATATAAATAAACTAAAAGCTGATGCAATCATGGGGATTAAACATTAATAAACATGGGAAAAACTGAACTACAATATTTCTGATATTACGGCCTAAACATCAACGACTACGAAGCTTATTACCAAAACTTTGATTGTTGCTGCTCAATGCCAGGTGATGCTACCGTCGGCCACACCAAGCGCAGCAAGCAGCTACAACATCATATGTAATAGTAAAAAAAATTGGGAGGTGGAGAGCAGGGTAGTGCCATATGAAAAGGGAGAACCAGTAGAATCTCACCTTGGTCTGGGGCCAGCACCACCATCAACGATGAGCATGGCCTCGTAGGCGGCGCGGGTCTCCTTGGTATGGGGCTTGTAGACGACGCCGTCCGTGAGGGAGAGGAGCACGCTCTCCTCGCACGCGGCGGCCGAGCGGCGTCTGCGCTTGCTTGGCAGGTGACGTCGGCGCCCGACACAGAGGCGGAGGAGCCGGGCTCCTTCTTCTTCTTGCGCGACTTGGTGAGCCGCTTTGAGGTAGTCGGCGGCGTGGATCCAGCGGAGGAGCTCACCAGATCGACGGCGGCGGCTAGGGAGCAAGAGAGAGGAGCTGCAGGAGGAAGAGAGCGAAAGGAAAGGGAGGCGCGAGGGAGAGGAGCGACGGGGGTGGCGGCTAGGGTTTCTGCGGGGCAGTTTTGTCTGTCAAACGAACGGCTGAGATCGGCGCGGAACCGAGTCCCTCGGATCGGACGGCTCGGAGTGACTAATCGGTGAGAATAAAGCTGCATGGATCGAGTTGTCTACCCACTAAGCCAATGACGGGTGGGCCCAAAAACGGTCAGCAAAAGTCAGCAGCAAAACGAACGGTGGAGATCGCTTCGTGGAGAAGATCGGACGGCTCGGACCTCCAAAGCGCTGGGAGAGCTTGGTGACTACCCGCGTATATCTTTTTTAGATTACCACCATCATCTCTTTTTTCCATTTAATACTATGCCATGTTACAAATAAGCCCAATTGACATTGCATGTGGATATATACATTTTAATACCTACGTTTTTTAATCCATTTTAGTACCTACTTTATTTCTACTATGACTAGTCTTAATCTTACTTGGTATGTTATTTAGAATAAGTTTGCATTAATGTTTGACTTCCTGATCATTATCCTTCTCTTTTACACATATGTAATAGTACTTGTAGTGCCTAGCGAAATGTTTCTCTTGACTGTTGGAGGCCTTCTTTTTATCATATCACAATTCACAGTGGTGGATCACATGCTGTGCTTAGTTAATTAGCCCATGCTGCCTACAGTATGTCAAGTGGGAAAATTTTATAAGCTATTGTACAAACTGAATACTTGCCCCTCAAAAAGGAACTTCATACTTCCCTACGATTCCCTACGGTACTTGCAGAACAAAATCAGGCGACAGTTAATTGGGCAGGTGGTGGTTTTTAGTGCCTACTTAACTGACACAACTAGAATTAGAGGAAAGGGTATACAATATTGGGCTAACAGTGCGCTTACCTTAGTTATTTGTTTCAAACAAATTAGAACAATATGATTTTGAAGATTCTCAAGGTGCATAAGAGCCAAATGTTATAAGGCTCGGCAACAACAAGGTCTTTGTCGACTGCCAACCACGTGGCACATGACCACAAGGTATATGCCGAGTGCTTTGCCACTCAATAGATTAACAAACCGATGAAATGCGATGTTCATGAGTTTGCCGGTATATTTTGAAACACTTGGAAAACTTGATGAACGAGATAAATAATAATTAGCATGTTGTGGTCATAGTGGTCGGCGGTAAAGAAGTCACGGTAGAGGCGGTCATCATCGAAAATAATAACCACTTTATTAAGATTGGAATTTCTTTTTTTCACAAGAGATTTGGGGAGAAGCTACGTAACGGTGTGATAGTGGGCTTTTAAATGGGCTAACTGGTCTGGTCCCATTAAATCCGTACGGGACTAGTTTTTTTAAGGCATCCGTACGGGACTAGTGGACCTTTAAAGTTGGATTGCTGGGTCGTTCATGGTGGGATTGATGGGAAATCTCATCCCACCTGAAATCTTAAGAGAAGGAATATCTTCTAATCGCGCCTCCTCTACGTCTATCGTGCGTTCTATTGCGGCGGTGTGTTCTTCAACTATCCTCCTGTCAGAAAGCGGGAGCGTGGAGCTTGTGGGCTGCGGCACTGCGGCACATCCTGTGTAATTCACGCCTAGCATGGGCCGCCGCCACATCATCGTCATCGTTGTGCTCGGAGCGGTGCGTGCGACGGTCGCGGCGCGCGTATCTCTTGGAGCGCTTCTTCTCCATGGATGTGGTGGTGATAGCGTTGACGACGGACACAATGGGGAGTGGCGGTGGACACAGCAGTGAAGACCAAAATGTGGGTTGACCGGCGATACCCGATGGTCCAGTAGGGTCAGATATGCTAAGGCCCAAGTTCTTTTGGGTTTTCAGATGACTTCCTGGAAAAGCTGTCCTCACCCCAGTCTCCATCTAAATCCACCTCACAAATTTGACTAGGCTTCAAAACTAGTTTAATCTAAATTAGTTTGAAAACCCAACTAAATTTGAGGGGGCGGCTTCATAAAAAAATTGAGGGTAGGGCAGCTTTTTTGGAAAGCTGTTCTGGAAGCCCAAAAATACTGGGGCTAAACCACTGGGTGAACCCGTTGGCTTCAAGGCCGGAAGGGGGTAGGGCTAAGGCCGGGTCGAACCGTTTGCATATCGATTTGGGCTGCTAAGATTTATGTAAAGGTCAAAAATTTCTAATGACTGTTGATGTGAAGCGTTTGCCCTCGGGAGAGTAGGTGGATACCAGGCAAGACCCAGCGGTTAAGGATGCAACACATATCTTCTTCATTCGTTCTCTATCTAAGTTTGCGTGTAGGGTTTTTTAGATAATTACACTGGATGGTCTCCCAATGTATTTGCATATTTATTTACATTTTGACTAGCTGTTTCAGACAACCTCGCATATTAATTTGGATTCTGTTTTTGCCCCAATCCTAGGCTTTTTTTCTTTTCATTTTCGTAACAAGCTCACTATTGAGGCTAAAATTATCAAGAGTAAAATATACGGTTCGTGTACGCACTTGACAGTGGGGTTTACTTTGGTTACCGGCATACAAAGGGAATACGTGATGACGGTGTCCGTAGTTGGCAGCATATGCAGATATGGTCACTGTTGTTCGAAACTGTCATGTATCGGGCAAGGTGGCGGGTGCGGGGACAGATGGCGATGCAGACCCACGCATAGGAGGGGTTTAAGTGCAAAATAGCCAGAGTATAGTCCCTATCTTTTCTCATCTGAAATTTCCCCTCTTCCTCGCAGTGAAATCCGTAATCCAGATCTCCGGCATAGCAGTCCGCAACGATTCACGTGAGCTCCTTCGCAATGGCGAGCGCAAGTTCGAGCTCCACTATTGTACGCCAATCTGTTCATCCCACATATCCCATGCCCTAACCGCGGTAAGACGGTGAGTAGGCACACCTCGATGACGCGGAAGCACGCCGGCTGGATCTTCTACTAGAAATACAATTTGTATTGGAACGAAGGCATTTTGTTGTAATCTTCAGCATCTTGAATGTAGACATTTTCTTGTAAAGCTGATAGGTTGTAGTAAATCTGCTACTGAAATGCACAATATCATCCAATTTAGTAGCCCTAAACTGTCATCATGTTCCAAATACAAAACTAGAGAAGTATATCCAATGCCAACAAATTTTGTCATTGCTTGGGTGTCATCTTCACCTTTGATCGCTCTTAATCCTTTCCTCACCGGTGTCAACATTGGTATACAGTAGTGTACCTTCATGTAGGAGTTTGCGCGATAGAAATCAAAAAAATTCTCTCGCATGCGGAAGCAACACTCAAGATCCAACCTAGAAGATGCTAGTAACAGGGGGAGTAGTTCATCATACCCTCGAACAACACACACGATGAACGTTAATTCAACGCAGCTCGGTGAAGTTGTTGATGATGTTCGATTCAATCAGCACCGCAATCGAGCAGCACCCTCTGGAGGCTTGCACACGTACAACTCGGTGACGTCTCTCTCTTCTTGATCCAGCAAGCTAGAGGGAGAAGTAGGTGGGATCGATTCCAGCAGCACGACGGCGTGGTGGTGGATATGGTGGAGAGTTCCCGCGGGCAGGGCTTCGCCAAGCGGTGCGCGGGAGGTAGAGGAGCAGCAAACAAATGGTGTGGCCAAGTCTATCACATTCGGTGCGCCTCTCTACTCTCTTATATAGGCAAGGGAGCAGCAGCCACTTAATTTCCAAGGTAGTAACCTCCCTATTTAAAGAGTGGTAACCTGTGACACCCCGATCTAAAGACCAGAAATGCCCTGTATACTAGTCCCAGAAACACTAGTAAACGATCACTCGATATTAAAGAAAAGACCAAGTACAAGGGTTCGAATAATTATACATAACACTACTCGCGAGAGTGACTCCGGAGGAAGGCGCAACAGCGCACACAACAATATGTACATTATTCTTGATCGTCGGAGCTAAGGACTAATGCAGCGGAAAGCATAGACCTAAGCGTAGTACGGCGGGCGGATTCCACGGGTTTCTGCCTGGAATACTTGATCCTAGTTTTCATAGAGCGGGTACTCCGGGACGGGTGACGGAGGGTCTGACCAAAGAATTAGCAAGGTGAGTACATTGCATGTACTCGCAAGACATCGGCCACACGACACACATGACTATCTTTATGGCATGGCATAAGTTCGGAATGTAGCATGGCATAAGTACGGAAAGTAGCATTGCATAAGTACGGTATATAGCATGGCATTGTTCTAAGAAGGACATGACAAGTTATTCTAGCATGAACATAACAAGTAGATTCTAGCAACGATAAGTCCCACCATAGCGAGTTCAAAAGGTAAATTTCACCGATTACGGGGTCTCTAGCCCCTCACCACTTTGGTGCAATATCAAGACTCCCCGACTCCTTCTTAGTTTTAAGTTCAGTTTTCAAAGTCTTTCCCCGTGACAAGACTGACTCTAAGTGTGACTCGACCCAAACTTGTCCCGTATCCTTGGGACTAGGCTATAGTATCTAGATACGTGATGCACACGGTGAGTTTGTTGTTGGGAGACCCTAAGAGCAAGATGTGATGTAGTGCAGCAACATGTTTACCTCAGTATGAAACCAAGGTTATCGAACCAGTAGGAGATGAAAAGTTCCCTCGAGGTTGTTGGTGGAGACGTTGGCACGACGCAACACCAGCGTCAGCAACGAACGTGGAGCCTGCACACAAACAATCAAGATACTTTGCCCCAACTTAACAGTGAGGTTGTCAATCTCACCGGCTTGCTGTAACAAAGAATTAAACGTATGTGTGAAAGAGAGATGTATTTTTGCAGAAAGTGACAGATTTGCAGTTATGGTTTTATCAGATTAATGAGAACGACCGGGGTCCACAGTTCACTAGTGGTGTCTCTCCATAAATAATAATAACATTCATCCATGCGTGTAAACAAATTACAGCTAGGCAATTGACAGAATAATGATGAGCAACCCAATGCATATACTAATGATATGGTGTAGTGTGAGATTCATTCGGGCATTACAACAATATACATAGACCGTTCCAACCGCATTTATGACTAATAATCCACCTTCCGGTTAGCGTCCGCACCCCTTTCAGTATTAAGTTGCATGTAACAGATTATCGCCTTAAGCACTGTGTGTAAAGTAAGTAAGTAACATCATCCTTAGACAAAGTACTACTGTTTTATCCCTAGTAGCAATAGTACATATTCAACCTTAGACCTTTCTGTCACTGCCCCAGATTTAATAGAGACATGAACCCACTATCGAGCATAAATACCACCTCTTGGAGTTACGAGCATCTACTTGGCCAAAGCACACACAAGTAACGGAGAGCATGCAAGATCATTAAATAACACACACATGATATATTATGAAGCAATAACTTTAGTACTCACTATTCATCGGATCCGAACAAACACAACATGGAGAATTACATAAAATGATCTTGATCATGATAGGCAGCTCACAAGATCTAAACGTGATAGCACAAGAGGAGAAGACAACCATCTAGCTACTGCTACGGACCCGTAGTCCAAGGTAGAATGCTCACGCATCAGTCCGGAGGCAGTCATGGCGACGTAGAGGCCTCTATGGACGATTCCCCCTCCCGGCAGGGTGCCGGGGAGCAGTTCTGATTTCCCCCGAATTGGTGTTGACGACGGCGATGGCTCGAGACCCGTGGAGGAAAAAGTGATTAACAGTGCTATGTTTTTAGGTCAAGGAGGTATTTGTAGGCGAAAGACGTAGGTCGGTGGGCGCCCGAGGGTGCCACATCGCCTCTCGGCGCGGCTCCTGATGCTGTCGCGCCACCAGGCGATGTGGGCCCCTCGCGGCCCTTATTCGTCTCGTCTTCGGTTCTTCGCGACGCAAATATTTCAATAATATTTTCTGGTTGATTTATTTCTAATTTGGCGGATATTTCTTTAAGTACTTTTCTGAAACCAAAAACAACAGAAAATCGGGAATTGACACTGTGGCATCTTGTTAATAGGTTAGTCCCAGAAAATGCATAAAACTATATAAAATGCATATAAACATGTAATTACATGATATAACATAGCATGAAACATAAGAAATTATGGATACGTTGAAAACGTATCAACATCCCCAAGCTTAGTTCTACTCGTCCCGAGTAGGCAAGAACGATAAAAGAATAATAATTTCTGAAGTGACATGTTTAAACATAATATTGATCATGTAATAATGTAAGGCATGTAAAGTGAGATCAAATGAATAAGGGTTGTAGTTTATATTCATATCAAACGAGTAATGAATAAACAAGTAGGTGAAGCAAGCAAAGCTTTCAATGATATAGTACTAGATAGCAATCAACTGTGCAAAATAAATATTAAAGATGATTTAATCTTCAAGAACAACAATATAATCATCTAATGCTTCCAACAAACATGACAACTTAATGAAATGATCAAGTCAAGCAATATCAATATGCACGTAGAAGATCAATATATTATTTATTCAAAAGAAACAAGCAAGCGTTCAACGTTGGTTCCTGACATCAGGATGTTATGGCTAAAAGAATGTTAACGGAGTTTTGGAAGGCCAACAGAAGAAAGGCTCACAAAGCTGTAGATGATCATTAGACAAGAGAAAGTCATACAATTGAAGCTATACAAGGAGTAGTGATTTTCATACAACGGATGCAAATGGAGCTATAAGTATATGAAAGCTCTCCAATGGAACTAGTGGGGGTGCATCCAACTTGCTTGCTCACGAAGACCTAGAGCACTTTTGAGGAGGCTCATCATTGGAATATACAAGCCAAGTTCTATAGTGTAAAGTTCCCCACATAGTTATGCAACTAAGACATGAAAACTCTCTCATATGAATTAAAGGTGCTAAATATGAGCACAAATGATATGCTGCTATATCATGAGCACAAGTGATGACTATAAATGATATGGTGCTATAACATGAGCAGAACTGTGTGATAAAGAATAGTAATGCTGCCCCCTTTTTTTCTTTCTTTCTTTTTTCCTTTTTCTCTTTTTTTCTCTTTTTTCATTTTTCTGTTTCTCTTTTCAATGGCCTCCATGGCTCTTTTCACTTTTAGGGGCAAGCATACTAATATGATATATGATATATGACAACACACTATGATGATAAAACAACATACTGATGATATAAATAACTAATATGAATGTGCCATAAGAATACATATGACAACGGTGCCTCTGCCAGTGTAGCAGGTTATGCAGTGATCTAGCGTAACATGGGTAAAACCACACATCAGATTTATAGAAACACGCAAAGCAATAAATAAGTAATGAATGACAACAAGTCATGTAATGTAAGATGGATGTTGCATGGCAATATATCTCGGAACAGCTATGAAAATGTTGTAGTAGGTAGGTATGATGGGTGTTTTGAGTAAGATATTTGGTTTATGTGTAGGAGAACAAGATGAAGATCTCCCACGAGTTTGGATGTACCCGCGAAAAATGCACCAACTCTCAATGTGAGAAAGGGCAAAACAAAGTACCAAAGAGGCTAGCAATATGAAAACCACAGTTTTAGAACTCACAAGTAAAAAGATTTTAAATAAAAATATGATCATGTAAGACATAATGAAAATTACTCCTAGAGAGATCGTAGCGAATGACAAAGTCACCGTTGGTTTCCCCGACCGTAGCGCATAACATAAAGTCATTAAGGTTTTAACAAGAGATGTATAAAAAACAAGATCCAGAGAGCAAACAAAAACATGAAAAGAATATGAGAGTGGATTTGTTGCCGCCCGTGGGCTATACCACCCCTCTGCCCGCCGTCTGATGAAGCCTTGGAGATTCGATCTAGGTTGTAGTCCGACTTGCATGCAGTATAAAACAACCAGAAAATAAGTAAGATATATCAGTAGCTGTTAATTATCCGTTTCTGCACAAAGCTAAGTCATACAGTCCGACCAGTGCGGCTCAACAAGCGTGTTAGTCAGCCTGACACCTTGGACTGCTACAACGTTGCAAACTTGCACCTAGCTGAATGGTAATAAATGCAAATATTGCTTCTAGGTGTAGGAGAAGATGTTAGGCTGCTACAAATAGTACCATTGACCATCTGAGCTGGCGGAAGCAAAACACCAACGATATAAGAAAGCTGTTACAAAATGCTACAACGGAAACATATAAATTTAACCACATACGTTATGCTACAGCTTGTTTCCGGGTAGCATAGCACTACCCGAAAGCACAATGATTGCTGTTTGCTTGCTGGCATACCCGGGTAGCATATAAACAGCTCAAATCAGCACTACCCGAAAGCACAATTTAAGCACAAGGTTTGCTAGCGTTGTAACGTATAAATTTAGCTGCATATGATCCTACAGCTTGACCATTTAACGCAAATACAATAGCTAGCTATACTACTACATAACCAAAAAGGCTAGTGCATGCATGGCGCACGGGCACACCTAGTCTGCAGACCTACATGCAAGACTAAATGAGATATCGATAGATCAGTCAGCGAGTATAACCTTGCATGCATGGCTGGTAGAAGTGTCTCCGTGCATTTATATACTGCCAACCATAATAATAACCATTTTATTTGGTGAATCTGAAAGGTGACTCCTTTAAATGTGGTTTTGATCCGTGAACCCACCATACCATACACTGACCGAGTGTAGTACTGTTTTGCATCCAAATGAGTAGGTCCATTTAAGACTTTGGCAGCAGTTGCATATCGTCAGGCCGCCGTCAGGTAATTTGCAGATACTATCTCTAATCAGCTTAGAGAGGTGAGAGAGGTGGGTGTGCAGTACGAATCTAAAAGCTACATCGTACAACAATGCATGGGGTGGTATAGCCAACCGGCACATTGGCTATTTTGCATAGAATACTCAACGAATATAACTGAAAAATACGAGTACTCATAAGAAAAAGCGGAGCGTGTCTATCTCCCACACAAAAGAATGCCAGGATCCATTTTATTCAGATAATGAAAATAAAAAAGATAAAAACAAACATACGCTTTAAGATAAGCACATAAGATGTGACAGAATTAAAATATAGTTTCACTACAAAGGACATAATAGTTTGTCAATGAAGAACGGGATGCCTTGGGCATACCCAAGTTTTGACGCTTGGGTCTTCTTGAATTATATTAGGGTGAAACACCGGGGCATCCTCAAGATTTGGCGTTACTATCCTCTTGATCACATTATATCATCCTTCTCTCTTGCTCCTTGAAAACTTTCTACACACCAAATTTAGAGTAACTTCATTAGATGGTTAGTGCACAAAACATTATGATATTCTGTAGGAACACAATTACTACCAATGCTACTGGACATTAGCTACAGTCACTTATACTTAATAGGATAAAAAGATCCAATCAAAATAGCAAAAGAGACATTGCAAAATAAAATTGCAGAATCTGTTAAAAACAGAACAGTCCGTAAAGAAGAATTTTTTCGAGGCACTTAACTTGCTCAGATCAGAAAACTCAAAACTAATGAAAGTTGCGTATACATCTGAGGATTGCGCAAAAAAAAAGGAAAAAATTTCTGAGGTACCCGTGAGGAGTTATGAATTTAACGGTGGACAGCAGAAATCTGTTTCAGCATAGGAATTGAATTTTAAACTCAAATTTCAACTAGAGGCTTAACTTGACACAATATTGCGATAAAATAAAGATACAAATGAATTGCTACAGAGGTAGGATAAATCCTTGACTTGTCTCCCATAAGCGCTTTTGTTTAACACCTTTGAGTTAGGCACAAAGAACAAAACTCAAGTATTATCAGATGAAGCATCAACAAAATAATTTGAAGGAACAATAGAATAAAAAGGTAGAACAAGAGTTCGGGTAGGTCCTCGACTGTCGATACCTTCAGATCGGAAACCCAAGGAAAGGGTCAGTTTTCTCGATTCACAGACACTTGGGTTTTTCAGTTGCTTGCCCTTTTTTGAAAACAACAGGCATACCAGTTAGTGTTAGCTTTTATTTTAATAACCAGTCAGTCACACCAAAACCAACAAGCAAGAGTTGTGCGACTGGTATGGAATTCCCTGTACTCAACAGTCAAAATAAAAATAGTATCCATGGGATAACCCTGATCGATAGAAGTCACCGCTAAACAAGAGGAATGCTTATTGAATAATAATAATTATTGGCTTTATTTATTGCTACTAGAAAGGTAGATACCGGTGGTAAGCGAATAGGAAATAGACTCTGGTGAGTATCTATTTGAGTAGAGAGGTATGCCATTAAAAGCAATTATAAAATAGAAAATGAAGGAGATACTAGGTAATGTGTATGAATGGGTAGCCTGTATAGTATGGTCTAGGGTTGTGAGAGACAGAAAGAAGAGATCGGACGCTGATTCCAAATTCTATTGCATCATTCGCCTACGAGGAATTGCCAAAACATTGCCACAAAATATACAAACTCCGAAATCAATACTATAATTAAGCAATTGTTTCCTTTTAATATCCTTTTCAAATCTCCAATCTACAACGGGTAGATCTATCGGACATACCCGAACACATACGGCTCGTGATGTGTCTGACGCATGCATAGAATCAAGATCTATTGAGACCAGGATGTTTGTTTCTTCCTCGAAACAAGAGATACGCTCTGGCTTATTTGCATTAACTTCATCCTTTTTCTAGGGAAGTGTTCCGTACCTTTTTTGAGTGGGAATTGGTACTTGATGGTACCTTCTTTCATATCAATAATAGCACCCACAATTTTTAGAAAGGGTCTTCCCAACACAATTGGACAAGATGGGTTGCATTCAATATCCAAGACAGTAAAATCAACGGGGACCAGGTTATAGGAATATCATTGATCCTCCCCGAAGGTTTCTTCAAAGCATTATCAGCAAGAAAAACATCCAAATAGCAATGTTCCAATGGTGGCAAATCAAACATATCATAGAGCTTTTTAGGCATAACAGAAATACTTGCACCAAATTCACACAAAGAATTGCAATCAAATTTATCTGTTTTCATTTTAATGATGGGCTCCCAACCATCTTCTAACTTCTTAGGGACAGAAGATTCAAGTTTTAATTTATCTTCCCTAACTTTAATGAGAGCATTGTAATATGAGCAGTAAAAGCTAAATTAACAGAGCTAGCATTAGGACTTGTGGCCAATTTTTGAAAGAACTTAATAACTTCAGACATATTACAATTATCGCAATCAAAATTATTATCATCAAAGCAAACCGAACCACATTCTCTCACGTTCTTAAAAATTTCAACACTTTTGTCAACACTAGTTTCAGCAGTTTTAGGCAATTAAAAAAATTTGGGTGAAGTAGAGGAGACATTTCCTATACCAACTATATTACCATTGATAGTAGGAGGCTTACTAGCATGTGAAACAACATTATTTTCAGATGTATTAATAGTAAAAACTTTAACAATATTAGCCTCTTTCTCTAGTTCTCTCTCTCTTTCCCATCTAGCACGTAATTGAGCCATCATCCTAACATTTTCATCAATTTGAATTTGGATGGAATTGATTTTATAAAAGGGATTAACCTCTTTAGTTTCAGTAGGCATAACTTTAGATTTTAAAAGATCAACATCAAGGACAATACTATCAACTTTAGACGCAAGAATATCGATTTTCTCAAGCTTTTCCTCAACAGCTTTATTAAACAAAGTTTGTGTAGTGATAAAATCTTTTAACATGGTTTCAATTTCAGAGGTGGTAGTCCTATTATTATTGTAAGAATTACCATAAGAGTTACCATAAGAGTTGTCATTATTAGGATGATAGGGCTTATAGTTGTTGTTACCATAGTTGTTCCTATAGGCATTGTTGTTAAAATTGTTGCTTTTAACAAAGTTTACATCAACATGCTCTTCTTGTGCAACTAAAGAAACTAAAGGAACATTATTGGGATCAATATGGGATTTACCACTAGCAAGCATAGACATAATAATGTCAATCTTTTCACTCAAGGAGGACGTTTCTTCAACAAAATTTACCTTCTTACCTTGAGGTGTCCTCTCTGTATGCCATTCAGAATAATTTACCATCATATCATCCAAGAGTTTTGCTGCAACCCCCAAAGTGATGGACATAAAAGTACCTCCAGCAGCTGAATCCAATAAGTTTCTTGAAGAAAAATTCAGTCCTGTATAAAAGGTTTGGATGATCATCCAAGCAGTCGGTCCATGGGTTGGGCAATTCTTTATCAAAGATTTCATTCTTTCCCAAGCTTGAGCAACATGTTCATTATCTAGTTGTTTAAAATTCATGATGCTACTTCTTAGAGAAATAATCTTAGCAGGAGGATAGTATTTTCCTATAAAGCATCTTTTCATTTTATCCAAAAATCAATATTATTCCTAGGCAGTGAAAGCAACCATTCTTTAGGTCTTCCTCTCAAGTAGAAAGGAAATAATTTCAGTTTTATGATATCACCATCTATGTCTTTATATTTTAGCATTTCAGATGATTGAACAAAGTTATTTAGATGGGCAGCAGCATCATCAGAACTAACACCAGATAATTGCTCTCTCATAACAAGGTTCAATAAAGCAGGTTTAATTTCAAAGAACTCGGCTTTAAATGCAGGTGGAGCAATAGGGTGCATATAAAATCATTATTGTTGGTGCTTGTAAAGTCACACAACTTAGAATTTTAAGCGGAACTCATTTTAGCAAATACTTAACAAACCGAAATAACAATAATAGAGAAATAATTAACAAGTCGAAATAACCAAAGCAACAAAACTGAAAATAAATAACAAAACCAAAATAAGAAAAGTAATGCAAGTATTTTTTTTGTATTTTTGATATTAAGCAAACAAGACAGTAATACAAATAAACTAAGCAAGACATAACAAAATTAAAAGATTGGAAGTGCGAAAACTCCCCTCGCAGTGAATCTTCAAATCCCCGGTAACGGCGCCAGAAAAATGCTTGATGCACACGGTGCGTGTGTTGTTGGGAGACCCCAAGAGGAAGGTGTGAAGTAGTGCAGTAGCAAGTTTCCCTCAATATGAAACCAAGATTATTGAACCAGTAGGAGATGAAAAGTTCCCTCGAGGTTGTTGGTGGAGACGTTGGCACGGCGCAACACCAGCATCAGCAACGAACGTGGAGCCTGCACACAAACAATCAAGATACTTTTCCCCTACTTAACAGTGAGGTTGTCAATCTCACCGGCTTGCTGTAACAAAGGATTAAACGTATGTGTGAAAGAAAGATGTATGTTTGCAGAAAGTAACAGGTTTGCAGTTGTGGTTTTATCGGATTAATGAGAAGGAACGGTCCACAGTTTAGTAGTGGTGTCTCTCCATAAATAATAATAACATTCATCCATACGTGGTAAACAAATTACAACTAGGCAATTGACAGAATAATGATGAGCAACCCAATGCATATACTAATGATATGGTGTCTAGTGTGAGATTCATTCGAGCATTATAACAATATACATAGACCGTTCCAACCACATCTATGATAATCCACCTTCCGGTTAGCGTCCGCACCCCTTTCAGTATTAAGTTGCATGTAACAAATTATCGCCTTAAGCACTGTGTATAAATTAAGTAAGTAACATCATCCTTAGAAAAAGTACAACTGTTTTATCCCTAGTAGCAACAGTACATCTACAACCTTAGATCTTTCTGTCACTGCCCCATATTTAATAGAGACATGAACCCACTATCGAGCATGAATACCCCCTTTTGTAGTTACGAGCATCTACTTGGCCAAATCACACACAAGTAACGGAGAGCATGCAAGATCATTAAATAGCACACACATGATATATTATGAAGCAATAAATTTAGTACTCACTATTCATCGGATCCGAACAAACACAACATGGAGAATTACATAAAATGATCTTGATCATGATAGGCAGCTCACAAGATCTAAACGTGATAGCACAAGAGGAGAAGACAACCATCTAGCTACTGCTATGGACCCGTAGTCCAAGGTAGACTGCTCACGCATCAGTACGGAGACGGTCATGGCGACGTAGAGGCCTCCGGGGACGATTCCCCCTCCCGGCAAGGTGCCGGGGAGCAGTTCTGATCTCCCCCGAATTGGTGTTGACGATGGTGATGGCTGGAGACCCGTGGAGGAAAAAGTGATTAACCGTGCTATGTTTTTAGGTCAAGGAGGTATTTGTAGGCGAAATACGTAGGTCAGTGGGCGCCCAAGGGTGCCACATCGCCTCCCGGCGCGGCTCCTGATGGTGCCGCACCACCAGGCGATGTGGGCCCCTCGCGGATCTTATTTGTCTCATCTTCTGTTCTTCGCGACGCAAATATTCCAAAAATAATTCCTGGTTGATATATTTCCAATTTGGCGGATATTTCTTTAAGTACTTTTCTGAAACCAAAAACAACAGAAAATAGGGAACTGACACTTTGACATCTTGTTAATAGGTTAGTCGCAGAAAATTCATAAAACTATATAAAATGCATATAAAACATGATATAACATAGCATGGAATATAATAAATTATGGATACGTTGGAGACGTATCAATACGCTCTCGAGAGGTCGCAACAACCACACGCTGGAGTGCACAATAGTCACACTGGTACCGAAGTACTTAAACATTTCTGGCGGCGAGTGCCCACTCCCCAACCTTCCACAAAATCAATAAGCCCCCTGTATAGTTACCGACATGCCCTACGGGCCTTGTCTTAGGCTGAACTAAAGTTCCGACACGTCCCCAACCTATGAGCGACGTCGAGCTCCGGAACCATCATAAGTCTAACCCCGACCACACAGGTAACCGACTAGACTCACCAAGGGGTGACATCAAAGGGGAGCATGATAATGCTACTAAGTTGAGTCTACCCATTTCGACAACGTGTGACCAAGCTAAAAGGTTTGGTGAATGGCACCGATGACTCAATCTAGTCGAGGGAGGTGGTTAAGTTCTTAGTCATGTTTATCTATATTTTTTCGAAGATGTTTCCACAACAATGATTGCAAAACAACATCTACAATGCATTAACTAAACAATAACAAGGTGATAGAAGGTAAAATCTAGCATGAGCATCATATCATATATCAAGAGCAAGATAGTAATATATATATCACATAGCAAGAAGTAAATAAGGTCAAGTTTTACCGACCGGGCATTCGCGGCGGGTGTGCCGGAATTTCCTCATGTCCTCTTTAGTGAGTTGTTAACAATTGAATATCAACTTAGTAAATGCATATGACATGTGAGTGTTTAGCAATCAAATATCAGTTTAGCCATTGCATATGACATGTGAGTTGTTTAACAATTAAATATCATTTTAGCAAATGCATAAGACATGTGAGCATGCGACAGAAAACTTCAAGAACGAGTGTAAAAAAAACATCCAAGCCCAAATGGAGCAATCTTCAAAATGCAGCAATGGTGGAATGTGGTGGATGTCTTTCCTTCCACAAGATATGGTTCTGGTTCCTCCCCAAATTCCTGAGAATCTATTTCAAATGAATAAATAAGTGTAAAAAACCTACCAAATGTCAATAGAGGAAAGAACCAGAAAACAAACTCCAAAGCACCCCATTTTGGTTTCATTGGATAGAGATTTCTCTCTAGTTTCCAGAAAGCTAAAGTTTGTAATTTTTGAACAAAAAATGAGTGAGTTATGCCCTTCCAAAGTATCTATTTTAAAATGATTTAAAACAGAAAACGATTCGGATAATGCTTAAAACGCTGATGTGCGGGTCCCACCAGTTAGTGACCCACGGCTCGTTTGAACCGTTACGCGCGCGTTAAAACAGAACGGGGCGGCGCTTCTGACGCCGGCGAGTCTCCGACGGGGTCGTTCGGCCAGGGGAAGGGGTGCTAGGGCTAGGGGAAAACACGGGGGTGCTCACCGTGCACGAGGGGTCACGGTGGCGAGGTTTTTGGCGGCAGGGTTGGCTCGGGCGGCGATGCCCTCTATCGTCTATGGCTCCGGTGTTGGATGCGGACCGACCCGAGGTTTCCGAGCACCGTTTGCCGTGGCGAGGGGGACGTTGGGTTTGTTGGAGGCTAGGGATTCTAGGGCTCGGTTTAATCGGTGAACGGGGCGTCACCGGCGAAGAAATTGTCCACGGCCGAGGCAGCTAGGGAGATTCCATCGTCGGCGCTGCGGTGCTCACCAGACTACGATTAGGGTAGGGGAGCGAGCTGCGGGAGTGAGGAGGTGGTGTGCGTCTCCGTCGAGGGTTGGGGGGGTTTATATAGGAGCGGAGCGAGCGGCCGGAGTAATGGAGGTCACTCGGCCGGTGCGGAGGCGTAACTCGATGGATTAAACGCCGGTGTCGTGGGAGAGGTGGCACAGGGTGGCTCGTGGGCGTAAGGTGGGGGTGGAGTGAATGCTGGGCGCCGGGGAGCACGCTGACGAGCGGGACCCCGTCGAGCACAGTGGCGGGCGGCGCGTCGGCTAGCGGATGGAGACTCTACGGCGTCGCGCGTGTGGGCGTGCGTGCGGGCTGCGGTGCGTGGACGGTCAAAGGAGTAGGGGAGGCTGGTGGGGCGTGCTGGTGAGCGAGGCGTGCGGGTTTCCGGCGACCAAATACGGGCAGCGCTCTGCGGACGCGACCGTGCCGGTGCCGGCGCGTTCCAGATCATGCAGAAAGCGGCATCGGCACCGTTTTCTGCGCCTAGGGCTCCAAATGAAAAAAGGAGAGCATCCCTGTGCGCCAAATGAGCAGGGCTCCCAGATTGCAGAAGAAAGTTTTTGCAAAATCGATCAAAGTTCTATACACAATTTTTTAAAAACAGTTCTGGTCAAAAGAGGAATAGTTCAAATTGGGGTTTAAATGAGGTTGGTTGAAGATGCCCTTTTGGCCTGAGGTGGGGGTGGTAAATGTGATCTTATCCCTACCTTGGATTCATCTTGGAGGATTATCTAGATAGGTTTTAAAAATTGTTTTGAAAAATGGGTAGAATGGAAAAAATGGTTGTGGATAAATATTTTCCTAAGGAAAGGTTCTATGTTTTTCTAGAAATGGTTTCCACATAAACTAGGGATGCTTCCCTAAGTTTTGGAGATATAAATATAGGGGTTCTTTTGGAGGGCTAAATAAAAGTCAGATTTTAAAAGAAGGAAAAGAATATTCCAAATAGTCCAAATAAAAATAATAGGAGTAAGTATCAAGTGGGAGGGGAAAATATAGAGCACAATGTCGGGTTATGACTCCCTAGAATCGGGGGTAGCCACTTCCTGAAGTGTAGTTCGTGAAGGGGATTGAACGCGGAGGTCAAGACCCTCGAGGGGCACGGCGACGTTGCTCGCCGGACCTGAAGATGAAACACCCACGACAGAGATGGACACCGGCCCGTACCCAGGTTCACGGCCCTCGAGAGGAGGTAAGACCGCTACTCCTGCTTGTCTGTAATGGACTATGGTGGTTACAGTACAACAGAGCTTGCCAAGGGCCCCCTTGAGGCAGTTCTTGCCTGGGGAGGGAAGCGATGATCTTCTTCCTCCTCCAGCCAGAGACTATCCTACTTGGTATTGCTAGGGATTACAAGTGTTGTAGCAAACAATCGGCCGACCTTTGCTACGATGGAGGTCTTGCTCCTTTTATAGGCGCCTCCGGCGCTCTCCTTCTGCTTGGCGTCCAAGGTGGCTCCCACACGGCAGTGGCGTGGAGGAGCAGGAGTCCACCGCTACGCCCTCGTCCCTGGACGCGGTCCATCACTGATAAAGGTGGGTGCGGTGGCCGACCGCGCAGTACTGCCTGCAGGGGAGGTAGTCTCTGAGGTGGAGCCCGCGATGACGTTCTCTTTAGAGGGTTGTGCCGTCCACCTGCTTTATCACCAGAGTGGAAGGTCTTGGCAGTCCTGCAGCAGACGGCGCAACTTTATTGACTCCTTTATCACCAAAATGGCAACGGGAGTGCTTGCGTCACCACGTGGGCGTGGCAGAGGCCATGTGCGCCCTGCCGTACTTCCTTGGCCGCGACGTTTCCCCACAGGCCTGGGGAGGCCTATGGAGGGATTCCTGTTGACTTCTCTCCAAGCGCGCTGGCGCCTCAGGAGGGTCTCCTGAAGCGAGGGACCCCTTGAGGCCCTTGCTTCCCCTTCAGGCCCTCGAGGGGAAAGGCCTCTCGAGGGTCCCGCCAAGCGGCGAGTCTTGGTCCTTAGTCGTTTTGTCTGATTAGCCCGCGTACGAGGCCTGGGGGAGTGGGCTCTTCATACCCCAGTCCCTATTGGGCCGACAGTAGCCCCCGGGCCCGCGATGGGCGCGAGTGAGCCCATGGGCACAGGCGGAGCATCGTGGGCCCAAAGTGCCCGGCCGGCCCGAGCCACGCGGCACTCAGATGAGTAACGGTTGCGCACCATCCGGGGCGCGAGTCGTGGGGAGTCCCACCACCCCCCGGTAACTGCTCCTCGAGGTGACATAAAGCCCGAGCATCGCAGCAGGGAGCCGTTACCGTTTCCCATTCTTCTCGCAGAAGTTTCCGCCATCTCGAGCTTTTCGCCGCCGCTCTCTCCTACGATTTCTCCTCCTTCCGTCTTCCTCGGCACACCGAGCCCGCAACGATGAGTCCCCTCAAGAGCAAGGGCAAGGCCGCTGCGGGGTCTTCCTCCCAGGCGGAGGCCCCTGAAGTCGTGTACGGCGCAGCTCTTGTGGGGGCGCGCACCGACCCTCAGGCCTTGGAGAGAATCTTCCACCTGGTTGCGGGGCGGTCCAACGAGCACGGCGCCAGTGCGCTTCGTTCTGCCCGATTCGGGGGGTTCCCTCAAGGGTTCTATCCCATTTTTCTCCACACCATCACTGCCGGACTGGTGCCCCCGTACTCGCCGTTCCTGGAGGCGGTATTGGAGTTCTACCAGATTCAGCTCCTTCATCTTTATCCAAATTCTATCCTCATCCTCTCCATTTTTGCCTATCTCTGCGAGGCTTATTTGGGCATGCGCCCCTCCGTGGCGCTCTTCAGGAATTTTTATTCGCTGCGATGCACGGCTGCCGGCGAGGGAACCGGGTGTGTCTCTTTCCGCATTGCGGACGGCATGGGGAGTGTATACATCCCCATGTTGTGGAGTGGGGACAAACCCGTCACGGTCGTGGTCAAGAAGGTGGATGACTTCCGTCAGAGGTGGCTTCTTATCGGCGTCAAGTGGCCATGCGCGTTCCTGGACGTCCCGAAGGCACCGCCCGTGAAAAACTCTCATTGGGGCAAGTCTGCCCTTCGCGGAGCAGACAACGCGCACCTGGTGGGGCGTTTGGAATACCTCCGGGAGGAGGGTCTCACGGGGCAGTTAGTCGTGGCGGACTTCGTGAAGCGCCGCATTGACCCTCTTCAGGCCCACGACCAGCCGATGTGGATGTATTCGGGCCCCTCGGACCCGATGCGGCTTCATCCTGAGGACCACGGCCCGGACGTCGTCGACACCATTTTGAGTATCCTTTTTGTCAATCGGGAGGTGCCCGGAAAGATCGCAGGCTCCGTGCAACCTCTGCACCAGCTCCCTTTGGGTGACCGTTTGGACATCCTGGACGGAATGTCGTACTTCACCCCGTTTGGCCCGGCGGGGGAGATGGATGAGGTGGTCGCTCCAACGGCGCGTGTAGTTGTAGGAGCGGATTCTCCTTCAGCCTCCGGTGCCTGGCGTGGCGAGGAAGAGGCCGCGATGGGGGAGATGTCCCCCTTGAGGCATGGGCCATTCATTGACGAGGTTTGTGACATCTCGTCAGGCGACGACGATGCCTTCGTGGTGGCGCCCTCGCGCCTCGTGGAGGAGGAGACTGAGGAGGGGGAGGCCTCCAAAGCGGAGGCCACTCCGGGAAGGCGCGGGCCTCGCACCAAAGTTGTTGTGGACCGCTCTGGGGTGAGGCCCTCTGACGTCCCCTCAAAAAGGAAAGTGGTGACGCCTCCGGAGGGGTCAGGCGTCAAGACCACGCCCTCCTGGCCCTCACCAGGCCTGGCGTCGGTTGATACCGGCGCTCCTCCGTCGGGGTGAGTGTTCTTGACGCTTGGTCTTTTGATTCTTGTTCTCTTTTCACTTTGCCCTTTATTGAAGATCTTTTCTTGGGTTTCTGCTAGTGATCGTGTGCCCGCGAAGCGCCGGAGGCTTCGCAAGGCTACTGATGTGAAGAGAGCCATGGTTGAGGCCGTGGCTGACGAGGCCACGAGGCCTGTGGAGACGGCCTCCACAAGCCCCCTTGAGGGGGTGCCTCAAGGGGAGGCAGCTGCGCCTCAAGCGGGGACGGCAGAGCCTCAGGCGGAGGGAAGCGCGCCTCGCCCTGTGGCACCTACATCGCACCCCGAGCCAATGGTGGTGGAAGATACGGAGGCGAGGGCCTCTACTCCACCTTGCGCTCCTACTCCTCCTCGCGCGGTCACGCCTCCTCGCGAGGCAACTCCGCCGCGCGAGCCGACGCAGCCGCGCGTGTCGACGCCATCGCGTGTGCCAACTCCGCCACGTGCGCCTCGGCTCCCGCACAACCTGCGGTGGATGCGAGCGAGGCGCCAGTGGGCACGGGCGCGTCCGCAGGTGGAGGTTCTTCCTCATCTCCACGTCCAGCTGAAGGTGATGAGCGCTCTGCTGATGCGGGCGCCGAAGAGGACGCTGGTGCGGACGGGGGTGGAGCTCAGCCTAGCCCCCGAGCTTAACCTAGGGCCAAGCTCTCGGGACTCGACACCGGGACGGAGCCCTCATCAAGCCAGGAGCTGGTCCTCCGTGGCTGGGACTGGAGCGCGGGGCGCCGCGAGGTCGCCTTTGGCCTCGTGAGGGAGTCCCTGGAGGGCTTGGAGGCGCACCTCACCCTTGGGGACATACAGCTCGCCCGGCAGCAGGAGGAGCTGGCGAGGTCGTGGGCGTCCTTCCATGTGGCGGTCGAGGCGCGCCGGCTGGAGGACTTGGCGCTGCAGGCCGCCCGCGAGGAGTCCGCCCTCTTCGCCAAGGAAATCCGCGATGGGGCCATCCGCAACGCCGCAGAACTTCTCGTGCCCCTCCAAGCGGAACGTGATGCCGCTGCGGAGCTCCTGCGCGAAGCCACGTCCGAGCGCAAGGCGATGGAGGGCTCGCTGGCGCAGAAGCGCCGCGAGTTGGGCCAGCTGGAGTCCCAGCTGCTCTCCGCCCACCAGGCCGTGTAGGCCGCTCTGGAGGAGGACCGCAAGGGCCTTGCCGGGCGTGAGCGGCAGCTGGCCCTCAAGGAGAGAGAGATGCGGCAGCGCGATGAGCAACGCCTTCAGGCGGAGAAGGACCTAGCCGCCCAGCGTGAGGAACTTGAGGCGCGTGAAGGAGACCTGGCCCAGGCGCTTTCTTGGTACGACGAGAACATCGCTGCCCAGAAGCGTGCTTATGAACACTTCGAGCAGCGCTTCGCCGATAAGAAGAAGGAGGCGGAGGATGCCCTCGTGGAGCGCGAGAAGCAGTTTTGTCAGTCCAATTCTCAGAAGTACCGCGACCTGGCCCAGAAGCAGGAGGACCGATTCAAGGCCAGACATGCCACGGACGCTCAGCGGATTGCTGAGCTCGAGAAGGCCAACTCCAAGCTAGAGGCCCGCCTGAAGCGCGCCAAGGATGGTCGACGCCGAGCGGAGGAGGCCTGCGACGAGGCAGTTCACGGCCTCAACTCCTTGGCCATGGACGTGGAGGAGCAGGTGGCTCCTGCGATGGAGCGGGCGGCGGAGGCGACGGACTCTGCCCAGGCGGCTCGGACGCTCACGAAGCAGCGTGAGCGTATGTTCGAGGCGTTGGTCGCCCGGGGCAACGAGCTCGCTGTGCAGCTCGGCGCGGATGTACCGCACACCAAGGTCTGAGGCCGTGGCGATGCTGCCATGTACCTGGTCTACTTTGACCAGCTCTTCGCGGCCCTCGAGGGCCCTGTCGCCGAGCTTCGCGAGATGATCGAGGACGAGAGCCGGCAGCTCCTGGGGGTGATCCTCGATCGTATCTTCACCAACCTCAGGCTCCTCACGCCAGGCTTCGACCTCTCCATCGTGACGGAGGCAGCCCAAGGCGAGGATGCGCACAGGGTCTCCAACTCCCTCCGCGAGCAGGTTGATTCTTTCTGCAACCGCTTCAGGCGGGCGGAGGTTGCGGCGGAGGACAGCGAGGAGGAGGCCGCCTCTGCCGAGACCGAGGAGGGCGCTGTGGAGGAGATCCAAGACGATGACCCCTCTGCCTGAGACACACGTCATTGCGCATGCACGCGCTTGTATCTGAAACAATCTTATGTTTAGACATTTGTGACCTTTTGGCCTATAATATACTCTTATTTGCCATTTGCTTTTAGCTTGTTTGCCCCTCGATAGGTCTCTTTGGACTCATCTTCATGTCTATTTGTTCTCTGCGTCGGTAGGACCCATCTCTTCGTGCCATTACTCCGCCACTTCGGTATGCAGGAGCAATGACTCTGCAAGGCCAGAGAGGTAAGAGCCCTGAGTCGCGATGCTCAAGTGCCCCCCTTAGACGTGCGAGTAGTCCATGAAGCGTAAGGGAAAGCGAAGTCGCTTGAGGGGCAAACATGCGCTAGAGGGGGAGAAAACGCTCTTAAGGCGTGAGTGCGAGAGCTTCTCGAGGTTTTTGCCCTGTAGAGGCTTTTTGCCTGGCGAGGAGGTCCTCTTGAGGGATCGTTCCCGGATGCCTCCTCAGACTTGTGGGGGCTTTTCTTCCCTGTAGATGTTAGAGGGGCGAACCCAAACGCTGGAACACAGTATAGGGGACTCGTGCGTGCTTATAGGTCCCCTCAGGCGTTCCTCGCGAGAAGAGTAAGTACCAAGGTCCTCTGTAGAGATGGTGTGTTTGTGGGATCTTGCCCTCCAGGCAGAGCTCGGATCCTTGGATTTTGCAGTGTTGCTGGTGTGTTATTTGAGGCACTGGCACCGTACTCAGCCCCCGCTCGTGAGGTACGCGTGTGGAGAGATATAAGCGCACATTTCAACAAAGTAATGCGTAAATAAAACTCACCAGTATACTACATAGCGGTGCTGTAGCGCTAGGTTCACTTCGGAACGAAATTGTCTCATTATGCTTCGTGTTGCCAAGTTAATGTTTTGACCATGTCGAGGCATGGGGACCTCCCATTAGTGGCAGAGACTCTCAACGGACTGAGGTGGCTCGTTACAAGAAGAGCTTGGAGGGATGACCCTCGAGGGAAGCCTTTGGAGCTTGGAGGATTAAGCCTTGAGCTTTTAACCTCTAGAGACAAAAAGTGCTTGGAGGTTGAGCCGTAAGCTGCCTCTTCCGCCAGATGTCTTGACGTGACAATGATCACGGGCGTGACGATGATCACGTTCTGTGTTTGTTCCTTTTGTAGACAAAAAATGCTTGGGAGGTTTAAGCCGTGAGATTTTAACCTCTAGAGACAAAAAAAATGCTTGGAGGTTGAGCCGTAAGCTGCCTCTAACGCCAGATGTCTTGACGTGACAATGATCACGGGCATGACGATGATCACGGGTAGAACTTGCGTAGGTGCATGATGTTCCATGGATTCTTGACGGGGATGCCGTATTGAGTCTCGAGGTGAGCCGCGCCGGGCCTGGCGATGTTGGTGACCCTGTAGGGGCCTTCCCACATCGAGGACAGCTTGTGGAGGCCTTCCCTGTAGAGGATTCGCCTGAGGACGAGATGGCCTGCCTCCAGGGTACGCCATCGCACGTTGCGGCAGTGGTAGCGTCTCAGGTCCTGCTGGTATTTGGCCGCTCGTAGGGCAGCGCGGCGTCGCAGTCCCTCGAGAAGCAGCAGGTCGTCGTTGTGGATGTCCTCTTGCTGGTCCTCGTTAAAGGCAAGGACCCGTGGTGATCCATGCTTTATCTCTGTGGGGAGGACTGCTTTGGCTCCATAGACGAGGGCGAACGGTGTTTCCCCCGTAGGCTTTGGTGGCGTTGTGCGGATGGACCAGAGCTTCGAAGGGAGCTCGTTGATCCAACCCTTGCCGTGGCCTTTGAGGATGTCGAAGGTCCTGGTCTTTAGGCCCTTTAGGACTTCTGCGTTTGCGCGCTCAGCCTGTCCGTTGCTTTGCGGATGAGCGACTGAGGGGAAGCAGAGCTTGATGCCCATTCTTTCGCAGTTGGCTCTGAAGATGCGACTGGTGAATTGCGAGCCATTGTCGGTGATGATGCGATTAGGCACTCCGAAGCGGCAGACCAGGCCTCTGATGAATTTCACCGCCGCGCCTGATGTGATTGTGTACGTCGCCTCCACTTTGGGCCACTTAGTGAACTTGTCGATGGCCACGAAGAGGTAGCGATATCCGCCTTGCGCTGTTGGGAAAAGTCCCAGGATGTCGAGCCCCCAGACCGCGAACGGCCAGGAGAGCGGAATGGTGTGTAGACCCAGCGCAGGTTGGTGGATTTGCTTGGCGTGGAATTGGCATGCTTCACATGCTTGGACGATGTCCACTGCATCCTGAAGTGCTTGAGGCCAGTAGAAACCGCTCCTGAAGATTTTGCCTGCGAGGGTGCGGGCGCACGAATGGTGGCCGCATTCCCCGTTGTGGATGTCCTTGATCAGCATTTTGCCTTCTTCAGGTGGAACGCATTTGAGCGTGGTGCCGTTTGGGCGCTTGCGGTACAGATTCCCTTCGAGGATTTGGTAAGATTTTGCTTGGCGGGCGATTCGCTCCGCTTCAACATCTTCCTCGGGAAGGAGTCCTTTGTCGAGGTAGTCTTTGATCTCGTCAATTCATCCTGCTTCTTGATGCATCGTTGTGAGCAACAGACGCTCCCCTGTAGGGGGCCCACAATCTGGAGCCCCGTTTGCAGGTGGTGGCGGGAGCGCTTCGTCTATGCTTGCGGGCATGGCCTCTTGAGGCTGCTTTATGGATGCCTTGACGAGCCTTTCTTCAAAGACGCCCGGCAGCTGAGCTTGCCTCTTTGATGCGCGCTTGGCGATGTAATCAACCTCTTGGTTCTCCTTTTTTGGGATGTGCATGAGCTCCATTCCCCTAAAGTGCTTCTCCAGCCTACGGACCTCTTCAAGGTATGCGGCCATGTGGTCGTCCTTAGGCTTATAGGTTTTGTTGGAGAAGTTGATGAGGAGATGGGAGTCGCCCTTGATGAGTAGGTGCTTGATGCCTAGGGCGATTGCGGCGCGTAGGCCAGCAAGCAATCCTTCGTACTCGGCGATATTGTTGGAGATCTTGTCGATTCCGAAGCACAGCTGGACCGCGTAATATAGCTTGTCGCCTTTTGGTGAGATCAGGACCATGCCAGCCCCACCGTGCCGATAAGCGAAAGCTAAATCGAACTTCATGGTCCAATGGCTGGGCATTTTGTCTCCAGCGGGCTCTTTCTCTTCTCCCAAAGGCTCTTCAGGGGTTGGGTCAGTCCACTCGGCGACAAAGTCTGCCAGCGCTCTTCCTTTGATTACCCTTGTGGTATCGAAGCGCAAATTTAATGGTTGTAGCTCTATATTCCATCCTGCGACACGATCTGTGGCATTTGGGTTGCGCTGGATTTGCTCCAGGGGAAAAGAGGTGACCACCGTGATGGGGTGCCCCTGGAAGTAGTGTCGCAGCTTTCTTGAGGCGATGAGGAGTGCGAGCAGAAGCTTCTGCTGCATTGTATACCGCTCGCGAGCATCACGTAGTACTATGCTGACGAAGTAGACTGGATGCTCGACGAGGGTAGTCTGTGTAGCCTTGGCGTCTTCTGCCTGAAGGGGCTCAGTTAGGCCCTCGAAGGGGTTGGCCTCAAGGGGCTTTTCATGGCCCTTGAGGGGGTTGGCCTCAAGGGGCTTTTCGTGGCCCTCGAGGGGGTTGGCCTCAGGGGGCTTCTCGGGCTCCCTGGCGGGATCTTTTTGCAGCGATTGACTTGGGGCGGGCTTCCCTTGCGGCTTTGGGCCTGGCGGTGGGTTTGTGAGGCATGCCCTTTCGTCGAGCTCCTGATCAGGAGGCTTTGGCTTTGGAGTGGTTGCAGTGGCTCTTCCCTTTCAACCACAAGGACGGCACTGGCTGTCTGTGGAGTGGCTGATAGGTACAGCTTCAGGTGCTCGCCTGACCTTGGGGCGACCATTACTGGTGGGCTAGCTAGGTACTTCTTCAAGTCCTCAAACGCTTTTTCAGCTTCATGGGTCCACTTGAAAGTGCCCGTTCTTTTCATGATCTTGAAGAACGACAGGGCTCTTTTGCCGAACTTGGAGATGAATCTACCCAATCTGGCCATGCAGCCTGCTAGGCGTTGCATGTCCTTGAGCCTGCGTGGAGGTTGCATTCCCTCTATAGCCTTGATTTTGTCAGGGTTTGCCTCTATGCCCCGATGAGACACGAGGAAACCAAGCAGTTTGCCTGAAGGCACTCCGAAGACGCACTTGGCGGGGTTGAGCTTGATGTTCACCTTGCGCAGGCTGACGAAAGTCTCTTCAAGGTCCCTGAGGAGAGTGTTTCCCTCTCGGGATTTGACGACGATGTCATCGACATATGCCTCAGCGTTTCTCCCCATTTGCTCGCCAAGCGCTATCCTCATTAGCCTCTGGAAAGTGGCTCCGGCGTTTTTTAGGCCGAAGGGCATGCAGAAATAGCAATACACACCGCAAGGGGTGAGGAAAGCCGTCTTCTCCTCATCCTCCTTAGCCATTTTTTTTCTGATGATAACCAGTGAAAGCATCGAGGAAACAGAGGAGGTCGCAGCCTGCCGTGGAGTCCACGATCTGGTCGATTCTTGGCATGGGGTAAGGGTCCTTGAGGCAGGCCTTGTTTACATCAGTATAGTCGATGCAGAGGCGGCCTCCTCCGGCGGGTTTCGGGACTACCACGCCGTTGGAGAGCCAAGTGGGGTGCACGACTTCGCGGACGACCTTTGCCGCTTTGAGCTTCTCGATCTCTTTGACGATGAATGCTTTCTTCTTGGGGGCTTGTTTTCTTGCTTTTTTGCTTGATGGGGCACGCGTTTGGGCACACAACTAAGTGGTGCTCGATCACCTCCCTCGGTACACCAGACATATCTGATGGTGTCCATGCGAACATGTCAGAGTTTGCCTGGAGGAAGGCGACGAGCGCGCTTTCCTATTTGGGAGGCAGCGCGGCGCCAATGGTGACGCTAGCCCCCGAGCCCTCAGCCCCCAAGCTGCTGGAGTTTAAAGAGATTTTCTTTGTAGCGGCTGGCTCCTGGGAGAACAATTGCTTCTTCTTCTTGGGTCTCTCGAGAGGCTCCATGTCCTCGTCTGCGGGGAATGCCATAGCGGCGGCCTTGTAGGCCGTCTCGACAGCGCGCGTAGCATCCAGGACATGTCCATGGATGGTGATTGTGCCAGCGCTGCTGGGGATCTTGACCATGTTGTAGGCATGATGCATGACGGCCATGAATTTCGCGAGCGCGGGGTAGTCGAGGATGGCATTGTACGGCAGGCCGATGTGCGCAACATCGAAATCGATGTGCTCGGTGCGGTAATTTTCCTCGCTTCCGAAGGTAACGGCGAGCCTGACCTGCCCCAGAGGCTCGATCGAGCCGCTGGTGACTCCCGTGAAGGGCCTAGAGGGCGTGAGCCGCTCGTAGGGCACTTGAAGCGCTTCGAACGTCTCTGTTGAGATGATATTCAGGCATGCTCCACCATCGATGAGAGTCTTGGAGACGGCAATGTTGTCGATGGTGGGGCTGCAGACCAGCGGGAGGGTTCCAACAGTCTTTGTGGACTTGGGGTGGTCCTGAGCGTCGAAGGCGATGGTGTACTGCGACCACTTGAGGGGACTGGAGGTCTCGGTGCTTGGGAGGGCGGCGTTGAGTTCGTGGGCGAACTGCTTGAACTGATTGTTTGACTTTGGCGCCTGCGCCCCACCAAGGATGCAAGCAATGGCGCCTCTTGGGGCTTGGTAGCCACCATCTTCCTCGTCAGGGAGATTGCCATTCTTTTCCGCAGCATTCGCCTGATTGCCAGATGGCTTCTGGTAGCCGCTCTTGCGCCCGCTCCCGTGGTAGCCACGGCCTCGAACGCGGCTGCCACTTCCTTCCGCTTGCTCGCGCTCTTTGCTCAACCTTTTGAGGTCGAAGCAAGATTCGGTAGAGTGACCGCGCCTGTTGTGGTAGATGCAGAATGGGCGGTGGTCGTGTTTCCTCTCTCCCGGCTCAGGGGAGTCCCTGTGGGTGCCCTTCACGTCAGGCTCTCCGCGAGAACCGCGGTGGCCTTGCGTTTGGGCTCCTCTTTCTTCTTCTGGCTCCTGGACCCCTCAGCGTTCTCGTCCCCTCTCGAGGACATCTTGACGAAGAGGAGTCCCTCTTCAGCCTTGGCGCACTTGTCTGCCAGGTCGAACAACTTCACCACAGAAGTGAGCTTGTCGTGGATGCCCAGCTTCTCGAGCATCCTGTTGTTTGTGACGCCCTCGTGGAAGGCGGCAATGACTTGGGTGTCAGGGATGTTCGGGATCTTGTTGCGGACTTGGCTGAATCGTTGGATGTACTTGCAGAGAGTCTCATCCTTCTTCTGCACCACGGCGCGCAGGTCATTGTAGGTGAGGGCGCGCTCGTACGTCCCCTTGAAGTTGGAGACGAACTGCTTGCAGAGCTCCTCCCAAGAGTTAACAGAGTCCTCGGGGAGGTTCAGGAGCCACGGCAGCGTAGAGTCGCGAAGCGCGTGGGAGAACCAGTAGAGCTGCAGGAACTCGATGGGGTTGCTGGAGCCGTCGTAGCCCTTGGGGAGAGCCGGCCTGAACTTCGTGAAGGGGATCGTCTGCAGAAAACAAAAAAATTCCTACCCACGATATCCTAAAAGCATGCCAAGATCTATTCTATGCAGATATAGTAGTACGAACGGAGATCGGAATACGTACCCTTGTAGACCGAAAGCGGGGATTACGTTCCCGCACAAACGTTGTCGATGAAGACCGACGAAGCCGACCTCAAGGTCGTGTAGAGGAAGGAGACCTCCGAGTACCGCTAGCGCAGTACCTCGCAGGGCGTCACACACGTACGGTGGAGACGACGGCCTCCGAAGCTCCAGTCCAGGACGAGCAGCGGAAGACTTGGACCGGAACACCAGCAGCGCGGCAGCGAGCTATGGTGGAAGAGATTCCCTCCTCAGCTCGGCGCGGCTCCGACTTGGGAACCACGAGATCGAGAGAGAAATTGGGAATTAATTGGTGAATTAAAAGGCCAGGGGTGCCCCTTCTTATGTAGGCTCCCAGGGGGAGCCAACCTTGCCAGCCAGGCAATGTGGGACTATCCCCACATGCCTGGTGCGGCTAGGCTAGGTGCGCCGCCCCCCCTGGTGGGCCCCTTGGCCCATCCAGGCCGGCCACCATGGCCCCCACCGAAGCCCCTAGGGATTTTTCCCCCTCTTAGGCCTTCTTTCGACCAGAAGGCCCATTTAGAGAAATCAGACTAAATAAATTTGAAAATAAATATATAAAATCATATTTGCATATTAATTACACTAATTAATATCAAACATAATATATATAATTTTTCCTAGCTCCGAAAACTCTTTCGTCGCTGCCCGATATCCATCGGACCCCTCCCGGGACGCTCCCGGTGATCTCTTTCCTTTCCGGTTGTCTTTTCGAAACCCCTTAAGTGTGTTACCCTAGCGGTTCGATATAATAACAGGTATGACCAAGACTCCTCTATGATCAACGACTAACTCGTAGGCCTGGACCCCATGAATTAATCCCTGTGATATAACGAATGACTTTCATCTATCAAACCTGAACGCAAAGCCTTAAACCTTTTGCCATGGCGATACTTAGCATGTCCGAGCGTCGTTCCATAGATATCTCCATACCTAATCCCGACCTCGTTACCGACGACGCTATCTTCTACTCGTTCATGATCTCATGTCTCCGTGACCTAGTCACATGCTTGCAAGCTCATTAGACATGATCTCACCGAGTGGGCCCGAGAGTATCTATCCTGCTATGCGGACTGGCAAATCCCGCTCTTGACCCCTCGTCTCAACTACTCCTTTCCAATACCCAAAAGTATCACCGTTATTGTCATACAATATAAGATACGACGTTTGGTGCTATCAAAGTATCTTCCAGGAATAACAATAAGAGTTGATCCCACGGTCAAAGGCGTAACGACTACGTTCTCCAAATATGGGTATGTCCATCACATCGTTCTCCAACGATATGAATCCCATTGCCGACCGGCGCCATGCCCCATGACCGGGAAACCTCGATCATCAATCGCGCAACGAAACTAGTCTTAGTAGAGGCTACTAGGGACCTGGTTGTTTACGTATCACACCCATATTAATGTTTCCGCTTAATACGGTTCTAGCATGACACAAAAACCTATTATGAACAAACGAGATATGATAAAGAATACACTTTATTAATTGCCTCTAGGGCATATCTCCTTCACTTCGGGGGCCAGACCACGCGACGCAGGGAGCGGGTGAACGCCATGCAGCCGGTGGTGTATGTGGCGACTCCGTGTTGTAGCGTGTTGCGGTTCTACTGGCCCGCCTGGCCGATTTCTTCCACGAGCCTGTTCTGGCGGTTGCGCTGGAGCTCCATCCCCACGCGAGCGTCGGGCGCGGTGCGCTGCACGATCAAGCAATCGTGCGGCGAGGACGCGTGCGAGGCAGCCCTCTGCGTCGCAGCCGATGCAGGCCCTGGCGGAGGCGGAGGCGCGTCTGACGCAACCGTGCCCGCGAGAGAGGGGTGCATGTTGGACTGCGACGGGGCAGGGCGCGTCGTGGCGATGCCGACGAGGTGGTTGAGGCGCTCCAGCCACTGCCCGTGGACCTCAGCGGTGGGCTGGTAGCGGAGAAGTTCTTGCGCCATGAGCAGTGCGGTGTGAGGCGTGGGGTCCGTCCTGCCAGGGCCGGAGCCGCTCGGGCGCCGCATCGGGTGTGAGGACTGTGCGTCTTCCTGGTGCTCGGAGTTGCGTTCGGGCTCCTCCACATGAGGGCCCGAGTGGGCGCGCTCTTCACGGCGGGGTCTGCCCCGTCGTGCGTGAGTGGCCGTGGCGCCTGTCGGGACGCGAGCTCCTTCAGGCGCAAATCGGTTGACGCGGGCGGCACGGGTAGCGCGACTGTTTGCCATGGCGCGGAGCCGGCTCGAAGGTCGTTGACGCGCCTCAATCCCCTACCTGGCGCGCCAAATGTCGGGTTATGACTCCCTAGAATCGGGGGTAGCCACTTCCTGAAGTGTAGTTCGTGAAGGGGATTGAACGCGGAGGTCAAGACCCTCGAGGGGCACGACGACGTTGCTCGTCGGACCTGAAGACGAAACACCCACGACAGAGATGGACACCGGCCCGTACCCAGGTTCACGGCCCTCGAGAGGAGGTAAGACCGCTACTTCTGCTTGTCTGTATTGGACTATGGTGGTTACAGTACAACAGAGCTTGCCAAGGGCCCCTTGAGGCAGTTCTTGCCTGGGAAGGGAAGCGATAATCTTCTTCCTCCTCCAGCCAGAGGCTATCCTACTTGGTATTGGTAAGGTTTACAAGTGTTGTAGCAAGCAATCGGCCGACCTTTGCTACGATGGAGGTCTTGCTCCTTTTATAGGCGCCTCCGGCGCTCTCCTTCTGCTTGGCGTCCAAGGTGGCTCCCACACGGCAGTGGTGTGGAGGAGCAGGAGTCCACCGCTACGCCCTCGTCTCTGGACGCAGTCCATCACTGATAAAGGTGGGTGCGGTGGCCGACCGTGCAGTACTGCCCGCAGGGGAGGTAGTCTCTGAGGTGGAGCCCGCGATGACGTTCTCTTTAGAGGGTTGCACCGTCCACCTGCTTTATCACCAGAGTGGAAGGTCTTGGCAGTCCTGCAGCAGACATCGCAACTTTATGGGCTCCTTTATCGCCAAAACGGCAACGAGAGTTCTTGCGTCACCACGTGGGCGTGGCAGAGGCCATGTGCGCCCCGCCGTACTTCCTTGGCCGCGACGTTTCCCCACAGGCCTGGGGAGGCCTGTGGAGGGATTCCTGCTGACTTCTCTCCAAGCGCGCTGGCGCCTCGGGAGGGTCTCCTGAAGCGAGGGACCCCTTGAGGCCCTTGCTTCCCCTTCAGGCCCTCGAGGGGAAAGGCCTCTCGAGGGTCCCGCCAGGCGGCGAGGCTTGATCCTTAGTCGTTTTGTCTGATTAGCCCGCGTGCGAGGCCTGGGGGGAGTGTGCTCTTCATACCCCAGTCCCCATTGGGCTGACACACAAGATCCCACTTGTTTTATCAGATTTAAAATCCAAATGGTTTTGCTGAGGTTTAAATCCAAATACTTTTAAATAAATAGAAATAATGTATTTTGGAAAAAATTAAAAAGGTCAAAAATCTAGGGTGTTACAAACCTTCCCCCCTTAATATGAATCTCATCCTCGAGATTCCTACGGCTCGTTGAATAGGTACGGATACTCATACCTCAGCAAATCTTCACGTTCCCAGGTTGCCTCTTCCTCGGTGTGTCTGTCCCACTGTACTCGGTAAAAGTTGGTAACCTTGCTGCGGGTGCGGCGTTATGTTTCTTCGAGAATTTTAACCGGGTGCTCTTCGTAAGTCAAGTCTGTTTTTAGCTCTAGTTCCTCAACATCTGTCTGCTTGGTGGGCGGCGAGACGCACTTCCTTAGTTGGGACACGTGGAAGACGTCGTGAACCCACGCGAGTTTCTCGGGGAGTTCCAGTTGGTACGCGACGGCTCCCACCCTTGCCAAAATCTTGAAGGGGTGGGGGGGTTATATAGGAGCGGAGCGAGCGGCCGGAGTAATGGAGGTCGCTCGGCCGGTGTGGAGGAGTAACTCGACGGATTGAACGCCGGTGTCGCGGGAGCGGTCGCACAGAGTGGCTCGTGGGCGTCAGGAGGGGGTGGAGTGAATGTTGGGCGCCGGGGAGCACGCTGACGAGCGGGACCCCGTCGAGCACAGTGGCGGGCGGCGCGTCGGCTAGCGGATGGTGGCTCTGCGGCGGCGCGCGTGTGGGCTGCGGCGCGTGGACGGTCAAAGGAGTAGGGGAGGCTGCTAGGGCGTGCTGGGGAGTGAGGCGTGCGGGTTTCTCGCGACCAAAAACGGGCGGCGCTCTGCGGACGCGACCGTGCCGACGCCGGCGCGTTCCAGAGCATGCTAAAAGCGGCATCGACACTGCTCTCTGCGCCCAGGGCTCCAAATGGAAAAAGGAGAGGATCCCTGTGCGCCAAATGAGCAGGGCTACCAGATTGCAGAAGAAAGTTTTTGCAAAATCGATCAAAGTTCTATACACAATTTTCGAAAAATAGTTCTGATCAAAAGAGGAATAGTTCAAATGGGGGTTTAAATGAGGTTGGTTGAAGATGCCCTTTTGGCCTGAGGTGGGGGTGGTAAATGTGATCTTATCCCTGCCTTGGATTCATCTTGGAGGATTACCTAGATAGGTTTTAAAAATTGTTTTGAGAAATGGGTAGAATGGTAAATGGTTGTGGAGAAATATTTTCCTAAGGAAAGGTTCTATGTTTTTCTAGAAATGGTTTCCACGTCAACTAGGGATGCTTCCCTAATTTTTGTAGAATTTTTGGAGATATAAATATGGGGGTTCCTTTGGAGGGCTAAATAAAAGTCAGATTTTAAAAGAAGGAAAAGAATATCCGAAATCAATATTTGTCCAAAGCAAAAATAATAGGAGTGAGTATCAAGTGGGAGGGGAAAATATAGAGCACAAGATCCCATTTGATTTATCATATTTAAAATCCAAATGGTTTTGTTGAGGTTTAAATCCAAATACTTTTAAATAAATAGAAATAATGTATTTTGGAAAAATTTAAAAAGGTAAAAAATCCAGGGTGTTACATAACCCCCTCTCCTTTAAAAGGTAGTAACCCCCTCTCTCAAGAGTGGTAACCCCCATTTAAGGGCTGCCCAATTATTTGCCTCATGGACCAAGGAGGGCTGGTAAAATGGACCAGTGGGTGACTCTTGGTCGTTTGGGACAGGTGGGTCCCACAGTGGGACCCTCTGGAACCTTCTAGAACATTTTGACACTCTGCCGAAAAAATCCTGAACTTTTCCCGAACCCTTAAATCAACTTGCCATATATAAATCTTTACCTCCGTAATCTTCCGGAGCTCCTCGTGATGTCTACGATCTCATCCGAGACTCCGAACAATATTGGGACATCATTAATAAAATTATCCCAAAGCTACTCTAGCGTTACCGAACGTTAAGTGTGTGACCCTTCGGGTTCAAGAACGTGCAGACATGATCGAGACAGCTTTCCGATCAATAACCATTAGAGGGAGCAGAATATCCATAATGACTCCCACACATTCAACGAAGATATTTATCGGTTAAACCACTATGTCGTGGACTACTATAATCCATATACAATTTCCTTTGTCATGCGATATTTTACTTACCCGAGATTTGATCGTTGGTATCACTATACCTAGTTCGATCTCGTTATCGGTGAGTACTCTTTACTTGTTCCATAATACAACATTCTCTATGACTAACTCATTAGTCATGTGCTTGCAAGCGTTACTGAATGTGCACTACTAAGTGGGCCCAAAGTATATCTCTCTGAAACACGGATTGACAAAACCCAGTCTTGATTCATGTAATTCAACAAGTACTTTCAGATATACATGTAAGACACCTTTATGATCACTCTATTACGAAGCGATGGTTGAAGTCCCCAAAGTATTCTTCCGGTACCCGGGAATAAGATGATCTCATGGTCTTCATGGTCTAAGGAACAGGGATACTTGACAATAAAAGGCATGACAATATAAACTTAATGAAACGATCAATATTGTTATGCTTAGTCAGGTCTGTCCATCACGTCATTCTTCTAATGACATATCCCTTTAATTAATTGACAACTCATGTTCATGGTTAGGAAATCATAACCATCATTAATTAACGAGCTAGTCTAGTAGAGCCTTACTAGGGACGCGGTGTTGTTTATGCAACCACACATGTATTATGTTTCCAGTTAATACAGTTATACCATGAAAAATAAACATATATCGTGAACACGGAAATATGATAATAACATTTATTTTTCATTGCTTGTAGGGCATATTTCCAACACTTCACCCTCCTGTCATCTCATATCCAAAATCTTCAACAATATTTTCCAACATCAAAGGTGACCATGTGACACAATCCACGTGATCATACCAAATGCTATGGACATCCACATAACTCCGATTATTTCCACTTCCTAGAAAGTAGCCCCCATGCTTGATTTGAACTGAAAAGTTAACTACTTCTAACTCCTGTCACACGAATACAACACATGTCATGAATTAGAATAGACGTATCAACCCTTCAGGTGGAAACTAACCTAAATAGAAGTATCAACCCTTAAAACTTTCCCAAAGCCATGATTTTTCACGTAAAAAGTTTCGATTCGCGTATTCCTTTTGTGCGGTACCAAAGTAAACATGACGAACAAGTATCGTACACTAACCGCGTATTTTACTCAATTATCAAACACGCAAGTGAGGTGATGTACAAAATCTTGATTTTCTTATAAAGCGACAAAGAGGCATGATAATATCTCTTAGTTGGATCGTGGATGTGCCGGTGCTAGTTATGTGCTACTCTCTTCGTTTCATGATATAAAATGTTTTACCCATTTTATACATTATGTGCACTTATTTTAATGTAAATATATATAACATGTGTTACACATAAAACACCTTATTTTTTATCTCTACTATATAATATTGCTTGGGGTCACCGGTCGTACGTCATTTTTTATTCCGATTCTATCCCTATGATTTCTGAGATATTACCCACCACTACCACCGCCGAGTGAAAATAACGATTCGTATTAGATCCCCTCTTATCGATTCGTCTCTTCCTTCACCGAACGAAAAAATAGACTGCAGTACCACCCACCTTATCCCCTCCCTGGATCCCGGATGAGTTAGGCCCAACGGCGCCGGCCATGGCGTCCTCCTCCACGGTGCTCGTAACGGAGCGGTCGTCTTGTTCCTCTTCCTCGCACGCGTCACGCTTGCCGCCATGCTAGCGCTCCTAGCAGCAGCCGCCCTTGCTGTCGAGCTCACGGTAGACCGCCTCGCCTCCGCACCTTACTCCGGCGTGGCCTCGCGGCGCCGCGACTCCCTGAACTCCCCTTCGTCCTTCCCTTTGGCCGTAGCGCGCCGCCCCTTTTGGGCCCTCGCCGTTGGTTTGGCGCTTCCGGTACAGCGCCTCCGACAGGCCAGCAACCAGGCTTCCGTCGCCTAGAGCGTGGAGTGCCCGTCTCGCATGGACTCCTCAATCTCAGGTACGGCGGCCCCACGATCTGAAGAAGGCGATGAAGATCTCTCAGCTGAGCACAGTTATGAAGATCTCCTAGCTCAACCCGCGGTTCGACCAGATGTGCAAGCTCGTGTGGCAGTCCAAGAGCTTGGCCTCCTCCTCGAAGCCCAGGCTCCTCTCCATGGCCGCGAGCAGCTGCCACCTCCTCGCCAGCAGCCCGTCACGGGGGTACCCACAGCAGACGCGGAAACGGTGCATGACAGCGGTGGCACCAGCGGGCAGGGCACGCTGTCATGAGTGCTCGGCTTGGCGCGCATGCACCATGGCCGCGAGCATCAGCTGTCTCCTCGCCGGCAACCCGTCACGGGGTACGCGCAGTTAACACTAGGAAGCTATTTTACAATTATGAATTTTCATATATGCAGGTTCAGAACAGGTTCAGAGGTCCCTCTTATTTTTGCGGACTTCAAACGTTTGTCAGGAATCAAGAAACCTTGAGGTAGAGTTTGAAAAGTCATAGTTTCATGATGCATGTTCAGATGATCAGGTTCGTGATGCTAGGCGGTCAAAGCTAAGGTAGCAAGTTCTGTATTTTCTGAATGAACTTGGCTGTCTCTTTTAGAAAGTTGCTGCTTATGAACCTTCCACGAAATCAGATGTTTCTGATTCGGAATTTATCCAATTTTCTACTGCACGGTTCAGATACCTTCTGTTGTTTTCAAATGACCAGGACTGGTGCTCCCTAACTAAAACATTACTTGATATACTTTCCAAGAGGAGTTCGGTTAGTGCCGAACTATCACAGGAGACTCTTGAAAGGATCTCTATTATTCGTCTTAACAGAGCATTTGACTCCATTACATCTTGCTGTAATGATGTATCCCTTGATGCAGAGGATATAGTTTGATGCCCTAACATATGATCTTCAACAGGTTTGCCCTCTATAATTTAACATGTCTTATTCTTTGTTTTTTCTCACTAATAGTTTTATTTTATTTTATTGCTTAAATCCCTGCAGATTGGTTTGAGCTCCAGGCACTTAAACACTAGGTGATAATGGGCAGTCTCCTGAAGTCTATGTGAAGTTGAGGAACAATGGTTCGTACAATGAAGTTGTGGCACAAAAGCTCGTAGACAGGAAAAATAGCCAGGTTACCATTATGATGAACATAGGGGAAATTCGTATGGATCAATGAGGTAATGTTGGTGAGAAGAATACATCTGGGGTACATGATTTATATTACAGGAAGGATGTACCTCCAAAGCCATGAAAAACAATGTTTTTGATGCCCATTATATTCACCGGTGGGTTTTTTTTCTAAAAGAGGGCAAAACCTTTGCCCCATAATACTTTTTAGTATTTCAGGGTGTGGTCTATTCGGGTAGTGAATATTGGAACCCAAATTTAGATCTGAGAACTAAATAAGAGAAAAATAGGAAAGCAACTGAATGACGAAAACCGAATTATGGTGAAATTTTAGTTAAATCGGGTCAATTTGGTCAATTAGCATTATGACTCCTCCCTCAAGATTTATAGGCCTTCCTCTTCTCACTTACACCGAGGAAGGGGAAAACGCCCCATGGCTATGCGCTTATGCTCGATCTAGCGCACATGTACTCGATGATCGATCAAAGCGGTGGCAAATTAGGTAGGGGCAACACAGCTAACAGTGCAACATACCATTAAGAAATACTTTGTGCGTCAAGATAATTTTGTTTGTCCCGTTGTGAAAATAAATATCTATTGTTAACATATGCATTGCTAGCTGACCTGCTTTTAACATGGGGTGGTTAGTTGTTGTCCAGACATGGAGTTCTCTATTTTTATATGCAATTCTGTTTTTTCAGTCTTGCCCTAAGCAATTTATGCCTATGTTTTTCTCAAAAAAAAATTATGCCTATGTTGATTCATACTCTTAGAATGTCTGATTGTACAGTGAAATTTAGGTGCTTTTTCATACAACTGATTGTACAAAATGATTTGCCTCTTGCAATACCATCTTTCTCACCAATGAAGAACTTTAGTGCATTGAAGTCTATAACTTGGCAGATGAAAACCGATGCCACTGCTTCATGTAGGTCCTAGGTTGCCATATGCATTGCTAGCTGACCTGCTGTTAACTATTTTTTCTATTTTAACTGAAATCCAGGTGGTTGCCACTTTTCAGACATGATGCCAAGGAACTCTACCATCTATTTTAATTGAAATACGGGTGGTCGCTAGACATGATACCAAGGAACTCTACCATTAGACACAAGTTTAGTGTGCCTCCAGCCTCCCATCCCGTGTCCGGATCAGGCACTCCTCCACCCCTTTGATCTGAAAGATGCACCCGGGTGCTTCTCAGAAGCGATTTATGCCAATCGCCAGCTGCGGCTGATAATTGAGGCAAAGATCCCAAACCGTACAAAATAAGGATCTCGAGTATTTGTTGTTTTCAGGATTAATGTATTTTAAGGGAGATGATATATAATTAAAATATTTATTTCCAACATGCATGACAATCATCCGTTGAGATGAAAGTGCACTTTTGGAGTAAATATAATCAGTTCATCTTGTAGTTAGTACTTTGTATATTTCATATGACTATATTGTTGTTATATTTCGTGTCCTTTACCCAGTGTGACAAAAAAGTTATTCTACAAGAAAATTCACTATATTCTACATTTTTTATGTATATGTGAGCGAGAGAGAAAAGATAGAAAATGTTTAGCACCGCCAAATTAGCCCGTAGCAACGCACGGGCATGTTTGCTAGTGTAAATAGTATATTTCTATTGGTTAAGTTGTATGCCATAACTATATCGTTTTATTTTTCTAAGTTGTACGCCACATCATGCAAAACTATGTTTTCTACCTTTGGGCCTTATATTAAGCTAAGATATAAAAAAAAAGTTAAAGTCGGAAAAAAATGACATGTGTTTGTATTAAAAAAGAGAGAGTCCGGCAAGCGTGACCCACAAAACAGTGAGACGCAGCAGCAGTCCCTCGAGGCCTCGACTCCGATACCAAACTAGCTTCTTCTCCAAGTCCAACTCCTCCCCTTGGCCGGCCGCCACTCCAGAAGTTGCTTCCTCCGCGCCGCCTCGTCTCCGCCGGAAATCCTCCGTTGGTTGCACGGTACCGCTATCCCTCCTCCATCCCCTATTCTCTCTGTCCCCCCCGTTCCCCCATGTTCTAGATCCCATCATGGCAGATAGGGTTCAGTCTTGCTGTAGATTGGAATTGGATAGTCCCGCCATGGCGAGTTCGCGTCGTTATTCTGTGAGTCCAGTGGGCTCCAATTACCTAGACTATATTCGTGGTCCGATGCCTCTGTTAGCCCGCACTGCTTGATTTGGTTAGATGATGAGATCTGGCCTCCGAGGACTCGGAGAGGACAATTTGTGGGGCTGTTTAGATTTCTTACTATTCCTCTGGTTTTAGGTTTCCCATCTTGATTTGTTCATCACCTAGCGAGCCAACTTTGTTCTTAAAATACACGTTGAACTCGGAACCTCAGCAAATCAAGAGCGGAATTATGCAGTTTTGATTTAACTCCCCGTTGCTTTCTGTCAAGAAATTTGTCAAACATTATTACCGTCGTCTCTGTCTCTCCTGTTTGACGTGTTACTCGTTTTGCCTAGTACTGATTGTGTGGTGTTATATAATGATGCTGAGATATAGGCTGACGACCTGGGGTGTAACAATTCCGCCCAATGTTCTTTCCTTTATTTGGTGTATCTCGTGAGCATAATGAGTTTAATGAGTATGCCTGTCAGCCAACATGGTGGTAAGAATTGGGCCATGCTTGCGACCAAGATATCAGTGCACATATGTTCTGTAATCGATTCTGTGTTGTGATGTAGCTGAATGCACAGGGCCTGACTCACCTTATGAAACCCTATCCTGTTCTGTTGGTTGTTGTGTTTTTACTGGCTTATATTAGGGCCTGTAAGTGTATAACTGCTGCTCGTGTCTGGATTTTAGGCTTAGTTGAATAACCATATCTTGAAACTAGTTACTAGTTGAACCATTTATACTTGTTGAGATTCTCTTCATATGTTTCTCTCCAGATAATTCTGTATAATGTTTCATATCTTAACAAGGTGTTTTGTTGGTTGCCAAAAATGGTGAATTTAGTGGCTGATCTTAGGTTCGATAGGAGTATATCTTTTCATGTCTTGACTTTAGGCCTCAATAAATAACAAGATGCTGCAGCTAGTTACTTGTTAATTTGAACCATTAAAACTATTTATTTGGATTGTGATGGCTCAGCTTCTCTTCATATTTATGCCTTCTAGAATCTAGATGCTCGAGTATTCCGTGTTTCTTTCTCTGTTGATTGTTGCTTAAACTGCCTTCTGGGCCGACCCTGATATTTTTTTTAATTAATATACATATTCTGCTGCAACAGGGCGTACTGACCATGTCGGCAATGCAATCATCGTATCTTCCTGCTACCACTGAGTCAATTGCATTGGCTCAGGAGGCTAAGGATGCTTCAGAGTCCATTTCAATCCTCTACCGTGTGCTTGAAGACCCATCCTCTTCTTCAGATGCAGTGAGAATGAAGGAACTTGCCATTATGAATCTGACAAACTATCTCACCAAAGAGAACAGAGCTGAGGAGCTGAGGAATCTATTGACGCAGCTCAGGCCATTTTTCACACTGATTCCCAAGGCAAAGACCGCAAAGATTGTACGTGGCATCATTGATGCTGTTTCCAAGATACCTGGAACATCTGACCTTCAGATCTCACTCTGCAAGGAGATGGTAGAATGGACACGTTCAGAGAAGCGCACCTTCCTCAGGCAGCGTGTGGAAGCAAGGCTAGCGGCCCTTCTCTTGGAAAGTCAGGAGTACACTGAAGCTCTTACCCTTCTTTCTGGTCTTATCAAGGAAGTGAGGAGGCTGGATGACAAATTGCTTCTTGTTGACATTGACCTTTTGGAGAGCAAACTCCATTTCTCTCTGAGGAACCTTCCAAAGGCCAAAGCTTCTCTGACTGCTGCAAGAACTGCGGCGAACGCCATCTATGTTCCACCAGCGCAGCAGGGCACTATTGATCTGCAGAGTGGAATCCTTCATGCCGAAGAGAAGGATTACAAGACTGCCTACAGTTACTTCTTTGAAGCATTTGAAGGATTCAATGCACTGGAGGATCCTAAGGCCATCTTCTGCTTGAAGTACATGCTTCTGTGCAAGATAATGGTTAACCAAGCTGATGATGTTGCAGGAATAATCTCCTCTAAGGCAGGCCTGAAGTATGTTGGTCCTGATGTCGATGCCATGAAAGCCGTCGCTGACGCATACTCGAAAAGATCTCTGAAGTACTTTGAAACCGCTCTTCGTGACTACAAAGCCCAGCTGGAGGAGGATCCGATTGTCCACAGGCACCTCTCATCTCTGTATGATACCCTCCTGGAGCAGAACCTTTGCAGGCTGATTGAGCCCTACTCAAGGGTGGAGATCGCGCATGTAGCAGAGATGATCGAGTTGCCAATTGACCATGTTGAGAAGAAACTGTCACAGATGATCCTAGACAAGAAATTCTCAGGGACCCTGGACCAGGGTGCTGGTTGCCTCATCATCTTCGTGGACTCCAAGACCGAGGCGATCTTCCCTGCTACGCTTGAAACTATTTCAAATGTCGGAAAGGTTGTGGAGAGCCTTTACATGAGGTCGGCCAAGATCATGGCTTGAGGAGATCTTTTATTCCTGCCGGGTGTCACTAATTAAACCTTTGCTTGAGCTCTGATTAGAGTCCTCGAGACATGATATCATGCGTGTTGCCATTTATTCCTTCCTCGCGAATTGTTTTTGGTTAGCTAAATGTATGGCTCGTGGACAAGAAGGCACTGTTGCTTTGTCGTGGTGGAATACTGTTAACACTTCCTGTTATTTCTATTTCAGTGCAATGTGGAAATGTTATGAGCAAGAAGACACTGTTGTGTTTTTTTTTGTGCTGCTCCAATACTGCAGATATGATGTTTGTGATTACAAATAATGTGAGCAATTTCCATTTTTAGTGCGATATGCGAATGTTATGAGCAAGAAGACACTGTTGCGTTACTTTGTGCTGTTCCACTATTGCAGATGAAGTACATGATGCAGTTTTTGCTGTGCTAATAATGTGGGTTTAGCTTGCTTGTGTTGGTGCAGATGCATATTATTAGTGAGATTTAGGCCCCTAGATGTAAGCAGAATCCCTCATTGGGGTCAACGGCCAGAGGCGAGAGAGACGAGACATGCGGGGGTGCAGTGCATGCGTATGCGCGGGAGAAGCGGCCATGAAACCCACAGACCAACCATTCCTCCTTCCCCGCCTGCCTTTATATAGCACCACAGGCCACGATCCATCCATTCCCTTGGTCACCACCAACGCCCAGCCATGGCCGCTCAGGAGGGCAGCGACGCCAACGCCGTGCCACCCACGCCCATGTCGGCGCCGGCGTCATTCAAGTTCAACGTCCACGCACCCGAGTTCGTGCCCATGTCGCCCACCGCCGCGACCTCCCCAATGTCCGCGCCGGCGGGGGGATACTACTCGCCGTTCCTGCAGATGCAGGCGGCGCCCGACTGGAGCTTCCTCCACGACCACGAGCCCGTCTTCTTCATGCCTGACTTTGCACACGCCAAGTTCGCCGCTGCGGCGGCAGCCGCAAGCAACAGCGCCGGTGCCAAGGGCGCAGGTGGCGGCACCACCGACGTCGCGCAGAAGATCGTCAAACAGGTCGAGTACCAGTTCAGCGATATTAACCTGGTCGCCAACGAGTTCTTGCTCAAGATCATGAACAAAGACTCTGAAGGCTATGGTAAGTGCATGCCGACACAAACCAAGAGGTTACATTTTCATTTCTTTCCTTGGCGAAACATGGCAATATTCAGACTAGCTAGTTATGGTTCTTTACAGTGCCATTATCGGTCATCTCGTCCTGGAAGAAGATCAAATCTCTGGGAGCAACCAACCAGATGCTGGTTAAAGCTCTTCGCACCTCCACAAAGCTTGTAATCGAGCTCCTTCCTTCAAAATTATACCAATATTGCTTGTTGCAGCTAGCCAGGTTGAACATCCTTCTCATGGGATACTTAAAAACTCTGGCTGCAGATTGTCAGTGATGATGGGAAGAAAGTCCGGCGCAGGCAGCCCTTCACCGAGAAGCACAAAGAAGAACTTCAGGTCACTGGCTTGCACATCTCCAGTCCAGGAATCCTCTGCTGTGCTGAACCTTCTGTTGTTTGCGCAGTCTCGGATGATCATCGCGGAAAATTTGCCAGAGGACTCGTCAAGAAACAGCCTCGAGAAGGTCTTCAGTGTTGTCGGAAGGTCAGACAAGGAAATTCCCTGCAGCAGTTTGCAAATTGTGACCGGTAACATTTGTAGGATCTAATACACAATCGTCCATTAACCTTGTTATTGTACATACCCATATGACAATCAGTGTGAAGAACATCAAGATATGCCACCCTCAAGAGCCTAGCTCAGCGAGGGCTTCCAAGTCAGATACACTAGTGAGTAACAAGGTATTTCACTTGCTTAACTCTATTCTTTACTGCAACACCACATGATAGAAGTTTCAGAATCGTAGCATCAAAGGCTGATCGTGTAGATTCAGAAATTCAATGTTTGCTTCGATCAGAATCAGTAAACATTCTTGTCTCAGCAAAATTACATTATAACTCTTTTACCTTGTGCTTTTGTGGAAGATGCATGCTCTTGTGGAATATGAAACCTCACAGCAAGCTGAGAAAGCAGTAAGTATTAACTGCCTCCCTACTGGCCATTTTTTTCACGAATTCAGATATCATAGGCGCTTGCATGTAATTAGACTGATGGGTGTGGCAATGTACCTTCTTCTTTTTCCTGTCAGGTTGAGAAGCTAAATGATGAACGGAACTGGAGGAAAGGCCTCCGTGTGCGCACAGTACTCAGGCGCTCGGTGAGAACCCTCTCTACTTACAAATAAGTATTGATATGCAGGCAATGCAGCATCAACATAATTTAGCTACCTTTCTTTTACTGTAACTACATGATCTTGTCACAGCCCAAGTCAGTGATGAGGCTGAAGCGGCCTGATTTCGACCACTTTGCTGGCTCCGACGACGAATCGCCGCACTCACAGGTGTCATCTGACTCCCCGACTTCAGAAGCCATCCACTCGCCTGAAGCTCATGTAAGCACGTCACTTGCTACAGTTCCAGTGCCAATTGCATTTCAGTTGGAAGCTCAAGGTTTCTTATCTCATGCAAACTGCCTATTCCACAGCCAGAGGATCACCAGGGCGGAGCCAAGAAAGGGTGGGCAAGAGGGCGAGGGAAGCTGCACGTCGTGGCGCCACACAGCCCGCAGTCTGCTCCTGCCGGCATGGTCGGCCACTTTGACCCATCAAGCCCTCGTCAGGTATCCCAGAAGTGCCCACTGAGCCCGAGGCAAGCTTCTCAGAAGTGTCCATTCAGTCCCAGGCAGCCTCCCCAGGGCCCAAGGATGCCCGACGGGACACGTGGGTTCACCATGGGCCGGGGGAAGCCGGTGGCATCATCTGTGGCAGCCCGGACAGTTACTGCTCCTCCTCCGGCTCCTGTTCTTGTCTAGTTCAGTTCCTGCAGGTTAACTGCTACATCTAGGGTATTTCTGAGCATGAACTCTGTATCACAATGGATACAAGCGGTTGACGAGCTTTTTTGTTACTTTCCTTTTTTTAAGACCCTAAATAAACTGGCTGTTGTCGTATTCAAATGCAAGGTTGTAATATTTTTTTCTTGCTTACCAAAAAGTATGAGACTTATGCAACTAACAGCTGAAAGAATGCTTAGCGACGGGTAATTGGCTTTGCTTTCATTATTACATGCTAGAACAGAGCAAGTCACTCATAGTAACTCACATATCCTAGCCTTTTATGTGATCAACCATCCATAGTTTTATGACAAACTGACTTTGCACCAAGAATTACCAACCAATTTTCGTTGTACAATAGATAAATGTGGGCAGGTTAAAATTTACTCAATAGACATGGAACTTCCAGAGGCTAATTTTGTTTAGAGACTCTTAACATAACCTAGTGTGGAAGCAATTTAAATAAAGTTTACCCAAGAGAAAAGGAACACACCGAATTTGATGAGTAACTCTTTAGATGAACAAACTAGCATGCATTGGTCTTTGATCTCACTAAGGAAGCTGTACAGTTCTACATGGAAATTTTATGCAAAGCTATCATTTCAGATGTAGACAACGGTAATGTCAATGCCTATTTGATCTAGAGATAACCTCACCCACATGATCCATATTCATAACTTGTTTCTGCATGCTAACAATTTGTGCCTTTAGTATTCGGATCTCCATCTCGATCCTAGTTTTCTCAGCAATGCGAGCATTTTGCACATCTTCTAATATATTGAGCGTGTATTGCTCTTGTCTCCATCGAGTTGCCTCTTCTGGTGGACTTGTCACCAGCTCCACTGCACGATCTCTTCCACAAACACTCACAGTATCATGCGATGGAACTTTGACATCCTTGCTGACTTTAACTGGTTCCTGAACCACATGTCGAGAATAACCAGAATCATTTATATGTGTTCTGTTTGATGGTTCAGCACGAATTCTTCCCAGAGATTCCTTTATGTCTTTCAGATAGACAGACCTGACACTGTGTATTCTCCTAACCTCTTCAATACTTGGTCTGCCAAACTTACTGGTCTGACAACCTGTGTTGAATGGATCAGAAACAAATTTGCCATAGCTTTTTATTGATTCTTCAGCCGATTCATTGTTATTCTCAACTCGATCCATACCTGAAGAAGCAATGGTAGCATCCTCTTTGGAGGTCTGCTCTTGTTCAAACGCTTCATCATTCCCTCTACAAGCAGACGTTTCTGTTTTATTCTCTAAAATTTCTTGTTTCACTTCTACCTCGTGTTCAAAGTCTGATTGAAGAGCCCTCTTGAACTCCTTTCTTGCAATTTGATTTGATCCAGCTTCACCACATTCAGGTGCATCTGTTTCGACCAATGTTCTCTCTGTGTTCTCATCTGACGTCCCCTCGTCCTGCTTCTCCACCACTGCCAGGCCCTGCTTGTTCTTGAATAAAATTTTATCCTCTGCCATATTAGCAGTTTGTACTGTAGAAGCAGTCTCATGTATCATTTTCAGGGTCACATCATGTTTCGCTTCACCACATTCAGGTGCATCTGTTTCGACCAATGTTCTCCCTGTGTTCTCATCTAACGTTCCCTCGTCCTGCTTCTCCACCACTACCAGGTCCTGCATTACCTTATCCATGCATAAATCCTTCTCTGTTCCTGCATCACCAATATAATTGGTGCTCGTGTCTTCCAAAATCCTCACATCTCCAACTCCTGTGTGCTGCTTGTCCTGCCTTGCCAACTGCAAAACAGCCTTGTCAGATTGAATCATAGTTAACGTAGACGGGTATTCTGAAAATCGACTTGCCTCAGTGCTGAAAGTTTGCTGATTTTGTACTCCTTCAACATAATTAGCCCTGTTAACATCCACAGTAATCAAAGTGGTATCCACGTTGCCACCACCACCAAGTATATTGGTCACTACCAAGGGTCTTCCATTTCCTTCTGTAGTTTTACACTGTTGTTTTTCCAATACCTGTTCCTGTAAAGGATAATGATCAGATTCCACAAATCAAAGCGGTAGAAAAGGAATTCCACCAATCAAAGAAAGTTAATATTATCAGTACACCCACTTCCTTAATGAATGATTGTTCTTGGTTCTGTATTCCTTTCGTGGACACGACGTCATTAGTCTTTGTCTCAGGTGAATCGGTTTGAAACGCACTGCAACTAGGCATAATGGCATCTCCCGGTATTGTCATTTTGTTGTTCTTGATTTTAGGTCCTAAATCTTGCCCTTCCTCCATTGCTTGTTGCTACAAAAGACCAATTATCAGGACTCAGAAAAGGTATTCCAGATGGAGATTTTGCAAGTGCACTCACCTTGTCCAAGTCCAAAGCTTCCTGATCATGAGTTCCGACTGTAGACCAAGCTTCATCAACCTCCATAACAGCCAACTCTTTCAATCCACTTTCTACTGAATGGCTGTCTTCCAATATGTTTGTCTCCTTATTCTCACATGTTATTCCACAGTCATTTATTGGTTTAATAGAGACTTCCTGCAAAAGAGAACCGTCATTTTAGCTACCCTACCAATATAGAGAAATAATTACAAGCATACTCACGTCATGCATGTCCAAAGTTTTTTGGTCGTCTGCTCCTTGAATCTCCATTGCAGTTCCATCGGACAATGACTCCCTCTCATTTATCAACTCAACATCCCGAAGGCATTGCTTCTCTGTCCTGCCTTGAAGAAAAACTTTCTTCTGGTCTTCTTTTGACTGTGTGCTAGCTGAACTAAATACTATCTCACTATTGACCGAATTCTTCAAAGATTCCATTGTATCATTGTCAAATTCTTTTCCCTGTGCTCGAGTGATTTCTGGAGGATCTTCTCTAGCACCTATCTTCGCGAGCGTCTCACTTTGTCCATCTACCTCCTCCGCCATAGTAATTTCCTCACTGTCATTCGTATATTTTCCTGTCAGTATCTCGTCTTGTTCTTCTGCCCGTTGAACCCAAAGAGCATCATTCATATTCTCCTTGGTGTTTTTTCCCCTTAACACCTTGTGTTCCTCCGCTTCTGCCTGTTTAACCCCAAGAGCATCATCTGTATTCTCCTCAGTGTCTTTTTCCCTTAACAACTTGTGTTCCTCTCCTTCTGGTTGTTTCGCTTGGTAAACCTCTTTGGACCCATCTACTTCTTTCTCTGGTAAATACTTGTCATCTACATTGGAAGTTTCCTTTGAATCTTTCTTAACTGATGCCTCGTCTTTCATGTTTGCATTCCTTACTTGTGGAACTTTTGCATGATCTTCTTCGATATCTTCCTCAACAAAGCACCTAGCTTCACCCCTTGCTGGCAGGTCTACTTGCAGGATGTTGTTGGGCCTATCATTGTCCCCCTCAGTGCCTTTGGCTTGTTCGACTTCCACATTCACTTCAGGAACTTCCTTGAGCTTACCATCAGTATCTTCCTTCATTAGCCCATGAGTTACATCCATTCCTATACTTTCCAATTCCAAAGTTTCTTGAGACTTATTGTTTGCATCTTCCTCCATTTCTTTGGTTTGTGCATGTGCTACATCAGAAACTTTATTGAGCTTACCATCAATATCTTTCTCCATTGGCCCATGAGTTCCATCCATTCTTGTATTTTCTAAACCAAACACTCCCTCAAACTTATCATCTGCATCTTCCTTCATGAAATTTTCCACCTCATCCATTTCTGCAAGCCCTATCTCAGGAAACTCTGCCAACTTATTGTCATTGTTATTCTCTATCCGCTCTCTAGCCTTTTCAACTTCTGTGCGAGCAACTTCAGAAACGTGTCCAGGCTCCCCATCAGTATCTCTCCTGGTTGATTTCTTGCAGTCATCCCTATCTGCATGCCCTACTTCTGCAGCTTCCTCAGGTTTCTCATCTCCATCTTCCTTCATCAAATTATCCACCTCTTCTATTTCTACATGCGCTATATCAGGACACTCTGCCAACTTATCGTCATTGTTATTCTCTATCCGCTCTCTAGCCTTTTCGACTTCTATGTGAGCAACTTCAGGAACGTCTCCAGGCTCTCCATCATGATCTCTCCCAGTTGATCTCTTACAGTCATCCATATCTGCATTCCCTACTTCTGCAGTTTCCTCAGGTTTCTCAGCATCAAACTGTGTATGCATCTTTGCCTCTGTCATATCTTTAAGCTCTACTCCAGCAACTTCTTTGTGCCCGTTGTGTGCACCTCCATTTACCAAAGTATTATTATGCACCTGTTTTGCATCCTCCACTTCTACAACTTCCTTATGCATATCTTCCGAGTCTTTATTGGCTAGATTCTGAGCTTTATCCGAATCTGCTTTGTTCTCTATAGGAAAACCCAACAGAACTGCAGCCATACTATCGTCTGTAACCACCTTCTCCACTGTGTGAGTAACATTTTCGTTCTCACCCTCGTTGTCTTTTACCACGAGAGTAATGTCTTCTTCACATTCTACAATATAAACTCGAGGAGCTTCCTCAGGCTCTTGCTTGATATTTTTCTCAGACATCTGACTGCTTTCTCCTCCTCCAATCTCTTCTATACAAGAAATACCCCTCTTGTCCTCGTCAACAAAATCTAAACTGGTTTCTCCATCATTTGTTCCCTGAACTCCAGCAGCGACACTGGCATCCTCCATCATGGATGACACTGCAACACATGCACCAACATCATTTGCCTGCTGAACTGGGAGTATTTCCTCAGCTAAAGCCACTGTCTCCTGAGGAATGTTCATTATACCTGTATAGATTCCTCCGCTCCCTGGTACGGCTTCAATTGAATGACTTGTTCCATCCACAGCTCTTCCAACTCCTTCCAAAACTACGGCACCTTCAATATCTACTGCTACATTACCCTTTTCTTCTCTTTCTTCCATTACTACAGCCATAACCTCTTCAGGTCTATTTGAGATCCCGCAAGACTCATCAACTGCAAGGTTAGCATTCTTCTCCAACTCTTGAGTAACAGTGGTGCCTTCTTCTGGTGTATCTGTAGCATGAAGACACTTGTCTTCCGGAAGATCGACCAATTTCCCCCCCGGCATCACAGCATTACCTCCTTCAGGTGCACTGGAGAAAATCGTGGGCTTGTCAACTATGACAGCTTCCTTTCTGTCATCCTCACTGTACTCAATGCCAGACAAATGATCACTGCATTCTTCATTCTCCATACACAGTAGAGGTTTAAAAACTTCAGGCCTATTAGGAACATCAGGAGTTTCCCCTCTGACCAACTCATTGGCACTTTTCAGAATCTCATTGCTGCATTCACCCATGGCATCTTCATTAAATGTAGATATTTCAGTTGACACCACGCCCTCCTCAAAATATGTCTCATTCACTGGATGATAAGCATCGCCTGCCATATTGCCCTTCAAATTCGCACCTTTGTCCTTCGACCCAGTCAGCAACTTATACCCTCTATCCAGATTCATATCCCTATCCTTCTTCAGATTTACAGCCGGACTTGAAACCTGCTTACTTGGCACAAGAAGTGCAATATCATCCTTGCCAGTTCCAACACTAGGCAACAGGGACTGCTCTGATCCATCATCATAGTTTGGCGAGGATCCCCTATTGCAGCTGCCACCACTAGTCCCACTGCTCCCGTTCCTTGCGGTTGCAAGCCAACTCGACAGCTTTGCATCATACAGCTCTTCAAGTTTTCGTTTTTTATTATCATTATTAGAGGAAATTCGAGCCTTCTTCATCCTCCGCTCCTTCTCTTCCTCAGCTTCCAGGGCTGCAAGTGTCTTCTTCACCTTACGCTTGGACAGCTTCCCTTCTACAAAAATGCTTCCTGCCCTAACATCAAGATCAGAACATGGCAATGGCTGCTTCCACCACTGTGTGTACCGAGCCGTGACTCCTGGTTCAGAGCGAGGGATAAAGATCGCTACGTTCTTCCCCTTCAAATCATATGTCCCCCATGCAACCTCCCAATCCTCATTGGCTCGGCCAACATCCCCGGGCACATCTTGGTCAAGTCCAAACTGCATTGCAACACGGTGCGGAAGGTACTGTTCGATGCAATCCGCGCCCACGAGCTCGCAAGCACGCAAGCAATGAGCCAGTGATATGAATTCCTCGTTCTCAGTAATATCGCTACCACGAACCCAGCCGCTGGGATGCTTACATGCTTGCTGACAGCTGGGATAGGGCTTCCACACAAAGTTCTTCTTGGAATTGAGGACCTCATGGATCACCGTTGGGTTTATCTTGCTGCTCACATCATGCCAGCGAGCGGCCCTTGGCTCGCCATGCTTGATGGGGTTGGCCTTTCCATCACAGAGCATGGGGAACCGCTCCCACATCCATAGCTGAAGGATGTAGAAGGGCGCGTGAACTGACAGGGAAGACAGCAGCTCTGCATTGCCACTGAATCCAGCAGCAGCCACCAAGTAAGTCTTCATCTCACGCAGGTCCTGGTACAGTGACGCGAGCACTGCTGGCCCGAGGGCGACCCGGTCACCGCGCGCCATGCGGACAGCAAGCGGGAAGAGGGACTGGCGCATGGTGGACTCTGGGTGGCCCGGGAGCACGAAGCGCGCGAGCCAGAGCGCGAGGAAGGCGGCGTGCTCTACGACGGAGTCCACGTCCGTGTCCGTGAGGAAGTGCTTCAACCAGGCGGCGTGGTGCGCCTTCTTGCAGGCGCTCCGGTTGAAGTCGTTGCGCACCGCGTTGAGCGCCGCCTCGTCGGGGCGCCACTGGAGCGGCAGCGGCGCGGGCACGGGGGAGCCGTCGGCGGGGAAGCCCCCGAGCACGGCGACGTCCTCGAGCGTGAGGGTGGCCTCGCCCCAGGGGAAGGCGAAGGTGCTGGTGCCGGGGCACCAGAAGGAGGCAAGGTGGAGAACGGCGGAGGAGTCCCTCTTGAACCTGTAGGTGGAGGCGAGGACGGAGTCGAAGATCCCGAGTTCCCGCCAGAGGGGCTCGTGGATCGGGCGCAACTTGGCGACCCAGAGCTCCCAGTGGCGCGGGGCGCCGAGCCAGCCCCTGAAGGAGACGCGGAACTCGGCAGCGGCGGCGGCGGAGGGAGGGGGAGGCGGGCGGAACGGGGCCGGGCCAGGGACGCCGGCGAGAGGGGGGAGCACGTGGGCCAGGCGGCGCTCCCCGGTGCCGCCGTCCGAGTGCATGTCCATGGGGAGCTCCTGGACGAGAAGGAGCTCCTCGGAGGAGGACATGGCGACGGCGACGGCGACGCCGGTGGCGCCCCTTAGAAGATGGATTCGTGGGTTTAGTGTGGGGGATTAGATCAGTGGATGGACAATGGCTAGATCAGAGGACGAGCCATCCTTCTTCTTCGTCGTCGTCAATGACCCAATTCCTCTCTCTCCCGTCTCATTCATGGTGGCAGGCCAGTCTTTCTGCTTGGATAATGGTGTGCCATCGGGGCGCACTTTCAATTCTTGTTTAATCTGTCCTAAAAGAATCTTTTTCATGAAAGACGATCCTCTTATTTATGTCTTCCCTTTTCTATTATTCTTGTCATGGTAATATGTTGTGATCTGGATAATCTTTCTCGTTCGTGGGAGCAACACAAAGCGCATGAAATTAGCGCTACATTCAGCATCAATAGGTGATGCAAACTAATCACTCTCTTTTAAATACTCCCTCCATCTTGAATTAACTGTCGTGACCGACATTTTTGCGAAAACACCCTTACCTTTTTTCCGACCAAACCCGTGGTCCACCTCTTGTCGGAATATATCGCTCTCGCAACCGCTCACCGCCTCCCTCTGCTCCGGCTCCCTCTCTGGCTCTGCTCCGTCTCCCTCTCTCGCGATTTGTTGTCGCCGCCACACTCTGCTCAACCTCCGCTCGCGCCGTCGTGCTCCTATCCACCTGCATGCGGCGAACCGCCGGAAAGGTATGACCTTTCGGTGCAAGGCCGGATCCAGCGTCGTCGAGGCCAAATCCGATGACTGCGAGTCCGGACGCGCCGGATCCGGACCCAACCAACACCAGATGTGGTCCATGGAGACCAGACGCGCCCATCACGGTCCCCTAGTTCTAGAGGCAAGGTTCGATGACAACGGGCAGGAGATGGAGGCAAGCTTCGATCTTTGGCTCAGCTCGTCACGACCGTCGGCCTCCTGTGCCTCGCTCACCTCCCATCTTCTACGGCTTCGGCCTGTCGGTAAGCTTCAGCTTCTCCCCGTCATGCATCTGTTTCCTAACCCTGTCAAACCGAGAGGAGATGTAGCGCACTTGCGGCTCCGGCCTTCGATTTGTCCAATGATTTCATCAGAGTAGGATCGAGTGCATGCTTCTGTTTCGTGATCGATGACTAGAGCCTGATAGGAGTTGTCATGCTCTTTTGTTTCACACAACATAGGATTGAACTGTTGAATCCGAGAATTGGTAATTCGTTAAAATCAAATCTTGAATTGACAATCTCATGGATGACTACTTTCTACTGCTGAAACTCAGGATAATAATTCTGAATTCATATGTTGTATGGTTCTGAATTCTTGTAAACCTGTGATGTTAATTCTGAATTCGGCAACCCACCATGTTCATGTTAATTCTAAATCTATACTGCTAATGCAGGTAGCTTGTCAAATAATTATGCAAACTATGATTGTACTACTGCATATACTGAATGTAATTTGCTGCTTACATCTAATCTGCACATGTTCTGGACTAGTTGGTTCCTTGATGCAACTACAGGCAGGCCCTGACTATAGGCTTTCACCAAGTTTAGAAGTTATCTATTGTACTCTATATTCAGTTTATAGTGCATACGATATGCTTACAAAAAATTACACACATTCGGGCACACAGTTACTCCTTGCCCTTATCTTATCCTACCGGTTGGAGGATGGTGCTGCTGCTTTCTCCTTTCTCGACCTTCCCATTTTCTTCTTGGATGGTGCTGCAGCTCGTCTTTTGTTTACTTCGGTTGGAGGTTGTTGATTCTCAATGTCCTTGGAGGAAGCTTCTTGTATAAAGGCCATGGTTTGAGCAAGTAGTTCAACCGGTATAGATAGAGCGATGCCGTGCCTTCCTTCTGCTTGTAGTCTGTCCTTATTCATGTGATGGGTATCGTAGTTATTGCCTCCTCTTTTCTTCATGACCTCAACCATACATGTTTGGAGTGTCAAAAAACTTCGATCTAGCTTTTCGACATCGTAGTCCTATAATTCTTGCTCCACACCCTCGATCAATTCTCAGTTATCTTTAGGTGCTCTTGTATCTGTGTATGACTGAAGAGATCGAAAGAAACACAAGTCGAGAACATTCATGTATGGACTGTTTGCTGGTTGTGGCATCAAACGGATATTCAGATCAGTCTGCTCTACGGCATGCGCAAAACCCTTATCATCGGGTAGGACGTGAGGTCTTGCATTATCCTGCTGGATGAAGATGGTGCATCCTTCATCTTCCTTGGGGCACACATCTTGTATTGCAGGAATTACTTTCTCGCAGAGATATGCCCTCATGACATCTCGGGTTACTCTAAGTGATTTTAGCTCAAGTGTCCCCTTCTCTCTGTGTCGACTCTTTTTCTTTCCCGGAGTCTCTATGACAAAGGGCCACATGCCAATTTTGTCGTCGAATGTCAGCTCCCCATCATCACCATATCTGGGCCTGGTCACAACTGTTAGGAAGATTACATTTACGATGCTTTGCTTGTTTCGCACGATGCGCAAGTGTCGAGGTTCTTCGGGAAGAAGGTAGTAGTTGTTCTTCACCCTCGTCATATAGAACCATTTTTCATCAAGGTGGACGATTCTTTTCATATTATGGAACATAGGCTTGTGATGAGTCAAGATGTTCGGATCGACAAAAGATACACCAAACTTCAATATGTTAATCTTGTTAGTTTCTGTCATTACTGGCCTCAAGGTGCTAGTGTGCGGCTCCACCTCGCCCCACATGATCCTCCTGTATAAGGTTGAGCGGCAAACAACCAAAGACCTTGACAGAGCTCGAATTGTCTACCTCTTGTTTAATGGGATTGTCGCTATCCTTGAGAGTTCTAGATCTTTCCTTTTGCGGCCAACTCGACCCTTCTTTTTACTCGAGACGTCAACTTCTTCACCTAGTTCAATTTGTTTGTTTGCTGCCAAATCCTCTCTATTGTTCGTACAGTTGTGTTCAACAAGCTTGCAACGAGGAGCTTGTCATCAGGCAAGATGTATCCATCTCTAGCCCTAATCACTTCCAAAGCAAAGTAAACACCACTTATTTGCTTATTTGATAGATTTACTGCAGTTTTTGTTGAATGATCGACTTCTTCTTGAACACCTTCTTCTTGAGCATCTTCTTGTTCTTGAGCATCATCTTCTTGAGCAACTGGTTCATGAGGAATCTCATTCCAATCCATAGCAACAGCACCCTGAGGAATCTCATTCAAATCAAGAGCTTCTTCTTCTTGAGCATCTTCTTGTTCTTGAGCAGCATCTTCTTGAGCAATTGGTTCATGAGGAATCTCATTCAAATCCATAACAACAACACCCCCAGGAATCTCATTCAAATCAAGAGCTCTTCTTCTTGAGCAACTTGTTCATGAGGACAAGGGTCATAACATTGGTTCTTTCGAGAACAAGAAGACACCAACTGAATCAACATAGCTTACCGTGTACCAAAGGTTCAGAGAAGATGTCCTTTTGATGCATCCTATTATATTTCCATATATACAGTGCATTATGTGGTAGTTTCTTCCTCTTGTAAACCAGCTTGCACATTTTTTTCTCCATTAATTTGCTTTATCATGTAGCTGCACAAAGGGAAAATTAAATTGAATGGACACGATGCATTTTTCCTTGTAGGTAAGAGCCAGTTGAAACTTACTCATTGGAGAGCCCTATTTGATTATCAAATTTCAACATTGTCTTCCTTATTGGAGAAAAAGAACAGTCCATTCTTAAATCAGGTACTGTCAGCTCTCGGATTTACTTTTGTGTAGTTGAGGTAGTAAAATAGAACAACAATGCACAACCCGATGATCAATGCACAAAAGTTAAAGGTCGGTCAGTATAGAGACAATCTAGGTAGAGTAGAACAACAATGCACAGTTTGATGATGGCATATTTAAATATTTGTGAATTTATTCCATATTTATTTCTCACAATTTTCACTGTACAGCCTTCAAGAATTGCTCTTAAGTCAGGTTATGAAGGCATTGTTGCTATCACCACAATTATGAGTGTGATGGGAATTGACCTCACAGGTATGCACATGTGTAATGAAGCATTGTTATCCTCTTTGTCAAGAAGCTATGTGAAAGAGCTGCATGATTGTATGAGAATGCACAACTATGAGGATTTTTATGAGAATGCACAACTATGAGGATTTTTTTACGGCTTTGTTCTACTCAATCCGTTATACTCCAATAGTTGTAGTAGTGCAAAATTATCATGTTTGAGTTAATCCAATTGTATAAGTACTGGTAGCCCCACTTGATAGATATGCAAATGTTGAATATAGCATGACTGCTTCTTAAAAATATGCAAATGTTGAAGATAGCATAACTGCTACTTCTACCTACAATAGCATTTCTTGCTGCAGGTTGCTGATGTTGTTGCGGCAGATGATGTCGAGGGAATGCTTGTGAGGGAATGCTTTTTCTGAGTATTGCTTTAAGAGGATTGCAGACACCAAATCTGCAACTGTTTTTGGAGAACGTTCTACAG